>JAZGTH010000070.1:2500000-3975000 GCA_036877525.1 Chromobotia macracanthus | reverse complement strand
CATTCAACATAAGGCAGAGAGGTAACCTCCCACCCCACCTTATGGTGACCAATATGTTGAGATCACATGATCTGAGATCACTTTGTCATAATATATATTTATTTGTCTTAAAAAATAAGGCGAATTCCAAAATAATGCATTTGTTTTTAATGCATTTGTTTTTATTTTAGTACTGCCCTGAAGTAGCTCTTGTAATGTGTTGTTGTGGCTTAATTGGAAGAGTGTTGTGGTATCACTGCAAAGGTAGAGGGTTCGATTCCCTGGGGAACACACAATACAAAAGTTGCTTTTTTAGCATCTGCCAAATGCATAACTGTAAAATGTAGTGTTTACATATAGTCCACAAGACACAATAATAATCGAATTTACAAATAAAATCCAGTTCAAACAAAATAATTCATGTTGCCGTATCATTCTGGTGGGAATGTTTTTACCGTTTTCTTTGCTTGGGATGTTTATACTTTTCAGGGAAATGAACCTGCGAATGGATTCCTAACCAAAACAAGAGAAAGTAATTTACCAGCTGCTGATTACATACTTCACCTTTAACTTCATACACAGAAGATCAGATTTGTGTTATTCAGAAATAATGTCTTACTCAAAACATAAGAGAGTTTATCTTGAGAGCTGTTTGACTTCTCAGAACCCCGAGAATGAAGTCAGAATTGGCCCGTTTTTACGTCCTTCATCTCGGGCAGAGTTTTAATAAATTCTAATTAGATTAAAAGGAGCCATTTTTCAAGGACACAAAGAAACACTGCCGCAGTTCTACACAGATTCGCTCTCTCTCTCTGTATGTTACAGACTGTAGCCAATGTGTGCTGTTTAAGATTAAACAAATGACCATATGCAATCATGCAAAAAACAGTATTGATTTTCTAATGATCTGACGACTGTTCTGTGAGGAGAAATCAGGGCGTGTGTACAAAATAACAGATTCTGTCATTTGTGTGGAGCTGTATGTATTGCAGTCCATCCTCTGGGCTAATACCACCTTGTCTTGGGTAAAGATGGCCATCGCTGATGCCAGAGGTACAGCAGGTAATGAAACCCGACACGTTCACACCATTAGCAGTTCTGTTGTGTTCTGATGCCTGAGTTAAGCGTCTGCGCCCGTGATGTGCCCTCGAGGTCTGCCTCATTCACACCGCTCTGTATTTCTATGTCCATATCATATATGTCTTAATATATGGGAGAAAATAATCACTTCTTTCTGTTTTTTAAAGATGCAAGTGGGTTTAGTTTTCTACCACAACATGACTGTGGGGTGATTTCTAAATAATTCCTCTGTTTTGAACAGATGTTGCTCTTTTTGCCCCAGGTGATGTGCACTTACTTCTGGAATGAAAAACTGGCAGATTATTAAGACATATTGCAGATGCTTCTTTTTTTTTGTTGTTTTCTTGGAAATGTTGTTTTAATTGGTAAAGTGTTTGAAGTCTTCTGTATCACTTTATTATTTTAGTCATTTGTAATATCCCTTTCACAAGCAACCACCACTTTTTTATGATGTCATCCAGCAGGAAGTGACATCATTATAGTGAAAAGACGGCACAAACATCAGTAAGCATTGGACTTTATGAATTCTGTCATGTTTTGTCATACTCGTTGGTTTGCTGCAGATAGAAAAAGGTCAAAATTAAGTAGACATCCTCATGTAGGCTAACACTCAATCCCTCGCTAAGCGATGGCTAGCTTTAGCTCTTTATTTCCATCCGGTTATATATCCTGTTAAATCCGTTCCATTTTATAAGTGCCAGAGCTTTATGGGCAGAATACGTTTCTGAAAGTCCAGTAAGAAAAAATACTTTAAATACTTCCTTAACTTGTAACAGAATACTCATTTCTTCTCACAAGTTACAGATTTCAAAAGGCACTGCACACGTCCGATGTTTTCTCTGACATTCTTTAAGGGAAAAAGCACAGGTGTGTTTCTGCGTCCTCTCTTTTCACACACACATTTCTTTAGCCTATTGAGCATGGGCATTGAGAGACCGTCGGACAGGGTCTCTGGGAGTAATGCAGACTGGTTGACAGAAGGTCAGTCGGGCTATTCAAGAATGGTTATTGCAGATCTGGGGAGTGGACGGGTCTAAAAGGCCCTTCCACTTTTCACTCTCTGTGGAGTCTCTCACTCGGCTGCGCAGCTCCACTGCGGCGTCAGCGGCTGCCTGTGAGAGAACGGCAGACATTGTGCAGTCAGATAACGTGCGTCAATCTTCTTTAATGTCGGAGCAGATGCCGCTGCTGTAAAACTGACTGTCCATTGTGCCCTTTAACTTAAATAATTTACAGCAAATATTACAAATTTAACCATTATGATAGTGTTGATGGTACGGTATGCATTTACCTATAGATTTTGTTTTATTGATGTTTTTTTTGCATAATGGAATAGAATTCCAAAGCAGAATTCCAGTTCACATTTGTCCTTTACAGAAAAGACTATAATGCATATAATGCAACTCCATTCAAGATTATGAACGAAGCAAGAGAAATGTTAATAAATATACTTGTACTTAATTTAATGCTAAAATTGATTTTTTTGTTTCAGTTTTATCTAAACATCACTTTCTTACTCTTTATCTATGTGTGCTATGCATTATTATGCTAACTGGAGTATCATGTCACGTGTTTTGCATATGATAATGTCAAACTATGAAAAACAAATTGTGAATCAAACCTTGTTCATTAAGCTATTACGTAGATCATTTATAAAGTTTCATTTAGGATCCTTGCCTTGGAAGGTTGTTGCCTGTGTAGGCAGCAGACTGTAGTACTGGCCCAGCTAACAATTTTAGGTTGTAAAAATGTTTTCATAACGTTTCCATTTTTAGAAACATTTCCAAGTTTTAAAAACGCTCAAAACGTCCAGTATTTTTAGACATTGTTTTAACGTTGTTGCTTAGTTATCAAAGCATTATTCAAACATTTTTAAATTCTGTAATGTTTCTTAAAACGTTTCACTCACTTCTTCAGAATAACGTTTTTAATATATGATACAATGTTAGAAAAACATTCTACTAATGTTACTGCACGATAACTTGGTAACTTTGAGAGAACTTTCTGAGAGAACACACTGAGAACGTTTCTCTGTTAGCTGGGTGGGTGTTTTGGAGTTACTCCAGATTTGATCCATTTGTCATGCCGTGTCAAAACGCGTCAGTTTGAAGTGTGTTGAATGAGCAGCTCCCTACATTTCACTAAGTGAACGTGACCAGCCGGGAATGTCGGGCGCTTAATTGCATACATTAACGAGGCTTAACTTTGTGACGGTGGGTGTTGGCGACGTGCACATTAAGGAACAATTAATTTCCAATATCGCTGTTATTCTTGGCTGCCTCTGTGGCTCTTCAGAACAAGAAGTCCATCATTGATAAGCCATTTCATGCTTCATTTACATGAGCAGCGCTAACAGCGGCCCTGGACAGAGCGCCGCGAGGAATGCTCACAAAACAATTGACAGTAATATTTTTATCCCCATTTCTGCATATTCATCACTGGACTATCACATCTATTTTTAATGCAAACTTTATAAGATGGTCCACGAGTATCCACAAACACAGCACTGTAACTTGTCTGACCGTCATCTTGAGTAGCTGTTCATTCCTTATGAAATCGCTGTCAGTATTAAAACAGGTTCCACCTTAGTTGTAAATCATAGAAATCCGTTCTAGAAAGTTTACATGTCGTGGACTTAATATTTCATGTGCTGCTGATTCCTGTGGGGTGTGTGTTAGTGTGTGTGTGTTTTTTTGGTTTGTGGTGTTGGTGGAAGCAGCGCTGATAGAATTTTAATAACTCTCGAGTATTAATGCATTTGGCTGCATGGCTTATCGTGACAACATAAGTCACTTTGTGTCTGTCCTTACGGACACATACACACATACCTGAAATATCTGTGCTGTTAACACGAAAATGCCAAAACTACTGTATATAATCCCCCACAGCCAGAAAGTCTGTCGTGTTGTCAGTTTCATCTGTGTTGCTTTCTGCTGCTCAATGCAACACGCTGTATACTGCATTATAGACAGAGATGAGATTCACACAGGGGTGAATCTCATGTAGCTGTATTTTGTGCTGCATGGGCACCAGGGTCAGTTTTTTCTTTCAGAGACACTTAGTGATTGGCCACTTGAGTTGAGTGTAAATTGTGTTATAGTTTTCATTTAGCATGCATCAGGACCGAGATTCAAATCTCGACCTAATATAATATAACCTTTTAAAATCAACCCAGCAAAACCGATGATGCGTCAGTGCATTTGGCTTTGGTCAAAAGAAGCTTTACATCAGCTTTGGTAATTTGATAGTTAGTACTAATAAAGTTCACCTACAGTATTAATGCAGATATAATAATGGAAATGTTCCAAGCATAACATTTTGAGGTTGCATTTAAAATCTGTTTGGCATAAAACATCTGAATGGACATGACATAAAACCAGTTTGTTATACAATGTCATCCTCATATTTCCTGCAGCTCTAGGAGAGATTATGTTCAAGCAGTAACACCTGTCAGAGCAAACACTGTATTTTAATCAAAGCAGCCGTGTGGCTGAATTAAGCTGTTTTCTTTTTCAACCGATAGCAGTCCAGCATTATTATCTCTGCTCTGTTTTGTTTTTGAGTCTCATTGTTTATTTATTTGCTGATGGAGGTAATGATCTGAATAACACGCTGTGAAACGTGCTGTTTTTAATGTCGCTGCTTTTAATTGGCAATGAATGCGTTGTTTCCAGCAGTAATATTGGTAATAATTCGAACGTTAACTCGCCATTCGTTTCTTTCCACCAAATAAATATTAACCAAAACATGACAGAGGCCAAAGTGGAAGATAATCAGCAAAATTAGACATGCTTTTTTTTAATAACAATGCAAAAACATGTAGATTTTGCAAAATAAATGCAACAAATAATGATCTTTGTAATTGTCTTCAGATTCATGACTTTTCAGAATGTAGTTGTATGTCTCATAACAAGCGTTTCCTTCACTGAGCAATTAAAATAAAGAGTTTCTGCTTTGCAGTTTGTTAAAATATAAACAAAAAGTAAACTAAAGTAAGAAAATAAGCATTAAAATGTTTCCGCAGATTGCTGCTGGAAACAGGTTTTAATCATTGTATTAAAATGGACTACTATTAATAGCGGGGACCTTATAGTATGGGAATCATTTCACACTCTGAACAGGTAGCTTATTAGCTTCCACACTGGCTGTTTATGAGTACTTATAAAGCACATGAGTTTATTGTACATCTCTTAATCCTGCCCCATACCCACACTTAAACACAACAACAACTACCTTGTAAAGTATTAATAATCAGTAAATCAGGAGTTTATGGAGGCAAAATTCTCAGTTAATGGTGAATATGTTCCCTGTACTAAATTGTTACCTTAATAACTTTTCATACATAGATCTTTGCACCTCTATCTGTCTGTCTGTCTATCTGTATCTTATCTGCATACTGCACTGGTCTAATTGCTCTTTCTCTCTCTCTTTCTACACACACACACACACACACACACTATATATATATATATATAAATATATAGTCTCTCTCATTTTTATATATACAGTATAAAGGCAGAGAAAGAGAGAATGTACACTATCCTCAATTAGACTGAGCAGTATGCACATTAAGACGTTATAATCCATTATAATCCCCCACGGTGGGACAGACATTAAGAATCGGCGAGACACAGCAGCATTCTTTATGTTGAAAGCCTTAATAACGAGAGAGATGTATTGCTTTGGCTTTACTGTACAAATGGAACAGGTTTCAGGTGAGAGATTGTTTAAACGTTACACCTCTAAATACTGAGAACAATTTCAATGAGTTAATTCCGCTATTCATCAAGTCAGGTTTAAAGAAACATTGAGGTCATTGCTGTGAGATGAACGTGTTTTTTTAGCAGTGATAAAGCAAACCATTTTCCTTTCCAGACAAAAGTTTGGTGACCTTTTTTATCCTTAAGTGTGACGTCGTCCGCTCTAATGAATCTGCATCAATATAATCTGCCCATTATGGCAGGGAGAGATCTTGCCGCTGTCTTCTCAATGTTCTTTGCCCTTGTCCCCTGCGTCTCTTTGAATTATGAATTGACTAAAGCACATTCGCCTTAACTTGAGTTTTATCATCCAGCCGAGGCAAATCTGGCACTGGACTTCTTCCTCATGGCTGCCTCCTGCACATGACAGAACGCTCTCCAACTCTTTCAGATCAGGATGGGAGTCAGCGAGCGTTGAATTTTTACGCTGTAATGCGAGTGACAGGCGCAGGGCTGCGGTGGGAAGATGAATTATGGGAGTTCCATCAGTCAGACTTGTGACTTGTGCTCTCATAATAGCATGTGGCCATTACGGGGGTCTTTTTCTGGGTATGAGAGCCAGAGCCATTACAGGGGGCTTTCTGTCGGACCACTCTGTAGTCACTCGTTGGCTCTGTTTCTGTTTCTCTCTTAGCAACTGCATCTCAAGGTCTCTGCAGCTGTGTGTGTTCATAATTCAAAGACTCAAAGGATGCTTCTGATTTTCCGAAAAGCCGACGTTAAAGGTGCAAAAAATGTGGCATGTTTTGCACATGACAGCTCTGACTCTTTGGACTTGGCGTGAGCGTTACAGGAATATTAAGGGCTTGAAATGGTTGAGTGGCTGCCGGCTAATGCCAAGATCCTTCAGTCTTCTCCTCAAATTCCAGGAAGTTACAGGAGAAGACAACATAAATTCCTTGATGTGTCAATCATTAGATCTGTTTGTGCAGAGAAAACTCATTAGTAATTCTGTAGGGGTCCCCAAAGCTTCTAAAGAGAACATGTTTTGCTAGTGAACATGCAGAGAAAGTAGATGCTGTGAATTGCATGTGATAGTTAAATCAATCTGAATGCATCTGTTTAACACATCTTCGTCAATCCTGTAGTCAGTATGAAGGTACAGAAAAGTTTCGTGAGTTATGCAGGCCAGGCAGCTGACCAGAAATTTATGCATAGACTTTTGTGTAGATCGATGGCGAATTAAGTAAGCTATTACGTTAAATGGTGCATGCATGCTTAACTCTTGTTGCCGGTAGGTGTTTGCTAATTGTGCAGATAAAAGTTAAATCTATCAATTACTCATGATATCTCATCTGTTCATCTAGACAATAATGCAACATAATCCAATCGTTCAACAACAGGAATCGCTCAACATCTCTGTGGAAACAATGCTGATAAAAGAGAAGGAATCCAGAAATGCAGCATTTTCTCTTATTCTCTTTCACAGCTTTGCTTACATTGTTTGCAATCAAATTTTCAAAATATTCTATTATTGATCGTTCAGCTGAACCTTTAAATCCCAGATCAGGGTATCTGTGCTCACCAGGGAGTCTATCTTGAAAACATTCACATACTCGTCTTTTAGATATTAGTTGTAGGTTGTCGCAGCGGTTTGTGCAGTGCAGTTGGAGAGCATGCTGCAGTATGAGAATCAGCCTTCATTTTGTTTGCAAATAGTCAGTTGCAGCTGATTCTATGGGATGTTCTGAAACGGCCGTTGCCATTTGTGCCCACCCCTTACAAAAGGTTACCCACAATGCACCTTGGTCTGCATCTCCATAAGTAATGGAGAAACTATGTTGTGTGGTATTGACAAACAAAAGCTGTAAAGTGACCGTTTGTAAACCAATATCAAAAGCAAGTTTTCTGTCCAAACAGACTTAATGAAGACCTAAACCTTTGCTGTTGTCCGTAACAAAGATTGAAACGGCAACAGCAGTTTGTTAGCGTTAGTGATATTTACTTTATTTGGTATCCTACACGCAGTAAAAACTTTAAGAATACTACAAAAATCAGAATAGATTTTATGTGCTTTGTGTAATCTGACAAATGCTACTTGAAATAAACCTATTATGATTTTTACGTTACATGAGATATAATTTATGCTTCTCGTGAGCATAATCGTCTTAATATTTTGCTCTTTGCAATCTCTACGATTAGCGCACTGATCTCGTAAGCTCAGTCACTCGGCATCAATAACTGCATGAACACAATGCATGCAGCCTATCAAGAAAAGAAAAACAGTTCAATACAGCACAGTGGGAGAAGATCTAAAACGGTTTTACTTTTAAAATAGCCACTTCACTGCAATACATAGTAGTGGAGAGAATAATGAAGAAAATGGGTAATAATGTGACGGCAGACCTTTTGTTGATGCACACGTTGTTGTTCTTTCTCAAAGCCACAGTTTGAACACACGTTTGTGGATGTAGGCGCTGTCATTGATTTATATTATTTTTGATAACACTTTACAATAAGGTTCCATTTAGTAACATTAATTAATGTATTAAATAACGTAAATCAGAATGAAAATAAATGAAAATGAATGAACATTTAGTAATGCTGTGAACTCTCAGTATTGTTAATTGCTAGTGCATGTTAACTAGGGGAGTTAAGTAATGTTAACAAATGAAACCTTACTGTGGAGTGAACACTATTTTTAATCAGTATCTGTTACTAATATAGCAGTATATTTGTTATGGTAATGTGCTGGTGGGTAATTGGATAAAATGGAGTCAGTGAGAATTTCAGATCTTCACAGATTAATGTTATCATGATATTGGCATGTATTGTGAAGCAGTGAGAGCTGCTGTAATGCTGCAGCCCAGTGTGCGTTCATGAGCTCCGTTTCTTATAAATCGGACTGATTTGTTTTGTGTGAATGTTTTAGGCACCTGAGTGAAGAGAAATGAAGATACTGAAAGGCTCCTATTTGCACAGAAGCTTATTGCCTCTTTGACGTGCATTAGGCTGTAAGTACCGGTGGCTGAATTTAAATGCGCTTGTTTATTTTGTCAGAGAAACAGAATCGGGCCATTGGGCGGTCTGAACCGTGTGTGTGTGTGTGTGTGTGTGTGTGTGTGTGTGTGTGTAAGATCATGCATGTGTCTCAGCAGCTCTGTGTACTGCATAGATAACATGAGAGCGCCATCTAGGTTACTGTATGTGGTACTGCAAGATGAACTCATTGTGAATTCATGAGCAGGTTTACATCTGTATTGTATGTGACCCACACAGAGCAGTATGTTTACTACAATTACACTTAATAACATTGTGACCACTCAGTAATCTGTTTATTCACATAAATATATGCATCTGCTATCACAAACTCGGAGTATACTAGATTTTTCTGCCACATTTACTCATTTTGATTGATACATTTATGGTTAAGGTTCATTTATGAATATACAACTTATTAATGTTAACACACACACACACACACACACACACATATATATATTTAACTGTGAAATAACTTTGAAAATGTATTAGTACATGTAGAAATGAACAAATGAACTAAGATTAATGAACGTTGCAAAAGTATTGATTGTTGTTGATCATTTTACCGACTGCATTGACTAATACTGTATACAGTATTGTGTTAACCACCAGCCACAGATGGGTGAGTTTAGGGCATTTTACTGCCTCTCTGCCGAGATTGTGTGTGTGTGACTCATTGGTCATGAGTGATATAAAGATGATTCGACTGTAAGCTGAGCGTAGGACATACTCAGACCTGATATTGAAAATGTAAAAGGCAGTGAGCTATGAAACAGGTTATATTTTATACGTCGCTCTGGCCAAAATCATTATAATGTCCATTGTGCTGTATAAAATTGGACTTAAGGGGGGTGCAGCATTCTGTTAAAAAGGACTTAACAATTACATGGTTGCTGCATCAGATTATGATGATACACTTTTCCAGAATTGACGTTACTTGTAAATCCATTTTTTTAAACATTCAAACAAAACAACAGAGCACACATACAGTAGAGCTCTCAGAATCAACCCCATCCTTATATCCCTCTGTGAAACAGCATGTGAATCTCAGATTGTTGTCGCAACAATGTTTTCTGCTACAAAGCGTATCCCAGAATGCATCTGCTATAGGTCATAGTGTGGCATTTCATTGCTTTAAAGTTGGAACTTTTTGCAGTAACGCAGAACATCTCACAAGCCCCATGCTGGACAGAATTATGCGATGTGATGACTAGCTCAGATCAGGGTTGTCGGAGACCCGGGGATGGGCAGGACAGAGAAGTCTCATTTCATGCAAGGTTACACACATCAGTCAGTCAGACAGTCTGCTTTCCTGAGTATCAGAGCCATGAAGCGCTGGGCTTTACTCCTGGGAAGATGTTGGATAAAGTTCTGCCCCTGGGGTCGACTGAGTGTGAAGTGGGTTATGGGATTTACTAAATACCACAGTTAACAAATCACAGGTAATCAAGCACGGCTGAACAATCACAGGTGATCAGTCACAGTGAAACAACGGTGATGACAGGCCGGTCCAGCTCTCTCCAAAGTCAGACATAACCAGTTCCAAGCTGGAAAATTTACATTTATGGAAAAGCTGGAAATTTTTATATCTCTGTGTACGGCCTGGGATTCAGACCCATAACCTGCAATGCTCTGCCGACTGAGCTGCAGGAATCTGAACACAGGAACATGGGAATCTAATGTCTTGACCATTCAGAATCTTGAACAATCAGAAACCAGGATACAGGCTGATGTAGCGTTAGAGCTGTTTAAACAAACACGCCAGTGAAGGCCTGTACAGCTGTCTTCTGCAGTATCTCTTTACATAGACAGACAGTACACTATAATTTGGCTGTGTTTCAAAACCTAGCGAGCTGTCTGAGGTGGCAGCATTTTAAGACATCATAGGCACGACATGAGGGCCGTTCCAAAGAGTAAACGTTGTAATTACAGTACGCTCCCGTCTGAGGTGCTTTCTTTCAGCCAAATTCTGAAGCAGCTTCCATGTATCCTTTATAGAGAAGGCAATTCCATAATGCATTGGGGCAAGCTCAAAAAGAAACATCGGAGATGGAGGACCAAATGAAAGAAATATCTATGATATATAATTAATGCAATACTTCTAGCTAGTATTTCACCCTATTTTTTATGTGAAATATAACTTAATACATATTAAAGGTTTAAAGAGAGGGTAGGCTGGCAATAGCAATCTAGCTTTAAAAGTGTCTTCAAAGTCACGCCTCCTCCAACACATGAATACATACATAGTGTGACAGGCAAGTAGAACATCCTATCATTACATTTGGACCAAATGCAATGATTGGATGAACGTTTTATGGTCCTGCACCTTCCACAAAATATATATATTTATATAAATATATTTAGTCCACCCTACACATCTAAAAATCATCTACCCTGTTAAACCTATCCTGGCAAACTAAACAATTTAAACAAACAAAACAAATCAATCAATGTCAAGCCCACTAAGTTGGTGCCTGTGTAGACAGCTACAAATCATTCCCTTAAAAGGTTACATTTCGATTAGAATGTTGTCTTATAGCCTTGCTGTATACTGCCTGCCTAGGCAGCTGACTTACAAGACTGTTTCAAAGGTCTGTGTGTTTGGAGGAATCTGAGTTATATTGGAACAATATGAGGACACAGGGCTTGTTGACTGACAGGTCGTTTGTCATTTGAACCTCATGATTTCTCTCCTGAACAGAAGGTTTGTGATCTGTGCCCATATGCTTTATTGCTGTTATTATGATTTGCTGGATGAAATATTCATATTGAAAACTGTACGTAATGGATCACTGCGTGACACCCCTTCAGATGATAATTAATACTGCTCATTTTTATGCTTTAATTTATTTTATTTTTTTCCCCCAGTAATTGGCCTGTACTGAAATTTTCTGGATATTGATGCCTGGAGAAATCTTTCGAGCAAGCGTGACCCTCATCTCCTCGCCACAGCAGTTTTGTAACGATTGTATTTCAGCTCGCTTATTTGGCTTAAATCCCCGTGTCGCCGGCGTGGAGCATCAGCTCTATACAGCAGGCATTTACACTGAATTGAATGTGATTGCCAACAGCGAGAGAAGTGGGCGGACAGTTCCAGTCGGAAAAAAATGTCCTCCCACCTCGTGCTGTAACCCCTCAGAAAGAAAAGCCGAGTTATTTTCAAAAAGCTTCTCCACTCAAATCAAGACTGAGCTCGCTGCTCAACGGCAAACGCGGCCTGAAGTCTTTCAGAAACTTTGTGTCACATGAAAGCATGTAATGTAAGAACTGAAGGAAGAGCGGAGAGCTGCTTTTAAAAGAAATGTTTTCCAATGTTTCATTGGACATTATGTAACGGTTGGGCACGTTAACCAGTCAGAAGTGTGCCGGAAAGATTAGCTTTGTTTCTTTCCAGCACTTTTTTCTCACTGTCGGAACACAAACAGGGCGAGGTGTTGCTTCTGCGGTGCGTGATTTGTGAAAGAGTGGGAGGGTAAATAGTTTGTCTTAAAGAAGTGAAAGTGATTTATGAGGCAGGCCTTTGAAAGGTTGTTTAAGGCCTTGATAAATCTTTGTCCTCCCATGTGGCTGCTTTTAATCTGAGTTAGATGCTCCAGCACGAACGTTTCCTGTGCGTTGACGGACGGGTTTACGCCAGGGCTGGCGAGCGCTGACTCACTCTCTTTTGTGCGTTGCGGTAGACAAAATGGTTCCTTTAGAGGGAGGTTTATTTTTGCAGTAGGCCATTAAAAATGGATAAACCTATAAGCAAGAGCTACAGCCCAGACAGCTGGTTATTGGGTGTGTTTTCTGATGGGGGAATGGATTGATTATGCACAAGGCCGCGGGCACACGCTCAGAATCAGAATCTCAGCATTTATTGCAGCAGATTTTGAAGATGCCTATCAGCTCTTTTTAAATCACGTAAACTTATGGGGAAATCCCTGCCAGTACATAAAAAGAGCAATGTTTACATCACCAGTTGGGTTTTTTATTTTATTTACCATAGACAGATGCTAAAGCTTCTAAGACGGGTTTACAATTTGGTAGTTTAAAATGATTTATTGTATTAAAGTTAAATCCAGCAGCCAAAATTAAAATGTTCCAAATTTGTTGGGGAAGCGTGAACGCCTTAAAGTGACAGTTCACCCCAAATTGTAGACTTATAAGCAGAATGTTGGACTGACAATCTCAGTCCCCATTCGCTTTCATTGTGTGGAGGAAAAAAGGAAAAGTTGTGCATGTGAATGGTGACTGAGGCTGTGTGATTAACGTTATTATAACTAAGCATTAAAGTTATTAAGCATCAACGTCTAAAAAAACGGGTGTTTTGAATGTTCCTAGAACACTTAAATTTTTTTTTTTTGTTAATGGAAAGTTTAGGGAAACGTTCTTACAACCTAAAATTTGCTGGGTAGGTGTGATGTGTCAGTGCAAATACAGAGCTACTGTAACATCATTACTGTGTACCTGGACATTAGCCTACAGAGTCCAGGAGCAAGTTCAGAATTCTCTGTTGCAGCTGTGTGCATTATGCATAAATGTATCATGATACGAGAACATCTCAAAGCGGGACATGCAGCCATGTTTGAACTGTCACAGTTTGTAGCTGTAACTGTATCGTAAGTAAATATTTCATAGAGAAACGGACTTTGTTGCATCTCGCAAGCTCGCGTTTATTCCTCAACTCTGCTGTTACACACCAACTGTATCGAAGAAGCTACTCACTGATCTTCTCAGTGCTCTCACTAGAGCTTTTGTGTGTTTTGCAAGATTACAGAGAGCAGAAGCAACCTTTGAAAGATCCAAGCCGTCCGCTCCCTCTCTCTGGATCATTATCTTGTGTGAACATTCATTCATCACCTCCCTCATCTCATGCAGAATTTCAACATCATCATTTAAAAGGCTCTCTGTGCTGTGAATATGTATTTTTCCCCTTCATGTATGACACTGGGAATGAATCTGGGTCTTTTATGCGTGTATCTCATCTCTTTTTGTCATGGTCACCGTATTTTTGGAGTTCAAACAATGTTAGAGCATCACACTGTGTCAGTGTTGCACTCACACTGTGGGCCGCATTAAAATTAAATATTTAAACTATTAAAATTTAAAATTAAAATGAGTTAATAATTAAAATAGTTGTTTCACTACAATGATTTGATTATCAATTCAACACATTGTTGAAATGAAGACACGGTTGCTCGATTTTAATTGTTGGATACAGTCAAGAAAGTCGAACCTTCGTTTGACATGTTTAAAACTAGCATAGATTAATTTTAGGTGAAATAATAGTTTATATAACATCTAATAGTTGTCAATAATAAACAAGATGTGTGTTTCATCTAATGCTTTTTAAAGTAATGGCACGCTGAAGAGTATTTGTGGAATGTGGCACTTACGTATAACTCAGCTGCTGTTTAGCCACGGTGCACAAAGCGAGCTCGACAGCGTGTCCCCTGTTTTTCAAATCATTGTCAGGGTAAAGAGCAGGCTATCCATCTCCATCTAGTGTGGTTAGAGGGGTTGGGTATAGAAAGCTGTCCACTCGGACCACATCTATTATGGGTGGCTTTAAAGGACTGCATGAAAACCTTGCTGTTTCAACATCACATACTCTTAAAAATAAATGTTCTTAAGGGGTTTGTCACCGTGGTGCCATAGAAGAGCCACTTCTTCTAATCATCCAGTCAAAGGTTCTTAAAATAACTCTTTCTCTTATTTTTTTAGTCTGAAGAACCTTCTGCAGAAGGTTCTGCAGATGTTAGAGGTTCTATATGGAACCACGCAGCCAAAAGTGGCTCTTCTTTGGCATCGCAAAGCACCTTTTTTTAAGAGTGCAGGCTGAACATTTGGGCTGAGCTCCACGTCTCTGGTCTGTGTTTGATCACCACAGCTGCTGTGGGCCACTGCCTTTGTTCTGACGGCACCCTTGCTGAACCTGAAACAAAGAACAGCGGTAGCTGCATCTGACTTTTCTTAAACCATAAATCAAGCAAGGACTGTTTTTTCTCTGTTTTTCTTTTATTGTGGTCCTGCTTCATCTCACTGAATGTTTTATTTTCTCTGGAGTTCAAGAGCTCAGCACTATATCTAGACCAAAACAGCACAATGGTTCTGAAAAAAACAAGCTTATAAATTAATAAACGCAGCTAGTTATTGTTGGGCTAATGGGATGTTTAAAGGTGTATCTTAGGGGCATTTTATGTCTCACATTTTGTTTTCTTTGTGTTACATTAGAATCTTGTTAACAATAGCAGATCAGTGTTCAACATTATCTCATTACCTTACCCTAATTTACAATGGTAAGTTTATAATAATGATTTATCATTTGAGCTGTCAGGTTGAATTTCTCAGGAAATGTCCATCTGTAAACATGAAGAAGATCTGACCATTATATTATACATCTGGGACTGTAGATAGTACAGCGTTTGTAGCTTGTTCTTACAGCACTTTAGAACTACAGATTTCAGCTTTAACCAAAAACGTTTAACATGTCAATTTCCACCACAAAAGGAAATTATATTTGTGAGCAAACAAAAACAAAAGTGGCGAAAATCTCAGTGATGCATGTATATTGGACATTGTTAGTAGTTAGTTAGGAAACTAGAGATATTTAATTTCTAATGTTTCAGAGGGCCAAAAGTGCCCATTGTTAAAAAAACACACCCTGAAGTGCTGTTAGTAATTAAGAGTTTGTGTTCTGTCTGATGTTGTGTCAGCACAGTCACAGTGAGCAGAAACTCGGTGCTCTTCACAGATGTTCACACATTACAGCTGGCCTCATTACAGCTTTTGTTTCAGTGCTGTGGATGTTGTTTGATGAGCTCTTCATCAGGTTGGTCTTGTATGTGGAGTGGGCTTTGTGATTTTAGCCCCTGACCCCAGCAGCAGCGTCTCTTTTGTTTCTGTAGATCTTCATGAGCTCACAGTGCTTACAATGTTGCGAAACTGTCCTCTAATTTTCAAAACAGACACATTCACTGTAATCTTTAAAATTGATGCTCATGGGCGACACATAACACCATCAGTTTCTGGCCATTTAGAGGGGCTTCGATTGTCAGTCGTATCCCTGCTGAAAAATAAAACATTTTAAATCAGTCTGTGGTTGTTTATGCTGGTTTAGCTGGTCTGTGAGTCTGGTCAAGTGGGTGTTTAGCTGGTTGGTCAGTCAGACCAGCTGGATATGGTCTAAACCCCTATAAAACCATCAAAACGTCCAGCCCAAGCATTTTATTTCAGCAGAGGATGTAGAGTTTAGTTATTCTGATGTTCTGAAACACAGGTGTACAATATTTTTCACACAGGTGAAAAATATCAATATTCAGCCATAGGTTAGCAATATTTAATAAGAAAGACAGTCTGTGGTGGATACAGTCCTGATTAGCATCATTTATTTAGCATTTCATTTGCTTATGTCTGGTTGCTTAAACTGGAGGTAACATAATATGATTCCTCACTAATTAATCCAGCCTCTTTAAATAGTCATTTCCAATTTTTATTTTTGATTATTTTCTCTCTACCTTCTTTGACTCACTGTTGCCATGGAAACTTAGAGATGATGCTGCAGGATTCATTAGGTTTCTGTAGAGAGTTTGCGATTTTTCCATTGAACAATTCCGGCTCAATCAATGTGGCCTGCTATAGTTTACTGTCTCTAATAAGAACATCCCTCTCTAACCACATGGATGTATTCTCTCCAGTACTGAAGTGTATTGCCTATTGTCCGGATAGATTTCATTTGCCGTCCCTGCTGAAAAGAGCAGCTTAGATCAGCCTGATTGTCCAGGCTGGTTTTATCCGGGTTAGTGCTGGTCTCAAATACCAGAAAGCCAACAAAAGTATTCACTGAACCTCTTAAGTTAACATGAAACTAATACGATTATTAAAAATGACTGAAATACTGAAATCCCTTTATTAAAATGACTGAAATACTATCAAACTATTCTTGTATTAAAAAAAAATTAAAAAAACATAAAGGTTCTGTCATCATTTACTCACACCCTCCCGATTACATCCATCCTAAATCAAACATGCAACCTGACACAACCTATCTGGAGGCACCATACTGGATTGGAGCGTTACCACTGAATAGTCACTTAAAGGTAGGGGAGGCAATTTCTGAGAGGTTAACAGTAGCAAGCTAGCTTTAAAAGCATAAGATCCCGTCCTCCCTTCAGAGCGCTCTCCAAAGCCTCGCCTCCTCCAACACATGAACCATACAGAGTTTGACAGACATCCTATCACTGCATTTGGCCGAATGCAATAATTGGACGAACGTTTTAGATATATGTTTATATATAAACATATTTAGACCACTTTACTTAATGATTGCTATCAGGATGTGAAGACACTTTCAACCAGCATAACAAAAAATATTTCTGGAACAAAAATTGCCTGTCCTGCCTTTAATTTTCAGACTTTTCCTCACACACTGTGTATAATTCAGAAGACTTAGAATGTAGTACATAATTTTTATGATATTTTTATGGTGCTTTTTTTGTGATTTTGGAGTGTGACAGCACTTGTCTCCATCCTCTTTCTTTAACTGAAAAATGGTTCCAGGATGTTCTTCAAAATATCACCTTTTGCGTACCGCAGAAGAAAGATGTGGGTCCAAACAACATGCGGGTGAGTAAATGATGACAGAGTTTTTATTTTTGGGCGACTGTTTCTTTAACATCCTTTAGCTTGGCCTCAAACGTCACATGAGAACTTTCGCACCAGGAGACAGAAGCAGAAAAAAATTGTCCCTCCACCCATGACCATGTGTAACATCTTCAAATGCTGTTCCAGTGTGTCGTCGTATTAAAAATTCAAGCGCATTGCTCGGGGAGACCAACACTAACAATGTTATTGTGACTTTTATGTTGTAGCGCTTTGACGGTTGTATAATTTATGCGGTGTGTTCTGTGGGCATTGACAAGGCAGTACTAGTTGAAATGAATGTTTTTGTTTTTATTTTCATTTATTATGAGAAAGCAGAAGGGGAGTGGGAAGTCTCTGGGCTTCCTGGGTCAAGGACAGAACCATAAACACGTGGATGACCAAATGGCTGTTAGGGCCCCGGGCCTGAAATTTTTCATAACTGCATTATATTCAGAGCGGCTAACAAATAAATAGTACACGCACTGTACAGTGACTTTGACCTTCTGTTAAGGTCCAGCTCTGTTGATGTTGTTTCTTGCTGTTGTAGTATCAGGGTGTCTGTGTTCTCTTCTGAAGGTGGAAATCACTGCGTGGACATCAATTAAACGCAACCAAAAACTTAACGCTGTATTTTTCTTTAGCATCAGCGAAGTAATTCCCAATTAGCAATGGAAGCATGGCTGAATTTTACTGCTTTTGATCTGTTTCAGCTCCACTTTTGAAACATGTCTCAAAAATACGAGTCCCATAGAGATAAAGCAACTGTTTTCAACATGCATCGACACTGGAAAGAAGTTTTGAAAAACAACTCAAAGAGGGGTTAACAATTACGCTCGCAGCGAAGCTTCTCAAATCAGGACACCACATTTGTACAGACAAAGCTCTTTTGATTATTAATTGATTACGATAAGAACAAAGACAAATTAGCCATATTGTTGTGCCGAAATGGAGTGTAATTAATCCAAAATGAATGATACACAGCTTAGAATACATTTGCAAGATAATTCATCTTGTGATATTCTGTTAGATATAACAGCGCATAATTCCTTTACTAATTCTGGGTCTTAACTAACTAATTATTCCAGAAGCCTGGATCTGTTGCAGACACTGTGGATCAATCTAGCATGTCCATGATTCCACGCCACACCCCTCCAGCCCCCTCCCTCACTCCCTCCCTCCCTCGCCACCCCCCCTCCTCTGTGGCTTTCAGATGGCTTACACATTTCCTCTTTTCTTTTCTTATCCTTTCGTTTTCGTTTATCCGACCGGGGGCGGGAGGGGGAGGGCCGGGGTTCAAATCCAACGTACGTTGATTTTGCATGCGTTTCTATGTGTCCTAGCTGTGCTTCTGCGCTCAGTTAATACTCGCAGCTCACCACTGATAGATCTGTGCACTGTTCTATGCTTTCCTTTAAACGATACGGACAAAAGACACAAATGAAAAGTTAAAGTTGTCCATGTGTGATTTTTTTAATTGTTATTTTTTTTAAGCCATGTACTGCCAAGTGCGACAAACTCTGCGTACTGCCAGAACTGTGCTAAGCTCTTTGATTTCCTTTTCTCTCTCTCTTTCTCAAGATTTTGTATCCAAGCCTAGTTTTCATGAACCTCTATTCTGTCCCTAGAATATGGAATGATGGGAGAACATACTGTTAAAAGTCAGCGACCAAGATCAGTACATGACACAAAGAGCCCACAGGAGCGAGATGAGGCTGCTAAATTTATGGCACAAACTGGTAATTCAATAGTTATGCTTCTTTCCTTTCCTATGTAAACTAAACTTAATTTTCATCTTAAGTCACTTGCATGCTCTCTTATGTACTGCACTTTTAAGTGACAATGTTTATTTATCATATTTATTTCTGTCCCTCTATCGCTATATTAAAGCGTTGAGAAAAACAACAACATGAAGGCGGGCAGAACAGGCCCGATGTTGCCCGATTGGAATTTCAGGTTTTAGTTTCTTTTACTGTGACGCAAAGTCAGTAAATAAAACCCAGACTAAATTAAACATCTAGGAGTTAAGGCGAGAGTCAGACAACGTCAGTGAAAATGAAACAGATTTTTGTCAGATGTTTAGAGCCAAAATAACCCCAGTCTGTACCTGTAAAGTGCCAAATTATTGCAAATTAAAACAAGATCTATAGACACATGAAAATTAAATTGTTGCTTAATAATGATTTTTGGTAACACTTTACAGTAAGGTTCTGTTTTCTAACATTAGCTAATGCATTTGGTACCATGAACCAGCAATGACCAAGTTTTAAAATGTTTTCATGTATAAATATAGTATTGCCAAAATAATGCATTAATATCAAACATGTATAATATAAAATGTGTATTAGTATATGTGGATAATAATATTATCTAGTATTAATAAATGCTGTAAAAGTATAATTCAATGTTAGATCTTGTCACATATTGTGTTAACTAATGTTAATGTGCACAACCTTATTGTAATGTGTTACCTGGTTTTGCTTTCTTTCTTTTATTTCCCTGTATTTTCTTTTATTTTCCCTGTATTTTCCCTTTAATTTCTGCATGTACTATAGATGATGTATAGCTCTTTTGGGGAGGGGCTTAAGGCCGCCATCTTATTTTATGTTTTTGCATCTTTTGTATGTTTGTGTAGCGCTTAATATCGTTTGAGTTGCAAACATTGTGCATTACTAAACCTTAACAAACTTGTTTCCATTCCAGTCACTTTGCGTCACTTTAAATGTTCACTCATTAATTTCCGTTTATACACAATCTGAACAGAAGGTCATTCATCCTGCATTCAATTTCTTCTTTTCGGATTGTCTGAGTTGTCGTTTCACTTCATCCACAGTTGATCCACCTTTCAATCCGATCTTATCTCTAATGATGATGTCAGAGGAAGTTGTCACACATCCATACGTGTGCATTCCGGTAGATTCTCTAAGTGTATTAGCAGCTAAAACAGTTTTCCAGAGAATGTTGTTTAAAGTTATCTCTGGTCATTATGCTCAGACAATGACATTTGACTTCAATGCAAAAAACAAAAACTAATTATATGTTGATCGCTAGCCAAAATTATGTCATTGAAGGTCTGAATCCAACATTTTCCGTCTCATACTTTCCCTTTATTCAGCATCACATGGCAATTGGATTCTTCTATTGGGAATTGTCTTGCTAGACTTTGGTTTTGGCCATGCAATTGCTCTTTGGGAATTACAGCTGTTCCAGAGTTCAATATTTAGTGCACAGGCATAAAAGCACAACATTCGTCATTTAGGTATAAGCCAGAAAACAGCTGATGCTTTTAAACCAACAATTTTAACAATATTAACCAAATAAACCTGATTGACATGACAGTTGGCAAATCATAATGCTTCCACCTCAGGACAGTAATCAGACGGGACTTCTTAGAGCTCTGATTGGTTGGATTCGACATAGAAGGTCCCTCCCCCAAGTGAACTTGTGAGCTACTGAAAATTGCTGTGAACTGCTGAATATGTTGGGGGAAATGCAGCCCCGCCTCCTTTTACTTAAAGAGACAAAAGAGCACAAATCAGAGAGATGTGAAAGAGTTAAACTCAGTCTAAACCGACAGAGGTTTAGAGGTCTCTTCTGCTGTGGAACTGTAGTTAGTAGAAAACTAACTTCCATCAAAAGGTCATTCTAACTTTTACAAGCCATGTTGCATGAATTCTGCATAGTTTACCATATTTTATATATTTATTTCATCTATTAATTTTGTTTGCCTTTATTTTCTTTCAGTTTACTCCATCAAATCGGTTGCATGCTTTACATGAACATATAAATATGAAGTTAAGCCTTAGGATTTTAAAATGCTAATTCAGTTAAAGGTCCCTTTATGACATCACTTGATGGCCACACAGTAAATCTAACGTGATCCTGCTTTGAATATGTTCAAATGTAACAATTTACCATAAACGTTACGATTTTTGACTGTATTCTACTGAATGAGAGACACCTGAATGCATTTTAACTCTACACCTAATTCATATTTTATATGTGGGCCATTTTAATCACATTTAAAAGGAGTATTTGTTATCCTCTTGGAAAGTTCTGCACAGTTGTGTTCCTGCAGAGTCTGGCTTTAACTCTAATCAAACGCACATGCTGAACCGAGAGCTTTTGAATGAATTTTGAGGGACATGCCATGTGTGTTTGAGCAGAGTTTCAACCGAGTCTTCCAGGAGCCCAAGTGAGCAGTATTGGGTGCCTCTCCTGTAGAACAACTAACCCTCTGAATGTCATTCAGGCAGGATCACTTTGGCCCCCCTTTAATGTTAACTGTGGCCTCTTGTGTAAATTAGCGAGGCCCTTACTGCTCCTACTGGCTCCGCCCCCTCGGGGTGTCACATGACCGTGTTACTGCTTTTAACTGGTGTCACCCTTCTCCTACAGGTGACCCTGGTGCTGACGAGTGGTCCCAGTGGAGCTCTTGCTCAGTCACATGCGGTCAGGGGTCGCAGGTGCGAACAAGAACATGTGTCTCACCTTACGGATCCCACTGCAGCGGCCCTTTAAGAGAATCCAGGGTGTGCAATAACACTGCCCCCTGCCCAGGTAGTGTTAGCCGCAGACTCTGGACTCTCCCTCAGTGTCTGTGATGTATCTCTCTCCTCTCAGGGCAGAAAATGTTCCTCTGTTTTTGTTCGTTGTCATTGCTTTGAATTATGTTTTATTTCTGTTTCTTTTTTACCATCATTGTTATATTATGATTTATCTTTATGTCTGCTCTGATATTCACCATTTTTGCTTGTTTATTTGGTCATTTTTCTCGCCATGGGGGTTGTTTTCGTGTCATTTCATACATTTTCACCTTCGCATTTCCTTCATCGTTCACTCTTCCGGTGTGTGAGAAGCTTTGCGTATGATTTCCAACACAATCTTTGCTTGTTGTCGGAGGTGTGTTAGATTGTTCTCTTGGGGAAGAGGACATAGAAGAAGGTAATGAAAAAACAATCTATTCTTGTTCAGCCAAAAGCAACCTGAATTACACTCTTCTTAACACACCTTTAATTGCTGGAGATTTAGTCTTTAGTTCTTAATGTTTGGAGGTCTCGTCTTGAAGGAGCCGGGTTCAATGACACAACAACAACAACACTGAACTTGGTGTCACAAACAAACTGGGTTTTTATCTAGAGAACCTTGTTTTCTTTTTCTTCATCACGAGTTCTAAAAATGCAATTCAGCTCTTTCAGGACTTTTGGTATCGGTAAATTAACACTGTTTACACCTCAGCAGCATTGAACT
This sequence comes from Chromobotia macracanthus, assembly GCA_036877525.1. Classification (NCBI taxonomy): domain Eukaryota; kingdom Metazoa; phylum Chordata; class Actinopteri; order Cypriniformes; family Botiidae; genus Chromobotia; species Chromobotia macracanthus. Next base: position 3,952,327 of record JAZGTH010000070.1, on the reverse strand, counting down.
TATGTCACAAGCTAACTGGGTTTTTATTTTAAGCAAAAGGCCATGAAGAGAGACTTGTTTTGCTTACACCATTAGCTTTCAAAATGGCAATTCAGCTGTTTTAAGACTTTCTCTATGGCTAAATCAATGTGTGTTACACAGAGTTATAGATACACGGCACTTTCACATGCCTTGAATAGTAAACAGACACATTGACTCACTGGCACATATGTTTGAAATATGTATGTGCGTGAAAAACGTTATTGATAAGGCAAATTTTATTGTTAACTTTGTTAGGTACAGTAATTTGAGGCAATGTTGGACCTAAGAGAACCAGTAAGTTTTGCTTTCTCTCTCTCTCTCTCTCTCTCTCTCTCTCTCTCTCTCTGGGTCTCTGTGTGTTTCTATATATGAAACAGCTTCACTAGTATTTACTACTGTAAATACTGCTAATCAGTGTTTATTATTTAATCTTATTACTACACATTTCTTGTATCACTGTTAAATGAACTTCCTGTACATTCAGGGTTCAACATAGCGTTCACATTTCCAGTGCAGAATTTCACTCGATGCTAAATCTTTCTCCAAAGCTGGAAAGCAGCTCAGATCCGTCTGGTGTTGGAAAAGCCTCGCAGGCACATTTAAATGACATGAGGTCGGACCGCCCGGCCAGAGCTTAGGGGAATGAAACTAAGACCCCTGAATACTCAAATAAAACCATTTCTTTCCCTGCTGGACTTGCTTGGACTGCAGCCTAATTCATCACAACACTGCTTTTATTTTGAGGGCAAGCCTGATATATATCAATTCACTGTGTAATGCAGCAAAAAAGCACTATAGACTAGTGTAATTGTCTTTCATGCTGCTGTGTGTGTTTTATCATTTACGAACATTCAGATAGTTGACATCTATTTGGCTGAATGTTTGTATACATTCCAAATGAAGCTTACAATTTCAGGTTGTTAAAGAGTTTCCATTACGTTTCCATTAAGTAACACAAACATTTAAAATGTTACTTGGAAAGTTCTAGGAACGTTCAAAACATCCAGTTTCTTAGACGTTGTATTAATGTCATTGCTTGGTTTTAAGAACATTATTCAAACATCTGTAACATTTATAAAACGATCCACTAACAGTTTAAGAATAACATTTTTCAATAATCTAAGAACGTTCACTGTTAGCTGTGTAGCTGCTAACCAGTTGATCTTAAACAATGCAGTAGTTTTAAACATTCTCTAAAGGTTCTCTCAATGTTACTAAAAACATTCTTGTAGTAATGTTAGTCTAACATTTTTTGTTAAATATCATGTATATCAAAAATGTTATTATTAGTTTAAAAATTACAGAATTGTTTGAATAAAGTTCATATAACAAAGCAATAATGGTAATACATCAAAATACTGGTTTTAAACATTACTAGAGTTTTCAGAATGACATTTTTAACTTTTTCTTACTTAATAGAGATGTTAGAAAAACGTTCATACAACCTAATTCCTAGATGGGTCAAAACAGTGACAATATGTTTCTTGGAAAAAAATAAAGGCAAATATTAAAATGCATTAATATTATTGTGAACTACATATAGACACAGGAATGTGGTAAATGAACATATCAGCTGAAAAGGAAATTGACATTTTACTCCTTAATGGCTCTTAATTTAATTAGACACACAGTCTTTGACGTCAAACACAAAACATATAGAAAGCTTTTCTCCTTGGTAAGCCGATTTATTTTGCCATCTTAACAATGCACAATTACAAAGTTTTATTTTTTATAATTTTTATATATATTTATATATAAAAATTATATAATTTATAATTGTTTTTCTTCAGTTATAAATCAGAACAGGCCACCAGTTGAAAACCATCGGTGCCGTCCATCAGCTTACCTTTAAAAGCAAGACAAAGAAAGACTCAGAAGCTGTTGGGTCACATCATCTTATATCTCCATATCGATGTGAATCCAGCGGATAAAAAGTCTTCCTGTTAATGGCAAAGCCATTGAGCTGGTTTTTGGAAATGCCTGCTGTTTCTGAGTGCTTCAGTGAGAGTTTGTTTTTAATTAATGCCCTGTGAGTGGGATTGGAGTTTTCATTATACAGTAAGAGCATTAGAGAGGGGATTTGGCATTTGGAGGGGGAAAACGGTGCCCGGTGTCTTGACACCGATGACTGGATTAAGCCCCAGTAAGTGTGCGTGCGGAACGCACACCTGGGACTGCGATAAGTACACGGAGAGAGCCGAGACGAATCCGGTAAGGCTGCGGCAGCCCTCATGGCGTCTTTCATCAGGCAAAAACAAAAGGAAGACACCGGGCACAGTGCTGGGGATGGAGGTGGAGTGGTGTGCGATTGGGGAAGGTAAATTGTAAAGAAAAGGGGAACTGATGTCGTTGTTTTCACTCATTGCTGTGGTGGAAGCGCTCCTGATAAACAGACTCAATGAGCAGCCGCAGAGTTGCACTGGAGGTGTTTCTATGCAACATTTGAGTGATGGTGCGTGTGGGTGAGCGCGCTGTTCGTGGCGTGCATGCGTCTTAACTCTTGTCCTCTGTTGGCAGTGCACGGCGTGTGGGAGGAGTGGTCTCCATGGAGCCTGTGCTCCTTCACCTGTGGACGGGGCCATCGCACCCGCACTCGGATTTGCCTGCCACCCCAGCATGGAGGACGAGCATGCGATGGACCTGAGACGCAAAGCAAGCTCTGCAACATCGCTCTCTGCCCAGGTCTGTCTGCATAAATGCCTTTCACCTCTACTGTCTGCTCAAGTTCTGCTCCTGTCTCGTAACTTTCTCTCTGCTCATCTGAGTCATTCTCTTCTAAATCCTGCACCTCTCAGTTCCCCTGAGCTTCTGGCTTTTTTCTATCCACTCTGTAACCGTAATCAATTTCGCTGTAAATTGAAGACCACTCCACTAATTTGGATGCGGTTGCGAGCCGCCGTCCTCTGAGAATGATTTGGCGGAATTAGGCCCGTCACGGAAGCCCCTGAATGTTTGATCCCGTCTATAAAGAATCAAAGCTCATCTCGCGTCGAGGCGGCTCTGGGGAGTATGCAGCAGATGCCAGTGGTGCAGCGATACAGGATCCATTACAGAACAGTTTATTATGCAGCACAGACATGCTTGGCATGCTGAAAGCAGCCACGTGCAGCGTGCAGTAAACCCAAATGCTGGAGAAGTGCCTGTTTACACTGAAAATGGCACAGCTGAACTGAATCACATAGGCGATGTGAATTGCATGTGAAAGATAATTTAATTCTGATTTAGTTTTTTATACACTAAACATGTTTAGCTTTGCCCGGGTAAGCAACAGATAAAATCTTGGGCAGCTTTGTCAGTCTGGAGCTTTAAAAGTCTCGCCCAATTAAGCTAAAAAAGAGTTCGCCTCTCTGTACGCATCTGTGTTTTTTCATAGTGCTTGTTCGCCCTGGGCATGCACTGTTGCCAAATTCCTATTTGCATATTTTGGTCCGAGTTTTTAAGACTTGGCCTCAGAGCTCATGTATGATATAAAATCTCAATTTTTGTCATTTGCACCAGATTTCCTTTGGTTGGGGAATTAAGGCGTTTTGTTACACATCACAAGCTGAGAATATTCAGTGTAAGAGTAGCTTTTAGCAGGTTATGTTGGTTAGTTGGCAGGCTATCTCAGTCACTCAGGTATTATTACCTCTTTCCCTGGGGTTAATAGGGTTATTTTGGCTGATAGCAGCTCTAATTCCAGATGTATGAGGTCTTTCTGTCTCATATTCTGTGCAGTCCAGAACTTGATTACATTCTAATTGAAACACGGCTGTTCTAAAAATCATGAATTCTTCAAATCAAACAGAAATTATATAAAAGCAAATGTTCCATAAATGAGAAGGGGAACCCAAAAGGTCAAGTGTGTCATTTCTGTGCCACTATTGGCACCACACAGAATGGAAACAATCACTAGATATTTGCATATTAAGAAGAAAATGTGTGTGGCACTTTGTGCTGCACGATTTGGAAAAACAATCATATTACTCTGTCATGTATTGTGATTGCAATATGACGAATATCTAACATCTCATATTGCTTCTTAAATATCAAGTAAAGAATTATGAAAACGTTAAATCACATTTTTACAGAAGCTCAAGACTACTGGCTTGCTAGCAGTGACTTTTGTCTCCAAATTAAGTCATGTTGTGCCCATTATAAGAGTTCACACTTGGGTAAACTCTCTAAAAGAACCAGCAGGGACCTCCTTCAGTGTCTATAGGACTGAACTATTTTTAGTTCGCGTTTAGCTGAGAAAGTGTCTCGGTCCACTTTACATCATGCTGTTAGTTTTTAAATCCAATCAGCTGGAATATTGTATCATTTTATTTCATAGATGGATTCAAGCAAGCAAGATTATAAGTTCCATAGAATGTGCTTTGGTTGAGAGGTTATTTCTATGCAGTTGCTAAGGTGCTGAGTCATGTTTTGCACATTGCTACGTGGTTGCTAAGGTGCTGAGTCATGTTTTGCACGTTGCTAGGTGGTTGCTAAGGTGCTGTGTCATGTTTTGCACGTTGCTAAGGTGCTGTGTCATGTTTTGCACGTTGCTACGTGGTTGCTAAGGTGCTGAGTCATGTTTTGCACGTTGCTACGTGGTTGCTAAGGTGCTGAGTCATGTTTTGCACGTTGCTAGTTGCTAAGGTGCTGAGTCATGTTTTGCACATTGCTACGTGTTTGCTAAGGTTTTCCGAGTGCTTGAAAGTCAGAAGTGCCCACCCTACAGGCTAAAGTCTCTGTGATATTATGGTTTATAGATATGGCCCAGACTACTTTAATGTACATTTTATTACCTGAACTCAGAAAACATGTTTTTTCTCTCACGTCCCCGGGCTTCTGTTTTTGGTGTTCTGCATGGACGGCCGCAGTGGATGGACAGTGGCAGGAGTGGAGCGCGTGGAGTGATTGCTCAGTGACCTGTGCCAACGGGACGCAGCAGAGGAAGAGGCAGTGCTCGGCAGCCGCTCACGGAGGATCTGAGTGCAGAGGACACTGGGCAGAGAGCAGAGAGTGCTCCAACCCTGAGTGTACAGGTATGACTGTCCCATGAGTTTCCCTCTGAATGCCATTAAAGGAATAGTTCACCCAAAAATGAAACTTCTGTCATCGTTTACTCATCTTCATGTTGTTCCAAACCAAAACACTAAATGTGGGACACATAAGGAGAGACTGACAGTCTTATACTCCCTATTAACTTTCTTTGTATGTAAAAAAAAGCAGCAAAAAACGAATACAATATGAGGGTGAATAAATTATAACTTCTGACTTATTAAAATTTTAGGTGTCTGTTATACTTTGAAGGGCAATCTAGAGAAGTATTTTTTTATATTTTTATAAGGTAGGGTAGGCAATTTCAGAGAAGCTAGCAATAGCTCGTTTTAAAAGCATGTCCTGGCCTCCCTTTCGAGCGATCTTCGAAGCCACGCCTCCTCCAACACATGAACACACAGTTTGACAGGCAAGTAGGACATCCGAATACATTGATTGGATGAACAATTAATGGTCCTGTACTTAATACAGAATATATACATATATATATATATATATATATATATATATAATCACTTTACTTGATCTAGTGATTGCTATCAGGTTGTGAAGAGACTTTCAACCAGCATAACAAAAAAATCACCTACCCTGCCTTTAATAGTTTTAAAGATTGTTTTCCGCTTTGACCTTCTTTCTTGAATACGCAGCAATGAAAGCACAGAAAGCTATTTTTAGCTCTAACGCAGTTTTACCTCAGTTTGATGAACACAGTGTTCTTACCTGTTGAAGCCTGTAGCGTCAGTTTAATTCACTGGCCATGACTTGCTTCTTGTTTCTGGTTGCTGGCAGGAGGTTATTAAGGAGAAGAACATCCTTAACCTATACAGGATTTATTAGAAGAGAAATATAAGAAATATTATTTGTTTGCATATGGAACATTGAATCCATAATATGGGGGTAATGTTATCATATTTATTTGGTTTACAGAATTACTGCAGATTTGTATTGGGTTCCCGTGTGTGTTTTTATGCAGAAATTTATATTCCGAAATTGGAATTTGTGGTTATTTATGTGGCGGAGTAAAAAGGTAACGGAGTAAAAGGCACAGATCTTTTGCTGGAAACGAGACGTAACACCAAGCTTATTTTAACAGAACTGAGTGAATTGTCAAGAGGTCTCTGTGTCTGTCATTAGCTACCAGTCAGTGTTGATGATGTTCTGTGGTGATGGACCTCTCTGATGAGGGCCTCTGCTCAGTATGCCTGCCATGTAGTTCTGTGCTACACAGGGTCTCTCAGCACGACACTTTTGAGCTGTGAGACTCTTGCTTCCCATGCTTCATGATAACAGAGGGCCTCAGTTTGGAGTTGCATAGAGAGACGCTACTGTATGATATAGCAGCAAAGCTAGTTTTGTTTATCATGCGTGTAACCAAATCTTTATCTTGCATTAATATTTATAATATAAAGTTTCTATATATTTGTACATTATGAATTTAAAGTGCTTGTTAGGAAGCTCTGTATTGAATTTCTTAAACATTCTGTTTAGGATTTGTTTAAAATATTCAGCGCCCGCAATTAACTCCGCCTAGAGCTGCTTATCTTACAGCATGCATTCAAATTAGTTTTGTAGGTAATTTAAACTGTAAGCGTGCTATCTATTTTTGTTTTTGTCAATGTTATACATTTTAACAAAAGAACAAATTGATAACATCTGTTGATGTTTCAGTCTAATTATATCTAGTTTGAGAGAAAGCGATTAAATACAGTATAATGGGCAAACTCTTAGGATGAGCACTTAGCATTCAGTGCTACGAATACAGTTTGTCTGCACAGTATCTTTTTTTTAGACTTTTTTTTTTAACTGAGCGATCACAACATCATCTCCAAGATGTGTTTGACACTGTTATTGTGGTGCCTTGATTAAGTGCTTCTATATGAAGTCATGCAGAGGTCAGATACAGCATCTCTCCGTGCTTCTGTATCGTTTGAACCGTGTTTATTTATTGATTTCCACCAGCGAATACCCACACAGTCTAAATGATAATGTAAACGTGTCCTTGATCAGAAAGTACAGTCAGTACAGGTGAACACAGGTGAACACGTCTCCCACGTATGATTTATAGCACGGCTGAAGAGTCTTTTTCCTTTCCTATGCCGAGATTCAAGATTATATGCCATTCATTAAATGCCCGTAAACATTTTTTTAACTTGAGCATAAAGTGTGTTTAAGTGTGTCAGGACCGACAACGTGAGAAAAATTATTTTCACGCTTGCGGGCCGTCCTGACGCTCATAAAACAGAGACAAATATACGGTCATTGCACGTATTATGGTAATGATCTTTATTAATTAAATCAAGACAATTCTGCCAAACATCCGGGTTATATAGCGTGGCTGGATGCCAGAGAGCACGTCAGTTTAGGAAGAGGTGTAAAAAACTGGCTGATTTTTAATGCTCAAATCCTCCTTTGTGTGTTGTTTATAATGTTCCACACTACACTACAATTGTTTTCAGCGTTCACCAAAGTCAGCTGGAATACCTTTCATGAGCACACAGCCACATAAAGGTACTGAAGGGATGATATTATGAAAGATGAAATGTAAAAGATGATAAATCAAATAAGATTCAGGCAGCTGTCCTGCTTTAACCCCAGATAATGTGTTTATCTCCTACATCACAGAAAGATGTGAAAGCCAGCTCCCCATGGATTTCTACATAAATCGCTCATAAAATGTAATCTGATCTTTAACTAAATAACAACAAACATAGTCTTGCTTAAACAACACACAAACAGCGCTGCATTTTAAAGTCACACTGTGTCACACTGGATCTAATAACCTTCAAGGTTCCTGTAATTATGAATCAGACAGGATTTTTTTCCACTGTTTCTCGTAACAAACCTCTTACGGTTCAGCAGGATTTTTGGAATCTCTGCTCTGACTCTTACTGGGAACTCTGAATTCGGAGTGTTTTTAAAGTCCAGGGTGACCCTGTCCTCCAGTCTCATCTGATGGTTTGGACTGGTGACTCTTATTCGCTCAGACATGTAAATTCTTGTGTATTTCTTCAACTCTGCACCTGAAAGTGAACACAGTTCTCTCAAAACACGTGTGTTATTTAAGCAGGTTGTGTTCGTTGCGTTGTTGTGATCAGTTGTGTGTTGTGTGTTGAAGATCAGATCAAATACTATGAACAGTTTATGCCAATTTACACACACTTTCTTCTGTACCTCTATTCAGACGTGTGTTATGTCTGTAAAGGCACCTTTAAATGTGTCAAAATCTGTAAAATCTGTACATGTACACCCACATTCTGTATTAATGCATATAGAGTTCATTAGATTTCTATAGAAAAATAGATTCCTAAGTTACAGGCAACAGGTGGCAGTGCAACCGTTAATGAACTGTGTTATCTGGCAGAAGAAATGTATTTATACTGATTATGTCAATAAAAACATTTTCTAATGTCTGTCTGTGTATCTCATCTGTCTGTCTACCTATCTGTCTGTCTGTCTGTCTAGCTAATGGTCAGTGGAACCCCTGGGCACCGTGGAGCGGGTGCTCTAAGTCGTGTGACGGGGGCTGGCAGCGGAGGGTGCGCGTGTGTCAGGGGCAGGCAGTGACGGGGCAGCCGTGTGATGGCAATGGAGAGGAAGTCCGCAGATGCAGCGAGCAGCGTTGCCCAGGTAACCCTGCAGATAATTGAGCCCCAAGAGTCAATTATGTCAGAATGGGCAGAATGGGGTGAATGAGATCCGGATGCTGGGATAATTATCTTTCCTGTTCAGAGAGCCTGGACCATTTTTTTTACACTGGATCATTATTTGTGTGAGAAATAATGATCGTACACCGTCACTGTATGTTTCATAGTGGAGGGAGGGGGCGGTTTTGGACGGTAATGAATGTTTAATGGTACATAAATGATGTCTTACATTTCATGCATGAGTTTCCATGGTAACAATGCTAATGGTCATATATTTGTAGGTATGTATGTATGTACACTTACACATGCATACACATCCATTTACATAAATTATATATACATGCACACACACAAACACACACTCACTCATGTTTACTTATCTGTCTAAATGGGGACATTCCATGGACTTCTGTTGTTTTTATACACAGCTAGTTATCAACAATGTAACCTAACCCACACTCTAACCATAACAGAAAACTTACTGCATTCTTACAATAAAAAAATCTTTATTTACTATATTTTTATAGTGTTTTTACAAATGAGGACGTCCCCAAAAGGAGGTTTTGGGCACAGATTTGTCAGGTTTTGCTGACTTTTGGGTACAAATCTGACAAATATTTTTTTTATATATATATATTAGCAGCCAGCTCTTAGCCATATCTATCTATAGATATCAACTAATCATTTCTTTGTCCTCTGTCAACCATAAATAATAACATATTTCACAAACAATGTATAATCTGTAGTCAGAGTGTGCCAGAATGTGTGTTCTGTTGCAGCTCCATATGAAATCTGTCCAGAAGACTATGCTGTGTCCATGCTGTGGAGAAGAACTCCCTCTGGAGAACTGGCCTTCAACAGGTGTCCACCCAACGCCACGGGTAAGGAAAGCCACCACAGATGACGTTGGAAGAGCTGTTGAACACCGCGGGCAGCCTGACACTGTTAAAGCACACACACAGACACATGGGAAGAACAGCGTCACTTTCCCAGAAAAACAAAGAAAGAAAACAGAGATTTTCTTTGGCTTTAGCATTTATTTCAATGGTGCTGAAATTATTCAGAACCTCCAAGGCCCACAATGACAAATGTTTCTGACTAGTGTGTTCAGCTGTACTGTGACTGCCTTTAAATGCTTTATGCTGTGTGTACCTAGAGATTTTTGTCATTTGCATACCATTGAGCCCTCCAGCGTTTTGTCAACATGTCTGTGAGGCTGCTTTCATGGCGGAGATGAAGTATTGAGGGAAAACAGAAAAAAAAGATCCAGTATATTTTCCAGCAAATGCAGCAGTGCTCTATGGCCACATACACACTGCAGCTGAATATGGTTTCACTCCACTTCTGTCTGCTCACTCCTGTTTTGTTCACACAGAGCTTGATTACAACCGAACTCACCAATCCAATGTAACTGCTTAAAAAAAGTGAGGTAGTGACAACCATGTGTATGTAAATTTTATAGTGTGTATTAAGCTGAATTAGAATCATTACAATCCAAAGAGAGAGCATTTTCTCAAAGCAGCGTCTTAGCAAGCACAAACACAACCATGAGTTTGTTGACGATGATTTGCTAAAATGATACTATGTAACTTAAGTTAATATGGGGAAAAATAGTTCAAACACCAAATGGCTTTGTTTGTTCCTCGACCTTTGCCGTCTGTGTTCATAGTTATAAAGACCAAAATTCTCTCCTGTCTTTATTTGAGGTTGTCACTCCCAAAACCTTGCAGTCTCTCTCTCTCTCTGTGCCTCTCTGTGTCTTTTTTGTCTCTCTCTGGCTGGTTGCTTTATCTGAGATGGCTGCTCTGAGATGTTGCCTCTATTGATTGTGTTCAGAGATTGGCAGAAGGTGTCGTATTGTTCTCCGTGCTCCTGGCATCTCGGGGCGGCACCATCACGCTGCTCGGCCACACCAGTGTAGTGCTCTTGAAAGAGCAGGTGCTGGAAAAGAATCAAAAATGTGGGCAGAAGCACCGCAGACTGTTGATAACAGCAAGCAGCTCAGTGTAGCAGGAACTAAGCAGTGTGTGTGTGTGTTCAGATGGATTAATCTCTTTGTGGATACCTTTCAATATGTGGGTGGGCTGTTGCCATAGGCCAGTGTGTGCTTTTGTATTTTTTATTTTACATTTTGGGTTGAAAACATTATATCATTTATACATGAAAGAAACAGTGTGTCAAACCGTGGGAGGAAGTGCTTAGATTTACATTGTCTATTTTCTGCATAACCCACGTCAAAATTTCGGGTCGCGTAAAAGCACTGGAGCGAGATCTGACACTAACGACAAGAAGGAAAAGCTTCCTTCATTATGAGGTCGGAATGAAATTAAACTCGGTCTGTTCTTGTTACAGAATATAATAAAAAAAATTAACAAGTGCTACCAAAATCAAACCGCTGGAAATAGTTCAGGCTTCCGGGAAATGATTAATTGGGGAAGAAAAAATCAATTGGCATCAGAGACATTAAAAATGTGCAAATTTTGAGAACTTATCACTTCCCACTTTGTCCCATTTTTGTGTGTGTGTGATTGGATGGAGTTTTGGTGATCGTGTGTGTGTGAGATTAAATCTGTTTAGGCCCCTTCTGTGGTGCCATGTGTGTTTTAATGGTGAGCTCTGAATGTGAGGGCTTTGATTCGGCTCTGTGGGGGGTTACCGTGATCTGTGTGCTGGAAGCCTCAGCTCGGGGGCAGGCGGCTGGCTGCAGTTGTGTCTCAGGTTGGCTGGGTAGCAGGTGGAGGAACTACGTTTGAATGTGAGCTGATAACAGCCACTGCACGCTGAGTGCATGGTGGATGGTTTCGGGTGGGTGTGGCGAGGTTGTTCTACAGGGAAGATGTTTTTAATGCAAATCGATACACGTAGGATGTGCTTCAATGGGTTGGAGGCGGAGAATTTGCACGAGAATCGTGCATGTTTGTGCGAGTGTTCAGATTTGTTTATTGCGTCTTGCATGTGTGGGTGGCAGTCTCGTTGATATCTCAGGTTGCAGGTTTTTATTGGCAGTCACCAAAAACAAAAAACCCTAATCGTCGTGTGACAGCTAGTGTAGGTTAACATCATAATCCTACGAGAAGGAATTATGACCAGTCCTGCAAAGAACACAACTGCAGATGTTTGGTTGGCATGCGCGCATTTACTGCAGTGGCACATGCGCGGCGCATGTGATTTGGCAACTGCAGCGTCTAGATGATGAAGGCTGCTGTTTTCCCCCACGTTTCTTTGAATGTATGATGTGGGGGCTGGCAGGTGAAATGATAAAAGAGAAAAAGACTTAGAGGAACATTTATAAAGCTTGCTCTCTATCTGTCCCTGCGTCTGAGTCTGTCTTTCTCCTCCTCTTTCTCTGCAGGCACCACTAGTCGACGCTGCTCACTGGATCACCGTGGAGTGGCCTATTGGGAACAGCCCAGCTATGCCCGATGCATCGCAAATGAATACAGATACCTGCAACAATCAGTAGGTGCAGCGTCAGCTTGCCGTGCTCCGCGTCTCTTTGTGACGTGTCATAAATAACCCCTGCAGTCGTGAACATCACCCGAAACTATTTCCACCAACACCCCCAGACCACCCCACAGTTCTCCAAGATTAACTGCTATTATCCAGAAGGCAAATTTAACTGCTAGTTCTGCAGTTTTTCAAAACCTTGTGAAAATGGAGGACCCTAATTTCCTGTAAAATCCCGGAGATGGTTGTTGTTTTAGCTTTGGTTTTTCTTTGACGTAAATGCAGGATTTTCAGTCCTCTTAACTTCCTGTTTTTATTTGAGTTTTGCTGCATGCTGGCGTGTGTTATTGCCTCATAAGGCTTTTGGAAACATGCTGGTTTCTTTATGGGGACCGTTGGCTGTTTCCCACACTGTGGGTGATTTCAGCTTTTACTGTCCTTGTGGGGACATTAGGGCCCCACCATGCAAGCAAAACCTGACCAACACACACAGATGCAGACACGCAATTCAGTCTGCATTTTTCAACATTGCTTTAGCGTCAGTGTGCATGACTTCATATCAGTGAAGTTGTGTATGCTGGACTGTTTCGTACAATATGGCTTAAGGGTGAAGTGCATATATTTTTTTTAATTAACGTTAAAATATTTTCTCCTGTTGCTTCTTTAAATGCACAGACGTCACAGTAAGCCAGTGATTTTCATTGCCTGAAGAGTGTAAACACTGGCTCGCAGCGCTTTCAAAACACTGCTTGTTTGGTTGAGCAGTCCGACATGTCAAATTATGGCTCACCCAATGATATAAGTCTGGGGCGGGGCTAACTAAACAATTGAACAATGGAAGAAAGGAAAGGTTTGAAGAACATTGACTATTTTTGCAATTTCATTTTGTGCCCCAAGTGGTGCTAAAATAATGCATTTCTCCTGTAAAAAAAGTTCACCCAAAATTGAAAATCCTGTTCTTTATTGCTCACGCTTGTGCTAATCCAATAACTAATGTTTTTCTATGGAATACAATGAGAAATTAATATTTGAATATATTGATTAATATTTATTATTTTATTGAATATTTTTTCAATACAATTTCTAGTGACCAAGCTTCATCATATGTGTGTATTGACATCTATCAGTAGAAAAGACCTGTGTGAGATTCTTTAAAAAACTAATCTTTTTGTGTTCCATAACATTTTTGGATAAAATATTCCTTTTGCAATTTGTTATTGACATTTATATTTTTCTGTAACTGGCTTTTAAATTTGATTAAAGCTGCAATCTTTAACTTTTGCCTCTACCTCCGTCCCTGTTTGAAACCTAAAATTGCAGGGTATTTGCAGTTATTTTATTGATGCGGATGATAAGCAATTGGTGAACGTGACAGATGCTGCACCATCTACAGTACCTAGACATGCGATATAGTAGCCACATCTTTTCTTTCTGTTTACAGACAGACATTTCCCACGAAATTCGACTCGACAGCGCAAATATTATTTTGTTCATTTGTAACCGAAAAGACTTAAGGATTGCAGCTTTAAATACAAGTGGCCGTTTTATGAACCACCACTCCAGTGATGTTTCTGACATGAGTGGAGTGTGTTACAGCCTCTGAAGGACACACAGAACCCAGTCTCTTCCCCTGCATCTGTCTCCAGGTCCAGGGGCACCTTGCTAAAGGTCAGAGGAATCTGGCAGGGGACGGTATGTCCCAAGTCACAAAGGTCCTTCTGGATCTCACCCAGAGACGCAATTTTTATGCTGGTGACCTTCTCTCCTCCGTGGAGATTCTTCGAAACGTTACAGACACCTTTAAACGGGCCAGCTACGAACCTTCGTCTGATGACGTGCAGGTAAGCGAGAAACCTGCTGTTAGATGCTTTTTATTCATGCCACCTTGCTGTTGTTTTGTAAAAGTATTTTTTTTTTTTAATTTTTTTTTTTTTTTTTTTTTTTTTTTTTTTTTTTTTTTTTTTTTTTTTTTTTTTTTTTTTTTTTTTTTTTTCAACGAAAGGAGGGGTTTTTTTATGGGTTTTTTTTTTTTTTTTTAATTTTTTTTTAAATTTTAAAAAAAAAAATTTTTTTTTTTTTTTTTTAATTTTAAAAAAATTTTTTTTTTTTTTTTTTTTTTTTTAATTTTTTAAAAAAAAAAAAAAAAATTTTTTTTTTTTTTGAATTTTTTTAAATTTTTTTTTTAAAAAAAAAAAATTTTTTAAAAAAATTTAAAAAAAATTGCATGTTTTGAATGTCCATGAACATTCAAAATAACATTTTTAACATTCGTTTATGTTATGAAACAAAATCTTCTAACAGCCTAAATTGTCAGCAGGGAGGTCTTTGAAGGACATGGTTTTGGAGGGAGGGCATGTAGCTGAAGTTATCAAAATTGGCAGAAATCACTTACGGCACCTTCAAAACGGTAGTGCAACTTCTTGGACCATGACTGATAAAAATCTCCCCACTTTTGCCCCTCACAGAGAGCTTATAGGATTTTGGTACCGTGCGCCGGCTGTCGAATAAGAAATTGTCGCTAAAGTCTATCTCGTTCAATCTCAATGCATTGTTGTAACCTTTCAGTGCGAGAATAAACTGATTGCTCAGGAATTGCTTGTGAGAATGTGGGGTTTTTACATAATAACTGAGTGTACGGTGATTTTGATGTTTGTGTGTTAGTTTGGTGTGGGCGGTTTTTATCTGTGCCCGATGTGAACCAGAGTGGCCCCTCCCCTCATGTATGTGCCCAGGAGGGTCGTGTGTTTTGGAACGCAGTAATGCTGTGTTTAAGAGGACGCATTACCACCAGAGGGAGCATAAGCGCTCAAGTAGAAAAACAAGCATGTTGAAGCCAAGACGCTGCCTTTCATGGCACAGAGGCAGAACAGCAAACAGAAAAGACAGGCACCCGTCCAGACGGATATCTCATTCAGGCCAGACGCGACAGCGAACTGCAGCTCTCTTTCCGGTCTTAGACTCGAGTCTCAGCACTCGTAAGCACCTTCAAACCCGGACGGCGCTGCTCTGTCGTTCCCCTCAATTATGTGCACATTTGAGTGCTTAGGGGAGATCAGCCAGTCTCTGAATTGAAAGCAGCAGGAATTCCCAGGTGTGTTTTAGAGATGTAGCCGGTGGACGTCTCCCATCATCTCCCTGTGATTCAGTACCGTGATCCTCCGTGTCATTCCTCAAGATGCTGTTTGTTTAGACATTTGAAACGCAAGAAAGACTCTTCATTATACAATATGTGTGTATTTGTGTGTCTACAGGTTTGTGCCTGGAACAGCCAATTCTTTATGTCCTCACAAATGTAGTTTAAAATGTTATACTCATGAAATGCTCACAAATGATGTTTTGATTTGTGTGAGGGTTGGGTTCAGGCATTGGGTAAGAATATAATATCTTTTTTTGTGTGTGAAAATGAGTCCCTGAAATGGCATCTAAAATCTGCGCCTGTTTACAAACCTCAGTTTAAAAGAGTTGATTTAGTTACAAAATAAATAATAAAATGATTAGTGTTTTTGTAAAAATCTGATTAAAATTATGTACACTCACATAAGAGGAAAAAATCATAAGCAGCATTTTTGTTTTCTATATTTAAAAACAAATGTCTTGAGAAGTTAAATTGTGGGCCAGATTGTGTGACTTGTTTTCAGAGCGTCTATATTAAAATAGGTTTTCATTTTTTACCCATTGGCAAATACTTTCTCTTGTTTTAAACATAAACTTCACTAAATTTTGTTAGATTTCTGCCTAAAGGAAGAAAAAATTACTTTTTAGTTACTTAACTTAAGACATTACCTGAAAACAGCTTTTATTCCTAATGCAATTTTGTTTAAGTAAGATTACAGTATTTGTATTGTAAGTAATCAAATATATTATATTAACATAATATATGTTAGACAGACAGACAGACAGATAGATGTATACCAGATAATGTTTTCATAGTGTTTTCTTGTCTCCACACAGAACTTCTTTCAGATCATCAGTAATCTTCTGGAGGAGGAGAACAGAGAGAAGTGGGAAGATGCCCAACAGGTGGGTCTGAATGTCCTGCATGAATCTTGCAGGTGGAGATCTCTGTATTACAGCTACACGGCACACAGTGTCTGCTGTTGTGTCACTCTGCGGCTGATGAGCCCTCAGCGAATCGATCGCCCTCACCTGTGCAGATGCTTTAGGTAATTGTTAGGTCAAAAGGGTGGCTGTCTCCACAGGCATGGCCGCATCAAATCCCTGCCAAACGCCAACCTCCCCGCTGTGGCAATTGGTGAAGGACGTCTGCAGTTTCCTTTGCGGCCACCTGATGGCAGCAGCATTGGCAACAAACGTCCAGCCCTCATTCCTGTCCGTAAGCAATGACGCATTGTCTTCTCTCACGGTCGTATAGAGACGCTGTCTAAGAGCTTCAGGGATTTGGTTTGTGCAAAGCTCGATGCACTTCACAACCTTAAACAAAATCTCTAACTGCATTATTGTGGCATTGAACCAAATTGAGTGTCTTTATTTTTTTTGTTTCCATTTTCTTTCTTGAAGCTTAAACTTGTAATACCTCTTAAGCGGACAGTTGTAATGTTACTGTGTGTCAAACGTAAGCTGCTTTGGTGGGCTGATGTTTTCTCCTGCACTCAGCTGTGAGCTGTGCTCAAACACGTGTCCTTGAGGCAGGCAGGGTTCTGCGTGTCAACAGAATTAGCCGTTAATAGAGTTTACAGTAGGAAAGTGTCACAACTGTTTTGTAGGAAGGTAATGTGTTTTTCGCTCTGAAGTGTGTTTGGAGATCAGGTCACGCTGCAGGTCGCTTGTTTCGCCGAAGCTGTTTTGCGTGCTTAAAACGAAACTCGGAGTGAACGTGACTGATTTTCTCATTTCAGTAGCTTCTAGGCTTTGTCACAGATTAAATCTTCCAGCTCCTCGAATCATTAAAGGACATCTGAGGAGGTTGTCACCGGCCCTGTGAAATGATTGACCTCAGAAAGACCAGACGTTTAAAGATCACCCATGACTTTATCTCATCTGCCTGTCTTGTAATCTTCTAGAGAGTCAGCTGGCCTGCTGTTCACTTTGATTGTTTGTCTTGAGTTCACACCTCAGATTCACCATGTTTTTTGCTGTTCGGTGAGGGAGGGACAGAACAGCTCTCAAAGTCTCCTTATAGCTTTCTTGTTAGTACTGAGCTGGGTTACAATTACAGCTGGTATTTGCATTGTTTTACATTTACAATTAGATAAATAGACAGGCCGACCGATTGATCGAGCGACAGACAGATGGATAGACAGAACAGATGCATAGACAGATAGCTAGATTTACATTATTAGATAGAGTTTGAATTATGTGACATTTTGTGTGTGCAACAGTGCTGTTTCATCTAATGGCCGTCTGCCTCGGCCATTTCCTGCACTGCTGTCTTCCTGCACACTTCAGCAGCCCAGTGCTGTTGCCATGGAGAGGGATGCTCTCCGCTGTCCCCCGCCAGTCTGAGCGAATGGGGGGGGCAATCATGCCCTCAGAATCTCTCTCTCTGTCTGCAGTCTGTCTGATTGACTTGGCCCGAGATCGGCCCCCGTGCGAACGCAGAGCCCGACTCCTGCCAGGGGGATTATTAGATATGACTCCATCGCCCTGTTTCTGCACCTCACTAAGGGTGCTAATTATGAAATGTCACTCAGTGCTGTTTTTCTGCGCCCTTTTTTATTTTTTTGTCTTTTGCAGATTGGCTGCAATGTGTTTTTGCATGGTGTCTGTTGTCACGGGGGAAAGAGGGTTCGAATGATGCTAATGAGGAGAGATAAGTCTGCTGGGTAAAAGAGTAAAGACTCTCTTCACAGCGTTTGTGATAAAAATGTTACTGATAGCTTCTGTGAAGAAGTCGAAGATTTTGATGTTGTCAAATCAGTCAGTTCTGATCTTATTGTTAAAAATTCTTTGGTGGATGTTATACCACAAAAAAAAGATTCTCTTCTCAATCTTTATCCAACATTATGTTCTGCACCTCAGAAACTTCTTTCCTGGCGCTCCTTTTGTTTGTCAAAAAATATTGTTTCCTTCAAAAGTATACTTTTTGGGGGGACACACAGAGGTAAAATGGGTTTGGAAAGCCAGTTTGTGTTGATTTTAAATGAAACAATTGATTTATATATAGAATTTACATAGATTTTATTAATGACCAGTCTGAAAATGCTGGTCATCGTAAAGCTAAAAGCAGCTAGTGTATTTGTTCCTTCTAAAGATCTGTGAGGACTTTAGGAGTGATGGCAGATGTAAATAGCTGAGTTCAGGCACCTGAAGGTCAACTGTTGGCTCGGCAGACCATGATGGTATTGACTGAAAGAGAGCAGATACTCTGACAGGCTGAGGCGGTGTGTTCGACCCGGCGCTTCACCTGAATTCCCCCTCTGCATCTGCTCTGACACTGATGGCTGGCTCTCCAGAGAGCCTGTGAGTCCTACACAATCATTCTGCAGCGCCAGTTTGTCTTTGTGAAGGACTGAACAGACAGGAAGTGCAGCTCTGAAGAATGAGATACAGAGGAAGTGCCCTTTACAAAGACTTTACAGTCTCTTTCCAAGAGAGTCAGTCGTGTGGTCCACAAGTGTGCTGGTTTTAACAGGCTGCTCAGTGTTGTTTTTCTGATACTGTTTGTGTTTGGGGTATATTTTTCTGCCTTGTTAAATGCATTTAATGTCACATTTAATTGAATCATTTTGGCTTGACAAAACCAACATACTGTTATTTTAGCTCTAGTAAACTAATGACTGAGGGTCATTTCATAACCGAGACCAAAATCTTTAAATATAACCACACTTTTGTCCACCAAACATGGTAGCTGAAGTGTGACCTCACTTGTACTGTATTTTATCTTCTAAACTAGTCAGTTTAGTTCAAGTCTGTCCGTCTGTCTGTCTGCCTCTCCAGTTTGTTTATCTCTTTATCTCTTTACACTGTCAATCTTGTATTTCGTATTTAAAGGAATTAAAATACATATGACCTGTGTAACCCTCTTTTTTGTCTTTTAGGGTTTTAAGTAGGGTTTTGTCAAGCCACATAGTTTGTCTTGATGACTTGGTTTGTCTTTTATGGTTTCATTTTGATGAAATAAAAATGTAATTTGATGACACAGCCATCTTCAGGTCAGAGTGTATCTGTGATGAATATGAATAATTTTCAGACAGTTACATTTTGCTCTAAACTTTTCATTTTCTCCAGATTTACCCTGGATCAGTAGAGCTAATGCAGGTCATTGAGGAGTTCATCCACATCGTTGGGCTGGGAATGAAGGACTTCCACAATGCCTACCTGATGACAGGAAACCTGGGTAAGAGAATCCGGACACAGCCTCGGACCCGCACACAGACACTTGTTGATTCAGTGTGCTGTCAGTAATTGAGGATACATGATGTATGGACGGGAAGGGGGGCAAATGCGGGGAAATATCCAGTCAATAATGGTAATTACTTAATGTGCTAACCCAGCTAAAAGGAACGTTCTAAGAACGTTAGCGAAGTTCTTTAAAAGTTCTCTTAAAGTTATCAAAAAGAGTCAAAGACATTCTTGCAGTTTTCATATTATTGGAATTTTTTTTAATTGTTGTATTTCATATATCACAATGTTATTCTTAAGTTTTATTTTGAACAAACACAATCTTTTCTCATCCATCCTGCTAACTGTTGAGAACGTATAATGCATTTTCTACATACCTGGTTAATCTTTTATCAGTGTGATTTATAAAGTGAGGTTTTCAGCAGCACGACTCTTGTTGTTTTCACAAAGCGATCCCACATCGTTCAGAATTACAGCACTAACTGATGGCTCTCTCACGAATACCAATCTCCCTTCCGCTCATTTGAACAAATGAAATTTAAACAGCTAAAAATGCGTTTGCTTCTGCTGGTGAAACACATTGGCTTAGTTCTTCATTCACGCGCACGGAACACTGACCCACAGAACTGCAATCTGCATGAACTGCAGAGCTCAACAGATATGAAATGAATGGATTTGCGTGACCTTGCTGTCTGTCAGTAGACATACTGAAGTCTGTAATGTTTGGAATGGTGCTTAAAGCCGGCTGTCATTAAAAAGGCAATTCCATTCAAAGGCACCTTCGGTATCGTCTTTAATGTTAACTTGTTTTATGTAGCATGCCATAAAACATCGGAAGGATTGTCTCAAAGCGCCGTGGAGTTATATACAATATATATTCAAAGCCTGTTTAATGGTTTGAGGGAGAGTGCCCTTCAAAAACATTTAGAGAGATGTTTGTTTACTGCGTTTGCGCTCAGTGAAAATCAAGCTTGATTTTTTGATAGACATTTTATTCCCAAGCAACTTGCGGTGAGGTACACATTTGGTGAATTTGTGTATTCTCTGGGAATTGAACCTGTGACCTTGGTGTTGATGATGTCGTGCTGTACCTACTGAGCTAGAAGAAGACTTGATTATCACACTTAAATGAAGTACATTAAAAAACCTAACATTAAACATACGGTATGTTTGCAGAACATATGCCATTATTTGAAATATGACTCTGTATGGTGTCATGTAGGATAAAACACACAGCCCCAACCTCATCATGATGCAGGAGAGAACCCAGTTATCAGGGAGCGTTCTCAGAACATTGGCTAACGTTCTCTTGGCTAAGGTTCTTTCAGAGTCATTATAAATGTTCTTGCAGTAATGTTATTCTAATGTTTGTAATTGGAAACGTTTCTAATGGAAACGTTAGAAAGCGTTCTTACAACCTAAAATTCTTAGCTGGGTAAGACCTATAAACATCTTAACATCAACCACTCACCAGTCAAAGTCAACCAGTGATTGATCGACGTGTGGTATAAAGGTTAAACTGAATGATGCCAATTGCTAGTAACAGATGCATGAACAGGCTCTAGTGATTCAATCAAGAAACCGGGAACATTTTTGAAACACATGCTTCTGTTCAGAAATTGTGTTGATGTCCACTGTTTAATATCTAGCCCTTGATATCAGATGGCTGGTAAGCTAACTTTGAGCACCAGTTAGAATCGTTGAGTTTGTTTAGGATGTTTCAGCCTTTAGATTTCTCTACTTGAACTCATGACCCGGTATAATCATTAAGCACTTGCTGTTACATTGGACAGCTTCAGTATCAGTATAAAATTCATTTTATAAAAAGGTGCTTTCAGGCCTTTAAGCACAAGGCAAAGTATTAGAGAATCAGGGTTCCGTTAAAGTGTCTCAAGGTGATTTTGAGATGGGAAAAGCTGATAAGAGGATGAGGATTTCCATTTGGAAATCAAGTGTATTTAGGTTAAACATGTAACAGATCGGTGCATTTGAGCTGAGATTAATTATAAGATTAATTGTGATTAAATATTTCATTTGATTGACGGACTCCATTGTTAGGTATAAATATCATTTTATTCACCCAGTGATCAACCAAAGAGTTGCTCTGGGCTTGTGATAAAAAAGCAACTCCTCAAGACTAAAATTTTTAAAGTAGTAAATCCTTACTTGTTTGTTGGCATCAGCATTGTCAATTTTTTTATATCCTTTTTTAGTGAAATGAAACAGCGTCTTAGCTATAGTCTGCTCGCATTGATTAAAAGAACAAAAGAGTTCTGCTTGTACTAGCCAAGTGAAATCTGCTGTCAGTAAGATATTGCAACATCATTTCCGACCCAAATTTATAGCACGTTCTTGACATCGCAATAAATACATTGTGTCAGTGCCACGCACACTGCCGTCCTCTTTCAGCCAAATAACCTTGATTGAGGACTCGCCGCAAGAATAAACAGATTCGGTCTTAGTTGCGGGTCTTTAAAGCTGAAATGTGATTTTTTATAATGTGTTTAATGGACATTGATTGGCTCTTATTGATTGCTTAGATAAGTTGAGTGGCCTCGTCATCCACTCCAATAAATAGCCTAACCTTCGCTTTTGATCGTTTAGCCAAGATTGCACCAAATTTTTTGATAAAAAATGCAGATTTCTGTCTGTTGAGCTTGTGGTTTCTCTGTGAGAGTCTGTGATTAAGATCATTAGTTACAGGTGGGTGCAGGTGGCGGTCCTCTCCTGCATGCGTCCCTGTGGACACATCACAGTACAGTCATGAGAAGGCAAACAGCTCTCAGAACATCCAAACCAGTGGACCTCACACAAAGGAGGAGATGCATTGAATTAATGAATGAGATAATTAAAGCCTGCCTGAGTCCCTTCAATCTCCAGCATTGTTCTTCAGCTGTTTATTGAAATTGATGTGCGGTCTCTTCTCATCGTTTTAATCTGCTTGCGCCTTTTGCTTAGGGTTATTTTTGTCTTCGGCTATGTTTAAAATGACATTCTAGTGCACTGATTAGTAATGCACAATACAGTATGCACTGCATACTGCATACTGTTTTTCAAAAGTGCTATGGAACAGTAGTATGCATACTACATTCACATGATCTTATTACGTTGCATGTTTAATTTAGCGATTGCCCTCCAATTGGGTTATATTTTTGCATTTGTGAAGGTGAAATGTGCATTTTCTATTATTAGCATCGCTGAATGGAAATGCAAAAATAATGACTGTTTTAACAAAGCTTTTTTGCATTTGTATATTTATGCATTTTTTCCATAAAATTCAATAAATTTTGACACTTTTATTTAAAGTGACAGCGTATTTGATATGCATTTGATTGTTATGCATTTCACCCGCAACCTTTGCGCCGCTAACACAATGAGCTACAGGAGCACTTTGCCACGCAGGTCAAGATGTATAAACCACTGGTGTAGTGTTTTCAGGGAAATCAATCCACGAACGGTTTATTTAGGCTTATAGCTGTCTGCATATTAAGCTAGGAGAGGAGGTAGATTTTGAATACAGAAAAAATGACACGCGTGACCTTTTATCCATTTTTGTTTAAAAACGTCTTAAGTCGTAGCCGTCTGATCAAATAACGGGTCAAGAAGGCGATATTAAAAATCAATGACTCAACGACTTCAGATTCATCTCACCTGGAATAGAAGGTCAAGTCGAGAGCTTTGCATTGTGGGATACATTATCTGACACAGTGTGTCTTGTGTGCTGCATGTTTTAGGGAATGCAGTAGGTCTCCAGGTATTCCATAGAGACAGAAAATCTAGTTTTACTTGTGTGGTTAAGTGTTATGCCAAACATAGACCTTGACTCCTCAGAACTACAGCTGAGACTTATAGATGCAGACTCATGAATTTGTGACTGTATTTATTTCATCAAAGAAATTCCTTAGAAATTCTTAGAAATTCCAGGTCAATGAGGAATCAGTGAATGGGGGAATCTGTATGGAGGATAAGGTCATGTAAAGGTCTCATGTTCTCATGGCGATTTTAGAGCTTCACATGTAAGTTGCTTCAGTCATCATTCCTTGCTTTTACACACACACACACACACACACACACACACACACACACACACACACACACACACACACACACACACACACACTGCAGCTCATGCATGATGCTCACCTAAAGCTCATTTGCATGTTACCTGCTATTTCTCTTTTACCTCAGTCCTGCTTTCTCGAGTAAAATTCAAAAGGCATTTTAATTCAAATACAAGTTATTAATTTGGATTGTATTTGAATTAAGGTGACAAACAGGAGGCTTTAAATTCACATTTAATTTCAGAAAGTGGCATTAAACTGGAATCAAAGTCAAAGCATTTTATATAAATGTTAATTAAATTGACAGTATTGAAACACTTTAAGAAAAAACATTTTACATATTGTTGCATCCTGTATGCACACGTACTATATCCTATAATCACACAGCTGTGTGTATAACTAAAATCAATAACTTGAATGAAATTCCTTTGTTGGTTGTGTGGCTCTGGTGAATTTCTTTGAAATATGTGAAATCTCCTGTAGTTTCATTTTAAATTACAATTTAACATCTCCTTACTCAGTCCAGACCTGCACATGCTATCGGTCCTTCTGCAAAACTAAATCCTAACAGGCATATCAGCAGACATATTCTGGAAGATATCAGATCGGAGATGAAATATGATTGGCTTACAGCTCGGTGTCATCAAGACTTTGCTGTTGTTGCTTTGATTCAGAGAAATCACACAGAATCGATGACGGTTCCAGCTGCTGTAGTTTTGAGGTTCAAGAACACATTACAATTACACTAGTGCAGAGCCTGAGAGAAGATGCTGCTGGGCTGAAATTAGAACCTGCGTTTTCCAATAAATCTGCTCTTACCAAACACAAAGACATTGTACAATACAGTGAGGCTGGAGAAAAATATCATCTTCATGCATTATCATATGGTTTCTGTTACCTACAGATATAGGAGTCCCCTGAATGTGTGTTTGACCATAAACATGAAATTAATGGAAAGTGTTGAAGTAGATGCACATTTTTAAAGCTTCCAATCAGGTGACAAGCTGTTGTTCGGCAGGCAGCGTAACGATGAACATTAAGAGATTTGCTGTGATATCACCATCTTATATTACTGTAATATACTGTACTTCCAAACTCAGCAATTCTTCAGGTGCTGTAAAAGAGTGATCGCTCTAATGTTCTCTCTCTCTCTGTCTCTCTCTCTGTCTCTCTCTCTCTCTCTCTCTCTCTCTCTCTCTGTCTTGCACCCTCTCTCTTATTTTGACAGTATTGAAACAATCAGTTCAAGAAAAGTTTACTACATAGTTTTGCATACTGTATGTACACATGCATTCAGTAATCATGTTTTGTGTGTTTGACTAAAATGCATAACTTGTGTGAAAGAAATCCCTTTGTTGTTCTTCCTTTACTTTAAAGAAGTGGTCGCTAAAATGTAATTTCTATCTTTTTTCTTTCTCACTCGCTCTCTCCTTCTCTCTCTCTCAGTTGCCAGTATACAGCGACTGCCCGCTGTGTCTGTGATGACGGATATTAACTTCCCTATGAAGGGACGAAAAGGGATGGTGGACTGGGCAAGAAACTCTGAGGATAAAGTCGTCATTCCCAAAGGAATCTTTGTACCGCAGACAGCAGGTGCTGCATTTTCTCATGTCACACTGCAGATGTTGAGGATACATCTTGTGACCGGCACACTGTGAATAAATCAACATGATTGTTAAGGCCAAGATTCAATTAACTCATGTTAGCACTGTGTTTTGTCCTGACAAATAATAAAGATTTTACCAGTCTTTTACTGGTGTAGTGCATAAAACAACATATTTTCATGCGGCCCTTTGTATGCATTTATAAAGCAGCTGGGTCTGGTCCTTGATTCTGATTGGTCAATAGCCGTTTACATTTATTTGGTCATTTATTTAGGTTTATTTATGATAAAGACCAGCTATTACTGCTTTACTGAGCTACAGTAACTACTAAACTGTAAGACCGATCATCCATCATCCATCCAATCGATTTTCTACACCGTTCAAGATTCATGATTTTTGAATTGCTCCCCAATCTATTTCAGTTATGTCCACTGAAAGTAATATTTCATGCCTGTTTAGTTATTTATTTGCTAAGTAGTGATATAAAAAGCAGGATATTGTACAATGAGGTAATGTAAATCTTCGCCTTGGGATCCCGATCACCCTGTTGGGGTTTGTTTGGTTATAACAGCCAGCTGCCTGTACATTTCCTTTACTTATTTATTAATTGTGCAGGCCGTAAAACTCTTTGGTCCCAACAGGCGTTTCAGATTTGGAGTTTTAAGAGCACAGTGCGGAAACTTGCAGTAAAATAACGGCATATTTAGTTACGTTGGATCATCAATGGGGTATTAAAATGAAATGTTTCATGATTCATCCTGTATGATTGTCGTTTAATGGGATCGCTTCAGGAATACAGGACTGCAAGTTTTGACTCTTTCCTGTTTTAGAGGAGAAAACGTTTGTTCGGCCACATCGATTACAATGACACATTGCTTGTCAAATCCTCCTAAACAATGAAAGCACAGCGAGCTGAGAGCAGAGCATCAGACTATTTCCCTAATAAGAGTCTTATCTGAGTGTATCAGAGGACAGTAATGAAGGATTGATTTAATCCATCACTCACTGTAGCTTGCCCTGGGCTAGACCAGAGGGATGTACACGGAGCTGTTTAAACCAGGTTTAACCTTCCTGACTAGGGAAAATATGTGTTCATTTTACTTATCAATAACTGTGCTAGTACAGCCTAATCTACACCTTATCCATTAATGGGCATGAAATTTATGATGGATTAGCGTGTGTGTGTGTGTATGGATTGGTTGAAATATCAATTCTGAGATACTTCTTTAAAATATGTATTTAAAAGTTAATTGTTTCCTGAAGCTTTGAAAAAGGCAATCTTGTTAAAGTATTTTGGATTTAACGTAAAAGGAATGTAGCTTAATGGGTAGAGCGTTGTGTTAGCAGTGTAGTGGTCGTGGGTTCGATTCCCAGGAATCACACATGCTGATAAAAAATGTATAAACAAATGTAAGTTGCGTTGGATAAAAGCGAAGCTATTAGGAGATTCTTGGGAAACTGTGTAAAGACACAGATCTATACTCTGAGCTATTACATCATCCTCCACACTGTCTAATGAACTAGTTGTAAAGAGAACAGAGAACTGCATGTCTTCTTATCGAGACACTATCTGCGGATATGATTCAATAATGTACTGATAATATCATCTAAGCAGACCCTTTTCCTGCAGATATGGACGGATCTCCTGTGTTTATTCTCGGGACGGTCCTCTACAAAACTCTGGGCCTTATGCTGCCTGCACCACGGTAAGATAGAGTCATGGTGTCTGTTGGGTGTTAGAAACTTTTCTCAGTCATTTTTAATTACAGCGTCATCATTTCTGTTCATCTGTGATGGTTACAGCTCTGGTGAGAGGAAAGTGTCTTCTGACCTCTGTTCTACAGGTTTACACACTGCATATTTGAGTTCATCAGTTCCAGGGAAATGACAAAGATCAATAAAAAATGGTTATATGAAAACAGTTTGTAAAAGAGTAGTGGAAAAGTAACAGAAAATTGTATAATTTTCTGTTAATTTTCACAATTTGTATTCCTTTTTTATTCCCAATTTTTAGTTATTCCTTATACCTAATGCTTTGGTTTACCTGTGCGGTCATTTAAATGATTATTATTTTAGTGGTATTAGTACATTCAATGAAAGTGGCAAATGTAGACACAAAACAAAGACAAAAATCACATTTATTCAAGGCAGCTGTTTTTTCCACCACACTGTTGTTTTCTCTCCCAGCTTATATGTCAGAATGAAATTTTGTGATTATCCTTGGAGTCCGTCTTGAAGCTCAGGATCAAAACCTCCAGTTCCATTTGAGGACTCCTATCCAAACCTCTGGAGACCCAGAGGACAGAACAGAGCTTTCCTGGTGCGGCTCTGAGCTGTCAATCAGATCTCAGCAAACCTGAGTGCGTTTCCTCCACAGAATTCCCACTGAGATTTGTGAAGAACAGATGAAAGGGGCGGGGCCTCTGTTCTTGAGCTCTGTTGGATTCAGTGAAGCCATCAGGGAGATGAAGATCAGTGCAAACAGTGGAAGATAACAGAGCAGAAGTGTAACAAAGAAGGAAACAAACAAAAAAGGAACCACAGCGAAGGGTTTTGTAAAGACAGATTGTGTTACATTTAATCAAAAGACAAAATACTATGAAATCAGTTTTAAAATCGTTAACACAGCACATTACAAGCATGACATTTTTGGCTATGCTGGTTGAAATGTCATCACATCTTGATAGCAACCACTAAATGAAGTGGTCTGAATGTATTTAAATAAATAAATCTTCTGTAGAAGGTGCAGCACCAAAAGAAAATTCGTCCAATCATTTTTTTTTGTTTTGGAGGAGGCGTGGTTTGGAGAGCATTCTTTATGCTTTCAAAGCTAGCTTGCTATCACTAGCCCCTCCAAAATTGCTCTTTTTAACACTAGTTCAAAAGACCCATGTTACCTGCGGTATGTTCTGAAAAGAATCGTTCATCCAAGTGTTAATGATGAAGTGTCTCATTTACATAAACACGTGTGAATAGACAAAGAGGGAAATTTGCAGCAGAATGACCAAGCTGCTCTTTTCTATACAGTGAAAGTGAATGGTGACTTCCAGGTTGACAGCCCACCCTCTCAGAGCAGCTCAGACATTACATTTCTGCATGCCAACATGCTAAACTTCTGCTATGGTGTCCCAGATAGAAAGTCTTACATGTCTGAAATAACACAGGAGTGCATGAATGATGTTTTATTTTGGTGTGCTGTCCCTTTAAGACTCTTGTGTAATTTCCTGCCTTCCGGGGTATGAAGAAATTCAAGGTAGCATAAAAAAACAAAATTTCTGCCTGATTAAATCAAATCAAACAGCTGGTTAATCTGCACAGACTTTGTTTTTTTTTTGAGAAAGTCTGTATGTTCATTTTCTTTCATGATCTGCTTGTATAAAGACACATTTGTTTTCTGTATTCCAGACATACCCGTCCCCTCAGTTGTCTTTAGGCCACACGTTCAGGTTTTTAATATCATCATAAACTTCAGCTGAAAAGAGTGTAAGCTTATGTGACAAGTACAAGGATCGGTCTCAGATGTGGCATCATTTTTCACTGCAGACTCCTGAGTCGGTGTGGCTGCTTGTTGTGCATCTATTTTCTGTCTTTGCCTCTTTTTAAATGGACCATGAAATCATGCCCTAAACAGTTCATGTTGACAAATGCTACACAAAGAGAATTTGTTTAGTTAGCTCTCTGGAGGAGGGCTGGATGAAAAGAGGGAAATATGTTACGAGTTCTAAGTGTGTTTGAAGCTTAATATCAGACTTGATTTTTAGGCCCCCTGTTGCTACAGATAAGAGTGCATTAATATATTCAAAATAAACACGTAGGCGATTAATATTTGGTTTGGTCATGAAAGTGAAAAGTAATGAAGTAAATAAAGAGTTACTTCTTGAGTGTTGTCAGGTCACAGGCAAACAACTGATTGTTATCTGTGATTGTTTTGCCCCTTGGCGACTATTAGAGTTAATCAAAACAAACTGAAAGAAAAACAGATTTTGATTTGCTATGTTTAATATGCTGCTAATTCGTCCATCTGTACAGTTTGAAAATGTTGTACGAGACAAAACTTTTTCCCTGGCAACTTTATCACCCATGTTAAACCCTTATATGTTTTGTTTTGTTTTGTCAACATTTCTGTCTAGCTAAAAATGTAAAAATTTCAACTGGTGTGAATTCACTCCATAATGAGGCCTCGCAGATGAAGTTGTACACTGAGCTCACCCCGAGACAACGTTTACGTCTGTGCTAAATGAGCCAACATCCCTGTAAATGTGCAGAACGGCGAGTTTAAATGAAAACCAGTGCTAACTGCAGTGAACGTGTTGAAATGAATGGAATTAGCATTCTGCGTGCAAGCGTGCACTGATTGTTGTGTTTGATTTGATCTCACCCGCAGGAATAACACCGCTGTGAACTCAAAAGTGATCGCTGTGACTGTCCGACCAGAACCCAGAGTCACAGAGACCCAGCTGGAGATCGAGCTAGCTCATCTAGCTAATGTAAGCACCAGGCAGATCGCGAATGTTTCTAGAACGCAGTTCTGAAGCTAATGATGCCTGCACAGACGTCATGCACATACAATAGTGAAATATTTTATAACTCCCTTGTTTTTGTCTCTGTTTACTGTTTTATCGCTCTATTGGTTTAAAGAACATGTCTTGTAATGTCTAATGAATGCATGGCATACGGTCAAAAAATCTTAACAGAAGGGAAGATTATAGTATTAACTGCTTCATGGGCCACGGAATATGTTTCGAATAGACAGAGATCACAGAGAAATCATAACACTTTTGAGGGTGGATAAAGACAAATTTCTGATTCCTTTCTTCAAATAATGCCTGTTGAAAAAAGAAACAGTAAAACTCTGTTGGAATTCACTTTTGTTACTTAATGGGAATGTTAGGGAAATTACTAACATTAAGTTCTTACACCCTAAAATTGTAAGCTGGTAAAATAAAACAAAACAAAAGCCTTCAGTTGTTCATCAAAAATGAAGCTTCATGTACTTTCCATTCACTTTGTGTCACTCCTTTATGGAACACAAAAGGTGAATGTTTTAAAGAATGTCCTGCTCACTGTTTCTATATAAGTTAGTGAGTACTGGAGTACTGGAGCTGTCAAGTGTCATCTGATGTTTTCGGAGGTTTCATTGTCATTCTGGAGCTTGGCACAAAGTTCCCTTTCTGTTGTATTATGGGAAAGACTGACCAAGATATTCAAAAATTTGCCTTTTGTGTGAAAGTCATACAGGCTTTTGAACACCATGAGGGTGTAAAAACGTTTTCAATTTTGGGTGAATTGGTCTGTTAATGTACTGTCAGAATGCAGTGCCATGAAACATATGGCCTTTTAAACAGAAGCTAGATCAAGAAATGGGGTTTATTTGAGCAGAAATTGGAAGGAAATCTAGTCTTCTGTTCCTCCATGACTTGGTGAGTCACGACAGCCGAGCATCGGGGAGCTCCATAATGCCACCATCGTATGTTTCAGCCTCATTAATCAACAAACAACGAGCAGTAATTAGTCCAATAACTAATTTGTCATCACCTCTAGTTGTTTCTGTCCTTAGTGTGTCAGGGGAGCAGATGGAGATATGAGCAGATCATTACAATGGGAGATTTTTGCACGTAAATCCCTTTTGTCGTTCTTTATTGATCAGTAACATGGTGTACGTCGTAGCAGTGGACTGAAAATGTCTGTTTATGGGGATGTACTGTGATATGTTTGATCATTGTGTTGCTTATCCAATCACAGTTCAGTCACAATGTGTGTGTGTGTGTGTGTGTGTTTCTTACAGGGAACAATGAATCCATTCTGTGCACTATGGGACAGCTCTATTATGTAAGTAAAAGTCAGTTTTTTGTGCATGTAAGTGGCATTGTGTTCTGATTTGTTACAATAAGCTTTTAATACAGTAACTTCACGGCCAATAATAACTAGTGGCGCATTTTGAAATATCCAACCATTGTATCCATGGAAACATGTTTCTTCTGCCATCGAGGGGCAGCAGTGGTTGACATTAGCAGAAATAGAATTGTGATTGTGTTATTCTCAGAGAATACTTTTGATAGAAAAATGTTTTCAACACTAGTGCTGTCAGATTCCTCTTATCAATCCACATTAGAGTCACATGAAATCAAAATCGACCGACTTCCTTTGCGCACATTCCTGCCCTTACTGTGTACAATTCATATTCAGTAAAACACATGTCATTTCAGAGGTAAAACAGCATGCGAATTGTATTTCTTGTTGACTTTAAAGAACCTAGATCTATGTTACTCAGATAAATACAGTAAATGACTCTGAAAGCATCATGATCTGCAAAACAGTCTCACATCTGATCAAGGACCAGCTACCCCAACCATAAAAACGGCCTACAGCACTCTGCGGAAAATGACACAGCTGGTCTCAGATCAGTTTGAGATTGTCACTTTCTGTCCTTTACAATGGGTTTTAGAGTAATTACTCTAGTGTTGCTAAAGAACGAGTAAGAGATGAAAGCGTAAAATCCCCAAACACTGCGAGACATTATATCCGGCCCAGTCACAATCAATTTCAGAGCTGGAGGATTTTAGCAAGAAATACATTATGATAATATAAACCTTAGTTTCTCAGTTTTTTAAAACGAAGTAAATACAGCATGTTGATTTAAAGATACTGGTTTTAAACATGACAAAGTTTTTGTGTTCTTGTGTGGGCTGTATGTTAAAGCAATAAGCAGTCATTTTACTACAGGTAAGAGGTGCTTAAAAACTCCAAACCAGGGTGCTTAAAACCATAGTAAAAATCACTTTAACAGACACGTGTGGCTTATTGCTTTTATAAAATGGTGGCTGCAACAGTATTATAACATTATAAATAAATTAATTAGCTATCAAGAAAACAATTCCTAAGTAACTGTAGGATGTGTGTAGTTGCTAAGCAACGAAGCAGCTTGGCACACAGTGTAGGCACACACATTATATTTAATAATATAGAATTTGTGACCAAAGGTATATAGTCTTTATACAATGACTTTGAGTGATCTGGATAATGTATATTCTCAGTTGTCACTTCTGTTTGGGACTA
Source organism: Chromobotia macracanthus (assembly GCA_036877525.1). Taxonomy (NCBI): domain Eukaryota; kingdom Metazoa; phylum Chordata; class Actinopteri; order Cypriniformes; family Botiidae; genus Chromobotia; species Chromobotia macracanthus. The sequence continues at coordinate 3,920,164 of JAZGTH010000070.1, read as the reverse complement.
TAGCTTGGAGAGGTTTTCATAAACGTTTTGTCTCGCCTTTGCTTAAACTCCATTTGGTTTTGGCAGCCTTTTCGCCTCGGTTCCCCAGCGTGCAATTAATAAAGCACACATTTCTCTCAGGCAGCCCATGTTCTGACAGCTTCTGTGGAGGAGATCGTTTTTTTGGAAATGAAAAGCAGGTTTGGCCGCACCGAGATATCTGAAGTGTTAGCCATTTTTATTACTGTACATAACGTGAAAATGCTTTGCTGTGAGTGTGATAAGTTTAGACATCTTTCTTACGACCGATCACGCACTTTTATACATAATGTAACGAGGCTCTCTGTCTAGGTACCTGTGTTCACTTCATTTACTTCATTCACCTGTTTTATGTAAAAGCAAAAGCTTTAATATTGGTTTATGAAGGTATGTGTTGTCCATTTAGTGTTCACTCACTGTTCGTCACAGTCTTGTGCACTGGAGCTGGCTCAGACTTGGTGATCAGTGATTTGAGAATGTTTTAAGGAACATGTTCAATCTATGGTAGTTAACATGATTAACGTCACAACGAATTCAGAATCTTAAATATTTGTTATTTATTTGGTGTCAAAACAATATTTAAAGTTTCAATTTTAAATGCGATTTAGAACTCAGTGCGGCCCCCGACCTTTTTCACCCTGTGGTATATAGCAAGAAATATTACATTAACATATTTCTAAAAGCATAATAGTTTGAGATCTGAGTGCTACACTTGCTAATCATGTGGTTATGGGTTATTGTGTTGTGATCTTTATAGATTCAGTCATTTAATTATTGACTTATTTAATCCCGTCTGACTCATGCTGTGAATTGAAAACAGCTTCCATTTAATCTTAATAATCTTCAAATAAGAAAATTACACGGTGGTTTGGAGGCGATATGAGGGTGTGTGAGCCAGACCTCTGTGCGGTGACCGATAAGAACACAGAAAAAGCTTATTTACCAAATTCAATTTCCATTGAATCAGGGCCACACGCGTGTTTGGCCCCTTGAGTGTAATTGAAACCAGTGGAATTTTATCCTTGTGGTGTTATTATAGCCAGCTTATGTGGGGGTCTGCATGAGATGCCCGGGTATATAAACACGCTTCGTATTTGCTATCAAAAAAGGTGCTTTTATTGGGCTTCAACAATGCGGATTTCATGTGCATTCATGTTTCATGAAATTTGCTGGTGAGTTTGGCCTCTAATCTGTTTGCATGATTATTTACGTGGACGCGTGTTCATTAATAAATTTGTTCGTTAAAGTGTTTACTCTTTGCGCTAAATCTAAATTGGCCCGTGCGAGCAAACAATTACAGATCACAAATGCACAACTCCATCAGCTCTGTCTGGCATGATTGTGCATATTTTGAGGCATAATTTTAATTAGCCCCGAGAGATTTTCCAGAACAACGAGGGGAAACAGCTGCTGATTTCGATGACATTCATAACTGCGTGTTTCTCTTCAGTAGTCGTTATGTTTACATTGGCATACAAGGGCTCAGTGTCAATTAGAAATCTCAAGCTTTAACCTGTTACTTGGATTCAGTTATAAAACATTAAGATGCACGTTTTTCTACTCAAAACAAATGTTACAGAGGCAACACTAGAGAACACTTCTCATCTGAGTAGAATGTATGGAGTTGATTAATAGTGTATGGTGTTGCCATCAACACTGCGTTTGTATCAACACAATGAAGCGTGTTCAGTTTGCGAGAGGCAGTCTTTTTTCTTTTGTAGGTGCACAGAGCTGCTGTTTTAAAAAGCCAAAACAATTATGACAACGAGCAACATGAAACTGGAAGACAATGAGCACCTGAAGTCACCTCACCATTACAATCCTGCTTGTTTGTCAGCTTTGTTCTCTTTGTGTATAATCAGAAGGAAATGATTTCCTCCAGCCTCTGCCGAGCTGATGAAAGGTTTCTCCAGAGCTATCAAAAAGCTCTGGTGATGTCCCAGCACTGCTCAAATGATATGTTACCTTGATTTAAAATCAGAATCTTTCTTTCTAAGGCCAAATGTTGCTTGCTTAGCTGCACATCACATATGCTGATGCAGGTCAGAATTACAGCTTTCTTCATTTTTGCATGTTTAAAAATGCACAAGACGGCCACACTTTGGTGTAAATCTCTGTTTTCCCCATACAGTCTTTGTCTGATCTGATTGAGGTGATTGTAATAGCAAAGATCTAATGATGGTTTTGCTGCCAGCTCATATACGAAGATCGGCTTTATGTAGCTTTTTTCCAATTTTAATCAACTTCCCTCTGTTTTGTATGTTTTTGTAGTTTTTCAGTAGCATAAGGAGCAGCGGCCTTGAATTAGGAGTTTCCACCAAGTACATACAACAAACAGCTTTTTCTGTATAAAAATGTTTCTTATGATAGATTGAATGCATGGCTGAATGCATAGGAATGATCAAGTCTCATACATTTATAGAATTCTAATGTAGTTTCATGTTCTCTCTGGTGTCTTGTGGCAGGTGTAATCTAGTAAAGCTGTATCCTGAGAAAAGCTCACAGGCATCAGAGACAGTTGATTTATGCCGCGCTATAGATGATGGTGTGATTTCAGTGTGTGCTTCAACATGTTTGTTTAATTTGCCTCTAGACAACGTAATCGCATCTCATAATCTAACAAGAAGCTCTGCAAGTGTTATGTTGAGACATTTGTTGAATAATAATTATTCCTATGCATCTGTATCATTTTTGATGCTGGATTCTTACAGTTTCTTCATAGATTTGTTATTAATAAGCATGTATGTGTTTTCGTCAGGTGTTTAGCAGCTGTTTTGCATAAACTGTTGAAGTATCATGTAGAGAAGCGTTGTGAAACCACTTGTAAAGACTACTGGGAAAAATGAACAATCTGAAAAGAGCTCTAAAGTGAACATGACTGAGAACCTGTGCCATAATTTCAGCAGTTTAAGACACAGTTTCTTATAAAGTGAACTGAATAGTAAACTGAATACAACATATACAGATTATTATCATCACTAAGATGAAATAGATAAAATAACTTAAAGTGTTTAATTATGCCACTCACCAGCTAATAGGGAGCATTCTCAAAACATTCTCTAAAAGTTCTCTCAAAGTTCTTTTAAAGTTACCAAACACATTCTTGTAGTAATGTTAGTGGAACGTTTTGTAGCGTTATATATCACATATTCCAAAAAAAAGTGGAACGTTTCAAAAATGTTACATAATTAAAGTTTAATAAACATTCATTTAACCAAGCGATAAAGTTAATACAACATTCAGTGTGTTCTGAATGTCCCTGGAACATTCAAAATAACATTTGTAAGGTTTTGTACTTAACGGAAACGTTAGGGAAACATTCTTACAACCTAAAATTGTTGAGTGCAGGGTTGAGTCCTCAAATGTCAACATCTGATCTATTGTGCTTCCATCAGAATGTTATTCTGGTTCAGTTCTGTGGACGGCGCCTCAACTTGGATATTAAAAGTCTAGTCATTAGTTTCTCCATGTAGAATTGCCTAGAAACCAAGTCTATCTTGAGCCCAGCATAATTCATACACCCACAGACTCCTCCACAGACGCTGTGTCTTTCAGATCCCATCCAGACCGGAAGAACAGAGTGACTAACAGGAGAACAGATGTAACTACACTGAAAATAAACCTCCATCTCATTCGGCTTAAAATACACACAACTAAACTGGATTTACCAGAGTAACAATCTTCATTGATTTGATTACACTTCCAACATAAATTCCCATTTTTTTAACAGAATTAATGTCTTTGTGGTTTAAGGAAGCCCTTCATAAATAGCTGCTCATACAGTCAGTGATTGGATGAATTGATCTCATACCGAATGCATCGCATCAGCTGAGTTTGCAGAGATGGTAACCCGCAGCAATATATCCCACGACATCCTCATAAACGCTTGAAGTCAATCGCAATCGGTTTACTGTCAATACAATTAGATGGAAAGAGACGACTTTGTCTTACGTGATGGAATCAGTCCAGTCTGATTTATACTGTAACACACATCTGCTTTGAAAGATCTGAACCAAAGCTCATGTAAACGACGTGAAATTCTCCTGAAACTTGTTCAGATTATAATCACTCTGAAAGAGTGAAACTCTGAAAGAGTGATTATACCGTTAGAGGAGCTTTTCTGTCCTCTAGGATGAAAAAGTCTCTATATTATTTTTTTATGAAATTTAAATGTTAAAATGTTTAATTTGCCAAAATGTCCTTTCATTTGGCTTGTCTCCTATAAGGCATGCATAAAAATATCAGAGAGTGCATTTCTCTCTCTCTCTCTCTCTCTCTCTCTCTCTTATTATCTGGAATAATTTGAAAATAAGAAATGTAATTTATTTTTAAGACTTTACATTGTGATCCGAAAGCAGATTTGGTAGATGTCACTGTCAATCTATTTGACAATTTTAATTCAGAAACGATTATTTTTTTAACATTGACTGCAAGGCTTATAAAACATACATCGTTACCATCAAACACAAAATCAAAAATCCACACGTCACACACCCAGGCCATTATCAGATCCAAACTCCAGGACATGATAAATGTATTCTTGTATATTAAACAGTTCTACTGTAAATGAAAGTTATGAATTGAAGATTTAGTCATTAACATTTACATGTGTTCTTGTTCTTTATATTATTGTGGGGACCCACAAGGATGGTAAAAGTCATGCACATCTACATTATGGGGACCAGCCAGTGGTTCTCATCAGGGAAATTGACTATTAAACATACTAAATGATGCTTATTTGTTATAAAAGTTATAGGTATAGTAAAGGTCATGTCTATGCAAAGTCACCCACAAACTAAGTGTGTGTGTGTTTGTGTGTGTCTGTGTGTGTGTTTGCGTGCATGATATAATGATTAACATACCACTTTACGTACATTCAGATGAGAATTAGAAACGTTAAGACATGATTTATATATTTCCGTGTTTGAATGTAGGTGAACGTCTGATCTGTTATTAATAATGTCTGTAAATGTAATTTGCTAATGAAGGTTATTATACGCATGTTAGCCATGCATGTGAAAAGAGTGAGATTTGAAGCTTAATTAAAAGTTTTAAAGAGAGCGCAGTTTAATTACGGAGACAATTCTCAGTGGTCTTCCTCTGGGAAGGGTTACGAAGGTTTCATGTCAAAGAGGAAAAGGCTGTATTTGTTATGCATGGTTTGGAGACACAATAATTCAGGGCCGTTTGTTATAACAACATATAACCGGTTTATCATTAAACTTGTCTAAAGTTTCTGCAGTGCATCAGTCCTGGACTTTTGTCTTAAAGGCTTGTGTACTGGGTTTGTGTATGTGTATTGATCACTGAACTAACATCAGTGAGCATACAGGAACCAGGACCAGTGTTTTATTATTCTCTATAAAGTGATGAATTATTAAAAGAGTGCAAGTGAGCTGTTTTGCCCATGTCAGATCTCTAACCACTGCAATATCACCCGAGATGCGCCAGCATTAATAAACAGGTGAAATATCCGTTCAGTGGTTTTGCTCGCCAGAGAAGGAGAAATTGGCTGCTACCATCCAGCCCGTTTTCACGGGGAGGTTACCGGCTCCGCTCGGCTCTTCCCTCGCGTTTATCTCTCGCAAAAAGCGCTCTCAATACCAGAAAAGCATGAAAGCGGTCCGACTTTGTGAGCAACCCGATCCTAAATCCGGCGACCGTACCGAACGAGCGAGAAACGGGGGTTGTTTGGGAGGCATCACCCCCCTCCGCCGCGGCGCCGGGCGGGAGGCGAGAGAGTATCTATCGGATGCCGTCCGCCGTTTCGAGGCTGATTTTTATCCCTCCGGAAAGCGTCCGAAAAGCGCTTGTTAGAAACGCCGGAGGACACACGTCGACCGGGAGCAAAACTCACCGGAAAACGGGCTCGGTAAAATCGCTTTATTCGCTTGTGTGTGTGTGTTGGTGAGCGGGGAGTCGTTCAGCACCACGGCGGTGGACAGCGCTGCAGCCGCCCGCGGTACGAACGCTCTCCTCCCGCTTACTTCCACCGACGGGGGACGTGGATGACACGGGCGTTGCGATCGTTGTTGAGGGTCGAGAGGGGCGGATTTGGAGGGGAAAGCTGGTTAACCGGTCCGGTTGATTAATGTTGTCTGTGTTGTGTGTAGGAACGGTTCTTGGGGGAGCTGGAGCGCAAAGGGATGCAGGACTGTGCTCACCGATGCATCCCACACCAAATGCTTATGTGATCGGGTATCTACCTTCGCCATTTTGGCTCAACAACCCAGAGAAATAGTAAGTAATGGGCTGGTCTTCTCATTCGGAGCTGCTGTGCATTGTATTAGATGTGTGCTGATATTTGCTGGTATTTAGATGCATGCAACCTCTGTGCAAATGCCTTATTGCATTATGATAGAGATCTTCCTATGTGCCTGTGTCTGTATGCATGTAAGGGACCTCCTCTGTGCCATAACTAAATGGCATGAAACATGTATGAACATAATATTTGCTATTTGCATGGGCCAGAATGGTTCTTAGCAGTGGTTAGATGTTACACAGATGTTTCAGACTGTGGATGGTGCACATACATTATGGGTTTGTAATCATGGCTTCATCTTGTTAAAGCCCCACCCCCCACAGAACGATGTACATTAAGATTACAGTATGATATAGTCTTAAATCTTCATCTCCGTGTTATGTTTCCTGCGTGTTGCTCAAAGCGGTTGAATGTGGTTCACGTTTGAGAGGTAATGCCATCATTTGTGGCCTCCTCACCAGTAAGAGTCATTCGATTTAGGATCAGGTTATTTTCTCTGCAGGAATAGATGGCTATATGGCTCCGTTTTACCCTACAGAGTAAGAGGCGGCCATTTTTTCTCTGCCCATGTGACCAGGCATTGAATTAATGGCTCCCGTGTGAAAATGATGGTGTTGTGTGCGTGGTGGAGATGCTGCAGGGCAACGTCTGATAACCTGCATCATTTCAATGCACAGCTGATGTCATTGTGTCTCCTGAGAGATGGATTGGGGGTGGGGCCTTGGGGAGAGGAATTAAATTCTGGGATAAAAACGTAACTAAATAAATCGAGGCCTGCACATCCAATTCAGATGGCAGTACATGTGAGCAGACAGTCAAATATATCCTATCCCGCATCGCTCTGGGCACCTACTGATAATTGTGACTAAACGTTCTAAATTGTGGCAAAAAGACGTATTTATTTGTCCCAAATGATGGCCTGCGTAGACTGTTGCACAGTCATTTCAGCTGCATTAAAACAGACTGTAGATTGTTATGTTTAATGGTTAATTAATGGGGCTTGTGACCTTAAGCACCTACCTGTTGATAATGAGCACTGTGCGTGGAGGCTAATACATTATATTCATGTGAAGGGGAAATTGAATGAAAGCAAAAAAATTGAATTACAGAGCAAAAAGGCTTGTGCTTTAATCCTCTAAATTTGGGCTGTATAAATGGCCCTGCTGCAGTAAGCATACGGTAATGTGCTTTATTACCAGGCACTGAAATGGGCTTTTATTAGTGGCACAAGGGTCTGAAAATGGCTCGCTGCAGCTCTTGTGTGTCGTTCACAGACTATGGAGTACTCAGGGGTCCCATCTGTAACACTCATAGTGGGATGTGGTCTGTCCTGCCTGGCTTTGATTACTCTGGCCGTGGTGTACGCGGTTCTATGGAGGTAGGTGCACAAATACAGAAAGAAGATAACACGTGTTTTATCATTGGGGGAACTTACCTGTTCTTATTGCATATTTGATGATATCTAATTTTCAGGTACATCAGGTCTGAGAGATCAATTATTCTGATCAATTTCTGCCTTTCCATCATCTGCTCCAACATTCTGATCCTGATTGGACAGACTCAGACACACAATGCGGTAAATATTTCTTTTGTTACTCATTTCTATGTGTCTTCTCTGCATGTGACTTAGATATTGAAGAATCTGAACACTGATTTCATCTGATTTGTTCCTATGGTCAAGGTTCACTGTAGATTCTCATGTTTGTTCCTTGGCTTGGTTTGTTTGGGGGCTCATCTTGCAGGCTTGTCTTTTGTAGACAGCTTCTTTGCTTTGAAACAATGCCCATGTAGACGTTTCAGGGTTTACAATGCAAATTAAATGCTGGCTTTACTGGTTAAGACCTCATTGTTGGCTGTTTGTACATCGTCCTACTAGAATCAGAAGCAATCCCCCACTGAACTGTTTTAATTCCTCTACTTTTGTAAGGCATTGTGACTTAGTAAAAGTCAAGCTGGCTGCCCTATTTTCTTCTCAAGTGACCTACCTACATATCCAGATGTTCAAGTCGTGTTGTGTAGTATACTAAGCAATCTGCTGTATGCTTAACATTGCGTTTGTATAAATGAACCTGAAGTTGCAGTTCGAAGTTGCTGTTCTTGTTGTGGCACATATTTCGTTGTTTGTGTATATGCTCGCATGCTCAGGACATTGGATCATGACCCCCAAATCTGACCAGGGGAGCGTTTTGGGAACATAATGCAAATGAATCACTTTTTGTTTTGAGTGCAAGGCAAAGACATTTTACAATCCACATCAATTCTGTTAAGCGTCTGAGTATTCTCATCACTGTGTATTGGTCTGTTGTTTCTAGGTAATGTTTTAGAGTCTCGAGTCAGTATTCAGTCAGCCATAGCGGTTATTTTTAGCCAATGAGAACATCTTTCTGTGTCCAATGCCAAGGAGAAATGATGAGGATGTCTCTCTGTTCAGTTCTTCTAAATACATTAACCAGAATCCAGCTGGCTGTGGTCTGAATTACATAACATGAAAACTCAACATGGACAGATTTGACACAGGTTGGCACATGTCAGACATAAAAGGTTGTGACCAGATAAATGACAAGTGGAACAGATGTGTGGCTGTGAACTTTATTATTTTGTATTATTTTAAGGCGGTAACTAATGCTGTAGTTTTGTTGGCATAATCCAAACTATCTTACCATATGGGTTTTGCCCATTTATGATTGGATGATTAAAGATAGTATTCAGTTAGCATGGCACAAAAGTAGGAAACAGCAAATGTCTGCATTAAACACATTGATATACATGCGATAGTTGCGATAAAGGATATATTATTTTAACAGCTGCAATCCGTAACTCTTTCCTCTCTACTGCCATCTTCATTTGCAACATGCTTTTCATTATGTAAAGTACAAATGAAACCAAACTGACATTTAAAGGGAAATCGTACCCAACAGCTCAATTATAAATCATCATGATAATCTTACCCTTGCGAATTGGGAAAGTTAAGGAGATCGTGTTGAACACTGAACTGTCATGTACTTGCTCAACTGTTTTTTGTTCATTTTTTACCCAAAAAGTTGCAGATTGCAGCTTTAAGATTTTAGGGTGAGCTGCCAATTTGTTTCTCGTGGGTTTGTATTTAGAAGTTCTCTTGAACAACAGGAAGTAGAAAGTTTGGCAGTGTACTTCATATCTACTGTTTTGGAGCACTTGAGTAAACTCGAAGTAATAGTCCCTTACTGTTCACAGCCCAAATGGTCCAGTTATATAACCGTCTCTCTGCAATATCCGGAGCCCACGTGAATCTTGAACATTTGGTACCACTGTGAATGAAACCTTTAAAGTTCAGAATGCAGGTAGGGTGAAAATGTTTTAAAGCTCTCTAAATGTCTGGATTTGGTTTTAAAGAGAACCAAATGGGTTTCCTGCCATATGGCAACACTCAAAACGTTATTTGTTTTTTGTTCAATGTAGAAAATTTTACCGCACGGTGTGAAGATGGCGTTTAGAAGTCGTTCGTGATCATAAGAAGCATTAGATGTTAGGTAATTAGTTAAAAAGTACAATTTTGTCACATTCACCGTTTCCAGCTCAAGATCAGAGAAGATTGGATGTGGCAAAATCTCAGAAATGAGGAAGAAAAAGATGAATTATTCACTCACTCACAAATAACACTCGTTTGCCCTCATTTGAGTAAACAAAATAAAAGAGGTTGATTCTCACTGCTTACAAGCTTGTCGGGACTAGCACAGCTGGTGGTTTTTGGTTATCATCAGAAGAGGGTTTACACAGAAGAGAACGTTATTCTTAAGCTGCCCACACAGATATGCCGGTGAATGAGTCAACACCGATGAGAGTGCAACACATCGCTCAGTCACACAGACAGCCCTTTTTTCTCGTTTTTTTTTTGCAGTTCTGCTTCTAACGAGCATTCTGGTCTGGAAGGAGATGAAATATCAAGGTTTAATACAAATAACAATCTTGTTATATATAAAACCTCGTATATAATCTCATCAAATTTCATAATGGTAAGCAATAAACTGTAAGGTTAACTATAAGGTGCAGTAAGATTTTTTTGCATAGAGCAAATAAACAAGACTCATATGTCTGATTACAGGTGTGTAGGATGCAGACAACTGCACAGAAAAAAGTGCCAAATATCTCTGTAGCTTGTAAAATCTATATTTATTTAAACAGATACTTTTCTCTAGGCAATATATGACTGTCATAGGAGCAAGTGTTGCTGTTTAAATATATATAAGAAAATTTGCAAGCTACAGCAGTGTGATTAGGAGGATTCTTTCTCTTTAAATATTTCAGAGAGAGAGAATATTTTTATCCAAAAGTTTGTAGTTTTAAGGCACTTTTATGAATGCAAAACTTTCGCTAGACAAAAGCGTTGAATTCAGTCTGAATTTAAGTAATGCCATTTTTAGCCTGTTATCCATATCACACCAAAAATAGTTTCTATATACTGTACAATAAAAAAGTAGTCTGTGGTCTGAACTTAGCTTTTAAAATTGGTCCAAAACAAGGGATCTTGAAAGGAAGCATAATTTTGATACCTGGTTTTTGAAACGGCTTTTGTTTAGGGGTCACATCTAGACAGTATATTGCCTTAAAATGCTATCTAGTTAGGCAGTTTACTAGGTTTAAAAAAAAACTTTCCTTTCTCTTGTGGAGCTAATCATCATTATCGACGTCCATATTTATGTATATACATACACATATATATGTATATATACATATATATCTTAAAGAAAGAGCATATAGGTCTTGATTACAGCCATACAGCAGGTACCGTCCATCATTAATGTACCATAACTACATCTGCAGCTCAAGTCTGTCTATTTCTCCAGCGTTTTAAATGGCTAGTACTTTAAAGTTACCATGACAATAAAATGTCATTCTTTTTAGAGGTCTGCGTCCACCCAGTATTTTTATCTTTGCAATTTTGCCATGTTTATGCTCTAAAGTGCCAATTTAGTATAATTCCACCATCACACTGGAGCAGATGCGAGCTTGTCATCAGACGTGAGGTTACACAGGGGTCAGGGTGGTACTGATTCACTTACATTGATTGACTGGTCCACCCAGCATCGGTATACATGCTGATGGTTTGGGAATAATGACAAAAACAAATAGCCGTAGCTCAAATATACACATTACGTTGTTTTGTTGTATATGTAGTCCCATAAATGTTTCCATTTCAAATACGAAAACTTTGACATGGTTATGGGGAATTGAAATAAGTCATGCAACTCGTATCGCTCATGTTTTGTGTTCAAACGAGCCCGTACTGCACCATCCAACGAGTGGCGAATGCTATTTTTATAGTGTGTAGCTCTGTGCAGATAATTGGTCCGTGCTGCGTGATTTTTTCACTTTGAAAGTGAAAGCTTTTCTCTCGCTGATAACAAACACCGCAACTACACCAGGACAGTTGTTATTAGCGGTGTATTTTTGTTTTTCGGGAAATGTTTCACCTGCCTCACCGTAGTTTAACAAGCTGATTAAACAAACCAGTCTTACGTTACATTTTCAACCCACTGTGCAGGGTTTGTTTCATCAAACAAACCACAATGGCAAGACAACCACACATTTAAAAACAGAGATGCATACATCACATATCTTTATTCACGCAAGTTGGGAATCACAATACTGCAGTGGAAAACAAGAAAATCAGGGACACGCTTCATAATATTCACAGTGAAATTTGAGACACAGTTCAAACGGGGTGTATCCATTTTCTTGGAGTTTTTGCCTTGATCTTGCATGTGATGAGCAGAGGTTACAGGATGTTGCCTGCAGCTGGAGGTCACACATGTAACGTGACGTCCATGCGAGGAAAGCGCTTGCCCTTCGGCATCTCCGAACACTGAGATGATCTGAAGGGCCGTCAGTGCTGATCACATACAGCTCCTCATTCCTCATTATTTCCACACCAAGTCATTTTCAATTCAGCATGAGGTATCTTTTCCTCAATAACAGCACTGTGTGTGGTTTACAATTCATGTGTTACATTTAGAGATTTATTTCTTCTTATAAAAATCCTAATGTTCAATGTTCATATGATGATGATGATTATTTATTTGTTGGAATGCACAGGTTTTTTCACTAAGCAGTATAGATGCTGTTATCCTACACCTGTAGACTGTTTGCTGTTGCCAAGCAACAGCAGAGCAACTTGCTGCATTAATATAATTGTGCAGCAACAGGTGCGCATTTATCGACATTTTTCCGCAGCTTTGAATGTGTGGATGTGTATATATATATATATATATGTGTGTGTGTGTATACATAGTGTATGAAGTGTTTTTGTATAGTGTATGAAGTTGTATCTTTCTGTGGGAATGAGAGATGGTAGTTATTTATGTGAAATCATATGACCCTGGATAAACTGCCGTCATTACACGCTGAACCTGTGTTGTAGCTTTATGATTCATTTTCAGTGGAACAATAGATTGACGTCTGCGTTTTGTCAAAGACATCCAGCATTTCAGCTACTCTCCCACAAATGATTAAGACCGCTGACAGCTGTTTCATCTCGTCACTAATTCAAAATCGGCTGCTGTTTTAAGGTCCAACTAAATAGCAGCTTTTACAGTAGTAGACAGAGTACAGAGATGGATCTAAATGGTGCCCAAATCTGCAGCCCGCAGTGGGCTGAGCACATTAAACACCATCAGTTTCTCTGTGCTGCTGCTCCTGCGATGGATTTATAACAAGCACATCTCTCCTGCTGCCCAGCCTTGAGAACATGATGTATACACACACACACATATATATATATATATATATATATATATATATATATATATATATATATATATATATATATATATATATATATATATATATATATATATATATATATATATATATATATATATGCACATTCTGCATGTACTAATGCGTGTGTGTGTTGAGTTCTTAGTTGCATGACACTGTTCCTTTAAGAGAAACAGCCGGGCGGACACACAGTCTGCTCTTATTTCATTAACGGCACCTAAAGTGTCTTATGGGACTCCAGGATTATTAAATGGTACTCAGTCAAACTTCATCTTATCCCTCGTTGCAAGAAAAGATGCCATTTAATCCAGTGCTGCTTTGTGAAATATCTGAGCGCCAGTACGTACCAGCTGTCAGCGTTGATGAAACGGCAGACTCATATAAACCAGCGTTTATTCACACCGAGACCCCGAACTTTTACTTTCAATTCAAAGTGTAAATTGTTCAAACTCAAAACTGGAGTGTCGAAGGAGCTGGTTGAAAGAGACTTCTCGGGCTCCTCAACTTTCAGCTATCTCGGTGGAGTTTAGATAATTTAGTTGAGGAAGATTGGTTTGGGCCACAGTGACACTAAAATCTAGCCTTTCTTCTCAGGTGAGAATATCTGAATAGGCTCTGTGCAGGTGTAGCCAAACCAACAAAACTTTAGATGCATTAAATCATCTCTCGGAGCAGGAATACGCATTAAGACATTAAATAGAGTAAAAGCTGCTGTAGGGTTGTGGCATGTTGAGTGATAAAGAGTAATGATTCTCTCTCCTGGATGTTTTCCCACCAAACCTCAAAGATGTAGAATGTTTACAGAGGTAAATGCTTGTAATCTTTACCTTGAAGATCTGTAATTTGGTGTCTGTATTTATGCCCAACTTCCTTTTGATCAGTTTCTGGCTTGTTTATCTTCTCAAGCACTAAGATGTGCGGACAGCCTCAGGCGGCCTTCCAAACTCAAGACATGAAGGATTTTGATTGGAAAGACCCGATCCAAATACAGTCTGGACATGATGAAGAGCATTCATAATTTAAAATTTACTTACCTCTGAGCTGTCTGCGTGTGTTGAATTTCCAAATGATGACACGATGAAACGATGGAAAAAATCAATCTTGTAAACAGTGGAAAAGAAAAACAGACTTTTCTTTTTTAATACTTTTTTTAAACATTTCTGTAGCGTCCTCCTGTGAAACAAAGACTGGGACATGCATACATTATGAATTGTTTGCTAGTGTGGAATCTGTGCTTTTATTTTCCCTCACTTGTTGAATAATGAAAAGCATCGCTTTCCTATCTTTGCGAACTGGCGTTTGTCATAAATATTAATGCAGAAAAAGGCATTTATGTCAAAACACCAGCAACCCTGCATGGCAGACGAACTGTGCTGCTCACACCACGTGGTAGGACAATTTCTAACATTAATTGGCGATGAGAAAAATTTCCAGTGATAATCCTGACTGGAGTGTGAATAAATAGTTCTTAAACTGGGATATTGTGCAACAACTCACAAGTGTAATAAAGAAAAGATCCCTGAAATATCCAGACCAAGGGACTTTGGGAACAAGGCCTTTTAAAACATATTCTTGTTTTCTGTTGTATAATGAATCCGAGTGAATTGGCCTTCATATCTGTGTCGTGTCAGTTTTATTATCAACCACAGCGATAATAAACAGTGTCAACGTTTATGTTACGTTATGCTGTAATGAACATTCACCGTTACCAGTAATGAAAACCCCTACCTGAGATAACATCGGATAGCTTTTTTTTTTTTTAGTGTGCTTCATCCTACCATTGTTGATTAACCAGAGCTACTTCCTGTTGAGCGTTTGTACATTAAACCTGAAGTGTCATTTCTGCAGTTTTGGCTGTACTGTAGTTACATTTATCCTGTTTTAGGGATAAAAGAGAGTCTGTTCTACATCAGCATTTTGCAGTGTAGATATTCATTAGAGAGCTGAACTGGAGTCAGTGCTCTAAACATTACACAATTACTTCCAGTCCTCTAATTTGATTGGCCAAGTGGTGTTCCAAGAATACTGATAGATGAATTAATAATATTGAGACACTTGACTGTATCGGACATAGACTGCTTGTCTGTGTGTATATGAGCAGTCTATGTATATGGAGTGTAGGGTGCTTAGTGTAAGGTTCTTCGCAGTGATGCCTTGGGAGAACCATTGTTGGTTCCTCAAATAACCTTTCAGTGAAAGGTTCTTAAAAGAACCATGACTTTCCCACCATCGTATAGTCTGAAAAACCTTTCTGCACAACAGAGGGATCTTTAATGTAACAGGTTCTGTGGATGTTAAAGGTTCTTTATGGAACCATACTGCCAAAAACGGTTGTTCTATGGCATCGTGAAGCACCTTTTTTTAAGAGTGTAGGTGGGGTGATTTTGCCTGGAGTGGGGAGCAGGTTTTTTAAAGGTTGGAGCGACCTGTCAGAGCGTGGTTTCTCTCACCAGTGAACATGGAGTGTTCAGGGAGTGGGAGGAACTAGAAATGGAAAACCTGGAGTGGAGTCATTACAGAATGCTTTGAGTGGGAATGGGAAATCGCTGTCTCTCCATTCCAATTCCATCCTTTAATCCAGTGGGCTTATTGCTTGGTTACAAGGCTTGGTGCTTTGGGTTCTGCTCCTTATGACTACTGCTACTTAAAAATATGTATTAACTGGTCCAGTTTTAACTGAATCACCGCCAGCAGAGACTTCACACTGGCAGCTGTCCATACAATGACATATTTGATATATCATATATATATATATATATATATATATATATATATATATATATATATATATATATATATATATATATGTATTCAGCGCATTATTTAATCACATCTTCAAAGAGACTGGGGCTGCCTCGAAGAATCGTCTCAAATGAAAGGATTCTGTGTTGATAAGCCAGATGACTCACAGATCAAATTATTGCTTAAAGTCAAGGAATTGAGTGTTTCAGACACATAAGCTGCTTTGATGATCAGTAGAGATAGCTTTCAGTAAAAAACATGCTCTAATTTGTTTTATCTACTGCTTTGCCGTTGGGTAAAATGAGTCAATCTTGTATCATGTTTGAACAGCTGAATGATTAATAATTAAGGACAGCTTAATGGGCAAACCGCACTACTGCCCCGACAAACTTATGACATTGGCGTCTCTAGATGTTATCCTGGGTGATATTTATTTCCAGCTTTATTATGGCTTTAGGAAGAACGCTGCACTTCCACAGATATCTTCTGACAGGCCCGTGCCTCATGCTTGTCGTGTAAGTGATATGACATAATGACGTAAACATGTTTCCATTACACTGATTACCAAAAGAGCAGCCATGTTTAAAGTACCACCCTCAGCACAGTGTGAGATGACAAATGTGTACTGATTGCTTGCTACGGCTGAGGCATTATGGGAAAGAATCTTTAAGAGTTTCATGAATTCATTTGATTTTGATTCAGGGAGTTACAATCAGGTGCTCTGCACGTTTCGGCAATCTTTGGCGAGCGGCTATTGGCTATAATCAGTTTATAAAACAGATCTTTGCATTCTGATTGGTTGATCCGATAAACGCAAACCTCTGACCACAATTTATATTTTAATGCAAACCGCTTATATTAACAGTAATGAACTATATTACTTAACAGAAGAGCTGTATCTGATTATTATGAGCATTACTAATAAATGCTCCTGAGACCTTTTGCATTTATAAACTTTTGAACAGTTGTGTCTCCCCTTCGTGCTTTGCCCTGCGATTGTGATTCTTCTATAAGTACATTTATTAAACCAGAATGATTAATAATTAATACTGAAAAAGATAAATGTGAAATATGAATAATGTAGAATTATTCTGATTGTACAGAATTGTTAAAGAAAGAGTCGTGATGCATCAGTGAGCTGTCCAGTATGTGCCATCGCCAGGTTTGCAAAATATGTATTTGGTTGATTATTTTTTGTTGATGGAGACTAATAAACTTCAAAAGTAATAAAAATAAACTTCGCAAGCTAAAAAAACAAATAGTTATAAACTTCAAAACAAAACAATCAGGGTATATATATCCACTTTATTCAGCATACAATGTTTCAATATATCTTTTTCTGTTTTTCTATTATTCTGTTTTTCATATCTGTTTTTCATTAGTGAGTTCTGCTCAATTCATTACATTAATGTATTGGTTAATTATATTGTGGTGGAGTACATTGGAATTCCATCAACATAATGGACGCAGCGTTCTGTAGTGTTTAAACGTGCCGTTTCCCAAGTGAAAATAATTATAAATGAAACTCATTACACATCACTTGTTTACTGTGGTTTTATATTTCACCTGATATGCAAGATATTACGGTACATTCCTTATTTTGACACCAAATTATGTGTCAGGAAGGTTATTAAAGTGAGTGAGTGTTACACCGGGGAGCCATTGTGTGTGTATGGATATGAGCTCAGTGGCCTGTAGTTAATGCCCTGAACCCTCCCGACCTCACACTGTTATATGTGTAACTCATATATGAATTTCAACCTTAGCATCACACATCAGCGCACCTTCTACACGCGCGCCTTCCTCAGCGTCAGCCATGTTGTACTTTACTGTTCTCCTGAACTTCCTCTGTTGCCATGGATACAGACACAGTGGGCTCAATATCTCCCGGCAATTTGCCTTTGTAAAGGGCAGCGTGCACTCAGGATTTCAGCTGAGGCTGTGTGCCACCCCCTCCACTTCCTCTTCTGCCCAGCTCTCCAGGCAAACCCACATGCATACAGATATAGTACATTTGGTACTTAAAGATACAAGTCAAATTCCCACTCAGGTTAGGAGCTTTGGTGTGGGTACAGGCTTACATCAATCCAAATGCCCTCACAATGTAGCAATCCGACCATTTCTTCTCTCTGATGCACTACCAGATGAGGCTGTATGCACACCCCCCCTTTATTTTGCTGCCCCATAGGAAAGATCACAGATGAGATCTCTTTAACATCTCAATTACTTCTCCAAGACAGCAATGACATTAAATGTAGAACAACTGGAAACTTACGTCTCCTGTGTCTCAGATATTTCTTCTGAAAAACAGGCCCAAAAAATCACACTAATGTGATTTACTGATTTACTCTCCATCAGAGTTTCAGAGGAGATCTCAACACGTTCTCAAACTGAACTCAGATTTGCCAAGTCTGCAATCAAAAGTCAATATTATTGAAGATTTCAGTATTAACTCACATTCACCCAAATTCAGATGATTTTAGCTACAATCTACATTAATTGCACAGCTTCATACTCTTTAATGTATTTAAAAATTGTCTCATTTGTTTCTATTTTCATTTCTCCTGAGCAGTTTTAGGAGAAACATCTGAGACAAATTTGAAACTTAAATGAAACACAACTGAGATCTGCATCAAATCTCCTGAGCTTTTGAAGAGCAACCTCTGAGAGTAATTGTCTTTGTAATAGGTTGAACTTCTTGTTGTGTTTAGGAAATGTCCTGCAAAATTTCAGCCCAAAGTTAGTTTTTCTCTTGAGTGTACAATCGCTGCATAAATGTAAGCATCATAGAGTATTTACAATCGTTAATAATTGTTTAATCCTGCAGTGATGGACAGGATAGTACATGAGCTATGAGTCACATTGCCTCATAAGACTCTGAGAGTCTAACAGGAGCCTGCAGCATTAGCACAAATAAGGCAGGACATGCAACAAAACACATTCAAACCCTTGAAATTAGACAAAGAAAAAATAGCACTTTAGTTTTCAGCACAACAGGCGATCAATATAGCTGCATATATTTAGCTGTTTGTTGATTTAGTGTCTCTGAAAATGTGGTGCTAAGATAAGCTCCAGCTAGTTTTTTAAGTAACAGGGTATGAATAAAAACATCGTGTTTATGCAGATGTGTCAAGTCTATGTCTATACAGTCATGTAGCATGCACATGTGCTCTTATACGCTGAACTGTAGTGTTTATGATAAACAATGCATTTCTTACCGTATCAATTTACAGTACAGTGACGAAATATAATTAATAGTTTGAATTTAACGTATTCACTTTATTTGTATACCACACTTTACAAATAAATGCATACTGATGTGGTTTATTTAAATATTTATATGTAATATAATGTACATGTAATGTAATTGCATTACTTGGGTTGCAGGCAGAAATAGCTTCATAGTAAAACTACACGGTAACTAATTGTTGTTCAGGCTTCTGTTTTTACATAATTCACATTTACATTGTTGCATTTGGCAGACGTTCTTATTCAAAATGACTTACAGCACATTCAAAGAATCCATTTTTTATATCAGTACGTTTGTTCTTTGGGAATCAAACCCACAACCTTTGCACTGCTAACGTAATGCTCTACCAATTGAGCAAGTCAGGAGTGGACCATGCAGATAGGAGCTTTGGTCCAGATTTACAAAGTCAGGAGATCATTTGGCTATGCAGAACCCTGGCTGTGAACTTCAAACGGAACCTCCAGGACACTGGAAGCTGGTTTACAGGGCAAGAGACACAATAGCAGCATGAAAAAGCGCTGCAGCATCAGGAGGGCTTCATCTCATACTGCCAGCGTGGATCCATTTTCACGGCATTCGTCTTGGCTAGAGCAGGTGCACTGGCAGCAGGTGGGAGCAGGGTCTTCATTACGCTCCTTCCAGTCTGTTTTTTTGGCTCCAGCCAGCGAACATCATGTTGGCCATGCCTTCATTACCTGCACTGGAAACACAGCCCAGCTTCTCCCTGTAGACTCTGTAGTACAGGCTCACAGGGTGGTCGCTGGTTTTCTCCCCAAGCTCGGGTCATGCTCTAACAGGCTGTACTTAAGGAAAGCACGTTATTGGATCAACACTCCAATAACTTGTTGGTCTTGGAACATTCCTATCGACCAATCAGATGGATGGGATAGGGTATTTGTTAAGGTTCAAATACTTACTTATCTGGTTCACAGGCGAGATAAAGGCGATGTGAAACAGACATAAAATGCCTTGATACTTTATAATATAATATAAATAAATGATCTAAATGCACATTTAACTATACCTTGTTCCTCCTAGATATTTTATTTGTATGGTTGTAAATTGCATGTAAATGTTTATAGACGTGTACGCATGTATATATTATATTAAACATTCATTTGCAGTGTACGTCTGGTTTATCTCGTCAATAAAGCTACTTTGATCTGAAATCTATTCTCAGTAGAGCCAGCAAACAAATTACCCAGAATGCACAGGGTCCCAGGGGTCAGAAGGCCAAGGTGTCAAAGGTTAATCTAAGTGAGAGCTTTTAATTTAAGCTGTTACATGCCACTCAATACAAGAAGTTGCCATTAAAGCACTGACTGCCAAATTCATAGGCAAATCCACTCATTTGGTGAGAAGGATATGAATACTTTGTGATTTCTGTGCAGACGGCATCTCGTCTTTTCTTACTATTGGTGACAAAGTGTTGTGAGCGTCCAGAGCACATATGTTGTAATTTCAGAAGCAGGGGATGATGGTCTATGTGGCAGACGAGTGGAGTCTGGACAAACATGTTCTCCGTCTGACACTTTGCTGTTTGTCACTCACCCAAGCTTTCCGTGGCAATGTTATGGGAGTAGATGCAATGCAGCACTCATTTTAGTCTGTACCGTATTGTCTTTTATAATCTGGTTTCAGCTACTCTCTGTTCACATTTCATGTGATTTTGTAAGTGAATTGGAGAACATTTAATGCAATGCTGTTCCAGTCAGTGCTTTCAGTGATATTCAATCTGCCGTTCAGACAGTCTAAAAGACCTCCATTTAGACTAATCTTACAAGACCTTGACCTTAGTTTAATCTGTTCCTGTTTCTTTCTTTCTCTCTCTGTTGAATGGACAGGGCATATGCACAATGACAACTGCATTTCTGCACTTCTTTTTCCTGGCGTCCTTCTGCTGGGTTTTAACAGAGGCTTGGCAGTCTTACATGGCTGTGACGGGGAAGGTTCGAACCAGACTGATCCGGAAACGCTTTCTCTGCCTGGGATGGGGTCAGTCTCCATGATGGTTTCATATGTCTATCTTTACATCTCTCTCTCTCTCTCTCTCTCTCTCTCTCTCTCTCTCTGTCCTCTAATGTTAATTTTTCCAGCTCCATCATCAGGTTGGTTTTACTTCTCAAATGTGGTTGATGTGAATTAGCCTTTGCAGTTTTTAAATAATATCTAGTATGTTCCATACCTCCCCAGGGCTGCTTATACAGCACCACTTTACACACACATCAAATTGATTACAGAAGATCTAACACTCATTCCTCCAGTTACCTAGCAACAAACAAGGCTCTCCTCCATCAGTGCAGTATTTTGCTGTGTGCTGGGGAAAAGACAAGACAGACGAAGATTGACAAAGACAGAGATGTGAACCGTATTAGTTTTGAGTATTTTCATAAATTTTGATGGGACATTAATTAAAACAATCCGTTTCCGTGTGGTGTTCCCACTGTAGACGGTCCCTTTAATGTAAATGTCGGTGTTAAACAAAATGTAAAATTCTAAATGTTGTATTTTAATCATACTCTTGATTTAACGCCGACAGAGTTTGTAGTGACGTTTTCTATCAAACCAACTTTATGCTCCTGCTTTTGAATCAGTCCGTGACTTGATTTCCATAACAACGGTTGCTAAGCAGTGAACGTGAAGAGACAAAAAGAATAAATTACCGGACACCCGTAGCTGCCGTCTGCATCATTACACCTTGGTTAATATCCACCTCTAACATGAAACAGCAGAGAAATGTGGGACCTTATGTATGAAGTATCAGAGAATACTTATCTGGAATCACTGTCATACAAACAACACCTGATTCCCTCAGTCACATACAGACCCAAAGCTGACTGCTGCTCAGATCATAGGAACATGAGAAGAATGTAAGAAGATGGTGAAATGGCTTCTTTGTGGTCAAAAGAAACATGACACATACAAGCTGTCGACGTGTAATGCTCTGTACACCTCAGTTTACTGAAGTTTGTTGAGCTGAACCATAAATCAGCTTGCATAGAGAGCATCTCTGAGGGCCAAATCATCATGGACAGTTTCCAGGTCAGATTCATTAATCCTTCTCATACATTTTCTTTTTTTGTACCTGTCCAGAGACTTAATGTGACCTTTGAGGTAGGAACAGTGGTGCGGTGTGCACTGCAGTGTGATTTCTGATTGGTGGAGGATAAGTCTGCTGGGCGGAGAAAAGGGCGGCGCTTGGGTTCGATTCAGCAGAGGGGAAGAGGGAGGGGCAACCGGGCCTCTGGCTGGTTCTAAGACAAGCTGATTACATCAATAAATTCAGCCACCAGCGAGAGAGGGACACTGTTAATATTCACATCACGAGACAGCGGCAGGAGCAGAAAGAGCCTTTTCATAACAGCGCTCCTGTTGGAGACCAAAAAATACCAGAGACGGTGAAAGAGAGAGGGGATTAGATTGATAGAAGAAATGACAACATACTTGAGCTCATTTGCTTTCTGGCAAATTCTACATAAGATGGTAACTGTATTTTGAGGCATTTTAGCTAGCTGGTTTATTGCTGGTCCAGGATGGTCTGTAACCAGCTAGACAAACTAGAAACCAGTAGTCAGGTTTTAAACCACTGATACTATCTTAAACCGAATTGTTTTCAAGCCAGTACTTTGTACTGTATACATTCATTATCCAATACCTGATATCAGCCTTTCTATTCAAATCAGCTGTGTTAATTGCATTTCACATGGTTGTTTCTGGTGTAAAACTCCAGGGATTCTTATTGGCTGGTTTACCTGCTCTTGTGTCACAAGCAATTTTGAACCTGAGGAAGACTCTGACGTTCTGACTTAACCATTTGATAAGCTCCTAGACACTTGCAGTGGGTGTATTTCTAATCGAATAAGTTCTGTTGGCTATTAATATTGCTTATGTTGGTTAGGAATATAAATAAACCACTAGGTATAATTATTAAACTTTGGTACATAACTCCTTGACATAAAAAAAACTAAGCAGGTTTTAAAGAGAGGGTGCCCTAACCTGAGTTAGCTATACCAAGAGTGGTATCAAGCTATATTTAGGAATCAAATTATCATTGAAATTTGGGGATAGGCTCTTAAATAAAGCCAGTAAGCAACTACCAGTACAACCACCTAGCATCCCAGCTATCAATTTTAGGTTGTAAGAACATTTCCTAACGTTTCCATTAAGTAACAAAATTATTAAAATGTTTTTCTGAATGCTCTAGGATTGTTCAAAATGTTCACAGTTTTTTTCTTGGTTATAAGAATGTCATTCAAGCATTTTCTGTAGCATTTTAAATTGTTCCACTAACAATTTAGAAATATTTTTGAAATAATTTAGAAATATTAGAAATTTTGATATATGATATAATGTTAAAAAATGTTCTACTAACGTTACTGCAAGAACATTTTAAAGAATGTAATAATCGTTCTGTGAATGTTCCCTGTTAGCTGGGGAGTTTCTAACCTCAGGCTGAAACTACTAAAGAGTTATCCAGTATTTGAGTTTAATTCATGGTGGTGTCTCATTTGAAGGTTTGCCTGCCTTGGTGGTCGCCATCTCAATGGGATTCACAAAAGCTAAAGGATATGGGACGCCCCAATAGTAAGACCTCCTTTCTCTCACCTCCTTTCTCCTAATGTTAAATCACAACCATCCCACCACAGCACATAAACTCCCTTCCAATTAAAACATTAGATGGGAAGACAAGAAAATCTGCATGAAGTGAAAGAGTAAGTGAGAGCCGAGAGAATTCCAGTCCACCGAAGCTTCCTCCAGAGAATACCTGGATATAAACAGTGTTTTAAGATCTCTTCAGAGTTCTTGTTTCACACTAAAAGTCTCTCATGTAGAACCATGGCATATGGCCCCAGATCCCCAGACACCCAAGGACGATATGACTATGTACTGCCATGCTCCATTAAATTGATGCCGGATGTTAAATTTGATGCGAGATTTGCTGATATTTCTGTGTTTGCAGCTGTTGGCTCTCTCTGGAAGGTGGTCTTCTCTATGCGTTTGTGGGGCCTGCTGCTGCAGTGGTGCTGGTAATTAAACCATTTGTTTATTTATGGTGATTTTACAGAGTTTAGTCTTAACTACACACAGCAGGAGCCTATAGCACTTCATGTCATTTGCTGGGCATGCCGGAATGAAAACGGAAAATTGCCACTCTTTTGCTGTACAGTATGAAGAGACTGTGTGACCCCTGTCTTTAATATGAATCATTAAACAGTATGTTTTTATACTAATTTATTGCACAGATTTACACTAACATATACAGTACAATTTAAAATGTGCTACTTTTAGATTATTTTATAAGAAAACTCATTATCCCTGTGTGTTTCTGTCTTATGTATGAGGTAGAAAAATGATCTTTTGCAGATTGATAAGATTAGACCATGATGATCTGTGTGTGTGTGTGTGTGTGTACAGGTTAACATGGTAATTGGTATTCTGGTGTTTAACAAACTGGTTTCGAGAGACGGGATCCTGGATAAGAAGCTTAAACACAGAGCGGGGTAAGTGCAAACCTAGTGAGCTGCCTGTGTAGACAGCATTCAGCAGGTGAGAACACTGTCCCAAAAGGTAGTTAACAACATGCTGCTTTTTTGAAATCATAGATTAGTAGATTTTAGAACAGTTTTATCATAAATGTCTTTCTGTCTCCTGTAGAGTACATTTAGTGTATGTGTGTCGGTTCTGCATCAATAGAAGTACCAAACAGATTCGTGCAAATAATGACAATAATTACAACTGCACAGGCCCCACCCCAAACTCATGCCATTGGTTGAACTTCTGTTTATATTCCCGGGCACTACCGGTGAAAGTTTGGTTCGGTGCTGAAATAACATTTCATCTTTCATGATGGTTGTAAAGGGCCAGATGTCCAAACTGTGCTTTGGTACAATTAGACAACAGCAGCACACATCCAATATCTGCTAACAAACCTAATCTGATTAGTGACCCAAACACTGGAGGACAGTAGCTAACATTGGGGTTATTTGGCTGTTCTGCAGGCAGATGAGTGAGCCCCATACTGGATTAACGTTAAAATGTGCCAAATGTGGAGTCGTCTCAACAACTGCTTTATCAGCAACAACGGCCAGCAATGCCATGTAAGTGCCCAATGAGGCCTCCAAAAATCCATACGATTATATTGTGTGTGTGTGAGTTTATATGTGAGTCTGTGTGTGTCCTTGTTCTTGCTGTGGGGAAGGAAATTTGTGGAGGTGTGAAATGAACAGCTGGCTCTCATTCTCTGTTTCTAATGTGTTCACACACTCCATTGGAACTGAAATCTCTGTCGGTTCCTCTTGTGTGTCTTGGATTCATTTGTGTACTGATGGTGACTGCTAAACCAATAACTTTCCCTCCTTTCTCTCTCTCTGTCTCTCTCTCTGCCTGTCTGTCTTTCTCTTCCTCTTGCTGTCTGTCTGTCTTCTCTCTGATTCTGTCCCCATGCTTCTGTCTGTCTCTCTACAATCTCTCTCTTTCTCCCTCTCTCTCTCTCTCTCTCTCTTTCTCTTTCTGTCTGTCTGCCTCTCTCTCTGACTCTACCTGTCTCCGTGCTTCTCTGTCTGTCTCTCTGTCTCTCTCTTTCTCCCTCTGCCTCTTTGTCTCTCTCTCTGTCTCTCTCTATCTCTCTATGTCTCTCTCTGTCTCAGGGCCTCTCTGTGGAGTTCCTGTGTTGTTCTCCCTCTCTTAGCTCTCACCTGGATGTCTGCAGTGTTGGCCATGACGGACAAACGTTCGATTTTGTTCCAGATCCTCTTTGCTGTCTTTGACTCCCTGCAGGGCTTTGTAATAGTCATGGTCCACTGTGTCCTCAGAAGAGAGGTAGACTGGAACCCTTCTCATCTTCTCATCTCTTTTATTCCTTCACAGACGTAGTTTGTTTTTATTCTGTGGCCAGTTCTATTCTTAAAGGAATATTTTTGTTGTTATTTACTCGCCTTCATGTTCTTCACATAGCGTTTAAAAAAAAAAAAAGGAATTTTAAGGAATCTTATGACAAGTGTTTTCCAACAAAGGACAGCTTATCATGACCACAGCTGTCATGCTCCAAGAAGGACAAAAAAGTTTTTAGAGAAAATTCATGAATATTCTTTAAAAAATATCTTTGTAATTGTAACTTATTCTCACTATCATTTACACAAACAAATACTTTTGTTATAACGACACAACAGACTGTACCTTTATTCTGATTCTGGTCATCCTAATATTTACCCCTGCAGGAAATCTGTTATTTCTAAGGGCAATGAAGCAGAAAAAAATTTTATTGTATGTTTGACTGGTTTGTTAGTTTTTTATATTACAGCTAGCACAGAATTCAGTGTTAAAATTGCTGAGGTTCAACAATCAGACATAACTGATGGTTCGCAGGTTCAAGATGCCTTCAGATGTCGTCTGAGAAACTGTCAAGACCCCATCAATGCTGACGCCACCGGCACGTTCCCCAACGGACACGCACAGATCATGGTAAGAAACATCAGTGTTCCTACACGCTGCATACACAAACAGAACTGAGCTGGAACCCAGCTAACAATTTTTGTTTGTAAGAACGTTGTTACGTTAACACTTCTAGGAACGTTCAAAACATAGTTTTATGCATTGTTGTATTAACGTTATTGCGTTATTCAAACGTTCTTGTAATTATGTAATGTTTTTAAAATGTTCCACTAACATCTTAAGAATAACGTTTTTGATATATATAATGTTAAAAAATTTCTACTAACAATGCTGCAAGAATGTTTTTCTTGATAACTTTAGAAAGAACTTTAAGCTGATGTTTTAAGAACGTTCCTTGCTGGCTGGGGATATTCAAAACACATGAATGGAAGTAGTTTTAGTGAACTACATTTAAATCTTTGCTTGCTCTTTGCCTTTAACGGTTTGGATCCTCCCGGAGTTTGTCATATTTCATACTTTCATGTGTTCTCATCCGTTATTTGCTTGAGGGAGTAATTGCTGTTAAAATGGTTCCAGAGATATTTGGCTTGTCTCTAGACTTCAGAACCGCTGGTGCATAACAATCATGGTTCTCAATTATGTTGTGATATAAAGTTTCTCAACTATAAGCCTTTCTGAATAATGAGGCCTCTGATGGGCCGTCTCTGTTTGATTCAGTGCCGCTCATCGCTCCTCTATCACCTCCACTGTTGTGAAACCTGAATAATCAGATTCTAGTTCTAAATTGTTACGACGGATGACTAAACAGACACTTTGCTCTGTTAGTGCTGTGGGGACACGGTTCAGCTGTAGACACGCCAAAATCAAAAAGATTTCGATCAAAAATCATCCAAAAATTGTCTTTATTTCAGATGTTTCAGAAAGTTGCTTTAGCTTTAACTTTTCATCTGTTGAGATTTTAGGTTTGCAACTTTAATGGTAAGATTCAGCTGGTATGGTCATTTTAGTTCGGTCAAATTAGGGTCTCTTGTGAGTCTCTTGTGTCAGTTTTATAATTGTGGCGTTTCTTGTGTCTCGTTTTACAGACGGACTTTGAGAAGGACGTGGACATTGCGTGTCGATCAGGTAAGAAACAGATGGTGCTCTGTTAATGCGTTGCTATTGTTTTGAATTGCTCGTAATTATTTTATTGCACATTTAGAATTCTCTTTTATCTGTAGCACATCTAGCTGCCGTATGGAGTAAAAGTGAATCCACGAGTGACTTCTTAGATGTTGCTTAATTGTCTCCCTTAAGCAAACGGTTTATGAAGAATAACGAAGCTTTTTAGTCCCTTGAAATCGGTTCAAATCGAGACTTTTATTTCAAGGTCTAGACTGAAATGTCGTGTTGTTATGCGCAAAAATTGTTTGGTTTAAAAAAATGTGATTATCACATTGAGCCAAAACAAAGATCAAAGCACAGTAGCAAGTCTTCATTAGAGCTTTGTGCTTTCTGAGAAATAGTTTCGATGTGATGAGTGTTGTTATACTCCAGACGACACAATGATTCATTTCATCATATTTCCAGAAAGATTCTGAGAAATAATATTACACTTTGTTTTGATATCACGTTACACTAGGAGTTCATTTGCATATTAGAGGAGTGCCGTAGTAACTAATTTTATAAACTAACAACATGTCCTAGATGCATCATTTCCAACAACAAATTATCCAGAACGAGAACAAAAATGCTGCGTGACAAAACAATCACAGCCAGTCAGCTCTTATATGATGCTGGATTTTGGACCAATGAAATTCTTATGATACGTTTTGTTGCAGCTCATATTTACATAAAAAAGATGGTGTGTGTTTATTTAGACTGCGATATGAGTCACTGAATTACCACAGGCACGTAAATGAGATGCACAAAAATTGTTTGTGTGAGTTTTGTTGTTGCGAAACGTGCAAAAATGTTAAACTTTCTGAAAAATAACTGGCTGAACACAGTGAATCAGATAATTGCACAGAGAAATGCAGCAGGTAGCTGGATCTGCTGACCCTTTAGTGCCAGCAGCGGTCTGGCTTTAGTGTTCTTCATTCAGTCTGGATTAAGACCCGCTCAGATACTGAATGATTCTGTGTCGTGGTCCAGCCCACAGACTGCAGGATGTCCTAAAGATTTAACAGAGAGTGAGTCTAACAAAACATATCAAGGTCACATTTTACCCCAAAATCATAAGCAAATAAATGATATTTTATAGAGCCTATCGTAGGGTGGCCCGTTTTTGTTGTGCTGGTTGAAAGTCTCTTCACACTGATAGTAATCACTGAGGGCTCTAAATATATGTGTGTATCTTCTGTGGAAGGTGCAGAACCATAAAATGTTCTGAGTCTGAATGATAGGACGTTCTACCTGCCTGTCAACTTATGCTTTCATGTGTTGGAGGAGGCGTGGCTTTGGAGATCACTCTGAAGGGTGGGCGGGATCTTATGCTTTTAAAGCTAGCTCACTACTGCCAGCCTCTCTGACATCACCTACCCTACCTCTAAGCATGTTAAGTTAACTTTTGAATAAAAAACGAAAAATGAATGGCGTAATAATAAATACTGCCATGTTATTTAACCACGTACAATTCAATATACACATTACTTTTATATTAAAAGTGATTTCTGTGTGACTGTGATGATAAACAAGACCCAGTCATATTGTTGACAGGTTTGGTGAGATTTACCCTGAATGTCCTTGTTCTTGAGCCTGAAGCTGTAGCTGTGTTCCTCTGTCAGCATTCTGCTCCTCTGTATACATGCCCTGTTGTGATGCATTCATGTGGGCTGGTGGATTTTAGACCAGGCATTGTTGTCCTCTGGTCTCCTTCATGAGCAGTGGCAGTAATTCCCTTCTGGATTTGTGGAGACAGAGCCCTGCTGCAGAGGACAGCTCGTACTGCTGATGATTCTGTCATTGTGTCTGGATGCTGCCTGTGTGTGAGAAAGAGAGAGAGAGAGGTTTTATCAAGTGAACAGAAGCAATCCCGTCAAAATACAGTCATCTGTATAACAGCAGTTTTTGTATGAAGGTCTATATGCAATAATCGTAAACATGAATATTCAATATTATAGACTTATTTACGGTAAAACTTTACAATATGACTGTACTTGTTAACATTAGTGAATGCATAATGAACTAACAGGAATAATTGTATTGACATTAACTAACATTTACATGTTAGATGAACAAGATGAAGAAATGTTGAGAACTGTATTTTTCATTGTTAGTTCATGTTAGCTAATACACTAATGTTAACAAACAGCCTCATGTCAAGTGTCAGCCATTATCTGTGGTAAAGCAGTTAACTGATTGAGTCTTAACCACTGAGTTTGTGAAACAGCAGGTTCTTGCTGGGATCTGCTAATATAAGCTACAGAGATAAACAGACATGATGCACGTATGTGACTGTATTCTATAATTAAGTTGCTTGATTTTGGAGTTTTGGGTCAACACTCTTAATATGACCATGACACTGCAGTTAGTGGATGCGTTTAGCTGTCAAATATTGCTGGATGTGTTAGTGTTAACCCCAAAGTTACACTAAGTGTTATCATGTGTTTATTTTAATTCTGAATGCTGATTGGGTTAAGTTAACTTTTAAATGAGTTCAGTGATTCTGCAAGTACAGGTTGAGTCAACCTTTTCTGTCTCTCACACACACACACACACACACACACTCACTAATGATGTTCCTTTTTACCTGCAGCCCTGCACAAAGACATGGGCTCTTGCAGGGCAGCCACCATCACAGGTACCCTCTCCCGCATCTCTCTCAATGATGAGGAGGAAGAGAAAGGTCCTGAGGGACTCAATTACTCCACGTTGCCTGGCAACATCATGTCTAAAGTGATCATCCAGCAGCCCTCTGGACTTCACATGGCCATGGGTGTGGGCGATCTTGGAGAGCAGCGCTTGGACAGTGCGGCAGACATGCGGAGGACAGTGTACCTGTGCACGGATGACGCCACCAGACAGAGCGAGCAGGACATGAGCGGCCACCCCCAGCCGGGGCAGATGGAGACCGACTACATTGTCCTGCCCCGCAGTTCTGCAGCAGCGGCATCGGGCATCGGATCCAGCAGCGTTCCGACTCTTCTGAAGGAGGAGAGCAAAATGAACGTCACCATGGACTCTCTGTCACACGAGCGGCTGATGCATTACAAGATGGGACCTGAGTTTAACCTCGGCCCCTCCGGAATGGAGCACAGGGGTATGGGATTGGAGCAGCAGTACCCGGGCCAGGCCGAACACATGCAGAACTTGCCCTTTGAACCACGCACAGCAGTGAAGAACTTCCTGGCTGAGATGGAAGAGAGTGGAGGGCTGGCTCGGAGCGAGACCGGCTCAACTATATCCATGAGCTCTTTAGAGGTGTGCTTTTACAAGATTCTAGATTAGACAGACAGACAGACAGACAGATAGATAGACTAGACTTTATTTCATAATAATAAATATATAAGAGCATATCAGATTATATAAACAACAGATTCAACTGTGTCTTTTGATTTCATATTATGTAACTTATTTTTCTGTGTATTTGCTGGTGTGCATCAATATTTGTCTTTTTGTCTTGGTTCTGCAGAGAAGAAAGTCAAGGTACCAGGATTTAGACTTCGAGGTGAGTGAAAGCTCTGCTGGTGAAGTGCATGCGTCAGGCCTTCGTGGCACCAACTGAAGGGCCATTTGTTGCGTTTGCGTTTCGCCCCTTTAATTTACAACTACTCTGTGTAGCACTTAAGCTTATTGGAGGAGCATGTCCTGACACAACGGCGATTTATGAAGCGTTGTGTGGTTTAGCGTAAAAGCAATGCCGTCAGCTGCCACATACTCCCATTTTATCCTTTTACATCCCCCGACTTCAAGCTGAAAATCAAAAACAGCCTGAACATTTTCCCATTTTTAAGGTCACTCACAACATTCCCCAGAGCGCTTTAGCCCTTTACCAAACAATGAAACTGAATGTCAAGTGCTGTCACTGACCCTTTTGTACGCCAGTGCTGTTTGTCATAACCTTGTCGCAGCATCCGGCCAAATTTGCAGGATGCTCACACCTTCTCTAGAGGGCTTTGGAAGGAGGAAGTAGGCAGGTTTATTTCCTGTTGCAAAGTTCTGGTTCTCAGCTTGACTGAACTCCAAATCCCATCCCTTATCCTTCACCTCTACCATTGCAGAAGGTCATGCACACCAGAAAGAGGCATATGGAGCTGTTCCAGGAACTCAATCAGAAATTTCAAACCCTGGACCGATTTCGAGACATACCAAATATGGGCGGCATGGTGAGTAACAGGAAGTGGCGGGTGGGTTCAGCGTGTCTCATGTCTGAGTACCAGGCGGGGGGGTGTCACATTGTCTATGTTTAGCTTCTGTCTTCTAAACGTGCCTCACTCTTCAGCGAGTGACTGATTTGAGAAATGAATAGTTATCTACCCAGTGTATTTACGCCTGCCCCCGGGGGCAGTACTGGGGGTATTAAGAGACGATAGAGTGAGAAAAGAGGAGAAGAAACAGTCGTCTTTTGGTGATCACTGCCACCTCATGCGCTCATTCAAACACAAGGCCGTGAGCTGTTAACATGCTTATTATTTTCTTCCCCATTGGCTAATAACCGTTTGGTGAATGCAGAGGGAAAAAACCTCACTTGATTTGCTTCAAATTTTTGAGAGGCTCTCTGCGGTTTCCGCACTGCGCTGCACCAATTATGTGTAATCGTAAGGCCGGTGGGATTGTTTGAATCAAGCAGCCATCAGAGCAATTCCAACACAATTACATTCCAGCCATCCAGCAGCATGTATCTGAGTCACGATCGGTGTCATTTTCCGCGACATTTTCCAGCTGACTGGCACTGCAGCGTTCTCTCTGCTAATCAATGAAGTGATTTTTACTCGTTTTTGTTTTTAATTATCTTAGTATTGTTGGGACATTCATTTGTGGACACACACACACACGTTTGGGTAGTCACATCTCCTGACTGCATGTTCCTCTTACCACATTACTCCCTTTACCCAGTTCAATCAGCTCTGCAGAACTTTGCCATCACTGTCTGTTGCCTAGTAACCACCAGAAGCAATGAACCTTCATTTTTATTCACTCTGAAATATTCAATTCGTTCTTCCTGAATGTAAAAACACTCCAAACATGGTTTCTTACACACTAAGATAATTGATCTGGATGTGTTTACAGTGTACAGTGGACCTGAAAAGTATTTGGACATTAAAGCCAAAGTAATAACACAATCTCTGAATGTTATTGCATTAGATAAAAATGATAAATAACATTATGTAATGATACGTCCAAAATGTTAAAATATTTGCTCTTTGTATTGAGTTTGTGATATATCTCGTGTTGGTCACATGTTGTTTGTTTATGTGAATTTTAAGATACCCAAACATGAAGTTTCCTTAAGACTTTCAAACATCTGAATTGTCCAAATAGATTTTCACGCCACTGTAGAACACCATAAAACAAAAGGAGTTGTATCTCAACAATTCATCTTCCTGTGTTGTCTGTGCTTTGTGTGTTTTTGCAGTATTATAAACCCTACAGAAATTAACCATAGTTTTACTACAGCTTACAACGAAACAACACGTTCACTAGAGTTAAACCGTGGTACCCACAAATTAACCACGGTTTTGCTACAGAAGCCATGTGTTTACCATGGTATTTGCGGTAAAACTGTGGTTATATATGGAGTCAACGCACCAAAAAACCATGGTTACTAAACTTTTACTGTAGTAAAACCACGGTTATTTTTTGTAAGAGAAACGGCAACCGTGTGAGTCTACAGAGCGGGAAAACACGTGGAGAACATTCCAGAAATGTGATATTTCTAACACGTCTGCATCTCGTCCTCTTCTGTAGGACAAGGTATTGCCAAACAAGAATCCCTGGGAGAGCTTCAACCCGGTGAGCGAATACCAGAACTACTCCACAATGAATGTACTAGAGTCAGACACAAAGAACTCTCTGGAGATGACTAATGCTGAGTGGGAAAAGTGTGGGAGTCTCCCCCTGGATGTGCAGGAGGGAGATTTTCAGACGGAAGTCTGAGGAATAATGAGGCGTCAGCAGAGACGTTTGTGTGACGGTGGACATGTTTTGCACTGAACAAAAAACACTGAAGACTTTTCACTCAGTCTTGGAAAGACATATCTGGATTTGAGGAGAATAGCAGGGACGATACGTGCCAATAAGATTTTAAAAAAAGAAGGCAGGATAAGAAGACTTTAGAAAAAGACAAAAAAAACATCGGTGTTATCTTTCTTTTGTATTCGCACTCGTGTATTTAGTGGGGGGGCAGACATGTACAATATTGAACATCATGTGTTTCAAAAGTACCAGTTGGAACAGAATCGGTTCCAAACGTGATATCTCGAGTCCCACATGAGACCTCAAAGAGAAAAATAAAACAAGACCCAACGTGACGTCCACCCACGAGCGGCTCTGGGTTCGTTTCTTCGTTCAACAGGAGACAAGCCCGGTAACACAATGTATATACTTAAGCAGGTTTTTAAAAAGTTTATAACAAGTCTGTTTGGCCATTACTACACTTTTTACTTTATAATATGAAAAGAGAAAACTATTCAGAGGCAAAGAGAGATTTTTTTCTGTCATTTAAAAATGAATGTTTGTCAAGCTACATTCTTCATTGCTTTAAATGCAATAAAGGTAATACTCACTTTTTTATGAATAATATATTTCAAAACTTTAATACTGCAGAATCTGCTTGGAAGCTCAGTAAAGCTCTCTCATCTGCAGCCCTGTATGAAATATTTAAAAATCAAAAATGTTGTATGGTGTAAATAAAACTTTTGTCTACATATGTTTTACTTGTGCCAAGTTTATTTTAATGAGAAAAGAGAAAATGCCGACATGATGAGAGAGTTGTAGCGAGAAATGTTAACATTTGAAGCTGGAATGTAAATAAAAGAGGAAATATGTTCGTACTGCTTCAGAGAGCTTGTGAAGTTACTGCTGTGTGGTGTTGAGTGTCTCTGAACAGCCTTCCTGAACGCGTGGCTGCTGATGCCCTGTGGACAATTCATAAGGTCATTGCTAAAAAGTAATAAGCAGAGAAAATAATGTTTCATAATGATTTGTTAGACCCGAGGGCAACTAACAACAGTCTAATATTAAACAGCCGTCTGTGGGAAAGAGTCTTGTGAGTCTTCTGTATATAAAAATAGCGCAGTGGAGTGACATGTCGTGTCTTATGTGAGGTTTGCTGTGAGCTGAGGACCTGACAAACACTAAAGCTGGATTGCTTTATACAGAAGAGTCACATTAGTGGCACCTAAACAGCTAATGAAGAAGCACCTTCTGTTTTCACCACGTTTCTTCTTTCTCGTCATTCTGGGTTGGTCTCTACATCTTAAACTCCTACCACTTTTTCGACGAATCGTGCTCAGTGAACGAAAGCGGATCTTCACTAATTATTGAATGAGCTGTTTTATTTTCATGTCTTTTATATGAGGTTTTATATGCACATTTGCAAAATAACTGTTTGAGGTGCATCTGGATGCAGTAAAGTATTAATATGCGTTGAGAGGTGGAAGCACGAAGTGTTAATGTTGTAGCTACTAAACATTAAAGAAATATCAATTAAATGGGTACAACCGCAGTTGTAATTACAAATTAACGTGGGGTGCAAATAACAGACCTCGCAAAGAACAAGCAGGTTTTAGGTTCAGGTGTCACCAAGCGCCTCCAAATTTGGGGACCAAATGTCAGTTTATAACATCCCATAAAAATAATGTGTTTTAATAGCTGGGCAAATGTAATATTAGTTAAAAATCTGAGGAAAAAATAGTGAAAGAACCATGCAGGACAAAGAGCCTAAATGATGTTACTTATTGAACTGTCATGTATTACTGCTGCTCATATAGTCGAGAGGACCTCTTTAGGTCTCCATAACAATCCCTGCAGTTGTTTGGCTCATCCAGTAATGTATAGTGTTTAGAAATCACGCTTTCACCAGCATCCCATCACACGTCACACAATGACATTGACTGAACCACGTCACGTCACGCGTGTCAATGCGCTCGCGTCATGCGTCAGACATGGG
Organism: Chromobotia macracanthus; assembly: GCA_036877525.1. Taxonomy (NCBI): domain Eukaryota; kingdom Metazoa; phylum Chordata; class Actinopteri; order Cypriniformes; family Botiidae; genus Chromobotia; species Chromobotia macracanthus. The sequence continues at coordinate 3,884,653 of JAZGTH010000070.1, read as the reverse complement.
AACGTACCGTCCCCATCACGAGGTCAGACCTCGTGGAGTTTAAAATGACTGACGACAGGTGGGACATTAAAAGCGCATATATATATATATATATATAAAATATTATACAACATATAACCTGCTGCCATGGTGACAAGAGCTGAAAATTTCATCCTCTGTTAAAGAGGTGAATTGTGTATTCTGAGAAAACAAATATCACAGCTGACAATTTTATTTTAATTTGCGGTAAGAAAGTTTCAATTAAGTTAAAAAACGTTTTAATGTTGTTCTGAATGTTATTTATGAATGTTATTTTGAATATATATGACTGCAAGAATGTTTTTTGATGACGCTGAGGAAACTTTTACAGAACGTTAGCTAATGTTCTGAAAGTGTTCCCTGTTGGCTGGGATTTGCAGGTCTGGAGACAGATCAACTAAACTCAAGTGAACTTTGCAAAGTTCAGTTGAGTCACTCGAGAAAACAATATATAGTTTCTGAGAAATTCAGCTGAGTATCAGTTCATGATACATGTGAAAGAGAACGCGCTTAATTTGTTAGTCGAGCTATGAGAAGACGTGAACCTAATGATGAACATTACCAAAACATTAACAAAAGCGTTCATTAGAACATAAACATTGACCTTAGTTCAAAAAACAGACAATAATGGGTTTCAGATGAAGGGCTGGATAATGTGAGCAGTGACTGCATGTGTCACTGTATTAAAGAGCGTGAGACAGTCCTGTTATGACATCAGCCAAACTCAATAACACACTTTCTCTTTCACGCCAGAGATCCCTCGCCACGGTACCCGTTTCTCCCTGCCTCAGAATGAATGCATTTGTCCTCTTCTGTTCTCCAATGTGCAAATCAAAACGTCAAATCCATCACATTACAGACCAGTGGGAAATCACAGCAAATAAAATTCTGTACACACACAGTGAATGGGCCCTCGTGGGCACTTGTAGCTCCTGCAGGGCGTGTGGAGAGCTGGAACAGACTCATCTCTCAGTTCTGTGGCAGGTTAGAGGACCATTTGTCACTTGAAGGATATTTCAACTGAAAGAATGAATGAGCTGTAGCGATATATATAGAAAATGGAATTAAAACATGCTGTCAACTCGGGCGGGGTGTTCACGCTTGTGTAACTCGTGTTGAGATTCAAAGAGCTTACATCAGCATTCAGAGAGGATGGGTATTGGCAAAACAGTTTATATTGGGACAAACATTTTTTTAAATGAATTTGAGGAAAGCCACCAAGAGCCCAGCTCATAATTTTAGGTTCTAAAAATGTTTCCATAACATTTCCATTAGTAGTAATAACGTTGAAAATGTCATTTTGAAAGTTTTAGGAACCTTCAAACATCCAGTTGTATTAACATTTTAACATCGTATAAAACGTTTTTAAATAGTGTTTATATGAACGCTATGCATTTAACAGACTGTAACGTTTTTAGTTAGCATGTGAATATATCAATTATAAGGTGGCATACATGCAAACATTTGCTAATACAATATACAAATTAATTAAAAATGTGAATCTTACCTAGATATTGGCCCTTCATTTTTTGGTAGGTGCACTTGGCTTGTTGTTGTGTTATTTAATGGAATGAAATTCAAACATTTTAAGAATGAATCAAAAGTGCTCAAATACTTTTGGGGGCTCATGTGTTAAAACAGCAATAAGATTCACAAAAAAATCAAATAATGAATATATTTGATATTAATATATATATTTGTTATATATAGAATAGCCTGAAATGAAAAGATTACATTTGACACCCAAAGACACAGTGTATGACTGACTGCATGTCAGTTTTAACTCCATGTGATATAGTCAAAAACCAATGTTGGCATACAGTAAAGTACAGTAAAATAAGCACAGACGTCTCTTATGTAACAAATAAACAATCACTTTGTTGAAATGAATGAAAGCTTTCCGTCTGCTATTAGGGCACTAACAGTCATTACTCTGCTGAAGTGCATACTGCAGTGTGGGGACGTTCAATAATTTCAATAAACACTGCATGTCCCGTGACATTCTCTAATTGCTTTGATGTAGAAGCCTCTGCTAATGGCTCCCTGTAGGATGAGCTTGTATTTTATTCAGCTGTACGACTCCCCTGCTGCCAGCAGCCCCTGATGGCTGCAGTTTAACTGAGCTCATAATGGAACAGGACATCGCTCAGCAACTACCAGTTTCTGTTCTTTGACCTCTGACTGAGTAATTATCATCTTCGTAAGGATGGCCTTTTCCGGACCAGATGGGCTGTTGCTATTTCAGGATCTAGTCACTGAAATGAAGGCCTCTGTGGAATCAGGAATTAGTTGGAGGTTTATAAGGCTGATGACAACGGAGACTTCGGCTGCATCCGAAAGCTGTAAAACTCTGCCTCTGAAGGACGCACTCCAAGGTAGGAAGGCATCAAGACACATCCGAATCCAATGTTTGCTTCACTTCCTGTCTCCTGAGATACCTTCATCTGATCAGGTTTTGAAAGCAGCATAGATGTAGCCTTCAGTGCTTTTGATATCCCACAATTCTGTGCGTGTGCAGGGACGAGTTTTAAAACATTAAAATGGCATCTGCAAGAGCAGCTTTTGATTTATGTATAAATTTAATGTATACATTTTTATCAACCTTCTGATTTCATTTCTTCCAAGAAACCAGTATTGTAGTTTGTAATTATGCATTTGGTTATGGCCAAAGCACTCTCTGTTTAAGTTTCATTTCATTTTGTTATGCTGCCTGTCTGAAACTGTTTTCTGATGCAGCCTATTTGAATTACACTTTCTGTCCTGCATGTGACATATCCAAGAGCCTAGGTCACTAATAAATGAAATAATTGTGACACTTCTGATCGTTTGAGGAATTGTAAGACTCATTCACCCAAAAATCAAAATGAATTTATCTTCATATATTTCTATATGTCTATATATATTTCTATTTCTTTAAGACATAATATACATGTCGCAATTAACCACTAGCATCCTCCATTCAAAACATGCTCAACAGATTTCCCTCATATGATTGTGATTGTGTGCATGTATCTGAGTGTGTTACTGCATACAACAGCCTCTGTGCTTCCTGAGGTCCAAATTATATTTATTTCCTCATCCATCAAGTCTGTTATTTAAATAGGGGGTGTATGACTGCGTCTCTGCCTCTCTCTCTTTCTGTCTCTGTCTTTGTCTCTTCTCTCTCTCTCTCTCTCTCTCTCTCTCTCTCCAGCACACCAGTAACTGAAGTTCAGAGTGTGTGTATTGGATGTGAGTGTACAGTATATTATGAACATAAATGTATGCAGTTAGTGGATTGAGTCTTTTATGGATCATGGAGTATATTACAGCAGATCAGATGCAGACAAACACTTCACTGCGAAGTCTGAACTATCCTATGAGACTTCCACCCTCCATAAAGGAAAAAAAAACCCAGCCGAGATGTTAAAGGGAAGAGCCTCTGTGAGTATCGGCCTGTGCTGAAATAGATCATGTTAACAGCTCGAGTCGACAGAGCCGAATGTTTCTCATTGGGAGCGTTTGTAGTGGTTCCCATTGGAAAAAGGGCAGTGAGGTTAACATGCTGAGAGCCGACTGTGAAGCACAAAACAAACACACACACACACGCTTCCCAATTCCTGTGCTGGAGCTTCCTTAAGGACCAGAAGAGCTTTGATTAAACTACATAAAACACACAGACACACACGCTCAACATGCGGTAATGCTGATAAATAGTGCATGATGACAGAGGAGCGCAGAGGTGATTAACACTACAAACACACATCACTTTCTGCACACACTCATTCACAATCGCCGGACTCAGCTGTTTCAAAGCATTCAAAGCCTAAACTGCTGCTGAACACTACAGTGCAGTGTGAAGTGTTTCTTAAAGAACAAGTGTGTTACAGTAGTTGTTTTTTTAATTTAAACTTTTGTAATGGCTAATCCAAAAGCCTTGTAAAGTTTGCTGTGATTTTGTTTTTATTTTGAACGGTAAGAAAATTGCAGGGTGTGAACGGTTACCGTGCCAAGTGTACTGTATGCAAAGCTTACCGGTTATTAATCAGTTATTTCAGCTTTACAGAAAAATTGTACTGCGTATGCTATACATCACACTGCTCAATATGTTTAGAAGAAGACACGAGAACCAGAATATCGTGTTTTAATAACGGCACACAAAATGCTAAATAATACAGCACACGATCTCACGCCCAATCCACAGCCATAAAATATTTGATGAACAGTTCAGAAGGAAAACTGCAGTACCGTGTTTCAGGGCTGTTGGGGACATTTCCATCTGTCTCCTGGCAGGAGTCTGTCTGCTGGATGACTGTACAGGTGGAGATCTCGCAGAACACCAGACACAGACAGCGAGGGTCTCTGATGTGGTGTAAAAACACTCTGAACTCAGGTCAGAAAACCTCCTCACTGCTCGGCCTGTTGTTTAGACATAATGTGGGGGGAACATATTTTTGTTTAATAGATATTTAAATGACCCTGTATTTGGGTTTAGTATCACAGCAAGTTCATTATGTTTATATACAAAGCACAGGATGAAAAGTTTCATGTCACCCGTTTATACAATGCTGAACAAAATTCATTTTCAATAATCTAACTCCACAGAATTGTGTACACCCCACACATGAATTTCACGTGCAAAAACACGTGATCGCATGTTAACAAACGTCACTGTGTTTCACGTGAGATTCCGTCGGATTTCATTCCCATTCACAATCCTATTCACATGAAAATGTTCCAAGCGCACATTTTACATCTGATCCCGTGTTTTTGCACATGTGAAGTTCATGTGTCTTTTCTGTAAGGGCATTCAGCCTCCTCAGAAATCAACGTTTATTCACACAGTCACTGTATCAATTTAGTTTGAAAGGCAAACAGAAAGTCCAGTGTGTGACATTCAATCCACTGTCTCCACGTCTCCATTTCGGCAGTAAATCAGTCAGAACAAACCACTTTTAAAAGTATTGTTGTGAAAATCCCCTTGACCCCCCACCTCTTCCATGCTGTTACCCGGGAATGTTTTTCCACCTTTGAGCTTCGGAAATGTGTATGTATTCCATTTGAAGATGCATAAAGAGAATGGATTAAAACAAAGTTGTCCACTTGCGTTGCTGAAGTCGACTGCATGCTTTCAAGTGAAGAAGGTTAAAACACTAAAAAGCATGTCCTTCAAACCCCGCGTGGTAGCAAACAAGGGTCAGTGTTTTATCATGTATTTTATATGTTGTGGACCCCATCAGTCTCTGTGAAAACACATTCAGTGTCTGCAAGAGTTTAAAACACCAACGCTTTGTTTCTCATAATACTGAAAACCTTTTGATCTAAATGATCTTTCGATCTAACCGTTTCATCATTTACTTTAACGCATGATTGAGGCTGGACAGTGTAGAAAAACCAGCCAGCATACATGTGCTCACTGTTTTAGAAACGTATGATTTTAAAACGCATTTAACATGGCAACATCGCCGAGTCATTTAAAACTACTAATACTAATGAAATAGTCTTAAATTTACTTTTGTCTAATGTCTCCAGTCCAGTATGAGGCTGTTAGTAAAACAGAGCTGTCACCAGTCACCATTTTGAGGTTGATTATAGGCAAGTTTAAGAAAATTGTTATTTTCCTTTGCGATGACTGCACCATCTGTTTGAAGAGTCTGGCTGGTGTCTTCATGGGTCATGAATCAAATGAACATCTGGTCCAGGTGAGAACATGCTCTCAGTATGTGTGCAGTCTACTGTACTGTAGGGTACACAGTCAGGTTTACTCTTCATTCTCCATGGGACGATATTCATAACTGCGATTCAGGCAACACACTTTCACACCCTTTTTTGTGACTGAATTCATTTCAGCTTCAGTCCAGATAAAGAGAAGGAATGAATCTAATGAGGACTGAGCTCTGAATGTCTATATAGTGAACACTGCTAAGTGAGAGCAATACAACAGTTGCACTGCTCGTTCAATCAAATCAGTGAACCCGAATTAATTGTTGTACAAATCTACATAATAGAACATTATATAGAACGTCTTTAGTCTGTGTAATTACTGTTAAGTGTAATTATGGTGCCATTTTTTTGTTAATGTAAACAATATAAATAATTGCAGGTCTGTAATGTGTCTTGGCATTAAACATCTTTAAATACAATAAAAATACATCTTAAGTGTAAATGAATCAATTTAAAGCCAGAGATACTGTTTTAGTTTTTATTAATGACCTTAAAGCTGCAATAATACAGAAGCGTTTTGAAAATTTTAAGTCAAAACAGGCTAATACTGCATGATAAATACATTGTACACAATTTTAGTTGTCTCAGTTCTCTTAATTGCATGTCAATCTATGTCAAATGAATAAAGAAGTGTTTATTTTAAAACTCCACCACCAGAATGATAGAAATTCAACCAAAGCAACATTAAAGACAGTGCACATCAAAACACTGCGGCAGGATGCAAAATTACAGATAAATGCAACATAAAAATCTCACAAACTTAAATAATCAAACTGAGGATCTCAACTTTTTTATTTTATCAACTAAAAAGTACCTTAGCTTTAGTTCAAACATACTTTATTCTTAATCCAAAGATTTGTGGAGAGATAAACATGTTGCTGTTGTTGTATTCCAGCAGTTCAGACAGAAATGCAAATTAACATGCATCATAAACGACAAGCTTTAGTAGTGAAGGTCTGTAGTAGAGACTGGTTAACATCAGATTACTACTACTAGTTAATCATGACTATGCCTTTAGTGACACACAATCTGTTTGGCATCAATAAACATTCAGTTTTTCTTGCAGTATTAATATGTCTCTCTAAAAGACCAATGAGATGCTAAAGAAGTTTTAACTTTTAACCAAACCTAGTAAAAACAAACTGTGTAGATGACAGTGAATGAGAGTCAGTGCACGTATTCATCATCACTAAGGTCTGAATCATCTACATCAACTTCTCCTTCAATCACAGACTTCTTCCCTTTACAACACGACACCACCAGACCAATGAGAAAGACCTAAACAGAAAACACATTTTAATAATACACACAAAGGACTCAATCTGAAAACGACTTCCTGTAAATGAACTTACCGCGAGGAAAGCCCAGTTGCCAAAGTAGTAAATGGTGCTGAAGAACCAAAACTTGTGCAGGAACAGATAAGACCTTGTTACCGTGCACTGGTCTGTAAAACAAAACGTCAACAAACATCTCTATTTTATTAGAAGTAAAACAGCACACAGTGTTGTAAACATGACACAGTTCTACGTTTTTATGTTGTTAGGACAGAAGAGAGTGAGGGTTGTGCAAGCACAACATCTCTTCCATGATACCATGATTCAACTCATCAGCTCAAAGCAGAGACTGCAAGACCTAAAGCAGGCGTGTCCAACAAGGGAGACATCCAAAATCTTACTAGAGCCTTTATCAGGGTGTTGCTATGTGGTTGCTAAGAAGAGTCCAGTCTCTAAATATGGCTCACGTCCCGTGCTTCGAGACGTAATGGACTGAACTGGAGCGTGTCAGGAACTCCCCAGGAAGTCACGTTTCACACTTTGTTTTATGGTATATAAGGGCACCTCTGTTCTGAGCATGTTTTAGCCCCATCAGCACATACTGTAAGAGGGCTCCAGGGAGAAACTAAACATTTAATCCACATATAAACTCCTTGCGGAAAAAGCAGCGATGAGAGGCAATCAAAAATCAGCTGAGCAAAATATAAAGAAAACACCACCACAAACAAGAGTAAACAACACTAACAAGTCTGCAGTCATAAGGTCGGTGGGTTATTTAAGCTACTCACCCCTAAGCCTCCACTCTACCAGCATGCCAGAGCCACAGCATGGAAAATAATGCACAACAACAGCATGTGTGCTTAGAGTACACACTACACAGTCTCTGCCAGCATGCAGCTTTCTGTAGCCGCAGTCAGCCATGCTTTATAGGTTTCTGCTAACAACACAGTCTTTATTTAAAGCTGCAATCCGTAACTTTTGCCTCTCTGGCGATATCTCTGTTTGAAACGTAAAATTGCAGGTTACTTTAGTACTTTTCATCACGTTAGTTAATTATTATAAACTTACTGTCGCAAATTGGGGTAAGGAGATCGTGTTAAACACTGATCTGTCATGTACTTACTCAATAACTGATTTTTGTTCATTTTACCCAAAAAAGTTACAGATTGCAGCTTTAAACGCATGAGAGAACCTGTTCAAAGCACGGCAGAGAGCTGTTACACTAACTAGATAACCAGTTATACTAACAAGATAACCTGTTACACTGACAAGATAACCTGTTATACTAACAAGATAACCTGTTACACTAACAAGATAACTAGCAACAACTGAAACAATCAGGTGAAGCACAGCACGGTTTAACAGCGTTTTCTTTCAAACACAGAATCCAAAATATCAAAACCACCACTAACCAGGTATTGTTTAGTATTATAAGACTTGTTTAGTATTGCTCATCCTATCAAAAGTTAGAGTCATTGTGAAATATACTGCATGTACAACTGCTGAGGTATATATTAACCTGCAGCCAAGTGGCTCTTATAATGTAGGGAACTAAATATATAATGTGATATATAATGTCAGGGTCTCTTGGTTTGAGGTGTTGAAGATGGTGAATTTAAACAGCAAGTGAATGTAAGGGGTTTCAGCATGAATCAGTTCTCTGGGCACATGGATCAAACAGGGCTGAGTGTCACTAGAGCAGGAGGTTGTAATCAGCTCAATCTGTCGGGCTGCTGGGACGACAGGTGCTTGTGAAGATCCGGCCCTGTGGAGCATGTTCTTCAGAGAGAAGGGAGGAGAAGTGGAGAGAATGATCTGATAGTGTTTATGCAGATCGTCAGATGCTCCAGCCGTGTAGCCGGAGAGCAGTTAAAACCTGTCTGAGAGAGAAAACCCAGGCACGATGGCTCCTATAGACCCATTAAAAAACATGAGCAATGTCACGAGGTCACCAAACTCTCTCTGACTCAAAGATGTCTTTATCATCTCATGCACATGTGGCTATAAACCCCATTTACATCTGGCCTTCGTCTGTAGGTTGCTGATTAGATCAGGTATTAACAAGCATATCAAAAGTGTTAAGTGACCATTTGGGAACTAATTTTGTTTCCCACATTAGACCTCATTAACACCTGTATTTTGTGCTGTCCACTTTTGGTCAAAGACGAATGTTAGTACCGGATGTAAATATCTTAAACTTGTACAGCTATAAATTTTACAACCCAGCAACATCAACCCAAAGCTTTTGCCAAAAGCAGGCTACCGAAATGTGTCAGGCTTTAGGTATCCAAATAACAAAGAATATCTTCATGTCATAATCCAGACAGGGCAGCTCGGACAAGCTCAAGACGGTGGCACCGGTCATCGTGCTCAATGCTCAGGAGGAACTGGACCTGTTTGAGAGCAGGCATCCTGCACTTTTCCTGCCATCTGCAGCTCAGCAGATGCTCACCTGAATTACGAGGCAGATGGTTCTCGGCGGTGCTCTGGCTAAACAAATCATCGTGTAGACCACTGACCCAGTTCACCTTCAGATCTCAGTAACTGCTGATGGAGAATGCCTGCCAAAGACCACAGCCATTCAAACCGAAGCCCGGCCATCCCATTAGATTGTGTGATTCTGCGTTTGTGCACGCCATCGACTCTTAAAGCAACAATTCCCAAAGAACGAACGTTCTGTGCTCGTGAATTCATAGTTCTGTATGCTTGTGTTTTTGCTCTGGAACACCAAAGTAAAACCAAAAACGTTTGAAGAATTGTTATTCTGCTCTTACAACGACAGTTCATACTGATCACAGGTTGTCAAGCTCCGAAAACACCATCAAAGCAGCAGCAGTAACTGATCCCAACACAGGATATGAATGTGAGCGAGACGAGCAAGATTATCAGTGAATAGTCTAACATTACAAACTGATCCCCACACAAATAGTACAAAATCCACTTTTTGTACTCTGCAGAAAGACGTAACAGCATGCATGATTTTAAACGGCACCAGGGTGAATAAATTACGACAGTAAGTGATTTTTTTTATTTGACAGTGAGCTGTTCCTTTAAGAGGTGGAGCTGACTGACGGAGTTCAGTGTGTGGTCAGTGCAGAGGGGTCAGCCCTCACTAAAAGCATACATTATTAATAATGACTCATTTGATTCTCTGTGTACCGCAGAGGAACAGGATGAAAACAGAGGAAAAGTGCTCCGAAGTACTCTCTCTCTTTCTCTCTCTGTGAAGGACACACTCTCAACCTCTCAAACTGTTTGTTTGTTTGTTTGTTTGGGGGTTGTATGCTGTTTATTAAAAGCACTCGGTACTGTTTCGCTGTTTCTCAGTATTCCACAAGCACAGAACCTCTGACCAGGTGTTCTCGGCGCCACATGGCTCTCCGACATCGGAGTGGACCTCAGAGATCCCGTTCTGTCCTGCAAAATCACCCTCCTCAGCCTTCATCTTCACATGGACAAAGACTTCCACCTACAGACTCTTGTCACATAGCGTTTGTACTAGCTCTCGTAACATTACCACAACCTGGTGGAGGTGACTGGGTTCTCGGTTTTCATCTGTATTATCACCTATCATAAACGTTTTTAATCTCCCATGCTTCTGCTCATTATTGTTCTGATCATATTGACTCTTCCTTGGTCGTATCTTATGCTTTCTCTACTAATAACACTGATTATAAGAATGTCACACTCTGTGCTAAATGATTTTTCTGTTATAATAACAGGTCTGGGTATAGATGCGCCGCCTCGGATGAACATACAGGTTCCAAAATAACTATTCTCAATACCGGCCAATTATGAAGAATCGAAAACGATTACCAACCTTAAATATATTTATAAATATATTTATAAACCAGCCTTAAATACTGTCCATACGACAGTATTTTGCATTGTTTTCATTAAAAAACAGAAATATGTATTGCATACTGAAGTTACCAACCAGTTAGTGTCATTAGTGCTCATTTTAGACCCGGTATATATATAAATACACCTATATAAATGCATGCAGTGTTTGCATTATCGTTTTTAATAACAATAATGTTTATACTCCACATTTCACAGAACATACTACACTCCAGGTAGTTCCTCCAATCATACGAATCACAAATTGCAACTTGAACACATAAAAAGCCATTAGATGCCATTAGGAAAGCTGACTGATCACAGTTATTAGTGAAGAATGTTGTAAGTACATCATAACTCTAGTTCAGTTGATACAAACTCTACAATCACACTTACTACACACACAATTTTACGAGAAGTGCTTCAGCTGAAGACCTTAAGTGTTAGAAACACACAAATCCACATAAAGCCTCACCGTCAACCAAACAGTAACAAACAGTACCAAAGATCTACCATATCACGATGATCCATGATTCAGTATGTCATTAAGTACCATGGTATGTTTTAAAGTTTTGAAAGTACCATAGTGTTCCTAACAAATACACCATCGTAGCGTGGTATCACCACCATAAGACAAATCAAACAACATCTGATTGGTCTCCATTCAAAATATCTCTCTCTATCACTGTGTGTGTGTACATGGTACCAGATTTTCACTACACGGTTATCATGGCCAACAGAATCCACTGTAACTGCATCATCACTGTATCTATTGCAATTGTAAAATAGTTCATCAGTTCATCTTTAATTTTGTTTATTGGCCAATGAATCACTGGGAATACAAGAAGACAGAGAGAGTTTGTACACACTGTGGCTCTTAAGGCAAAATGTTAAACAGAATGCAATAGTGCCACCTACTGTACTGGAGTGTCAACCAAATACTGGTGCTGAAAGGATGTGTGTGTCTGTCTGTATATATATATATATATAAACACACACACATATTACTCAGTGCATGATTATGTACATGAATCAAATGACACAATGACACTGCATTAAGACGCATTAGATCTCTGTGTAGCTGCTGTGCACATCTACCACTGAAGTAACAACACAGGTTGTACATGGACCCTCAACAGCCTGTGTCTGACGTGGCTATTAATTAAAGTGTTCCTTAATTATCTGCTCTGTTTTAGTGCTTAGACTGGAGGTGAATTCAGATAGAATGAGACACCAACAAAAGAGGAACAAAACAAGACTGATGCTTTACTGAGGACGGAGCTGTTTTAGAACATATCATGTCCAGAAGCACAATCTTTATTTTAGGCCCCGCCCACTGACTGCTCCTGTAGCGCAACTGGAAGAGCATTGTGTTAGCTGTGCAAATGGTGGTGGGTTCGATTCACACACATACTGACCAGATGTATAACTTAAATGAGCTGTAGTGTCTGCCAAATGCATAAATGTAATATATATAAAATAAAATATAAAAATATGTTTTATATATGTAAAAAAAAAATAAATAAAATATATATATATATGTGTGTGTGTACTGGTATATTGGTATATGCGGAAAACTTGATGAGAAAGATGATTTAATTTTAATTAACTATGGAGAGTCCTTGTAAACCACATATACAAGTATATGTTGTATAAGTATACACATACACAACATATATATATAATACACACATACATATATACAGTACACACACATATACAAGTCCCTCTGTACAGATCTTATACAGCTCACGACTCCATAGAATAAATACTGCAGAATTTCAAATCCCTTCCTATGCTTGGAGAGAAATGGCTGAGTCACTCTGATTGGAAGCAAACACACTTTTCTTTCCTTGCTGTCTTTCGATATGTTTTTTCTTTGTTTGTTTGGACAACAGATGCATAAATTTGGCGCAGAGTTCTCAAAAGGCTTTCAAGGAAGCAGCAGCTAATCTTTATCACAAAGCAATAGAAAAGAAGAGAGAAAAACAGGCAGAGGAAATGAAGAAGCTTTACAGAACAGCCTCACGGGAGAAGGAGCCGCAGAAGAGAGAGGGGGGGTATCGTGTCACTTCCAGGAAACCGTGAAACAGAGGGGCGTCGGATCGAGTGCGAAATTGCATACAATCAAGTGGTGGCACTTTTCACTGCAAATAATCCTGTGAGGTTTGAATGCGATCAGACTGAGGAGAAGAAGTGCGGCGGTAGCGCATGAGTGATGTCAGAGCTGCGGCCTCACCTGCTGTCTACCGATCCTCATATTTATAGAAGCAATATAACAGGTGGATCACGTGACGCGTGACGCATACAGCACCTCTCTGAGCACGTGTGCGTGGACATTGAAAATAGAACCACTGCATACAAGTTTAACCCAGAAAGAAATAAAACCATCATGGGAAATGGGAGAGAATTGAGGGTTACACAAACATTTACTCGCAATGTTTGTAACGATCAGAACATTCTGCAAAATGTTTTGCAAAAAATTGTTCTGCGAAATAAAGAAAATCAAATTAATCTGGAAAAGCATGAGGGTGAAGAAATTATTACAATTATTTATTATTATATTTTTTTTGCTTTAACCTTTCAACAGCAAAATTTCTAAGTAAATGAGTCATTTCTCTAGAAGAAACACCACCCTCTGATTCGGAGAAATAAACAGCAACACTTCACAAAAAGGTTCAGTTTGTTAACATTAGTTTACTACTGCAGTTAACATAAACTAACAATAAATAACACTTCCACAGCATTTAGTGATGTACTAACAATTTTTCAAATTAAAAGGTTAAAAACCAGGTAAAATCTATTAACTTGAGTTAATGGGCAATGAACTAACATTATAACAAACAATTAAAAATCGTATTTGTATTAACTAACATTAACATAGATGAATAAATGCTGTACAAATACATTGTTCATTGTTCAGGTTAGCTAACACATTAACTAATGTTAACAAATGAAACCTTTTTGTAAAGTGGCACAAAAAACTGCCTTCTGTATTAAATATAAATTAGTGATGTTTTTTTAAGTCGCATATTCAATATGCCAAATTATAAATGTAATTGAGTCATGCAAGCGAGGCCTTCCACTATTCTGCTACAAAAACTCCCTCTATTTCATTCAACAGGACTTTGATATAACTCATAAAATAAACTGCTGAACTCCGTCCTTCAAACTGACATTTGTGCACCATCTTCCTGTCTCTCTATTACAGCAGCATCAGAAACTACAAGAGCAGAGAAGAATCTCATGTTCGGACTGAATCCGCTGACCTCAGTCAAAGTGGAACCGAATCCACCCAGATAATGACATTATTAAAGTGATTTGTGGTGTGAAGAAAAAACTACACTGTATAAAACCAGCGTAAGTATCTGCCATCTCTGAACACATCAGACATCTCCCCTAAACATCCCTGTTGCTGTTGCTAGGGAACAAACCTGACAATGTTGTGAGCACTTGATTTCTGCAGCATGAATACAAGTCCATCCTTCCCATGTCACAGATATAACCCTCCAGAAATGACGAAAAATTCTCCAAAGCAGCTTTTGACTGTAAACAACAACAGGAAGTTTATCCAACCCTTACTTCCTGTCATTAACAATGTTGCCGGAGATTATATTAGATTACATTTATTTACATTTAAGCATTTGGCAGACGCTTTTATCTGAAGTGACTTCTAGCTATACATTTGACCACTATGTGTGTTTCTTGAGAATCGATCCCACAACCTTTGTGCTGTTAATATGGGGAAATTAAACTTTCTTACAAAAAGTCCTTAAAAACATACTTTGGACGGTAATAATACAGTATTCTGATATATTATGGTACTGAATGAGTACTTAAAACAAAACTATAGCACTATAGCATGGTATTTGTCTAAAAATCCGGGTTCATTAAAACATAACTTTTTGGTAGCATTGTGGACATGCTCTAAACCCAATTCGCTGATGTATGAAAATGTCCCACTCCTTCCCACTCCTATGCATTCCAGTATGATATTCCGATGTCAATTTTGTCTAGATTAGATTGAGACCTGATCAAATTTCGAAAGCAAATCAATCAGCTCAGAATGAGAGGGTCTGCTAAACACTCTCATGTTATAGAATCATAAATCTTTAATGGATTTAATCTCCTAATCTTTTATCTTTCATTACTCATTCTTTATCTTTTCGAGAGAGCTTGGTGCTGCTGTGATCAGTGCATTAAAAATCGATGGGCTAGATGTTTCGAGAAAACCTTGTGTGCGTACTGGAGAGAGCTGGAGCAGTGTCGTGCGTTCATTAGAGCGTGGTTAGAAATCAATCTGACAGGATGAGAAAATTTATGCCTGGCAGACTGGAGGGGAGAGCAGAACACTGTACGTTTCATTTTAATTTGTGCCTCCTGATTCTATTGGCACACCAAGTGACTTGGTGGATGGTTGTCATGGCAACAACACTTGATCCTCTTGATACACCGCATATATCTGGACTAAAATGAACAGATATAATATCATTAAATGAGTGCACAGGGAGAGAAGGAGAGAGCGAAAGAGAGAGAGCTGTATTCTAGTTAAAACAAATCTGCAAGACACAAGATTGTGAAAATAAGGCAAAAAGAAAAACGATCGGTTGCCTGTTGAATGCAATAAAATGAAATAAAAACGCTTAAAAGATACAAGCAGACTTTTATGTCAAATAAACTTCACATCTATGTGTTCAGTATTCGAGGTAACTTTAGCAGTGGTTTGAACACAAACGCTGCATGCGTGGAATTCTGCATACGGAGAGGTGGGCATTTAAAATAATCATACATTACATTACTCACACCCGGTTTCTCATTTGTCTATTACTCCATTTCACTCGTATGCATAAATAACGAAGAATTTGCGCATCATAATAGCCACGCATAACTAAATACAGGTTAAACATCGTCATAGGGCCCAGCCCTAAAACACATCCTGCAGGAGCAGAAAGGACGACCCGATCCGGGCGTTACGACCAATTCGAGCTGTGCTCACTGAAGCAGGATTCACCGTTTGCCCCTCAACTCAAGGTGTGAGAATGCGGGGTTTGAGAGCACAGGTCGGGCCCTGCAGGGAGAGGTGCTCTCGGCTGGATAACACGCCCTTGCCGTCGCATGTGTTCTCCCTGCTTGACACTTCCTCCTACTCATGCCTGCTTGTGCAACGGCTGTTACGCAAGACGGAGCGGCTTCCAGACTGATGAGAAAACTGGATTTCTGTACAAGAGGAAAGATCCGGACAAGCAAGAGCACATGAAAAACAGCAATAGAGAAAGAGCGAGGGAGAAAACGTCGATATTATTCAATGGTTTTATCAACAGGCCTGCTGGTAGGGAAGGTTTGTGCTGCAGGTGTACAGGTATGCTGAGAAGAATGTGTGAGAGTGTGTGAGGCCGGTAAACTCACTATCTCATCAAGTGTCTTAAATTGACAGTCAATAAGTTGAGAGTGGAGAGTCTGGGGAGAACAGAGGAAAGTGCTAAACGGATTACTCTTTCAATTAAAATAATTAAGCTGCCACTTGAAGCACTCTATCTTACCGTTCCTTTTGTCATTTATTACTCTTTAAAGAGGAAAAGCAGAGTCCTTCATCTCTCTTTAGAGCACAAAGACCTTAACTAGGGACAATTTCTGTTCTTGAGCAACATATCACCTGTTCTGCAGCCTAGAGCTTGATGAGATTTTGCATGTTCATGATAATTCCCAATAAGTTTTCTTGATACAAAATTAAGAAATGCGAGAACATGAATATTGCAATTTATCTGCAATATATGCAATTTTAATTTGTCTTTTGTCCATTAAGAAAAGCATTTTATAAATTTATTATTAGACTACGTGCAAGATCTTTAATTTTCTCACACCTGTATATATGAGAGTATGAGTGTTAAGACAGATGTTTAGTAGCATTAATAATTTAAACTTCAGCAAACTGTAACTTTATTTTTTATGTCTTAATTTATTATGCCTTAAATTAAACATTTTCATTTAACTAGCCAACATTTGCTGCTTGGCAAATTATTGGTTATATGATAATTGGTTATATGTTATTCCAAACCACTTTTACCTGACATTCCATAGCAATCACTTGAAATACGCACAAACCATTGCAGTTTCTTGTTATTTAAAATATCCAAAACAGCATTTAAATGGTCAACGCATGACATGATTGTTTACACGCACATCCTGCGACAAGATAACCAGTTCTCAGCATCCGCATGTGGAGTGTAATTGTCTTTTTTTGGAGCCAGCCATGAAAAAGCAAACCGTTAGCCTCTTCCTATTAGCCAGAACAAAGACAACAAATTTGACTTCACTGCAGTGATCTGAGAAATCATTCAGGGTGGAAAACAAGCGCGTCTTCGCTAGCATGAGTCCAATCACAGAAATCAAACCCATATAATGAGGCAGGAATCTGAGTATCAGAGGCATCCACAGGAACAGTCAAATGTTTGATGTAAAACGCCATCTGGAAAGAGTCGAATGAAGATGGATGATTATAATATATACTTATAATATAGTTTTTGCCGATTATCACAAACTGCCAATAGCTATTAATTTTGCTTCCATAGCAAACATAACAGATTCTAACCTCAGTAGAGAAACTTTCAATAGAAGGAAAATTATGTTGTCAAAAAAAGCGACAAGTGTCTAGACTGTTTGACAAACACCTTTAATGACGTTTAATATTATTTTTTGAACGTGTTTTTTGCCAAAAGCTGTATCATGCTGATGGTAAACTGTAATCGTAATAAAAGCAAATTGAAATCTTGTCTCCCGCGGTGAGGTGATGGCGAGTTCTGTGCTAATGGATGGCGTACAGCTTGTCTTGCGCTGTTCTATCTGAAAACAGTAATGAGGCGTTTTGCCGGTGACGGGTAGGTGGCAGAAACACAATGACTGGGCTCTGCTGACCGACTACAGATGGGAAAAGGCCAAAACCCACACAAACAGATTGGAAGGCAGCGATAGTTGGCGAGCAGACGCTTTAAAACAACGCTGGTTCTAAAGTGCGAGTCAACTGGAGATGGATCAATTTTGGATGACCCGCAGAGCAACTTCTGTTCAGCAGATTCATCCTCCATTGTGTGAGACTGTGCCTTTATTTGGCTTTGAGAGACATAATTGGGTTATGATAAAGAGCAGTGCTTAAATAAAGCACATGGGGATGTGTTCTTGCAGACACAAAGCAATGTGGCACAAAATCTTCTATCATCTCTGTTTATAGGCTTGTTAGTGGTGTTTACTAAGCAAGCATCACTCTATCTAGTTCTCATTCTTAAGGAAAGGTATTTGAACAAACCCTTAACCCTAAATACAGTCTGGTGCGTAACTCGTTTACAGTCTATGCCTTAAATCATATGGTTTGTTGAGAGAGGGTGTGCTTTTTCTCTTCTAAGCGATCAGACTAATTTTCACCTGGCAGACAGTGGAATAAACACCACTTACACACCTGAGTGGTCGCGAGCTGTGTGGGACACAGTCAATGCAAAGAAACAACACATTAAGTCCTGCAGACTTGCAGATGATAAGACTTGCCTTGAAGGAGAGACCCGAGTCAAATCTACGGACCAGAACTTCACAGAGATTTGGGGAGGGTTCTTTTTTGACTTGGATGAGGAAGCAATCTTAGAGACCACCTCAGAAGCCACAAGAACGCTCAGAATGCTACAGACCACTCAGAACCCGTTAACAACCACACAGCAACACCCTGGCAACCCCTCACAGCACAATAGCATTGTAGCATTGAGCTGTACAGGAGAATGCAAGTTAAATGTTAGAAAGGTAATTAAAGGCAGGGAAGGTGATTTGTTCCAGAAACAGTTTTTGTTACTCTGCTTGAAAGTCTCTTCACATCCTGATAACAATCAGTAAGTGGTCTAAATGTATTTCTAAATGTATACATACATACATACATACATACATACATACATACATACATACATACATACATACATACATACATACATACATACATACATACATACATACATACATACATACATACATATTCGTCCAATCATTTCATTCAGTCTGAATGTAATGATAGGATGCCCTACTTGTCTAACTGTGTATCTGTTCATATGTTTGGGGAGGCGTGGCTTTGTAGAGCGCTCCGAATCGAGCGCTGGATCTTATGCTTTCAAAGCGAGCTTGCTTTTCCCAGCGTCTCCGAAATTGCCTACCCTACCTTTAATGTCATTATCAGTTTAGATGACCTGAATTTTGGAATATGGAATATGGCACAGCACAGAGGTGCGCTGAAATGAAGGGTTACAGCTGGCTGGAGGATAACGTCTTAAAAACATTAAGGACGACTGGCTGGTTCTGCTTGCTCCAGTGATCCAATTACATATTAACATCCTCGTTTCATTATTATTCCAATGTCCTCCAATGAAATGGGATTGTAATATCGGAGTGCCCTCCTCTGGATAGAAGCACATCAAACCATAAACACGACCAATCCAATCTGAATCCACCGTGACATGAAGGAATAACTTTGTAAACCTCTTCCTCTGGTGCTAACGTTGATCTCATAAAATGTGTCGAGAAACAGTGGGAGAGAAACATGGTATTAAATAAACTAGATGCTAAAGAGCTTAAAATCACGATATCACAAAGCTTTTACACTGAATTCCTCATCACTCCTTATTTTTTTGGACACGTCCTCTTTCTCTGCCCTGCCTTTACACATTGTAATACGACAGCATCTATAGGCTACAACATGCTCACTAAACTAGATTCCGGCTCCAGCTTTCTGTCTGATTCAGTGTCTACTCAAAACAAACAGACTACCTGCAATTAACTGGGAACGTATGCGGGCAATTAACCTTATGGACAGTAATGAATACTTTCGCCGGTTTAAGGCACTAATTTGACAGCTTTTTAATTAATGTAGCTCTTTAAAAGATTGCTTTGATTTGCCATTGTGTTCTTTCATAGTGAACGCAAAGCCTGGTTGTAAGGGTCACACTCCGCAGCCATGACATCTTTCATTAAATGTTCATATTATCAGGACTGTTTACTACTGACTGTTTATTCCCATAGCTAGCACTGCACCTTAACCACATGATGTGTAAGGAATTTGTTTGTCCACAACGAAAGCGACACTGCGCGACCTCAAACAATTTTGTGTACTTTTTGTCATATCTAACGTCTAATTATACTATTATAATTTCCACCCTCTCTCTGATACACAGAATTAAATGGGCTGATTTTGCTACTGTACCTTTAAGACCTCTATACGTATTAGGGTATGTTTTCATTGGCTAAACTTTATGCAAACAACCTGTAAAAAGCCACAATGAGCCTGTCTAATGTGTCAAAACTAGTTTTTACTATCACCAAGATACTAAGTTAAATAAATATATAGTCACAAGTTAATGTGTTTACTTTTGTGACATCACAAGCTCTGTTTTGTGAATACCACAGTACACTCACGTAGCCGATCAAACTTTTTATTTAGAAAAAAAAAAATCAACTTTTTTCATGATCTATTGCCTTTGAGCCCAACAACTCTTTCACATGGAATGATTGACTGTTATTCATTGAGTTCGGTGATAAAAAAGACAGTCTTACCTTCAGGAGCGTCAGCGTCACATATCTTCGTGATGGCAGTGGAATGATTCCCCTGCGGTGGCTCGGCTGTGGGCGGTGCGGTCTGGAGAGGGATTGAATGGAAATATGGAATATATTGACTGCATGCAGGGCAAACATATGGATACATACATTCCATATACTTCTGTATGGGACATGCACACGCTCGTATTTACAACTCGCTGCATGTTAAACATGAGCATGGCGTGACAGCTGATTTGATGTCATTTTGCATGTCTGATCAAGAGTCTGAGTAAGAACTATAGCGTTGAAATCACTGCATCTTTATAGAATACTATATAAGCAAAGCAAAAAACAATCCTAATAGACTCGTGCTGTGTGATTTTATTTGACACTTACTAATTATCATATGAGGCAGACTGATTGATGCTTGTTGGGTAATTACAATACGGGAATGTTTCGAAATTAAATTACAGTTTCAATTACATATTCGCGGTACTTTGAGATAATGCGGTACCAGTCGCGTTGGATAATAAATTGAGTAAACTTCTTGTGGTTTGGGAACACACATTTTTCCTGAATTATATTACAGGTATATGAACTACAATAACTGGATTAAGATGAGAATTTATTGTAGGAGTGAAAATATGCTTGCAAAAAGGTGAAAGCTTTGTTATTTGTTTCATACATTAACAGAAAGCCACGACTGGAAGATGCAGACAAGGCTGCCAGAGAGGTGATGGACAGCTTTAATTGGTCAGATTTCGACACATGCTGTTATGTTTACAGAGTAGAACAGGAGGTTCGTTCTAGCTGTGAGCCGTTCTTTCGTCTTTTGCCCCATCAGCCCTCTGACAGCTTGTCGGCCTTGTAGCAAATTACTCTTGATTTGCGCTTGTATTTCCATAAAGTTAACATAATGGTTTTGGAAGTACCCAAACAGGATAAT
This sequence comes from Chromobotia macracanthus, assembly GCA_036877525.1. Classification (NCBI taxonomy): domain Eukaryota; kingdom Metazoa; phylum Chordata; class Actinopteri; order Cypriniformes; family Botiidae; genus Chromobotia; species Chromobotia macracanthus. Next base: position 3,863,314 of record JAZGTH010000070.1, on the reverse strand, counting down.
ACGCATCACTGCATGGATACAGAATAATTGTTGCCCTTCCAGGAAGTGACTAGGAGAAATCTGATTGGCTAACATATGTTTGTCTGGCTCACTGACTATCTGACAGTGTAAAGAACAATGGCTGACTAAAACTGCCAGTTCCATTCTGATTGGCTAAAACAAATCAAAACCAACTGTGGTTGGTTGCTTTATATGTCAGTCACGTGTCTAAGTGACCAGAATGAGCTACAAAGTGGACCAGACTTAAAACCTCTTTGTTCTTTTCAGTTCTGTGTTATTTATCTCTTTGATGTCCTGTTTTCATCATTATAACTTTTATTGGATGATCTAACACTGTATTACAGTTACTAGGCTGCATTACATTCACATTATATTTATGTATTTGGCAAATGCTTTTATCCGAAGCGACTTACAGTGCATTCAAACTATACATTTGATCAGTACATGCTCCCTGGGAATCAAACCACAACTTTTGCGTCGCTAGTGCAATGCTCTACCAGTTGAATTACAGGAACACTAGACAAACAGGAGATACAGATTCACATTGTGCAAGTGAAGTATATGTGGGCATGTATTTACACTAGAAATAAACATGTCCATCAAGAAAATATTCAGCAGGTTTTACAGGGACTCTGGAGAACAGGTTCTGGGTTTTCAAACACTTGCTGTGTTAAAGGGTTTGATTATTCTTTCCTCCAATCAGAATATGACAGCTGTAATCCTGACTCAGTACAGCAGAGGGGATTGTGGGCTTCATTCTCACCTGCAGCAGGTACTTCTGGCTGCCGTACATGACGTACTGCGGGGCCAGACTGTAGATGATGTAGCTGGTGTGGAGGACGATGAGGAGCAGGATCATGCAGAGGAAGAGCAGAGCCTGCGGTCGGGTTCTCTGAGGCCTGATCTTATACAGCTGTGCAGAAGACATCATCATATCACTCATGAGACTGAGAATGTGCTAAACTGTCGCATGCTTTTTCAAAGAAAAACTGAGACTGCTGTACATCCATAAATGCCACAGTTATATTCAATTGTGGCATTTATATCTTAAATTAAACGTAAACTTTTAAATTTTTTACTATTTTTTACTGTGTTTTAATTTTACCAAAGTAATTTTGAGCACACCCACGTGCTTAAGTGATCGCTCAGAGAGCATAAACGAATTAGTTTCTTGAGGTCTTAAACCTTTACGGTGGCAGTCACCACGGTCTTCATTATAGACCAGGTTTGAGTGTTATTGTAGAGATGTAACCTCTAGAGTGTTATTGTAACATTTAATTGATGCACAGTCACAGGTGTGCCTGTATCAGCTCTTTCACAACCGCTCTGTGGTTCCTCCACATCAGACGTTACAATCAAAAATATTATTTTATAGCCTGAGTTAATATGCAGTGAGGATATGGAAATAGAGTAATAATATGCACTTATATCTCACCCTCATCCAGAAGAACCAAATACCCAGGTTACGAATCCCAGCCATGGAGGTGAGGACAAAATACATGGTGATGATGGTGATCAGAACATAATCCAGAGGAAAGACCTGGAAAAGGAAGAAATGGGGAGCAATCTGTTCAAATCAGTTTTCTGATTCTCCTTCTACCCCTGGACATCAACTACACACACATGAGCCCACACAGCGTTGGTCTATTTCAGCCATTCAACAAGGGCTAAAAAGCTGCAACCCACACACACAATTTTCTGGCCTTATTGTCAACTAAAAGCACTATCAACCATCACAAAGCCCAACATGAAAACTGCTGAAAGACCATGATAGTGCTGCCTGCTTTCTGACTCTTTTACTTGTGTAATGGAATGGATTTGATAGTAAATGATGCATGTTTCACAAACCATACAATGCTGGAGGCTATTGAATACACACACACACACACACACAATCTCTTAACAGTGGCCTAAAATGCTGCCACTTCTGCACTGGAGATACATCATTCCCCAACTCAGAGGTGATTTTTTTGGCAATCCTGACTATTTCAATGCATTTATTTTGGAAAGAGCCGCAGGAAGCACACAGGAGAACGGTTTTGAAAGTCAAGCTAAAAACGGTCCCCTTCTTCTTTTCCTGGAAATGTTTTTGGCAAAAGTTCAGCTCGCAGAAAACAGCCATGGCTCTTCCGTTGGCAGCTCATCCTCCATAACTCTGCTAAAGTTCTTTTTCATTTTCAATTTGAAAATACACACTGACCTTAACTATAAGCTGCAATCCGTAACTTTTTTGGTTAAAAATACAAATCACTTATTAAGCAAGTTCATGACAGATCAGTGTTCAAAAACGGTCTCCTGTCCTTACCCGATTCACAATGGTAAGTTTATAATAATGATTTATAATTTGAGCTGCTTTGACTTTTAACATACATAATAAAAAGTAAAGTAACCTGCAATTCTGTGCTTCAAACTGAGATGGCGGTAGAGAGGTGAAAGTTACGGACTGTAGCTTTAAATGAAGACTGGAATGACATTATGAGACACAAATTAGAAACGTTTCTGGATGCATGAGCAATAAAATTTCGGGTGTCCGAGAGAGCCTGCGTTTCTTATTTCTTCACAAATTACTTTCTCTCGTTTCACACGCTGTAATTGCTGAAATCAATGGGCCGGATTCCTGAACAATTTCGTTTAATCAATTCGTCTTAAGCAGCGGCTGAAACAAACGATCGTATTTTATTGAAGCACATGGAATCTGATCATCGTGCTACTTGAGGAAGATTGAAGTATTCGAAATCACGGAGAAACTCAATGATGAATAGCTGCTTATTTCTGATGCAGAAATTGCGCTTAATTTAGAGGTCATCACATCTAATTTCTTTTACGCTACAAGCAGCAGCAATGCCTGACCAATGCCAAGATATGAGCTATTTATTCAAGGTCTTTGCTATGACAAGATTTCATTAGAGTTCAATACCATGTTGTGTTTTGCATTTATTATGGTTGCTGCTTTGAGCAACTAACTAAACGTACACACACAAACACAAACAGCCTCTTTAAGAACCTGAAACAAAAACAGACCTCTAAAAACAGCCTTGAAATGACTTCAAAATCTTAAGATACATGTTACTTACACCAACACATATCATGGATTGTGAGAATTTTGGGCTATAACTGATAACCTTCCCACCGAAAAACATATATAAAACACAATAATCAAAACATGTAATTAGTCCAAAGGCTGTGGTCTACGAAATTATGAGACTTTATGTTGATCTTGAATTAGGTTCCTACTGTACTAATCAATAATATTCAAATCTAATGAATATTAATCAAACACTTGGAGGGTATTTTTGTACAAGAGAGTTTGGTGCAAACAAAAGTTCATTTGATGTCAGAAGAGTTACTTTGGTTGGTGTAAAAGCTGTTTTGGTGATTTGTTTTTTGTGTGGATTTCAGCACAGTTTACTGGTCTGAGATCCAACAGGTCCCTACCATCAAACAGGTCCCTTATAGATAGATAGATAGATTAGATAGATTAGATAGATTAGATAGATTGATAGATAGATAGATAGATAGATAGATAGATAGATAGATAGATAGATAGATAGATAGATAGATAGATAGATAGATAGATAGATAGATGTTGTGTGTGTGTGTGTGTGTGTGTGAACTTCTTCAATACTATTAAAAAAGCACCCCATAATGCATCTGTTTAGGCTGGGTGGGAGTTGGCTGCCCACAGTGAAAAGAGCTGTAATCTAGGCAAAGTGTGGCAAAGTGTGCTGAAGCAGCAAAATCCAGGATAGTTTTAATGACAACATACTGACACTTCAATTTGTATTTTTTATTCCTCAAGCCCTTATTTGAAAAAATTGGAAAAGAGCAACAATAAAGAATGAGTGTGTGTCCAAACTTTAGACTGGTAGTATACATTTGGCCAGTTATAGTAAAATGGATTTCTCATCACTGCTTGTCTCTGCAGAAAAGGCCTCCGGCAAAGAGTTCCCACACTTTCTATCTCTTGTGACATATCCACAGCACACAGATGTCAGTGCTGCAACGTTACAAAGTTTTTGTAGTAAAACCAAAAGGATAAAAATAGAAGCAAACAAGGTTCCTTATTATTGGCGTCCTCTCTTCATAAAGTCATTACACAACTAGAGTACAAATGTTCCATGATCAGGAGTTAAATAACCCAAAAGAGAATTCGAATTTAGATTCAGATCAAATAATTGAACCAAGTGTGAAAACAGCAAAATAAAAAGGGAGAGACGTTTCTTACCGGTTGGAGGGCCAGCAGTAGCTCATTAAGTGGGTTGGTTAAGTTGGTCCCAAAGATGACAAATCCAGTACTGATACCAGCTGAGTGTAAAGCCTTATCCAGACTGAAGTAAACAAACACATTCAACTCCATCATCATCTCACAACAGACCCAATGAAAAACATCATTAACGTTCTGTTAGGGAATGAAGGACAGTGATTGTAAATGATTCTGCTAATTCTGAAAAGAGCAGGTGTTTGCGAAATGTGTGTACAATAACAAAAGACAACCTCAATCACTCCAGCACTGGCTCAGCTGTTGTTTTGCATGAGCCCTTCGATTGTGCTGGGCTCTGAGGTGACTGCATTCTGACTTTTTATTTGGGTGACTCATGCGTTTGCAAGCACAAGTGGATGTGTGTGAGTGTAAGAAAGATATTTTGGATGGAGTGCTTTCCTCTTTGCAACAATGTTTTTGAATCACTGTGACACGGAACTCACTTGGAAATAAACAAGGTCACGATGAACAACAGGGCCACTAGGATAAAGATGATTCCAAGCAAAATCTGAAAGGACAAAACAGAAAGTTACAGCCATGTTAGACAGACCACTAACTAACTGAGCAGAAATGTCATTGGTGCCCCCTCAAAAATAATAGGTGCATAACGCCCCGTTAAAGATGAATAGTAAATATGACATAAATAATGTAGCAAGACAGTTTAACACTAGATAGGGTGCACTGAAATGAAAATATGTTACCATAAAGATACAACCATTACATTTCTAGTGAGTAATGAGGGTCTTAATTTAAGTAAAAAACACTGAAAAGTCAGGAGTTGACTTAATAATAAAAACAAGATCCAACCAATTAATTAAAATAAACCATCTGAAAAAAACAAAAAAAAAATCTGTTTTAATAAATCAGACTTCTCCGAGCTACTCGAAAGAGAGACAGTTGATTTGAGCGCTGACACATTGTGACGTTTCTGCCGCAGTAAAATTTGTTGGAAAATGTAGCTTCTTAGTAGAAAAGCAACAATATATTGAAAACAGCTGAAGTACTGTCATGCTACTGAAATATGTGTGTGTAGTAGTGTTGATTTAGTCATACTGAGACTAATTTACAAACACACACACATGTACACAAATATACTGCGCCAAAGCAAATTAAAATAATGTTGGGTTATTAGAAAGGTAAAACAGATTAAAATAGTCTGTTGGACTCAAATAAGTAAAAGATGGTCATGGGCCTACCAAGCAAGACCTGGTAGGGCCCCTAAAACCAAGAGTAACAGAGATGACCTGGTCATGAGACCTCCAAAAACTAAGAGTAACAGAGATGACCTGGTCATGGGCCTCCAGAAAACCAAGAGTAATACAGATGACCTGGTCATGGGCCCAAAGAGCAATACAGAGACTGGTCATGGGGCGCCTGAAAACCAAGAGTAATCAGATGACTGGTCATGGGCCTCCAGAAAACCAAGAGTAATACAGATGACCTGGTCATAGGGCCCCTGAAAACCAAGAGTAATACAGATGACCTGGTCATAGGGTGCCTGAAAACCAAGAGCAATACAGATGACCTGGTCATAGGGCCCCTGAAAACCAAGAGCAATACAGATGACCTGGTCATAGGGCCCCTGAAAACCAAGAGCAATACAGATGACCTGGTCATAGGGCCCCTGAAAACCAAGAGCAATACAGATGACCTGGTCATAGGGTGCCTGAAAACCAAGAGCAATACAGATGACCTGGTCATAGGGCCCCTGAAAACAAGAGAAACAGATGATGGTACCAAGGGCCCCTGAAAACCAAGAGCAATACAGATGACCTGGTCATAGGGTCCCTGAAAACCAAGAGCAATACAGATGACCTGGTCATAGGGCCCCTGAAAACCAAGAGCAATACAGATGACCTGGTCATAGGGCCCCTGAAAACCAAGAGTAATACAGATGACCTGGTCATAGGGCCCCTGAAAACCAAGAGTAATACAGATGACCTGGTCATAGGGCCCCTGAAAACCAAGAGTAAATACAATGACCTGGTCATAGGGCCCCTGAAAACCAAGAGTAATACAGATGACCTGGTCATAGGGCCCCTGAAAACCAAGAGTAATACAGATGACCTGGTCATAGGGCCCCTGAAAACCAAGAGCAATACAGATGACCTGGTCATAGGGCCCCTGAAAACCAAGAGTAATACAGATGACCTGGTCATAGGGCCCCTGAAAACCAAGAGTAATACAGATGACCTGGTAATACAGATGAAAACCAAGAGCAATACAGATGACCTGGTAATACAGATGAAAACCAAGAGCAATACAGATGACCTGGTAATACAGATGAAAACCAAGAGCAATACAGATGACCTGGTAATACAGATGAAAACCAAGAGCAATACAGATGACCTGGTCATGGGCACTTTAAAATGGAGATGGATTGAACTGCATTGCACTGAAAACAATTTAAAGCAAGAGTAAATGAACAAAGACACAAACCCAAACACAGTCGCATCCACAAAGCCAAACAAAAGCAATATGCCAGACTGAACGGCTGCCTTTGACTGGCCTCCTGGAGCTTTCGTCTGCTTGACTTGACTTGAGGGAGTAAACAAAACCCTGACGTGTGCAGTAATCACTCCAGATTTTCACAAAACAAAAGAAAAGAGGTGGCAAAAAAGCACAAACAAATTCAGAACGAACACAGACGAGGCAGTGTGAAGAGAGATAAACAGAACAGAGACCACAGACACAGAGAAACAAAACAAAACAAAACGACAGCAGAGGGACAGTGGGACAGATTTTTACTCTGTGTGTGGGATGCTTTTATATTGAACATATTGAAATATGCTCTTTATTTACCTGAGAAATAAATGGTGTCAGGGCTGTGGGGCGGTGGTTACATGCTCCAGATGCGTTGAGCCATGGCGTTCATCCGAGTATATACATATATCCGTCCATCCCTCTTTTTAATTTAGATTTTGAGTAGTTAAAACCAAACTTACATTTACATTATATTTTACATTTATGCATTTGGCACAAGCTTTTATCCAAAGCAACTTATAGTGCATTCAAAGAACCCATGACCTTTGTGCTGCTAATACAATGCTCTACCCACTGAGCTACATAAATACTTTAAAACAAACAATAACACTTGAATGAGTAAAGCATAATGCAAATGTTACGTGTAAGCAAACATTCTGTAATTCTGCGGTTACAAACCTAGCATTGTAGACCAATTCGAAGCAATTCGCATGTGTCTGATTGTTTACGAATGACCGCTAAAGCAAGTGACATTTGCATCGGACGCATTTTCCACAAGAACGTGTGAAGTGCAGTGAAAACATAGATTTGTAAGTGAGTCTGTATCTGCCTTGAAGACATAATCTATAACTCATCCAAACGAATGACTACGAGTTATTAGTGATGCTAGAAATTAAGCTTTGTGTTTAAAAACACAGCTGGAGCCATTCTAAAAGTATATTAGAAATTTATGTCTCAAGCTGTCGCTGTGATACCAATAATAAATGCTTACGGTTGTAGCTGTTAATGACTGTGACAAACAAAGCTTAAATTTTACAGAAAGGGGTGCATTAATAATAACAATAGTTGCATAGCGAGCGATTCATAATTTAACATCCCTTCAGGTAAACCAAAAGACTTCAGGCTTCGATATGTTGCATAAACACTACTTGCCAAACTCATGTCTGTCTGTTGTAAGTCCCTTTAGGACAGTATTGTACCTACACGAGGTTACATGTCAGCATATTCGAAATGTTCTTTTCTCTTGTTCTCTCCAGAGAGGTATAAGCCCAACACCTGGCGAACCAGACAGGAGCCTGCGCACCAGTGGAAGATGTTTCCACAAGAGTCTGCTCTGAACAGATGAGGGTCATCCTGGAAGACCCTGGTGTACCAGCCCACTTGAAGGCCCTTATGGACCGAGACTGGACAGGTTTCACAGGGAACAAAGAGCACTACGGAGTGCAAGGGAATAAAACAGAATGCTTCAAGAGCCAAGTGTTAGATTATCTGTAACTTTATCAGTAACATCATCTTAAAAACACAAAGCTTACACTGTATAGTGATAAATTAGTGTGGTATAAGAACAACTAATCATCTGTCATGTTTCTGTGGCTCAGCTGGTAGAGCACTGCATTACCAACCCAAAAGGTTGAGGGTTCAATTCTCAGGGAACACACACGCACACACACACACACACATGATCAAATATATAGCTCCAACGTGCTGTAAGTTGCTTTAAAATTGCTAAATGCAAAAATCTAGTGTAAATAAATGCATTCATGACCCATCCCTACCTTATTTCACATCATGACAGACACTTGCACACGTTTGCTGCCTATATCACCTTTATACCTGCAATGGCATGTTTCTGGATGTTGGGACATAGTGGGCCCTTTCTGCTCAGGGCCCATGGCAGTCAGAGGCCCCCGGGGCACAGGCCCCATTGGCTTTGCCCAGCCATAATCTGTCCTTGCTGTGAGCTAAACACAACAAAACCTTTTTATCGGTACACTGTCTGAAGTGCGTTATGGGAAAGATTTTTTCCCCCCACATCTTCTGAATGACAATAAAAATCTCTGTAGGTCTCACACTTACCCAGGCTTCATAAACAGGTTTATTTCATTTTATAATTGGGCTGGCGACCACCTGCCCCTGTTGTCACATCGGGCCTGCTGGCTCTACACGTGTGAACCTCCTGATACTGCTGCATCTCATAAGAAACTGATTTCTCATTAACTTTGGTTCTCGTTAACATCAGCTGTTTGTTAGGCTCCGCCCCACACCATCAGTTACAGGCAAACCACCACTGTGATTACTGTACTGAATGCAACGCATGCAATATAGATTCAGCACGCTCGTTATTTCTGTCGCAAAGGTAGGAAATATGCGCAATTTAAGCGATAAGTGCTGCGTTTAATCTGCTTGGGGTTCATTAAAATACCTAAGCACCTCTAGTACGCCACTTTCAATTTTCCAAACCAATTTCCTTTGCAGATGAAATGGTAAACACAATAATTAAAATCAATCAAAGTTAATCAATCAATCTGATACAGAATTTAGGTCAATTAACCTGCTCTCTTAACAGAATCAATCACACCTGCCAGTTGCCGTTAGCAGGTAATGGAAGTGTGTGCTTGCGTGTTTGTGTGCGCGCGTGTGTGTGCGATCTATTAGTCTGTTTTGACAGCTGAATTTATCTAAACTCATCAGCAGGGTCTTAAACGTCTCGAATCGCCCCGCCAGACCACCCATGCACAAGTTAACAAACCACCCACTCTCACAGAGCAACTGCGGCAATGGGACTCTATTATGTAATGACTCTGATGAGGTCTCGAAAAAGCATTTAATATCATTACACATGTTGTGTTAGTGACAACAAAGTACACATGGCACCTCGCCGTAGGAAGTGCGAATCGCGCCTGCAAGTGGCCCTTAGAGAATTATGGAGACAAAAAAATCATTTTTAAGCAGTATTTGTTCATGTGCTTTCCACATTAGATTCTGATATGGATCAACTTCTCATTTTTGTTTATTTAAGCCAAAACTTCCCATTTTTTTGTTGGGTGTATGTTTGAAGAAAAACACATTAAAAACATGAAATGCAAATCTAACAAAATTCCATGACATTTATGCTTAAAACGGTAAAAAAAAACTATTTGGCAAAAACAGGGATGAAAAATAAACTTAATTAAACTTGATAAATCACAATTCTTAAATGTTCTGGAAATCTGTTTTACATTTACATTACATTTAGGCATTTAGCAGACACTATCCAAAGCGACTTACAAGGTGAGGAAAACAGTAAAGCAATAAAGTTTTAAAAACAGAAATGATACACATCAGCATTAGAGATGTTCAATATTTTGTATTAAGAGAAAAACTACTGACTTAAAAAATAATTTTTTCACACAGATCAAATTTTCTAGATCTAAATGATAGAAAAATGTGGCACTTAACCTTTGCACTAAATCACAGATTTGTCAGATAATCAAGACATTTACAGAGTCACCCGCAGACACACACACACACACACACACACGTATTGCTAGAGGCTGAACACAAACGCTAAGCTAAAATAAGCGTGGCGCTGACTGAACGATCAGGGCAGCGTAAACGAGGCGCACAGGCTCTCTAAAAGCCGTCTGACAGACAGATCGCTCTCAGTATGAGTTTCCCCTGAAGCTCTAGAGGGAAAATTAGTAAATCTCAAGTCTGGTTTAGGTATAAATAGAGCCTGGAGTCTATCATTAGACTGCCGCACTCGTGTCTTCTGCTAGTGAGCCACTAAAGATGGAACCAAGGAACCCCTCTGGTGCAGTGCATGCTGGGAGAAGAAACAGAGCAAAAAATCTGAGCAACACCAAATGAGTGGAAGATGATGAAAGCCTTAATGATGGAATAGACAAACACAGAGTAAAACAGAGATTTCGTGACAACTAAGAGCTTTTGCGTGAGTTATTGTATAATTTATATTTAAGCCATATCCCACCAGCAAGAGCATCTTATTGCTTTTATAAAAAAGTTCCATAACCAAGAAATTAAAGGAATAGTTCATCCAAAAATGAAAAGTCTGTCACCATTTACCCGCCGTCATGTCACTTCAAACCTGTATGCATTTCATCACTTGTGGAATGTTCAGTGAAAAATGTTCAGAGTTTCTTTTGTCCATACAATGAAAGTGAATGGCGTCCATTGTTGTTTTGGATCCCATTGACTTTCATTGTATGGACAAAAACAATTTAAACACATCAAAACACCTTTTATCATGTTCTAAAAAGGAAAGAACTTCACACATGTTCAAGACAAGAGGGTGAGTAAATGATGAAAGAATGTTTTCTTATTGTGTGAACTATCCCTTTAATAGTCATTATGTGCTAGTCAACACTTGGGCAGTTTGTTCTCCACCAATGAAAACAATTTCAAAAAAGCCAAAGCTTCAAGATTTGCGTGTCGCCAAGCAACATGCAGACTGAGCAACATCAATTTCTCCTCCCTCACAGTGTTCTTCGGCTCCAGCTGCACTCCAGGTTTTCCATTACCCACCACACACTCACGCGGTGACAGAAACCCCACACCGAAAACCGAGCAATACTGGAAAAAAAACTCCAGACAAAATCTCTGTTGCTCTTTGGGGCACCTTTCAGACTCCAACACTAGAGGACCGTAACTAAACATTGTTCTTCTCAACATCCCAGTGTCCTACATGAAGTATGGACCAATTATAGAGATTCCTGTACTTCATCTGGTAGTTCACCGTGGTAAAGGTCATGGCTTTGATTCACAGAGAAAAACGCATGCTGATAAACTGTGTAGCTTGGATGCACTTTGACTCGGTAAAAGCATCTGCCAGATGAATAAATGTACATCTGAAGGGTATAGATTCAACCTATATATGATTTGTTTTTTTTCAAGTTGGACAAGAACGCGACATACGGTGAAATAATGGTTCTAGTCTGCGTCGAGGTGTAAAACTAAAAAGTTTTTTTGATACTCCCCAGCTAACGTGCTGGCATTCAAATAAAGTCGTAACGAACGCAAAGAGTTGCATCAAAGTCACCATGAAAATTAATTTAATTCACACCTCCCCCTTAATAACATAGTGACAATATTGGAGAATTTAATTAGGAAACAGATGAGTACCAAGATAGAAAGAAAAAAGAGAATATAGATGATAATTAAGTATATATATATATATAAATAAAAATGAGTAACTGTACAAGTAGTATTTGCCAAAAATTCATTGGATCATTTAAAGTGGATGATCCAAAGCAAAAGAGAGCCAGAATCTGAACCCGAGTCTGCAGCTGATTATAGAGAACTACTCTGCGCAAAACACGACTGGGATGTAGAGGTTAAAGGTCATGTTCACTGCCGAGAGCGCCCTATCTCAATGCTAATTACATTTTATTTCAAATGATCAATGAAAATGTCATTTCTAATGACGTGACCCCTGTTATTTATTGCCAAACTCTCTGTGCGAATGTTCTGTGCATCCTTTTAATATGCTGAGGAGTTCACAGTGGTCAGTCAAGAGCTGTCGAATTCGGAGGAGAAACAGAGAGTCAACAAAGTGACTGGGAGTGAAGTTCAAAGTTCAACTCACCTTCACGGGGCGAAGAGCAGAGCCCACTTTATTACAGCAGTTCCTCTCTGCGATCTCCAGGTGCCGCCCCCTCCGATGAAGGACCAATAGCTTGGCTTCAAGATCCTGGAGGCTCCTCCTATCTCTCATAGACAGAGGACGCCCATCTGCGCACTGCAGATATATAAACATATATGATCGTACGGTTAATTGCGTTTAACTGTTTTGCATTTAGAAGGTTTCCTCCCTGCTATCCACCGTCCTCAGATAAGTGACCTGATGTACAGCAGCTCATGCTAAAATAAAGTGAACAGGGCACAGCTGATCTGAATTCAGCTCACACACACAGACAGACCTTGGCTTTGAGATTGTCTATCTGGTGCTCCACCTCCTCGATGTCTTCGGTGTTCTCCAAACGCTCGTACAGGACACTGCGCGTGCCTTTAATCAGGTTCAGAGGCAGCACGGACATCCCGTATGCCTGGTGGAGAGCAAAAAGTGTTAAAGACCAATTATACATCATTTACAATCATCAGGTAGAGTGGCACAGTTGCATCGAGAGCTTGGGCGATTGGCCCTGAGTACCCTGCGGTGCATGTGTAATAACTTGTCAGAGCAAAACAGGGGAGCTAAATCCATACGTTATGGCACTTGATAAAAGAGAGCTTCTAAATAGCATCATTCAGAGCTCTGCTGAATCCATGTATGTGTTTTTTGTGTGTGGAGGGTGAGGAGAAGATGAAAGAGAGAAAGTGTATGAGAGTGTGTGTGTGTTTGCATGCAGCAACCATTTTGAGAAGAGATGTGCGGTTTGGTTCTTGCAATCTACAGCCTAACAGCGCCCCCATGTGATGCCACAAAAAAGCTTTTTTCATGAATAGGGTACATAATAAGGCCTCCACCTCTTAAAACTTTATTTTGAAACAAATTACCTTTACAAAATATGGATATTTAGCTTCAGATGGTCAAACTACATATTTTCTAAGCCGTCACTTAGTTGGGGCTACTTAAATTTGGGACCAACTAGTTTCTAGTTATTGATGTATATATATTTTTTTGCATAAATTAAAGCTATGAATTTGTTTGTTTGATCATTTTAGTTAGGGGCATTATGGGAATACTATGATATATATATGAATATTATGAATATTATGGGAATGAGTTTAAAAATACTTTCCATGCTAGATATAACATAACTTGTCACTATAAAAATATGAGATGTGTGCCTCTAAAAAACAGCGATGTGACACCTGTGTGTGTGTCTGTGTGTATGTCTGTGTGTGTGTGTGTGTGTGTGTCTGTGTCTCGTCTTCATGAGGAGCTCCACATAGGCATCACAGAGAAGGAACGAGAAACATCTAAACACACGTATGGAAATATGATGAAGCCCTGCAGTTGTTCTGAATGCTATAAATCAGAGGTTTTTTCAACACCCCGTGCTGCTTTCCTCTTCTTCGGGGGGAAAGGCTGGGGTCAAACCCCACGAGCCTTCTCAACACGGGCTTTGAAAACTTTAATTAAAAATGAAGACCATCTTCAATACCCTCCTGGTGGCAAATCAATACAGGCAGAAAATAAAAGAGACAAGGGTTGGGCACTTGGGGTTCTGCCATTTTTAAAAGCTTTCCTATCAAAACGTGGACAAAAAGTCACCGGCACAATTAGATCTTCAGAAGGCGCCTAAAACACTGCAGACCTTTTTTATCTCCTACACTGAAAATTGCTTTTAAAGCGGAGAAACGGGTGTGCTCGAGCTTAAAACTCGCGGTCGTGCACGACTCGCGACGACCACGACGACCGTCACCGAGAAGCGGACGCAGTCGGCGCTGTACTTAGCGTCTGCCTGCAATCGCTGCCGTGGGCCGAATACCCAATGCTCCTCTTTAAAGAGGAATGTGTCCTACATCCCTGGTGTGACATGCTCCTCTCGCCTCCTCTTTCCTCTTCTCCCCTCCTCTTTCTTCTTCTCCCCTGCCCTCCTCGCCCCTGCAGCCCGACAAGCATGAGAAAAATAAAAGAGACACTCCAAACAAAAACAGGTGTGTTCTGCGCTGATTGGAAAAGAAGACCTGAGGCAGCACAGAGAGAGAGAAAGAGAGAGGGATGGGGGGTGAAAAAGTGGAGGCGTACACCCCTCTTTTACACAGGGATGTCTTTGTTCAGCCTGTATGGGAAGAGTGTGTGCGCTGTTTGGGGAGTTCACAAAACGATGAATTTCTTCTGACTCTGCTGTCACTTTTTTACACCTATACACTAAAATATTTGCCAGGCCAAATAAATAAATAGACGGCTACAGCCAGCTTTCAACCTTCATTTACCATGCAAATCAGGTGTTCCTGTAGTCAATGGAGCGTATTGTAATTATGCAAAATAACAGGAGAAAAAACATCTTGATTGAGCAAGAAGGAAACTGATATAATGCCAGTCACACCACCAAAGGATGCAACAAATAAAATTAGCATCAGGCTCACGACAATAATCAAGTGAGTTTAATAATCAGCGCTTTCACTAAAGGTTACACGCACCATTAAACCACATAAAGATCAATCCCTTATTAGCTTTTAAAAACTCCTCCACACTTCCTCAGTGTCCACAGTCTTAATGAGGACACGGCCAAAGAAACTCAGTGTTTACCTATTGCTTATACTTGAGCTGTGAGCTTAAAGCTGTAATGTGTCATATTTTAGATGTTTAAATAGCAAGAAAATCTCTGACTCCTCTCTAATCTGGAAAGACAAACAATATGTCATTGGTAGGTTGACTAAGACTACATTGACAACTTAGTCTTCCACCTTACTAAAGTACATTTAAGACGTCTATATCTAAATGTTATGATTGGCCAAATTATGACCAGGTTAACTATGATTGGCTACAAACGCGCTGCAGCTCACGCTGTAATTAATAAAAGCATACAGAACAGGATAGAGATAATGTGTTCATTGTTTTGACATCCCAACCACAATGATTCCTGACCCAGTGAGGAGAGACAGCGAGTTGGGCCTCTGCTCAAGACATCAGCCAGCATCTGTCAACTGAAAACCCGTAAACAGATGTATAGAGTTGAGCCTACAACAAGCAATGGTCTTCTGCCAGATGGTGTCTCGATGTTTCTTCTGTCCCCTTTGTAGTCAGTAAATTAAATACAAACATGCTACACTGCTGGAACTTAGACACTAATCTTATTTGCTGTAGCATTGTAAATATAACACTGTCAATTTACCCCCTCCAGACAGGTGTGGAGCACATTATGTTAAGTACAAACACGTCTGTATCATTTGTAATGGTGAGACCTAAAATAATAAACCCGTTTAAATATTCCGATCCTGGATTTTAATTGGCCGATACAACATTCCAGCCATAACAATATACACGGCTAAGATGGAAAGCGCCGGTTCGTCTAGATGCTGTGTTGAACACTGAGTAATGTTATGTTGACATGTCAGGAACTATATCTTGTAGTGGCTAATAAATCTGCTTAATAAAATTCTGTATTGATTTAATTTATTGAACCTTGAAGATGTCCTCTGTTAACCCTTCGATGACCAATCATTAAACCTCCAACATCACTTGCATGACCCCATAGTTCATGCAACTCAGTGCTCAAACGTAGGGTAAGCAAATTCAGACAGGCTAGCAACAGCAAGCTAGCTTTAGAAACAGATCCCGCCCTCACTTTAGAGCGCTCTCTAAAGCCACGCCTCCTCCAACGCATACATAGTATGACAGGCAAGTAGGATATTTATATAAATATATTTAGGTCTCTTTACCTAGTGATTGTTATCAGGATATGAAGAGACTTTCAACCAGCACAACAAAAAATTGGGGGGGGGGCTGGTTATTTGTGACACCAGTCGCAGGTCATTTCTGCAGCATTGTGATTAAATCGGTGGAAATTAATGCGCTCATCCTCTCTTTGGGAATCAGCATCTTTGGGCTGCAGATTTAAGAGGCAGAGAAACCCTGCAGGGCTGCGCGCCAGCCAGACTTTTAAATCACCTCGCTGCGTCTGGCTGCAAAGCACCACGGTCAAATGGACAGATCAAAGAGCCCTGATATATGCTCATTTGCATATGCAAATATTACATTCGCATTAAAAAGTCAGCGGGCCTATAATTTTCATTGTAGCGTCACTCAGGCCGCAAATTGCGCTTGATATACGGCCCCAACATCTGCATTAGCCAATGAAAAATGAAGGACGTGCGGAGAGACCGCAAGTGAAGGTTTGATGTCCAAAACTGCTAAAGCAAAGTGACCTGATCAGACTCAGGAGGTCGTGAACCTGGCTGAGCAAAACGGGCTCGATCAAGCACAACGCACACTTTTGCACCTCATAACACTGTGGGTGATAAAGGCTTCTAAAAACGGCATCTTTGAACAGGACAAAGAAACATCAGGATGTCTATACCAGAAAAACACAGATGAGGTTCAAGGTAATGAGTTCAAGGTGAAGTGATGGCCATCCAGTCTGTTAAGGGTGAAAGTTCAAAAGTGACATAAAGCTCATACAACTTCATACTGTATGTACTGTACACAGTGTACACTAGGCTGATGTAATGTGAGAGGCCAACTTTTAAAATCTCTCGCAGAATTATCAAAAGAAGAGTGAGGGTGTTTGAAATCAGTGTTCTGTGAATAAAATAACAGCTCATCTTTTAGAAAACGAAATGGATGTTCAAGACTGCTTCTGTCTGTTCAAGCAACAAACAACATCCACCTAGAAGAAACTTGGTGCTTTTTCCTGAATAAGCATTTTAGTCCCAAAACAGCCTGAACTAACCAACCTAAAACAACTTTTGAAACATTACGCGAAAGAGCAGTTGCGCTTCAAAAAACACGATTTAAGCGTAATTGTTGTTACGAGCCGGGCGCCCAAGCATCGGACAGGTAAGTTAGCCTCGTCCGCCCTGACCATATGGCACTATAGAGGCTTATTAACAAAACGGGGGTCCCGTATGTATGCGCTCAGGTTTAATATTAATTTCCCAATAGCTCTGCAAAGTATAGCGTTAGCCAAAAACAGCGAGTGCTGGGGGTTTGAACTGCTTGCTTTAGCGTTTAGCTGAAGTGCAGCTGGCCGTGCTGTTGTTATTATGAGTTTACATCTCGGCCAGTTGTTTGAATTAAGAGCAAGTGGTCACATTGGCTGAAAGTGCAGTGATAAATTAACCCGCCCTCCCCTGGACAACACAGCCACCGCATACGGCGCCCATCGCTTAGATTCCATTAGGTTAATCATGCATAATAATAACACATAGCCCTGCATGATAAATCACCCATTGCTTTGGAGAGCTGAGGAAGATGGGATTGGTGGGGTTCCAGGACGGGGGAGTGGCTTAATTTCTGTGATGAGTATCTACAGATAAAAGCAGAGCGCGGGCAGGTTGTGAGGTACCAACATTTCAAAAGTCGATAGCAATAACATTTATGATTTATGATCATAAGATTTATGATAACATTTATGATTCTCGATACTGGAGCAAAAATTGATATCTAATAAATTATCAAAAAATATTTTGACATTACACATTTTTAAACATAAAAATATATATGTTGCATTTAGCCTGCTGCATGTAGTAAGTATTTCTTAAGTAAACATTGTTTCAATATTTTCAGTAACTATTTCGGTGAATGGAAAAAAATACACACAACAGAACAAAAACAATTAATTTTGGTTCTTTCTTTAAGTAAACAGTGTGTTCATTTAAAAGATATAACACAGGTAACAGGTATTAAATGGCTAACAACCATTTACCGTTATATAATACTGAATAAAACTATTTAATAACCAAATAAAACACATAGGCAGGACAACAGAAAGACATATCTTTGCAATTTTTTCCATTTTTGCATAGGTTTGTTACCAAAGCACTGGTATTTCTGACATCCCCAGAAGAGAAACAAGAGAGACAGAGAGAGAGAGAGAAAGATGAACAGAAGAAAGCCTGAGTCAGTGATCCTTCAGCGGCCGTGCTTTTTCACTGGGAATCTTTGATTGATTCTGAGTCTCTGCACCACAACAGAGAAGATGAAAAACAACAGCACTCCAGACTTTCTTTCCCTGTAAGCCACTCTCAGATTTCTGACATCAGAAGGTCACAGAACAGTGCACGGCCGTCCTCAGATCTCCCCTATAATTATCAAGCCTTTAAATCGTCCCTCTGTTGTCCAACACTGAGCAACAGGTCAATAACATCCGTTAGGTACAATAACTATTCAGAAAAAAACAGATTTACTGCAGCAATTTTGTTACCAAGGCTGTTGTGGGGTTTACAGTACTGTTTTACAGTATTTAACATGCTGGTAAGTGTTTAACTGTTTATCTTGCCTGATAGCTTTTGTTCCTTTTGAAGCTGCAATCCACAACTTTTGCCTCTCTAATGCCAACTCTGTTTGAAACATGAAATTACATGTTACTTTACAGGCGTTACTTATGCTGAAGCCAAACTGACCTTTTCTGGAAAATTGGACCCGACATCTTAAATTATAAATCATTATTATAAACTTACTGTTGTGAATCGAGGTAAGATAACACAGTTTTGAACACTGATCTATCATGTACTTGCTCAAAACTGGTAATTGTTCATGTCTAACCCCAAAAACTTACAGATTGCAGCTTTAACCATGCCAGTATTAAACTGTGTTCTGTCTCTCACCTCATACAGTAGTTTGGTAACCCACGATGGTGGCGATGAAAAATGGATGACATTAACAAATGTTACAGTACAATCAATTTATCTTATGCGAATAAAACAGCTACAGTATGCTGAAAGAATCAGAATACGGACATTTATTAATGGCCTCAAGGCTCAGAAATATAAATAGAAGTGAGATAAGAGGGCATATACATCACAGCAGCGTCTCAGACACACGTCCACACACGTCGCTGAGAAATGACAGCGTGTCAGTTTGAGCGATCGTGGGCCAAAACGAAAAACTCACAAAATATTTCTAGCATTGAGGGGTCACTTCATCACACAGGACGACTACAATCAAAGACAGTTTCCGTTCGGATGTGCTTTCCATCTGGAAACCCACGTGTGACGACAACGTGGTCTCCAGCGTCAAAGTCAGGTCAACAAGCACTTCAACAGACCATTTTCTTCAGCACTAACAGAACGTTACATTTATGTCAGTCGGTACTTCAACATTAGACATGGATCACGTTGCATCCCTGACCTGAATCTGAAAACTTCTCCATAAAAGAACATTTACTGAAATGAAGCAGCAAAAAGAACCCAAGTTAGTTTCTTCCACAACTTTCTGACGTTACAGATGAAAACATTTACTACTGTGTTCAGAAACTTGGCCTGCCCAGTAACAGTGAGCTGATAAAAGTCTGATAGGTAATATTAATATTAAACTATACTCAAACATGCATTTCACATGCAAAAATTGCATTGCTTCATAGCGGTACAGTGGTGCAAGTCTTCATAAAGGTACAGTAGCTAAAAAACTACTAAAACGGGTCAAAGATCAGGTGGAAATAGTCATGACAAACTAAATTACGACTAATGATTTTTTTAACAACAAAGTGGCTTTAAAGTTCTACAAACCTTGACTAACATTCTACATGAACCCCAAGGAATAAATATAGCCTAGATAATGTATGATGTCATCCCTGGGCTATTTAAATAAGAGCCAGAATGAATTAAATTGAGATATAGTCTGCTTAAGTCAACAGCACAGATGGACAGAATGTGGACATAAAACGTCACAGTAATATCTAGAAGCGCTCTCCTACCACACTGCAGAGAACCTTATGAGCGCATGCAAATCGATGGGGCGCCAGTAACCATTCACCTACTGATTCTTGATTGGCTACTCACCGTGTATGTGATCACTGCCAGCATGCCTATCAAGGTGAGAGAGCTGATGGAGAACGACAGCGCGGCCAGGCCTTCTGCAAGACAGACAGAGAGGAGATTTATTGATGACACGGGCCAAATGCAGAGCTCTGTTAAGTTTTGGTCACACGCCAGATATTCAGTGCGGCTCTTACCCCCAGGGAAATTTCTCAATGCACCTCATCTCCTCTCCTGCTATCATTTCTCTAAACTTTCTCATACTGTGACACAGTTAGCGAAAGGTCACCGAAGCTTTTGCCCTCTAAATTTCTACAGTCACAATGACATGGCAAATATAAGATGTTCAATAAATGCGACAGTAAAATGCGCCACATTCCTGGACTTTTTTGAATTTTGAGTTGCGAATTATTAGTCGATACCGATGGCAAAGAAACTAAACCAATTTAAATTCAAGAATAAACAAATATACCGTGTTATGCTAAATATGCTGTTTTGTTTTTTAAAGATATTTGAAGATATTTTAATATATATATTTATTAATTTATTTTATTATTTATATATTATATAAACACCATCATTAATAGAAGCATTGTTCATTTAACATTTAAGTAAACATCCTTTTAATGATTCAAGTAAACTGTAATACAAAAGAAAAGAAACAGAACAAAGAAGTAAATGAAGGAAACGGCGTTTGAAGTTTCAGGTATCTAACAACAGTACACAAGGTGAACGCCACACATTCACATCTGCATTTATTAAGACAGTCTACAGCCCAGTAATGTCCATTTCATCAGTGTATGATTGTTCAAACTCTTGTATTAAATGATGAAAATTTAAAACAATAACAATCTGTGCTTACCATATAAAAACTGGGCTACAAGAATCAAGAAAACAAACGCAGAGCTCCATCTATCAGCTCTTCATGAAGATTACTGTCATTTTGGTAAGAGGTTCACCTCAATATTTTAATTTGTGACTCCCTGGGCTACACATATTAAGACCATGCATACAGGGAACCAGCATACAGGGAACCAAAGAGAGTGGGTACTGCAGCAAAAAGAATGGTATCATTATATTGTTTTTTGTTTCTTTAAGTCTCATCTTGGTACTATTAACATCCCTAGTGCTGCATTTTGGGAGTCACTGGTGCTCAGAACACTGGTTAGCATGAGACAGAGACAGCGAGAAAGAGAGACAGAGAGAGACGGGTGCAAAGGAAGGGCACAATGCCAGCTGTCAGATCTGAGGCCAGCTGAGGCAGATTTATGGGAAGTGACCGCCACCACACTCCCTGTTAGGATCCACCTGTCATATGAAGCCGGACAGTTGAACACAAAAACTCCCATGATTCCTCTGTCCTCTGGTTCTAAGCTCTGGCCCAGCAAACCAAAGCAGAGCATCCTGGCAGCCCTGTACGCAGAATGCCCCCTTGTGTCTGCATCACTCAATGCGACCTACTGTTCTCTGTTTACTCTCCTCAGCAACTGCTTTGCATCACTCAGAGAAAACTACCCCTTTCCATTTTGCTGAACCGCGTGAGGTCTGAAAAGTATTTGCTACACCACCCACCATGTTCCGTACACAAAAAGCTGTGAGATACTAAAGCCGAAGAGAAGAAACGAAGATGATTATATTCCCGCTTCCTAATGCGGCGAAGGAGAAAGAATTTAGAAAGAAGTACTGCTTTGATGTCTGATGGCTGAAACAAGCATTTCCATCTGAATAGGTGTCTCTCTTTGTGATCTGACTGCTTTTGTTAAGTGGCGAAGGCGCCAGGCCGGAGACAATGGTGTTCGTGTTCGGTGCGGAAGGCAGCTCTGTTTATGAACTCCTCACAATGCGAGAGGACCTGCGTTTTCCGTCGCTTCCCCGGAAGACTTTCTGGGGATTGCACAGAGAATATATTGTTTATTATCTGCGGCAGCTACACAGCTGCTCCAGCGCCTGATTCCTCTACAAGCCGAGGGAGCGGAGGCCCTTATCTCAGCACGCACCACGCACCTCGGGCTTACGCACGTGGAGGACCCCGTCGCCACTGAGAAGTGTTTATTAAAGAGCTCTTAGCCGCGCTATTCACAACACAAGCCCGCCATGATATTCTCATGAAGACAGAAACATTAAATCCCACTAAGTAGGCGAAACCTGCTCATGGGATTCTGGGTTTCTGAAAAAGAAAAAGGAAAGACTCTTTTCTTAACCAGTTACTGACATAATCAACATCAAACAAAGTGGCGCAAACATCAACAGAGAGTCCTACACATCGCAAAACAAATCTATTGATTTGAACAGGACTGTAAGTTAAAAGGGCAAAGAGGAAAAACGATGGTTTATAAGATGAGCTTGATGGCAAGTTGAGAAAAAAATGAAACAGTGTAGCGGTGGTCGACCACTGATAATCTCAGAAAGATGGCTGCAGTCATGTTTCTAAACATCCAATTCACTGAAAAAATTCACAGTTTATGCAACTGGCCTCTTCTCAAACAGCTTCCTGTCTTCTCTATTACATCATTTCCCCCTAAAACCCTGATACGGGCATGTTTTTTGCTGTTATGTGCAGTTATTGTTATTTTGCTGTTATGCATCAGTGCAGACCTGTACTATGTGCGCAAAATTCTGTAATGAAATTAGCTAATGGTGTCGAAATAGTGGTGAAAATCACTTTGGGGGCAGCTGACGCCTGGTGCTCCTCGCCACGCTGGGTTCAGTTTGAAATACGGCTCTTGGTGAAACTCCGCACTCAGCTCAGCGGGAAGGTAAATCAGAGAACAAGAGCTGTCTGAGTGGATTCTGGGCCTGGCCCTCCGCCGCATAATTAAGTGGAAACTTTTTCTGAGCCTCAGCCTGTGATAAGATCAGATCTCCAGCTGTCTTCCATTCTGCATGCTCTCTCACTCCTGCCTGAACTCTGCACACTAATGGGGAACCAGGTATTGCATTCGGTTTATATTTCATGTCAGTTTCACAAGGAAAAACAGGGAGCATCTGAACCACTGCATATCAGTGGCATCACTAACAGACCACTGGATCTTCAAGATGACACTGCTTTAGCCAGTCTGAACATCTGGGTCAAAATGCTCTAATAGCAGCTGTGGTTACTCAGGGACACGGTGACCTTATCTGGCACACAGGGTCTGGTTATTAATTTTTACCTGGAGAGTGGTGACAAAGTGCAGGGCATCGCAACCACCAGCCGAGGATGATGATGAGGCATTCACACCATCAACCTCAAACTAAAGTACACTGTGACAAAGAAGCCTGTTTCAGCCAGACTTATTTTTTCTGCTGTGCTTTACTGTAAGACGTTTTGCTTGATTTCTATTCATGGGGGCAATGACAGCTCTAAGACCCCCTCAGAGGAATAAGGCACTGCCTTAAAGAGTCACACACATCCTCCAGGCTATTATTGGATTAGGTCGGCTCCTCGGTGGCTCTATTCCTGCTAACTTGAGGCTCTATAAAGAAGAGTGAAAAAGTCACAACCTTGCCTAATAAGAGAACGTCTCAGAAGAGCGTTGTAATGTTGGCGACTCGCAATCGCAATCACTGTGCACACCAAAACCGTGGCGCAAATATGGACATGTCTCATTACATGACCTTAGAATTATCCTTTAGACTATGATAAGTGATGAAAGAACGACTCTAGAGGACACTGATGCAAAAAAACGCTCAGACACAGGGGGGTGGTGAGAAGGGAAGCGTGGCTGAATTAGCAGAGCCCCATTTTCCTTTTCTCAATTAGTTCCCTATCAGAAACACTAAAATAGGAGGAGACCAAAAAGAAACATGGGAAATTAGAAAACGGGATGATGCCTCGTCTTCATCCTCAAAAACGATCGCCTACGGGAGTCTGTGGCGCACAAGAGCTGAATACCAAAAAAGAAGTTGATGCTGATATAAATACAGGTGCAAACACATAGGTTTGGCCCTCTTGCTTCCATCTAAAGCCCTGACTGACACATCAAAAGCGGCCAGGCCTTTATTTTTTCCAGACGGCAAATTTAGGCAGCACAATAAGGTCTGTTGACATTGACGAGGCTAAATGTCAGTTCTGTAAACCCCTCACATCACCTCCACTCACGGCGTGGCAGCACCCATTGCTCTCTGAAAAGCACCTGTCACTTTAGTGTCGCCGAGCCGGAGTCCTTCAACAAACCTCTCTGCCTTTTCTTCACAAGTGTCAGTAAAACTACAATTTCATTTCAAGTGGTCATTATGGTACTTACCGCTGCTGCCCAGCTCCTGGAACAGATACTGAACTTTCTCCCACTGAGAGGTGGAGTTCTGGCTGGGAGGAGGCGACAGGGGGATAAACGCCCTGAAAAACAAGTTATCCATTTTAATCTCAGCAGTTCATGAACAAAACATGGGGTCTTTGAAAGCTTACAAAAAATGCAGGACATTGATATCTCCAGGCATTGCTTATTCAAAACACATTACAGTGTTAAAGGCAAGGCAATTTTTTTCCAGAAACATTTTCTGTTATGCTGGTTGCAAGTCTCTTCACATCCTGATAGCAATCACTGAGTGGTCTAAATATATTTATATAAATATATATCTTTTGGTGGGTGTGGACCAGAAATTTTATTCTGGTCTATTGTTAGAACTTAATGTGGGTTATTTTAACATCATTTTAAACAGATTTGTCAAAAATGCTAGTTCTTTCATTAGGCGTGAAACTTTTTACAGTGGAAAAGTTACTTGTGTACCTACAACTGAACAGCGAAGTGCTGTTTTTATTTGCAAAGCTTACGTGAAATCACGCAAGCACATTAACAGGTCAAAAATGTTATTTACATCAAAACGATTTTTTTGCCTGCGGCACGAGTGTGTTTACGGTGAACTGTTGGTGTGCGGATCTCAGCACTCAGCTCATGTGATGCATCGCTCCCAGCTTTCAAAGCAGCCGAGGGTATGCACGCATTCTGCGTACATATCTGCAACACTTAGAAAACTCTGTCATCTCCAATGAGAAGAGCATCAGTCAGAGTAAGAGCTTACGTAAGCAGATACCTCAGGCTACAGCTGTTCTGGAAAGAAATCCCATGTTTAAAACAGAAGGTTCGGTTTTAGTCTTTATCAACTCTATAATTTATACATCCAGCAATTATGCATTACATACGCCTGACTGTTGCTTGCCCCAAATCATACTGCTAATAACATGCATCACTTTCAGTTAATATGTAAACATGTCATTAAAAGAGACGGAAGATAATGTAAATATTACAAACAGTAATCAATTATTGACGCTTTTGTATATCTGCTGTTAACATCCAGTCGGCATGGAGGATCGCATTCAAAACCCAGTTCAGTTGCTGCGCTATTGGGGGCAGTTGCACTGCAAATGCAGCAACATCATTCAGTATCACTGGCATAATCTGAGTGAATTAAACTGATGGGTCACATCAGAAAACGGACGCATGTGCATGAATGCGTCACCTTTTAAAGGTGTCTGTAAATTATGTTGTAAAATATATGCACAGCATAAAGCAGTTCCATAAAGCCAGGAGATATTATGCGACTAAAGCCCGGTTTATGCTTGATGCAGAGGTACATGAGTCCAAAGACCTAACAGATATATGACCTCCGCATTTTTCTGCCTTTATCACCATCATCAATATAAGGCCCAAACAGCGTGTTAGCTTCTGTGATATACAGTGACCCTAAAAAAAACCTGGACACTTATAAATGAATACATGCCGTTGTATTACAAAAACAAAATATTAAACTAAAGGGCATTAGTTTCGAGAAAGACAGCACAAGCACTTTTAGGTTAATATGTCATAATAGACATATTGTTCATTTTTGGGCACTGCCTGGTTGTCAAACTTAGTGGAACACGTCTCATCGTAATGTGATAAACTACACTTGTGTTTACTGTCTTTACCTCACACATACAAAAAATATCACCTTGGGCCCAAGCCCTGAGAAAAGATCATTGGTTTGCAGATGCCATTTAGTAATGAAATTTTGTTGTCTAAATAAAAATCATATAATACTGGGTATTGTTTAGCTGTGGTTCACGTGTCCTAATAGTTTTTGGGGTCACTCTGTACAGTGCAGTTAACTTTCACTACTCATTGAAAATGATATTAGATCAGACAAAAACCTCAAAGAGCATGGTTTTATGAATTTTCATGTAACTTTTAGCAGGAGCAAATTATAGTAAGTATACATTTCATACATTCGAACTTTTTGTTATTGGTCTACTCCACTATGTTGAGTAAGTGTACACTACAGTCTAAACCAAGGGTGCTGTTGTTGAAGCGCACTAGACAGACACCTCTGTGTGAATTGGGTCCACTGGCACTAAAAGAGAACACAGAGGGTGAGATGGGTCAACTTTCCATTTACAAGTTTCATCCTTAGCACAGGCCAATCAAAACAGGCAAACAAAAGGAGGCATGTTCGGAAAGTCTCGCAGCAAATGAACAGTCACAAAAACAAGGGCTCTGTGTCTCTGACTCTGGGAAATAAAACAACAGAAGATGGAAAAAGCCATTATGTCCTCCCACATCAAGAACCCTGAGACACCACATCTTCTGGTAAAACAGTGCACCAGTTCAAAAGGTAAAATGAAGCCCAAATTGCTTCTGTCCGAAGCGCCGTCCCCACTTTTAGAGTCGGTCTGCGACATGTCCCTCTTTCCATTCTCTGATCAAAGCATCTCATCCCACCGGGTCTATGTGACACGGTTCTGTCCCGCTACATTGATGAAGCCATCCTGTCCCACAGGAAACTATTTAATGGTTGAAAGCACATTAAATTATATGACCTGGTAAGCGGACGTGTTATTTTTGCAGTGGCAAAGAAAATCCATTATGTCTATGCTGTACTAGCAGTGTTGAGAACAGAAAGTATAAACTTAAGGTGAAATAGAACAAAGCCACAGTGTATATTAGTGTGCATTTAGAACCATGTTAGTTCACCAGACTATTAGACAGTTTATTGTTACACACGCTTAACAAAAGACCTCTTACGTCTTGAAGATCTTGAAGAAAACGAGTTGTGCTAATTGTTTTAAACACCACCCACTGGACTTTTTAATGGGATGGATTTTACTAATAATGAGACAGTTGGTCACATCAATGTGTGTGATGTGCAACAGCTCTCCAAGCCATTCATTGTAATGAGATCTCTTCTGAAGTCATTACTCTAACGTTTGGGACTTCACAAATGTTCTCTGTATGTTACACAAACACAAAATATAATTTTAGCCATACAATTAGGAATGAAAAAATGCAACGTCGCCAGAAGCCCATTTCTTTCCAAATAATTATTCAGAAATCCCCCAGAAAATCATAATATCAGCAATCGAGGAGCCCCCCCGTAGAGAAATCACTCTTTTAAACTAATAAAAGCTGCTAGTTTCATAACTACAAAATCACAAAACAAGCAAATATGTTACGATCAAAGCTCCATCAAACTATTTTCTCTGCCTCATGTTTTCAACATTCCGACAGCCCACACTCACTGTACACTCGATGGAGGGTAAAGATGCCGACTGAATGATATAATGAAAGCCGCATTGATTTGTCCACACACACACACACACATACACAAAAGGTTGCCTAGAAATGCACTTACCCAATCAAAAGCAGCGCTGCGCATACAATCACAAATCCTACAGTGTACTTCAGTGCATTCTTCACTTGCTGCAAAGAGACACAAAAAACATGTTTATCAAACAATGTCCAAAAGCAACATGCTTCATTTGGCCAGGCCTCAGGTTTACAGAGTGTAATTTGTAAATTGTGTTCCAAAAGCTGCTTTGCTGAATACTGACTACATAGACAGCTGTCCTCTGAGACAGCATCTTAGATGAGTGGGTGACTGATTTTAAACATTCTACATAGCAACTCGGCAAAATATTAATAGCAACTCTCACATGAAGAACGCGATAATAACAATTGATTTTTATCGACCTTTATTTAAACCGAACTTTTAGCATTATTATAAACGTTTTTGAAATCGACTTCTCTCTTACTTTGTTCACAATTTTCAATGGATTTTCACTTTCAACGAAGTTTGTCGCGATGTATTGTCGGATTGCATTTTCTGCGAAGAATACACACATACTGTCTTCGAAAGGGACCTCAGAAGTCACCATGCTGTCGTCATTTTGGAACTGCCTTTCTTGTGTGAGCATGCTCTAAAATGCCCCAAATGTGTCTCACTACGTTTCGGAAGACAGCAATTTATGCCCCTCCTTTCAGATGGTTTCAAAGCAAGAGAAGGTTTGGAGATATGTGCCTTTATCAGACCTAAATACAGTCTAGAAGAGGGAGCAAGCGTCCCAGCATGTAATCTGCACATCACTGTGGTGTCCTAAGAGACAAATAGTTGATGTTTGACAAGGGTTGCATTAAAAAGAGCAGATTTTTGTGCTTTATGTCATTTTGTCGCCCGCTGCAGTCAAACCTCTCACAGCTGGAGTCGGGTGAACAGGTTCTATTGTTACAAATGATAATCAGACAAATATTACTTAGTAACGTCTCAAGGGCATTTCTGTTGATAGGATTAATACGATTTGTTCTAAATAAAGACAGCAGGCCCTGCTTTACATACTTGTACAGTACACACCAATTTCTTGACTACAAATTGTTCTACTCAGTCTTCCTCTGACCTGCCCTATATAAGGGCTGAAAAAGCAATCAGTTTCAGAGCACATGGGCATACCAGACAGACAGTGAGGAGTGTCAGCTTTACCGAGCACTTGTTGCTGTTGTCTTCGTCTTTTTCTTCATAGTAGAAGTACACAAAGGGAATCCAGAGGAAGACGCAGAACAGAATGATGGAATACAGCGCTGGGGAAGAGAAAAAGCGGAGAGTTACACAACCTGGAACACACTCGACAAGACATACTTTTAATTCAGCACAAAAACAGAATGATGTGTTTAGATGTTATATTAGAGTTTTTAAATGAAAACTCTCAATCTTTAAAATCATTATACAGTACACCGCTGACATTATGAGCCCAGACAAAACCATAAAAATAAGCCATGATTCTTCTATTTCACCAGACCATAGGTTATACAAAATTAACTTTAGTTAGTTTGTTTTATTAGAAGTTCTACATATCAGCTTCTATACTTCATGAAGTATTTTTTTCCAGTTAAACCCAAGTTGCAGACTTGACATGCAAGCTTTAATATACTGTACAAATATTTAAAATGGGCTTTATGGCATTACATTTACATTCATGCATTTAGCAGAAGCTTTTATCCAAAGCGGCTAACAGTACAATTTAACAGTGGGAATCGAACCCACAACCTTTACGCTGCTAACGTAGTGCTTTACCAATTGACAGGGACAGGAACAGCTACAGGAACACTGTAATATTGATGCTAATATTCACAAAGAACACAAATCAAGTGTCAAACCAGTGTCTGCACATGTAAAAAACAAAAGAATAAATTAAAATAAAAAAGACCACATTATAAGCCCTAATTCCCAAAGTAGAGACAAGCAATAATAATCAAGTTAAAGGTCCACAGATTGCTGATATTATAATAACAGTTTATGTAACAGACTGTGACAGGCAGAGAAATTGATTTCGTTGATTCTTGTCTTTCCCTTCATGCCATGAATTGAAACCGTCAGCTCGCCCTGTTTCACTGCTTGAGTACATCACACACTCCCATGACCCTCTGAATCGTGTCCACCCCATCATCTTCATTTCTCATGTATGGTTACGAGTTGATACTAGTGACATGAATAAAACAATCCTTGTTCAGCTGGAAGATGTGTCATGGCAACCAAGATCTCACTCATGCATGAAGTGGATTAAGAATTTGTAGTTGGATAACACTAGAAGAAAAATAACCATATCACACAACCCTCAGAACATCTTTGCAAATGAAAACAGGTCTGTAATCATACAGACCGCCTTTTGCACTGGTGCCACATCGGACTGGCCTGCAGAGACCTTTCACGCAAACAATAAAGCAGGAAAAAAGGATCTATCATTTTGTCTGTGGTCATGTAGGACAAAAAGCTAATTTCTGTGAAACATGTAAACATGCTCTGTACACATCAGTCAAATCCGTGCCTGTGTTTACTTGATAAATGATTCCACGTCAGACATACAGATATTTGAAAATGACGACGGAGTGCGTATCAGCAAAAACACAAATGTCTTTTAACAGCAGGTGAGGAGGAAAACAGAACAGCCAAACGCTTTAAAATTCGACATAATGGGACAGAAACGGTTATTGTTATTGTTTCTCGAGCCCTATGGCGAGTGGAGGATGATTTTGCCAGCTGTTCACGCGTTTTCAAAACGTTATTTTTTGATTGCCGCACTTTGTCTGGATTACTGAGGGTTTGGGTAATATGGCTCATATGTGTTAGTTCAGTGACTCAAAGCTCCTGTTGATGAGA
The DNA here is from genome assembly GCA_036877525.1 of Chromobotia macracanthus. Lineage (NCBI taxonomy): Eukaryota > Metazoa > Chordata > Actinopteri > Cypriniformes > Botiidae > Chromobotia > Chromobotia macracanthus. Next base: position 3,832,821 of record JAZGTH010000070.1, on the reverse strand, counting down.
AACTCTCACAAACTCTCTTCTTTTAACCTCAGGGCATCTGGGGAATCACTCATCAGGTTATTTCTCACCAGTGTTTTGTGATAATGATAACGTTTGTACGTAAATAAGGTGAATCACATGACATTAAACTGCACACCAGTTCGAAACACCCTACATCAATTTACTGCAATTGAGAATCAAACAGTTATTTTATTAACACGATAACCCCCCTTCAAACACGTGGACAGCTTTTCTTGATCTAATCAATTTATGTATAAACTCCTGTCTTCATTTTTCCCATCTTACAAATGAACGAATGAAGATGAATGAAATTAGTGAACATAAACAAGAAACATGCTAAGAAGCATCTTAGTTAGTTACTTTCAACATTTACCACATTTTTTTAAATCAAAAGTTGTATCTGCTAACATAACACGCAATAAAAAGGATGAAAAAAATGACCAAGAATAATAAATGCTGTAAAAATACTTTGTTTATTGTTACTTCATGTTAGCTACTGCATTGACTAATGTTAATGAATAGGACCTTATTATAAATTGTTACTTATTAGAGGTATATAATAACACACAAAGGTTTCTTGCACCAAAAACAACATTTATATTTAACATTTAAATACTGAAAAGTTTTACATAACCATGTTCCACCAGCTCACCTTTGGAATCAGAAAGGAAGCTTTTTGTCTACTGTACCTTTAAGACATCTTTATGTAAATGACTTCTGTGGCTCAAAGAGCCGTTCATCAAGGTGGGTCAAGCTGCTAACATCAACATGCTCGTGGTTGTGATGTCAGAACCATGGCGATTTCTGAATGACCCATTATTGCAGCTTTACTCTCGCTTTGAAAAGTGACCCAGATATGGTACTTATTCTCTTCCTTCCTCTATCTTCCTCCCAGCATCCACAGTAAAAGCCTCCATTGTGTTTGTTTGGCAGATCCTGAGCAGGCAGGGTGATAACACAGTGAGGCATTATGAATTCAAGGGAAGGAGGTGAGAAGCAGACACTTAAAGAGGCTACAAAGCTATTTCAGACTGGAGGGGGTTATCTATAGCTAATGGATGTCTGTGAAGACGGGCCCTGTAAACCTGGAGTAACTCCCACAAATGTGCGTCTACAAGAAGGCACGAGCACTCTCGGCTTAATGCTTTCATTATTCAGAAGGTAAAGCCCAAAAAAATAAAACATCATTAGACCATCGCAACCACGCCGGACGACTCTAAAGCATGAAATGTTGCTCACAGCAGAAATCTGTCCTTTTTTCTTTTAACCCATTAATCCCAAAGACGTTTAATAAAGACAAACGAAGCAGCCAAAAGAAAGGAAATCCAATTTCTCTCCTCTTTGCAAATCAAATTGCACTCTCTGTTAATTCCAGCCACCTGTAGTGCATGACTGTACCGCAAGCGTGCTGGTTAAATACGAGACGTGCTGGGGAGAGTCAGGGCAGGTAAATGTGAAACTTAAATGTCAGCGTTTCAATGACAGCAATTACCGCTCCTGGGGAGATGATGGCCGCTTTGGTTCCTTCCATTGTTTAAAAAAAAAGCTGCATGAAACATTCATTGTGAATTAAACTTCATATTTCATGTTAGAGTGTAAACGCTTTTGCCTAACCATGGTCACAGAGCTGCTTGAAATTCCAGCTTTAAAATTTAAATTGGTGAGTAAGAACTACAAATGAGGCAATCACACCGCGAGCGGGTCTGAGAAAACATGAATCACACACAAATGAAGTTAAGGGATCATAGCTGCACAACTGGTTTCCATTTGCTTTTGCAGCGAGGCACAATCCAATGTCAAATGTCAGAAAAGGATGCACAACACAGCGATGTTGTTATCAGATAATGCAGCAATGTTTTGGTTTTCAAAACAGCCTGGTATACAGTCTTAAAACAATTACCTGTTTGCCAACACACACACAAATTGTACAGCTATCTTTGTGAGGACTTTCCATAGACAGAATATACAGTTGTACAGTCATTATATCACTCACCCTACCCCTAAACCTAACCCTCACAAAAACCTTTTGGCATTTTTACATTTTCAAATAAGTATCACTTAGTATGTTTAATAATCAGTTTCCATTGTGGGGACTGCTGGCTGGCCCTCACAATGCAGGTGTGTGTGACTTTTACCATCCTTGTGAAGACAAACACACACACTGCTAACCATCCAATACTAGTGGCATACATTGGCTACGCCGCTCCTTACCCCCAGTCTGCGAGCTCATGGCATCTAACCAATGGGTAAAATTAATCATAACAACATGAATATTAACACGCTGAGGGAACAGGCAGCACTGCATTACCGCAGATCATCCATTTCAATCTAACCAGATCTAATGGGAAAGCACCTTACTGGGGAGAAAAGTTTAGCATATTAATCCCCCTGACAAAGAGAAAAGGGAACTAAATAATTAAACGACCAATCTCAAGCCCTCCACGAACTTCTGACTCTTTATATAGTGCTCCGGCGATCCTTCCCTCTCCCGCAGGTGTGGGGACGGGAACGTAAACGGATCTGCAAAAAGCAAGGTTAGACACCCAGATTAAGGCCGTAAAAATACACCTGGGACTTATCTCCTGAGAATCTTTATTTTGATGGTTATTAGTTTCGAATCAAAGGGGTTTCGAATTGTTATCGCATTTCTGCATGTTATTTGCAAGCTGAATTTGCAAGTGTACCTTCAGGGGAGAGCCGGTTTGTTTAATTTGTTCAGCCTTTTACAACTCTAATTAACTGTAAACAACTTCAGATATTGTCCCTTTGCAAAACTAAAGGTGGAGTGTGTCGTTCCTGTGCAAACAAACAAGATTGGTTAAGCCGTGTCTGGCAGGTTGGCATGGAATGGGCAAAGAATGAGCAGGCTTTCGAAATGCACAACAGTGTTAAAACTTCTCAACAAAATCAACTAAACGATGCACTTATTGATAGTAATATTGTTTAAGGGCAGGGTTGGCGAATTCGAAGAGGCTAGCAATAGCAAGCTAGCTTTGAAAGCATAAGATCCCGCCCTCCCTTCAGAGCGATCTCCAAAGCCACGCCTCCTCCAACACATGAACGCATACATAGTTTGCCAGACAAGCAAATCATCCAATTAATTGCATAAGCATTTTAAAGTCCTGCGCCTTCCACAGAACATGCATAATTATATAAACACATTTAGATCACTTGAGCGCTATCAGAATTTGAAGAATTTTCAATCAGCATAACAAAAAATGTTTCTGGCAAGAATCGCCTGCTCTGCCTTTTAAAACTAAACACGCATAGCAACAATGTCCATATGTTTCATCAAAGAACAGCGATAGACTTTTTTAGCTGCTGTTTAATGGCAGTTCACACTTGCTCTATACATATATTTCATCACTGAAGACAACAGCTCACGCTCTGACGCTGCTGTTAAAAACACTTTGATGTTTACTGTGAAGGGAGGTCAAGTATGAGAGCATCAAAGGTTTACAGGGTCAGAAGCTCTGTGGAGAAATCACAGCCTCAAATGGCAAGCCAACCACAAAGAGCTACGTCAACCCAGAAAGATCACTCAAGGTCGGGACGGATGATCACTCATCCAGCGCTGTCCTGCTATTGGAAAATGGTCTCTCACAAGGGTATCATCCAATCCTAGCAGAACTAAAACCCTATTACACCGACATCAGGAGATCTATGGAGTTCTCCTCAGTTTCAATAGCACAAGTTCTGCCTTTTCATTTCCTGTAAAAACGACAAGCTTTGTGTTGAGCTCCGCGACTTAAGCTCCGTTGCAGGAAATAATTTCAACTCTCCTTACAAACTCAGTTTGTAAAAATGAATGTACAGTAATGCACCCCCATGCAAACCTCCACGCCACAAATAAACACATTTCATTCAAACAAATATGCAAAAAATGTACAGTTTCAAAAAGTATAACATTACACTTGAACTTTACAGATGTTTACAACTGAGACTTTTTACAATTAACCATGTTACAATTCTTGCAAGATTACAAAAAGATATGACGTAACGATCTGTTAAGAACTGTTTACATGGAGAAAACACCACCCACAGAAATTATGCAGATAACGCAAAACCAGGCATTCATTCATTCACCTAGAAAATCTCCACCTCAGAAGCATTATTTAGAAAACTTTACAGCTCAAGCAGCAAACATTTTACTGAATAATTCACGTAATGACTTTTACAAGCTTCCTAACTGCATTTTATACCCTACGGTACACCTGCCCATAGACGGCCACTGTCACAGTGTGCTTGTGCACACAATTTATCTTTGTTTTTACAAACTGAAGGAAGAGCCAAATTTACTTTCATTAGTAATTAACAGCCCCTGTGACATGTCAAGATGAAGTTGTTCTATTAATGGTCATTTATATTTTAAAAGAAAAATGGTGACAGTTAAAGCCAATTAAAGCTGCAATCCGTAATTTTTGCAGGGTATTTGCAGAGATATTTTCTTAACATGGATGACAAGCTTAAATTGTAAACAACTGCTGTAAGAACAAGCTACAAACGCTGCACCATCTACAGTACCCGGACATGCAATATAGCCGGATCTTCTTCCTTCAGTTTACAGACCGACAGCTCAAATGATAAATCATTATTATAAATTTACCAGTGTGAATCAGGGTAAGACTGTGTTAAAGCACAGAATCTGTCGTGTACTTGCTCAATAACTGATTTTTGTTAATTTTTAACTAACTAAAGGTACGGATTGCAGCTTTAAAGGTCGTCTTTTCTCTCTGCAGATCTCTCAGTACTGGCAGGTGGAAGTGGACTGAGCACTAACCAAGGTCAAATAGGTATGATCAAATATTTCCTTTATTAATTTGGGGACAGGCACATCCTAAACTCTGAATGTGCCCAAATGTCACAGTTGGTTTACGTGAAGGAGGCGTGTTCTCATTCAGCGAGAGTGGAAAGCAGTAGCGATGCTGGAATTGTCGCTAGATTGAAAATTAGCAGTCTGCTAAACCTCCTGTCTTGTGCTGGGCCTGTCGGATTACAAATCAGCGCAGGTAATCATTTTCTATTGTATTGGGCTCTTACAAGCACTGACTCCTGGGGGCCAAACATTCTCTGAAAGTAGCAGCACACGAATACTGATGGAAATACGCTGATGGATCTAGAGTGACTTCACAGAAAGAGACTGAGGCAGCGCATGTGTGACTATCAAACCAGTGCAAACAGAATCCGAAACCGTGTTCTGCGTTTGCAAGTGAGCAGAGATGCGACCTCCAGCGAATACAATTAAAATGGCTTTTCATGCCAGACATGGACCAACGAAAAGACATGATGCCTGATCTTGGAAACAGAGGTATAAAAATGCACTGATTAATGTTCAATGAAAATATGATACATATCTATTATAGATTTTAATAAATAAACCTGTTCAGAGGATGATACGACATCCCTCTGCTTAATATCACGGTCCTGATTACCCATTAGGGTTTAATTTCCCTTACAGAAAAGACACATGAAATTTACATGTGCAAAAACACACAATCACATGTTTTTCACCACGTTTCTGTGATTCCATGGGTTTCCTCTAGGAAATTACATGGGATTCACATGAAAATATTCCAGAACCACACATTTCACATCTGATCACGTGTTTTTGCACACGTGAAATGTATGTGCCTTTTCTGTAAGCGTTGCAATTGTATGAAAAATAAAGAATCATAATTAAATCAAATCACTGTCTGAGCAAAATATGTACTCTTTATTAACAAGTGGTCTTTCATCAGACCATATTTTAACACTGTATCATGGTTTTGTGGTAATCTAAAGAGAGCAACACAAATGAACCACTAATGAAGCAGAGATCTACTGTGATCTTTCTCTCACTCTTTTACTGTAGTGCCCTTGAGCTGAACACTACCACAGAATAAGTGCCTGGATCATCTCAAATACAGGCCTAATCAAGGATGTTACTCAAGGGGTCAAGGTTTGGCTCGCCCTCGAACTGCTCACAGTCTGTTCGCCAACATATGATGTACCCAAAACTGGAAAAGACTTATAGACCTCCTTAATGTAAACACATATTCTAGTCTGAGGACCAAATGTAATATTTTATAACTAAACATTCTTAAATATCATTGTTTATGATGCTCACAGCCCTGGGCCTAATTCACCAACGCTACAGAATGAAAATTATGCAAAACTCTCACAGCTCCCCAACATTACACGGGCCGCTCTGTAATAGTTTTCCTATTTGCAACTTAAGTGCTTGAAAGCAGACACAAATAAATAGAGTGAAATAGCAACATTTGAATAGCCTTCCCACTTCACTTTGCAGCTGTTATGTGATTGAAAATAAAGCCCTGCACCCTTGGTGAGGCATGTATACTTAATAGGACTCTATGTCCATCTTTACAGGAGGGAAAACTGTATCAATTTCATGAAGTGATGGCAAAATACAAGACAGGTAGGCTGAATTAACATGAAAATGACACAGGGGGAAGGTAAGATCATCTTCATGTCACACATTACAAAATAAGGCAGGAACTCTGAAGACTGGTGCTAGAAACAGTTTCCTGAATGGATTTCACAGTGAATTCCCTACATAGCCCATGCTGTAAATATGCTTTCAGCTGCTGCATTTTGGAGAATTCGCTGAATATTGCTTTTGAATGGCAAATACAGACAAAGAAACTCCCGTGTGTTGCAATCCAAGAGGATTTATGCATCATTATTGCACGAACACTGAGAATTTGTCGCATGATACAGTCACAAGACGCTGCAGTAAATCTGAGTACAAGTTCATGGACTAAAGAAACAGTTCAACCAAAAATGAAAAGTCTGTCATCATTCGCCCGCCCTCATGTGACACTGTTTCTTCTGTGGAACACAAACAGAGAACATCCTGAGGGGGTTCTTCACTATACAATGAAAGTGAGTGGGGACTGGAGCTCCAAAAATGTCCCGGGGGTCCAAAAGTTCCAAAAATGACAAAAAAAATCATAAAAGTTTCGCTTGCGTTCCATGGATGAAAGAATGTCGTACAATTGTATAATAGAAATGTAGTTTTTGCATGAACTGTCCCTTTAAGACGCAATCAACCAGTCCTGCAACTATCTTAAGTACGACAGCGATGCTTTAACATATTACTTTGACTCAGTTCCATCATTTCAACAGCACAGCTTTATCTTTGGCCGCAGAACTAATTCCGTGATGGCGTATGAATTGTCATCCTCATGATGAGAGGCCCATCCACAGTTCCGGAAATTACCTCACTTTTATCTTTCATACTCATTTTAAGTTTGAGCTTGGCAGAACGACACACCTGACTGACTTTGCCTTGTACTTTTAAGAAGATGTGAACAGAGCCAACGGAGCGCAAGCAAAGAAGCGAAGAGCTAGTAGATTTTTCTGAGGTTTAAACGTGCGTGGGTCGGACACCTCGCGACTCCCCGACAGTTAGATCTGATTATCTTTCAGAAGGGCTCGAAACCATCTCTGGTCGGCTTGTATAAAAGAGCAAAAACTTGAGTTAAAATTCAGGAACGGCTTTCAGCTTTTAAACATCTTTGACATTTCAAACAAAAGCCCGGATTGGTAACAGACTCCGGGCTGTTGATAAGAAGCATTTAGGCTCAAGACAGCGGATGTATTCAGGGATTTTTAGGGCTGTTTTTCCATTTAACCTTGTACTTTGCAGCCAAACCTCAAGGTAAGGCCTGTCCACTCTAAAGAACACTACATTAAATAGAAATGCTGCCAGGAACTTGGCCTCAGGCCAGCTAAACAAATATATTTTTTCCCTTTAATTACTTAACCCAAAGGTTAATCTTCAGGGATGTCTCGGATAGGGGCTTCAGCCGTGATCCATCTGGGTTTATCATCCCGCTCCTGATCATCAAAATCCCCGCCACGAGGCACAGAGCCCCATGATGCGCTTCTCAGAAATCGGGGCAAGCGTTAATGGCAGACAAAGCCGGGCGACACTCGAACCCTTCCTGCGCTCTCTTTGGCCCGAGCTCTCATCTCAGCAGGTTCGAAGGCCTTGCACCACGCACAGCTGCCCACTTCAATAAATGCACAATCTGTCAGCGTTCGCTGCTGTCGGGCGCCACCGGCGATTTGCGCTTTCCATTAGGCATCGTGCTGAAACATGCAAGAAGAGAAGAGCAAGCCGAAAGAAAAGAACGTTTACACTCACACTGGGTCTCATTCACTAACTAAGTGTTGCTATGTGCGCAGGAAAGGGATTCACAACAGGTGCAAACAAAATCATTTTTACCCTTGTTCTAATGTCGATGAACTCTGATGAAAAGAGCGCGTACCTGTGGTTTATAATTAGTATACAGTAAAACATGGCTAAAACGTAGAGGATGTGAGTTGTGAAAACATGCAATCTGAATATGTTCTATATTTTAGCTTAAACTAGGAAAAAATGCAAGGGCAAACTAACCTGCACACAGAAAAATGCATACACACAGTTAATGATTGAAACCCACTGTGAGCATGAAGAGAACTAAAGCACCACCCACAGATAAATGCATGCAAAACACAGTGTATGGCCATAATGAAATTTAATGATTTATTTACTGGACTCAAGGGTCTTTCACCCTGTTGATCTGGGAGCCTGTGCAACTCGGTGGCTTTGAAGTGCAACTCATGCGGCACATTTATATAAACTGGTTGATGTCACGCTTTAACAGACTCTAAAAAGATTACGCTTAATAAAAGATCAGGAAAAGACCTGTTTTGGACATTTATGGCCCTCTGTAAATATACAGGAGAAAATGTGCAGTTCTCTTCTGCCACTCAAGGCTTAAGTTGGGATTTATAAAGTTTACTGTCAGATTTGCGAAAAGAACCAGGATGTTGGGGGGTCTAAGCGCTGTCGCATGATTACAGCTGAAGTGTTGTCATACACAAAGCGTCAAACCATTTTTGGTTTACCACGACACACAGCACTGCAGAGTTTGATTACAACCGTGCAGCTGTAACAAGCCAAGAGCTCTTGAAGAGGTTGTTAGGCACGTCAGTGGACGTTGAGAGGGCTTCACGTTTGGATACAAATTACAGTTAAAAAATAATGCACGTTTATGCACCTGACATCATCAACATTCAGGCGTGATAAGCACGGTTGACCAAGGAAATGCGTCTTATTAAAACAACCGCAGCTTTGCTAAGAATGAACCTGTACGAACTGGATCAGCAGAAACGATCGCTTCCTCCTCAGAGACCAGCATGCTTGTTGTGCAGAGATGACATTGGTGCTGTAATTATTATGTTTGCATAGACGCAGTCCGATGATGATCTGAAGTTCTGCTTTGTAAAGAAAGCCTTTTATGGCTCTGACCTGACACGTGTCTCTTCACACATGCTGGATTCTGCTTTATTCTGATAGATGGAGCATGATCTCCACCTACAGGCTGCTGGGAAATCTCTCCTTCGTGATGGGGGGGGGACAGGGGGTGGGTGGTGCGGTGTGGGTTGGTCGCAATCAATGCGACTAATTCAAGAACTGCAGCAGGGCGAAAATGCCACCAAGAGGAGGGGAAAAAAGGCAGGATAATTCCATTTGAAACCACTGCGGGTATATCCGTGGAGAAAGCGCTATCTACACACCTTAATCGCAATATAACGACCTGCATGCAAGTGCCTGCTGGGGGGACTTGCTGGATGCAGCTATTGATTGAGGACAATCTATTAATTACTGTTAGATTCCACTGCAGCAGGTGATTGTAATGCAAATACCCAATGCTCAGATGGTTGAGTGTTAATAGCCCCTGGTAGAAAAGCAGCATACAGCATTTTGTTTTTTATTTCTGAGAACAAAGGCACTTTTCATGGATGAGCTTTTGAGAAGTGTTGACACCATGCTTTCTCAAAGGAATCAAATTTGTTCCCACTCCTCTGGTTTGGTTTGAGTTTCTCCCACCGTCCCTACGAGTGCGACAAGATGAGATCGAGAGCGAATAAAAACAAGAAAGACAAACATCAGAAGTCTGAAAGCAAACAGTCATTCTCTGCAGAATAAACCCCTGTGCTGTCAATGGGTGCAGTGTGCTGAATATGCAAATACAGGAAACAGAAAATCGCATATGTATTATGCAAGTGCAAGTCTTTGACACTCACACCTTGCTACTCAAACCCCTTTCCACACGGGCCTTTAAATCAGATGTATTTGTGGCCCATAACCGTTTTGCTGGTGAATGGATTGTTCTGCAGCTGGGGCTGCATTACTCATAATCACACACAGGTTCAGACGGCGGTCTCTCCCTGTTTTCAATCTTAGGAAACCCCTCATGCTGGGTATCTTGCTCTGTGTCTGCCCAGCCCACTTCGGTGCACCATGCCTGCATGAGGTACCACATATCAGGAAAACTTTTACAGTGGCGTCTTCTTTTCCCTTTAAGTTTTATGTCTTTTAGAAGCACAGCTATGGTATCATCACAGACTCTTCAAGTAGACAGCAGGGCACAACCCCTGATCTTTCAGACAAGCCCCAAAATGAAAGGATCAGACCCTGTATGCATGCTGCAGTGAAGAGATGCACCATGGGAAATAAAGCATGAGAAGCAGTTCATAAGCATAGTGCGATTACAGAACAACACAGAGTGGTGGGAGTTTTTAAAGGGACAGTCTGAACAGGTTCAGTGTGAATCGGTCTTAATAATAGCAATTTGAGATGATTAATCTTACTGTGCAGCAAAAGCATCTCAGCTATCTGTTTTATGTGTTTCATAGTCAGTGTCCATCATAAAATGATGCAGAATATCAGCAGCAGAGACCTGCTAAACATTTTTATCAATTACACAAGAAATCTACGAGATCACAACCAAATATTTACACTGCAATAAAAACGACACAGGCATCAAAATTGACCCTCTTCATTAACCAACTAGATTCTGAAGAGTGAGTGATGTAGGAAATTGCTCTTTGTGTGGTTTTAAGCACATTGAAAGAATTCTGAGTGGATGCTCAAATCTGGCTTAAATCTGGCTCACCTCACGAGAAAACATATATCTGCCTGCCTGCTCAAGTACCCACACATCTCAGGCCACAGATCTAAGATATCACTCATGTTTGTAGCACAAACATGTGGGAACAAATTTATACACTGAAGCTTAATAGGGTTGGGGGTTTGTTCAAATCACTAATCTTAACTAGGAGCAAAATTAAGTGATACTTGCCTTAACAATCACCATTTATAATATCATAGATTCATAGCCTGTTTCTTATGAGTGTAGCTATTTTCTTCGCGCTCTATTCTGGTACAATTCACTCAAAAGTTCTCCAGAAGCTTTACTGTCCGAGTATTTTTTCATAATCACCACCTCCCTCCACACAAATCACAAATTTGAGCATAAAATCATATTTTTTTATCTTGGACAACGCAAGTCCGACAGCTGGACAGGAGATTTGCTTTGCGTCTACCTGCTCTGTCATCGTTAATCTTCTGATGTATTTCTGACAATGAAGCTGAGGCTTTCTGATTGGCTGGTTTGTATTGGCTGACAGCTTGTCTCTCACGCATTTGGCACTGCTCGCCAGCCGCTGCAGCGTCCTGCTACTGGCGTCCTGTTCTGCGCAGCATCTGTTCACAAACTCTAATGATAATCAAGCAACTGTGTCATAACTCAATTTTATGTTACCATGTCCCAGCTTCCAACACAGCTCAAAGATATTATTTAAAGTGGAAGCAATAGAAGACTCAATTAAAGCATGCGTGTGTGTCACCGAGATATATTTACTGCTCTGAAGTCAACGCAAGACGTAATGAAAGACGTTTATTATGGACAACCGTGTCTCTGTTCACGAGGCTCTCCAACCTTGTTCATAGAAAAGGTCACTTGACTAATGCATTTTTTTACCCTTTGCAGACAAGAGATTTATTCAGCTGAAAACTACACTCACTTTAGCTTAATATGACCAAGAAGGTACCGCACAAATAAAACCATCCTGTGGCTTAACTACCCGCTTTTGTAGACTGATGTTGAATCATGTGTACGGCGTATTTTATAACCCGAGACAATGGACATTAACAAAGAGCTGTGGACTGGAGTGAGCTGGGCTCCCACATTGCAATGCAAACAATAAGGGAGGAAAATGATGAAGGAAAATCTAACTGGTGCATTTTCTAAAATGTAAAGCAGGGAAATTGATTTTACTAGATTTGACATCTCCAGTTCTTACCGGGTCATATCATGACGAATTACATTTTCTAGAAATAAAAGTTCATTGTGTTTTGAAAACACTGCAACTTTCAGAACTCAAAACTTCCTGCCTAGTTCAAAAAGAAATCATGTCAAAATCAAGCTGCAAAAGCCCTTGGATTTATGACAGAAACCCAAAACATTGAACCTCCATCCTGGGTATAAAGAGCATGCTCTGTTTATCACTCCACATGTGAAGAGGGCATTTACCAAGACGTCTTAAAGGCACAGATGCATTAAACAGCAGCTTTCAAATCTAAACAATTGCTCTTATTATTATTAACTTATTAACATTGTAAGTCAATACAAAGTGAAACAAATTGTAAAAAAGTAAGACTTACTGTAGTAGCCATACAAAACAGTGTCTTCAATCTGCTGTCTAGTTTCGTTGTTTGCCGCCCAGTCCTAGATTTACAAAACAAAAATGTCAGATAAACAAAATATAACACACTGTCATACACTGTCATTTCACAACATCAGCATTAGATGTGAATCACAGAGAGAGGCACAAATATAGGACATCTGTCCCAAATGTTCAAAATCCGACCAACAAACAGTACTATATTGTACTATACAGTGAGGTAAAAACCAGGAGTTTTATAACAGTACCTCAAACAGTACCATGGGACACTGGTAACACAAAGAACTGGTTCTCCGAGTACACTGTGTTTTTTCCCCCAATGTGTCAGAGATTCTATCAAAAACGTGACCCGACACTCTGATGACTCACACGTTCTCAAAGAAGATCCAAATGCCAGAGAGAATTGCTGTCTGCCGTGCTGCAGTAAATCTCTCTCCCTCTCGCTTTCTCCTCCATCTTCAAAACTCCATCCCTGCGTTCATAACTCACCATTTCATCATGCCCAAGATCAAACCTGTAATTGCTACATGAGCACCAGAAAAACCATCATTCCAGTGTTGACTCAAACAAACGTGACGTTTGCTTACGGATTCTTGCAAATCTAAACAGGCCGAGACATAACTAGATAGATCTAGTTGCACAACAGGCACAATGACCGCTGCTATATTTTGATCATTAATTTTACAATTTGTGATTACTGGGATAATTTAAGAAAAAAATGATAATTATATTTAAAAAGAACAATCGAAGCCAGAAGTGGTTGTGTGCTCGATTCCCAGGGAACACACATACTGATTAATTGCATAGCTTGAATGCACTGTAAGTCGATTTGAATAAATGTGTCTGCCAAATGCATAAATGTAGAACAACGTTCCATTAACATTTGATTACTAGAAAATGTCCAAATACCTTCTGTCAGAACAGCCATTGTCTTATCACTTAAAACCAACACATTTCATTTTATGAAATGTTTTCCATGCAAATACACTATCTTTGTTTATTTAAAACATGCCACTTGACGTTATATTTTGTCATCACACAATGACAGTCACAGTTTCAGGTCGGGCTTAAACGTCCACACAACTCTGTCACCTAATTTAACCCGATCAGCTTTGCCTTCTAAACAACACTCCCAGAATAATGAAGATCTGGGAACGAATCGTTAAGCGTACGAGAACGCATCCTCATTAGCCAAAACCCGGCCTGTCAATCATCACTGTAATCTCTTCAGGGCAGAAGAACAGAAATAAACCTACAGAGTCGTACGTGCACAGCCTGAATTAGGGGATGTCGAGTCGGGAAGGTTCCTCTTCCCATTAAGTCAGCTTACTCAGCTGGAGGAAGAGATACATTTGATCGTCACATCAGAAAAACGGATTACCAGTGGGCCAAAGCCAAGAAGATCGCTGCCATAATCTTGTGTGTTTATCCAAGACTGGATAGCTCCTTCCATTTCAACCTCCCACAACAAAAGCAGCTGTCTGCTCGATTTATTATGCGGTGTGAATCACTGTTGAGCTTCAGACTGACTTTCAAACAGCATTTTCCCACCGATTCGGGTTAATGTTTTGTATTTCATCAGCATTTGTTGTAATCTTCCCTGCAAGGCTGTAGTAAATATCAGTAAATATTGCTCTGTGCTCTAAGAAGGACAAATTCTGTGGATACTCATAACTTTGCACTTTTGAACTTACATACGTGAGGAAGGTGTGTGAAGTTACACATTATGTAAACAAAAATTGATTTTTACAATTCAAACTAAAGATCATTCCATGAATTTTAAAGTGTTTTGAGAACGTGTGGGACAGAACGATCGGTGGATTCATCAAAGATCTCATTAACCTGACAGAGTTACGGAGAATCTTGTTAGGTCAACCTGCTCCTCCTGGAGAGATGATCTGTGACACAATCGTGGATTCTGGGCTCTTAAGAACACTACAAAACTCTCATATTCCAATTAAAGAATAACACCAGTAATGACTTTTCGTCTAGTTTCGATAAAGTTAAATCTGCTCTTGACCTCTACAAGTTCTTTTCAACAAGCTTAGGGCTGATCATTATCACAAATTAAAGCTGGACCGACACTCAGATCTCATTTTATTCTGGACACACTCCAGTTCACGACCAGGTGAAAATACTGCCAGTACGGCTTAGATATTTCTAATTTATGTATTTATGGATCAACTCTTTTGGTGGATAATCGCCTGCAATTGTTAGTCAAAGCATGATTGAACATTAGATGGAAATAGTCTGGTTTTAACCTCATGCTCTGACCAAATCTAACCCACAATCCATTTGGTTTGTAAAGCAATGACTCAAGATTTCAGGGTCATACAATGTAATATAATCAGACTCAAATAATGGAATAAGAAGTCTGAATCACTTGCCCTCTGATTAAAGAATTTATAAAGAAAGTTAATTACATTTTTTTTATTTCACCCAGATATGTTATATGTCATGTATGTTATATGTCACCCAAATATATCATTATTATATTTACTCACTCTCAATGCATTTCAAACCCAAACTTTTTCTTCTATGGAAAACCAAAAAACTTTTTGGCACTTGTAACCAGAAGCTGTTTTATAAAACACGCTAACTTTACAATCTTGTCTTATCTTTTTAATAAACATGGTAAATTCAGTCAGGAACGTATTTGGAACACTGAATTTGTCTGATTTTAACTCAGAACGTAGATGTTGGTGTGAGCCAGAAATTGCAGTTGACGTATTTCAAAGTGAAAGTGAAAAATTGAGGGCATGGCGGGGAGGGCTAGTGGCTCTGGCTCCGCCCAAGCCGTCAGACTGGCATCATCAGAAAAGATCAGCCATTCTCAAGGGGAAGCACTTTTTCAGATTTTGATTAAAGATTACTAGGACAAAAATGTAAAAAAGAATGAAGTGTACGGATAAATCATTTACAATAAACACTGCAATATTCCATAAAATAATACGAATAGTGTATTTTGATTAGATGGGAGCTTGACGCACCCCTTGCACAATGTGACTTTACCGTATGGATATGGGCAAAGTAAAATGTCTTTTTCTTCTTCTGTGTCCCATGCAAGAGAAAGGTCTCATATAGGTCTGAAATGACATAAGGGCGAGTAAATGATTTTTGGGAAAACTATTCATTTAAATTGTGCTTGCATCGTCATGCAGTGCATTATTAAAAATGAGAATTGTTATTGCAATGCAGAAATATAGCTACCACTAATGTTTAAAAGAATAATAGGTAACCGTATTACTCCATAAAGAGCTCTCGCCAGAGGAGGAACATTCTGTTCTGTTTCTGTGTTACTTGATTTAAGACTGGAAGGTAATACCATGTTTAATTTTTCATCATCCAAAAGAATCTCGAGTCCATGGTTTCATTAATTATGCCACTCTGTTGCCATGGAAACCCCGTCTCACCAGAACATTTGAGTTTCAAAGTAAAAGAAAGAGGTGCTTAACTCACTTAATTCAGTAAATACAAACCTGAAGTACAGTATTGATTTCTCTGCCTCTTTATGGGGAACATTCGGAGAAATTGTGTCATCTGTTATATTTCCCTTTATAACTCACAGACGACTTCAAATCTAACCACCTTCTTTTGGTACAAGAAACATTTATATATCCTAACAGCAACAGAATCCTTAAAACAGCCACATTAAATAAATCCAATGTAACGATGTAACTGCTTACATTTACTGTTATGTAAAGTGGTCTAAATATAAATATATATTTATCTGATTTAATTGCATCAGTACAGGATGATATTATTGTGTGAACAATTTCCTCACCCACACATCTGAGGCAGAGAAACTATTTTTTCTTAAGAACAACAAGCACTGATGAATCTCACATAACCTGAGGGAACTTCCTGTTGCCTTTAAACAATACAAGACACATCTATCTGTCACACCTATAATAATAGAGCTACAGGGCTGAATTAACCTGTCCGATAACACAGGTGTGAGTAAGAAGCTTTTCCTCCACAATCACAGGTCATAACATAAAAGTGTTTCAGGCTACATAGATACCTTGTAGGTGCCATTGGGAAACTTCATAAAAGACACCAGGAAGATGTCCACAGGCAGAAGAGCTGATGTGATGAGGGCGATGGCCAGAGCACATATGGCTGTGATGGTGGAGATGACCTCGCTCTCCTGACGGCTCTGATACTTCCGGATATAAACCCAACAGAAGGCCACGATCACCTAAAGATAGAGTGGAAACGGACAATACAGTCTGCTTCACAAAACTATTTAAAATGATGTCACAATCTGTAAAACGTTCAATGCTGTAACACCTGACAGTATGTGTTTCCCATGACCTTAAAGGAACAGTGTACTGTGTACAATAATTCCCATAATTCAATTTGTTCTAAATCATAGTTTTGAAGACTTTACTGATTCTCTAAAATGTGAAAATAATAAAAAATTAAGAATGAGCAGGTATGTCCAAACTGTTTACTGGTACTAAAAATATAATTAATATAGGCTAAATCAGGATAACAATACCGATCAAACAAAACATTCTAGCCATAATATTGTTGCCAAGGAAATAAATGCCAAAATACAAAATTTGATGAAGAAATATAATAAAGGACAATTAAAGAACTCTGATGTAGATCTGTGCTCAAGCCCTGCTCATAATCCCAAATGAAAATGTTTTACATACCAAAGTAATTCACAAATAAACTGAGCTTTTGTAAAATGAATATTCTGTAATCAGCAGCATTCTTAACATTTTGTGGTGCTGTCTCTTCAACAGACCTAAATCTCTGGTCTCGAGCTGATCTGTGGAATATAATACAGACAGCTGGCCTGCATATAACAAACCTCCTGTGATATCTTCATAAGCTCAGAACAGCCTCCAAGTATCGTGTTATTTAAAGAATCAAAATGCAAGTCTGTGTCACACTTGTAATTTATCAATTGCTAGTTCTTCTCGTAAGACAAAGACAAACCGGCCCACAGATTTAAAACTAACCTCTGGGACAGTGGTCCCTGAAAGCCTTAATGTTGTATCTCATTAACAAAACAGCGATAACAGTCTAACTTTTTGCAGGAACTCGAATCAGAGTAGAAAGGTCATATTCCAAACACATCTAGCATTAGCTCTCAGGGCGCCGCTCTGATGAGTCTGTGATTACAAGATGCTGTTTTCAGACAAGATCAATTAAGAGCCCAGTGCGTATTAGACTCTGAACGCTCGGTCAGATAATGACCCAGTGCTGTGCATCTCAATCAGGAGGAACTGAGCTCATTATATAACAGGAAAAGCCAATCTCAACGCATTTGTTAAACCACAACACAACACGCTGAGCAGGTTGAACACCGACAGATCTTAGATTTGATGTACTTTGTGCTTCACCAATGTCACCAGACGCACCTGAGAATCACTGTTTTCACACAGGTGTCCTGAACACCTCCCACACCATTGGTCAGACAACAGATAGTCCCGCCCACAAACCCACGCCATTGGGTAAGACAGCCTTTCTTTGGTCATGTGGTC
The DNA here is from genome assembly GCA_036877525.1 of Chromobotia macracanthus. Classification (NCBI taxonomy): domain Eukaryota; kingdom Metazoa; phylum Chordata; class Actinopteri; order Cypriniformes; family Botiidae; genus Chromobotia; species Chromobotia macracanthus. Next base: position 3,814,798 of record JAZGTH010000070.1, on the reverse strand, counting down.
ACAGTGCCCAAACAAACACAGTCATGAATGGAAAGTATGACGGTGTTAAAGTTTTCTGGGTAATCAACATACACATTTACCACACATAACATACAGTTACCTCTGATTGTGTAGAATGAGAAACCTTATTATTGAACAAAATTGCACATCTTTGTATTAACATAAACCTCATATACAATCAGATGCATAAGCATTAGATGCTCATGTACATTTGTCCACCTAACATAAAACTAAATAGCAACATGATGCTGTTAAAATAATACTAACATATAGTAAACACCTATTTTTACTATAACAATCAACAGCAAATATACTTCGAGGACGTTTGTACCATTAAACACCATTTAGCTGAAACTGGGCTGCATTGGGGTCTATTCCTTCTTTCATAAGTTCATAAAATAGCTTGAAAAGTTGATAAAAATCCAACATGACAGGAAACAGAGATGATTATGACCTGACATGACAGGTAAACAGGTCGAGCCACAGCCCAGCGTGATGTATAGCGGGATATAAAGGGCAATATCGCCTCGCATAATAAAGCACTACTAAGCACAAGGAATAATGGACAGTTTGCGTGTCTCACCAGTAAAACGATGGTGAAAATGGACCATCCGAGCACAGATTCAGAGAGCAGCGCCATGACAGCTTCACTTCCTGCAACACGGCTGAGCAGCGTCACGTGACCGCTGACGTCACACGGAGCGCACGTCACGGGCACTGAGACGCTCGACAGTTTTATATTTGTTTGTGTAATAATGTTTATATAATGTTTTCATAGTCTCACCCCTAAAGACGTCATCATTTCACATTTATGTATTTATAACACTTTACAATTGCATTAGCTGACATGAACTAACCATGAACAATATATTGTTTTAGGTTTGTTTTGTTCATCTTTGTTCATGTCAATTGTTAGTAATGTAATGTCACCAATTGTTCATTGTGCATTACTAATATAAACAGACAGAGCGATTGGTTTTTTTTAAAATGATTTTTAAAATGTATTACGACATGTTGAAATCGACATTAGGACGGACACATACTGTATGGTTTTGTTAACTGTTAGTTTATTTCAACAAAATGTAACATATTGAACCTTATTTAAAGTGTTAAAATAATTTTCCTATTCACATTTGCATCCCTAACCTGTACGTTTTAGTTTTTCATTTATATATTTATAATAACTGGCAAGGTACTGCAGTACAAATCCATCTATAAAGCTATTTTATTTCTGAAAGAACCATCTAGGTGAAATAACTACATATCTGTTCGGAGAAATATAAGGAACCGTCTAAGACGTCATAGGATTTCATATAAGAACATGGTCTGACATTTGAAGCAGATTTATATTTTTAGATATAATATTTCGATTTCTATACTTTGACAAAACAAGTGTTTGTTTATGATGTGACTGTAACTGCCCAACAATTCACTAAATCCTAGGTAAAGTCAAACGATAAATTTAATTCGGACTTTATTCTTTCCTCAAGAGCAGGAAATAGCTTTCCTGATTTAAAGTTTAATCTCTTACAATCCCTTCTGCTGAGTTTTTGGGCTGGAACTGTCCGTCCACGTTTCATTTAATCTCTAAAATAATTCACGACCCTTGCTAAATGATCATTTCACCTCCCTTTATTTGAGATCTGCTGTGTATCTATTCATAAACTGGTTGTCCTTGGTTATAATCAGAGAGCAAAACTGTATTTTGGATCACATTTGGTAAAGGGATAAATCTTCAAGTGTACTCGCCTGCCAACTTCTGATCTGACTGAGTGACACTTTGGGAGTCATTAAGCCTTTAATCTAATCAGCACTATTCCCCTCTCTTACATCTCAGAACCAATTACCTAATATTACAAGCCTCTGTTTAATGCCAGCTTTCTGACTCTGAGTTAAATGACGAGACAGATGATTGACAGTCAGTGATTGGAGTCAGTGCATTGTCAGAGATGAAGATCTCTCTCTGAGGTCATCTTCAGGTGAACAGTGATTTGAAGCAGGACTCGCTGGTGATTCCTGTATGATTTTAAAGCCCAGCATTAAGTCAGGAAACCTATATGATCCTGCTAATGCATCTGGAATTTAAACACACCACATAAAAACAATGTATGTCTAAGCATACACACAGTGATTTATGAAAGAAAGATTTTTCTATAATCAGTTTAAGGACACGATGTTCTCTGAGTAATGAATGTGTCTGACGATACATTCTGCACCAAATGATAAATCAAGGCTTTCTTCTTCTAAATAACCCACGGATATAACACTGTCCACACACACGCACACACACACACACGTTTACCTATCTATCTAAATGGGGACATTCCATTGACTCTTGTTTTTATACACAGGTAGTTAGAAACAATATAACCTAAGCTTGACTCACGCTTTTAACCCTCACAGAAAACTTTCTGCATTTTTGCAATTTAAAAATAAAATTATTTACTATATTTTACAGCATTTTTACAAATGAGGATGTCCCCAAAAAGTGGTTGTGCTCAGATTTGTCAGGTTTTTTTAGGTGCAGATTTGTCCTCAATATATGGTTAAGTAAACCCACACACACACACACACACACACACACATATATGTTGGCTTTTCATGTTTTATGGGGACATTCCATAGACATAATGTTGTTTATACTGTACAAATACTGTATATTCTGTCCCACAACACTAACTCTACCCCTAAACCTAACCCTCACAAAAAACTTTCTGCTATTTTAGATTTTTAGAAAACATCATTCTGATTGATTTATAAGCTTGTTTCCTCACGAGGACCTAAAAATGTCCCCACAAGGTCAATATGGTATTTTTATGGGATTTGGTTCCCATAATGCAGTAAATATCAGGACCACACAAACACACACACACACACAAACCCACACCCATTAATTGATCCTAACTCCTGATGATGATCCTACAACCAGCAATCCAAGATTATCCTGGCGGCACTGATATCAGAAAACGCCCGGCTCAGCAAGTCCTTTCATTGAGATTCATCAAACATAATCTGTTCTCTGTCGTTATTTCTAATTAATTTTTTATCTCTTCAAATGGCTTGGCTGTACATCAGGAGAATGAATCCGGTTCGATTTAATGAGGATAATTACCAGTGTGAAAGGTGTAAATGAATAACCTTCTCACTGTGATAATGCACGAGAGGAGCTGCTGTTCAGAAACGACTGACAGAGCCTTAGAGCTGCAATCCATTTTTTTACTTTAAATGACAACAAAAATCAGTCATTAAGAAAGTATTTGACAGATGACAGATCAAATGTTCAACACAATCTCTGTACCTTTCCCTGATCTCCCAAGTAAGTTTATAATACTGATTTATAATGTAAGCAGTGCAGTCTGCTGGGCTTCAGCATACATTAAGAAAAGTACAAAAGGCAACCTGCAATTTTACTTGTTAAACAGAGAGGGCGACCAAGAGGCAAAAGTTACAGATTGCAGCTTTACAGAAGAGCTGGAATATTCCTAAACTAACAATATTGCTCAAAAGTATTGTTATGGTATAAGGGCAAAATGTTTTTACATATAGACTTCCATAGTTGCCTTTAAGCTGGAAAGTATTTTAACATTTAACAAAAATATGTTATTCATAATATAAATATATAAAAATGTATAATATATATAAATATTGTTGTTTTTTACGACCGTATGTGTGTATTTTTTACAACAAATGGTCACAAAGCTCTTAATGGAAGCAGTCGCATCTTGTGAATGTTGTTTTTGCTGCTCAGGTGTCTGGACTTTATATAAACTTGGTTTCACTTTACACACTTTGGCATATGGGAGCATGTTCAACAGTTGCTATAGTGATCAAACACCAGTGCAAAGTGATCAGGCAGGAAAACAGGCGGTCACAGGATAATCACTACAGATATATGACACTGCCCATGAGCTTCAGTCCCAGCTGCAGGGAAACTAAATGTAAGTACAGTATCAGTTTTAGCCAAAGGTTAAATGAACGTGTTTGGAAATGAATGTGTTTTGTCATTTACCAACACCATGACCTTGGTGTCCCTAAAGGAATTTTCTACATAGCTAACAACTGTAGGTTGTAAGAACGTTTCCCTAACATTTTCCTCAAAAGTATCAAACATGTTTAAAATGTTATGTTGAAAGTTCTTAATTCTATTCAACATGTCCAATTCTATTCAGAAGTTCTATTCAAAATGTCAGTTTTTTTGCAAGCTGTATTAATGTTATTGCTTGGTTATAGGAATGTTTTAAAACATTCCACTAACTAATTAAGAATTATGGTTTTGTTATATATTTTATATTATAATACTTTATAAAAAATAAAAAATAATAATTTTATATTTAACGTTAAAGAACATACTACTAACGTTCCTGCAAGAACTTTCTTTTTTGATAATTTTGAGAGAACTTTTAGAGAACGTTAGCCAACCTTCTGAGAATGTTCCCTGTTAGCTGGGTATCAGCTGATCTACGGTACAGAAACTGGTCACTCATAACTTATCTAAATATAAAAATGAATGCCATCAATGTGCCATCAACTGAATCAGAGGTTAAAAACTAATAAGCAATATTGTCACCAGACTGTTGTTTATTATAAACAGTCATAGGTCAGAAGAGCCACATGAGCAGGAGTTTTTTCAAGAAGATCTCTTTTATTAATTTATTCTTTGAAAGGAATTGTCTAAATCTTTATTTCCATCAGTGTCCTGTAGAATGCCGTCCAGCACTGATATACTCTCGCATTCTCTTCATAAGTGCACTACACCCTGTGTTGTCTGCTCTGAAGGAGACTGCAGGGCAGCAGGTGACTTCCATTAGCTGTGAGATACTGTGAGATACTGTGAGATACTGCATCTAATAGCTGATTTCATTTAGCCAGTAGCTCTCATTGGTATTGCATTATCAGTCGCATTTGTCCTCTACAACAACCTGACAGGACAAGCAGGAGGTTTAATCTGTCTACCTGTCTGACTGTCTGTCTGTCAGTCAATCTGTCTGTCCGTCCATACATCTCTCAGTGTCTATCAATGTCTATTAGTTAAATAGACAGTCTGTCTATTTAACTGTCTGTCTGACCATCCATCCATTCATGTCTTTTCATAAACAAACCGTATCAAAATGATCAAATATTGTACATTTGCATTCAATTTCTTAATAAGCAACAGTCTTATGTTCATAGTTAAAGCTATATTTTCTAGGAAAATGTTCCACATCAAATACTGTCTGCAAATCAAACTGTCTACAAAAATGAGTGAAAAATAAAGAATCCAGTTGAGCTCAGGAAAGTTTAATGATTTTCAGATTCTGATCAGAGGAATAATACAGTGCCACAGTAATACAGCACAGTAATGTATCTATCAAATTGAAATTCAATTGAATGAATTGGGTTTCCCAGCATCGGCTGGCTACGTTCTTCCTTTGTTCTTTAGTATTAGACTCACAGTTTATAAATGTCCACATCGGCTCACCACTGCAGCACAATGAATGAGGTTTATAGGACCTCTTGTTCTCAGTTGCCTCCAATATCCATTTAAATGGTTTTCACTCACAAACTGGAGCAACGTGAGATGCGAAAGCAGAGCTATTGTTTGCAGAGTACTTCAGGGAAACAAAGCATGCGTTCAACTAAATGCTTTAGTCAACACACCATATGGCAGAAAAACAGAGTAATATAACCCATCCTCAGAGTGATGCATTGAACTAACAGACATTTCAATAGCCAGAAATATGCAACAACTAAAGAGAAGGCAAACAGAACGGCTTCTCTCTTAGCAGCAGGTGAGTTGGAAAGGCAGGTGTTCCATCTGATATTGTGTGGGGATTGTGATGTTTGTTTGCCAAGAAAACAGCCTTCTAGAAAGTTTCTGCCTCTGAAAAAGTGAATTCACAGAGCATCACCTGGGAAAGCAGAGCAGAGCTCAGAGTTGTTATGAAGAAATTCAGAGTGTTTGTTAAAATACCGTTCCCCGAAATATCAACTTTCTGTGCTGTGAGAATCGTACAAGGGCAAAAGGATTTTTAAGTCAGTTTGCTTGATGAATTAAACAAAATTAATTACTGTAAGACACAGTCAGTCAAGAGATGAACACAGTGTGTGCTGATTGAACTTGTGTATAAAGATTTTAAGGGGTTACGGGAGGATTATGTTTAATCATACATGAATGTACCTTTGAATTTTTAACATTTTTCTTGTACGTGTTTGCGTGTGTAAACAAATGAATGCTTTTCTTTTGACTTTTCAGTCCTCTAGGCTCTGAGATACATCAATTTAAAACATTTACTGAATTTCAAACCAACACGGATGCAGAAATTAAGCTTCTGTAAAATTAGTTTTGTCAAAATAATTGTAATAATAATATTGACCATGTTTATTCCCTGTCCAATCAGTCCAAGAGTGTAAATAAACACATTTTCCATGTACAAATATATCAGGTTAAGCATACAAAAATAATATTTTAAAAGAGAAAGTAAACAAAAATATCCAGAAGTAACTAAACAACAAAGAATCTATACCTTCAAATTCTTTCCATGCAGAAATAACCAAACAGCCACCAAATTCAACGTAGTGCCATTGTAGGCCAATGAGGACACCCCCTTGACTGGAAATGGTTTAGTCTAATTTCTTGTTGGAGTGGTATAAAAGTGGAGCCAAGGCTCTGTCTCTCTCAGTGTCGCAAACTCTGTGATTTTACTGTGGAATTGTGCTTCTTTAAAACTGTTGTCCCTGGGATGCTAGTTTTGATTGGCCATTGGGCTGGTTTTCCTATGAAAATCTGGCATCCCATAAGGCCCCTCTGTTTCTTAGTTTGTACCTTGGAATATAACGGTCAGTTCTGAACCCCAGAGCAGGTTTGAATTAAGGTACAATAATTCAACTGTTCATATCTTACAGAAGATGTATGCTTTATATAGCCCATGTAAAGTTTTTAATAAACATTTTAAAACTTCCCTGTCCTGCATGCTTGAACAATGGTTGGTATACATTGTGGTATTATATACATAATGTAACACCAGTTAAGCAGAACAATTGTTGGTAAAGCAAACATCAGCTGATTAGTGGTGTGTTAAACTACACATATGAATCACGTGTGTCAGATATGTTTGGTACTTAAATTTACCATGATCTTTCAAACATTCTCAATCATGCTGGATAACATGACTGTCAGGTTTTGTACTAACTTATAAAATCCATGATCTCAAAATATTATGCTGGTAACACAATCTGTATTAAATTAGAGAAGCATAAAATACCAAATATTCATCGAATTGTGGACCGTATCAGCATTCTTATGGGAAACAGCATCTGTTTGGAGAGCTGACCAGTGACTAAGTCAAGCGCATGTTTCACTGGTTTAGCTGTAAGGTGGGAGTTACTCGGTGGTGGGATGCTCTTCAGCAGAACACAGGAGACATTATGACGTCGTCGCAGCAGACATGCGAGTGTGCAGTGAATCACAGCTGAGAATGGCTCACAGACTCATTGATTCTCTGTCTGAGAAACAGCTGTTCAAAAAAGCAGCTGGTAATGTGGAGACAGTCACACTAATGAGGCCAATACAAACACACACCTAAACATGCGTCTCACTGTTCATCCGTGTTGAGGGCAGTGTGTAAACACAAAGCGATGGCCAGAGGACGGTCAGATGGTTAGGTGAGATTCCTACCTCAGATAGTGATTTAAAATGATCCGAATGGACAAACATTGTAACAGTCATACAGTACATGCAGCTCTATAGGCAGTGCCAAATTCATATAGTAAGAAATGACACAACACGACAAATGTCACATATAGAGGATTTGTGGACAATATATTGCAGATTTGTGGTACTTACGTTTCACTTCACCAATCCTATATATATATATATATATGTGTGTGTGTTAGTGTGTGTGTTAGTGTGTGTGTGTGTGTGTGTGTGTGTGTGTGTGTGTGTGTGTGTGTGTTTATGTATATATTTATATATATATATTTTTGATGTACTGTCTGTTTAGTGCACTGCATGCTCCAATTCATCTCTTTAACTTATATCTGTAAATATGTATTTGTTTCCCATTTGATGTAATACATCCGTATGAATTTCATTTTGATCATTGATTACTCCGTGTGTAGTTTTGTGTTGCTGACAGACTACATGCGTGTTTATTATGTTGCCACTTCTTACTGCTTGTAAACAGCATTGTTCTACTGCAACTAAAATGTTCTCCTTTTATTCTTCATGTATAATTATTAGGCATTCCTCTCTTGGTCTCATGCATACTAACTGTGACTGTAAACATGTAAGACAATCATTTCCTCACATTGCAGGACTCTGTATGTATTAGTTCATTATCACTTATAAGGACATCACCTGAAATGCACTTACATGCAGATGTGAACCTCGAGTGCATGTTGGAAATAAGTTCATTCTGACGTGATTGCTCCAGTGTACCCTCAGTAGTGTGCTGAGGAGGGAGCCCCCTTCTGAGTGTCCTGTCCGTGTGTTGTTGGCGCACTAATGAGTGGGTGGGAGGGTCAGGCAGTGCGACAAATAAGGACACGGTCCCTGCAAGGGCTTTCATTCTCACTTTTTCTTTGCAAGTGCGCTTTACACGCACAGCTGTGTGACTTGCGCTAATTGTCAGCCTGGATTTTCTTTCTGCGCGTTTGCATGCTGGAATAATAAACTTTCTCGGCGGATGTAAGTAGCTTTGCTCCATGGGTTTTGTCTTTATCGGCTATTGCGAGGCATGTCTCCGATGTCATTTATACACGATCATGTTTATCACTTAAAGTCATCGGAGTTTACCTGGAGAGAGAGAGAGAGAGAGAGAGAGAGAGACATTGCTGATTTATGATCATTCCGCTACGCGGAGAAATTGCGGAAAATGTTGCTTTTGACCCCGCAGATGATCAATTGCACGCATCAGTTGCAGAGTCATTTCATGCATTGTGTGTATGCATGCCTGTCAGTCTGAATGAAGTTTGAGGAAACTGTTTTATCTGTGGCAATGGGACAGCAGTCCTGTCTCTGATGTCTTATATAGGTGACTGTTATAGTCATTCATTGCTGTTTTATGGAAAAGGGTTTAATATGCAACCCTGTAGCATATAAAAAGCATCGGATGAGTATATGTGTATATGTTTTATGTCTTATATCACGCAGCATAAACAATTGCATGTTTGTTGTTTCTCTACTTGAATACATTTCTGTTGCATTGGTGGTTGCCAACATGTACGTGGACTTTTATAGTAATATAAAATAAGGTTGAGTTCAATTTTGACTTTAAAATAAGTTTGAATATTCCATGTATTCTCTAAATTAATGAGGACTGTTTCTATAATGCAAGAAAAAAAGTTATTTAGACAAGTTTAAGATGTCACACTGCATGCGGGACACCGCTGTCATATCCACATGTACTTTCATCCAAAATTGAGTTTAATAAGTAGGAGAAACCGGTTCAGTTTTATTATTATATAAAGTTAAAATATTTGCCTTTGAACTTGAGGTTTACAGAATAAACTGCTTTACTGCACTTTCATGTGCACAGATGCACAGATGATTGTTAGCTGCAGAACTGCATGCGTTTTAAACCTCCATTGCAAATAATGTAGGCACAAGTGTTTAATTATTTATTGCAATTTGTTTGCCCTGTTACTTAAGAGCTCAATAACAACAGTCAGTGATGGGTAACGGATCATATTGGTTTACAGGAATCTGGCTCTGGTTCCTCAGAAGCCCCTCACGCTGGAAACTTACTCTGGCCTGCAGTTTATTCTGAGGAGTGAAATGTCACGCTTGACATTTTGTGTTAAAACATTTCACCACGTAATTGAACTGCTAGACGAACTTCGCTAAACACATTCGGTTCCTGTTTGTTTTATCAGATTAAAGGGGTCTTTTAAGTAAGCAGGTGTTTGAGTTTGTTATCCTTGAATGTGGGAGATGAATACAGGACAGTAAGTTTTAAAACAGCTATTTGTAAAAATACAAATATTTAAGTTACAGAAAAGTCACGGAATTGTGAACGGCAATATTAAATATGTTTCGATGCTGTGTATGGAGTGAAAGGTCTCCATTACTCTAAGACCCATAACAAGTGGTGTTTGATTACCCAGAAGAGCATCAAAGAGTTTTGAAAAGTGACGTTGTTTTCTATTTCTAGGTTTCTGAGGGGCCCTTTCTCATGTGCCAAAGACGACATGATTTACTTGCTCAGATGGACCGTTTTCCTGTGGATCGTAAATTCCATTCCTTTTACTTTAGGAATGACAGTGAATGAGAGAATAGGTACGTATGCTGTCACCAAGACCTCTGCAAGACCCTGGAAATACACACCACATTCACTTATGCTTTTCTATTTACCAACGTTTTGATTCAACGCAATTAGATCTGTTTGCTTTCTTTGTCACATGTGCTCTTTCACAGACAGAGGCAAAACCTGAGAGCTATAAATGTTTCCCACTTGTACTGTAGTTTATGTAAGCCTTGTTCAGCTTCTCTACCCGAGAGGTCGCAGTTCACGTCATTGCCGGGACGCCCAGAATTCCCATGAGGCCATGCGGCGTTGTCATCACCTTTAATTAGCACGCTGTTTTAGGTCTCTTCGTTGGAATCTTTGTATGCAAATGAATTGTTCGTGATGAAAGACGTCTTGCTTTATTTTAAGAAGGATGGACTGCTGTTTATTCACGCCTGCGGGGAAATGGTGTGAAGCCCGTGACCCGGGTGGCATTAGTCACAGGGCACCAGGAAACATCCGGCACGGTGTTACGTGTCCGACAGAATCACTTTATTGGTGCCGTTCAGATTAACCTCAAGTGATTAGGAAATATTCCTGCAGTGTAAATGGCCACGAATGAGGGTCCTATATCGAATAAAGGGGCAGGCAAGCAGTATTTTTGCCAGCTGTGTGAATCTCTATCTCCCATGATACAAACTGTGTGAGTCTGACAGCCAGGAAGAGCTTTAGAGGGGATTTACAGCATGTGGCCCTTCTCCTTAAGAGACGCCTGTTTGCCAGCAGATGTGCTGAATTTTGGAATTTCCTGTTAATGCTGAGTTTTGCGGGTGTGCGTGTGTGACTGTAGATATGTTTGTTTGGATTCTTGTGTGAGCTTGCATGTGTTCGTGGGTGTATGCGTGTATGTGTGCATGTATTTACGTCTACATGAACGTTTAGTATTGTGTTTGTTGTCGTGTCCTTCAGCAATATTAGTGTGCAAGTGTCAGGTAGGGGGAAAGAGTTTTAGTAACGTTTCCATTTAGTAACAAAAATGTTTTTAAATTTTTAATTTTTAAAATGTTCTACGAATGATGTTTTTGTGTTTAAAAACATTTTGTACTAACATTACTGCGAGAATGTTTTGATAATGTTAATAGAATGTCAGCCAGTGTTCTGCGAATGTTCCCTTTTAGGTGGGAAGTTGTCAAAAGTTTTGAGTCAAAACTGCCGTCCAAAATAAATTACAGTATTACCTAGAACTTTTTACTTTTTTGCTGGGAAATAATTAACAGCTTACCATAGTGAAGCTTAAGGTAATTGTAAAGAAATTCACTTTAGAAAATAAGAAGTGTGACAACTAGCCATGCTTTCCCTATTATTCATAATAAATACTCCATTGCATCATTCATACATAATATGTCTCCTATGCAGATCACGCATGCCCATCGATAAAGCTGGAGGAGAAATGGCATACCAACGTCCATATTCACAGAGAATTTACAGGTACAAATCTGAATACCCACGAGCCAGGCACTGCTTGTCAAATCATCACTAATGCCCCGCATGGCTGAAACTGACAGAGTAGTTTATACAACTACATTTGCATTTCCTGAAGGAAACACAAGTGCTTGCCAGACAGCTAATGAATAGTGTTAAAGATGCAGGGAAGCTGAAGTTCCATGTTTTACAGAAAAGACCAATCACAAAGCTTAGATTTGCATACTGAATATGCCATTAGCATAAGTCTCTGTGTGATTTTTTTTTTTATTTAAAAGTTAGTTCAGTTTTGAACTGAATTGTTTGTAATACTTTAAAAAAGAAATATTAGAAATATTAGAATTAGCACTAGAAATATTCCACAGATGTGATTTTGTGTAAGACAACAAATGGATAATTTCTTTATTCTGAATCTAACATCATTCCTGTAGATCATTTAGCAGAACATTACATGAGCTTATCCAAGGTTATAGTTTCTGTCCCCCATGATATATAGCCTATACTGACAAATTGTATAGCTTTACTGCACTGTAAGTCACTTTGTATAAAAGCATTTGTCAAATGCACAAAAATCTAACCCAGGCATGTTTTTCCTGTCTCATTTGCAGGATTCGATTTAGCCGAGAAGTTCCTTCTTAGAAAAGGCACAGAGATGGAAAACAGGACGTTGTTTAGACTGGGGAGTAAACCCCTTTTTAAACCCACAGAGTAAGTGCTTCAAATGTTGACTTGAATTTGATTTTGTGCCATTTCTTCGCTCACACATCAGGCAGAGGAGTGTTTTGCCTAAGAAACACTGAAGAGCTCTATGACAGCAAAGTTAAAAGTTACGCCAGCAAATCCACAGATCCATACGGATGTTTATGTAGTTTTGACGTGAAGCTCGACGCACAGAATCTTCCAGTTGCTTGTAGAATCTATGCTGTGATAAGAGTGTTAGTATGGTAGTTTGAATTAATGCCCAGAGTCACATGTTGCGTGTTCTGGAAGATGTACTTTAGCTTGCCTGACAGCTTCTCATATAAATCTCTGCGAGGCCTGTATAGACATGAGATACATTGTTGAACAACTGCGATTAACTCAAACGGCCAATCAGAGAGCTCCGCACCACTCAAGACCTGAAAATATGCCAGGGTGTGATTGGGTTTCTGCAATGCAAACCAGTGTTTTCTCATGGTGTAAGCTTGCTTACACTTCAGCGGATATCCGGGAGAAAAAGCAGGGAGAAGCTGGGTTTACTTTTAATGGTGTGTTGACATGCGATGACCTAGATATCACGAGCAGCCTGAGATAATTCCCCTCGCATTGGCTAATAAGGATAAACTGTGAGGTGAGCCGTGAGACGTGTTGAATAATTTGGACAGAATTAATTTGCAGGCCGTGGGCAGCAGGCTTGACCAAGGAGAAAGATAGGTTACTATAATGGAGTGCAGTCTAGTAGAGCAATCAGCCAGTAATGGGGAATCATGTCATGTATATTAATTGCCTTTAAAATCACTCTAATAACTTACAACTTAAGAGTGGCACCTCAAGCCTAAAGATCGTGGTTGTGTGTTTGGTGTTGTAGGTGTGTTTAATCTGCATCCCAGCTAACAATTTAAGGTTTTAAAACGTTTCCCTTTATAAGAAAGTTTTTTAGACATTTTCAAACATTCCACTAACAATTTAAGAATTACGGTTTAGATATAAGATATATAATGTTACCAAAGCATTCTACTAGCAATGCATTTTTAATTACTCTGACAGAACTTTAAGAGAATGTTAGCCAACATTCTGAGAACGTTCCGTTGTCTGGGATACCATTAACATGGTTGGATGTAACACTCTAATGGAGTAAACAGGTTAACAAGTTGGACTTGTCAACGTTTTGTCAGAGCAGTGCACTCCGGGCTGCATGTTTGCACAGATTTTGACCTCAGGTCAGGAGCTTTTAGGAACACATGCAAAATATATTTGCAATATATTGTTCATAATTGAGAAAATATCTAGACACTGTTTGGTTTTCAAATGAGTGCAACATGTACATTGTAAATATGATGAGCTACACCTGTGGTTATCTGCTAAGACACCTGTTTAACCATGAGTGGAACCAATCAATAAAAAAAGCATCTTTTCTTTGGATGATAGAATTAAATTCATACATTTCATTAATAAAATTCTATGCTTACATGAGCGCATCTTAAATGTCCAAATACATCCATAAGTGACCAAGCGCTTGAGATTTAGTCATACTGCATCCCAGTGTGAAAATATACTGTAGGCTATACATTGTTAGTGTTTATATGTTCTTTATTCTTTTATCATGGTCTTTGGTTTCGTCTCATTGATTATTCTCTGCTGTTGCAAACACACCTGCTGGTGTTCAGCACTTAGTGGGCGTCTCCTGTACCTCCTTACTTTACACCAGTGAAAAATAACACCCAGTCATCTGCACAGCGAAAGGAGAGATATTTTTAGCGTTTTTATACAACTGTAAACACACTGTTTGCTCCCTGGGACCCTGATGGGGCCGTGGGTCAGATGATTTGCGATCTGTTGCTCTATCTAACGCTTGGTGGTCAACAGCCTGCTGTGGGGCCTCTGCTGCTCACACTGGCCCCTCAGGGGCCAACCATGAGTCTCCCTGAGAGAGGTAGCATGTGGTTCCGGGGGAGTGAGAATGCCAAGTTGTCTACCTACACCCCCATGCAGACTTGTGTGGGTTGGCATTTACTACGCTGTGGGGACCAAAATGTCCCCACAAGTATAGTATTACCAGAGCATTTTGACCTTGTAGGGACATTTTTGAGATCCCCATAAGGAAACAAGATTATAAATCATACAGAATTATCTTTTTGAAAAAATCTAAAGATGACGAAAGGTTTCTTTGAGGGCTAGGTTTAGGGGTCTATGGAATGTCCCCATAAAACATGGAAACATCAAAATCCCCCCACACAAACTCCTAAATTCTCTCACTTAACTGGAAAGACTGGCTCCATCGTCCAGTTAATACAGTCAAATACAGAATGCAAAAGGAGATGTTAGGCAGAATATTAGTGAGTGACGGTCTCGGGCACCATTCACTTTCATTACACAGTGTGGAATATGTAATATCAACGTTCTTATCAACACCTTCTTCTCTTGGCAGCCAAAGAAAAAAATGTCATTTAGGTTTGTAGCAACATGAGGGTGAGATAAAAGTTCACCTTGGTGTGGGACAAACTTTCTGAAAGTAGAGAGTGTTCATACCAGTAGCACTATTTGTTTGCTTTATTAACTGTACATTCAGTAATCGGTTACAAACGCATCAGAGTGTTACATCCCATCATATCTGGCATGTGGCCTCTGATGTGCCTGTTTAACAGCTCAGTGATGAAGTGAATTGGTGTTATGGTGCTCAGGTTTGTGCGTTCAGAAACGCTGCGCTGGCAACTTTCACTCAGGAGTGGAGTCCACTCGACGGGCTGGTCAAATTTAGTCTTTTAAATTGATAAAAAATACATACCTTGACCTTTTGGGGACATTTTAAGGTACCCATAATGAAACAAGCCTATAAGTCAAACAGTGACAAATGATCTTTTTTGAAAATCTAAAGGTGCAGAAAAGGTTTCTGTGAGGGTTAGGTTTAGAGGCTCTTTGCAATGTCCCCATAAATTATGAAAACCTGTGTGTTCTGCAGAATTTTCAATTTGGGGTGAACTGTACCCTTAAGATGGTGAAAATGAGCTTAAAGAATCGTTGCCCATTTTACTGGCCATTGTTCTGTTTTTCATTTAGTTACAGCTAGTTTCCTATAAGCCTTTGGTCTACATTCTGTCTTTTCACAGACATTTGCTCTCACCAGCCTATAAAGTCACAACATATTTCATTTAATAATGTGCATTTTCCACACTGTGCAGTCAGGCCTATAGCCTAGAGAGAATCCAGCATGATCTCTTGAAGCAGAAACTCATTTTCAGTCTGTCTCTTTGTAGTCTGATTTCTCCCTCTCTTCTGTCCCGTGTTCATACATGACATTTTCTCCAGTGTCCATTTTGCTGATTGTCTTTAAGTGTCTATCAATAATACCGTATGAAAAACTGAACTGGGAAAATTGGTAGTAACACTTACAGTGTTATGAGTTTCATTCTCTCAATGATTTTAATAACCCGACAGAAGCTTTGAAAGTGTATCATCATCATATGGAATGCTATTTTGAATAATATATATTCACATTTGAATAAATGCAACTTAAGATGTAATACTTCATTAAATCACTACACGATGGAAGCACCAGCATCACTTACTGAAGCTAAAAGCGCTAACGCTTATCCTAAGTTTATCAGCTATGAACCGTCTGAAGAAGAAAACATGAAAAAGATAAAAAAAGAGCAAAATGGTGATGACCTTGTCTTCTCCGGGAGGTCTGTCCTGTTTGTTCTGCTATGTTCTCTTGAATAAATTGCATCTGTTAAATAACCAGAACGGTTAGCAGAGTTACTAACTACAGCAGACGCAGTGACGCTTCCGACATTACCACATTGTCACTAGCACGACAGTATAATAAAGGCATTTCCAGTGACAAGCTACATTTTCCAACCAACATTGCTGGTTTGTTGGTACGTTGTTTTGCACAATCAGCAACAAAACCTCTTTCTCTCCATCTCTCTTTAGGAAGAAAACTTCACGCCGCATTTTTTGTAGCGAACTATTCAGTTATACATGCTGCCATTTGTCACCATCTCCGACTCTCGAAAAGCACAATTTGGTAACATATGGAGACGTGCGTTCGGAGATGATTTTTTAAATTAAGTTCACTTTTCTGACCCTGCTGAAAAGTTGCACACCGACACCTACAGTACTGGAGTGTGTAAAATCACGGCTGTCAGGCAAAAACTAAAGTAACCCACAACAACTTCGACTGGATTATTTTCTATTTCTAAAACACTTTAAATCTCATTTCCTCCCTGATTTGACATTCAAAGCACTTAAGTGTTACGACCATCAGCTCCAAATGAAACACGATGTTATCGGGCGGGCAGATGTACTTACGTTTCGGAAGTGACGGAAATGGCCGAACGTGACGTTTCAACAGCGCGCGTATTGCGGCGATGACGGTAATCGGCAGGCGTTGTACGAAAACGGCGCTTCGTTTGAGTCGATTAGTTTAAGTGTCTTTAAAAATGGAAAAATGGTTTAAAAGAGGCTGTACGAATGAATGAATGAAGCGGAAATGACCGGTGTACGCAAATACAAATACTCGAGTACGAAGACAAACTGACTAAAATAACGTCACTCACGAGCAGACAGGAATACATTATGCATTGCGTTAATGATATTTTTTGATATCATCGATAAATCGTAACTGTAGGTGTTTGGGTGTCTGTCTTTCAGACTTGTGTTTTCAAGCGGACTTTCTCACGAATACTCGATCATTACCACCTTCCGCCTCCGGAAAACCACGAAGAAAGATCGCTGGTTTCTTCTGCAGGTGTTTGATAAAGGCGGAGACACACAGGTATGAATGTGTCAGATCTGAAATATTCATCTGACATGTATTGGGAATATTTATCTGAAATATATTGGGAATATTCATCTGAAATATATTGGGTATATTCATCTGACATGTATTGGGTATATTCATCTGACATATATTGGGAATATTCATTTGAAATTTATTGGGAATATTTATCTGAAATTTATTGGGAATATTTATCTGAAATATATTGGGTATATTCATCTGACATGTATTGGGTATATTCATCTGACATATATTGGGAATATTCATCTGAAATTTATTGGGAATATTTATCTGAAATATATTGGGAATATTCATCTGACATATATTGGGAATATTTATCTGACATGTATTGGGTATATTCATCTGAAATGTATTGGGAATATTCATCTGAAATATATTGGGAATATTCATCTGACATATATTGGGAATATTTATCTGAAATATATTGGGAATATTCATTTGAAATTTATTGGGAATATTCATCTGAGATATATTGGAAATATTCATCTGACATATATTGGGAATATTTATCTGAAATATATTGGGAATATTCATTTGAAATTTATTGGGAATATTTATCTGAAATTTATTGGGAATATTTATCTGAAATATATTGGGAATATTCATCTGACATGTATTGGGAATATTCATCTGACATGTATTGGGTATATTCATCTGACATATATTGGGAATATTCATTTGAAATTTATTGGGAATATTTATCTGAAATATATTGGGAATATTCATCTGACATATATTGGGAATATTTATCTGACATGTATTGGTATATTCATCTGAAACGTATTGGGAATATTCATCTGAAATATATTGGGAATATTCATCTGACATATATTGGGAATATTTATCTGAAATATATTGGGAATATTCATTTGAAATTTATTGGGAATATTCATCTGAGATATATTGGAAATATTCATCTGACATATATTGGGAATATTTATCTGAAATATATTGGGAATATTCATTTGAAATTTATTGGGAATATTTATCTGAAATTTATTGGGAATATTTATCTGAAATATATTGGGAATATTCATCTGACATATATTGGGAATATTCATTTGAAATTTATTGGGAATATTCATCTGACATATATTGGGAATATTCATCTGAAATATATTGGGAATATTTATCTGAAACGTATTGGGAATATTCATCTGAAATATATTGGGAATATTCATCTGAAATATTCCCAAAGCCAACAATTGACGAAGTAATATTTATGGTATTATTTAAAAAAAAAAACCTGATCACTGACTCTAACAAATGTCTAATGTTGTTTCCCATTTCATTCAGGTGTCTTTAATAGTGGACGGGGCTAAAAAATCGGTGGAGTTTTTAGCCCAGGGTTTCTTGAAGAACAGCCTCCTGTATGTCTTCAAAAACCGAGACCTGCACGCCCTGTTTGACCGGCAGTTTCACAAGCTGGGCGTCTCTGTGGAGAGCAACGCAGTCTCTGTGTACCTGGACTGTAAGCTGATAGAGCGCCAGGTGACCGCGGAGAGGTCCGGCATGAACCTGAGCGGACGCACCTTCATTATCACCCGTGTGGAGAATGGACGTCCAGTGGATGTGAGTTGTGGATCGTTTTCTCCTTCAATATGTGCTGCTGTAGTCTTGCTTTCTAGTAGAGTCAAGAGTCAAGATTTATTTGTCACATGCAAGTTATATAGAATACAACAAGTAGTGAAATGTGTGTCTGGATGCTCAGTTAGACTGTACAGATAAATACTAAAAAGTAAAAACACAAGAAATTTAAAAGTATTTAAAATACAAAAATATATAAAATACAAAAATGAAGTTGGAGGTAGGGGAATAAGGGGGCGGAGGACATAGCAGTTAGTAATCAACAGAGTAAATTGTACGTGGATGGCGTAGATGAATTATATAAATTATAATAAAGTGCAGTGTGCAAAGTGGTATAACTAACATGTTATTCCAGAGTCACTTAAATATAGTGTGTATGTTTGTCCATGTTTAAGTGTCTGATGGTCATTATAAGGGCACTCGGGAACTCTCCATTACGTCTTCTCCTGCTATCATTCCCGTGTATTTGTGGAAAAAGCATAACGTAATAGTAAAGCAAAGATCCACCAATCCTGAAACGGCATGAGCCACGGTTATGTATAGCAGCCAATCGGATTATCTCTCCCCGGCCAGTACATAAAACAACATCATTAAAGCTGCAATCCATAACTTTTGCCTCTCTGTTTCCATCTCGGTTTGAAACATAAAATTGCAGCTTGCTTTACCTACTTTACACGTGTTGAAGTTAAATGAAGACAAACTGATATTTCCCGAGAAATCGGACTGACAGCTCAAATTATAAATCATTATAATCTTACCATTGTGAATCTTGGTATGGTAATGAGACAGTTTTAAACACTGATCTGTCATGTACTTGTTTAAAAAATATTATTGTTCATGTTTAACTCAAAAAGTGACGGATGGCAGCTTTGAAACATTTTCCAAAGATAATTCACTTGAAACTCCTGCAGGGCCTGCAAAACAAAGTTGATTTTACTGTTATCAAGTTGTTGTGGATGGATAGGTTTTTCCATTATGCCCAATAAGTGAACCTGATACGAAAAGAAAAACCTTTCTTTTTTTCTGAAGAACTGTTATGTTATATTTGGTTATGAAGCATCTTTTCTCATGTCCACACACACTCGTTTATCTTCACAGATAGAGCTGCAGGAGATTCTGGTTCTCTGTGATGCTAGAATAGCCGAGCTGGACCGATGCTGTGATTCTCCTGAAGTGACGGTAAGATGTTTTGTTTATGATGCAGCAACATTAATGATGCAGATCCAGTGATACTTTCTAAGTGAATGTAAACTCACAAAAGCAGCCCATATAAATATATAGAAGATTTATATGTTTATTAAATGAAATCTGAATGGCTTCTTCACACTTCATCGCTGCTATTGTTAAAGCATGTTGAAGAAATCTTTTTGATAAACGTTGATTATTGAAGATTTACTTTTTTGGTTTTATTATTTATAGCATTGGGAACCAATTACTTTTCAAAGGCTCTGTTCCAAAACCTAGTAAGGTGCCTTACTCGTGGTATTCTGTACATACAGTATTCTGTACATACAGCAGGCAGCAAAGGTGTGCATACATAAGGTACAAAGTGCACACAAACATTAGTGTTATATAGTGTTACATAGTCTTTTTTACTGGATTGGATTTATTTCACTATTAGATTTTATTATAAATTAAATGAGTTGTAGCTATGCCTCTTGTATAATCCACCATTTGTGGTGGATTTCTTTTTGAGCTAGTCCTAATGCATTATGGGATTGCCTTCTTAGCAAAGGATACATGAAGTGCTCCCTTAGCATTTGACCAAAAGCAGCTATCTTAAAAGCCACAAATATAATTACACCGTCTATGCCTTTGATGTCTTCAGACGCTCCCCATGTAGGCTTTGGATGCGAGCCATAGTGATTTCCATGCATTGTTCTTGGTGGATGGTTTCTTGTGTACACTAAGCCCTTGAGGGCGTCCTTTTAGCTCGAGTTGCTCCGGTCAATAATTTCTGATTAATTAAAGGCAACATCCTGTTGTGAACGATTGGATTAGAGAAAATCCACCTAACTGCTCAGTGCTGTAATTGGAACATGGTCTTTACAGTGATATGCTAATCCACCTGCCCCCCACTCTTAACATTGGGGACAACATTTCCTTAATGTTTCCTCATAGAAGTGACCAAGCAGGTTAATTTCTGCTACGCAAAAAGTCTTTGAGCAAATTAGCATGACTCTGCAGTCATTAATTATGTAGTCTGAGTATGCCGTGTTGGCTGTACAGTTTGCCAGTGTTATGCATTTGACATTAAATTGCATGAGAGTTACAGTGCGCGCATGCAGGCATGCTAATGTATAAAATCCCTACAAATCCCATCATTGTCAAAGTGGAACTAAAAGGGGATAACTGATTAGCCCAGCCTGTACTTAAATGACGTAACAATATTGTTTTTTTTCTGTTTTCTGACCAGTGCGAACCCATAGTAACCCACAAACCCACAGCGACTCCATTGGTCACTGGATACTTCCACAGAATGCTGTCCCTGCCAGCCCAGCAGCCCACAGACCGATGCCACTGCCCGGCTCTAAAAGTAAAGTAAAACCATTATAACATTCTTTAAATGAGTGACTTATTACTCCATTCTGCCTTCTGAGCTAATGCTGCATGCGAAATGAATGGTCAATTAAAGCACATTTATGCCGGTCCGTATACCTGGACAACAGCCAGAAGCAGAAATCAAAGCTTATTAGCAGCAATTTAGCACAAATAAGGGGGTGTTTGGGCACAGACTCTCACTTCATCAGCGGGCGATGTTCCGCTAATCTCTTGTGAAGTACAAAGAGACAGAGTTCAGGCCGGGACCCCTCTTTGAATTTTGATCACAGCTTTCAAGACCTGATTTTAGCATATTAACGCTGAATTATTTGACTTGTGTTCTGCTTTAATTTGAAAGGGGACTCAAGGACTTCTAGGTTTGGCAAGACATTTTGGACAAAAAGGAGAAAAAGGCGTTACGGTAAAGAATGATTTTTAACATTACAGATTGATTTTTTTCTTTAATAGCACAAAATTGCTCGGTTCTTTGTTCAGTGGCATTTCATAGATTTTTCATTGAAATGACATGACAAAATGTGCCCAAAGATTTATAATCTTTGCTCCTCGGTAAAGGTTGACAAAATATTGCTTTTTGAAAGTCTGCTACTGATTCGTTTAATAATGTAAAATTCAGTGGACTTTGTTTTAATAGATGTGTTGCCTCAGACATATTAAGAAATGATTTGAAGGATTTTTTCTTAGTGAAGTATGTTAGCTATAGATAGCTGTGTTTCCTGCTGACACGGAGAGATCCCAGCTAACAATTTGAGGTTGTAAGAATGTTTCCCTAATGTTTTCATTAAGTAAGAAAAAAGTTATTTTGAAAATTCTAGGAATTTTTAAAACGTCCATTTTTAGACATTTTATTAACGTTACTGTTTGGTTATAAGAACATTAATCAATTTTTAAAATTCTGTAACGTTTTTAAAATGTCCCACTAACAACTTTTCTAACTTACATTTTTTAAATATATATATATAATATGTAACATTAAAAAAGAGAACTGTGAGTGAACTTTGAGAGAACTTTGAGAGAACTTTTTAGAGGGTGTTAGCCAGCGTTCTGACAATGTTTCCTGTGAGCTGGGTTTAGAGCCAGAGCAAGAATGATTGGAATCCACATGGATGAACAGCTGAAGAAATGTTTAGTAAGGACAAATGGTCTTTCAGGTCATTAGTCTAATTGGTTTGTTGTGTTTTGGAATAGAGACATTTCTTGACAACACCACGTGTTTGGTGTGGGCTGGGAATTCAGAATACCTGTTTGAAAACAGCACAACCAATAATCACATCCCTGTAGAACCAGCACCCAAGGAAACATGCTTCTCTTTCTGCTTAATTAGTGCGGTCTTTGCCAAAAAGTGACATTGAATTTGTTTTCAATCCAACAGGGGTTAGGACTCGTTTTTCTGTTGATTCAGCTCATCCTGCACATCACAGTCACATTGTTGTAGCCTGTCTGTGTTTCATCTGATGATTGACAATCTATATGAAACAGATAAGACAAAACAGCTGCTCTCTTTTCATAGTACTACACCAACATGGTCTCACCAATTAAATCTTTATTTATTTTAAAGGTAGGGTAGGCAATTTTAGAGACGCTAGCAATAGCAAGGTAACTTTGAAAGCATAAGATCCAGCCTGGATCTTATGATTAAACAAACATTTTACAGTCCTGCGCCTTCCACAGAAGATATATATTGATATAAATATATTTAGACCACTTTGTGATTGCTATCAGGATGTGAAGAGACATTCAACCAACATTACAGAAATATTTTTTGGAAAAATCACCTTCCCTGCCTTCGTGTTAAAAAGTTGGCTTGCTAATAAAAGTTAAATTAGTGTATTTGAGTTATGTTGGCTGAGAAATCATTTGAAGTATTTGTATTTTTTTTAATACTTAGGTTTGGAGGAATAGTAGTGTAGATTGTGTACATTTACCCATTGTGGCTCTTATTTAAATATGGTATACATTTCATCAGTATATGTGCTTCCTGGGAATCAAACCTGTGACCTTAGCGTGTGTTAACACAATGATTTAGTAGTTAAGCTACAGGAACACAGCAGGACTGTAGCTTTCTGAGTAGTCTTATAAGAGGCTTAATATTAATTCAGCTTCACTGAAGAGTGAATCAGTAAAAGGTTTTGCAGTGTTTCTGTCCTTCAGTACATTAGATTCAACGTATTCACTGTTGTTCTGTGAGTATAGATTTATGTGCTGAATTTAAAAGGCTGATTCAATACAGTAATTTATTATAATGAGCTTAATAAATCCTTACTAATGAAGTGACAAAAATGACATTATAATTGATAAACCCGCACAATATGTTTTCATATGTTATATCACACCAGCATTTCTTATTGTTCAGAAGATTATGCTTTACTGAATCTGTGTTTATTAAGTCTTAAGTCTTATTCCTTGCGGTAGGTGTTAACAGATCAATGACAATGCATTGCTTCTGTTTAACGTGTAGTTTCTGCTCTAGTTTGTTTACTGCATTCAGTAATTGAAACCTAATTGAAAAATGACCTTTCAGTGTCGGTCTATGTGTGTCTTGCATTCATTTGGCAGTCAGCTCAAATATGACACAGTTTATCATGTAATGGAACGTAGGAGGTGGAACGTGTATAATTACTAAAAAAATAATGTGACATTTTGTAACTAGTACATATTGAATTTGTAATACAGCCCAAGACGTTTCTGCCAAATAACAAATGGAACAAAAGAGAGAGGTTTTATTGTTTTCTGGGTGCAGCTTTGTTTGATGCAGTCACTGCTTCGGCTGCTGGAATTTTTCAGTATTGTTGCTGAGAGATAATTGGCTAATTCAGTGTCTCAAGGAACGCCAGGTTATTGTGTTTTGTGGGATCAGTGGAGGTGCATGCTTGGATTCTCAAGTTGTCAGTGCTGGAATTCTCCATAGATTCTGTGGTATAAGTGGACAATCCCCGGGGTATATTCCCGGATCAGTTTGAATGCATAGCCAAGACTCAGATCTCCATTTGCAATAGCAAAAGGCCAACAGGTCATCACAGTTCAGTTCTTCTTGCATTGTCCTATTTTAGAATCAAACATTCTTGTGAATTTGTTTTCAGACTGTTGTTTGGTCACAACAGGGGGGTCATTAATCAACATTGAGTGTCAAATTGGTCTGGACACACTTGGTTTGATGGCTTTCTGGTTGTAAGACAGTTTGAAAACATCAAAATATAAATGAAGGTTATTTTAGATATGTGTAGGTATATATATATATACGTTCCTGTATCTCTGGTAGAGTATTGTGTTTGAAAGGTCGTGGGTTTAATGCCCAGGGAGCACACATACTGATAAACTGTATACCTTGAATACACTGTAAGTCCCTTTGACTAAATGTGTCTGCCAGATGCATGCATGTAAAATGACTCCCCGAATGTTTGTGGCCATATTAACTATTATTTTGTATTAATGTGTTTTCATTGGACATTGATTATTAAGCACAAGATTAGCAAAAGTGGGCATTAAGTTTTGTAAACAGGGTGTGATGCGGCCCATGGAAATTTTAATAATGTCATTGCTCGTTTCAAGACCTCCTGAAAATTTGACAGTTTTGAGTATTTGTTATTGAAGCAGGAAGTTTTGTGGGATGTATCAAAGGGTTTGTCCTTTGGTTTAAACACCTAATAGCCTTTTATATCACAGCCTGAAAAAATCTTTATTTGTACTAATGCTAGTTAGGTTCTGAAAGAAGGGATAGAAGACATTCGTATTCTAAAGTACGTTTTATTGGTTATTTATAGTAAGCAAAAGGACATCTTTTAGGACTACTAGCATGTTGGTGGTCTCAAAGCAAACAAAATACCATGAAACTTTGAATTTGATCTCATGGGGTCTTTAACTATAGTAGATGCAGTTATATAAGCCTGTACATACATGTGTTGCTGCATTTACATGTAACTTCTTTATGCAAAAGCTCATGAGAATCTGAGCGCCTGAGTGTTTTCGAGTCTGTGTTTACTGGTTGGCCAGCTGAAGCAGGAAAGCTCATCTCCAGTGTTGAGAAGAATGTGAGCCTGAGAATTCACGCATGTCGGAATGTTTCTCTGGCACCGAAAACACATTACGGATAAACGAAGCACATGCGTTTTATAGCTGCTGCTGCTTATTTTCACTGTCTCCCGTCGAGTTCGTTTTGTTATTGCCTCCACAAAGAGAATATCACAGGCAGGCAAGCTGGGTATTAAACGGGCATTTTAAGCTTTGTGCTGCTGATGTCATTTGTCAACGACACCATCTTTGTGAAGATCTTTATAGAAATGCAAAGTTACGGCAGCAGGAAAGATGAGAGCAAACATGCATATATAGATAATTTGACAGACCTGATTTACTGCTGCAACATCGAATGAAAATAGAGAAATAAAATCTCAAAATTTATCGTCTGCATGCAAAACTTGTTTTC
The DNA here is from genome assembly GCA_036877525.1 of Chromobotia macracanthus. NCBI lineage: Eukaryota > Metazoa > Chordata > Actinopteri > Cypriniformes > Botiidae > Chromobotia > Chromobotia macracanthus. Next base: position 3,789,045 of record JAZGTH010000070.1, on the reverse strand, counting down.
TTACTAAATCGTCCATATTGGAATTATAAAATTGAATGACCTGATGGTATTGTCACTATATTGAATTGCTTGGCTGTACTGCATCTTGTGTACCGGTGCTGTGTGCTGTAGGACCTGCATTTTGCTCTTTATTGGGCAGGCTATTAAGTTTTTACACCTCTTGTGCTCTCTCTGGCATTGTAAAGGTTTCACTGTGAAGTTTAAGTGTTCCTTTGCAATATGCTGTACGCACAACGTTAGAGTCATTTTGGAGAATAGAGTTTGGCTCTAGAGTAAAACCAAGACCAAAACCCAGGACAATACCAAAGCCCCTGTAACCTAAAACAATGCTAGACCATTTAAGACCCAGACTGGTGTTCAGTCTTTGCTTGTTTTGTTCTACAGTATTTTTTTATATCATCTTTGTGTGCCATGTGCTCCTGTAGCTTAGTTGGTAGAGCATTGCGTTAGGTTGTGGGTTCGATTCTTAGGGGACACGTATACTGATAAAATGCAAACATTGAATGTCCTGTAAGTCGTTTTGGATAAAAGCATCTGCCAAATGCATAAATGTAAATAAGTAATAAAAAAAACACCCTTCTAGTCTAGCTTTTAAATATATTTTAATACACACAGGTCAGGGGGCAAGGCGTTATTTTCTTTTACGTGTTATTTAAAAAAAATTGAATAATCAAATTAAAATCTATTTAATGTATAGTACTATGTCATGTGTAGTAACTAATGTATTAAAGCTCGAAATCGACAGCCCTATATATTAACCAATAAAACAGCCTGACAGTTTGAATACTACTGACCGACAGCTTTGGAACTGCAGTTTCAAAACACAGACACGCTAGTCACACGTTTAATACATGCATAAGTGATGTGAATTAAATCTGTTTAAGGCACAAAGAGAGTGTCTTACTCTCTGACTGTGAACACAGTCACCTCTTAACCCCAGAAGAGAAGAGAGTGTAAAGCCGTGGCAATCTGCATGCTAGCGGGCGAGCATTACAGCGTTCTGAGCTATTAAGCTTACGAAGTGTCACGCAAAGGTTAATTGCGGTGACCTTCGTGAGAACTCTTTTTGTGGATCACGTACAATGTGTCTCTCACTGGGGCTTGTAGTGAGCAGTGAAAATTGCCAGTCTCAATCTTGTTTCATGGATTGAATGTGCTGGAATTAATCGCATGAGGAATTCTGTTCGGACTGCATTCGGCATTTCTAGATCTGTGATGGTGGTCAGCGCTGGTTTTGTTGTTATGGAGATGTTCTTTCTAACCACACTGCCTCTCTCAGTGCTGTCTTTCTCTCACACTCTGTTTCTCTGTCTCTCATTCTCTCACTCCTTCCTCTCTCTTTGTCTCTGTCTCTCTCTCTCTCTTTCCTTCAATTTCCCTCACTGTAATCCAATATTAAGCTGGAAACCAGGCAACATAAGTGATTTTGGGCAGCAAACATGAATCTAGGGGCCACCTGCATGTCTGAATTATTTATGAACTGAAGTAGTTGTTTTATTGGCCTTGAGATTCATTAATGCATACCCAATATTATGCTTCGGAAACTGATTAAAATCGAGGGAGTTTCAAGGTTATTTTTAGGTGAAATTGAAAGCACAAGTCTAGTTTGACTGATAGACTCCACAGCTTAATAACAAAACACTGTAGTAGTTTTTTTGGATTGATTCATTTGTAGTACGCTTCATAACTCTTGTTTAGCACATTAGTGTGGAAACAGAAGATACAGGACTAGATCGTTTTAATAGATTTTAATTTTAAAAGCAATATTCTACACGCAGAACGACATTGCTGCACAGGGGCTGCAGAAGTACAGTAGTTTAACTCTATTAACCTCGACTCTAATGTTCTCAGCACATCAAACAAGGCTACAGTTGGTCCTGAGCTTGTAACCTCCCAATTATAGAGTAATTTTATCCAGCTCTGCAGCTGCTGGTCAGTGGGTTACAGAAAGTCCTGAACAGCTGTAATGAGGCTCCGGGTTCAGAACTCTGGACCTTAAAATCCACTGCTTAATGTGTCAGTATGAGACTGTCCACCAACACGGCCATCTGCTGGGATTCTCCAGGGGAATGCAGAGAGATGAACGTTATGGCATTTTGAGTAGTATCGCTGGGGTACCAGTATGTTAATGAAGGCCTGTCAGCAGACTCTTTCTGTAAGATAGATGCCACACTGGCAGATTGGTATTTTCTCAGTGTGCTTGAGAAATCATTAGTCTATACTTGAGGTTCTGTCCAGCAACTTTATGGGCATTACTATCAGTGGGTCCACTAAAAGAGGACTATTCATACTGATAGATTCTTACTCCACATCTGCAATGGGCCAATCAGCTATAAGCTTAATGGTTTATCGAGTTTAGCAACCATAAAATAGGTGAATAACTATGTGTCAAACTTAGACTTAGACTAAGCTACAATTCATAACTATTTCCCCCTCTAACATAAAGTTGCAGGGTACTTGCAGAGCTATTTTCTTAACAGTGTAGTCAAGATGTTGGAATAACAAGCAAAAGATCATGAACTCATCTTCGGAGGATGAAGAAAAATGCAGAAATTGTGGAAGCATTCTTGAATGTAATGTGGGACAGGTGTTGAATGCAGCCTGATGTTAACATCTGCAGAGATCTCTTGGAACAGATTTGGAAGAGCAGAACATGTGGACTGTATCACGCAGCAGAATTATATCTTGACATTAAATATTTCTTTGAATGCGCACAGTTTTGATCTAAAAGTTTTAATGGAAGTTGATTTGTGAAGACATTATTGTTAAATGTAAGTGTGATTTAGATTTTAGACTTTAAAGGTGTGTAACTCTTGTACACACAGTTAATACATTATTCCTGCTAGAACATGTATTGCAGATGAACTGTTGTTTATGAAGATTAATCATAATTCATCAGTAAAGTATCCCAAAACTATAAATATAAGGGTTCATATGTCTGCAACGGTTTATTTTTATAGCAAATTTTAAGAAAACAGGAGATAATTAGCTCATTAACCCCAATAAAGTTTTATAGACATAATTACCTAATGGCTACAGCATGCACTAAAATCTATTTATAATTTAATCAGTGTTTTTATCTTGTTTTTCAGTAAAAAAATCTCAACATAAATCTAATACCCCAACATCCTTAAAGCAAGACTGAATAATAGATTAAGACTCTTGAGAGTATATTTTGAACCATGTAAATAGCCCCATTGGCATATAGTTTCTTGTTTTAGGCAATATAAACCTCACTAAATATTATTAGATTTATGCTTAAAGCAAGAAAGACAACAGTTTTCTGTTCGGGTAGGAAAATAAATGTGATTTATAATATATTCTCTATAAGCAAGTCATAATAGTTTGTGTAGTTTTGCTACTCAAGCAAATTTATGCTTAGCTATTTTACTGGAAATCACATATGCCATGTCATGCAAATTGTATATTGTCTGATTTTCGCTCGCTCTGTCTTTATATAGGAAACTGTGACATTCAATATATAGTATTTAATGAAGATGTCAGGGGTTTTGGATGCAGTATATGCAGCTTCTCTCAGCTGTTGTTGTTTAGAAAGCTTTTCTGACATTGTTCTGATGTTTACACCAAGACTGTAGCCACCAGGTTAGATACACCAGATAAAGATTACATATTTTGAACAAACAGATCCAATTTCATCTCCTGACAGTACAAACAGTCTTTCAAATTGATTTGAAAACCAAATCGGATTTGTGTGTAGTGTGAACAAAGCCACAGAGGTCCAGAAACAGGCATCAGAACGTTGTTCTGTTCATTTGAAGATCTAGTGCACGTTTTTTTATTCTCCACCAGTTGAGTGATACCAGCCACATATAATCGGCTAGAAAGGTTTATTTTATCCTGGGGTGCTTTGAGAGTCCCAAAATCAGATTACAGCCATGAGATCCCTTCCATCAGTCAGGTGGGATTAGACCACAGGAGATAAAGCCTCTGGTTTCTTACAGTAGCTCCACAAGCTTTGTATTAGAGTGAGTTGTCCACATGCTGGACTCTTAATCTGAGACTTTCTAGCTGGAAGAAAAAAGCTTTGGTTGAAGGGAATTATTTCCAGGGGGCTGTACAGCAACACCTGAGAACTGGAGCTGCTGTAACTACTTGAAAATAAAAGTCTTGTATAAAGTGTAACAGATTCAGTAGTTTAGGTTAATCCATAAAGTTTTGTTTAGAGTCTTTTTGTTTAGTACAAAATTATTTTTTGCTGCTTTGGTATTTCCTTCAGAAAGTGCAGAAGTAGTTAAAGGTAGGGTAGACAGTTTTGGAAAGGTTAGCAAGAGCAAGCTAGCTTTGAGAGTCCTCCAGCACATGAATGCATACATAGTCTGACAGACAAGTAGGACATCCTATCATTACATTTGTACCGAACGCAGTGATTGGATGAATATTTTATGGTCCTGCACCTTCCACAGAGGATTATACATTTATATAAATACATCTAGACCATAGTAATTTCTGTCGGCATGTGAGGAGACTTTCAGCCAGCATAACAAAATGTTTGAAAATTGAAAAAATTCACCTACACTGCTTTTAAAGTTGTGTTTCTCCAGGTGAACAGGGTTAACTTACACTGGCTGGAGTACAGGGCTCTGCTGGTGAAATGTACACGGCCTCCATTTATCTCCTTGAGCACAAGAAGAATTCACATTCAAATATCCACTTCGTTCTATTAATATTTGATTTACCTTTGCTAGGCGTTCGTTAGCTGCGCTATCAGTTATTTTCAAACACAAGCCGTCTTCTCGCTTATGCTGCTCTTATTGCAGTGTTATCCAAATATAATACTGCTTATTCATACACACACAAACAAACAAATGCATATTTGCATAGACATGCTCACACACTGTAGCTAGGAAACCAGTGGTACGCTCTGTACGGATTTTATATTGGCAATCAGCTGTATACATATTCATGTCTATGTAAATGACTGTAGGCAGATGGGCAATTTATCGTGCTGTGATTAAGAATGTCCAGTTTATAATCATCTAACTGTGATCGGGCCAAAGAACACACCACAGAGGAGAGAGAGAGAGAGAGAGAGAGTAGCAGGGGAAAAGAGAGGTTCAGTTTCTTTTACCCCTGGAGATGTACTATGTGTACTGCACAAAGTGAACTGTAATTACGAGCAGGTTTAGAATCACTAAAACTTAGTGGTTATTGTTCACTAATGAGACTGAATTAAAGTGTTACAGTAAACACTCATACAGTACAGAACCAGGGCTGTATGTCTTTCAGGATTGAACGAGAATGCGTTTTAATTTCCAATTCAGTGCATAAATTGGAATTAAATTTGGGTTGCAAGCAGCATGCAGAAACAGATCTATTATCTGGAATAAATTATTTCCAATTAATGATTTAAAGGCGCAGTAGGCGATTTTTTTTTGTTATGCTGGGTCTGCGTCTCTTCACATCCTGTTAACAATCACTAAGTGGTCTAAATATATTTATATATGAATATATGTGGAAGGCGCAAGACCATAAAATGTTTGTCCAATCATTCCATTCGGTTCAAATGTAATAATAGGATGAACTTGCCTGTCAAACTATGTATGCGCTTGTGTGTTGGAGGAGACGAGGCTTTGGACGGGAAGCTGGGATCTTATGCTTTCAACGGTAGCTTGCTGTTGCTAGCCTCTCAGAAATTGCCTACCTTACCGTTAATGGCAAAATTGTTTGTTTTATAGCTAAAGCAATTCCATCATTGTACCACCATGTTGAATTTCTTTGAAACTGAAAGGGAGCAAACTCTTCAGTTCTGTACAGTACAGGATACTTCTGTTGGTATTGTGCGAGGTGGCGCAGTCTTTGTTACATACTGTTGATGAAACAGAAACCAGATAGTTTGGACTGGATCTCTCATGAATCAAAAGTAAATGAGAGTTGTCGTGACTTGTAGAATCAAATGCTCAGCAAGGTGCTCATAGTTTCGGTCATTCAGACGACTGTCACACATTAGCTTCTCCTGAGCTCCAGCGTGCAGCTGTCTGTCTCACCTGTTGCAATATAAAGCACATCTGATCTTACTAGATGGTGGTTCATTTATTTCAGTGGTAAGTGCCAAAAGATCTATTTTTACTGACCAGCTTTATCTCAGCTTCTTAAAGCTGCAATATATAACGTTTTAAAATTATTGAGCAAGTACACAACAGTTCAGTGTCCAAAAATGCTTTTCTTACCTTGGATGGTAAGTTTATAATAATGATTTAAAATCTGAGTGGTCAGATCCGACTTCCCAGAAAATGTCTGATCAGCTTCAACATACATAAAGTACAGAAAGTAACTTGCAGTTTTATTTTTCAAACAGAGATGGCAGCAGAGAGGCAAAGGTAATGGACTGCAGCTTTAAATGTACATAGAAACAAAAGATGCAATTGTTAACATACAATTCATGGGGAATAGCTAGAACATTTTTGATTTGTGGTTGGCAGATATGATTGCAGTCTGTAACATTATTATATTACATGATATATTATTGTATATTATTGTATTATTATTAGGTGTCATGTGAAAAAAAACTGTGATCTTTCTCTTATGAGAAAAAACTTGACTCCACTTGCTCTCTGTTGAATCTTATTGCTGTCAAGGAGAAATAATTGAGACATTAAAGAAACTGCATAAGTAATTTGCTTTTAATCTGGATTTAAGACAGTTTAGAGAAATGGTTTGGTTTTCATCTGCAGCTTTGTCTTTGTTTACTCATTACATCAATGTTGTGTCATAATGGACACACACACAAATCCTGTTACATCATGACGAGGCTCTAGGCTGTGATGATTTTTTTATTGCGTCTACAGAAAGCATTCTGTCTTTGTTTGCTTTATCACTATAGGAACTTTGTTTACAAGGGCAAATTCTTAAGGGTAAATAAAATATTTTTTTTGTTGTTGTTGAACGACTTTAAAGTTTAAAGCAGGATTAGTTAATATCCTCCAAATTATATATGCTCTGTCTTTTGAGGTTCAAACATTTGGGGTAAATTGTAATTATATCAAACTACCATGGCGATTACCGTCTGATACCAACATTGTACCATGGCACAATCACAGTACTTGTTTTGTATATAGAATATATATATATATATATATATATATATATATATATATATATATATATATTTCTATATATATTCTATATATTCTATTCAAAATAATATTGTGATTGTAACACAAATGTAACTTTGGACTAAAGAAAATTGAAAATAAAGTAAACTAGGTTATTCTAGCATGTAGTCACCCTTTGCCTAGAATTTAAAAAATGTTTTCTTGACATTTTATCACCAGGTTCTTCAGGAATCATCCTGAGAAGCTTTGAAAGCGTTTTGAAGGAGCTGCCCTCTATCCTGCGCTCTTATTGGCTGCTTTTTCTTCATTATTTGGTCCAAGTTATCCATTTCATAAAGAATTAAAACTGTAATTTTCTAATAACATAAATTAATATGTTGGCACAATTATTTTGTCTACAATAATTATTTTATACATTTAAACAAAAGGTTTTAGGTGAAAAGATTTTTAAGAAGATAAGAAGCATTTCAGTCAGTGTTGCCGAACTTTTGACCAGTAGCATATATAGAATATTTTTGGTAGTTTATTTTAAATCACGACAGTTTTGTTTCTTTAGAAGAGAAGAGTGCAGGATGAAGTATATTACTCATGTAATACTTGCATCTTTCTGGACATCTTTGAAATTGTGTTTACAATGGATCGCTCAAAAAAAAAAAAAAAAACTTCAAGCGGTTGTCATGTTATTTTGGAGACTGTCAGTGTTTTCTCTAGTCAGGGACATTGCCAAGGGTACAGTGGCCCCTTACTTGATTATATTGCAGTGGTGACAGACAGCTTTATGGCTCTCCTGACAGATTTGGATACTTTTGGGGGGGTGTTTGGAGTGTTTGGCCTCCTGTGTCATCCAAGCGGCCATCAAAGTGCTGTGAAACACTCCCTGTACTGGTTCTGATCAGGCTTCGATATGAAAATAAACTCCTTTGTCAAACTATAATTACACTGGCTGAGTTACGGGATGGAAGAGAGGGCATTTGAGTTCATCGTAAGGACCTTTTTTAAATGAGTTCCTTCACGTTTGAGCGGTGAGGTCAGTTTTTAGGGGAAACGGTCACGATGATGTGTTGTAAGAAATGTGACATGCTTCTATACAAACACATGCTGTAGGTCACGTTTTGAGCTGTTTTCTCTGGGCTGGTTTACATCCGCATGTGATGAAAGTATATTGTTTACTTTTGGGGACCCATGGATTTTTCTGCCCAGATTTCATGTAGGAATCACCTACGTGATGTTAGGCTAAGAATGTCAGTTTTTTCTGAGTTCCCATAATCCTGTTTACATTTACATTAACAATGACTGGATCATTTCCTGATAATCAACACTCGAATGGCCATCCATGCATCACAGATGAATTATTTAGCCTGCATTTTATGTTTTATAAATGCACACAATGGAATGTTTTTATGTATACTTTTAAAATTTATTAGATTTGACACGTAACATTTACCTTGATTTTTCTTTGTTTATGCGTACAGTGACAGCATTTACTTAAAATTAAACAGTTTGGGTTAATTATGGAATAATCATATTTTAAAAATATATGCGTATAGACATTTTTGCAGTATTAATATGCAGTTCATATTTTTATTCAGTATTCAAACCATTCTGAGAGTGATTTTCATAGTGTATAATTGAGTGTCTGGGTCTTGGACCCTGGTATTAATTTTTATACTAAACTTTTGGCTGTGAACTTCAAATTATAACCTGCAGTCAGTAGCTTTAACAGACCTTTGGCTCTAAAGTAAATATTTTAGTACATTCATATTTTCTCTCATAGACACTTTATGGAAAATAACTTTCATTCATTCCTGAAAAATGTATAGAATATGTATCACCTTTTCATTGTTTACCACAGAGCGTTCAGTTTGTGTCTGTGTTTTACTTTGCTGTTTTGCGTGTTTGGTGTAATGCTATTAACATGACGTCAGTGTGAGATCTGCAATTGTTTAGGAATGTGAGTGTGCAACATCAGATATGGAGCACAGAGAATACTGTGACATTTCCTGCGAAAAAAGGAGCTGCTTACAGTACTGAATAGCCATTTCATGAGCGTGATTGACAGATGTATTGTAGATAACAGCGGTCAAGACTTTTGAGTTGCTGTCTCTGTAAAAAGGCCCGATTTCAATGAATATGTCAGAACAGATAACTCTCTTTAAGGGCGTGCGAAGCTAAAGCCAACTGCTGTTGAAAACGTCTCTATTTTCTTAATATAATAGGGGCATTTTTCAAAGGTTTCTCATTAAATGTGGTTGCCCTTGATGCTGAGAAGTCAGAAAGTTTTGAGGCTTTTTGTAGCTACAACGTCTGTGCAAAACACAGATTAATTGCAGCAGCTTGACAGAGTCTTGATTTCTGTGTTGATTACAGTATTGAATAACTTCTAGGGGGGCCTGTGCATTGATTTTTTTGTTTGGCATTTTGCATCTAGATCTTTGTTTATCCTTCAAAATGTTCAAACGTGCACAATAAAAACTGGACCAAACTGAGCACACACAATATCCTTTTTAGTGAATCTATTTGTCTGTCTGTCTTTATAATCTCTGGGGGGGCCTTATTTCCAAAAGATTGAGAATCACTGCCTTAAGACATTGGGTGTCATTTACAGAGAGTCAATAATTCTGATGGCCGTCTAATTTAAATCTTTCACAGTCAGTAGCTGATGTCTGAGGCCCACCAGGGTTACGTGAGATCAGAGAATGGAATGTGCGTGACGGCGTGTATCATTTGTCCAACATGAGGCCGTTGAGAGACTCACATGGTGTTGAGCATAACATGGTGTGGTAGAGTTACAGTATCTTCTAGAGCATGACAGGGTACGTTTAGCATTAATATAAATAGATATTAAATACTCTAAATCGATGTAAACATTTTCAGATTGCCTAATTAGTAAAGAAAGTGTTACATGAAGTTCAGCTTCATGTAACAACGAAAAATTAACCCTAGTGTTACTACAGTAACCGTAGTTCAACTATGGTAGTAAAATCGCAGTAACCCTAAACTTACCATTGTCTGTCTTCAATATTTTGACCAATATTTTAACCACATTTGTAGTAAAGTAACATGGTTGCAGTTTAAATATAGTAAAACTATGGTTAATTTGTTAAGGGTCTTAATCTTTAAAATGGAGTAATTTTTTCATTGATTTACGGTTTTGGTTGAAAATTGTCTGAAGTGGCCCGGCGTGTTTTTTCTCTGTTTGTATCAGGGAGCATCGTTCTGAGCTGTGCCACTTCAAACGTTTGTGGTGTTGAATCGCTGAGCCAATGGAAACTCACAAAAAGCATTTCCTGGCGTAACCTCCTTGGCATTTGTGGGCCAGAGCGCAAGATATCTCTTACTCCACTGGATCTTGTTCCAGAGCTCTTTGAAGGGCTGCCATTCAGCATATCAACAGTTCTCTCGACTTAAAACACACACACGTCTGAGATGGACTGCGTTCATGTCTCCTGATAGGAATTTGAGTTTTTCCTCACTGAATGATGGAAAAAACGCACTGTGAAAACTAGTTGCCAAGTGTTGCATGTTTAAATTATGAGAATATTGTTTTTACACTTGGTTCGATAGATTGATCTGAATCAGAATTCTGTTTAGCTGCACTCTTTTCTGTATTGCGTCCGTACAAACCATACAGTTATTTTCTCATTTGGTGTCCCAAACTAATCAAATTAACATAAACTCCAAACCATGAAGTAATTAAAAACATATTTTTCATAATTACAAATGTCAGTTTTCATAATTATTTAGATTTTTTTTATTTTACAGAATTATAATTAACACCACTAGGAGTATGTAAAGATATGCAAATTATACGTCATCAATAGTGGTTCACATCTGTGAGGCTGGAGTGAAGTTCATAGGTATCAGTCTGTCCAGTCCACCTTGTTTCATATCGGTTTAGTGCTCGAAACCACGTTCACACCAGCCAATCAAGTCAAAGTCAAGTCAAACTGATTTAAGACCACATCCAAACCTCTGGTGTCAAAGTGCATGTGTTGTGTTTTTGTAGACTGTTTATCATTTCTTTGTCTGTGTGATATGTCTGTAAACCACCGTGTGTATCTGTGTGTGTGTGTTTGTGTCTGCCCTCTTCCGTACTGGGAAGTAGCCAGATTGTATTGTGACCTGGCCCCTGTTGCAGCCAGGATGTGCTGTGCGGTACATAATTATCAGGCAAGTAAGCAGAGAACCCTGCGGCATTCCGACCTCTCTCCGGAATGACGAGACAGAGAGAGAGAGAAGAAGAAAGGGACGCAGCCCTGATTTTTACCCATGCTGCACCTCTCCTCTTGTGCCGCAGTGCCCAGAGCGAGCACAGGCTAACTCTGTACTCAGTCTCTCTTGCCTCACTCCCGGGGTCAGAGCAGTCTGTGGGCTAGGAGCTCAATGGAGGTCCCTTTGAAAAGGGAGGAAGGCAGCTTTTCTTAACTGGAATTGCTCTCGGGGAGGTGGGACTACAAAGAAAAGGTGTGCTTGGTTCCCTGAAGGTGTCATTAGATTCTGCCAAAAGCGGAGCGATGTGCTCTCTCCTCTGAACATACATCATTTGAAAGCAACCTCAGGCTAACCCCAGCCGCACCGTCCCAGTGTGAGATTCCCCTCCACCTGCATCTTCACACAATGCTGATGAAGTTCAAGCATTAATTCTTAGTTACATCTGTCTGTTAAGACAGAAATTGGTTTAGAAGAGAAAGCTGTTCTTGTTCTGTTTCTCTGCATTTCAATTAGCTTTTGTATTAGTGTTGTTCATAGTATTCATTCGCCATTGTGCACCACAGCTATCATTGGGGCTTGACAAATGGCTTGTGATGTTTCTCTTTTGCATTTGTTAGTTTTGTCTTTATCTATGAGTTTGTCAATGAAACCGACAATCTGTCTTAATTAAGACAATCTGTCCCAGGTACTTCAAGATGAAGTTGAATTCTTCAAACGTTTCTTCTTCTGTGTTGCTGAAGCGTTTGAGTTGTGAAAGAATAAACATTTGAATGACTTGAGCGTGAGTAAATAATACATTTTAGGCTTGACTATTCCTTTAATAAAACCTAAAATCCATTAGATTAGTTAGATAAATGTTATTCCGGTAGGAATATTCAAAGCCCAGCTGTTATCATTCTCAGAACAGTCTCATAGCAGGACAGCTGATCTGAGAGAAGATTTTCCAGATTTACACATCTTATTTGTATTGATCTGGTTTTATGGAGACGGGCACAATATAAGTGCTCTGTCTTCCAGCAGCCACTGAGCTTTCATTCAAGTGTCATGACACGTTCCACCATCATAAGAGTTTATTAGTCACATCTCTGTCTGTAAACCAGGAAACGTGATTAAAAAAAGGCAAGTTGCTCACCTGGGCCTAATATAATTCAGTGTTAATAGTCTCACTCGAAGGCTTAACTAAGACAAATCGCTGTGTTTTGAGGGCCGGCGTTCTCTCTGCTCTAAGTAGCCCCTGACTTATTTCAGAATTCTCTCCCCTGTAGCTTCTGGTCTTGATGTGTCACACCTAACAAGCGCTGCTGTAAATTTAGCCTGTCGATACGTGTCAGCCCTCATTTATCAGTCCCTCCGCTCGGCCGCTTTTCCCTCTCTCACCTTCTCTACTACGTTTTTTTAAACTGTCCTCTCTCCTCTGCTTTTTTAGCCCTGAGAGTTTTGACTTTGCCTCTGGTTTTGCTTTATCTCCAATCAGATTCCCTCCCAAAAAGACCTGCAGGAAGGTGATGGGAATGCTAATCCTGGTCCCAGCCGGAGGGCGTGCTTGTGTGCGTGTGTGTGTGTGCGTGCGTGCGAACTGGTATTCACTACATTATAGGGACCAAATGTCCCCACAAGTATAGTACTACCAGTGCATTTTGACCTTGGGGGGACATTTGTTGGTCCCCATGATGAAACAAGCTTATAAATCATATAGTGTGATCTTTTTAAGCATTTTCTGTGATTGTTAGGTTTAGGGAAATATGCAGTTTGTACAGTATAAAAAACATGTTTAGAGCGTGTGTGTGCCTCAAGCTTTTCCTCAGCATTAGTGGGCTGCATATCTTTACAGCTTACATATGACGTCTGATACAACCCAGACAGGTTTAATATTACACAAGTTTAATATTGTTATGTAAAATAAGCAATGACATTTCAGCGTACATTATTATTGTCAGAGGTGGAAGTCAGCAGGGGTCTGGTGATGCAATGTTACACTGATATTTGGATCATAGTAGAATAATATTCTTTGTTTAGTGCGTATGCTTTTTTAAAACTGTGATACTGTACAGCATAATTCAGTTTATATCTGCCTGCACTTTTGTTTAGCACAAATATATTCTGGGCTTGTTCTGAGTTTTGTTTAACAGAAGAAATTGAACGTGACCTTACGCCACAGTTCAGTTCATCTTCTCACAGACTTGCTCTGATAATGGTCAAGCTGTCTCTTCCCCCCCTAAAAATATGTGGAAAAAGATTATTTAAAATGTCAGCTCTTATCTTGTGAAAATGAGTCCAGTATCAATCTGTTCTTATAACTAATCAAGTATCAACTGATTTTCTTACCTCTGACTGATTGTTGCTGTAAAACCTTTCTCATGTTTTTGCATCCAAAATATCCTCACACCCACACAAAATATTATGCCCACAAAGCCTGCGTGTCAGATTAATCTGATCAAGATGGTTTTGTGTCACAAGTTCAGTCTTTTTTTGTTTGTTTAATTGGTGGGTGGCCGGTTAAGAGCAGCTGGTTTACAGTGAGTACATTCTGCTAATCTTTCAGAAGTATGTCGAAGAGAACAGATTTGTCATTTAAATGAGGCCACCTCAACTCCTTCAAACACTCGCTGACAGAGATAAGCCGCGTGGTTCGCTGCGCTCTCGAGACGTACAGCAGGATTTTTACTAAGAGATTGCTGGAGTGCTTCTCGGCTGAATTCATAACTAGGTGGAAAGCAAACTGATACAATGTCCCCTGGTCTAAAGATTGTACTCCAGCTTGTCTTGCCATGAAGCTGCTAGGAACTGGATTCTGTGATTAAACCAGTTGCTGTTCTTTGTGTCTCCTTAGGGTTTGAAAGGGGATCCTGGACCTCAAGGCCCACCTGGTGCTAAAGGTGATAAAGTAAGTCGTCCAACATGTTTGATTTGCTGTATAAAACATCCCCAGCTAACAGGGAACATTCTCAGAACATTGTCAAAAACATTCCAACAGTAACATACAAGAATGTTTTTTAATATCATATATCAAAATGTTATTAATATATTAGTGTAATGTTTTATAAATGTTACAGAAATACATTTTGAATAATGTTCTTATAACCAAGCAGTAACGTTAATGCAACATCTACAAAACCAGGTGTTTTGAATGTTCACAGAACTTTTTGAATGTTTTTGTTACTTAATGGAAACGTTATGAAAATGTTCTTAAACCTAAATTTGTTACCTGGGTCTATACACAGTTTCACAGGCAACATGTCGATGATCTCTTCTCCAATCAATGCAGTGCTCCAAAAGTTTTTTACATATTGTAAGACACCTCATATTTTTATTTTAAAAACATTTAGGTAGATTTGCATATTCTTATACTATGACACCCATTATAACACAGTATTGATAAATGGGGATAAACAGACATAACAGCCATGTGCCCTGAAACAGATATACAGCGTATTTGGCATCAACATACTGGGTTCTTTTATTTGTCACATATTGTAATGCAGTGAGATATTTCATCAAAGCCAAGACAGGCTTTGTCAGTAACTGCTTGAATCAGTCGTTGGTTGCAGAATGGAAAGGTTTATTTATAGATTTTTATACAACAGACTTGATTTACTAAAATCCGTGAGAAACCATGAACACTGATTGGACAAAGAAATACGTCTATATCCAATCATTGATCGTGTTGCTTGTATTGCTTGTGCTGGGAGAACATTGTAGTAGACGCCTCAGTAAATCAGACGCGCGGAACGCTGCTGGAATTTGTGAGATGGAAAGTCAGTTTTATTACTGCAACTTAAATGAACCATCTGACAAATATATGTGGCAGGGAGAACCATAATGTATGAAGACAAGCAAACAAGAAAATGCAGTGGTACTTCTATTGTTTATAAATATTAACAGAACGTTTCAGATAGTTTAAGCTGTGTTGGCAGATTCTGTGGCGTGCTGTCCATTACCACAGACGCAAGTTTAAAAACAACTGTTTACAGTAATGCACTTACAGTACAATGGAAGTCTGACAATGAACCATGACCAGCGCTACCCAGATTTTATATGTTTGTAAGAATGTTTCCCTAACGTCTCCATTAAGTAACAAAACAATAAAAATGTTACTTTGAATATTCTAGGAACATTGAAAATATATATTTTTTTGGCATTTTATTAACATAATTGTTTGGTTGTAAAAACATTTTCAAACATTTTAATATGTAACTTTTTAAAATGTAAGAACTTAGGAATAACGATTTGATATGATATAAAATTAAAAAAATGTTCTACTAGCATTGCTGTGAGAACGTTTAGAGAACATTAACCAATGTTATAAGAACGTTCCCTATTAGCTTGGTAAAATCTATTCGTTCAAGGTAAACAGGATTTTGCAAACTGGCACATCCCTGGTTTCCGTGCTGAAACATTGGATTACAGTGTTGCACAGACAAGGTTAATAAGCCATTTTATCACGGCACTAGTCTTGTGTCAACACATGTAACGCTCAAGTAGAGACTGTGTATTTTAACGTTATCTGGCTACTGTGCATAGAGCTCCGTTGTAAGTGCTTTGCTGTAAACTAAGCTGAGCTTAAGTTACGTTGCACCCACAATGCTTTTAAGTGCCTTTCTGAAACTCAACCAATCAGAGATTCACAACAGGAACTATGTGACTTCAGAATGTAGAATAGAGCCTTCCTAAAATCTGATTCCGAGGCTCCCCACGGTTGCGTACGCGGTCCGCAGCGGGACTGCTTTTCAAACAATAGATCAAATGTTGTTCTCTAATTAGCTGCCGTATTACCCGTTGTCTTCTGCAGTTTCTTTCCCTCTTATTGGGTTCCTTTGTTTGCCTGTGCTTGTATGTAATTGTCAATGCTGTGTTTTCAAGCCTTGAAGTTCTAATGAGCTCCTCTGTGTTCGAGCAGATAATAACCAGTGCCTTCTGTTTTTATCTCATCTCATCCAGTCAGAGAGAAGGTGGGCGGGCGAGAGAAAAGACTGTAGTTTGAATTAAACCAGACAGTTGGGAAGGCACGTCATTCTCTTCAAACATACAATGACTCTGAATATCTTCAAACTTTGGGTGTTCATCCGCTTCATATTCCCTTAGAGTTTGATGTGGAGTCTCTGGTTTCGTGGATTTAAATTCAATTTGTGAAGGCTTCGTCTGTTTTTGTCTAGCGTTTTGACTGACGCTGGTCTTGTATCTTTTAAACTTTTATTGGGGAAAACACTGCACGGATATAAGAGTGGATCATTTTTTCCTGTCGTCATGATCGTACTGTCCATAGAAACCTTTGTCAGCCTATGACATCATTCATACAACTGTTCCTGTTTCCTTTGTCAACATTATATTTTATAGGCACTTCATTTTGTAGGCACTCTTTGGACATATGTTTCCTCGAGGAAAGTAGGTCAGCTTTAGTTTTAGTGATATGATTCAGGTTTTGTGACCTGCTAGATATCTGAAGATGTGATGATTCTTTCTTGAGCAGAATTCAGATATTCCAAATATGTCTTACCACTATATTCTTAACGGTGCGCTAAGCAATGAGAAACACATTTGCTGTTTGAAATCGACACCCAGACAAACCTTCTTTCCCTCCCTTTTTTGCATCGGCCTCAAAATAACAAGCGTGCTATACTGATTGGCTTCAAAAGTGTTATGATGTTGTGGTGATCGGTCCCATCCACTTTGTTTCTCCCATTTACACAGCCAGGACTGCAAACACAATATATTTTTTAAAATTGTTTCTTTGGGTGTTTATTTCAATTAAAAGTTAAAATTCTGTCATAATTTCCTCACTCATGCTCCTCTATATTTTATTGTCTTGCTCTTACAGGGGGAACCGGGCTCACCGGGTCCAGGAACTCTGTCGGTATGTGTCTCACTCTGCCCTACAACACTGCAGAATTGCATCACCCCTGTGTGACACTAACAGTTTTCACATTTTTAAATGAGACTTATAAGAAGTTTTGCCAGATCTGCATTATTTATCACTGTTTCACTGAGCTCAGATTTACTGTATGAAGAGTCTTTGCTGAGGTTTGGAATTACAGGCTTGTGAAACCGCTTCTGGCTGACACAGATGTGAGAGGATGCAGGTGTTATCTTACAGTCTATGTACAGTAAACTAGACTGGTGAGCAGAAGGCAAAGCTGCCAAAAAAGTGAATCTGTTGCCTCTTACACTCTATTGCCCGATATCCCAGCTAACAGGGAATGTTTTCAGAAATGTTTGTTGGAGTTCTAAAAAAGTTCTCCAGTAACATTAGTAGAAATTTGTTTTACTGTTATATATCATATCAAAGAATGTTATTCTTAAGTAGTTGGTGGAACGTTTTAAAAAGGTTACAAAATAAAAAAAAATGTTTGAATAACATTCTTCTAACCTAATTTTAGGTTCTAACAACCTAAAATTGTTAGCTGGGATAATTCTACTACCCTTGGTAAGCGGCATACATAAAACTTGTCCGAATCATTTTCTGCCCTTCATTTGTAATGCAAGTCCAACTTCTGCTGTTAAATTCAACATGAAGCTAAATTTGACCCTATTTAGTTCTTAACGCATGTTCCTGGTCTTATCCTTCATAATTCATCAGTGAAAGTTAGTCTTTTTTTTTAGGGAAAAAAGATTTTTGTAATCTTTCATCACATGTAATAACTAGTTCCCACTGGCTTACGAAACACCCCCGCAACCCCTGTGGTGTGGGTGGGTCCCGACCCTACATGGGGCCCCCTCACTGTGGTATGACCCAATTATATTTAATATTGCCTAGCTAAAGCTGTTTTTACACTGAACGGTTGCAGCATCACAGTGGCATTTATAGTGTGACTTTTTAATGTATTTACCAATCATCACAATTGCAGGAGACAACGAATCACATGAAATGTTGAATTTTGATGTTTGTGAGAGGAAAACAAGGATGCAGTTTGCCATGACATGGATGCCATAGAAACAGGATGCGGTTGCCAGGTCAACTGCCTTAATGTGATGTGAAAAACAAAAACATTTTTTTGGAATTTAGTATTTGTTTGGTGTTTGGGGCAGTGTGAACTAACCTATTGGAGGATGTGTTTTTGCATTCCAGAAACGTTTGACGGAGCACAGCAGTATTATATGTAAACGATTTAAATTATCCTAAATCAAGACAAATGACATACAAAATTGTGTAAGATAAGCTTAATATGTCTTAAATTTGGTTAATTTTTTTCCCTGCTGACATTTCTATTTTCTTGTGTCAGGCATAAATTGTGTTACGTTTAGAAGAAACAGCCATATGTCAACAAAACTTATTTCATATATTTACTGAAATCTTAATATTTTATGCCCTTTTGCCAAGAAAAGGCAACATGTCCTCAGTAAGGGGCGGCCAACAGCAGCTTGCACAGACCGTGAAGGTTAGATGTGTTCTGTAGAGGTGGAGAGTTAATTATTTTGCACATGTGGGGGACACGTCTGTCGGCTGGCAACAGACACAAAGTCGGGCGTATGTTCTGTGATGTTACCCCAGGGAACGTTCTTAGAACATTGGCTAATGTTCTCTAAATGTTCTCACAAAGTGGTCAAAAACATGCTTGCAGTAACGTTAGTAGAAATTTTTTGTTCAAAAACATTCTGAAATTGTTAGTGAAATGTTTTAAAAACATTACAGAATTATAAAGTTTCAATCATGTTTTTTATAACCAAACAGTAATGTTAATACAGCATATAAAAACTGGATCTTTTTGATCATTTTTAAATGTTTTTAATACCTAATTGGAAAATGTTCTTACAACCTAAAATTGTTAGCTGGGATGGCACAACAACCTTGCCCTCTTATGTCACCTAGATAGTAAACCAACCCCAATGGAACTATATCAGGCTGTAACGATTATTCACTCATGCTAATTTTACATTTATGAGAACATAGCAGAGATTCAAAACCTGACAGCACGCTCACCACATCACCACTCTCTCCTGCAGTAACTCGTAAAGCCAGTGTGGGTCAAAAAGCGTTTATTGGTTGAAATTCTTTATTACAAAAAACACGCTGGACTTTTTAGTCAACCTGTCAGTATTTGCTAACAAATAGCGTGTACCTGTCATTTGAAATGTTTGTTGTTATTTTGTTTTTGGGGGGTTTTTATGCCGTTATGGATGTTGACAGTCCAGATATCTGTCACTTATATTTACGGGCTCAAACATCACAGACTGCGTCTCCACAGTTACATTGTGACATTTTAGGAGCATTTAAAGTTCTTCGACTTTCACACAGCCGACCCAAGGAGCGAATGCCTGTTTTTGCAGCTGTTTCTAAGATGTGCTAGTATTTTAAGGATGCCATTTGAAAGAGGACACCTCACTGTTTTACAAAGTGTTTAAAAGGCTGTGTGTGAGAGAGAGATAGAGAGAGAGATAAGAGAGGACATGTATACAGTTTGTGAATAGTCAGGTGGCCTGTCTTTTCACTCGGCCATGTAAAGATAACCTTATCTTTGTTCTGACTTCATTAATTGCTGATGTTATTTGCCACATCCTTCATTCAGCACATTAAAGCATTTCTCTTCTTTCCTATAGGTTGAAACCCAAGGTTTAAAGGGAGACCAGGTACAACATTCACATTAGAATTCCTCACACATTGATTCACACGTGAGCTGTAAACATTAAACTCTGTATTTCATTTTTTTTGTTGGAGGGCTGTTTTTAAAATATTAAAAATGGATTACGAGAACAAGCGGTGCCAGTTTGAGATCTTCATAAGAAATTCATTACAGCATTTGCAAGGCAAAACTGTTAATATTCATCACATTTCAGCTTTGTTTTCGTGTTTCGTTTCTCTTAATTTATGCAACACATTTAGGTTGAATCACTTAACGTTCAGAGTTTGTTTGTGTGTCTGTCCACTCTGTAGTTCACTAGTGTATATCTCCCAGGCAGTCTGCCTTTTCTGGAAATGAGACACGTCTAGGGCCTGTCACATTGTAAAATGCATTTGATCCCTAGAAAGTCTGTGAACGCACCCTGAAAACCAGTGAGCAGTGTACAACCCCAAATCAGAAAAAGTTGGGACAGTATGGAAAACACAAATAAAAAAAGAAAGTAGTGATTTCTAAATTTACTTTGACTTGTATTTCATTGCAGACAATACAACAGCACATTATTTAATGTGTTCTTCAAAAAAACTAAATTCCTATTTTGGTTCTTGCAACATATTTCAAAAAAAGTTGGACCAGGAGCAATTTAGGGCTAGTAATCAGGTAAATTGGTTAAATAATGAT
Organism: Chromobotia macracanthus; assembly: GCA_036877525.1. Classification (NCBI taxonomy): domain Eukaryota; kingdom Metazoa; phylum Chordata; class Actinopteri; order Cypriniformes; family Botiidae; genus Chromobotia; species Chromobotia macracanthus. Next base: position 3,768,527 of record JAZGTH010000070.1, on the reverse strand, counting down.
GTGATTTGAAACAGGTGATGTTAACAGGTGATTGTAATTATGATTTGGTACAAAAGCAGCATCCAAGAAAGGTCTCGTCCTTTAGGAGCAAAGATGGGCCGAGGATCGCCAGTTTGCCAACAGATATGTGAGAAAAGTATTGAAATGTTTAAAAACAATGTTCCTCAAAGAAAGATAGGAGGACATTTGCTTATTTCACCTTCAACAGTGCATAGCATAATTAAAAGATTCAAGGAATGTGGAGGAATTTCAGTGCGTAAAGGACAAGGGCGCAAGCCTAAGCTGAACAACCGTGCTCTCCGATCCCTCAAGCGGCACTGCATCAAGAATCGTTATTCATCTATAAGCAATATCACCACATGGGCTCAGGACTACTTTGGCAAACCTTTGTCAAGTACCACAATACGTAGTTACATCCACAAATGCCAGTTAAAATGGTCCATCCCAGATGCTCGGAGGCATCTGGGATGGACCATCACACAGTGGAAACGTGTACTGTGGTCAGATGAATCAGTATTTCAGGTATTTTTTTGGGAGAAATCCGTGTGCTCCGGACCAAAGAAGAAAAGGATCATCCAGACTGTTACCAGCAACAAGTCCAAAAGCCAGGGTCTGTCATGGTATGGGGTTGTGTGTCAGCCCTTGGTAAAGGTAACTTGCATTTCTGTGATGGCACCATTAATGCTGAAAAGTACATAGAGATTTTGGAGCACAATATGCTGTCTTCAAGAAGACATCTTTTCCCGGGACGTCCATGCATATTTCAACAAGATAATGCAAAACCACATTCTGCACACATTACAAAGTCCTGGCTGCGGAGGAAGAGGATACAGGTACTTGGCTGGCCTGCCTGCAGTCCCGACCTGTCTCCAATAGAGAATGTGTGGCGCATTTTGAAGCGCAAAATGCGACAACGAAGACCCCGTACTATTGCCCACCTTAAGACATATTTGCAGCAAGAATGGGACAAAATTGCACCTGAAACACTTCTTCACTTGGTGTCTTCAGTCCCTAAACGTCTTTTAAGTGTTGTGAAAAGGAATGGCAACATTACAAAGTGGTAAATCATCACTTGTAAGTCGCTTTGGATAAGAGCGTCTGCTAAATGAATAAATGCTAAAAATGCTAAATGCTTTACTGTTCCAACTTTTTTTGAAATGTGTTGCAAGAACCAAAATAGGAATTTAGGTTTTTTTTGAAGAAAAATCAATAAAATCATGAGGAACACATTAAATAATGTACTGTTGTATTGTCTGCAATGAAATACAAGTCAAAGTAAATTTAGAAATCACTACTTTTTTTTTATTTGTGTTTTCCATACTGTCCCAACTTTTTCTGATTTGGGGTTGTATTTACATACTGGACATGCCTCTGTCAGTCTTAATGCATCAGAAATGGTGAATGAGCACATTTTATAATGGTACTGTGCTTTAAATGGCAACAACAAAGATGCCAGATAGAAGTTTATTGGCCATGGCGTGTTACACAGTAATGCTACTGATAAATACCAGCCATGTTGTGATGCGTGACCTCGTAATCATGTCGCAGGTAATTGAGTCCTCAGTGTGCCGATGTTTAGTGGATCAAATCCTCTGCTTGTGCGTGACTTACTGTTCTCCATGTATTGATTCATTGTATATTAAACTAGAGAGTGGTGTAAAAAAACAGCCCGTTTTGTAAACGGCTTCCACCTATGTGTGCTTTTCTTGTTTTTAACCTGGTTTAAGTTATTTTCTTAGTTTCTAGCGTTTATTTACTTCTAAAGTTTTTAAACATGTTAAGTTAAAGTTCCTTACATTTGTAAAGTGTTTTTTAAATGTAAGATTAAGACTCTCACATTGGCACCAGAAATATAATCAGCCGCGATGACATCACTGTAACATTTGCATACAGAGCTATGTTTGGTCTTTAAATCCGTGTATGTATCTACAGCCTTTCATACCGCAATGCACTGAAATTCTAATTCATATATAATTGTTGTTTATATACTACATGTATACGGTATATTTCTGTATTTGGAATAGGTAATATTTTGTTGTTAAAATGTACCAAATTTGAAGTTCATATATAAGTATTCTGTGGAGCCACATTATTTATGTATTGATTTATTTTGTGCAGGGCCCTAAAGGCGTTGCTGGAGAAAAGGTAAGCACCTCAACTAAACTTTAATTGAAATGAATTCTGATCATTTCATTTGCTTTCCAGTCGTAATCGCACCTCCCCAGCCGCGATTGTGTTGCGAGCATGCCATCTGAACATCTGTCTGTCAGCACTTTAGTAAACAGCACGATGCAAACTGGTCCAGGCAGAGCCAGCTGCTGTATGCTTATATTCACATTCATGTATCTGAATCTGATCACTCTGTATGAGGGGAGTAATGACCATGAACAGGTGGAAACTTCCAGACCAGTCTGCTTCTGTACTGAAATGCTTTCTCAGAACTAGAACCCTGATTTTTTTTACCCATCATCCTCCAGGGAGATGCTGGGCTGCCCGGTCAACCAGGAGCACCAGGGAAGGAGGGCAAAAGGGTGAGTAAACTGGAGCAGACTGCTGCTTGTGTGGGCCAGGCCTGATGTGACAGAGAGGCAGCAGCTGGAACGAGAGAGACTGAAGAGAACTGTGTGGCCTGCTCTCAGGGGAATGCTGACTAAATGACTGCGAATATTCAAGTGTAGGGTCAATTGTACATCCCAGCAGGAAGTGATGTGAAGGGTCATTCATGGTTCGATCACAACATAGGTGAACACATTAAGAAAACGATACAGTTTCACTATTGATTTCACCATTATGTACTTATCCTCATGTCGCTCCAAGTGTTTTTGAAGATATCTACCCAGTTTTTCCATGTACTGAAAATGACTAACTCTGTCATGGTACAATGTAACAAAAGTACAATGGAAGCAAATCAAATGAGTCGTGCTGTATTCTAAGTCTACTTATGTCATACAATAGAAAACCAAAAGCATATTGTTTACTGATAAGTCAGCATTCTCAGAATGTTAGCTAACATTCTCTAGAGGTTCTCTCACATTACTGCAGGAACAGTTCTTAGTGGCACTTTTTTAATGCTTGAAAATGTTTACAGAATTAAAGTTTGAATGAGGTTCTTATAAATACAAATACAGAAAATGTTAAGGGAAACATTTTTACAATCTACAGTTGTTAGCTGGGTACTGAGTCAGTGAATTGAATTCTTAGCAAAACTTGACCTTTTGTGTTCCGTGACTGAAAGAAAGTCATATAAGTTTGGCACAACTTGTAGGTTGGTAAATAATATCAGAATTTTCTATTTTTGAGTGAACTATCCCATTAACACTTGTTGGTCAACAATAACACTACTGTTCTGCTCTTAGCGTAAAAGCTTTGTGTGAAATTTGACACTCGGCAACAAATTGCAGCAGTGTTACTCTTATTTGAATTACCTAAGCTGTTGAGCCATTACACCAGAGGCGTGCTAACACCTGTTAGCACAAACGTTATCTCAGCTTCTGGAGTGCTTAATGGTCCTGAATGCAGCGCAGTTGCTTTTTCGACTCCCTCGAACGTGATAAAAAGTATTAAAAATGCATGTCACTCTGATGGAGGAGAATACTCAGGTCGGCCTCAGGGACTGTAAGCACAGCATTAAAGCCATTCAGCAGAATGAATGAATATTTATTATCATCAGAAGCGACGTTCGCTGGAGTGCCATCACGACACTGTTGGGGATTTTCAGTTCAGTGATGGATTGAGTGATGTACCGTACCGCAGACATCTGGATGGGCTGCGTTTTATCACCACTGGTTGGGGACGTTTCCACTTGAAATGATAGAAAAATGCCTTGTTCAAGTCCAGATTTGGTGACTGTATTCTAATTAAACCAGCTAACAATTTTAGGTTATAAGAACATTCCCTAATGTTTCCCATAATTCTAGGAATGTTCCAAGCATCCAGTTTTTAGAAGTTATGTTAGCATTATTGCTTGGTTAAAAGAATGTTATTCTTATAACTCAACAGTTTTATTGCAATTATAATTGCTGTGCAAATGTACACAAATGTAAATTTGGCACCTCAGAACAGCATTAATACCACAAAAATGTAAATTAAATGTTTAGGTAAGTTTTTGTGACACGTTTGCTGTGTTTATATGGCTGTAGTTTGCGGATGGTTGTGTTTTACGTGCGCACCAGCAAGGGGAAACAGGAAACTGTCTTTAAATGTACACAGGACAGCAGGCTGTGCTGCTCTTGTAGTGTGCCATTGGTGTCAGTCTCTCTTTTGCTGCTGGATCATACTGCCCTTACTTAGAAATGAGAACAGGAAGTGTACATCCAGACATAATGACCCTCAGACTTCTTTTTTAAAAGATTTTTACTTTTCTCTGAATGAACACAACGTTGTCGTACCTCTATCGTCTGTGCGATTAAAAGGTCGCTGCAAGCGTGACCTTTCGGGAAAAAGTTCAGGACATTGTCTGCCTTTACCTACATGATTCCTCTTTAATTGGTTGTTGTTACAGAAGCTGCTGTGTAGAATCCAGACGCTGTGTTCTAATGATCTTGTGGACGACACCCTGCGAATTCATTAAATCCTGTGCGCTTGCATGGGCGCTAACTCTTTCTTCCCACACAAGTTTGCTGTGAGACCGGATTCTTTTCCGGCTTTCATTTAAATGAGTGTCAAGTACTTTGTTTTGTTGCAAAAGACACTGTTTGGGTCTATAAATATCTTCGCTTTGAGTGCATGTCTTAGCGGTGTGCAGGGATGTGCTAGGGTTTCGGGTTATATTTGGTGAGTCACATGCAGTCGGGTAACTTGTTGGGCAGAACCGCGGTGCTCTGCAGTCTTGGGTGCTATTTCAGGAGCGAAGGGACACAGGTCATTATTACCAGCCTCCGAGACGAGAACAAACCTCTGCTGCCCGAGTGTCTCTCACCCAATTAGCAGCTCTCATTTTCAACACAGCTCTCGCTCATAACCCAGCTGTCATCTTTGTAGCAGTGAATGTTTTGCGGCTAGCAAGCTTAAAACATTGTTCCTTGTTCAGTTGAAGCTCAGCCAACAACATTTACATCTAGGCATTTATTTGACACTTTTTTCCAAAGTGACAAACATGGTGAGGAAATGACAAAGAAGTTCATCAAAGAATGGCAAAAACAGTTCTGTACAAAGTTACAGTGGCTCAAAGTTCCCTTGGCTGTTAAAGTCAGTACTTGTTGAGGGAGAGATTAAAAGTAATTTTGTGCTTGTTTGTGAAGGTACCACAAGTCACTGCTTTTCCGCTGACCACAGGGTTCTAGATGGAGTATTTGTGACAATCTTGATTAACACACAAAATTATTTGGACTCATCCCTTATTAAAACAAAAGTAGTTACAACAATACATTTACAGTTGAAGTATAGCTATAAGACTCAAGCGTCGTAGTGGTGTACTCCTAGTGCTGTAGAATCAGATCCAGTATGTATGAAGTTATTATCAATAGATCAACTGTAGACTGTAACATGTAAACTGTAGACTTAGATTATAATATGCGAACTGCAGAGCCTGTAAACCCGGTAACGTCGTCACCAGGATACCAAGAATTGTGATGACATCACTTTCTGGTTACATGGAACAGAGCAGATGGTTTTCCAGGCCGTTGTTTTGAGTCAGTAGAAGAACATAAACATGCATGTTGTCTTCATATGTTCATGGTGTCTGACGACAGTAAAGTTTACTTCTGCTGTAATTGCCTTTGCTAAAAAAAGAAAATAATAAATGTCTAACTCTTAGCCTTTAGATATTGGAAGTGATCACATTACTGTTACCTGCCTTCTCTCCTGATTAAACAAAGCCAATATCCCATATAATATATTCAAGAAATTTGAGACAGGAGCTGAATCGATGTTCACCAACGTGAAAGCCCTTCTCATAGATTTCTCTGTGGAGAGGTCGAAGGTTACGGCCCTCCTGCCATCCGGCTGATGAGCTTCACTTAATAATCTCTGAATGTCAATAACTGTAATAACTCAAGCATATAGTAATAAAAGAAAAGTAAATAACAATGGAAAGGATCTGGCAGATGAGATGAGGGCCTGTGCTAATTATGAGATGGAATATGAGATAGATAGAGAGAGAGATTTATGTGCTGTGAAAACTTAATAACGTCTTGTGTGCAATACAAAGATATCTTAATTTGTGTAATTTAATAATAGGGATTATGTTAGGGGTGTTTTTCTTATCCCACTGACTAATTGTTTTTCTTGTATTAAGTTCACTAAACTTTGGTAGACAGTTTGGATATACATTTTTTGTCCTATATACTGTTCAGAATACCTCGACATACAATTGTATACATTTATAAACTTTGTCTTCACTTAGCGACCATGTGATGTTATGTCATTTTTTTTGTTGTTCACAGTTTGAATATATAGTTGCGTTTGCTTTTATCCATTATGGATGCAGCTGATGCAGCGTGACGAGAGAAACTGGAGGGCTTTGGGACCATGTGACACGCTACCTGAGATCAAACAGGAAGAGGAGGAAAAAATGGATCCTTTTCCTTCCCGATGGCGGAGCGCTGAAATATTCATTAGTGAGCTCAGTGCTGCTGGTTTCCTGAGCTACAGGAAGTACAGAAGCACGGGCGAGCACGCCATGACTGTTTACATTACACACTGTCAGCTGGCAACTTCAGCTGACATACATTTGTGTAATTAGTCTGAGTAGAGTTGGAATATAGCTACTTCTGCTGCGGGGACAATGGGGGGGATGAGTGTGCACGTGTTTGCGTTTTCAGTATCCGTGTGTGCGCTTGGGTAAACAAAGTGCACAAAACTCTGTAATGCACCCACGGTAAATAGGCGGTTTTATTAGGAGACAGAAAAGCAACAGCCCACACTCGCGTAGCATAGTGCGCTCACCCCTAAGCCAAAACATACTCCGAGCATGTTCTCGTTTAATGTTCTGCCAAGATCTCCGAGCGCTGAGCGCTGCCCTGGCTGACGCACAGGCGTGTGTGGGTTTAAGCGTAGATGTGTTCACCTCACACACACACACACCGCTGGCTCGGCTGGTGGGATGCAGAATATTAATAAATAGCAGCATCAGACTCTTCAGTAAGCAGCTCAGAACATGGAGAGCTCATCGCTCATGACTGTGATGTACAAATCTGCTTTTCACATGGCGTGCCAGAGTTCACTACACCTCTAAATGCACTAGATGCTGGAGAACTGAACAAATACTAGTCCGTTTTTTGGATCCTTATTTTGAAGACCTTTATTAAAAGCTTGAGAAAGTATTTTCACTGTGCTGCAGCTGGTTGTTTTGGCATAGTATGGTAATTAAGAACTTGGATGGATAGAGGCTTTATTAGTCCCCCACAGTCAACACTTTGGAGTGATTTGATTTGTTGACAGGCAAACCTCATTGATTCTCGAGTATACTGAGTGTGAGTGTATGGACATTAAGTATGTACTTCATAAGTATTGGGACAGTAAATAAATAATGCTCTGTTTGCTGTGACGTAAACATGTTTTATGATAAGATGAATATGAGGTATAGAGTATCACATTTTTTACTGCTTTTCTGTCAGAGTCAGCTCCTCGTCTTCATCTCGGCTTATGTGTGTTTTCACTGAGCACAAGATTTAGACTGCAGAAGCAATGACAGAACTGATACTAAACACTCTCTGCATTTAATGTGAGTGTTAACAAGGACACAGCTGATCACTTAGACAATTGTGATAACACATTCTGTACTTTAGCCTTATATTCACCCAATACTTGTAGAAGGCAGTTTATATACTGTGCCCTACATGTATATATTTTAATATATTAAAGATATGTTTTAAACTTTTTGTATTTTATATGTATTTGTATACACACACAGGTATATATATATACATCTGTCTGTATATATGAATGTATATGAATATAGCCTAGTCTAAATTGCACACTATATATTCTCAGAAAGGCTGTGAAATAGCAGAGAGACAGCTGTGGATTTAGATCCAGGACGCCTCTGCACAGGCACATATTGAATGTGACGGCAGTAGACAGAAATGACCTTATGCAGAGCGCTCTATAGCCGCGAGGCTGGATCAGCCATCTGCTGAACGTGCTCCTCATTCTAACAAGCGTGTTGTGGAGGGAGGGGGCGCGAGATGTCCGTGATAATCAATAACTCGCTCGACCTTCTCCTCTTAGCCACCACCTCCAGAGGCCCTGGATCTCTTCCAGTGACAACATCAGTGCTCTCCTTTTCCGGAAGTTGCTTTTTTTTGGATGATGGTCTGTCAGGTGTCACACGGATGAATAGATTGTGATCATATTGCAATTTAGCGCTGTATCAGATGGGCTACACTTTAGCAAAGCTACTTCCTACAGATTTTCAAGGTTATCTCGGCATCATGGCTGTTGTTTTGTAGCCGTTTTCGCAGGTTTACATTGCCCGACCTCAGTGCAGGGTGTTTAACGTTCCTTCCGCTCTACAGAAACAAGGCCGACCTTTTTTGACTTCGACCATGTGCAGAAAAGATACTGAAGTTTTTTTTTAGCTGTGGGACTACAGGGAAGAGAACAGACATTATAATTGCTTCTTTTATCTCAGAAAAAGTGTTTCTCAGTTAACAAGGAGTATAATGAATCCGTTAATTGTGGTAATGTATGTAATTAGTGACTCTCAGGCTAATTGTAGTGAAGTCAGAATGTTAATGAAGATTGAAGACTGCAGCTGTAAAATATGAGCACTGACTGTATCTCAAAACATGGCCAGTGATGTACGGTAATACCTCATCTTTACCAATCGATGTCTGTCATTCGGCTTGTCTTCCATCTCCCATCATCTGTAAAATAACATGACAAGCTCATCCAGAGGAGCAAAGAACTATGGGAAATGAGCCATTATCCTTTCTGTGTGATTGCGCTACCTTGACAACAAAACGTCGGTCTACATTCAGGCCATCTAGTTTGCCTTTACTACTTGACGTGGATGAGTTTTATTCCAAAACAGTGTTCTGACTGCCTTCTCTCTTTAGAAACAGGGATCAAATATCTTATCGGAGTAATATGAGGACTTAATTACTTGGACGCTTCGCTGATTTGGAGTCTTGTTCATGAATACAATGAGATCAAGTCAAATGACAGCTCAACAGAGGAACTAATGGTGGAAAAATAGAATGGGCAGAGGGGTTAGCATTACACATAGTGACCTAACTTCTCTGTGAAGTTGTAAGCAGGTTTCCTATACTGTATCGTTTGACCAAAGGATTTTGACAGGATAGACTATGTGTGTGTGTGTGTGTGTATGTGTGTTTAGATCAGTTTTAATATTCTCTGATATATCCGGGTGTTCATGAGCGTGGGCACAGATGATGTAGGGGTCATCTACAATTGTAACATTCTCAGTGACCCCATGGGGTGATGGCCCTGCAAACATCAGACACGCACCCCACTCATCGTTTGTCAAAGCCCATTCCAGCAGGATTGCATCCACTCTTTGTGTTGCTCGCCCTCTCATTGAACATTTAAATGAGTGGGTAACTTTTACGGTGCTGTACTTGGCCGCCCAATAGTTAACACCATTTCATTAGTCCACTTCTGATATTCTACTGACTGTAAGTAACTTTAAAACTACATGCCAACAAACACTCATTAGAGTATTAGTAGTTTGTTAGGTTAGAATAAGGGGTAGTGTTAGCAGAATAAGTTAGTTAAAGTTACTTAGTCACTTACAGAACTGGACTATTGAAATAAAGCAGTCCTATAATCAGAGTGATGTGTGATCATGGTGGGCGGTCTCATGTTTGATCTTGTTTGGGGCACCATGAGGGTCAGAAACACCACACACAGCAGGAACCCTGTTTACCTGCCAGTCATTTTCTTTATTATTATGTTTAGCTTGTGGAGGTAACTCGTGCTGCATTCTGAATACATGTTTTCTTTCTTTCTAAGAGCTGAAATAGCCACCTAAAGCCATGCATAGTTTTGTGAGATTGTTCTATTGTCTGTTGCTTTAAAGGCAATAACTAATTTGTCAAAACTATTTTTAAATACAACAAATAAAAAACACTGTACGGAATGTACAATTAGCATAATCCAGAATAACCTTTGCTGATATTACGCCTGACAGCTAAAGACAAATATGTGTGTGCCCTCTAGAGTCACCCAGAAATGTCCCAACAGATGGCACGTGTCCACCGCAGCCGACATCAGCAGGCGCCTAGACATGATTAGCCATGTGATACATGTTATAAAACACGATGGGGGGGTGAAATCAGAGTGAGTAATACTGTGTAAACCAGTGACCCGGTGGCTAGGTCGCTGCTCTGTGTGCTCTGGACGTTTTCTCCAGCTGTCAGACGAAGATGGCCGACCGTAAGAGAATATCACCTCATAACCAGAAGATCCTGTAGCCGTGATATCAATTTGTGCCCTTTTAAATATTTGATGGGATGCACTGAGAGGATTGTACGGCCACAGATAGCCGCAACCTCACGCATGTCATTTAATCTGAGGATTTGACAGCTCTGCCTGCCGGGAAAGTGGATTGCATTCATTCAATATAAGACGTTTCCGTAAAGCACATCAGATCTGGCATAACATACTGCATAGGTATTTAAACAATAGGAAAGTAATTGCGCTCTGTTCTCTTCCAGCGAATACATTGCGACAGAAAGATGATAGTGAGCTCAGGGGAGAATCTGAAATGAATCTGTATGTTAATGTAAAGTGGATGGCCTGCTGTTTGCCTATGAGAGGAAGTGAATGGTGGTATATATTCATAAAGACAAAAACATGTTTCACTGCACTGTTTCTGTCATAACGGTTGCTGCTGGCGATTTGTAGCTACAAGCAAAATATTTAACACGGCTCCATTTAAGCATAAAGATAAAGTGTTTAACGTTCAGATTCGCTGCTGAAATTCTAGACTGGACTGAGATATATTGGGCTGTCCTAATTTTAAAAAATATTGTTGATCAAATGTATGATCCAAATTAATTCATACAAATCAACTAATACAACATAAGCTGAAAAAGCTGGTACAAGATGAGCAGTTTTTTTAGCACAGTTAAATTCAGTAGTTGCTCGCTGCATGTTTAATAGTTGCTTTAAGATGATCTTTTAACAGAGTTGTTTTGGTTTGTGTGCCAGAAAGCTGATTTACTAGATCAGTGTGGTAACCCTGTTGGGGTTTGTTGGTACAGTGTTAACAGTTACTGTTTGTATGATTTCCAACATTTTAAATCTATAAGCCAACATCAGAATGGACGTTTATGAGCTTAAGTTTATCTTCATTTCCCTGCATGAGATTTACTGGTTACAGTCTTGTCTTACATTTCAGCATAAGTGTGAAAGTGTGTTTGTTGCTGCCACTCTCTCCACACGCAGACAAGGTGACACAAGGTTATTGTCCTCCTCCTCCGTCAGTCTTCTCACGCCTTTGCACAGTCTGCGACTCCACAGGCAGAACAGCAAAGCCCTCATGTCATGACTACGGTATCTCTCAGCGCTCGGCGCCGCCCAACTGGGGCGTTCTGCTCCTGAGCCAAATCTCAGTTACATGCAGACCTCCACTTAAAGGAATAGTTCAACCAAAAATTGAGTTGGGTTGTTGTTCCAACTCTTGTCATTTTATTCTTCTGTGAATCACAAAATAAGATGTTAACCAGAATACGAGAGTTATTCTTTTCATACGATGAAAGTACAGAGTAATTTGTAATAGCAAGAGGCAAAAAGAACCACAAATGTATCATAAAACTGAAGCCATACCATACCTTTGTTTGAGAAACAAGTGAAATCTAAGTCTTTACTCTGCACATCTTTTGGTGCTTAGCATTATAAATTCTTATCCTCTTTTGGTATATAGAAAGGAACCTAATATATTAGCTTTTTAACGTTATGTCATATATCAAAAACGTTCTTTTTAAGTTGTTAGAGAAACGTTTTACAAATAAATGTTACAAAAATAAAGTTTAAATTCTATCCTTATAACCAAGCAATGACGTTAATGCAACATCCAGCCTTAATATATTTTTATGTTTTTGCTAATTAAAAGCATTAGGGAAACATTCTTACAGCCTAACATTGTTATCTGGGAACTGCTTCATGCAGGTTTGGAATGACATGAGGGTCAGGAAATGATGTCGGAATTCTTATTTTTGGGTATACTGTCCCTTTAAATTCGCCCTAATACTAACTTTGGTTCACACCTGCTTTAACAGTATGTAAAGTTCTAATATTTGTCTTAGCATTACATTAAGACAGCGATGGTGCTAATAATGGACTTCCTGCTGTGTGTTCCGTATGTGCACTGCTGTGTGTGTCTTGTCAAAGGCAGACAGCAGGAGAGTGAGATGTAGCAGCGGGGTGTAGAGCAGTTGGCAGTGGTTTTCATTGGCTGGCTGTGTTAGATTAGGGCTGCACACATGCTGGTGACCTCTCCACCAACACCTGTAGGGTGAGGTTATTGGCCGAGAACACTCCTGATGTACGGCCCCTCATTGGGCGCCACAGTGGAGGAGGGCCAGGAGATGTTTAAACCCGTGTAAAACGTTTAAATAATGTTAATTTTACAATTACACGCTTATTTGCGAGTTATGAAACGTGATGTTAAAGGAATGTTATGATTTAATGCAAGTTAAGCTTTCTCTACAACATCTGTGATATGCTATTTATTTTACTGCCGAAAATAATTTTGCTTCATCCTTCAGTTTTTGTGTGAACAACAATGTTTATAACATTACAATGAAAGGCTGCGGGGCAAGTTTTCATTCAGTAAGGTTTAAAGGCAGAAATGGGCAGCTTGTATTTTTGCTAAAGTATTTTTGTTGATTCTTCCCAACAAAATTGTGTCATTGGAGCTCTAAATCATTCTTTTAGCTGTGGAAAAGCTTTTATTTTTATGCCTTACCAGCTACATCACCGTGCACGGCATTTACTGCACGTAAAGAGTTCTGTGCAGTTACCTTGTCACCTTTCCGCTGTCCTTGTGCATGTTTAGTCACCAGATTTACTATCTTTTTGTGAAAATATGAGCTATAGCTTTGCACAGCAGTTAGTGCACAGCAGTTAGTGACACACTAATCTTGTGTTAACACGTATAATGTTTCATTATTGAGGCTAAACTAGAAACGTTTTTAATGTTTCTGTTTGTGAAACACAGTGCCTCCTAGACTTTCATTGTAAGTCGGTTCTTGTATTTTCAATTTGTTTGTTTTTAACAGTGAAGGAGAATGGAAATCATTTTGAAAAGTATAGATTCTCACTTGATTCCTTTATAAGGTGTTAACAATGTTTAATCTAGCTTGTTGTTGGAGAGTAAAGGTTATTCTGTTATTCATTCTTTTTTGAAGTCAAATCCTAATGGTCTTATAGATACAGTATGTTTTCAGGAAGCTAATGCGTTATCCAGGCCGGCTCTTTCTTTCTGCATTGTCTCAGTATCTAATTTGGTGGGATATGACATTGTCTGAGAGCTTCTCTATTTATATCTGTGTTGGAATACCCTGAAGCACGTTCAGTTTCCGGGCATCCATTCTTTACTGTGAGATCCAGGAGGTACATATGCATGTGCCATGTGTTTATGTCTTTGCAACACGGATGACCTTCTGTCCTTCAAATTAACACCTCAAACTGTATTTTCTAAAGTCCTCCCAATGATTTTCCATTGCAGCTGTTTTCGGTGATGTCATTATAATATACTGTACTGAATTATTACCATATTCATACATAATGTTTTTTACATGGTACTTTATATAATACCATGGTAACATGTTCCTTTAAATTGAAATCATACTGTTGAGTATTTTGGCCTTAATTTTGCCCTTTAAACTACATAAAGTGGAAAATGTTTTTATGCAGTTGCTGTGCTGTTTTTTCTGTGTGTTAATTTACAAATAAACAGAACGCTGGAACAAACTGTACTCAACAGCCAGGACGCGTTAACATGTCGAGCTGACGCGTCTCGCAGCAGGGGGTTTACTGCTAGATTTATGCCCTTCACAGGTAGGCTGGCTTCAGTTAACTGTTTGTGTTCTAACATTGCGGAACCCGGTGTGGTGACCTTGTCGCACGGAGCTATTATCTGAGCAATAGATCTGAGTGTGTAATATTAACCTATGGCAGCAGTCTGTGAAAGAGCTAGACAGAGATAAACATTCTCACCCAAAGGAAAAGAATTGCTCGAGCGTCCGACGGGGAGAGGGTGAAAACGAGGGAGAGAGCCAGGAGAGAGAGGATGGATGGGTGCGACTGGGGACAGATGTGGCGAGTGATGATTTATCTGACTGTCTCAGCCTTTTCCCAGAGTGCCTCAGTGCAGCGGCAGCCACGCTTGCATGCGATAAACACATTAAGCGGCCAGTTAATTAAAGGGGCTGCGAGGGACCTGGAGGGAAGCAGAAGGTCTGATTGTACTGGTTACTGACTAGATACACAATCTGTGTGTGTGTGTGTGTGTGTGTGTGTGTACATTTACACTTCATGAGGGCCAGCGTGACCAGTTTGAGCACTGGAGTGAGGACAAAGAGAGTAAAGTGAGAAATTTTGTCTGATCCTGTTTTGGCTGTTTGAGGGTTAACACTTGCACTTAGGGTTTCAGTCAGAATTAGGATAAAATAAGGATTAGACACTTAATTATAATGATGAAGGTTAGGGTAAGAGGCTAGAGATTGTACTGAGTCGATGAAGGTCCTCACAAAGAGAGCTGTACAGATGTGTGTGTATGTGTGTGAGGGCTAATATGGTTAAGTGAAGTCACTCTGTGATACTGGTGAGGGGTAATGTAGGTCAGAATATCTCGCCTGAATGAGAAGCAGCTGAGTGTGGTACAGTCAGACTCAGATTTAAAGTGACAGCTCACCCAAAAATGAATCTTCTGTCAGTATTTAATCATTCCAGATCCATTTCCCTTTTCCATAAAATGAAAATGAACGGGGTCTCGGGCCATCGAGCTCCAAAATGACCAACAAAAACCATTCTACAAAAGCAGCCTGTATGATTTATGTGCTGTACTCCAAGTCTTCTGAAGCAACACGATAGTTTTCTGTCAGAATTGTAAATGTTTTGAACCAGAAGATCAAGTCCCCATTCACTTTCATTATATAATAGGGTGGGCCAAACACATTTGAATGTTTCAGAAGAAAGTCAAACAGGTTTGAAATGACACTTAAATGTTGTAACGCTACAATTTATATTGAAGCGTGTTGTATCACAGAATTTTTAAATGCGTTTTAAATGTTTTAATATGTTTAATGTGTATATATTTAGGCACGTCCATTAATGACTTGTTGTTCGTTGTATGAAACCCATTGCTAATTGCCCCCTGTGGCATAGATGTAAACGAAATAACAATAACAGAATTTACATTTTGGGGTAAGCTGTTTCCTTAAAACAAAATGGAGGCACAGCAGGACTAAGCCAGAGCGAAATGAGGCGCCGCTGAGGGGAACAACTCAAAGAGCAACGATTTTTATGCCTCTGTCACGCACACTTGCAGACTGATGTTTGTATACAGTGAAGCTAATTGTCTAGATGAGAGCAAATTGCCTGATTAGCATTTAGTCGTCTTTCATTGAACATTTGGACCCTCTTTGATTACGAACTACAATAACAGTTGTCACACTCGTCTGCTGTGTGTCTCTGCCGTCTGACCTTGTTTGTTCCATTTGCTCAAGGCAACAGTCTCGAACCGCAGGCTTCTGTAGCACCAGGTACCGTTTGCCTGCAGGGTCGGTCCAGTTGCTGTCCGTTAAGGTCAGGGGGCAGAACACTGTGACCTCACAGTTATGCTTTCCAGTGACATCATGGGGTTTGTGGACTATGCTTTCCGACTATGTGACACGGGTGGCGTCTGGGCATGCGGTGTTGGGCTGCTCATTGGCCAATCAGAAGCTTTGTTTCCTTGTGATCCCTCTTTTGGAGGGCAGGATTGGTGCAGACGGTGTTATTTGTGTAACCTTTTCCTTGAACTCTATGTAGGGTCAATGAATATTGTAAAACGGGAGTCGTTTAAAAGCTTGCATGACAACTAAATGTCACTTTATGTCAATGGGCGTGAATAAGGCATCACAACATGAGACCCAAGAAATGAAATGTTAAAACACTCCACACAGTGTTACAACAGTTTGTTGTTATCAAATCTGAAAATATAAAGAGGAAATTTTATTGCTTGGAAGTCGCTTTCATGGTAGAAAAAAACACCTAGCAACTCCCTGGCATTGTGGAAGCAACCTTTGCGAGCACCAGTCACACAGGAAATGTAGTACTGCCTTAAGGTAATGGAACAGCTCTGACTAATGGTGTATGAGAGCCGTTTGAAACTCTGATCATGTGATGTTAATATCACTTGTCTGTCTTCAGATGGGTTTTATAGTCTTTCATGTCACTGCTTGAGTACATTTACATTCATGCATTTGGCAGGTGCATTTGGGCAAAGTGACTAACAGTGTGTTCAAGCTACATACTGTATTTTTTAAGCTATATAGTGTATTTTTTATTGTTAATTCAAGCATGTGCATCCCTTACAAAAATGAACCATTGAAAATTGGTCGTACTACAGTCGAAGTGTAGTGACCATGTTTTTTTGACGCATTGATTTCCATTTACATAATTACAGTTTACTACAAATACCATAGTTGCTGTAGCATAACCACGGTTAATGTGTGGTTACCACAGTTTAACTATAGTGACCATGGTTTTTGGTGTAAACTGTAGTTCTCTAATAATCTATGGTTAATTTTTTTTAAGGGATTACCTGACAGTCTTACCAATGACCCTGGTGGTGTTAGTGCTACGCTCTGTCAGCCAAGCTACAGGAGAGCTAGCTGAGCTAGAAATGAGTAGAAGAAACACACAGTTGAAGAACTCCAGACTTGGAAGTAGGCTACGTTCTCACCCACCGGAACATACTCATTTACACACAAAAGAATGTTGTGCTAGTTTTATTTTCCCACAGACTTCACCGGTCCAACGACAGTTTACATTTGTGCACTTGTGTTGTAAGCAGCTCGGCACCAACTGGCTTCAGACGTTCCCCAGATGGTGTTTGTGCTCTGCTTTAATCTACTCTGCCCATCCGCTCGCTAAAGACCTGGAATACAATACAACAGGAGCTTTGAGTAAATCTCCAGTAATATAAACTGAATCTGGATTCATAAAGTTTGGTCTTTCGAAAGCGCGACGGGCTTAACCGTACGTCACTCATCTGCATTTTTAGTACAAGGCACTCTGTGAAGTGCACTAAAGGGTCGCTTTCAAAGGTCTCCAGTCAGCTGAGAAGACGAGCAATCCCACGGAAAGGCCATTGCAGATCTGCCCGGGAATTTCTATACAGCCATAACTGATTATAATCAGCATCAAGATTAACGTTTGTAGGACGGCGTTCTCTCATTTATGCGAACACACAGATGCGATCACACGCTCTGAACAGGCGCTATCTTACTGAGAACCTCGCTTAGATTAAATGATTTCTCAGCTAACAGGGAACATTCTCAGAATGTTGGCTAATGATAAAAGTTATGAAAAGACATACTTGCAGTAACGTTGATAGAACTTCCTTTAATGTTATGTGTCATATATTTCATGTTATTCCTAAATAGTTGAAAAAACAGTTTAAAAACATTACAGAAATAAAAATGGTTGAATAATGTTCTTATAACCAAATGTTAATGTTAATACAACATCTAAAACAAGTTCTTGAACTTTCAAAATAACATTTTGAAATTATATATGATGATAATGTTGATTGTACTAAACCTTTACCTAGCTATCTATATAGTTGTGTAAAGTTATTTAGCCTCACTTCATAAACACAAAAACAAACAAATGCATTATTTACCTAGACATTTGAATGTGGCCCTATGATAAACTGTTTGTATGTCTTGTATAAGTTCATTAAAATTGTACATACTAACCCTGTAAGAAAACAGTCTTTTATTTTAGGGGCCAAAACCAAATTTATTTTATTGAATTTTTTCTTCCTTTGAGAATGTCTGTGGAGGTTTCACCTGACTTCAGGAGACAATTTATCCCCCCATGTGCAATTTGAGGTTGAAAATGAGACTCGGCACTAAATATAAGATTCATTATCTTTTCCGGCACATAAAAATGTGGATTTGCATAAAGACATTAGCACAAGTTGTTAACATTGACGAGCTCCTAATTGAGATACTGTAATTTCCCTCTTACAAGCAGCATTAAGACCCATCCTGGGTATAAGCAGGAGTATTTGCTCTGCACTTTCTCACACAGGTTATTTTTAAGTGTATTTCCTGGCTGTCATATGAAACATGGCTCATTTTTTCCCCCTTGTTTTTCATTTTCTCTTAACGCATGACCAGCATAGAAAACGGTCACCTGCGCTGGCTGCTCTCCACACCTATTTAACATTTGCACATTTTGCTTGTATTTTTAACCCTTCCCTCCAGCCAGCCATTTAAAGCAGTAAATCAGCCTCCTGGTTCAGTCAGGACACACTTATATGCCTCTTTTCATGTACCTCCAGTTCTGCACAACCGTCCCTTCCTCTGGATCTCTGTGTACTTCATTCGCTCTTTAGGAAGCCATTCATGGAATCAGATCACCATCCAGTGGTCGAGGAAGGAACTGTTTTCCAGTTCAATCTGAAGTGCTCTGCGTTGAATAGACCTGAGAGTGACAAAATCATCCATATTGAATCTGAACATGTCAGACAAAGCACAGAGAGAGAGAGAGAGAGTGCTGGAGCTACATTTTGGCCAGCGTGAGCTGAAACTCTTGACTGTCAGCCGTCTCTTTATGCGAGTGGAGATAGTTAGATGTTTGGAGAGTTGAATAATTGCATTGTGTGGCACTCAGAAAATGGTGAAGAACGTTAAGCTGCGTTTGAGAGTCTGCCAGGCAACTGTCAGCTTTAGCTCGCTCTCTCTTTCTGTCTCTCTTCTCTCTCTCTCTCTCTCTCTCTCTCTCTCTCACTTACACCCCCAGTAAACAACTGGAACAGATCCTGTTTTATTGAAGTTTTGCAGTGTGCCAGTACTGTGGGTGAGCGGTCTTGCTTCACTTGATTTTTTCAGACCTTGAGTAGCCTGTTGTATATTGTATAAGCTCTGTTCTGAAACCTAGTGAAGCTGTCTTTCTGTCTACTGCCTACATAGGCAGCTGCCTTCTGTGGGATTCTAATGAAAACAGAACCTTATAAGTGACTGAATTAGAACACACTACGTAGACAGCAACTCTGTGTGGCATACAAATAATGCTTATCGAGTCATTGTATGCAAAGCCCAGCATTGTATGCAAATCTGTACATTTCAATGTTGAATGAATTGTAAGAACATTTATTACAACATTTTCTCTAGTTTCGTCTGTCATCTTGGGAGAATTTTTTTTGCAGTTTGTTGCATTGCATTCTGGGATTGCCTGTGGCTAAAAGGTGTCTTGTGGGCAGCACAGGTTACTTGCCTATTTTCCTACTTTTTGCAACAGGCTTTGCATCTCAAGCACACCTCTAATGTCTTAAAATGGTTTAGGAACAGAGTGATATTATATAGGGTGTAATACTGGGTCAAAGTTTGGGTATTAGACTACATATTTTTATCGGCATGTTTCATTTTGTCCTCACTTCGCTTCTTGGATTCGTTGTTACGCTGAGCTTGTGGCAGTGTAATACCCTGTGAAACTGAATGCTGTCAGTTCAAATTGAATGTTTTAGAAGGTTATCGTGGTCTACGAACTGAAGAAATCATCATTGTGCCCTGAGCGAAACACTTCACCTCGAGTTCCTCCGGGGCGACTGAACCTGCAAGTCACTTCAGATAAAAAAGCTGTTAAAACACTAACTGCATTGGACGTAATGAGACCTTACTTGACAGCAAGCGACTATCAATGTTGAGATGTGCACTTTCAGACATTACTAAGCATTATCAAAAGAAAATTATCTGCTCTCTTTGCCCATGCCGCCCCAAAGGTGTGCTTACAGCGCGGCCCAAATGTTCCCAGGAAGACAGGAGAACATCTGCAGAAGGGGCGAAAGACGACGTTCAGAATTCATCTTAATTACAGAATTAATTAGCTATGTTTTCCTGCTGCTAGAAGACAGTTGGGATAATTATAAGTGTCTGGTAATTATGAATGTTGAGATGGAAAAGGTTACCGTTTCGTATCCCAGTTTGACCGAGGTGCTGGATGATCAAAGGTGTGAGTTTGGGATGTCTTACTTATCCCGGCTTTTTATCAGTCAAAAGCCTGACATCCATCATTTCAGCTCTGAAGGCTGGGATACCATGGCAACAGCTGGGATGCTATGAGGCGATGCTTTACAGTATGTATATGTCTGTATCTCTAGTAATACCAGTGAATTGTCACCTTGTGGGACTTTTTTAGATCCCCATGTGAAACAACCTTATAAATGAAACAGAATGATCTTTTTTAGGAAATCTAAGATAGCAGAAAGTTTTATGTGAGGGTTAGGGTTAGTGTAGGGGGATAGAATATACTGTGTGTGTGTGTCTGTGTGTATGTAAATTATTCCTATTAGAATTTCTATCAACACTTGGGGTTGGTCTTAAAAAATATTTGAGTGAAAAAATACTCTTTGTAGTATTCCAGCAAGACAAAAACTATATATTTTATGGATCTTTATAATTATTTTATGTTTCCAGTAGAACTGCCATTATTCTTAAGAACGTTATTCTGGGATGAAATGGCCCTGTAAGACAGAAGGAATTAAAAATTGATTTTCAGGGAAATTTTCTGCATTCCTTCCCATAACATTCTTTAACTGTCCAGTATCACAAAGTTATTCCCATGTTTTGTATTTCCAGACAAGCAGGCTTCTGATAAAGCTGACACAATATCCAGTCAGGCTCTCAGAATCAAATGTGAATAAACTCCTGCAGGAATTTCATTATATCCAGGACAATCTCATTTGATTCATTTCAAAAATAAATTAGAGCTAACCCTGAAGGATTGTAATGGGATTTTGCTAATAGTATTCCAACACAACTAGGTCTTTCAAAAAACACACAGTAGTTCTTAATAGTCCCGTTATGATTCCCAATAGGACAAAATGTTCCTGTAGAAACAAACAGAATTTAAAGAAAATCGTTCAGGGTTTGAAATCTCTTACAGCTTCCCAGACAGTTTCCTTTACTGTGCAGTAGCATGGCTTTATTCCAACATCTGTTACAATGCAAGCGTTCTGATAAAGAATACAATATTCCAATAGGACAAATAAAGAAACCTGCAGGAATTTTGTGTTATCCAATAAAATTGTTTTTGAGGTTTAGAGGATTCTTAATTCATTCTGAATTGATTCCAAAATAACAAATTCCAATAAACATCCATTCTAATTTGTAGTTTAATGACCTGTATCACAAAGTCTAGATGAAATGCCCCTTGATATTCACTTTACCGCTATAAAATTATCAGTCAATATGTTTCCAGGTATTCATATCCGTATTATTAATATGAATAATTAAAGGGATAGTTAATCTAAAAAGGAAAATTCTTCCATCATTTACTCACCCTCATGTCATTCCAGACCTGTATGTCTTTTTCAGAGGAACGCAAAGATATTTGGAAGCGCATCGGTAACCAAACAACAGTGGCACCCCTTTGACTTCTATTGTATAAACACAAAACCACTAGGACATTTGTCAAAATATCTTCTTTTGTGTTCCACAGAAAAAGGTCATATTGGTTTGGAGTGACATGAGGGTAAGTAAATGATGGTGAGGAATTTTCATTTTTGGGTGAACCAAACAATACAGTACAGAATTGTCCATACAATACAGAATCCAAATGTGATAATGTGCAAATTCCTATGATATCATGCTTTCATTGTGGTAAAAATAACTAGTAATAGCTATGATATTTCGGTGGAAACTATGGTTACCATGGTGATCCTCTCTAAGTCTTTGTTTGCTTATATGCTTTTTTTGGAAGAAAGTCTTTGGATACGGTACACACCGTATATGTGTGCATCTCTAGTGTATACGCTGTTGTATGGGTCTGACTGTCTGTCTGTAGCCATGATGGCAGATTTTAAATGGCCAACACACAGAGCTGCTAGTGTGGCTCCCAGATCACTGTCACACCAGTTCTGGAGCACACGATCAGTTGGCACAAAAGAGACTTCATTTCATCAGACATCACTAGAGGAGCAACCTGTAGCCATGGAGACCAGACTCTAGCTGGTGGCTGTCAGGTCCCATAGCGTCTGTTTCAGGAGCTTTGGAGACCTATTTAAGCACTGCTTAAATAACTGTTTAGAGTCTGGTCTGTACCTAGCTGGTCAGGATAACCTACCCTACTGTGGGCAGGTTGTTCTTAACAAATAGGATACAACAAAACATTACCGTTAAAAAGCTTTTATTCTTTATTATGCAGATCTTAAATTGTGTTAATTACGGATCACTGTGTTTAGTTCCGGGAAAGTTTCAAGTCTGACAGAGCAAATAATCTTTTTTGCTTTATGTAATTAAGCAGCATCTCAGTCACTATGGAAACACTGTAAATAAAACAACACTATGAGTTCCTGGTAGGTCTATGGTTATTTTCCAAAATTTAATTCCCCGTCTACCTAGACAACTGTACCCACCTTAGACACGTTGTTCAGCATTGTATAGCAAAAAAAAAGTAGGCAACAAAATTATTTAAGGTTGTTTTGACCAAATTTAGAGTCAGCACTGCATCCCAGAATGCACTGCAGCACGCTTGGTGAACATTTATTAAACATGCCTTGTGCTTGTTGTGTGCTTAGTGTTGCTGTGTTACTTGCTTAGGGTTTGATGTTACTGTGTTACTATGTGGAGTATTTCAAATTACTCACTTTAATTTCAGTTTGGTTGCTGCCTATGTAGACAGCAAGGCGGCTCGTTAGGTTTTGGAACGGAGCCTGTGAGTGCATGTCATTTACTCTGTTTTTTACGATGACAAGTAAATCAGTTGACTCATTCTTTTGATGAACAGCATATTTCCCGTCAAACAAGCCCAAACTTACAAGTGAAGCTGCTTGTCCTTCACGGTTGTTAATACGTTGTTTAACATTGATCGTGACAGCAACATATCTTGAAAAATATGCAGTGGAACTAAACAACCTCCCTAGCATACTAACAACTAACAGGAAATATATGTGCGTGCGCATGTAGAGGATTAGACACTTTAATGACACGCATTACAGGCCTGTTTCTGGCTTACCGTCTGACCTCTTCTTGGTAGGGGAGTGTGTGTTTACAGCAGATTACCGAAGCTTTTTGAAATGCTAGATTTGCTTTTATGTCTATCATTTTCCCCTTTCCGCCCCACACTTCCTCTCCCCTCTAACAGATATTCTCTAATCCATGACACCTGACCCACGCAGGGTCTCGGAGAAACTGTTGACATTTTGGATCAGGATTACAGGGCTGCTTTAAAGATTACCCGGGTCGCTGTTTGTTTGCTTTGCTCCTGGCGAGACAGGAGAGGTTTTAGATGTAAGAGACCTGCCTCATCTCAGTATACTCTGTCCAGCAGGTAAGCTGGCATTCTCCATGCCCGACTGTGCAGAAAGAGACTGTGGATTAATGCCATCAATGCTAAATCCAAATAAAAATTTCTGAGATTTAAAGATCTCAGTGGTAAAGATTTTTTTAAGAAAACTGTTACATAGAAAATAATTGCTCCGTAAACGTTTGAATATGAATGTTTACAGTATACTTGAGTACAATCTGAAGTGGATCAGAACAGTGACAAGATAAATCCAGTGTGAAAACAAAGTGAAGCAGTATTATTTTAAAATGATGTAGTCTGTGCGTAAATTCCTGATATACTATTCCTTCTTGGTAATAATTGCATTGTATTTAAGCTTTACTGAAGAATTGTTTTTTTGGGGGAAGTGACCTTAGCTTTTAAAGACATGCACCATCACCATTGTCCAAAGGCAATTATGTTGAAAAAAGGCAAGTTGTGCGCCAATGCAAATGGATATTTTTAATGCATTGCGAAGGGAACATAGAATCACTGCCTTTAGAATATGCAGTTAGATTGATTCATGCTGAAAAACCTGTGTTGATAAATCTGTACATGTGAATGTATTCAGTGAGTCTGTGATCAGTGTCTGTATCTTACTCTGTTCTTCTCCCACACACACACAGTACAGATAGACAGCCTCCCACAGGCGGTTGCTCTGTAATGTACACTGGTGACCTAAAGAAGAATTTGACCCTTGCAAGAAGGCAAATAATAATCAAGGCCTCGGATGTTGTCACATTTACAGGCCACCCGGTGTTGCATAGCAACAGAGATTGCAGTGTTGGTCCAGGAGAGGTGATGTTGTATGCGAGTGATCTGTGCTCTGTGTGTGAGGGTGAAGTCACACACAATTGATCTCTGTTTTCCTGTCATGCAGCAGTGCTCTTGTCCGTACAGGTCTTCCCGCAGCCACAGGCGCTGTATAGGTCCTGCGCTCTGGTGTGCTCATAAAAACAAGGTTGTTTTTCATGCCAGAGTTCTTATATAAAACTTATACACAGAATTTGTTGATCTTGAAATACATGCAATTACCATGTTGACTGTGGGGCATCTCTGTAAATGCATTTGTATGAAGTTGTTTACCAGAAGTCTTTAGAGCAGGATATTAAAGTTTTAGCTAGACCAAGCAGTACTATTACTGTTGCCATTTGACCTTAAGCAAGCTCTGACCTGAAGTGTTACGCTTTGATTATGATTTTCGTTGTACAGCTGGGCAATGTCAAAGTATTCTGTTTTATTCTGTTCTAGTTTATGATATCTCAAACTGTGAGTTATGTTGAGCAGAGGTGTGCTATTCATTTTCTAAGCAAATATTCTTGCAATATTTGTCTGATGGATAGACTGTACCGCTCAGATACCTTAGCAACCACATAGCAAAGCCCTGGCAACCACCCACAATGTTCCTGCACTGTGGTGATGAGTTTGCATGGAATCATACTCGCACTGTCTGCCCAGAAATCTGAAGATATTAAAGATGATGCTGGTTTAACCTGTTTTTACAGCAGGGTTACAAAACCTTAAGTGTTTAATTAACACTGTAACTGTTGACTTAATTAACTTAATCTTATATTTTCATATATAATAAAATATACTAAAATAGATTTTAGGGGGAAACTGTGAGAAGATGATTAAAATGCATTATTCGTCATCTGTTTGGAATAATAGCGGTATAAAATATAGATTTTATGTCTTCATATAGCTTTTATTGTCTCGTGTTTTGGAGAAAGCAGAGGCAGAAATTTAAAGAAACCCTTCATTGACCTTTTTCACAGATGCCTCCATCCCATTAACATATTATTACCTCAGCTAACAACCACCCTGATTCTCAGTGAGCTGTATAATTAGATGATAGATATAAACTTTCAGAGCTGTGGGAATTGCATATTATAGCCTTACCTTTAATATTTTTCATAATCTGCCTCACCTAGCAAAACAAATATAATTATGATTACATTACGGAAGTATTTTAACTTCTAATTCATGTTGTATTAGCCACTGTATAGGGTAAGTATAGTGGGATGGCAGGAGCTTGGGCTCAAATATCACTTTTGAATTGTAACTTTACTAATAAGAACATTTCTGACATTTTTAATTTAATATTAGATCGTTTATCCGACATATTGAATAATTCCAGCTACCAAAATATGGTTTTGTGCCTCTAATGCTTAAAATAATGAGGTATCGGGGCATTAATTTTTGTCTTGTTATTAGAAGGTGCCTTTCTCTTAACATTGGCAGCAGACACACATACAGCACACACACTCATGCAGGGCTGGATGATGAAAGCTGTTCATTCTTTTGTCAGTTCATTATGTTGCAGGTAATGGAATTGAAAAACATGGATAAATTCGACAGCATTGAATCAAAGATTATGGAAATGAACAGTTCTGAGGATTTTGGTGATCTTCTGGGTTTTGTGCGTGGCCCTCTTCCTCTTTCATCCAGCCATGACCACTGATCTCACAAACACTCACTGAAAAGACAAAAACTGCGTGGGCCACTACGTCCCCCTGGTGAATTCTTAATAATGTTGTACCTATTGCTAAAATTGCACCATGCGCTTGTATATAAAGCACCTCCATAAAATTAATTCATAGAAGAAGATGCAACCATCAAAGAAACGTCCAGCATATTCATCGGGGGACAATGCAGAAAATAATTTCCCCGAGGTTGCCACACCGGCTGTCTTTATGTCAGTTTTCCGATACATTTGTGTCATCTCACCCAGTTGAAAATTAAACCGGTGACTGGCAGTTGTGATGGCTTTCATTGAACCCACCTCACACGCACTTTGCCATTTTGTGTTTCAAGCATACAAATTGAAGACAGTTATTATATTTGTGAATAGTCTATTATGTCCTGGTGAATGTTCGGGGCCACGCACAGGGGCCTGCTCTGTTTCTCACTGTAGGCCTTGCTTGATTGATGTGACCTGGGTTTGTTACAGCTGAGAGAAGGTCAAAGACTTGAAGGGGTTTGGAAAAAGTGCAGCGCCACACAGAGCTCTGCAATTAAGCTGTTTTCTTTCTGTTAATTAAAAGTAAATTAGTCACTGCAACAAGAGGAGCTGTCTTCATCTAATTGCTGTCGTCTCCAGAGTGCATCAAGCAATGCCAGGCTTGAATCTGTTGTTGAATTACTCTGCCATTTTTCACCCTCTCGTTCTGTGTTTTGCAGGGGCGACGGGGAAAAACAGGAGAATCGGGGGCTCCAGGACCACCGGTAAGCTCTTACCATTTTTATTTCTGAAAAAGATTTAAATCGGATGGTTTTCAGTTCTCTTTCTAAGAATATTTCCGCTCTTTTTTAAGAAGTCTGTAAAGTTGCTGTGCTATCTACTGACTCTACATAGGGAGCTAGTTTTGTGTGTGTTGTTATTTGTAGCTGACGGAATAATCAAATCTGGTTGTGGATTTGCTCATTGATGCGACTCGCAGGTGTGGTTGCCATAAATATTTCCGTTGTCATGGAGATCGGTGAGCATTGCCTTTTTGCAAGGGAATAAAAAAATTAGCTTTTAAGGCATGGAAAAAAAAATTCCATTTTTAAAATGCTGTTTCCACAAATATCCAGCCAGGAATATTTGCTGTTTTCATCCAGCATGTACTGTCGGAACATCATTCATCAGTCCCACGCATCACTTCCCAGTATGCATTAAGCATTTAAAGTTTTTTTAAATCGTAAAACACTTCATTTTTAACAACCCTGCAGCACAAACTTCAAGCAGGGATGGGCAGGTGAGCTATTAGTTAACAAGTCATCATAGCAAAACTTTAGGCTAAACTTTTCCGGTCGAGCGCATCATTCATTTCTGATCTATCTTTCCACCCTCTCTAACTTCAGCACGTAATAGCTGGAGCCAAACGGATAATCACATTTTAACTATAATCACCGAAAGCAACTTGCACATGAAATTTACGCTTCGGTCATAAAAAAGAATTACGGCTACTTGCGTTCCTGTAATGAGATGAATGGGCCTGTTATTTGCAAGTGTCTGTTTTGTACGTGTAATTTTGTGTGTCAGCTGATGAATTGTCAGTTCACGGCAGTTATGAAATGTGCCAAAAGAAGCATTTGCAATGTTGGGACTAAAGAAGCGATAATTTGATGCTTAGGCTATTGTTTGTGTTACTGATAAATGCTTATGTGAAATTTTATTTGTCAATAAAACATTGGAGACTCACGTCAAGAGTATATTGTTAAACAGATAAATTAACATTAAGATGAATGGGGTGTGATACACCTGTTTTTATTGGCTGTAACTACTATTTTTGCAATAGCATTAAATAGCAGACTGAGTAAATTTGGCTTGATCGTTGAGTGGCTGACATTTTGATCTGTTTGATCAATAATATAAAATAATAACGTTTTTATGTTATGTTTTAAGAAATCCTTTTAGTATTGCATTACAAAACAGATAAAATCGAGTTGCTTTTCTCAACAAACCATCTTACATGTAATTTGTCTGTAAAAGATACATAAGGTGCTTCTCTTACAATGTGGTTAAATTAAGATTGCGTAGAAGCTTCATAATGATGACTGTGGTGTTTAAAAACAAATTCTTTCTAATTAGGCAGCTTACTACCCAGTGAACAGGGAATGTAGTCAGAAAGTTGGCTAACATTCTCTCAACGTCTTCTTAAAGTTATCAAAAGTGTTCTTGCAGTAACGGTAGTAGAACATTTTTAACATATCAAAATCATATCAGATCAAAAACTTTATATTGTTAATGTATTAGTGGAATGTTTTAAAAAGTTACGGAATAAAAGAAACGTAGCAGTGACTATTATAATTAAGCAATAATGTTAATACAACGTCTAAAGTACGTGTTGAGTGTTCTTTTGAAAGTACTAGGAACATTTTTGTTACCTAATGGAAACGTTAGGGAAAAATTCTTAAAACCTAAAATTGTGAGCTGGGTAAGGTTTGATACACAAATCAGTTGTCCCGATAACTGAAAGCATCTCTGTTCCTTTCTGTATCTCTGGACTGTATTTCACAGACCTTCAAGATTCTGCAGTACATACGGTTCATTGTGATCATAAAACTGCTAAACAAACAATCAAAACATTTATTATTGTGCTAAGTGGTCATATACATGCGTCCATATGTTTCTCCCCTCAGATGAACAGTGCTTGAGGTTTTTCCATTGATTTGAGTGAAGTCTCCATCACGCACGCCGTGCCTCAACGTCTCAAATTACAATTTCAAGCAGCCCAGAGGGGCATATTAAGAGCAGTGCCATGCATAAACGTTATTGAAGATCCTGATGAGGCTCTCGATGGGGCTCTAGTTTACTGCTTGATAAATAGTCATCTCATCAAAGCCGTGGAATCAATATGAAAATCTGCTTATGTATGTGCGTGAAGTAAAACTCACACACATGCCACAGGGTCTGCATGTTGCTTTAGGGGTTTCTGGTATATTTACATGGCCCTCGGCTATTTGCTTGTAGGCACACATACCACTGAACTACGTTATGCCAGCATGATTTGAGAATATTCAGAAGAACCTCTTTAGTGTTTCATTTGTACAAAGTTCAAGGATGAGTTAATATGGTCAATGTGACAGTTTTCTTTATATAAAAGGTGCAGGAGAAAAGTTCATTGGATTGGATTAAAACACTGTGTTGGCCTCTAGCAGGGCCTTCATTAAATAGCTGCTCTTATAATGTATGTTTTTACGTCCTCCTGAGTTGGTTGAATGTCTCATCATTTGTGCTTTACATCCAGCATCTCAATTTTGACTTTATTTGGTTATTGACTTTAAAATAGTGCAGAAACTCAAATATTTGTTCTTCATTTTATGTCAAGAAGTTTCTTCAGATTCTAAATCTTTGTTTATTTCCTGGTTTAAATTAGATTTTGAATCCCAGATGTGTCATTTGTAATCTAAGACTCTGAAACTTCCCTCACTCTCTCTCTCTTTAGGGGGAAAATAAGTGATTAATATGTTGCCGTACTTAATGATTGCTTAACGATTCATTAAACCGCAAAGTCAATTGTGAAAGTTGCTTAAAAACTGCTGTTCATCTCTGAATTCTCAGAGCAACTGGCTCTTTAGTTTGATGTGCGTGTGTGCAGGCGAATGCTGTAAATCTCTGTCAGTCTTCACCACAGGACGGGTAGAAAGTGAAGAAAAGTCAAGAGAGTCGGAGGGGTAGTGGTTGTGAAGAGTGACATTTTAAAATGGCAGTGTCCTGATCATTTCCATGGCATGTGCCAACCTTGATTCTGTCCCCGGGAGCTGGCATTTATGAGTCGGCTGTCGTCTGTAGTGGGGAGGCGGCCCCCGGGCGGCACAGACAGTGTCCCCCGGCCCTCGCCTCTCTTTTCCCGCAGGGTGTCAAGGAATGTGCGGTCTTATCTGTCTCGATATTTAGTTGAGTTGATGTGTCTAGTGACCTTTGTCGAGGACATTTACAGGTGTTGTTGCTGGAGTTGTGGGCGGCAGAGTCTAATACGCAGTGAACGCTGTGTCCTGGTTGGCGTGTCAGAACGAATAACAAATTCAGCTTCGACTGCCTGTTTCGTGTTTAGTCTTTACTGTTAAAATGTTGTACATTTGTCAGATACTTATTTTTGGTCTAGAAATGACCAAATAAGGACTTGAAATTAAGAAATGTGACATGAAGCAACTTGAAATGAAGCGACTTACAATGAAGTGACTTGATTTTTGTTTCTTTTTTTTGCACAGGGTCCGTCTGGAACATGTGAAGTTAAGGTAAGATTTAGCCCTGTGTTTTAGATTTTAAAGGTGCTGGTGAAACTTTTTGATGTTTAAATGCTTCCTCATACACCATCTGAATATTCAGAGACAACTACTGTATAAGTCATAAGCCCTTTGTAGAAGGGTTGTTGGAAGTCTCTTGGGCTTTGTCACAAGGGGGGGACAGGAACAGTCTTGGTATTTTCTTTGTATTTTTGTCTTGTTTTTCAGTACAGCTTAACATCCTTATAACAAGACACATTCACTTTAAGATAATAACAAATGGAGAGCATAAACAGCTAACATGTTAGAACATCGCCCTAACATTTCCATTAAGAACTTTAAAACTTCTAAGAACTTTAAACGTTCTAAGAACTTTCAGAACGTCCAGTTTTTGAGATGTTGTCTCAACATTATTGTTTGTTTATGAGGACGTTTATTTTAACGTTTGTTTGAGAACATTGTTTATTTTTAAATTCTTTATTTTTTAAACGTTCCACCTACAACTTAAGAATAACATTTTTAACATGACGTGTAGTGCAAGAATGTTTTTGATAACTTTGAGAGAACTTTGTGAGACTGTTAACGGAACATTAATGTTCGCTGTTAGCTGGGTCTATCTTGTTTTTCTTGAACAGAGCTGTTCTGGTTTATGCATTAACCACTAAAGGTTGTTGGGTTCACGTCTAAAAAGAAGTTTACTGTATTTTATAATAAACAGGAAAATAAACTTTAAATTTTCTGAAAGCAAATTTCTGTAACTTAGTTTGGCCTTCTTCAGTAAATGGTGAGTAATCTTGCTTTAAATGTTTTGTTTTTAACTGGAGTAACAATGGTTTTGTGCAGTGTACATTTTTATAGAAAAATGTGTTCATAAATATCTTCTTTAATTAAAAGATGTTTTATAGTCTACATTCCTCTGCCAGTGTAAATGAGAAAAGTTTTTTTATTTTTATAATTACAGTAATTGTAATTTTATGGTAGTCAAATGAATAATTAACACACACACGCACCTATTAAGTATTGTGGCTATACCTGCTGTATTTGAAACTGTACTTGCTGTATATCTGGTATGTGCTTGTTTTTAAAGGTAAATGGTTGGTGCATCTGGTGGTGTTGACAGAACCTGGAACATTATTTATAAATTGAAAATCCTTATTGTATCTCACAAAACCTGTCAAAACATGATCCGGTCATGTCCACTCCAAAACCAATAGAGAAAAAATAAAAAATGAATGTATTGCTTAAGGTAAATGACGTATACTAAGATGATTAAGAGTTTATCCATTGTTTCAATCACCCTTCAGTATAACAGGAGAAAAAGCTCTTGACCATGTACAGTCAGGAGAACTGGGGGGTGTACTTAACAGGATAGTTAACCCAAAAAAGAAAATTTCTCCATCATTTACTCAGCCCCATGTCATTTCAAACCTGTATGACTTTCTGTGCTTCTGAGGAGCACAAAAGAAGATATTTTAAAGTACGATGATCACCAAACAGCAGTGGCACCCACTGACTTCTCTTGTATTGACAAAACCGCTGAGACATTTCTCAAAATATCTTTTTTTGTGTTCCACAGAAGCAAAAACGGAGGTCGAGCAAATGATGAAAAGAATTTCATTTTTGGGTGAACTATCCCTTTAATTGTTTTGAAAATAATGCTAAAACCTTTTATTATCGTAATGCAAAATAAAATGTCATTTTTTGGCTGAAATGTGACCTTGACATGTTTTGGTGAGACTCAGTGTAATGCTTCATTCGGCAGTCTGCAGTACTACTGGACTGCCCTGCAGATTGTGTTTACACATTAGACGTGTCATGATTCAAATGCACAGAGTGTGTGTGAGAGGCCCAAGGAGATAAAACTCCTCAGTCAAGGACAGTTTCAGCTGATTTATTAATGATAAATATAGAATTTACAGAATGTGCCTGTAGTTTTATGTAGACGGAGTCACTGCGGTATAAAACTATTTCTGACCCATTGTTCATATTTTAAGCTTGATGTCTTAGCAACAAACGACAGTCAGCACATACATAGTCAGAAAAAGATTGAGTTTATTGTCTTTTAAAGCTACTGTAAGCATTTTTTACAGCAGCCATGAAATGCCTGTGGATGAGTATGCATTCAGGGATGAAGGTTCCTCTTGTACTTTAAACAGCTTCACAACGCCATAGAAGAACCATTGTTGGCTGTATGGTTCCATAAAGAACCTTTAACATTCATAGAACCTTTCTGTTTCAGATCCTAGTTCTTTAGGCTATAAAAAGGTTCTTTGTGGAACCAAAGGTTCTTTTAAGAACTCACTTTGACTGAATGGTTCTTTGCGGAACCGAAAATGATTCTTCTATGTCATCGCTGTGAAGAACCTTTTTTCACTGTAGCAAACAGTGTCAGGGTTGTCTGTTATTGTTTAATCATTCTGTATAATTCTGTTGTTCAGTCCTGTATTATCAGTAAAGTTTAGATTATGTTCTCAGAAGGTAATATACTCGTTATTATTACTAGCATGCTTGAGATGTAATAAGTGAGGACAACCAAGAAAAATCAAGGTGAATATGACACTGCAGACAGACAGTTCCTTTTGCAAGCCATTTCCAATTAAGATGTACATTTGTCAATGTAAGCAGTGAAAATATGTCACAATATGTGGATATAGGATACATACACTCAAGCAAGCTGTGAAGTTAGACTTAGCAGTTGCACTTCTGTCATTTCTACCATATAATGTTATCAGCCAAAATAACTTGAGATTTGTTGAAATAAATGACAGAATGTTCCAGTGATGTGTGTGTATTTACTGTTGGGCATTGTTAATAGTCTTGTAAGAGTGTTAAAGGTGTGTTTAGGAGTAAAGGAGTATTTATTGATGTTCTAACAGAGCATCTCAGCTTACAGAAAACAGTGTCAGAATGTTGGATAATGTTCTCTCAAAGTTTTCTCAAGTTTTCTCAGTTATCAAAAAGTTTGAATGTTTTTCTAACTTTATATCATGTATCAAAACCTTTTTTTAAGTTGTTAGTGGAACGATTTAAAAAGTTTGAATAACGTAACATAAGCAATAACTTCAACACAGCGTCTAAAAAACGTACTGTACGTCTGGAACGTTCCTAAAACTTTCAAAATGTTTTTAACGTTTTAGCGTTACTCAAATGGAAATGTTAGGGAAACATTCTTGCAACCTAAAATTGTTAGCTGGGTATGCTTTCTCTCCAGAGTTCACATGCATATGAATGGAGGTGAGCTGAGCTCAAAGTGTGAAGCGTAATTGTGTGACAGGCTCATAGAGGAGCTGTTCAGAGTCTGTCCTTTCTGTGCGCCTTTCATTACTTCTCTCGACTGACCATCTGTCATCAGCCTCTCGTAAAAAACTCTTTCCCTCAGTGAGAACGTTTCCCAAAAATCTTCAAGCAGGGATTACCAGAGGGTTTGCCAAGTGAGCTGACGCTTGACAAAGAGGACCAGAGGGAGACACTTTTTGCTTCACTGCACCTTTGAGCTCAGGCAGAAGAGAATGTGTATGCGCTGCTCCAATTTGCTCTTGTGAGAGCTGCGCGTGTGAGCGTACGGGTGTGTGTCATCTCCACCCCTTCACATAGCCAGTGGACTGTGACTAGACTGAGATGGCAGTGGGAGGACGGTGGAGCATGTGCAGAAGTTTGTCCTGACAGCGCAGAGTGCAGTTTGACAGGCCCATTTGTGCGAGAGTTCGCCGTTGAGTAATTGCCGCTCTTTGTTAGGAAGCTGTTGGCGATGAATATGCGTGTAGTGCCGTTAACATACTCAAGATTTTAGCCTTCGCTTCCTGCTGCAGGCAACAGGTCAGAATATCCACATCATAATCACTTACTGGTATAAACACGCACTCTTTGTTTGACAGGAAGACGCTATTTTTGACTGCACGTGGCTCTAAATATAAATATACACGGAAGGTTTTGTTTGAGGTGAATTTGAAGATTGATTCATTGTTGACGTTTAGATCAGGGTTCTGTTCAAGATCAGCACAAAAACATGCTAGTGACAAACGGTTTTGGTTGCCCAATATTTAGTAGCAAGAACTAAAGGTTCGATATGTGTTCGATACGTGTTAATTTGGTGATAATGCTTTTAAAATAGAAGACTGTTGCTCTGTGGCCCTTTGTCACTTTCACAACTTAAATACACATTTTTAAATGAAACAGCTAATATAAGCATTTGATCACATTTTTAACACAGGTTGCACATTTCTGCTTTACAATGCTCTAGAATGACTTCCCAGCTGTCAGAGAACGTTACAAGAACATTGGCTAACATTAAATACATTGGATAACATAAAGTCCCCTTAAACTTTAGTAGAACATTTTTGACATTGTATATCATATATCAAAAGCTTCATTCTTAAGTTCGTTCTAAAGTTAAAATGTACAAGCCGTAACGTTAATACAGCATCTCAGAACTGGATGTTTTGAACGTTCCTACAACATTCAAAATAACATGTTCAATGTTTTAGTTACATAATGGAAACGTGAGGGAAACATTCTTACAACCTAAGATGGTTAACCGGGTTCCATTGTAAGTGCATTATTGTAAACACAGTTTCTATGTGTTTCTTTTAAACTGATTTATGAATCAACCTGAAACCAGATCGTTTCTTACGAAAAATTGCTTTAGCATCTCACACCTTCCCACATTTTTCAGCTGCATTACTGTATGCACAAATCATAAATTCCATTTGTGCTCACAGTAATAAAACAACATTCTTCTTATGTGAAGTGCCACAGTCAGTAATGGAATAACTTGCATGGCATCCCACATATACAACAGCCCTGAGGATTATGAAGGTGTTGAAGCTATTAGCAAGACACACTTGACTTTTGACAGGTGTTCCTGACAAATGATGAAGCTCATCCTGGATTAGTACTGTAGTATAGATCAGATCCGGGCAATTACAGACAGGAACTGAGATGGCCAGCTTTGGCATTAGAAGTGCTGTGGTTTATTTTGTGTTTGTAAGTCATTTGAAGAAACGTTTGTGGAACTTGAAGAAATGAAAAAGATAATTGTTTTTAAGACCATTAAGTTTTCTGCATTGAATCATTATTTTAATGACAGTTTAGCACAATAGCTTCCGAGATCTCATAACCATGCTACATTTATTTTATGTATTTATTTTAATCAGCATAAATTAAAGGCAATTAAATTAAGTCTAATAATATAGGCTCAGTCTTATGATCTGGACATGTTCTTAACAGGTTTTGTGAGGTTATTTCGAGTTAATAAACTATTGCCTTATCACAGAGCTCCTGTCCACAGGTT
Organism: Chromobotia macracanthus; assembly: GCA_036877525.1. Taxonomy (NCBI): domain Eukaryota; kingdom Metazoa; phylum Chordata; class Actinopteri; order Cypriniformes; family Botiidae; genus Chromobotia; species Chromobotia macracanthus. The sequence continues at coordinate 3,733,075 of JAZGTH010000070.1, read as the reverse complement.
TAATATGCACACACACCATTCTGCACCAGAAGCACCACAGGACTGTGTTTTGACAGACTTTCTCTTCTAGTGAAACACTCTCTCTCTCTCCTACTCTCTCTCCCTCTGTCTTACTTTCTCCCTCTTTTCCTTTTTTACTCTCTCTCACTCTCTCGCCTTCCCGCGCTCTCTCTCTCTCAATATGGTTGTTGATGTTGAAAAAAAACACCACACAATTATGTTTTTACATCTTTACATCATTTAACTGTGTAGTGGAGAGTCCAGAACTGCAAAAGGTTTTCAGGCTGAATGTGCAGTACAGTAACTGCAGGGCGAGCTGCTCACAGTCTCCTCTGTCAATATAAAACATGCACAGTTTGCATCGTCTTAGAGCGGATGGCATCTCACGATAAAAACAGGATGAGGGACAAACTAATCCTCAGTGAGAAAGTGCCACCTAATGGCCAATAAATTTCAGGTCTGCTACCTGTATGAAGTGATGTATTAATACCAGATCTTCACGTTTAGTTCACAATACAGCACATGACTGTCTGTGATGTATGCATGTGTTAATTTCATAAGGCACGTTTCTAGCCAGTGTTATCTGTGTGTTCATGCATTTTGTGCATGTGTGTGTGTGTGTAATTGTTGTTTTTTAGGGTGAGAAGGGCGACCCGGGCAATACAGGAATGGATGGGCAAAAGGGTGAAAGAGGAGATCCTGTATGTAACCTTGCAGGCTTGCAGATATCTGATAGAATTTTCTATCACAGACGCATCATGTTTTTGGGTTTTGTTTACTTTGATGAGTATCTGTGAATTCTCACCCCACAGGGTTTTGCCGGGCAGGATGGATCTGTTGGAATAAAGGGGCAAAAGGTGTGTGATGTATGTTTTATATGTTGCTTCTCTGTATGTGTTGGAGAAGCAGGTGGCTCTGTTCAGTCTTGTCTAATAATACACAGTCTCACGTAGACTTTTAACCATGGGCTTAAAGTCTGGTCCACTTTGTGGCTTATTCTAGGTAGGACTTGATCATTTAAATGAAAAAGACCATCAAAAGTCATTGGTTCGGGTCCCAGGGAACACACATACTGATAAAATGTATACCTTAAATGCGCTGTATGTAGCTTTACAAACGCATACATGTAATGTTGTTTCACAGCAAGTTAATCTGAAATAGCTGATACAACAACAATGACCTGATTTGAGAAAAAATCAGCAGCACAGAGAATCATCTGCACCACCGTTGACATTGCATTTGCGACCAGCTGTACAGAAAATACTAAAGGAATTAGCTGACATGTGTAAAGACATCCATTCAGAAGTGTCATGTACTGATTTTCACAGACAGTGGAATGTACATCTTGTGTATATTTACTCTGTTACTTGCTACTAAGCTCCTGGAAACTGTTTTGATAATTGATGCGCCTGAAAATGTGTGATGTCAGCCAGACAAATTTGAACTGCTGAGCTCCGCCAGCTCTTGCCATTTTGTGTGCATTGTGCATCGGACAGTCAATGATCGGACCAGTCAGTGATCGGATCACTCAGTAATTGGACAGTGGGTGTGCTGTCTGAGGTTGCACTTGAGGCTCACTGACTCATTATTTGTGTTTGTGTTTGTACACACAGGGTGAAGAAGGCCCCCGTGGACTGCCAGGCCCTGTAAGTACAGTCAAAAATTCTGACACACAAACACACATGCCACTAATGAGATGTCACATATTAAAATAATACTTCACCCTGAAACGAACTTTGTCTCGTTATTTTCTTACCCTTGTAGTAACTGCATGAAATTTATCCACAATTTTCCATTTTCCGTGTTCTGCGGAAACAATTGCGTGCAGGTTTGAAATGACATGATGGTGAGAAAATTATGACAGAATTTTCATTTTTGGGTGAAACTATTCCATTAGAAAGAGGAACATGCAGGTCTTTGATTGCCCCATTTGTTTTCATGTCATGAATCAGCTCCACTGAGACTGTTCACCTCCAATAAATGATTCAAAGATACTGATCATTTTAACATCACTACATCTTCTGGCCTGAGTTTGTTCTTTAGCTCCTTTGGTCCTTTCATTACTAGCTTTCAAAACATCTTCCTTATCTAAACTGAATGTTATAATATTCAGTAAACGTTGGATCTGCCTGGATCTTTAGTTTAAACACATCCCCTTCTGCATTCACCCAAGGTTGAACTTAAAAGGATACTTCACCCAAAAATAAACAGTCTGCCGTCATGTATTATTCCAAAACGTAATGATTTTCTTTATTTTTTTTGTGTTACGCAGAAGAAAGAACTCATACATAATTTCATATTTATTTTCAATAAACTCATTTATGTTTAGAACAACATAAATTGTTTTATTTTTTGGCTGAACTAGACCTTTAACTACCAGAAAAATGTTTATGCTGCAACAGTGCAGTGCTATTGGACAAGCCCCTCGGCTAGATCTCTGCTGATTGGTCGATTATAGGAAAACGTGTGAGCGCACGTCGGAGGTGCGATAGCTTTTTGCGAGGTTTCGAATGGTGTTGCTGGTGTCAGTTAAATCAAAACAGGCAGACGAAAAGGTGCAAATTGACAGCAGGGCACAAAATCTATTGATATCGCTTGCTGTGTGAATGGGAAAAGTGGTAGGAGTGTGGCCCTTATAAACCATTTACAAAGATTCACAAAGCCGAAAAGAACAAAGAATCCGATTGCTGCTTTGCTGCTACTGCTCTGAAATAGCTAATTAAGATGATGGCTGACCCAAATATAAACTAGCTTCTAAGAGTTTGATTGGTCTCTCTTGGTTTCCTCTTTAGCTTGTAATTTGATTGTAGCTGGCTATGAATGCAGCATGTTGTTTAGCGCTAGTTCTTTTTAATTAAGGATGTTTAATTAATGTATTTTTATGTCCAAGAAAGAAATCTTTGAGCAACTGTAGCCTAAATCCCATTTCAAGATTTTAATTACATTTTAGTTCATTGTTAAATGGTAATTAGCTGTTGTTCTGAGATCAAACCAGAGCGTAAAGTCAATGTACAGTAATGCTCTGCTAACTTGGACAACAAAAGCAAAGAAAACAGGAAAAGAGTGCATTATTTATTATAAACATTTTCATTTTGCTGAAACTTCATAACTGTTTCAAACCACTTGTCCCTCGGCTGATTTTAGGGGTTTTGAGTACTTAACACCTGGTCAGACTCCTTTCTAATATTACTATCCCAAAATTCATTGCGACAAACCCAGTGAAAAAATGTTCAGGAGATTCAGAAGAAATGTTGAATGAATGAATAAATATATTCACTACAGAAAGTATACATAACAATAGTTTTTCAGACTGTATTACGTGTGTGCTATGTGTGTTTATATTTAGAGTATAATGTAATTAGCTAAGCAGCATTCAAACTTTATTTCAATCCGGCCTCTTGTGCATTACACGTGTAGAACTATTTGCACAACACACGAGTTGCTGTCTGAACAATCTTCTGTTTTCAAACCAACTTTTTCTTAATGTTACGTCAGGCCTGTCATTGTTCATCTTTATTGAACTTCCATTTATTTTGAGAGTGCACAGAGCACAGTAAATGAGCAGGTACATCCCACACAACCAGTTGCCCTTCACCAGTGACTGAAAGCCATCAGAAGGACTGACAGGCTGTTAACCTGCCGAGCACTGCTGGTTAATGGAGAAATGGAAAATCGTGGTGTACAGTCAGAATCCACCTCACTTTAACAGACCGTGTTGCTTTGAGGAGGGTCATATGGGTCTGTATTTTCAGAGCTCTTGTTGCAGTAAAAGGTTCCTGCCTTTTAAAATGGCATAAACTCTGGATTGGTGCAAATCTCTTGTGTAGAGGGGGTTCAAAAAGGAAGCTTTTGGATTACTTGAAGTTCCCATTTAACAATTTTAGGTTGTAGGAACGTTTTCTTAACATTTCCATTAAGTAACAAAAAAATGTAAAATATTCATTCGAAAGTTCTAGGTATGTTCAAAACGTCAGGTTTTTGGCGTTGTATTAACATTACTGCTTGGTCAAAAGAATGCAAACTTTTATTATGTAATGTTTTTCCAACATTCCACTTACTACTTAACAAAAACATTTATAATATACATGATGTATAATTCTACTAAAAATCTAGTAATGTTAAGATCAATTTTAAAAGTGTGCCAAAGTGTAAAATCAGAACTGATTTGGGTTTCAGAGCGTGTGTATTATGAGCGTGTCTCCAAAGCGATTTTTTCACAACACTACAGGGGCTAAATAGAGTTTCTAACAGCAGTTTTGAAGAAAGGAAAGGTACTCGACTAACTTCTCAACTCAACTCAAAATCTAAAGCTTAAGTTTTATGTTCTTTTTTTAGATCGTCTTTGTGGTTCTGTTGTTTATTGTAAATAGTAAATGTAAACCATTGCTCAGTGTAATAAATGCCTGACAAAGTCAGTCATAATAATACATTTAAAACATTCGGTATCATGAAGGAACAATGAGCAGTATTTTTACAGCACTTAATAGTCTTTGTTAATGCTGTTTATTAATACACTGTTGTTCGTTGTTATTTCACGAAGCATTCACACGTAATAATTAGCAGTCAAAATCTACAGTAACAGTTTAACAGTCGCCCTGTTCCCCAGGAAAGCTTTACGTGTGTGTATAATAACCCAGTTTTGTATAATTAATAAATTGCTTTTGCTATCAATCTTGCAAACCTCTGAGTGGTTTGTACATTGTATGATGAATCTGTTTTCTGTTTATTTAGGTCATGACAGCTCATGGCCTGAGACTTCTCTCTGGATCTGTAAGTGGACATCTGTACTGTTAAATGAAAGTGTTAGGCTATTTATAATGTATATTGTGGAATCTGCTTTTTGTTAGCTATATCAGTGATTTATTATTTATGCATGATCAAATTTTATATTGTTATATATTGTTTTTATTTCGTTTGAATCAACACACAATAAACAGACTCCCGCTGTGTATTTCTTCAAATTCTGCAGTATGCCTTCATTAAAAGCCACCATTGCGTTGCTTGTTTATTTTTTCTTTGTCTCTCTCTCTCTCTCTCTCTCTCTCTCTCTCTCTCTCAATCCACGAGGGGGAAGCAGCTGAGAAAGGCCAGAAAGGAGAGAAAGGAGATCAGGTAAATATCCCAAATTAAACTTAAAGACGACACACATTGGTTGGTAAGATAATTAAATAAAACGTTTGCGTGCCTCAGTTTAAGAAGCACTGCTCTGTCAGATGCTGGTAATGTCACACGAAAGTTTTAAATGGAGGGACTTTGATGTTTTTTAAAGCATAAACACATAAAAAGCATGTTGTATTATAACCTTGAAATGGATTTGCTCTCCTGAGCTTCTGGGAAATGTGATTTCATACCATTTCCTCTTCTATCACCAGGGTGAAAAAGGTTCTGATGGCCCACGAGGACTAAAGGTAAATGAAATGTGTAAGAATAACTTTTGGCATGATGGAGGTCAGAGGAGCAAATGGTAAATTAAGGAGAGCGACAGAACGACTATATGATGTTTGAAGATTCTAAACACTGCTTCCTGTCACTCTTAATTGTAGCATAAAGGCTTGTGAAAAGGTGTATTTAAATGACCCACTTTTATTTTGATAAATTCCCTGGAAACTGAGACATTTGTGTGTCCCCATGAGTTACCGCTAACATGACTAACAAGAAACTGAACTTAGTCACTATATTTAATAGATTTATTTTGAGGCAAAGCGTGAATTTCATATTTCACTGTTTGTTTTATCCACCAAAATGTTTTACTCTGAACTGTATGTGTAAGACACACATGTAAGAGTTTGATCTTTTGACATTTAGGGAGTATTTAGTATTTATAGGAATGTATTTAGGGAGTGACATTAAATATGTTTTGGAAATTTATTTTTCAAGATTCGATCTTTCTCAGTTTTTAAACATATTTCATAATGTTTAAACTTACATTTTGCCTCGAGCTGGATTATATAAATGAGATTATATAAAAAAAGATTATAGAAAATTATTGTTTTGCATTGTATTGCATTGTTTCTGGCACAAAGCACAAGAACACTGTCTTAATGTGATGCGGTTTATTGATTTAATGAGGCCATTATTAGCCAGTTTTACACTGACCTTAAAACCTGTATCATTGAACACGGGTATATTTTGAAAGCAAAAAGTTTGGCACAAAAATTTAAAAGGGAAATAAAATAATGTTTGGGTATATTTTCCAATCATAAAGAGTGTTTTTGTTATAAGGAATAATACAAGAACATTTGCTCATGTATTCATTAATTGAAATGAGACTATAATAAAAGTATGCATTCGCATCGTACTTTACATTGTCAGGGTTTAAATAACAAAAGTACTTAGTTAACAGGAAACATTCTCAGAACATTGGCTAACATTCTCTAAAAGCTTTCTCAGAGTTATCATAAAGTTCTTGCAGTAACACTAATGTTTTTAACATTATATATCATATATCAAAAATGTTGTTTTTAGGTAGTTAGTGGAACATATTAAAAATGTTACAGAGTTAAAGTTTGACCAACGTTCTTATAACCAAGTAAAAACATTAATACAGCATCTTAATGTAAATGTTAGGGAAACGGTCTCACAATCTAAAATTGTTAACTGGATAATCATTTAAGGTACAGGTTTGGGTTACTTATGACAAATGACATATTTTGCAGTGCTGTAGCAACATATGTATGACTAGGGTTAATACTGTAGGAACTTATACTGTAGGACTAAGAAAATCATATTTGTTAGCCAATAATCTGAATATCAGGGTGGGACGCTTCCTCTAATGGTGGTTGCAGGTCTTGTACTGTGGGCCTGAAGTATGTGAACGTTGTCCCTGAAATGTTCATGCACAAATGGCATTGTTTCTGGAGAACCACCAATTTCCCTGCATTAATGTATTGTTTCGTCTTCCTCTGACCCATTATGGCACTCATAAAGGGAGACCCTGGATTGCCTGGGCCACCAGGGACGCCAGGACATGAGGTATGAACTTCCTGTTTCTATGAACCTCCGCGCTGACCCGCAGACTGACGGCACAAAAGTTAAACGCCTTCTCTTGTGATTTGACCAAAAGATCGAAAGAACACTTTAAGTCATTCTGCTTTGGTGTCGGAATTATTGTGGATCTTGTCAGCTCGACCAGGAGAGCAACTCTGCCACTATCTCTGTGATTCACAGACTAGTACCCAAAGCTTTCTCATAGGCGGCTTATTGTTACCAGTTCCTGCTGGGTTAAATTGTCTGTGCCATGTTAACAGGGTCACAGAAAGCGTCTGATTTTTGGCCCTCTTTTCAGTTAGGGCACAGAGAGAGACCTCACAGAATAGAAAGCAGTCAAAATGCTACAATTTTCACAGTTGGTGCAAAATCAAAGTAACTGCAGCAAGACCTTTCAAAGGCTGTTATTATTCTTTGTGCCTGTCAGAGTCCGACGCTCTGATTTCAGATTTTCTGTACTCCCATTTTAGTTAGTGACCTTGCTGTACTTCAGCATGAGAGCTTAAATAAGCTTCATACTGCTAATGTGTTTGTGTTTTTGCAGGGAAAAGAGGGCCCGTCTGGTCCTGTTGGACTCCGCGGTCTTCCAGGAGACCTGGTAAGTGTGAAGCATTTCAGGTATAAGATGAATTTAAAGCTAGCATTACTGTTTCTGTTGACCATATTTAGGGTTAGAGGATTAATTAAATTTTTCACCCGAAGTACTAAAATTTGGTGTGTTTGGGCTGCGAATATGAATGATACCTCCCATTTCTAAAATACAGTAGCGGATAAAAAAATCACAGGCTTTCATTGAAGAAGGAACTCAATATCATATCTAAGGTCTTCTTTTATTTGGTCCAGAAATCAACCACCTCACACACTCTAGCATCCTTAGCCACTCCCTAGCAACCAGCCATCACACCCCAGCATCATGGCAGTGAGGTTTGCGTGTCAGTGGCACTAACTTGTTCTTCACAACATGCAACATTGGAATAATTTTCTCCAATCATGTACTCCAAATTTTTTTCCAGTTTTCACACACACTCAGAGCAGAAAAATGGGAACAAGGGGCTGTAAATTGTTGCACACACAATCAGTAATCATTCGGTAATCTGAAAAATTAATTTGTGAAGACGGGAACATCTGAGTTCTCGACGTGCAGAAGAAAACAACATCAGCATCACAATCTGTTCTCAGCACCTGCTTCTGCTAACCAGCTGCTGTCTTCATTTCTAAAGAATGGAAATGATTAAGGGGGATAAAAATTGGTAAAGGTCTGGTGAGGTGTAGTACACATGAGATCTGCCAAAGGTTGCTGAAGCTGATAGTCAAGTGTCTTATGTTTTCTGATTTCCAGGGCTCTCCCGGTCAGCCAGGACTGCCTGGAAAAGACGGAATGAAAGGAGCGAAGGTAAACTAAAGCAGTGTTTGGATTTGTATGTGTCGAGCACATAACATATACTGCAGCTGCGTCTTTCTGATGTGATATCTTACATGCTTCTGTGTGGAATGATATAAAAGCATGTTCATTAATTTTGTAGCAGTATGTAAAGAAGTGTTTTTTTGCCCAGACACTTCACCTTTGTGTTCTGTAAACTGTAAAATGATGCTGAAACTGTTACACTTGTAACTGTTACACTGGTTCACACATATGATCAATTAACAGATGTTGTTCAATCAACAGGTGTTTTTCTCAGGTAAAAGCATTGAAAATCAGAGTTGATATTTTCCGTTACAAAAGTTTTTAGAGATACGTTTCATATATATATATAATGTGTGTGTGTGTGTGTGTGTGTGTGTGTGTGTGTGTGTGTGTGTGTGTGTGTGAGGGGGGGTGGGGTTACTTAACCATTTACTAAAGACAAATTGTTACCCAAAAGTCAGCAAAATCCTCATTTGTAAATTAACAAAAAAAGTAAAATAAATATTATTTTTTTAAATGCAAAGTTTTCTGTTAGGTTAAGGATAGAGTGTGGGTTAGGTTAAAGTGTTTATAACTAGCATAAAAAGTGTATAAAAACAATAGAAGTCCCTATTTAGATAAATAAACGTGTGTGTGTGTGCAGATTTAAGGTTATAAAAAATTAATTCTCATGTATTTACAATACATTTTAGCTAAATAAATGTCTTAATGAGGTGAGCAGGTGTGGTATAGGTGGATATATACAGCACTGAGACTTTCAGACTCGTCTCACCTCTAATAAGACGATGATTCCAGGTGGCTGGCATTTGCTCCAGATGCCTGTGATATTTACATCCAGCCTTACTTTTGTCTTTGTGTATAAATGCAGGTGTGTGTTTTTGTGTGTGTGTGTGCGCGCAATTGTGCAGTGACCCCCACCCTGTCAAATGACAAGCCTTAGGTGACAGGGTCTCTAAATGCCAGCTGTCGGTGTGTGTTTGTGTGCGTGTGCAGGGAGATCCAGGCGGAGAACCAGGGCCGATGGGCCCCCAAGGCCCCAAGGGTGAGCCGGGTGAGCCCTGTACTGCTATACTTTGCCAAACGGTAAGCTCTCAACACCATTTCCTGCATTCTTTTCCATCTTACCGACATGTCTGCTCAGTGTGTTTGCATTCAGCACCTCTTATAGACGCACACGGAATACTGATCAACACTTATCTAACATCCCACTGCTTTCAGTAACAGCTCAGACCTGTGGTGATGTGACGCACCTGTAAATCTGTGGCAGCTAATGCGAAACGTTCCCCTTTTCCTGCAACAGCAGCTGGGGTTACTGATAAACGCTCCGTCATTTAAGCTCTGACATCGGGAACAGGAAGTACCGTTCATGCTAACACACCGTTTCGGTAAAACTATCTGCTAAAACAGCCTCGCTGTCTCATCTCAGCTGAACACACCTGTTAGCTTGCTGTCCAACCCACAGCAAGGAATTCTCTTATGATGTCTCTTTAATGTCTCAGTTGTCTCTCCTTGACACCAGGAGATTAAATGGGGAGCACATGGAGATGTCTGCTGAAGTCTTCTGCTGCTCAGATATCTCAGATCTGAGACAGAGATCATGTGTCTCTTCTAAACAAGATCTAAACAATGTCATAGTTTGCTCACGTTTGATAAGCCGGCAAAGTCTGCAGTCATAAGCAACCAGATTTCCATATAAACATTTTGTAATCAAATTCTTCCAAGACCAAAATCATCCGAGCTGTGTTATCTACATTCATTTTATACCGTCAAATTACTATGGAGCGTTTTATTAAATGGTGTTGTTTCAGTTTTTATTTCTCCTAGGAAATATTTGGAGAACCACCTCAAAAGTTGGTACTTAAATGCAGCCCATCTTAAGTTTCCTGACCTGTGAAAGAGCAGCCATCTCTGAGCATCAACATTTTCCTCAGGGATGTTCTTGAGACAGATTTTTGCTTTGGCTGTTTTTCCATCTTTCACTAAAACCTGGATGGCAGCCATGCCGGTCAGTAGTGGTAACACTATTCAAGCCGTTTCATGCTAGTTTGATGCTAGCTGGACTCTGACCCTGAAAATTATGTTTGTTTGCTGAGGAAGGAGATGAGCTGCATATTAACTATGATGGTGGAGGCAAGTCATCCAACATGAAGCAGATAGACAGATGGGTGGTGGGCAGACGGAGCCCTTGTTGAGCTGTTTAAACGACACTTTGCTGGACTGAAATCAGTATAGCAGAGTAGTCATCAGCTACCTTCACTTTTTTAGTTTTTGTGAGAAAGATATTCACTTACTGTTAGCATACTATCCAAATTCTCCTTCATTTTAAGGCAGCTTCCCAGCTCACAAATTTAGATTGTAAGATCTTGCTTGATGGTAACAAAAAGATGCTTGATGGTAACAAAAACATTAAAAATGTTATTTAAAATGTTCTGGAAATGTTCAAAATATCAAGTTATTTAGATGTTGTATTAATTAATCATGGCTTTGTTATAGAAACGTTATTCAAACACTTAATTTGGTAACATTTTTTCCAAATGTTCCACTAGCAGCTTTAGAATAACATGTTTGATGTATATGATACATAACATTCAGAATGTTTTACTAACATTACTGCAAGAATGTTTTTGATAACTTTCAGAGAACTTTTAAAGAACATTATCTGTCGTTTTGATTATGTTCCCTGTTAGCTGCGTTACAATTAGCATGAAATCCAAATGTATCTTTTGAGGCACTTCCTGTTTTTTCGTGTGTCAGTTCATTAGTTTACATTATTCCAAATTAACAAAAGTTGTTTTCAATCTCTGAAGCGAATTTACTTTTCTGGTGACATCACAAATCCCACTCAATTTTTGAAAAGTCCTGCCTAGTTTAATCTTCAGTTCACTCTGTTTTAGCATCCTCCTTATGGGATGCAAGAATCACTGAACAGCTGCTGCGTCAGTGTTGCATATTTACATTAGCAGGCACATCTTACACAATGTAATTCCTGCTGACCACGGAAATCAATTTTCCATCGGGCGCTTTGCAAATAATGCTTACTGTAACTCTTTCACACTGTCAAGACCTGCAGGATCACTTGTAAATCACACTCGGGCAAACAATTAAAAATTTGCTGTGAAGTGTATTTAACTGCGGAAAACCAATCAATGCAGAATTTGCCATCCAATGTTGCCACAAACCTTCTGTCTTTCAGGTCTTGTGTGATTTAAATTTTATGTAACTTCTTAGAGTTTCATTCTGTCTCTTGTTTTGCACCAGGAGGAGGTCATCTCTGGCTCGCGCGGGTTACGGGGCCCTAAGGTGGGTCACTGTAAACTTTTTTTAAAAGATCCCATTTTGCACTTGTAAAATACATACACATAATTGTGTCAGTTTTCCCTGTGCATCCTTTTGTCTTTTAGTCCAAACTGTTTAAAAGTTTGATTAGCATTGTGAGTGTTGTAAGTAAAGAAATTGTTGTGCGTTCAGTTAAGCCGTGTTAACAGCATTTATAACATGCTGGGCTTACCACGGACAATAATGTTGACTAATCCTGCAGTTTGAAAAAAACAAAAAGAATGTGAACGTTACCAAGGTTTACCTGGCCGAAGTTGTTGTCTGTGGTAGTTAACCGAATGCCAGTTATGTTGTTCATAAAGCTGGTTAATGAAACTTGCCTTTAAGCCAGTTACATGCTGTCATAAATTAATTGCTTCTGCAAAACACCTTTTCAATTGATTTTGTAAGCGTTTTGTAATGCTCAATTTTAATTAAATAACTCTTTATTGGCTAAAGATTTGATGTTGCCATAGCAACTAATTCTTTTTAAGCCACAATAACTGTTCAGTCAAATCTCATTGCATAAACTCACACCGTTGCGCTTTGTCAAATTTGGATTCAAGCAGAATTTAGTTTGATTGAACGACTTTGTTCTGGTTCTTTCTGCCAGGGCGAGCGAGGTGTACCTGGTGTACCTGGAGACCCAGGAGAGAAAGGAGAGCCTGGTGTTGGAATTACCGGACCTCCTGTAAGTCATTTTGTAAAGAACATGAGATGTACTTATCCTTCACTGCTCAACTACTCAGTAATAGTTCACAAACAAAAGTTGTTCATAATGTTCCAAACCTGTATTTTCTTTGTGTAAAGAACAGACCGAAATTTAAGTGGCTTTTCACTGATTTTGTTCCATTTTTGTAGAGGATTTTTGGTGAATAACAAATTATGTGTCGGTCTGTTCCTCACACAAATCTGAAAAGCACACAAAAATACCACACAAATCGTATGGACTTTTGTTGTTACTTTTCTGGGCTTTTTTGGTCCGATTTAAAGCTTATAGGTATGCAACCATATTGGTATGAAACCTATAGCATATAGGCATAAAACCATATAGGTATGAAACCTGTAGCATATAGATATGAAACCTATAGCTTATTTGCATAAAAACATATAGGTATGAAACCATATAGGTATGAAACCTGTAGCATATAGATATAAAACCTATAGCTTATTTGCATAAAACATATAGGTATGAAACCTGTAGCATATAGATATGAAACCATATAGGTATGAAACCTATAGCATATAGGCATAAAACCATATAGGTATGAAACCTGTAGCATATAGATATAAAACCTATAGCATATAGGCATAAAACCATATAGGTATGAAACCTATAGCATATAGATATGAAAGCATATAGGTATGAAACCTATAGCATATAGGTATGAAACCTATAGCATATTTGCATAAAAACATATAGGTATGAAACCTGTAGCATATAGACATAAAAACATATAGGTATGAAACCTATAGCTTATTTGCATAAAAACATATAGGTATGAAACCTGTAGCATATAGGCATAAAACCATATAGGTATGAAATCTATAGCATATAGGTATGAAGCCTTATAGGTATGAAACCTATAGCATATAGGTATGAAATGTGAGGTTGAAAAAATGTTGAGGTGCAGGTGTGTCATTGTTGGTGAGTTGGTACAAAAGACCTCGGCGTTGGTCTGTTCACCAGAGATGAGATTTAGATGGGGGACTGCAAAAATCTCTTTAAAAATCTTTTACTCCCTATAGGGTCTGACAGGACCGAAGGGGGAACCAGGAATTCAGGTAAAAGACAAATGTCCAAAAACATCAGTAAATATATATGCAGATCAATCACACTGTTTAGAAGTTAAACAATACATAAGGTTTATCTCGAGTGTGTTGAATATGTTGAAGGAAGTGGTTTGGTTAATTAATTTATTCATTGTTTTCACAGGGTCCTCGTGGTCCCTCAGGGCCTGCTGGAGTGCCAGGAAACCTGGTAAGAAATGCCTTCATTTCTTATATAAAGCTCTTTGTTTTCTTGGGCAGCTGTAACTGTGTCTCACACCCCTGAATATTTCTGAATGCACAAGCACTGATCAGTTTGCCTTATGATTGATTCTATGTGCATTTTTTCTGGATGTTTCTTAAACATCACGTCTTTCAACTTGTATATCTATATGTATTTGTCGAAGGGACCACCAGGCCCACCAGGCAGACCTGGAGCCCCTGGGCCCCCCGGAGAACCGGTATGTAACAAATTTTACTGACAAGCTTTGTTTGTGGAAATGCTAATGTTTTAATTATAAATTATAATTATAAGAGTATTGAACAACCTTCTGTCAGTCTGTATTGTAGTCATATTTAATAACACAATGGCTCATGTGAATTATTCTGCTTGCAATGTATTTACCCCAAGACATTATTCAAAATCATTTGTGTCGAGCTACGTTACACAAGCTTACAGCTGAATGTATATATAACAGTCAGTTACTGTGTACAGTTTGTCGATCATTATATTTCACCACGAAAGTCCATAGTCCATTAGGCCATAGTCGACCTATCAGAATCTAGTATTTTAGAGCGCTATGTAATGTAATACAAACATTTTAATTTGTAAACTAAATAGAATGCATTGTATTAGAAGCAAAGTGAGTGCTTGTAGCTGTATTGCATCATATTTGTATTTGTAGTTGTATTGCGTAGTTGTATTTTAAAGTTGTGTAGTTGTGACATCTTGGTATCTAATGCTGAATGTAATTGCTGCTCTAAATGGTCTTGTTTTTCAGACAGCGCTGCCCATTGTAGGAGACATGGGCACATTACTGAAGGTACAGTTTCATCCAGATGAATGTCATCTTGTCCCTTGATTTACTAATGGATTTGTGTTCTGCAGACTGCATTCCAGTAAACTCTGACATTAGAAATGAATTGTGGATTGAGCGAAAAAATAAAAAATGCTAAACTAGGATTCATGGCCACATATTCGTTCCTGTTTAGTAGGGTTGTGTATTGGCCAGGGCCTCACGATATGATACGATTCACAATACATGGGTCCCGATACAATACATCATGATATGTTGTGATACGATACATATTGCAATACTTGATCAAAAACTGAAAATACAGCTTGCTGTGTATTCTAGTATGTGTATTACGTATATAGATAACTCAGCAGACAAATTAAAACTTCCATTCCAGTTTATTAGCAAAGGTATTTGCATTGCACATTTAGATTTGATGAAATTTTACTGTCATCTTAAATCCATTTAAAAATGTATCGATACTAGAAGTTGGAATATCAAAACACTATTATAAAAAAATTGTGATAGTTAGCTGCATCAATATTTTTGCACAGCCCTACTGTTTCATGCATATCTAAACAGTTAGACTTCCAAAACCTAGTGAGGTGCCTATAGAGGCAATATTTTAAGGCATCATAAGTGTGCTCCAAAAAGTACAATAGGTAGGTGGTCTAGGTTGTAGCCAAATTCAAATGCAGCATCGCATGTATCCTTCACAGTGAAATCAATCTCGTAATGCAACACTTCCTGGCCCCTTACCCATGCTGAGCGCTACTTACTTATGAGGCCAACAGAACTGTAGCCTACGCAGAGCTTTCCAAAGCAGTTATTAATAAGGTTCCATGACAGTTAGGATGCTATCTTAGAAGGCAGCTGTCTATGGATAGTAGGCAGCTCACCAGGACTCTTAACAGAGCTTTTAAGACCTATAAATGTTATGGGGCAGTCGTGGCTTAATGGTTAGAAATTAGATGTGTAACCCAAAGGTCACAGGTCCGATTCCCAGTGCAAGGAAATGACTGAGCATGGCTTGACCCCAGTTGCTCTTCTCGTACCGCTGCAGTGATAGCTGCCCACTGCTCCAGGTGTGTTCACTCCTCACTGGTATGGGGTAAATGCAGAGGTCACATTTCAAGTATGGGCTGCCATACCTGACAAATATGTCCCTTTCTCTTCACACTCTGTTCCCTTCAGTCAGACTGCATGTGAATCTTAAGGTGAAACTTGTTTTGGTATTTGAAGTGCCTAGAGACAACGTTTCTCTCTATAAAACTGGAAGATTTTT
This sequence comes from Chromobotia macracanthus, assembly GCA_036877525.1. Classification (NCBI taxonomy): domain Eukaryota; kingdom Metazoa; phylum Chordata; class Actinopteri; order Cypriniformes; family Botiidae; genus Chromobotia; species Chromobotia macracanthus. The sequence goes on along the minus strand of JAZGTH010000070.1, from coordinate 3,717,297 downwards.
AGAAACATTTGTCTTTTTTATGACACAAAGCACTGCAGTAACCAAATAGGAACGATAAACTATAGCCTGAGGGTTTATGCAGTCCAATTTTATCTTAAATTGCTCTTGAAGAACTTCAGTGTGTTTAAAAACTTCATTGTCTCTTCAGTTGCTCTCTGTGAAACTCTGTTCCTCTATTTTCTTCTGGGAGAAAAAAAAATCCACTTTTAAGTTTTACTCTTTGCCTCCTTTAATTTGTGCTTATAAGTACTTTCTGTACTGTCTTCCTCATCCACCCACGACCCTCAGAGTCTTTATATTTCTGTTTGGGCATCATGCATTCATCGCATTGTGACTAAAGAAACTTCTGACAAGATAAATGCCCAATCTGTTCCAGTAATGACTCCTTGGTCACAGCAAGATGCTAAAGAGCGAACTGTCAACCAAACAACAAATGCAGTTTCTTACTGTAGCTAATGTACTGTAGTTAATGCTCTTCTATGGTATGGATTTGATTGGTTCTTCACAAGCAAATAAAAGGAACGCATCAAAACATAGTTAAATTACAAAAGAACAAGCGGCGCTCTGGACTGCATTCTGCAGAGACTGAGTGAAGAGTTTGAATAGAAGATGAGATCAAGCTGGGTCACGTCCCCGCTGGGTGTAAAAAATATTTCTTTTCCTTTTTTGACAAAACTCGTGAGCTGAACTGAAGCATGACTACTGTGGATGTTCTCTCTGCTCACAGACAAAAAGAAAACAGGGCATAGGGGATAGCTCTTAAAAGCTGTACTGCTTTGTGTCTCCTGGCCACAGGGTCAGCATTATGGAGACGTATTGGGTAGTAACATTCAAATAAACGAATCAGATCCATTATCTTGGGTGTATTGGTAGTAAAAGAATTCTTTCTAATAACTCATCCTTCTTTCAAACTATTTTTGTTCGCTAAAACAAAACCTTCCAAACAGGATTTATAAGCACACAGTCTATACAATACTGTATGTACTCTTTATTTTTAGTCATTTAAAGCTACAGATCGTTCTGTGAGGAACAGGATGCAGTTAGGCTTTAGAAGACTTTGGAATGATATATTCCAATTTATATATTTATTTTTGTCCTTTTTAGAAGTTGGCTTTATAAGTCACCATCCACTTTCTTTGATATAAGAGGCTAACAATATGGGAGCGAATAAATATTTTCCCTTTTTTGCGTGAACTCTCGCTTTAAATTAATTCATCTAATTCATTTAATGAATCTCACACACAGAACTGCTTTCCAAAAATGTCAAAGCACTTAGTGAAGTTGTGCTTTATTTTGTCAGGTTTTCTCCCTGTCAAAAACCTTTTAAATTTTGAAATGCGCACAAACTACAAACATGTGAATACTCCGCAGCTGTATTGGTCACATGCAATTTGCTAATTGTCAGTCTGGCACAAAGAACGCAAATGTGAACTCAGTTTCCAAATCGACCTGCACCCATTGAACAGGCTGGACTAATGCACTAGTAAATTGCTACCTTCAGTCGACTGCGGGTACTGCGCGCGAAAAGTGCATCCAGTGTAAAATGTCACAGCAATCCCTACGACCCATTACCGTGAACCTTTGATTACGCTTTACGGGCCTGCAGTTACACTCCTAAAGAGCAGATGGAGAAAGGTTGCTTACTTAGCCCAGAGTTTTATAGGTGCTTTTGAAAGCGCCTGCTTGTCGCATTTCTCTCTGTATCATTGGAAAAATGTATCGAGGTGAATGCATTAGACTGTCAAGGTTAAAAAATGGGAAAAAAGGGAACTGTACATCCCTAATGCATTGCCTTTATCTAGTTTGCTGCTTGTATGTCTGAGTTTGACCTTTTCGTTTTCTTTTTTTAGCGACGTGCAAAGCTAGATTGCCCTGCTGGATGTGTCTCTAAAGCTTAAATGAAAAATGTCTAGATGGAAAGTTATGAATCTTATACAGATTTTTCAGTAGTACGTTTCACTCTACAGGAGTAAATAAACATTTCGAGCTTAAAAAGTCTGTTTAGCATTGTTGCACTCGCTATCTTCACAGTAAAGTGTAATATTTTATACTCTAAAATGTAAATTACTTGCTTTTCATGTCATTTTGATTGTGTGGCAGTCCATTTTGAGATGTGAAGGGCTGGTTTTCCTCACTTTACACTGTGTGTGTGTGATTTGGCAGAACGCCTGCAGTGTGTGTCAGACCAGAATACCAGGATTACCGGGGCAGAAAGGAGAGAAAGGAGCCCCCGGAGCTTCAGGTATCCCTGGAATGGATGGAGAAAAGGTAGAAATTGCTGCTTACACGTTTAATCTCCTCATTCATTAAGATTCTGTCTCTCCAGCTGAGACTGTTTAGCAGTGAGTGCATCATCTTTTCTGACTGATGCAGTTTATCATTTGATTATTTAAGCTTCCATTAAAACATGAAGACAATTTTGTTATTGATGTTTGATATATCTGTATTTGTAGTGTATGTTACTGCTGTATGTTTATATTTTCTATACAGTGGCCCTCAGAAAAGCCATTTGGGCTCCTAGGCTACAAAATGTATCAGCATCATTGCATTACATAACTCATACGCTTAAAGGTGTTGAATTTAAAGGTAGGCAATTTCAGACATGCTAGCAATAACAAGCTAGCATGGAAAGCACAAGATCCCGCCCTCCCTTCAGGGTGATCTCCAAAGCCACGCCCCCTTCACAGGGCCTGAACGCATACAGGGTTTTACAGGCAAGAAGGACGTCCTATCATTGCATTTGGGCCAAACATTTAATGGTCCTGTTCCTTCCACAGAAGATATATGTTTATATAACTATATTTAGATCTTTTTAGTTAGTTACTTTCAACCAGCATAACAAAAATGTTTTGGGAAAACAATCACCTACCCTGTGTTTAAATAAAAATGTTATTGCTCAAAACTGTAATTCATTTTAAAAATGAATGAATTTGTTGAGAATGAAACGTCTGTTTTATTTTTGGATTTGGGCTCTTATCCTCTTTGTTGATTTTAACAGGGGGATCAGGGCCTGCGGGGCCCAGCTGGAAATCCAGGGAAAGAAGGTCCAAAGGTAAAGTTCGAGACAAACAAGTCCCAGAAATTACCCAGAACTCTTCTGGCCACAGCTTTAATAATAACATGCATCTCCTCCATTACAACAGCGTATCACAATGCGATGTTATTGCAAACGGTGCAACAATTATAACTTAAAAGGTTTCAGATAATATGCTTGAATGCGATGCTGGTTGCCATGGAAGCAGAGACATCCAGTGACAGAGGCAACATCTGAAGGCAGAGCAGAGCATTAATAATGTACGAGAACATTCTTAGGAGAGAAGCAGAAATATGGAGTTTTCTTAAGAGAGCTGGAAGCACTGACTGTATTAAAAGAGTGTACTTCCTGTCTCTCAATTTTTTATGTTCTCTTCATCATATATAGGGAGTGAAGGGTGAGAGAGGCTTTCCTGGACCAATGGGAGATAAGGGTGATGAGGTAAGCAATCAGAGTGACACGTGTTTAGACCAGACGTGTAAGCGAGGTCGCTCCGTGTATAATCAGTGAAGTTGCGTTCGCTGTAAGCAATGTGACTTGAGTTCTATTTTGGACTCATAGCAGTTTTTTTATCTGCCTGAAATAAACGTTTCATTTCTGGAAGTTGACTGCTGTGAATTTTCTGTTGCCACTTTCAATGTAGAAGCACAGTGTAGTGGTTTAGTTGAATTTTTTTTTAATCATTTGTATTTTCGATTTGTTCATGTATTTGGTTTTGGTCATCTGTAGTTATGTTTCCCCAGGGGTCTCCAGGTGTGCCAGGATTACCTGGAGCCACAGGTCGTATCGGTGCACCGGTACGACATATATAAACATGGTTTGCATTCAAAATAGCTACAAAATGCCACTTGCACTACTTTTAACTACTAATGGTTACAGTCTGAGTTCCTGGGTTATCTTTGTCTTGTCAACTTCTTACAAAATGATCTTTACACATATTCCTCTGTGTTTAGGGACTTTTAGGCAGACCGGGATCTGTTGGACCCGCAGGTCCAAAAGGAGAACGGGTATGCCAATTCATGTTCTGTTTACTTCACCGTTAAAGTTACCAAATAATACAAAGAACTTTAAAACGATATCAAATTCTGTTCATAATTTACATATATATTGTTTGAAGTCAACATGAGAGCAAAATGATGCCCGTTGATATTGTTATTTAGTTCAGTTTACATTACTAGTGTTATTGTGCATGACTTATCAATATACAGAAATGTTTGTCATCAGGATATTGAGTATTTTATGTTATATATTTTGTATATATATTATGTTGAGTGTGGGTTCATTTTGAATTTAAGTAAATTGGTATTTTGTTTTTTGTGTGTTTAATGTGCTTTTGAAATAAGTCACATAATAGAATTAAATGTGATGGAGAATGCTGTATATTGTTGACTTGTTTAAGTATTCAATGGATGATGGAATGGTATTTGTAGAAAAGTATAAAGACTGAATGCGAGACACAAAACCTTTTCTTTTTCACCTTTCCAAACATTGTAGCTGTTTGACCGGCCATTTTGCATCTGTATGTACACACAAGCTCTCTGATAAATGAATGTAGCGATACTCTCACAAATGGTTTATAGGAGATAGTGAATATGTTGCCCGATGTGTTCGGCAAGCTCATGGTGTGCCCTGCAGTGTTCAGATACGCGGTAGAAAGGAAATCGAGACATTTTTCATTGCTGTTCATCAGCTGGTCGGTCTCTGCTGAGAATCAGCCCAACACGGCCAAGGGGCAGAGAACCTATACATGAAACTGCCAAACTCTGTGTCTGAAAGCTGTTATTATTCACATCATTTGCTAACAATGCAGCGTGGCATTGGCCTCGGTTTTCAATACAGTCACATACTGCGCTCGGAGAGGCAGAGTCTGTGTTTCGCATGTAAACAAAACAGATGTCTTTTTGTGCAGGGCAGTGAGGGGCCTCCTGGTAGAGCCGGACCCCCTGGACCTCCGGTAAGTTCTGATGCTGCGTGAGTGTGAATTGCATGAGATTTAATGGAATATGGCCTCCTGATTTTGCATGCGTCGTTCTCGCTTCAACTCGATGTTTCTTTGTGTTTTCACCTGGATCAATTTGTTGTTGTGGCTTGTTATTTGCTTTATTGTTTCATTACCGCATTAATGAAACACAACAACCATTCAGCCCTGAGAAAAATCTGCCTAATGCTTACATGTTAACTTGTATTCTAGTTATAGAACCTAGTTATACACATGATTGGTCTTTTTGCAGGGAGTCCCATATTCAGAGGGCAATGGAATGAGCAGTCTCTATAAGCTTCAGGTACAACGTCTCAAATGAAACTGAAATACACCCGCAGTGTTTCAATAATATTGCTCATATTACATGTCGTCGTGCACTGTTCTTATTCTTCTGCCATTTACAGAATGGAGGGGCTAATATAGGCCCACCTGGACCACCCGGGCCCACGGTACGTTATGTTTTTTTTAATTATGTCTTGCAAAAAACAAATAGATCTTTAAACTTAACCTCTCACAGGGGATTAATTGTTTCACCTTTAATGAAGTTTTAATGTCAGTATACAGAATCAGGCTGCACTGATTCAAAATCTGTATTCTGTTAGCTGCTCTCTGCTCCTATTATGTGAGTTTTGCACTGAACGATTTGAAGGGCGGATCACGGCCTCACCAGCAGAAATCTGAAACACAATGACGGCAGCCCAAAGGGAGAAAAGCAAAACAAACCCGTCTCACATGGTGGAAAACATAAAGGAGTAATTGAAATGCAGCGCTTAAACAGGAAAAATTGTCTGTCTGTGCATGTATATATATATATATATATATATATATATATTTGTGTCTATAAATGTATAAAAGAGCTTTTCTGCCCTAGTGGAAACATCCGATTAGCTTATCAATGCTGCGACACGCAGACTTATCTACTCTGTATGTAATGTGCCCTTCCTCTCCGTAAAGAACAAGAGTTTATTCCCTCCTGGCCCCTCGTTACTAGACCGCCCGGAACTCAGAACAGATACTGAACCCTTATCAGCCGCTCTGAAGGAGGACATACTCCAGCCTCCATTCTCACTGCGATAGTCACAAGAAGCGGCTTGCGAATACCCCAGGGTGCTCTGTGTTATCCTCAGCTGAACCGGCTCGAAGCGGAACGTGACACCTCCTGTTGACTGAGAGAAGAGCCGGCACTCAGACAAAGCTCTCTTAAACTCCAATTGAACTTTATTTGAACAATCAGGAAGCTTGTGGCTAGAAGAGTGCTCGTAACGAGGCGAAGCAGGATGTGACAGGGTTACGTCAACAAACTCAGTCATGATATATGAGCTCAACGTGTTAGCTAAGGTGGAAAATTGGCTTTTAAATTGCGTGTAGCATGTGATCAGGTTTTAAAGGGTGAATTCAAGTGTACTGGGCCGCTTTTTGACATCCAACACAACATCTCAGAATTATCAGAATTCACGTGGACCAGTTTTGTGTTGTAGACAGCAGCACACACCGGATGCACTGCTCAAAACACGCCTCTGATAAGCACAACAATGCATACTGCACAAACGTTTTTGAGTAAAATATTACATTTTGAATTAGATGGAACTATGCTTTGTAGTAATTTCCTTGTTAAATGCACATCATGCTGCCTTTAGAAATTGGCAAAAATGAGACGTTTCAGAAACATAATTTGGCTAATTACTGTTTGGAACATCTTCATAGGATCACACCTATGATAAAACTATAAAAAACTGTTTCCAGAAAACTCCCATCGAAAAACGATTTCAACGATTTTCAAAAATTGCTTGACTAGCATAGTTTTCTGTGTTGATGTATTTTCCTTTGAAACAAAAGTTTGGGCGGGACACAAAGTATCAAGAGGATCCTTATTCTAGAGAACATTATATTTGACAAAAATCTGATTTGAATACACCTCTGAGTGCATGATGAGTTAGCCGTATTTTTGCTCTTTTTCCTCAGAAGAGGCAGAACGAAAGCAGAGTTTGAGAACTCGGGAACATACTTCCTGTTTGACAGCGAGTCTAAGCAGCTAATTGCACAGATGGGTGTCAACCTTCGATGAAATGTCACGTGCATCAGCACTGATTATCTCTTTGTTGTTTTTAGGGGCCCAAAGGAGATGATGGAAGAATGGTGAGTGATGCTTCTGTATGATTATAATTTAACTGGTCCCAGAGAACATACTGTAAAAACTGCGTTCCTGTAGCTCAACTGCGAGAGCATTGCGTTAACAGTGCAAAAGGTTGTGGTTTTGATACCCAGTGAACAAATACTGATAAGTATAGCTTGAATGCACTGTATGTCTCTTTGAATAAAAGCGTCTGCTAAAAGCATGTAGATGTAGACATAAAATCTGGTCAGATGTATACTGTGAATGCACTGTAAGTTGCTTTACATCAAAGCATCTGCCAAATACCTATATATTTAATGTAAATGATTGTGTTGAATGGTCCCCTTCTAAGCCTCTAAATGGAAAGACCCTCTTTAGGTCAGGCCCAGCACTTGCTTTTTGGCTGGCCTCCATTAATCTCAGTTCCTGGCTCTGAACTGGTCTGAGAGCAGCCGAGCACAACAGTTTAGACACACATCCTTCTCTACAACAAAAGGAGCAAGAATGAAGCTTGAATCAAATTGTTGCTGCATGTTGTCTGCTGTGGGAAGTCACGCTTGCAGTACATACACAATAGCAGCAGTCCAGATCCAGCAAAGCTGGCGCTTCTCGTTCTCACGGGTGCAATTGAAATTTTTTATTGTTTTTATTATTTTCTTATTTTTTTGCGGGATGATTTTTCACCAGTGTGCTAATTTGACATTTGAATAAATTGTCCCAGCAGTCCTGGGCACAGTGTTGGAATTGGCCCATCTATCTCCAGCGGATTCTCTCTCTGGTCTCATGCAGGTCTGCGATCTGTTATTTGTGGCAATCTACACATGCAACAATTACCACCGCAATCCGTCACATCACGGCGACAGGGCTTCAGTGCTCTGATGTAATTCAGTTAAACAGAAATTGGAGGCCGTGGCTTGGTTTTTTTTTTTTTTTACTGGGAATTGATTGGCTCGTGAAAAGTAAACATTTTTAAGCTCACAGCAGACTGACAGGAGGGGAGTGGTTAACGGCTCTGGCCCCGCCTAGCTGTCAGACTAACATAAGTGAAAGTCTGCTGTTTCAGAGGGGAAATGAAAGATTATAAGAGCACATGAAAAGAAAGATAATGACAAAAAGAACAAAAATAATGATGTGCACGGATAAATCACTTATAATAAACATATTCCATATATTCCATTATAATGCCATATTCCATAAAAATTCCATAAGAATAGTATATTTTGATTTTTATGGTGACTTGTGCCATGACCACCGCTGTCCGTCAACAGCAACGGAGGCATGACGCGAACGTAACGTGCGCAGCTCGTACACAGATCGTTCAGGATGCTGTAGAACAGTTTGGTGTGGTGAAGCAGCCGTTCGCTTCGAGTAAATTACGAGCAGCTCTGTTTGCTGCAAAGTACGTGTGATTTATTCATTCAGCAAACTGGATGAGAAACAAATGGAAGAAGGGAAGTAAATGCTTTGTAGGCATGGTAATGCGACAGAATTAGTGTTAAAGCAAATCTTGTGTCAGGATGAAGATAAATGCAGGGTTTTTAATTGAAACAATTTATTATTTCAATTTAAATAATGGCGCTTGGTCCGACTCTCTAAACTAGGAGCAAACACGTTCTCCTAATCGCACCGAAATTAACATGTGCCATGTAAGAGTTTAAATTGATATTGGGGGTGAGTAAATAAAACCAGTTAGTTGTCTGGTATATAATTAGGAAACCACACAGTCTAATGCATGGTTTCTTACCTCTTCCGAAATAAATAAAACTAATCATCAGTGACAAAAAAATGAAATAATCACATTGTCACAGGGACGATAATATATATTTTGTGAGAGTAAAAATAGTGTGAAGTACAGTTTCATAGCCAGTAAGAATGTTTGTGATTTTCAGTTCACTCACCATTAACAGATTGTTAATTGTTAATACAAGAAGTTAACATTGGACCTGAGCACTTCCTGTCTACTTTAAAGGCACTTGCTCACAGTCTCTCATGCGTGAAGGTGTCCATGCTGAGCTGGACTGTGTTTTCTTTATTCCAGGGTGAACCAGGGCTGATGGGATTACCAGGACTGGAGGGCCTACCAGGTGCTAAGGTAAGCGTTTTTGAATGAGTCGCGTCATTAGATGCTCTCTCACCGTCTCCAGATTACACAGAGCTTTCTGCAGGATGTCCCTCTCTGTACCTTCACCATTTGACATGACTTTGCAGTATCCTGAGCTTGTGTGTGTGTATGTGTGTGTGTGTGTGTGTGACTGTTTGACTGACAGAGGTGGAGGATGGTGAGTAGACATTTATAATTGAAAGGATTGTTGGATCTTTCCACAAATACAGTCGTTTGTTTGGTTTCCTTTAAAGGCATTTGAGACATAAATCCCACGTTTGCTTTAGTAAGAACTGCTAGATTTGTTAGATAAATTGTTGTATAAAATTAGAACACACGTTTATTGCTAAAAAATATCAGCATCACACAAACCAGGGCTTAAAGCTGTATTTGGACATTCTGGTAACAGGGTTGAAAGACTAACTTTGCTTTTTTCAAGCGTTTCAGATTCTGTTTTGTACCCAGTTCGTGGAAAGTGCTTGTTAGTATTCAAATTTCACTTCTGCAGCGCTTAGTCATAGTTCCATCAAAGAGCTTTGAGAATTCCAGAGAAAGACTGTGAATACCAGAATACTAGAGAGGAAAGAAATAATAAGCTTCATTAAATCTTGCCCACAAAACCATGCAGAACACCCGCCACCCCCCCACCCCTCGACAGTTTCCTCAAGACTGAATCAGCGCGCTGGTGCGTGGAGACTCGCTTTCGTCTTCCTGCAAGAGCGGCATCAAAATCGCCCACTCGTCCCTGAGAGGACTTGTCAAGATGCAGTCGCGCTGTTTCGCGCACATGACGATTTCCACAACAGCCACGAGGCTGCCCCATCTCAAGCTGTTTATTTTCGTACCGCGCCCCAAAACCTAAAAGCAGCTCATTAATTCCTAAAGCCAGCAGAGCACATACGGAGGAAAGAGAGCGGGTCTTAACACTCAGACACACATGCAGAGACTCGCAGACTTTGATCGTGTGGTGTTTGTCATGCGCCGTGTGTTTTTAGAGAAGGAAAAGCAATTGTTTTGGGGTGTTGACATGCACTCAAAACCTTCTTGTCTCATGTGTGTGTGTTTTTAGGGTGATCCTGGCATACCTGGTCCACCTGGTACTCCTGGTCCAGTTGTAAGTTACTCGGTTTGCATGCAATAACTCCAGTACACAACACCATAACCAATAACATATTTTTAAAATACTTTATAAATATAATACTGTTATGTCTGACATAGTGCTTCCTGTCACATTCAATGTAAATCAGTAGGAATTTGTAGGATTGTGGGATATGGGCACATTGTGTGATACTGGTTACGGGTGAAGTTTTGTGGTTTTGTGACAGCTGACAGGTTAAAGGAATAGTTCACTCAAAATAACATTTTCTGTCATCAGTTACTCATACTCGTGTTGTTTTTGGGTTTGGAATAGCGTCAGAGGGAGTAAATAGACAATTTTTATTTTAATCCTTTAAGGGCTCACATTATAGTTTAAAAACATTATTTCAAGCAAATTCATGAAGTGCCATCCTTCAGCTAGACACTTTAACCTAAATTGTTTGTGTTGGTATACACTGAAGTACAGCTACAGGTGTTATGCGTCATTGTGGTTACTATACCTTGTATTTTAGCATGGCTAAAACTGACCAATCAGCAGCCAGAGTTTTTATAATTGGAGTATGCTACTATTACAGAACCTGAATTTCTTGTATCAGTTGTATTTGTTGTATTAGTTACTTGTAGTAGTACAGATTTACTGGTTTATTGTGAAGAAAAATGTTATTATACAGCATACAGTTTTAAGATAAACACTGATACATGTTGTAGCTATACAGGTTGAAATGGACACATGGAGCTTTGAGGTTTAACTCTAACTCACTCGCTCTGTCTCTCTTTCATTCTCCTGTGGTGAATAGGGAAAGCCCGGTCCGCGTGGTGAGTTTGGCATCCCTGGAGAACCGGTGAGATTTGCTTTGTTGCTTGTTAGCAGCTGTCAATCATGTGACAAGTTTTTGGCACCGGAACGATGTGAATGATGATGTCCTGTTTTCCTTGTTTTTCTTTCCACACAGGGACAGCGAGGGCCTGTGGGAGAGACTGGCTTCCCTGGACCGGAGGGGCCACCTGGAGCCCCGGTAAGCAAACCTAGCATGAACTACACCTGCGTGTAATCTACCTCATAAACTACACCTGCAATACATCTCATTACCTATACTACCTATAATCTACACTACAGAAATGAGTTCTTAATCAGGGAATCACTTATATTATCTATAATATAAGTGTATCTCAACAGCATTTTTTCTGATCGTTTTGGACTGTGTTACTGTTTGCTTGAGCATTTATTTCATGAAACAGTTGAGTTTAATATCGTTCTTAAACAAGAATACATAGTAAATGTATAAGCTGGTAAACCAAAGAACGTCAGCCCACCCACATGGATCGTGGAGGTTTTAAGTATAAACAGCAAATCTACCAGTGCAGTAAGACAGAACGCAATTATATAAAATATGCATTGTCTGAAATCTTATGCATTGTTGCATCTTAAGTAAGCTGATCTTGTTTTGAAGCTTTTATTCAAGTCAAAAACGTACATGTTAAAAATTGTGTTTTCTGGTGTGTACATCATCACGTACAGTACAGCTGCCGGTGGTCAGTCACATACACTACAGCTCTGTGTAATCTACACCCACCATAACCACATTAGTTTCTCTCTTCTTCTCAAATCTTGGTTGGTGTAGCTTGGTGCTTCAGGTTTAATCCAGCCTTGAGCTGCAGACCTGATCTAATTAACTGATTAGTTTGACGATTGATTCTCGATTCGACTCGCTGTGGATTCAAGAGCTATGAACACAAACATTCTGCCTGGATTTCATCTTCCTCCATCATCGAGTTCTGCTCAGTGGTCTGCAGATTTGATTCAGAGCTGAGCCACATCTAATGAGAGATCCCACCGTGCTTACATCATAGACAGGCATCGCCGATATTACTGGAGCAGATGGATGCATACAAGACTTGATTGACTGAATTACTTTGAGTCACATCACATGATTACCTCAATACCATAAGCTATATGATACAAAGGTTTAGCACATTTAGGCCACAAATCTTAGCAATGGCACGCCACGCTTCAGTGCTCAGCATGAGACTTCTCTCTCTAAATCTCAGCCGCTGGTTTCTGCTGTAATACTTCACTTCAAAGCACAAAGCAATCCTGTATATTTTCCTCAATACTTGCGGATTTGTGCTGTGGTATTAAACGCGGTTTTTGATGAAGGTTTCATTGGCTGTGCTGTGGTTGTACTACAGTTCTCAAATAATGTAGTAGTGTAGTTCTTCATACAATGTTGTCAAATTCATGTGCTATTAGTAGCTAGTGTGTTGTTATTTTTTGTAGTTTGTGTGTCTTACTGGGTGTTCACACTTAACCCTAGTGAACGTGTACTAAACTAACTACAAATGTATTTTTAATGCCAAAACAAATAGGCGGGACTTCATTTTATTCAGTGGGATTTGATTGGCTGTTGATGTCATCCAAAATAAAAGTTGTTTCATAGGTTGTGTTTAGGTTAACTGCACACAATCCCATATTTGGGGTTTTCCTGTAAAATTGTCTTAACAAAAAATGTTCAATCTGCCTGTGGGGTAAGATTAATCATTTTATTTCAAGATGCAGTATATTCTCTAAAAATGAAATATTTGATGTAGTTTTGCTTCTTTAAGTAAATGTATCTTATTGTAATGCGTTTGTCTATTTGTACTGGAAAACAACAAAATACAGATTAATTTTTTGTGTTATTGCATTATGATGAAAGATTACAATAACATTTTTTTCTTTGGAAAAACTTGTACTAACAAGTCATCTACAATAAAACCAGAACACTATATAATGAAACTGCAACAACAAAAAAATTAAATATATATTATAATATTAATAATAAAATCATTTCAAGCTTTACTGGTTTTAAGCATAAATTCCACTACATGTTGTTAGATTTCTCTGAAAACTAGATTTAATGTGTCTTGTATTAGGGATGTTTAAATATTGGATTAATGGATAACGAGACAAAAATACTCAACTTGCAAATGTTTTCTCACAGTTTAAAAGAGAAAGAAAAGAGGTTTTCTAATAACATCTCAAACATTTGCACTCTTTGGGATGTCTAATTAAATATGTAGATTGCAAACAAAGCAAATCTGCTCTTGTTATAAAGATTGATGGAATGCTCTATCTCCTCCGCAGGGAAGGCCGGGAAAAGATGGAATTCCGGGCTATGAGGTATGTCACTGTACAGTAAATGGTGCGGGTGAAATTTTGTCTTCAGTTGTGTGTCAAAGCAGATAATGTTAGTGGAAATTAATGTTTTTACCCTCATACACGCATCGTCTGTTAAGTTGCGCTTTAGTAGTTGGCCAGGAGTTTGTGAGGATATAGTGGCTGACAAAGGCTTGGATCTGTGCTCGGTCTACATTTATCTCTGTCTCGCTCACTTTGTTTCTTTCCCAGGCAAATAAAAGCCCAGCACCAGTCATTAGTCTTGTAAAGTTTTCAATAATAAGATCGCTTACTCACTGCTAATGCTCTTCCGTGTGGATAAAATCCTGGCCACCAGCCATTAAATCATGAATAATGCATGTTAGCGCTAATTAAATGTCCCCTACAAACAGTGTTTGTACTTTAGAAAGGCTTGTCATGTCAAAAAATGTTCTGGCGCCTGATGCCTTGTCACAACAGAAAGCAGATCTCTAGCAGAACTGCGGGACAAATCGTATTTCTGCACTTCACAGAAGGAAAGAGACACATCAGAGCCCCGCCAACACACCTCAGACAGTAAGAGCTGAGTGAAAACAGCATACATCTGCAGATCTTAATGAGAGAAAAGAGATAGAACTGAGAATGCGGTGGAGAGATGAGTGCCTTTATCTCAACCCAAATCACTCAGGCGGCCATCTTGATAATGTCCCTGAGCTGCTGTTGTCTTAGTAGGTAACAGGCGTATTCAAGTACATGCTTCTAAAAACAAAACGGCTTAAGACATTTTAAAACAGTCTATGTTGGTGTCCAGGTCATAGTGGGTCTGTTTAGTTGGTTTTATTTGCAAAACTTAATCTGGTTTAAGTCATTTTTTTCTTTTTTATAGCAGGGATGTTTCAACAACACATTTAAAATCATCGTTTTAGCATTATTTGAGCTGTACAAGTTAACAAACTATGTCAAAGGTAATTGGCTCCTAACTCATTCTTTTAACCAAGGCTTCCATTTCTACAGCCGCCGTGTGGTACATTGTGAATTCTTCCTTTAATTTCTTTTCAAGTGGTCTGTCACTTCCCCCTCACGCTGCGTCTGGATGAGTCAAGGTTCAGATAGGTGCACATCAAATAGGGGAAGTTCGATGACGGGAAGCCTGGCCCTATTACTGCTTCCATTCACGTCACCATCGTCTCAAATGGTGCGACTGCGTGTTTGCGGGGTGTCAAACCAATCGTTGAGTTTTTTCTCTATTTTACTTTCCTTTAACCCTCCTTTTCTCCATTTCCTGCATCCACATGCACCTTTAAGCGTTTGGTGGTGCAACAGTGCCATCTAGCAGGGCGGATGTTTGTTCATCCTCTTCATTCTGGTGTTCTCCATCTCTGTTATAACAAGAGCTGAGGGAAACACATTTCAGTGGGCACGGTGATGGCTTTAAGCTCTCCTCATCAGGAGCTAGGGAATAGAGGGAAGATGGAAAGAGAGAGCTTGTTTGACATCAACAGAGCTGGGGATGAAAGCAGATGGTCGGGAATGCCTTCACAAAGTGCTGCCCGCTTTAGAAATGCAGGCTAGATTGCTTTTCTTTTTTTGCTCTGCTGCTGTAATCCAGCAGGAGAATTTGATACAGATGTTCCCAGAGGAACTAGCACGAGCCGTGATGTGCGAGAGGAGGAGAAATAGATGGAGACAGAAATGGGAGAGTGGTTTTGAAGCACAATGAGAGGTGTTCCATTGCTGTGCTCCTCTCAGAGGAGCTGGAGAGAAAGAGAGATTCAGAGATTTTCTGCTTTCATGAGTCTGGGGAGAAAATGGTCATTTATAAATCCACCGGGCTCTGCTTTTAAAACTACTCTCTGCTGAATAAGTACAGAAAAGGGCCATAAAAACAGCCAAATAATTTCATTGCTCAAATGCAATTTGGGAACAGTCAATGAAAGTCACTGTGGTATGACTGTGTGTGAGAGTGTGTGTGTGGATGTGGGTTTATTTAGCTACAGCTGTTAAAGTAAGTGAGCCTTTGGCTTTATCATGGATTTCTGTATAAATTGGTGTTTTTATAGCCATTCACACCAGAAATCTTAATAAATGGTCATGAAGAAATTCAGATCAAATTTTATGATTAATTTAAGCAAAAATGCTCAAATGAAAGCATTCCTGCTACTTTATACTTTATGCTATATATATATATATATATATATATATATATATATATATATATATATATATATATATATATATATATATCTGCAAAACCTGACAAATCTAAGTAGAACCTCCTTTTGGGGACGTCCTCATTTGTAAAGACACTAAAAATATAGTAAATAAAGATTTTTTTTTTTATTGTAAGAATGCAGAAAGTAGGGTTAGGGTTACGTTATATTGTTTATAACTAGCTGTGTATACAGAGTCTATGGAATATCCCCATTTAGATAAGCAAACTTGTTTGTTTGTTTGTTTGTTTGTTTGTTTGTGTGTGTGTGTGTGTGTGTGTGTGTGTGTGTGTGTGTGTGTGTGTGTGTGTGTGTGTGTGTGTGTGTGTGTGTGTGTGTGTGTGTGTGTGTGTGTAGCTGTAATAAAGGGAAGGATTTGGAGTGTCGCTGGCACAGATGAGGCTTTTAGCTCAAGGGTCAGTCTCATTCCAAATATCGAATCATTTGTCTCGCCTCTTGCTAAGACGTCTTTACCTTTGTGCTTTTCTTCATTTCTTAGATTTCTCTGTTTTTTCACAGGGAGCCACAGGCAGACCTGGAGACAGAGGTTCTAAAGGAGAGCGGGTACAATCTTAACTTCATTATGATGGAAAACAGCATACGTGTATCTATATGTGTGTGTGGGTATAGATATATTTATACACACACACACACGTGTACAGTATATATGTTATATTTGTATATGTTATAATGGTCAACATTTATATATACTTATAAGGTCAATGAAGGGACTGTTATTTTGGCTGTCTGGATTTATTAATAAATCAATAATAAAGTCAATATCCAATTCATACAGAGAGTGACTTAAAAACACTTGGATGAATATATACATTTTTGAATTCAAGTTGATTTTGATGTTTTTTGGAGCATACGGTTGTCAGGATGGTACAACTCTCAAGTTTAGCAAAGAAGTAATGTTTCTTGAAAACTCTTGGAAAACAACAGGTATTAAGGATCCTTTAATTATTTGATAGTAGTGATGCATTTGATAGTAATGATGCATTTGATAGTAGTGATGCATTTGATAGTAAGTGATGCATTTGATAGTAGTGATGCATTTGTGATGCAAAAACAAAACCACAACAAAACATTACAATAATAAAAAAAATGTAAAACTTACTTTAAACGTGTTAATTTCAGAGTTGTGGCTTAATATAGTAGTTTTGATTATTCGATTGTGTTGCATTGTGTGAAGGTAAACTGGTGCAGTTCATAACAGCTAACTTATATAGGGTTTTAATGTTCTCCGTGATGGGATGTTTTTTATATTCTGCTCTTGCTACTATAGGGAGATCCAGGGATTCCAGGAGAGAGGGGAGTCCAGGGAGAAAGAGGGAGAAATGGAGATCCAGGGCCTCTTGGACCACCCGGACAGAAAGGAGAACCAGGCGTGCCTGGATCTTTAATGTCATCTGGCAGCGTGAATTTGTTGGTATGCACATAGTAAAGCATTTACAGATCTTAAAGTTAGAACGCAGTATTTGCTAAGTCACTGACTTAACTGTGTTTTGACTTGAGAAAACATTTCTACACTTGACATACGAATAAGATCAAAGCATCTGTTTCAGCCTGTGGGCGTTCACACTGATAGATTTACAGCGACAAAGTGACCAAATGTTGTTTGTTTTAAATGCTGTTGCTAAATGAGTTGCCATTTTAAGGTGCCATTTTAAGGTGGCACAGATTAATAATTGTTTATCAATCTTTTTTGCTATATGATGCATTAGGCACCTGCTGCAATAAACAAACAGCTTTTAGCTGCACGAAAATAAATTCTGGCAACCAAGACATCCAATTTGTGATCTGATTTCCAAAATCTATAGTCAGTTATTTACCACAGGGCATCTAGCATTTACAATACAGCCACTCCAACAGTAAAATCACTGTTAGGGTTAACAACTTTTTCCAGTTTCTGGCTCTCTCCCAGTCTGCACCAGCCTCCTGGCCCACGGCCCATATTTATAACCGCTGGGTCACACCACACTGTTCCGAGGGCAACCGGCAGTGATTGTTTAGTTGTGAGAAACACACATGAGTTTACACTCCAGAATAAATAAATAATAGCTCTGCATAACAATAATTACACATGCGGATTCCCGAAGCCATCAGCCTCTGGAAAACAGACCACAGCTTTGAACCGCAGCCAATCACCTGCTGCAATGTCACTGCACCTTGGCCCTCACGTCCAATCAAACACACCCACAACCGTGTCACTCAGGACGGTGCCATTAGGAGTGTGTGTTTGTGTGTGAGAGTGTGTGATTACTTAACCATATACTGAGGGACACATTTGTACCCAGAAGTCGGCAAAACCTGACAAATCTTGCCAAACTCCCTTTTGAGGACGTCCTCTTTTGTAAAAATAATAATAGAAGTCTATGGAATGTCCCCATTTAGATAAATCAGTAAACGTGTGTGTTTGTGTATTTGAACGTGAAGCTTGATGTAATAACATCAACAGCACACAAGCAACACACACAGAGACGCTGAAATGAATGATCCTTCATGGGTGACACTGTTTTTCATGGGATTGTTATAATGTGGTTTCACTCTATAATCTTTAGGATTGTCTGCTGTGCTGCTGAAGTGGGTCTTTCTGTAATACACACACACGTTTACAGTGAGGTCCAAACGTCCACATTTGTCACACTGACAATCTAGGTTCCAAAATCCTATTTAAAAGTGTTTGGATTTTGAAAAATATGAAAATTGTTGTCATACAATGTTTACATTTCTCCATTATTGTTAGGTCTCTAATCAAACGTAAGCAAATGTATGATTGCTCATGTTACAGTAACTCCTTGGTAACCTTTTTTGCTGATAAGCAACCTCATAAAATCGTCATATAATGGAGAAGCTATCTGATGTGTGTGTTAGGAGGTGCGCCGACATGAGTTGCATGAGGATTTTAACGGCTTGTGTATCCAGCTGCCAATTTATTTTAACACGGTTCAAACCTTGTTTAGGTAAAGATCTGACACGGGCCCCTGAGGGCCGCGGCAGCGCAGGGGCCTGTGAGCACTTGACAGAATGGCCTTGAACTGTGAAAGGTTTGCTTTTGATTGGAGGGAATCAGTTGTTTATCAGCTAGATGTTCCTCAAAATTCAGGTGTCCCCCCGCGCAGAGCCGTGATCATGAACAGAGAGACGCTTTGCGGAGAGATGGTGATTACACCATTATGTGCTATCCATCCTTTATCTCAGAGAACTCCTGCATTTCTCACCATGAATAAAACATGAATCGCTGCCATTTTGTAGCTGTACGTTTTTTTTAATCTGCAAATCATGTTGTGCTGATGTTTGTTTTTCCTCTCAGCCTCCTTTTTTCTTTCGTGTCTTTTTTTCCTGCAGAGTGATACAGCTGCCTTGGAGGAAATTAAAGCCTTCATCCGAAATGAAGTATTGCGTGTGTTTGAAGGTACATCTGCCGCCACTGACGCACCTGTCTGAGTGCTGGAGTGTTTTTACCTGTCAGCTGTGTGTGTGTTTGGGCATGTGTGTGTGAGAATGGAATGTCATAAGACATTTCATGGACATTTGTCAACATGGGCTGGAAAACGTGAGAACAGTAAGGTTCTTACAGTATGCTGTCGAATGCCAAAGAAAACCTTACAAAACAAGCAAAAATGTACAGTAATGCACTTACAGTTGAAGTCTTAGGCACATTGAATGACATTGAAACAAGATAAGCACTAAAATATATTTCATATAATTTAATATAATCATATGATAAAATATATTTTGTACAGTATGACAGTTTCTGCATTATTACAGCATTGATTGTTGTTCGTTTAATCAACGTTTGTTTTAACAGCAGATGTGAGTTAGTTATGAGACATGAGAAAGTTCATTTCTGTGGTAATCTGCAGATTCAATGTATGCATTCAGAACACTGTTAGTCACTTTGGACCAAAGCTTCTGGCGAAACGCATACACATAAATGTCATGACAATTCTGCATGCTGTTTTGTCTTTCCAGAGAGGTTGTCAGAGAGTTCCTCTCTGCTGCAGAAAACACCGGCAGCTATATTAGCCGCTCAAGGCCGCCAGGGCCCTCCTGGGCCACCCGGTAATGATGGCTCCCCAGGACCCCCCGGAGAGCCAGGTCCACCAGGCCCCCAAGGTAGGAGCCCAAACCAGAAAGACTAAAAAATGTATGGATCTCTTTACTCTGCTCCTCCGATGGTCTCAGCTAACACAAAAACCCAGATGCACAAAACCGTGACTTATTTATATGACTCTCAAATGCTTAAAATATCTGTCTATCCGGTTTTAAGCAAAGTTGCGTAAGAAAATCAGTTTTTCCGTGGTAGAATAGAATGAAGGCAGTCTCCGAAAAGCAAAGAATCTCTTTATCTGTACGTATCTTTATCTGGATGTACTGCGTCTGCTGCTTCTCAGATGGTTTCTCTGAGTTGCGCTGAACTGAGCAGGTTGAGGTCTTGTTGTTTTGTTGGGCAAGTCTAAGATCACCAGAGTTGACCGCATCAGAGAAGCTGAGTTCAAAAAAGTCCATCTGTAGAATTTAAGCCAATGGAAATTAGCTCAGAAGCAGGAAGATAAGGTTCACCAAACGCCACGCAACAACGAGCAACAATTGAAATTTGGGTGCGAGGGATTCGCAGGGCTCTTGCGAGCTACGTCAGAGGAATAAACGGCTGATAGCTTCATGACAAAGTGGCGTGTGGTGCCGGGAGCTGGGCGGGACATATGAAGACAGATGAAGAACCAAACCAGAACTGGAGAATGTAATATCACCCTGGACAGACTTATGAGAGCACAAAAGATAAAGAGAAGAAGTGAGCAGATGGAGAAAAAGCCTTGCAATATCTCTTTGCTGGATTAAGCCGTGCAAAAAAACACAGGGAGAAAATAAGGAATTCTGATCATTCATCAAAAGCAGGGAACTATCCTACTGCTTCTCCAGCCTTTCTCATCTGTAATAACTTCAGTTCGGTTTTGTCCCTTCTGTCTGAGTCTCTGAGGACCCTGGACTGTTGTTTGGGCATGATGTTCTCAGGATACAACACTGTGTAGTGAACCTCTGTATACTAATAATGTCTCCTTTGATTGATGACCATAAATACACAAATTCAGGGTTCAACACGTATTCATGGTTAGTTGCATATGCATATCTGTCAAGTTGTGATTGTTTTTTAGGTACCCGTATTCTGCTGATGGTACCCAGCATCTATAACAGCAGATGAAGCTTTGAAATGCCACTTTATTGTGTTTTTGTGTTGCGCGGCACTTTTGTTTGTGGATTGTGCCTGGAGTTTGCTGTAGATGTGTGTTTTTCAGCAGGCACACATCCAGGTATCAGAAAGAAATGATGAGGAGCTTCAGTCTCCTGGTACATGAGAAATTCAGCAGTTTTTTAATTTGTCAGATGTTGACTCCCACCTCCGCGTGGCCAGGAGGAAGTTTGCGGGTAATATTTTCTCATTATTTCTCGTCATCCTCTGCTGGAGTCTGTCCTCCTCCGGAATCCTCAAGTTTTTCATGCTATATGCTGAAATTAATCGTTTATGAAGAAAAATATCTCGGCCATCTCAGTGTCTTTGCACATCGGAGCTCCGCTAATTCCACCTGGGGTCAGTTTTCTTGTGAACTAAATGAGAATCGGCAACGTAAATAACTGTGGCTGTGTTCTCTCTCCTGTGAGCTGAAAGAGAGCGTGTTTACTGTAGAGAATAAACACAACACTTACACACATCTAACTGCTGGTGTTGAATTTAAATGCTTTGGCTTTTTTGTCATATAGTGCCTCATGCGCCATGTTATGGTGCCTTATTTTCTTTCTTTTTTTAATATTATTTATTATATAGATATGTTTTTCAGTTGAAGTGATTTTCTTTTTGTCTCATACAATGACAAATACATTGTTCAAGCAGTTTTGAGTGATCCTGCATCTAAACTTGTGCAACTCTTTCATGAAGCTCAAATATAATCGGTTGTGCTTCTGTATAACAACTTCTTATAACCTTTTATTTTGATCTCTTTGTAACATGAGTTTTTTCATTTGAAGCTGTTTTCTAAGGTGACAACATCCTCTAACTTTGTTTCATTAAAATGTGTCTACTTCTTATTTACGCTGTAACTAAAAATATATTTTCCTTTGTTGTCCCTGCATGCCAGAAACACTTGATTATACCTCTGCTTCATCAGCGCTTATTATATGAAAATCAAATAATGAAAATACGTGAAGAGCAATATTCTAAACTTTGTGATTATGATAGAAAACTTTTAAAGATTACTTCGCTTGCTGTTGGGCTGATAATAAGCAAATCTTTAAATCATGTGGAAATGTGAAGCCATTTAAAAATACTTACATGTAAATATATTATGTAATATTTTGTATGTTTATTTTTTCCCTTCAAGTATGAATAAGGGATTTTACATGTAAGAGCTTGAAAAGGAAAACATGTAGATGTGTTCATGATACTGCAGGCTGCATTTTGCAAGTATTGTATTGCAGCGCCCCCTGTCGCAGTTTTTTAACTGCAGTATGAACTCCCCCTGGAGCAGGGGGTCATAATGCAGAGTTTGAGAGCGGCAGCAGGAAACTGTTATGTGATGTCACAGGTAGAGTTCTGTTCTTCCGTGGAATGCTGTTGAGTTGAATGAATGCATCTTAGGCTGATGGATAGACATTGATTGGTTATTTAGTTGGCTAGTGTGTATGCTTGTGTGAGTTGCACATGTAAATTAGCGTTGGCTGATTAGTAAACTGACTGATTAGTATCTTTTGTGCTATTACTGCAGTATTTTGCATTATCTGGCATCTAGGTATTTTTCTTACTATATACAGTTTTAGGCTGGTTATGAGAGAACACATGAATTTCACATGTGCAAAATCAGACGATCAGATTTTCATGTGAATCCCATGGAATCACATGTGAAACATGCAGTGATGTTTTTCACGTGTCATCATGTGTTTTTGCACGTCTCTTCTGTCTCAAAGGAAACACGTTACTAATGTGTTTATCATGTGTGTTTAGTTTTCTGCATGCTGTTATGAAACTGATCTTAACATTGAAAATACTAAAAAATGGCCGTCAGCGAATGAGTTTTTGTTTGTTCGTTTGCCTGTCCGCTGTTTGAGACATGCACTGTCAGTATCTGCAGTGTTCCTCAAAAACACTTTGAAAGTTTTCAGTTGTTTCACGCTTCTGATCGATGAATTTGTCATTACTCTTGAAGAGCTCTTATAACTGTGAAGGACCTGAAGCCAGTTGTGTAATAGAGCAGATTTGGACCGATCCCTGTGTACCATTACCACACACAACTTTTTTTGAAGGCCACGGTTTCTGGAATAGTGTGAACTGCACATCTGAATCTAGAACTGAATTCTTCAGTGAAGCTCTTCAATTCTCTTCTTAATTTAAAGGTGTTGTAAGCCATTGTTATGGCATGGCATGCAGAAAATGTCCATATTTCTTGACACAGATAATCGAATAGGCATCCTAAAATATTACAGAGTGGAAACAGGTAACACTGCTTACAGCACCTTTAATCTAGTACTAATCTATTTAATAACAGGGCAGTGATAGCTAAATAGTACTGGTTCAAAAACAAATTATAATAAAAAATATAGTCACATGACCATTGACCCCACCCTATCCCTCCCCACAATTCTTACCCCCTGCTTAAGAAAGAATTATGCTACATATCTGACTGGGTGTGTTGTGTTTTACCCCTGCAGGGTATCGGGGGCAGAAAGGGGAACGGGGTCAAATGGGGTTGGGGCTTCCAGGAGCGCCGGGACCCGCTGGCCCACCAGGTACAAAATTCTCCACTAATGAGGAGCCATTTAAACAGATATTTCAGATCACATGCAACTCCAGGCCTGACGATTACCACAGTAAAAAACATTATCACTGTTAGTGTAAGACTGGCGTGATAGAGTTGCTTTTTAACCTGTCTGTATAAGTGTTATCCGATAGATAGGTAGACAGATAGACAGACAGACTTTGTGTACTGTTGATGCATCAGCAACTGTAAATACTGTTGTTTTTTTTGGTGGTTATACACTCAGAGGCTGTTAACTGTAGTAATTAACAGCATGTCTTACACACTGACAATAGAGCCTAAGTCTCCTATATTTAACCCTGAAAAACACACTTTTTTTTAGCCATGACACTAAATAATGATTCGAGATCTTTTAAACGAATGATTTTGTTTCATGAATGTGTAAACAAGCTAGTTTGCTAGTTATTGTGTGTGATTGCTTTTCACAGTGACTTTTTTGTATGATGGAATATGTCTGTGTATGGACAGGCAAGATCACACTCTCTTATATGGACGAATAAACTCCATTACATTGTGTTTCTGCTGGGCCGGACAGCCTCCTCTGCTTATAAATACACTTCAGCTTTATGCATTCACACTCTTGAAATCTGCAGCACACAGATAGAGCAGTTATGTAAATTGGTGCTTTAATGTTGTACTTTTTAAAAGCACAGGCAGATAATGGTTGCAAACAAAACTAATGAATATGGGTTTCTTTTAATGAGCAGTTCTTTTTTTTGTAGCGGTATAAAAACGAACTTGCTGATTGGTCTTCAAATGCAACTATAAAAAGACTAGAACAGTGGGTTCTTTATTATTGTATGACACACTGTTATCGCTGTACACTGTGTGGGCTCTCATTTCCTTCCTTCACTAATCCTGTGCTGTCTGAAGCATAACAAGCCCTCAAATTAAAAACCAAAATAACCATAAACATTTTGGCCATTTTTTATAGTAAAGAAATGACGTCAGCAGTGTAACTAAATGCGTTTGCTTAAGGGTTAGAGGTTTGTTCACATGTTAGCAACTGCATAGCAACACCCTGGCAACCATAAACATTCTAGCATCCAGGGTTGCGAGTTTGGCATGGGCAAGTATCACTAACATTGTCTTCAAAAGAAGCTACTGTAGGTTTTCACTACCTGTACTCATGTCTCTACAGGGTTTCCCGGGATAGGCATCCAGGGGCCCCCTGGTTCCCCAGGACCCCAAGGGCCACAGGGAAAATGTAACCCCAGTGACTGCCTTTACCCTTACCCTCATGGTAGACGGGAGGGGTAGAATCACTGACACGTCCTCTTCAAACCGATCAGAGCCTGGAAACCAATCAGTGAACTAGCTTATCCACTCGAACCTCAGACTCAGCATTAAATTCTTGTGCAAACAAGTATGGCCTCCCTGCTGGAAGAGAAGAGACAGCCAGGTTTTATCAAACTTCATCTGTCGTGTGTGCGCGTGTGGACGTTTTCAGTCAACTCCATCACAATATGATGATGTCAGAACAGGCCGTGGGCAGCAGTGGCGCTAGAACAAGCATGACTTGTGACATCTTTCAATTACTTTTATTTCACTTTTTTGTTCAGTTCCCATGTTTGCGACCAAATGCATTTAGCATTTACTAATTTCTTATGTTTTGTGGGTGACATGAAAGCTCAAATCAGATTATTACACACATCAAAGTGGACAGATTTATCGGAAGAGATCCCATCAGAGCGAGAGCAGGAGAAAGAACTTCATATTTACTTAATTTCTTCAGCTGATGTGATGTTTCATTTTTAATTCATTTGTGATGGTACTATGCAATCTAAAATAAATTGTGAATATGTTAACGTATTAAATTAATATAAATAACGAATCAGAAATGAATCGCGTTCACACACTGAAGTTAGAAACTGTTTTAGGAAATGTTCTTTCAGAGGAATGTTGCATATGAAAGCAGTAAATGATTGTTACGTTTATCACCTCACATGCACTGAAAACAAGTGCATCATGGGTCGCTCGATATAATCATCTGAGTTATTCAGGCTAAAGACATTTTAACAAAAAGTAAAAGTTGGATCCTGCAGTTGTTCTGCAGGATCCAACCTGCCTACAGCATGTTATGTAATAAATGTAAAATATATCAATAACAATGTTTGACCAAACGCAGCAGGAAATGAAGAGAAAATAATGGTGATCTTGCTGCGTTGGCCAATGAAATAAGCTTTAATTGTTTACAGGGAAATAAATGTTCTTCCAATCTGACAGTCTCAACACCTTCATACTGGTGTTGTATGTATATTTTGTTGTTTATCTGGTTTGTTTTTCCAAAGAAGTGCGGGGTGCATTTTAATAAATTTATCTGATTTTTTTCTTTTTTGCTTGGTATAAAAATGTCCTTCCGTGTTACTTGAATATTTTAGTTTTTTATAACAAGACTGTCATTCACACTTTAGCAAAAGAGAATCCGTTTAACAGTAAACGTCTGTATATTATACATTACACGGGCAGTGTCTTAAGACCATGTTACTTTGTAATTAAACTTTATTTATTTGTGTGCAGTTTTAAAGTTTTATTTGTGGGATTATTTTTCTGTAAAGCGCTCATTTAATGGTTATTATTCGTTTTAACTCTTTATGATGAATGATAAAGTTGATCTGGAGATGCATAAAATATACTGATTTGTTTTTATTTCCAGTCGTCTCTTTTCTGTAAGGCCTTATCTCTCTCTCCCCACTTTTTTCTTTTTTTGGCTTTCTTTTCCTTTCCTTTGTGACAAAGCAAACCCTTGTGAAGTTTTTCCTTTTTATCATGTTTTTTTCCTTGTTTTTTAATCCTAATATGTACTGTACCGTATTACCTCTCCTGAGAGTTGAAATACTGATTGTTCAGGTCATAGGACTCATTTGTCTCCATGTGTAACACACACAAACAATTGTTTCCAGCAAGCATCTCAGATACAGTAGAGATCAAATGCTTTTCAGGCTTTGTTTTCCCTTCATTTGTGTTTACTGTTTGTCTTTCGGCTTTGTCAATTAGAGGCTGTATCATAAAATTATCATCATAAATTATATTTTTTTAGTTAACCACTAATGTTTAATATTTAAAGGCTATAAAGGTATAAAGCTCATAATTCAATGACACATAGCAAAGATGCATATGTATTGTGGATACTGATGTAGTGTGAATATATTGATAATATTTCTCTAGGGCTTAAACTTGGACTTGATTGGTAGTTTTACATCATAAGACAACATCTATCTGACATGCACTGCATCACTAACTAAAGAAATGTCTGGAAGATTATGAGGCAATATCTTGGTTTTGTTCTCATTAGACTGAACTTTCATTGTGGTGAAGTCAGTTTTGTGTTTTTTAATGTGCAGTGGTTTGTTTTTTATCTTGTGGAAACACTAACATTATATGGTATAAAAAGATTCGTGAGGCACTATTTGAGGTTGATGGGATGGTGCACTAGCAGAACCCTCTGAAGAACCTGTAGGCACCTTCTCAGTTCTCCGAGAAGAATTAACAAGATGCCGCAGTTCTAGTACGGTGAATAGGGGAAAGTGCAATACTCAACATGGCAGATTTTATGGTAGTTGACATCAGGATTAATCGCTGGTCACAAATGTATTGTTTTATTGTGACCTTAGCCAGTGATTTTAGAGGTATCTGTCTTCACCATTCAGGTGTTGCCCATGGGTGTTGCTAAGATGACTGTCGAGTTTGGAGACTTCCTTAAAGGGACTTTGGAACCCTATTTATAGTTCCTGCAAGAACTCGTAAAAGAAAATGTTTTGAGACACCTGAAAAAATATATATATATATTTATATGTTCTCTAAGTACCTAAATAGGATAATTGTGACTTTTTAAAGGGTACACACAGGTTCTCCAGAGGGTTCTGCTGATATGCCATCTGGAGAACACCAAATGATGCCTGAAGTATCTTTATTTTTACAGTGTACACGCTTGTTTTCAATTCTGGGTCTCTATGAATTTCTCCAGTGATGCACAGGAGCTGTTGCGATTACAGACTGTTATATATTACACTAAGAATGTAACGTTTGGTTTATTGGAAATGTAATACTTTTAAGTTTGACATACCAGACTAAGAAATGTATAGTGTTTTTTTTTGGTGTCGTGTAGAATATTTGCTAATGCTGTTACTATATAAACCCCAAAACGTTTAGAATGTTTTTATTTTAAATTGACATTATTGTTGTTTCACATAGTTGTGACCTAATGCCATGTTTCATTACTTATTTAATCATTACAGTGCCGTCTGTACTAAGATTGTTTCAATTGTTGTTGCATTATATGCTTTGCTTTGTGTTCAGAATGCTCAAGTTCTCAGCAGGCGATTCCACTGACACTGTTGTTTGCTCTTGTTGAGTGCGTGAGATATGCAGTATAAACAGTGGTTCAAAAACTGTTTGGACACTTGAGTCACGCTTAATGTATGTTTGCCTTTCATTATATTACTTAACTAAATATCAACACAAGTGGTCCCATACTAATTGTTTTAATGGATGTGTCTTCTCAAATTCAGAAAGGTGATTAGAGACATTATGCTCATTTTGAAAACCACAACGCATCTAAATCCTTATCTTCCTCAATTTAAACAAACCTCAAGGTTTATTATTTAAAAAGTGTACGTTTTTTGCTTTACAGTTTGTATTCATACATTAAGTATGGCTAGTGTCCAAATGAGAGGACCACTGTATATTCAGGGGCTGAAATTTCTATTTTAAATAGCATTTATATAATTTATTTGAATAAACATGCCTTCACTTCATGCATAACCATTAACTAGTCTGTATTTATGTTTTTTTGGTTTTAATAGAAATGAATGTTTTAATAACACTTGAAGATTGATGTAATTGGAAGTTTGTTTTCCGCACCAGATGCTTTTAGCCAGCAATTAAACTGATTTCTGTTTGCCAGCACATCTAAATTAACATCCAGACTGAAAGAGCAATATGACAGAGTCTGTGCCAACAGTTTGTACTGCTGTAGAATGAGTTTACTGAGATAGACGTGTGTGGATTGGACTGTTCAACAAATCAATGCTGTTTAGAACAAAAGAATTTGAGGACCTACTTTTATTTTGAGTTAAAAAATAGAATTAGCACATAAAAACATTAAAATTTATTCAAAAGTGTTTCCCGTGGAACTCTGTACAAACTTCAATTGCATTGAACCCCTACAGCATGTAAAATAAATAGAAATATCATGAAACATGCGGTATATGCGTTCTCTCATGTATATTGTTTCCTCCACTATCCTGGAAGCGTAAAATGTATCACCAGCATTCTTTAAAGCAGGGAAATTATTTTAAAAAACAGTCAGATCATTTAACAGAGACGTACCGAAAGCTGTCTTTAAATCTTGTTTTTTTTTATTTCTATACAAAGAGGCTCCCACTGCTTTCTATAATAAACAACAGTAACACCATCAAGATTCTGGGCAGGTATATCTCTGGCACACAGGACTAGCTACACAGAAACTGAAAAGCCCTGATCTGGGGATCGAGGGTATTGATGTTTGTTCAAATCCTAAAGGAGATTTAAAGTCTGTATTAAACAAAAACATTAACTAACTAACATTAAGGAAATAATCTTCAGTCAAATTAGCACACTATGAATTTTAAGGGGACAATATGTGGCCAAGACAGCTTAGCAAAGGTCTTCTTTTGGAATGAAAGATGCTGGAATTTACTGGACACAGACGTTGGGAACGTGTTTTTAGACAATACAGCTGTGGCTGACACTGAATATTCAGACAGAACGCTCAGCACATTGTGGTGTGGTGATACATCTCTCAATGTTTCTGTGAGGGTGATGCATTCACGTGATCCCGATGTTCCTTACGGCTTTAGTTTCCACCGGGACCCTTCATGTTAGAGTCTTTGAGGGACTGATGGGCGGCACCTGCGCTTAGATTACAGGCTGAAGGGTCGCAGTAACCTGGTTGACCGGCTGGACCTGGAGCCCCCGGAACACCTGGCTGTCCCGGCACACCGGGTGGCCCCCGCTCTCCATCACGCCCATCCCGACCATATCCTGGTTTTCCAGGTTCACCTGCAAGATGGAATAACAGGCGAGTCATTGTCTTGCTAACTTTGCATGAAAACTAAATCAAAATCCCTAAAGATCATCCTCACTTTGTTGATAACATGAACTTCTTAAACTAGCTCTAGTGAGCTTCTATAGCATTGTAGCTATACAAAATCGTCTGTCCACTGCGATTAAACCACCAAATGAGAAATCTTATTTAAACCCCTTCACCTGATTGACAGTAACTGTCAGCGACACATATAGAAGGAAAACAGAAGGCCTCATATACTTTCAATTTATCAGACGTCTGACAGCTTAATTTAATACCAATTTAATATCTTTTCAAAAGTCTATTACCAGAACAGAGCTAAAAATAACTCTAGAATAATATTCAAATTGAAGTGCTTTGCAGACAATATTCATTAACTTTCATTGATGCGTTTCAACAATAAAGTTGGATTGGGGAGATGATATAAACCTGTCGTGAAGTTTTTGACAAGAAGCAGATGAGGATAAGATGCAGTCAGAACTCACCTGGCAGACCAGGAGGCCCTGGCATGCCTTTGGGTCCCCGAACTGTCGGTCCCCTGTCCCCTCTGTCTCCCATCTCACCTACAACACAACATGAAATTCAATATGGCCAAACCCAGCAGAATTTGAACTTAAATGACAGATATAGGAACTTACAGAGATGTTTCATTAATCCAAAAATTTTTTCCACAAAACAAATTACAATTACTTTTAATTATTGTTGCCTGTTTAGTTCCCAGATGTATACACGTTTCTCTCAACTGATTAACATATTTCTTAACGTTTTTTGCATACAGCACTGCTTGGTGTGAAAGGAAAAATCAGACGAAAATGGTGATGAAATGGTTTATGAGAAGATTGTTTAAGCCCCAGCACAAATCCTAAACCCGGGACCAATAAAGATGTAATTCCGGGACCAATAAATGTTATTCTGGGACCAATAAAGATGTCCTACATAGTCAGATTACATTAAAAAGTCCCATCAGAAACTTCCCGTAAGAATTTACCTTTTGGTCCTTTAAGACCCAGCACTCCAGGTGGACCTTTGAGTCCAGGAAGTCCTCTGGCACCAGCTTGCCCAGGGAAGCCGCTGTCACCTGGGGTTCCAGGGGGACCAGGGGGTCCGGGTCTGCCCGGCAGCCCAGCGACACCAGACTCTGGTCTTCTCAGACTGGCAGCCAACTGGGCCAGCTGTTCTGAAAAGACAAAGACCCAAATGCTAATGAGTATGAACAGTCCCCTGCCATTAGCACAGCTCATCTTTTCTTCATTTTGTCCATTGATTTCTCAGTTGTACTGGCTAATTGGAGTTGCCTAACACTGCAGACTGACTGCTGTGTGTTTTGACCAGTGTGTCTCTGAGCTAATGTTGGAGCGCCACCTTGGGGTTGATCTGTGTTTTTCCATAATTCCTTCTGTTCCAGGAGGATTACCTGAGAATTTTGAGTGCCATTGTAGCATTTCATTTAGGATATTAAATTTCTGTTCTATTCTCATGCTCAAAATGCATTGCATTGTAAAGGAATCCAAAGTAATGTAATTCATTCAAATTAATGTTTTATTAACATAAACTGTAGGCTGTTCGTGGTTTCAAAGCAACACAATGGTGCATTAACATCAATGCGTGGAGACAGGTGTGCATTTATTGGTGTTTTAGCTAGGGTTTATCCAATCACAACTTAAAGTGAGTAACCATTAATTTTATAATCAGTGTTTATAACTGAAATGCTGCCTTACCCAGGTTTAAACTGTCCTTAACCTAGGGTTAAACATTAACCTGTGTAGTGTGAAAAGGTTTTCTATGAACTATTTCATTTACAGATAAGGATTTAGATGTAGTTTTTTTTGTTAGGTTGTTTCAAAGCATCTGAAAATGGATATTTTTGTGAATAAGCAGCTCATTCAGCCTGTTTTGAATATTCTTTGAAAGCGGCGTGAAAAGTTGTTAGCGCTCAGCCCTTTCATTTGTCCTCATTTACCCCCTCCACTGCTTCTCTCCTCTTTTACATTTTCAATTTGTGATGGGAAATTGAGCATAAAAGGAGAGCAGTTCTGCCTTTTTCACAACTTCCCTTTCAATCGGCAGAGAAGATAAAAGCCAAGACTGATTATTCATGATGTAAAGAATCCAATCCCAGGCCCTCAGCTGCTGAGCAGGGGCTCGGGTACGGAGAATTTCACCTCTCAGTTAGAAACTTTGCTGAAAATATATGCAGCAGGATGCTCGACTGAGCTTTCAAGATTTTTCGGGGAGGGTTTGGTCGGCGGAAGCTGGCTGGAGGAGGAAACTCATCACTTTGAGGCAAAAGTGCCGATCAGCTAAAAGGAAAATGAATTTTTCAGTGAAATGTGAATAAAAGAGTCATGAGGGAACCGGCGACGTGCGGTCCAGAGAGGAAGAAGAGACAGAGCGTTAGATTGCTAATGTTAGAAACGTGCAGTTCAGGGTGGAATCAGACAGAATCTTTCAAACAAAACGCAGATTCTTCTTTATTTCTTTCATCTTACTTTGACTTCTCTTACTGTGTTCAGTGCTCATCTGTTCTCCTGACTGAAGAGCTCTCTTGTCTGCACACGCGTCAAAAGAAAATCAAGGAAACAGTTTATTTCTCTTCATGACTCACCCTGCATCACGCGCATGCACACCTGTCTGATGTGCTGATCGGCTGGTTCTTTGCCCTGTGAACACAGATGGGGTTGTTTTTAAATGAAAATCACACAATCTGCCTACATGATCCTGATTATTTTCTTATTTTAGACCACAGATTAGCTCCAGTCAAGAAAATAACAAACCAAACAGTTGGAATTGAGTATTATTAAAAGCCAAAGTCTGCTTAATGTTTCAGATATCAGTGTGGGTTCTCTTATTGTCAAATCAACATGTTATTTATTATTTAAGAGTATGTTTACATGTACAACAAAACATTGAAAACTATTTAAATGTAAATTTAAAAAAATTAAAAACAAAATAAAATTGAATATTTTTAGTACATCGGAAATGTTTTTGTAAGTGCCAATCATCAGAAACCCACTACATTTTGAAAGGTTTGAAGCATACCGCTGGCCCCTGAGAGCCGCGAGGTCCTGGGGCCCCTCTGTCCCCCTGCATGCCACGTGGTCCCGCACTACCAGAAGGCCCCTCAATGCCAGGCTGCCCGCGGGGACCTTCTGGGCCCCTCTTACCCGGATCTCCCTGGTTACCAACCTGCATTTACATTAGAAAAATGTATTTGTATAAAGATCTAATGCTCGTGTCTTTAATAGAGAAAATCGTTACCCTAATTTAGCACTTCAATGTAATTTCTGAAGGCTAAAGAAGAAAGCAAGGAAAGACTGGGAAAGAGCCACGGAAAACTCTGCAGGCGTCTCTGAAACCAGAGATAACCTCAGAATAGAGCCCAGTCAATAACTCATAAATGTTAAAGCAAGAACAATGAACAACGCTTCATCCAAAACTCACTTCGCCTCTAGCTCCAGGTTGGCCAGGGTCACCCTAATCAATAGAGAAACAGAGAATAAACAGTCATTCTGCTGAAATATCTTCAAACTAAAAGCATGTTCCACATGAACACACTGCACTGACGCCTGTCATTTTCAGCATGGTGTTACTGTGCTACTTACAACATCTCCCTTATCTCCTGGGGTTCCCTCAGCGCCTTGATCTCCCTACAAATAAAAAACATCATGAAGAAAAGTCATATTTTGACATATATTTGGGGGGCGGAGTTAAGAAGACCTTAAACCCGCCTCCCAAATATATGGCAAAATATGAACCTTTAACAAGGGTAAAATCGCAACAATAGAGGGACTCTTATGGTTTTACGTACAGCTTCTGTTCTGTTGTCTTTTATAGTTTTAAATGTTTCTAATGGGTTAGTGAACTCACTGTTGTTGTATCTCTGTCTGTTGCAGCTCTGTCTGATAATAATATAATCAGATTCTTACCTGTTCTCCCTTTGGACCTGGTTCACCAGATTCACCCTGTATAATTCAGAAAATCATTTCCATGAATATTTAACTGGAAGGATAACAATGTGCTTGAAGATTTTATTACAACCGAGTTATTAAATCATTTACGTTCACCATTTGACTCGTTTTACACATTCGACATCTGTTTGAGGCGCTTAAGCTGATTTGCTTTAAATGTGTTAAGAAAATAACCGAGTCCAAAAGGGCCGATTTGATTTTCAAAGCCCTCATTGTGCTTTTCCAGGCTTTAAGACACCAGTGGGAGTAAACTGGAAATAATTGCAAAGTCTTAAAGGCTAAAAAACGTAGAAACCCTAATTAAATAAAAACTGTTCGGCGATTCTAAAAAGTTCAGCTGTTTTAAAAGCTGCTGATGTCACAGACGTTAATAGAGATATTTATGTAGCATAACTCTTAAGTACACCTTATTCTTCCTAAATACTGTAAATATAGAATTTATATTATATATAATATATATATATATATATATATATATATATATATATATATATATATATAATATTTATATATATATATATTATTAATAAAGGGAACATGAAAATTTGGCATGGATCTTCTGTGAGTTTTATAGTCCGTGTTCACAGTACATTTACAGGCCATGTGATGTGTATTGCACACTAAAATGAAAAGCACTTGTGGAAGATGCTATTTTTGGCTGCACAGGTTTATAATCAGCCCCCTGCAGAACAAACTGTGTTTAAGATGCAGCAGGATGATGTAACGGGAGGAGAATCTTCTCTGCATCTGCTGTGAGTTCAACTTTTCAAAGATCATTCGAGTTTCGTTTAAAGGCATTTGGCAGCAAGGAAACTTGATTACTTTGGTGACGTGTACGAATGTACACTTGTTTTGTTTTCTGAATATGAAATAATCAGTATTTATTAGCTTTAGACAGATTCTGATAAAAAAGTCTACACACAGTCCTGACAATTCTGCATAAACATTCAAGAAATTGGACAAGCAAGACTTTCTTACCCGATCCCCTTTTTCTCCTGGCGGGCCTGGTGGCCCTGGAAGTCCAGGCAGACCCAGATCACCTTTAGGACCCTGAGAAGATCAAATGACATGCAGTCAGTGCTGTGTTCCACATCTGCTGTAAAATTCTGCTTCATGTTTTATCTTTCTCCCTGCTCTCTCTGCAGGGCCGCCGACCTGAGCGAAAGATTTAGAAATTCATAAGTCGTGAAACGGAAGAGACTGCAGAATCCTTCAGTAAGTCCCACGCCAAGACACTCATGCATTCTTTAAAAATAGAGTGCAGTCTGTGTAAACGTGAGACCAAGATGAATACAGCAGCAAAGTGGCAAATACCTTCATTGTCTGTCTGTCTGTGCCTGTCTGTCTGTCTGTCGGGGATGATGGTGTGTGTGTGTGTGTGTAATGTGTGGTGTGTGTGTGTGTGTGTGTGTGTGTGTGTGTAATGTGTGTGTGTGTGTGTGTGTAATGTGTGGTGTGTGTGTGTAATGTGTGTGTGTGTGTGTGTGTAATGTGTGTGTGTGTGTGTGTGTAATGTGTGGTGTGTGTGTGGTGTGTGTGTGTAATGTGTGGTGTGGGTGTGTGTGTAATGTGTGTGTGTGTGTGTGTGTAATGTGTGGTGTGTGTGTGTGTAATGTGTGGTGTGTGTGTGGTGTGTGTGTGTAATGTGTGGTGTGTGTGTGTGTGTGTGTGTAATGTGTGGTGTGTGTGTGTGTGTAATGTGTGGTGTGTGTGTGTGTGTAATGTGTGTGTGTGTGGTAATGTGTGGTGTGTGTGTGTGTGTAATGTGTGGTGTGTGTGTAATGTGTGGTGTGTGTGTGTATGTGTGTGTGTGTATGGTGTGGGGTTAAAGGGGTGTGTGTGTAATGTGTGGTGTGTGTGTGTGTGTGTGTTTGTGTGTGTGTGTGTGTGTGTAATGTGTGGTGTGTGTGTGTGTGTGTGTGTGTGTAATGTGTGGTGTGGGTGTGTGTGTGTGTGTAATGTGTGGTGTGTGTGTGTGTGTAATGTGTGGTGTGTGTGTGTGTGTGTGTGTAATGTGTGTGTGTGTGTAATGTGTGGTGTGTGTGTGTAATGTGTGGTGTGTGTGTGTGTGTGTGTAATGTGTGGTGTGTGTGTGTGTGTGTGTGTGGTATGTGTGTAATGTGTGGTGTGTGTGTGTGTGTAATGTGTGTGTGTGTGTGTAATGTGTGTGTGTAATGTGTGTGTGTGTGTGTAATGTGTGGTGTGTGTGTGTGTGTAATGTGTGGTGTGTGTGTGTGTGTAATGTGTGTGTGTGTGTGTGTAATGTGTGTGTTTGTAGGGTGGTAAGTGTGGTGTGTGTGTGTGTAAGGGTTGTGTTGTGGTAGTGGTGTGTTAATGTGTGGTGTGTGTGTGTGTGTGTAATGTGTGTGTGTGTGTGTGTAATGTGTGGTGTGTGTAATGTGTGGTGTGTGTGTGTGTGTGTGTAATGTGTGGTGTGTGTGTGGTGTGTGCGCTCATGGGAAACAGAGGATTCTTTGAGAACACACTGCTGTGAGACATTCTATTCACTGTTTACTCTCTACCATGAAAACAGTGAGGTGGGATCTCATTCAAGACAACTCTCAAAGGAAAGAGAGAGAGAGAGAGAGAGAGAGAGAGAGGACAAGCTCCATTCTCTGCTACAGGCCTCAGCATGGGCTGAGTCTGTCTGTATTTTTAGTATTACTGTTGCCTTGCTTTAACCTTGTGATTTGCATAATATAAAGGCACAAATTCCCCTACAAGACTGTTAGAGAGGTTTTAAAATTCACTGCACCACAAACTGTCTAAATAAGTAAAAGAGCTGAACGCAGCGGATGTCAAAATGACTCTCTTTCACTTTGAACAGCAAGATACTTGAATATCTCTGCTGCCTTTCGCTTGTTTTGAACTTTGGGTTTGCTAAAAGTCAGAAAGACAATCTGAGATATCTCTTTAATATCTCAGTTGTTTCTCCTGCATAGTTTATATAAACATAGTTTATATAAACTATGCAGGACAATGTTATCCCGTTTGCAAATAGTTTTTAATTATCTTGTTTTAAGCATAAATAAAACATGCAACTAAATTTAGAACCAAATGACTCCTCATAAGGAAAAAAATCCCAGAGAAAAATTTTATTTCTTAGTTGTTGCTCTTTTATAGCTCAGGAGATTTGATAGCGATCTCATTTGTGCTTGATTTAAGTATCAACTTTGTCCCTAAAATTGCTTAGGAGAAATAAAAATAGAAACAAATGAGACAATTGTTAAATACATTAAAGTGCATGCAGCTGTAAAATGTATGTAGATTGTAACTAAAATCATCTGAATTTGGGTAAATTTGATGAGAAATGTTTGAGTTCATACTGAAGTGTTTAATAATATTGATTTTGATTTTAATATTGATTGCAGACTTCTGAGCTCAGTTTAAGACATTGTTGAGATCTCTTCAGAAACTAATGTAGACAATTGTGAGATTTCAGGGTCTTTTTCTCAGGAGAAATATATGAGACACAGGAGACTTAAACAAAAGTTTTCATTTGCTCCCCATTGAATCGCATTGCTCTCTAGGAGAAATAATTGAGATATTACAGAGATCTCCTCTGTGATTTTTCTTTCCTAAGGGATTGTCAATTAAAATATTAAACAAATAAAATTCTCTACAACAAATCTTTTTATCCTAGTACAATGTAACTTATTTCAGGGATTGTTGGGTGTTTTGACTGGAAAACAAAACCAAAGTTTTAGAAAAAATAGCAACCATGTGATCAGTTATGTCCATATTTGCCAAGATGCTAAAGCCTGCAATAAAGTCAAAGATTTATCATGAACTTAAACGTTTTTCATTAAATTCTTTCTTTCAAGTCCAAATTGTGAGGAATACTATCCACACTACATCAACCACTTACTCTGGCTCCTGGTTTTCCCATTGGTCCAGGTGGGCCCTGCTCTCCGCGGTCTCCCTGAACACAAAGACACGATCAACATCTGCAAGACATCAATACAGGGTCAATACAGACACCAAATCTGGACATGAATACTCACAGGTTGACCAATAGGCCCAATGGGTCCAACCTCTCCTTGTTCTCCACGCTCACCCTGAACACAAACATACAGTCAGGTGATCGGTCCCTATACACTTTAACTGCAGAGTCACAGTCATGAAGACGGTCATGTTAACCCACCGCTTTGCCTGCAGATCCCATAGTGCCCATGAGTCCCGCCTGTCCAGCAGTACCCTGAAATTAGAGCAAGCACATCATAGCATCAGAGCAAGAAATCAGAGCCAAGTCCAAACTTCAGCCACTGGTTGATGTTGCTATGTTGGGCTGCCTACACAGAATAAAGGTTCTTTAAAAGTTCTTCACAGCGATGCCATAAAAGAACCATTTTTGGTTCCTCAAAGAACCATTCAGTCAAAGGTTCTTAAAAGAAGCATTTATTTCTTGCCTTTGTATAGTTTACAGAACCCAGCAAGACTGTTTTGTGAAACGGAAAGGTTCTACAGATGTTAAAGGTTCTTTATGGAACCACAGAGCCAAAACGTTCTTCTATGGCATTGTGAAGCACCTTGTTTTGTTAAGAGTGTAAACAATACTGAAAGCTTCACATAGCTACAGTTTTTCTGTTGTTTTAACTAATACAGTGTTTATATTTTTCAGGGAAATTATTTACTTATAGTTGTGTCTGGGATTTAACTGGGATAGGTAACACACCACACACACACAACATTGAAAAACTAACTTTCAAAAGTTCTGAAACATATCTTTATTTTTCCATCTTCAGCCTGATTAAAACACGTGCAAAAATTGAATTTTGCAACTAAAACAACATCTCTCACCTTTTCTCCAGGTGCACCTTTTGGCCCTGGGCTGCCGGGTAAACCCTGCAAACATGCAAGAAAATATCAGAACACTGTTCTTTTAACGCTGTAACTCCAGAGGAAACAGAAATATCTTTTCTTTGTGCTGTAAGATCAAAGGAAAATCCAGGGGGTGGATTTCAGCCACCTCAAAATGAATGATGATGTGAAAGAGTCAT
This sequence comes from Chromobotia macracanthus, assembly GCA_036877525.1. NCBI lineage: Eukaryota > Metazoa > Chordata > Actinopteri > Cypriniformes > Botiidae > Chromobotia > Chromobotia macracanthus. Next base: position 3,678,778 of record JAZGTH010000070.1, on the reverse strand, counting down.
GAAATGTTACATCGTGTTCACAGGTATTATATAATCCAGATCTGCCATGAACAGAGCGGATACAGACCTGTGCGCAACTTTTAAACTGAACATTATTGAGATTTACCCCCTGCTGCAGTGAGCTATGAGCTTTATAGATTTATAAAAGACAGGGTGAACAAACACATGCAAAAGATCAGAAATGTAACCATGCTTGACTGTCAAGGTTAGCAGAGAGGAGATCTGTTCTTCTACAACTTGACAGAGTACAAGCTAGTATATGTGAACTTTTCTGTTCTGTAAACCAATGCAGCAGCAGTGATAGTAACAGTGAAGTAACTTACAGGAAGTCCTTGAAGGCCAATTTCCCCTGGAGCTCCAGCTTTTCCAGCGCTGCCCTGTAAAACAACCATATGTCCATTATTGGCGCCGTCACAATTCCACACACTCAGAATCGAGGAAAGCAGGTCTCTGCCGTACCTTAGTGCCGGGCATGCCGGGGATCCCCTCACGCCCATCCACACCCGGCAAACCCTGGAAAAAAAACACAAATCAACAGTGCTGTCTGGACATATGTATCTACACTAAACAAAAGGATGTTTATAAATATGTATAAGGACGTACACCGTCTCCTTTTGGCCCTGGAAGACCAGTGATGCCTCTGGTCCCTTGAGGTCCCTGCAGAAAGAGATTTTACTGATTGATTTGTAACTCCCTGATTTGTAAGTCACTCTTTGCCACAGTTGACTTGGGTTACTGATTGATGATATTTTTGCATATTATATGTGTTTATCCTATGTTTTTATATCACTTTATATGTTTATTTGTGTTTATATCATTTTCCTGTTTTTTTCCCTGTTTCCTCTGTGTTAGAATGTTTGTGAAGCTGCCTTGCAACACGGCACATTGTGGAAGGCACTGCAGAAATCAAATTGAATTAAATTGAACATACCTGTTCACCTTTAGGGCCTGTTTCTCCCACCCTTCCCCTCTGGCCTCGATCCCCCTAGAAAAAGACAGACGCACATCTCAGATAAAATAAAGAAAAGACCTGTTTCTGAGCTCAGCTTCAAGTCATCCCAGCCATCCCAATGTAATGCGACATCACAATTCTGTTTCTGTATGCTTTACAGTTTTACATTAGTTTGGTTTCATTTGAAGAACTTACTATGGCACCTGCAACACCCTGAGGGCCCGGGTTCCCATCAACACCTCGAGGCCCCTGTCAAAATAACAATAATTTTCATGATGCCATGATTTTCCACCTTTTATTCTCATTTTATATGTCACAGCCCAACTTCCTGCTTTAAAATACATCCACACAGGAAGAACAATTGTGAAAGAATTTCATGTGGTGTCTAATCGATGGTCATCTTACCATTTCTCCTTTGGAGCCCATCATTCCAGTGGCACCTGGAGTTCCCTGGGGCCCCTGAGAGCACATCACAGAAACAAGGAATTAAGACGCAACTTAATCCATCGGCCATATCTTAATGTAAAGTTTGAGTTAGGTTTACGTACAGTCGGGCCCTGGGTGCCGACCTCTCCAGAAGCCCCTTGATCTCCCTCCTCTCCCTACAAAAAAGAAACGGAAGGAAACCGTATTAATCAGCACCAAGGTGATGTAACTATCCATTTCATACGTTTTTTTTTTTGTGACGTCAGTGTGAGATCAAGTGTACAGTATGTACAGTATGTGAATCCACAGACAGTAAATGAGGGAAAGAAAGATAACTTATAGGCAAAAGAATGAAATACACTACCGGTCAAATGTTTAGGATCACTCACCTGAAACGTTTCTTATGATCTTAAAAGTCTTTCAATCTGTGTTCTCTTAAATGTCTGAAATTAGTTTGTCGGCATTAATATAATTTTCAAATTAAATTCATTTTTGTCATTAGGAAACTACAATTATATTAAGAAATGTTTTAGAAATGGATGACTTGGACTGAATAATGACACAAAGCAGCCAATAAGAGCCCAGCATAGATGGGAACAACTTTATTACTGTTTAAAATCATCGCAGGGTGATGCCTCAAGAAACTAGATGATAAAATGTCAAGAGAACATGCTGTGTGGCTACATTAAATGTGCTCAGATATAACATGGTTTAATATATGTGTAATTTTCTTTAGTGACGACATAATTCCCATAACCTTTGTGTTATCTGATAGTTTTAATGAGTTTACTAGCATTCAAAAATTTGGAAAAAAATAATAATGAATGAGTAAGTGATCCTAAACTTTTGACCGGTAGAGTATATGATGTGTAATGTGAGCTAAATTTGAGCTATGGTTTTAAGAAGCATACAGCCAGTAGTCAGGAAAGAACTTAATACAATCATGTCCCCATACCTCAGATACCAATTTAAAGCAGACAGTTTTATTCTGGCTACACTCAAATCCCTCATTATTTTTCACGCATCAGTGACGTGTAATTCTCATACAGAGCTTCAACACACAGTGTTGTAATACCTCCAGCATGTTAATTTAACTAGAGTGTCGGCCCTTACTCATAAATGAGCCTCTGTAATGGTATTGAAAAGGTCACAGTCTGATAAAAATGACTCAGACATGAAGTTTTCTCATTACAACAGACGTATCGCTCAATTTATATTTAAATTCTCCCTGCGAGGTTCATGACACATGTGGACTGCAGGCACTCGCACATGTACACAAAAACCTGTTTGCTCCCTTCTTCAGGTTGATTATATCTGACGTTTTTTAAGCAATATAATGTTCTTGCCTTGTGTCCTTGTTTACCAGGCTCTCCGGCTTCTCCCTTCACTCCTTTGTGACCCTGTCAGTGTACAAGACTACAGTTTATAAACTTGATCATATTATATTTAAATGCATGGCAATTTTTTTCCAAGGTGACATGTATACATTACATATACATATACATATATATATATCTATATATACACACACACACACACACACACACGTGTGTATTTGTGTGACAGAGAGAGAGCTTTGTATAGCTTCTATACATTAATTAACATATTCTACTGAAATACTATATACAGGTATATAATTTACCTTCATGCCAGGCAATCCAGGATGGCCAGGTGCACCAGACTGGCATGCATTGGGACACTGAAAATCAGGAATAACAATACAGAGTTAGATTACATATAATTACTTAGCCCAACTGTAGCTAATTATACAGTAATCTCCGGGTAAAACAAAAACAACTTTCTCTTACCAGCTCCATAGTTCCACCGAGAACCCCCGCAGCACCCTGTAAAAAAGACATTTTTTAATTTAAAAGAGTTTTAAGATCATTCCTCTGATTGTATGATTTCATTATATTGATACTCACACGAGGCCCTGTTGGTCCACGAGGCCCCTGTGGCCCTCTTACACCCATGGCTCCCTGTCACAGAGAGAACCATAAATGGCAATTGCTTATTAGCATGTTGATGTTTTACACATTCAGTAAATGACAGCTGCACTACTAAACCCAAAACAAGAGTAATAGTACAGCAAAAGTTCATAACAGAAAAAACATTTTTAATTAATGTATTGACTGCCTGAGAAAAGATGTTTAACTGAACATGTTTCTCTATGAGTTCACGAATAGGACATTTATATAACAGCAATCACAGTGCGAGGTTCTACAATCACTCACAGGGGGTCCAACTTTTCCCTGTTCACCTGGAAGTCCTCCTGGTCCAGGTGGTCCCTGTGCAAACAGATATGAAATGTAAACCTTTGTGTCAGTGATCTAAACAAACATCACGCTCACTGCTGTTTGAGTTATACCTCATATTAATTAAAATCACTTACAATCGGTCCATCAGGTCCAACTCCCTAAAAGACAGAGAACATTGATTTATGAGAGATGTTTAGGTAAAAAATATATACATATTTATTGATTGCATATTTCTTTAATACTTTGAAGCTGCTGATCAAAATCTGCAAGATTATATATACTGTACGTTATATATAGATAACCTATAATATATTTATAGAGAGAGAGAGAGAGAGAGAGAGAGAGAGCTAGACAGTTAGATAGACAGATGAACAGATAGAGTTAAATGGTTAAAGCATGACCAGGTCAGACTTACAGCTTCTCCTCTGGGTCCAGGTTTACCAGGTTCACCCTGTTTACCAACACAATTACAGGTGTTAAGTTTAGGCTTAACATAGTTAAACTGTTTAAAACAATAACAGATCAATAATAGACAACAGAAAGAGCAATAACGCATAGAAATGGTGTCTTTGAAAATATTATGTGTAAATCACATGAGCCCAATCCAGTCTTTAAACAGCAGTGAGTTTAACAGGAACTGATGCTGAATCCACACTGATTAGTGTGCTAACACACAGGATTAGGAGTCAGCGGTCATGTGAAAATTCTGTGCCCATGATAATTCCCTCAGTCAGTGCACTGGTTTCTAGTTCAGGTGTTTAGCTGAGGATCTGTCAGGCAGAAAACTATGAAGCTCATTAGTGAGTCACCTTTTGTCCCGGGGGACCGTCTGGGCCAGGATCTCCTACGGGGCCAGTGAGTCCCTGATGAGCAAAAGAAAGGAAATATTTAATTACCCCTGCAACATTACTAAAGGATACAGATTCACTTTCAAAATGTTTAATTGCCACTTATTACAAAGGATGTTTTAAGGGCAGGTTACTTTTACTACTGAGTTTGAAATGTGCAAACCAGATTTTACACAGAGACTGATGACACTATCTGATGTCTAAACAAAGACCTGTCAGAATGACATTTAACACCTCTGTGGGACGTCCATCTCCGAGAAGATGTTTTCTTGACCCTTACTCCCATTTGCACAGGAAAACGGTTTTAATTAAGTCCGGGCTTCAGATGTCCACGCTTAAACAAAAACCCTGTTGTCTGTAGGATAAGCCGCCTTCCTGAGGTCTTTCCTTTAGTCCAGCATGAGAAATTCCCTGCATTTTTGACCCATCTAAGAGCTCCGCCCACCATCAACACAACTGCAAGGTTTTCCCATGCAGAACTGCGTACGTTTTCCAACGTCATGGTGAGAATCCAAAAGATGTTATTTGTTACTTACATCAGCACCAGGTAAACCAGGAAGTCCAGCAGAACCCGGTTTTCCATCATCTCCATCAGGGCCCTTCAAATACAAACCACGAGGTGAAAGATACAAAACAATGCCAGAATACAGATCATTTTAAACTCAATGTTCGACTATGTTCGATTTTGATATTTACAGCAGAGCCATCTTCACCAGGGTCGCCTCTGTCCCCCTGCAGGAGCAAACACATCTTTTCCATTAAGTGAAATGCATTGCTATTTTGATGATGAAACTGCAGTTAATATTTCCAATTCTGATCAGATTTCTTTGCGGATTCACTCACAGAGATTCCGTCTATTCCAGGCACACCCGGTGGACCGGCAGGGCCTCCAACTCTCTGTTCAAAAAGACAAGTGAGCAATGCTGTAATATATATGAATACTGTGTATTTGTTCTTTATACTATCCGTATAAAGAACAAATAATAAGTGCAAAAATAACAAACAATCAAATACATGAAAAGCTGGTTGAGTATGTTTAAACAAGTGGCACCTGTCATGCAACAGGTGTGCTGTTTTTAATAATGTATGGACTGTATATATATATATATATATGACACATAAAAACAGCAATGCAACCCAAATGCATCTTCTTAGGTTTATGAGTACATTAAATGCATACAAATCTGTCTTTCTTATTGACATAAAGTGTGCAGAAATGCAAATGCTCACCTGAAATTCAGCTTCGGATGTCTGAAAAGAAAGCAAAGAAAGAGTTGCGTTTACCTGCGCTGCGCATAAGATGGTGATCTCCAACAGAAGCAGCAAAAGCGGCCGGCGCACACCTGCAGCGCAAGCCATGATCTCCCCAAAGCTTTACTGAGATCAGCTGGACTGACCCGAGACCGGACTAAACCCCTGCCGACCCTCCGAGCCCACGGTAGACCACCATAACCACGGAGCCCTCATGCATATGCATGACACGCTCGGTCCGGGGTCTGTGATTGGAGGAGAGTCGCGGAATGGGAGGAGCGACACGGGATACGTTCAAACGGACCGCGGGAAATGTTAGTCCGTAAACAAACCCTGATGCACGTATGGGAGACGAAGCGGAACTAAACGAGAACTAACATAATTTTATATACATTATAATTAAAGCCCGTCGGTCGTTTAGTTGTCTGGTTTCTACACTCGCTTTGTTGTTTCCTTGTGTGCACGGTGGAATGACGTCGGCGTGTGTGTGACGTCACCTGGCGTCTGGCAGGCAGGTCTGCGCAGGCGTCCGTCTGCTGCAGCGTCGCGTCGCAGATAAGCAGCATCGACTGCAGCTCAAACTGAAAGAGCACACAAACCATCATCGTGAAAACCTTCAGACACTTGATCAGTGTGTGACAATTATGCTGCACTCCATATTATTCATTATTATGCAGGACAAGAATTGTGAAGTGCTGCTGTGATGTTGTGTTATAAAGAATGGCAACTTATTTACTCAGTCTGAAACTGTTTCAGACAGCATTTGACTAATGCTGATCATACGTGCCTGTCATATGGCCTTAACTGTTCTTATAATAACATCTTTCAGTTATTTCAAGTAAAATCTGTGGTTATAATGTACATTTTTAGCAACCAGATGAGCCTACCTAAGGTTCCTTGCCTTAAGATAATTGAAAACTACTGTTGAATGTCTAATGTTTCAATGTGTAACCTTATTTGATGTTGTAAAAAACATAAAATGTTCCTCATGTACTGTTCATCCTACCATCAGATCTGTTTCTCTTTGTAAATGTGGTTTTGTGCTCTAGGCTTGTTGGTTCTCATGGCAAAATGTTAAGTGTCTGCCAAATAAATAAAATGTCAAACGTAAATATATGCGATTATGGATCATTTTTAACATTGGCTAGACCTGCAGTCTGTGTCCAATAAATGTATGAATGTTTCATTTTGAAACAGGTAGAAATGGTTGCTGAAGTAATGTTGTGAGGTTTTAATAGAGGTCAGCTGCTGGGCTAAAACACCAGTGCTAGAATTCACACATATCTGTTAGAATCTCTTTAGCAGAGCCCAGATTTCACTTAAAGAGACAGTCTGTGTCTGAGTAAAGACTTCACACTCAGTCTCATAATGACACAGAGAGATTTTGACCTCAGGAAAGAAGAGGAATGTTTTTGTTCTTATATATTATTACCGTTTGGCACCATTACTGTACCACAGCACTGTTCGTGTACCTTTTTGGTAATGGATGACCTCATAGAGACACTGCAATTGACTTGTATGTGGAAAAACATCTCACCGGAACAGCTATTGCAGGGTTGTCCTTTAGTTTTCCGATATGCGTGAATCCATCAAAATTCCCGTGTCCCCTTGGAGCCAGCTGTTGGGAGTCTGTTGCGATGCAATCTGTTTTTAGACTCACAGAACCTTTTTTGACAACCAGTAAAATCTTGTGCCACTGAGAATTAAAGAGCTGTGTCTGGTAGGGGAATAAGGCCGTCATCACACTGTTCTCCTGGGTTCTGTAGGAGAACTCCACAGACAGGGCCTCTCCGTTGAGCCTCACTGCAAGCTGTTCCTTTCCATTCAGGTCTTGAATTTGCCACATGTTCCAGATCTTAGTCAGCGTGTTCCCACTCATCCGATAAACTGCAGAGAATGTGAATTCCTCAGGCAGTCCCATGGGAAAGGCAGATCTGATACAGAAATGAAAGATCAAACTCAGATCTTTGCTTTAGGAGACACTGATAGTAGACAACTGTAACAGTGAGGTATACTCACTGTAAAATATGAATTCATTGATCATGGACTACAGTGGTTCTGATTTATTGTGGCACTGCATGTTACTTAAAGATACCTCCATATTACGATGCTGCTTTTTGAGTTATTTAAATACATTCGTGTGGTTTGTGTAAATATTCAGTAAATTTGCTTTTCTAATTCAGCACCATGGACAGAGGAAGTTCCGTCAGTGAACAGTAGATGTCGCCACATGACAACAATTCGTATCTTTCGGTGTTTCCTTGTTTCTTGTGTCAGAAAGACTGTCTCTGGGTCTGTGTCATTGAAAAACAGTCAGCTTGGTCCTCAGTCGTAGCTTTCAGGACCCCAGCTTTTCCAGAAACATCTGCTGTCCTATTCTAAGCATTCTCTTTACTAAACCTTATTTATCTGATTACTTTTTACAACCTGATGCATCATCACTAAGATCTTCCACAATTCCCTGCTGATAACAGAAATGATAACTCATTAACACAAGATTATTACGCAAGAATATAATATAATATAATTAAAAACACTGACATATATATTTAAACAAAACATTTAATTAGGGGCACTTTTAATAATAATAATATGTTGTATTTCGTTATTAAATGATTATGATGATAATAATTATTATTTCTATAAAATAATATTGTTAGAATAGTTCATCCATGAATCAATTTTTTTCAATTGTAATTGAAAAATAAAGTTTTAAAAGCTCTTTAAAGGTCTATTTATTCTAGAATCTACATCATTCACCATGACAGCACTGTAAACTGTGTAATGTATGTATCTGCTAGAAAACCCTGCACAGGTTTCTACAAAATGAACACGTCATGATGTTAAATATTAACAATCAATTAATGGTCTGATAAACAATCTTACTGAACACACTCGATTCTAAATTGAATTCACACAGAACAGATTCACAGCAGTTTTGAGCAGATGTTGTAGTCTTCTCCTGGGTTACCTTGTGTTTATCCTGAAGTTGAACTCTGGACCGATCCTGTAAGCAACATGCTGAGATGTTGTCCCAGGAACTCTCTTCACTGTTCCTCTGCTGGCCAGTTCAGCAATGTTAAACTGAGTCATTATATAAAATCCTGTGGGATATTAGAGAGGCTGAAGTTAGGCTTTACACATTTAGTCGAGATGTATGTACTGTGGTTTTAAAATATTTACCTGGAAATAAGTCATTCCCGTATTTAGTCTGAGGACACATGGTTTGATCTGTCTGCAGGTGGCTCACACTGGAATATGGCAGCACTTTAACAAAAGTGACATTATTATTTAACATCAAATGAAACGTTGTATTTAAAGACAGTTAAGTTCTTATGTTTTGGCCATTCTTTGCTTTTTCTGTCTCTCTGTCCTTTTGTTTTTGTGTTTGGTTAACACACAACAGCATGTGAGAAATCTGTGTTGACACTCTGTGTTTGAAAAGCTGTGTCGCTTTGTCCACATTGAGTTTAACCACTTTATGGTTTGCAGCTCTGGTTATACTGTTGCTGTGAATGCATGTGTTCTTAGTTTAACCCTTTCATTTTTATCTGAAACAGACAAAACACAATTACAAATGAATGAGTCTGTATTAAAGACACTTACTGTGGGCGTGAAGACCAGTTGAGAGACACTGTCTGATCACAATACACAACAGGTAGAGACAAACCTCTCTAGAAACAAATGTATTGATTTATTAGTGATGGACTGAGAATCAGTGAAAGCAGAAATATACAAACATGATATAAATACAGTCTAAAGGTCAAAGTTCACTAGTGAAAATGCCTATGTAAGTTGAATTTACAAATGTACATTTAATGCAGAATGTTTTAGTTTTTGGTATGTCTCTCTTTAATGACAGCATACACACACATAATACTAGAAATTTGATTTAATTTTGGCATAAATAATGCAGAATTAAAATATTTCTGTTTTACTTCTACTGACCAAGGTTTTGAAATTTGCAGATTTCAAAACCTTGTAACTTAAATTCTGAGCTTTTTTTTTTAGGTTTTCCAGGGATATTAAAGCAATGCCATGCACACAGTGCTGTAAGACTCTATCAGCATGGCTGTGGTTTGGCATTGACTAAAACCATATTTAACTTTAACTCTAGAACTGAAGGACTGCAGAATTTGTATAAATAAAATGAGATCAAATAAAGCAAAAAGGTTCTTCATACCTCCAGATCATTATCCCCGTTTCCACAGACGTTTAGTTCTTACAGGACGTGTGTGAAGAAGCCACTCAGTCGTGACCAAACTGACTAACTGAACCTGGTCAGAGAGCTGCCCGGTGATGTGAAGATCAGCTGACAACCCTAAAGATGCTTCTGCTGCCCTCAGAGGGGGCAGATGTTCCCTTGGTGACAGTTTACAAAAGAAGGAAACAAAAAAATGTTCATGGACTGATAAAATCACATCTACATTACTCCTCTCTAAAAATAAAGGTTCTTTAAAGGTTCTTTACAGCAATGCCACAGAAGAACCATTTTTGGTTCCCCAAATGAACCTCTTTTCTTTTTTGCATAATTGAAAATTATAAAAGAATAAATAATTTCTTATAAAAGAATAAATAATTTCTTATAAAAGAAATTGAATTTCTTTTTTTGCATAGTTTTCTTTCTTGTATAGTTAAAAGATCCTTTCTCCATTGTAAAGAACCTTTTGTGAAACAGAAAGGTTCTACGGATGTTAAAGGTACTTTGTGGAACCATACAGCCAAAATGGCTCTTCCATGTCAATTTCCATGTCACAGATTGTCAGCACATTTATACAATATTTATATATATTTTACCTGAAAATATTGCATTGGTGACAAATCAGGTGACTAAAACCTGTCATTGTGAGATGGGTCTGACTAAACACGCTGAGCGAATGAGCTGCGTAACTGTGAAGTTATATTCATAATTTAGTTTTAATTATTACAATTTACTTAATTAAAAGTAAAATTTGTAGGCAAGTGTCTAGATTGAATAACAATTGCTATTGTTATAGCAATTATTTAATTGCTGAATAATGCTGAATAATTTATGACCAATTGCTTTAAAAACCCAGCAGGTCTCCTGGTAACATCTGGTGTTAATACACGGATATGGACGCAGTCCGGACAACAGAACATCTCCAATCAGCATGTGCTCAAACGCAGAAATATCTTATATATCTTATAATGCAGTAATGAGTTGTGTCTTCAACTGCTACACAATCCACTGACGCACTTACAAGAAATACAGTAAAAAATAGTATTTATAATGTATGACCTGCAAAAGAGGAGATCTTTGCAATAATTTATGACCACAAAAATGAAATATTAATTTTCCTGTGGGATTCCTGTTTTTTTCTGGCATCTTTTTATGATTTATAATAGATTTAGCAAACGATAGCAGAATGTGCACGACAATGCATGTTTGTTTTAGTCACCTGATTTGTCACCAGTGCAGTATTTTCAGTTAAAATATATAGAAATATCGTATAAATGTGCTGACAATCTGTGGGCTGTTGCATACTTCACCAAGACTCTGTCACAGAATTCCTAAAGAACTTCATGAGCTGGACTTTTTAGCACCTATGTATGTAAACCATTTAGTTTGCTCTTTTCCATGTTTTTAAAGCTGACTTACAGAAATGTCTTTTAAACCAAAGAGAGAGAGAGTCATATGCCTGCACATATGGTGTACCCACAGGCTTTTCAACAATTTCACTTTTTTTGGCAGTTATTTTGCTTCATAGAGACATTTGCTTGTTTTCTATGACGCCACAGCAAAAGCATATGCTAAACAAATCAATGCAAATGAAACGTTTATATAAATACAATTTTTACACTACAGCACTTTCAACCAACTGCTTATTTAAACTAGTCATCTGTGGGTTTGATCTTTACATTACTAGACAGATTAACCAAAGCTTAGCAGTGCAACAGTAATGAGATGTGTGATAATGGTAAGTTAAAATAAAAGAAACCAGATGGTGATCCTTCAGTTGAATACCGCAGCAGAGAAACTGCTGTTCAGATGCCTCCCAAAGTATTACAGGAACACAATAATTACAGTTATTATCAAGCATCTTTGTTTGTCCGTGAATATCAGTCTGTTTTCTAATATGTATGCAACTGATTTAGGTTAGGTCTGTATCAGATCCGAAATCTAACTGGATTAAAGACGTGAACCTTTACCTAAGTCACTGTTATTTGCTCTGGATTCTCTCTTTATCCTAGAACTCATTTGTTTTGTTTATTTTCTCTTTATCAATTGCACTACAATTACTCCTAATTTTATATACTGTGAGATTATTTCTATTGTTATTGTTCTTATCGCATGAATCGTTTTCATTATTTCTTCTTCTTATTCATATTGTGCATTGACATTCACGTATTGTCACTTACTGTATTGTGTATAGTTTGTATTGCATTATTGTGTATTTTCGTTATTGTTTATTCATATTGTTCTTCCTGGCTTGTCCTTTATTGTGTATTGTTTTATCTTTCCATCCCAATGTTCAAGGACAAATAAGAATGCCATTGTACTAAAGCACAGCTGACAATACAGATCTTGAATCCTGAATCTTTCGTGAACGTTTTGGAGGTCACCTTGTGGACATCATTTTCATAAAGTCCTCAGTGTTAAAGGTTGGGATGGCAATTTCAGAGCTTTGAAAGCGCTTGATCCCGATGATGATGATTTGTTTAGTTTGACATACAAGTAGGACGTGCTATCATTGCATTCAGACCGAATGCAATGATTGGATGAACATTTGGTGGTCCTGTGCCTTCCACAGAAGATATATAAACATTAAACAAATGTTTTTAAACACTTAGTGATTGCTATCAGGATGTGATGAGACCTTCAGCCACTATAACAAAACATGTTTATGGAAAAGATTGCCTTTCAAAATGATGACATCTGAGATATTATTGCCTCTGTCGGTCACATCGCTCTTCATTATCCTTTAACAACAACAATCAGCGAATCATTAAGAAAGAAAAACGCCTTCAATAAATAATAAGGGCTGAAATATCGCACATAAACCGGCGTGTGAGCGCCACCCCGTTCACACGGGCTCATAACACAGAAACAAGTTGGACATTATAGACGAGCCACGACTCTGAAGAGACGAAGTGAGAGGACATGATTTATCATTTCATCTAATCCGAACGACCAGAAGTGTTAAAGCTGCCGTGTAGACGGAGAAAGAGGCGGGCGTTCAGCGGCATGCGACGGAATTAAGGCGCGGCCCGACCGTCGCTCTGAGGCGGGGTCGCTGTGAACTCCAGGCCGCGGTCTGAGGCCTACGCTCCCGCAGTCGACACACGTACGCGGTTTTCAAAGTCACCCCGGGCGGAGGATTGAAAGAAAGCCGCGTTTGTTGCGATTTTACCTGCAGTCGTGAAGACGTCTCCGTTATCGTAGTCAAATGGTGTTTGTTTTGCGAAAGCTGCTCATTTGACAAGCAAAGCAGGCTAAAGCTAACGCTAGAAGCTTCACGGGACATACAAAACGCACGAATAAAACCATCCAAACCGCGAGTACAAATGTCGTTTTATTGCTCGTTTGGTACCGATAATAGTTGTTAATGAACTTGGGCCGCTTGATTAAATGCTTGTTTGAGCTGCTTTTACTCGGGAAAGGTCATTGCATGGAGGTTTATTGGGTTTATATGCAGCATGTGGATCTGAGACTTTCTCTGTCTGCAGGTTTCTGCTGATCTGTTGACATGAGGACAGAGACTGGACCGAGTCAGGACGGGTGAGAGTCATTTACACGTACATCCCAGTCTGTCTGATAACATTATCATCGGGCATCAGATATGCAATGCAAAACACAAGCTCTGAACTATTGCATCAGTGTGTATGGTGATGCTTTTCTCTGTATTCAAATCTAACATGACAATCCAGGCCTGTCCTTACATGCATGTCATGTTTATTGATGCTTGGGCAAGGTAAAGCTGAAATATGAGCTAGATGGATAGATAACACAGCTGAACCAGTGGCTTCAGTTCTCTCTGTGTGTGTGTTTGTCTATATGTACACAAAGCTTTTTTGGACCACCTTTTAAACTGCTTTGCTTCTGAAAGTATTTCTTCTGTTCATCGTCACGGGCGTTTCATGCAAGTCTTCAGTAATAAGTTAACCGAAGACTTGCATGAATTGAATCAAGACCTTACAGCATTTCGTTCTAAGTCAAGCAGTGTTCGAAACTTGGAAAAAGGACAAAAAGTGCAGGACTGTGTACTTTACATCGTTGATGAAATATGCTGCTCGTTTGAGGAATTATTGTGAATTAAGTCATTCTCAAGAAGTGTATCACAGTCTATTAGGAGTGTATTATAAAATATATAAGTATCTAAACTGAGAGGCTAGAGAAGTTGATATGAGTATGTCATTCACAATGCATTATTGGAGCAGAAGAGCTCTGTTGACTTGTATTGTTGTAATTGCCGCTACCATGGTAACGGCGCTTGCTCTGATTGGTGGATTTCGGCTTCAGGATTGTGGTTAGTGTAGTATTTTAAAGGAACGTATGGAAATGAACATAATTTTTAAAGGACCTAGACATGTGGCTTAAATTGAAGCATATACCATCTCCTAACCTCAGAGCCCATGACCAGCACGCCATGGAAAGTTGTACGTTTTCTCTAGAAATCAATATCTTAATGGAGAAAATGAGTGTGATTTTTGTTTTTTTCATTGGGAACTCGACTGTTGTGCTCTGTAAAGCTCTTTGAATCTGAGCGAGCAAGCGTGAGAGAGAGAGAAACAGAAAGCAAACAATAGAAGGACATTCAAGGATATGAACATATGCCAAGGTGTAGGACAACAGTGATATTTTGATTTTCACACGCACAGTTTACAATTCAGAGGAAGGAAAGTGGCTGCCCTTACATATAATGGCTTGTTTTATGCTCATATATGTGCAGTATTGCAAACACACACACACACACACACACACACACACACACACTGTGCTGTGGTTGGTCTAATTTGACTTTGTGGTTTGCACGAGACAGGCGTCTGCAGCTGGTCTTTGAATTAAGGTTGCTAATCTGTATTAATGAAAACTAAAGCCCCTGATAATGCAACAAAGCAGATCAAATCCTCTGGAGAGCCCGCCTGCCCAGCGTTAGCCGAGATATTCGCATCAAAACGTCTGAAGTTTTGTACTGGACTTGTCAGGATCTTGCATCACACCTCCAGTGCTGTAACTGTGATTTGCAAATAGGAGTGAATCATTCTGAAATGTGGGGTGTGCGAAAGCATTCTGTGGTAATTCAGGACAAGCACAGACAGTGCTCAAAGACGCAGCACTAAATAGCACAGAGAATACACTGTGGGCATGAGTCCTGTGTGATAACTCGTGCACGTCTGCAGATAAAAATGCAGTTTCTATGTTTAGGAGGTTTAAATGTCAAGAGCTAGCCGTGCATGTCTCATAAACTTGGGTCAAAGTTGCTGGGTGGCGTAGCAATATATTTAGTCGAGATCAAAGCACACCGCCTCCTCTTATTCGTAACATTTCAACTTCTGCTGATTCTGCTTTTACACTGTGTTCTTTTTGACATCTAATTCAATCACTTTTAGATTCTTTTCCCTTCACTTCTTTACTGTTCAAAGCGATATTGTTTCAAAGCGAGTTTCATATTTTTGACGCTGTCTTGTTTTGGAATGTATTGAAACTTTTGAATTGTTATATTTAAATACAGAATTTAGGCTTATTAAATGAAGTAAACTGGCGTGTAATGAGCTTGTATGAAGCTGTTCTTCACTTGAACTTGCCATTTAATATACCCAAATGTAAAAAAAACATTGGCTATGTTTGAATTAGAATACCAGCCCTAGTGTTTTCTGTATTAACTGTATACTGCCTACTATTTAAAGCTGCAATCTGTAACTTTTATTTTCAGTTATTGAGTAAGGACGTAACAGATCAGTGTTCAAAACGGTCTCCTTTCCTCTGGTCTTTTTCTAAGGGATGGCACAGCTGATCTGTCTGTCTCTCTGTTCTCTGGCAGTTTTGGAGCAGACGGTTTGAGTCAGGCCCTTCTTCAGCCCTGAAACCATCATGACTGAGGTGCAGGCCACGGTGGAGTTCTCTGTGGAGCTCCACAAGTTCTATAATGTGGATCTATTCCAGAGAGGGTAAGACCATTTTCTCATCATCTACAGATCTCATCATCTTAGTAAAGCATTATTTCAGGTTGTGTTGTACACCCAGATAAAAAGTCTCTTTTTCTAAAGAATATTTTAGACAAACTGCTGATCTTTTTCATTTTGAATGATCTAAAAAGGGTATTTTATAAGATTGTCTTGTTTTATATTGTATTGTATTTGTAAGTATTGTTGCATTCTGTCATTTAGGTGTATGGTGCACTGTGTTTGAAATTTTGGTAGGAGGTAAAATGGAATACAATAGCTTCATCTACTGGAATACAATAGCTGCATACATCTTTCGTTATGGGATTTCTTGTGTCATTTATCTCAGGCTGAGTTTCTCCTTGGAGGTTTTAGGTGTTCCCTGATGATTATGCTAATACTAAACTAATTAGTTAGCCATGGACTGTTCTTGGCATTCAGAAGAAATATAGTCAGCTGTTTTGTTGATCTGAAGATATAATTAAACAGAGAACAAGGGTTGCCACAGACCTGCAGTCTGCCACTCCTGTCTCTGTTTTAAACGGCTCATATGAGAGATCTCATCAGCATTAATAACATGTAATGGGCTTTCACACTGCTGTAGCTTGCAGGCAAAAGTCTCGGCTTATGCATTAACATCTGCGCCAGCTTTTTTTTAGAATTCATAATTTGGGAGTCTCCCCATAACTATTTCTGTTTAAGCAGATCCCATGTGTCTGCTCATATGGTTATTTATTATTATGCAATTTTATTTTCAGTAAATTTTCTTCAAGAGAACACTGTATTATTTTAATCTTTTTTTATTTAGCTACAGCAAGTGTCAAAATACACTGTATGCACCAAAGAACTCATTGGCCTTTTGGTTAGCTTGCACCGTGTTATCTGAGAGATTCGGAGGCTCTTGTTTACGGTATATGCTCAGAGGCCCCTAAAGTTCAGTTCTGGGCCTCTCGGACTGGGGCTTTAAAAACACCTGACTCTCAGTAAGAGAAACAAGGCTTTCTTTTAACAGAAAATCTCAGAACACAGTTGTGGTTCATTGGAAATCACACAGATTCCTGTCTTTTGAGGTCCCACCCTGTGGGCCTCTCAGTACATCAGCTCAATGACCTAAGCCTGTAATGAGATCTCTGGAGCCCATTGTTCACTATGAAAAGACGCATATCTTCACTGAAAGTTGAAAGAGTTAAGTTGCAAGTGCTGTGATACTTTCCATGCAGCATTCATATCTCTAAACCCTGCACTAGATGTAGGGGGTGTGGGCGGTATGACCAAAATATTTGCTTTATGAAGTATCTGATATCAGTATTTATCACAAAAAAATTGGATAACCATCTTGTAATACCATTTATGGAAAAACCCAATGACTTAAAAACTTTACAAATGGAAGTCACTTCCATTCCACATTTCCATTCCAAACTCGGTGGACACAAACCAAAAGATAAGATTGTTCATAACAAAAAAAATGATGAGTCTGGAATCAGCACAAGCTTCGCATTGTAACTCTTAAGTTAAAACAAACTAAATTCTGTTGTGTTCTACACAGGATAGCATTTGTCATGCGGACTGTAACTTCATTCCGCCCTGTATGTAGCCAGACCTTTGTTCCCCATATTGTTTGTTTAAAGTGATGTCATCACCTTCGACAACACCTCTCTAATGGTGACCTCTTCTAAAGGGAGCTTTTCAAAGTAAAGGAAGAAACCCTGGGCTGTCAACAGTGTTTGGTGTGAACACGGCCGTTTGCGACCTCAGGCTAACATTCCACAACTGCTGACATTGTCGCTGCGGGTCTAACTAAAACAGCGAAGCGTTTCGGTTTGCTCAGCTGTCAGACAGGAAGCGTAACGCAACCCTCATTCTCCTCTTCAGCTCCTGCAGGGCGACTGCTTGTTTGTTCCTCTTTTTATATCTGTGTTCTAGCCAGAGCATTGTATTCCCACCCGCCTCCTCACCCCCCCACGAGTGCCTCCATGCATTTTAGATGTCATGATACTCTCATCTGAAGGATAATTGCAGCTCTGTTTTGGTTGTTGTTCCTCTCTCATTGCACATGCGTGGGGGGGTGGGGCACAGGATATGAACACAAGCCGTGTAGATACAGCCATGTACGCAAGCCTTTTGATCCCATCAGTGCCCGCTTTATTCAGCCGAGCTCTGATGAGCAGAAATGAGGAACTGGTGGGCATGAGGCTTCTTTCTGTCTTAGAACTGCAGTTAAAAGAGAAGACTTCAGGGCCAGCCTGTGAACCGACCCTGCAGCTTGCCTCAGGCCAGGACTGTGAATTGAGACAAAGTTGCAATAAAAAAAAGCAGAACTAGATGATTTTCATGACATTTGGTTCCTAACCGTGCTTAAAGAATTGACAAAATTAAAAACAACACCCAAACAAACAATTCTGTGAATATTTGCTGATGTCAGTTCTGTGTGTTGAGGAAAAAAATGGTGTTTGCACATAGTTCTGACCGTGTAAATGGGACAAAAAAAAAAGTGGATCGCACAATCTGCCAGTCAGCAATGGGGGGCGTGTCCACTAGCTGTTATTCATTGCCTGTGTTGCATAGCATGTTCATTATATTATGGGTGGAGCAATGAAGAGAGGAATGTGTTTGTTTGGTTGTTGCTTTCATATATTGAGAGTTTCTCATAAATCACTTACTGCACCTTTAAATAAATGCATTCTTCTACTGTAAAATTATGTTGTGGCTCATTTACAGGTGGTTAAGTGAGTTAACCTGGTTTTATTTTACGTACTGGAGTCAAGTTGTATTTGTTTTGTATGACCTCTGTGTCTCCTTGGCTTCTCTTCTGCTTTACATGGGCTGTTCTTTTTTTCTGTAATTCAAGGCCTCAAAGAGGGTCGTTTTGGTTGTGACTTGGCTTGTAATGAAAGATTCGGTATTGGGTTTTGTGTGCTTGTGGGATGGAGGGGAAATGCAATCATAAATTTTACAACTGCATGAGAGTATTGTGGTTTTGTTGTGCTTTTTATGAAATCGCTTTCTTAACGGATGTTTGCTTGGTTCTTTTGACAGGTTCTATCAGATCCGAGCCAGTATGAAAGTGCCTCCACGGGTACCGCAGAGAGTGGAAGCCAGTCTGCTGCATCCCACAGGTAAAACGCCCGCACACCTCAAGGGTAGGGTAGGCAGTTTTGGAGAGGTTGGCAATAGCAAGCTAGCTTTGAAAGCATAAGATCCCGCCCTTCCTTCAGAGCGCTCTCCAAAGCTACGCCCCACACTGCATGATTGCATACATAATTTTACAGGCAAATATCCTGTGATTATATTCGGATGAATGCAATGATTGGACAAACATTTTATGGTCCTGCGCCATTCACGGAAGGTATGTATTTATATATTCATATCACTTAGTGGTTGTTATCAGGACATGAAGAGACTTTCAACCAGCATAACAAAAAATGTTTCTGGAATGAATCGCCTACCCTCACTTTAACAGCCCATACAGAAAAATAGCTCTGCCTGGGATCAGCACCAAAAAAATGTGTCTTTTATTTGACTTGTATTTTCGATACAGTCTTTTTGCTACTGTTTGCTAGAATTTTTATTGTTTTTAAGGATGTGTTATCTTAGATTTTGAGCAGACATTTGTAAATTCCACCATTAATAGACAAATAAACAGACAGTCCTGCTGCAAACTGACACCATTGGTTGACCCAGTGTTGCTATGTCCACTCAAACAAACAGTTTTGATTGCAGTTCCGTTTGGTGCCTCAGAAATTACACCCTTCACTTTACCGTTGCATTGTTGAAGACAATTGCACATTCAGTTGTATGATCAGTTCTATATGTTGGCAAAAGCTTTCAAAGTGAAGCTTCTGTAATCCAAAGGAGTGATGTTCCTGTGTTTTTTTTTTTTCCGCCTGCATGTTTCATAGGAATGATATAAACATTTGACCTTCCTGTGTTCACATTTCTCACAGCTCTAGCCTGCAGCTCTTAATATTACATCGGCGTCTCTGTATTGACCTCAGGGCCTGCAGTGGGTTGTTGGAATCTTTACTAGTGCTCTAACTGTGTGTGTGTTTTAGTGTGTGCTGGAGTGTGTAATGTCTTACACCCCAGGGTGAAATGTTATCCAGAGCGTCATTATACAGCCAGTGATTTCTCTAATTCTCTCCTCACAGTAACTTGCGGTGCTTTCTGTCTTATTTGGACATTTATTCAATTTGTGCTTTATAGGCTGTTTATTTTGGCATTGCTTTGTGTTTGAAGACCAAATATAATACAGCCCCTTGGAGATTTCTCTGTGAGGTTCAGGTACTGTCTTTAAGTCCTCAAAGCTCTTATAAATTTCTGTGTGTGTTTCCCCTGAAAGACGAATGTTCTAATTGCGGTAAAAACTGCACTAACCCTTTTAGTGAGCAAAAATAACTCTGCTGAAATGGGTTTTCAGCCTGCCTCTGACATTTGGTGTGGTGTTACAATGAATGGAATTCCAAGACATTTAAAGGAAGGTTAGGCATTTTTTTCCTGAAACATTTTTTTGTTATGTTGGTTAAAAGTCTTACTGATACCAGTCACTAAGTAAAGTGGTACAAATATATTTATATAAATGTATATCTTTTGTGTAAATGGTGCAGGGCCATAAAATGTTCATCCAATCATTGCGTTTGGTTTGATGTCAGACTTGTCTGTCGAATGATGTATGTGTTTATGTGAGGCATGGCTTTTGAAGAGCACTCTAAAGTGAGGCTAGGATCTTATGCTTTTAAATCCTTTCTGTACTTTAAGTAAAATGCACTCACCTGTAATATATATTTAAAAACATTGAAAACTGAAAACATTAATTCTCGATTACAGAACGGTGGCTCTGGAAAGCCCTCTTCTACTCCTCAAAGAAAATGTTTAAATGATACAACAAAACCAATATTCAACAGTAGAATAAATTTGACAAAATATGATAACAGTTGTTTGGCATGCAAGAAAGTCAGATTCACAGCTGTGCTAGTCTTCTGTGTGTCTGCAAACGGTCAGAATCTGCTCGTTCTCACAGGTTCTGATCTGGCTTTCCCAGCATCAGTCCAAGATGACGTGATCTGCAGCAAAACCTTTCAGATTCTTTACAAAAACGAGGAGATCGTGGTTAACGACGTCCTCATATTCAAAGTGATGATGCTGCTTGATGCAAAGAAGGTCAGAAGTTTCTAAGATTCATGATTGACATATCGAACTCAGGAGTTTCATGACTTCATCTGTGTGATGGTGTGTTGTGTTCCTCAGGTGGAGGAGTCCTTACAGGAGATGGACTTTCAGCTGGCTTTGGACCTTTATTTCACTGATGGCGACTACACGTATGTAGAATTACAGCTGATTGTTGTGCTTATGCTGAGTATGTAGATACTGCCACTAGTGGCTTCCATACTAAAGCTAGAACCTTTAATGCTGTTTCCCAACCTTCAGTAAATCTAGCTGTATTCACAACAGACTTCATAATGGGGGGGCGCAATATACTGTTATAGTAATAACCATGATTGTTGGTACTGTGTTAACTATACATGATAATATTGTAAATAATTCAGCACCAGTATCTGGTTGACACTCCGAGACAGTAGGTGGTGCTATTGCACCTGTATAACTTTCTATTTTTCAACCACAATGTTTACAGACAATGTTTGGCCATGATCCATTGGCCAAAAAAAAAGAGAAAACAAAACAAAATTAAACGTGTATTTGACTGATTATTTTTTTATTGAGTTTTATTTAACAGATAATGTGATCATACTGTTATCGTGAATTCTTTAGGCCACAGTAACGGGATACTCAAAATCTGATCGTCACATCACTTTTATATTATTAGAAAAGGTCAAGCGAGATCAGAACCCTCAAAACAGAATCTGTCTGTTTTGGTCATCTTCATGAGGTCTGTTTGTTTGTTTTCTGCGATCAGGCCCGATGACCCCGGTTCTCTCCAGAGCATCAGCAGCCGAACGCTGCGTTTGCACTTTAGCCTCCATAGAGGCGTCCACCAGCATGTCAACGTAATGTTTGACTACTTCCACCTGTCCGTCATCTCTGCCTCCATCCACGGCTCACTGGTGGCCCTCCATCAGCCTCTCATTAGGTCAGCAGTTATTCTGTGAAGAACTTCGATCTCTGCAGCGTGTTTGTCTGTACTGTTCATAAAATGCACTGGGTGTGTTTTCCTCACTGGCCATAGTGTGTGCTGTTTTGTTTTTGTTTAGTGTATATTTTTTTACTGATCGACAATGGCTTTTGTTTAGCTGTTCTCTTGTATTTTGTGATGAGCAGTACTTGCCAATCTGTCAATCACAGCATCTTATTATCTTAATATTATCTTCTCTAAATGTGGAAAAAATGCTGAGTTGCATCTTACACCTTGTGTCTTCATTCTGATAGCAGTGGAAGTGTGTGTGCTGTGTTTGACGGTCAGTGTGTGTCTCTCAGTTTCCCGAGGCCAGTGAAAAGCACGTGGCTGAATCGAAACGCTCCAGCACAGAGTAAAGACTCTCTCATCCCCCCGCTGGAGTCTGTGGTGTTCGGCAGCAGCTACGTCAAACAGCTGTCACCAGATGTAAGAACACACACAACACGCATGCGTGCACACAAAACACGCACACAAAAAAATGCATACACGCACACGTTATTTTGCTATCTAAATGGGAACATTCCACAGACTTTAGTGTTTTATACACAGATTGGTATATAGGTTATATATGTAATAGCTACTAGTACTTAACCAAATGGTATTTATAAATACCCAAAACCTTGCACGTTTACAATGGAAAAACTTTTATTTTATTTTTACAAACGTGTAAGTCGTCAGCTTTTACTCAAGTGTGTCCCAAAATATGGTACAGAGTACAGAATGTACACATACACGTACACTTATATGCATATAAAATGGATCAAACACTTCATTACTTCACACATAATGTTTTTAATTCAGCTGGTTTTATCAGAAAATGAGGGTATTTATTTTTACTTTTAAATCAGTTAGCCAAAGTACCTCGCTGACTTTGCATTTGCAAAGCAAGGCCTGCAGACAGTGATTTTTCTGTGATATCAGTGAAGGCTTTAAAACTTGCTATATATAGATGTCATTATGTAACTGAACAGCTTGAGCTATTACTGTAGCTGAGATGTTTAATATATTACAGCATCACATTCTCTCCATAACTTAGTCACATTAACTGGCCTTATATAGCAGGTGCCAGATGGACCGCCGTGATGTAAACTGATCTCAAAGCTGTTAAGCAACAGCAATGACACTTCTTTTGCTGAAAAGCACAAGTGAAAAGTTTAGAAGGTCAAATTTAGGGGTCTGCTGACTTTAATACGATTTAAAAAGTCAGTCAGTGTGGTCGTGAATAGAAAGCACTTCTCAAATGAAAACCATTGTGTTATACTGTGCTGTTAGACATAAACATTTTATGTTTTTGGTAAATGTGTGGTTCTGTTTAAAAAGGAAGCTTTTACTACATCTGTCAGAACGCATTTCTAATGTTGATGCATGTTGGAAATAATAATTGTTGGAAAAAATAATAATAATTCAATCTTCGGATGATCCTCACAAAAACATGTCCTGGTGATAATCCTGCAGTTCACAAGCGTTCAGTAATGCATCAGGTTATTTCTTTGCAGGGGAAAACCTTCCTGGTCTCAGATCAGTGCCTGCAGCACGCCTTCAGTCTGCACCGGAGCTTGTGTTCCAGTCTGCTGCGGGCGTATCAGGGTCTTTTCTGTTACTTAACCTCCCTGACCAAACAGCTGCCCGCCTCCCCGCGCATGGAGTTAGGTATGCAGCCCATCAGAGCTGAGAAAAAGGTTCAAACCTGAGCTGGGAGTCTGATTTTATACAAACTGTCATGCTATTACAAGTTGCATGTGAATTACTCTAATGATGTTTTAAGTTTACCTGTTTTGATATTGTTCCAGTGTATGTTCATTATATACATGATATTAGCAGTATATAGCAACTTATTTTAGCAACTTATTTATAGCAACAATTTTTGCAGTGTTAAAGGTCTGACTTAGATTTCTTAACACAGTTTGGTGGCTGAGCCTTGGTCGTCTGTCTGTTAGGGGTGGGTGATAAACTGGATTAAATTTGTCATTTGGTAGAGAAAATTAAGAATGTGTGTTCATTCTCAGTAGTATGTAATTATGCATGTTCATGATTGTTTGGAAAATTCCTTAAAATGTCTGGTGGGCCTAGCTTCAACCATGTTTTAAATCTTCATTATTTTTCAGTGTTTTTTGAATTGGTGTTTCATAAAGTGTGTATATGTTATACAGCATATAGTTATCAGCTTTTATTCTATTGTTCTTGTATCACCCACCCCTTCTGTCAGTAACTGTGTCTTGTTTTAACGTATGTGCATTTGCTTTCTGACTAGTATTTTAGGTTTAATGTCACCACAGCTCATTGTTATAATAATTCCTACTCATTTACTCTGTTTATACTAATGCACACGCTCGCTTCTTAATAACACCTTAAAGATCTGCCGTTTTCTGACCCACTTCTCTATTAATATAATGACTGCGTAGCAAGTAACATAAATGCTTATAGCTGTACTATAATATGCCTCTTTCCTCTTATATATGTAAGCATGCAGATCTTTCTATCTCCCGTCTTTGCTTCTGGACCTCAGAACTGGCCTTTTAATCCTAAACGTCCACTGTAAGCTCTCACTCAAAGCTCAAATACTCACCCCGGCTACTTCTGAACAATTGTGTAATGTGACTGAAGTTGCATGTGTTTAAGGGTTCATTTTAAGCTCAAACAGCAGAAAACAGTGAAAGTTTTAAACGTGCCTATATGTGCAATCCCACCACTAGCCAAGCCCAGCATGCAGGTCCTTTATGAGCGAGTTCTCAGAAGACCTTACCCTTCCGGCCAAAGGCACGTCTACATAGGTACGTCCCTCCGAAACCGACCCTCAGCTCCACTCCACATGATTCTTGCCTTTCATGTGTCCTCTCTTCTTTTCCCCCTGACCTGGACATTTGTCTTTGGCAAGGGAGCTTCACGTAGATCAGTTTAGGTCCTCTCTCCTCTGGTAGTATCTCAGATTCCAGGCTGACTTTGGATCAGTCTTATTTCTCGAACATTGCTGGTGTTCCTCTGACTGACTCCTATATCCTGTGCTGGTGTTCCTCTAGTTCCCTTTCATGTGCTGTCAATCTAAGGCTCTTCAGACAGAACGTCTCTCTCATTCTGTTTGGACTGCTGCTGTTAGAACAACGTTCTCAGTTTGCTGTCTTTTCTCCCTTTTCAGAAGAGCTTGACGTAGAGGTCCGTCTTCATGGTCTATGTGAGCAAGTCAAGGTATGTGAAGGAACCATACACAAC
Organism: Chromobotia macracanthus; assembly: GCA_036877525.1. Taxonomy (NCBI): domain Eukaryota; kingdom Metazoa; phylum Chordata; class Actinopteri; order Cypriniformes; family Botiidae; genus Chromobotia; species Chromobotia macracanthus. The sequence continues at coordinate 3,653,581 of JAZGTH010000070.1, read as the reverse complement.
AAGCTGTGAAAGGTTCTTCACAGCAGTGGCTCTTCTGTGGCATATTTGGTTCCCCAAAGAACCTTTCAGTCAACCTTTCATCAGATGTTTCCAGGCCTCATCACATTTTGCTGCATTAACATTCAGCAGGTGTGTGTAGCGTGTTCTGTATGTAAGCGAGGTGCCACGTATTAACTGCAGGTGTGTGTGTGTCGTTCTTGGCAGCAGAGAGTGGAGAGTCCAGATGAGCTTGCTGAACTAGTGAACATGAACCTGGCCCAGTTGTGCTCTCTGCTCATGGCATTATGGGGGAATTTTCTGGAAGTGGTGTCGCTAAATGAGCGCGTTTCTGTGCTGTTGGCCCAGGAGCACCACACATTGAGGGTAAGTTCTCACATGTTTTAAAACATGTAATCATGTATTGTGGGGATTTTAAGCTTGGGCATTTTGTCAAATGTCAGTCAAAAATGCTCTTAATACAAGCTTAGTGAAGTTCTTATCTGCTTGTACATTTTGCTGTACTTGCATTTTTATGCTAATATCTTAAGTCATGTTGGAAATGTGATGCGTGTTGGTGTTGCGTTATGAATTGTATTGTATTTGTGTTTTAGAGTATGTTTGGGGCTGTACTTATCTCGTTTTCTTAATGTTATAGGTGCGAAGATTTGCTGAAGCTTTTTTTTGCCTCGAACACCCCAGACAGAGTGCGCTGGCTTACCAGGAACTGCAGTACGTGTTGAAACATCGTTCTTGTACTGCTGTAGCTGAAAGAGGAAATGCAAGTTGTCATGACAATTCAAATAAACTTCTTTGTTTACCAGTGCTCACAGTCACCAACAGATGACCACAGCTATCAAAAACTCATCTTATTTCCTGTCCTTACCACCTCTTCCTGTTGAGTGTGCTGATCTTGATGGAGATGTGAACTCCCTGCCAATCATCTTTGAGGACCGATATCTAGAATCTGTGACTGAAGGTACGCGTGACACAATTAGAAAATGCATTGTTTGAGTGTATATCTGTAGAAGTGTGAAATCAAAAGTGAGCTTTGATCTTTTTCAATACTGTATGATAGTGTGATGTATTCTACTGTACTTTTGTCTGTGTAACATTTAGATATGGACCAATATTTGACAAGCTGGATTTAAATGGCTATAAATGTTTAGATTTTTACAAGCATTCTCCTTCTGGAAAACAAACCAGTAATACTGATGGCTCCTCTTTTACTCTACACGTCCAATTTTGTCTAAAAAAAAAAAGCTTTATTAACCAAAAGGCTGAAGGTTAAAAGCTTTTACAGTGTGATCTGTAAGTTATCACCATTGTGTCCTTCAAACTTAAATAGCTCCAAGGGGCTGTGATTGTATGACTGTGAAGTGTTTTGTAAAAACGTCTGCTAAATTACCTGCTTCTTTTTGATCTTTACTTTTTAGATCGCGATGGTCCATGGCTTGGTCTTCAGAACACCAGATCTGGCTCAGTCTCCTCTAAAACAGACAAATCCAACTCAAAGGACCACATTACCAGTGGGGTAGGAGCCTTTGGTCCATACCCAGATAAGCAGCAAGATGCTCTTGCCACCACTTGGCCTGAACAAAATGAGCCACCCCTCAAATCCAAAGCAAAATCTATCAAACTGAAGAAGAACGCCAAGACTGAAAATTCCAAGAAGTTGATCAGGCAAAGCTCAAAAGATTCTGTTGTGCTCACAGGCTACAAGAACTTGAAGATTCCTCATGGAGAACCAGTCACCAAGTCCAAAGAGGTTGACACTCAATGCAGTCAGAAAGATGAGGTGGATGATGTAGGTGATCTCAGTGGTAGACCAGGACATACATGCGTCCCTCAGAATGAAACTCACAGTGCTATAGACTGCACCACAAAAGACATCAGAGGTAACATAAGTGTCCAGAATGATGGCTTTTCTAATCTTTTGCAAATGCAAGTTAAGCCCCAGGCAGGTACTGGAGCAGACACCACACAGTGCGCAGCTGAGCGCAGAGTTGATTCGACATGTGGCCTCAAACATATCGATGTCAAGCCGAGCGACAAGAACCCCTACCAGGGTGAAAAGGTCACTGTTCTTCTACCACACCGCACAGATCTGACCCCCAAGAGGGATGTTCCAGAGATCACACAGACTGATTTCTCTGAGTTCAGAAGTCGAGTTGGGGAGGGCGTCACGACTGTCGGCCACACTGGAGGTTGTGCGGCCGCGTTGAGGAGCGACTTTGTTCCTCAGGCTTCCTCCCGACTCTCAGACTCTGGCATTGAAAGCGAGCCGAGCTCCGCAACACAGCTGGCCCCGGTTTGTCCTCCTTTTACCTGCACTGGTCTCGAGCAGCCCAAAGATCCAATTCCACCAAGTACCCACCAGAGACCCCCTCCACTTAGCCCTGCCTCCAGAGGAAGCGCAGCATTAGAGGGTCTTAATCCAGAGAGCACCAGCGGAGTTAGTGGGGTCCAGTCTTCCCTCACCTCCATTAATTCACTTCCCTCAGATGATGAGGTGGAGACAGAGGCTGTCAGCAGGAAGTCCAGCATCCTGGTGCAAGAACAGAGTGTCATCTTTTCTGGAGAACCTCACAGCGTCACAGTTTCCAGCACTAGGACTTCAGCTCATCAGAGGGGCTCCAGCAATCATGATGATGGGTCGGTGTCTCATGACCAGGTCTCTGCTCTCCAGTCCCGCTGTGAAACCTCTACTTCCAACCGGCAGGTGGGATCTGCAGAGACAGATCATCCAAGTGAGGGACGTCTGGGGCCTGAGGCGTGCAGTGACCCTCCGACCGCTGCTCAGTCTAGCACGTCGGCCACGAGCAGCACAGATCTGGTGAAGAAAGGTTTTGTGGAGAACTACTTCGGCTCGCGCTCCAGCACTGACGTATCTGAGATCAGCCCATTGGAAACCGCTGCTGTAACTCTGGGAATTCAGACTCACCCAAATGCTAATGATGAAGATGATGAGGATGAAGAGCAGGAACATGAGATGATTGAGAACGGTTACTATGAGGAGACAGACGGTCCGGTTTATGTGAACGGGTTACCAGGTGAGGAAGACAGATGTGTGGATGAGGGTGCAGAGGGTCGAAACCTCTTTTATGAGCACTTGGGATTGGAGCAGCTCCAGGAAACATATGCCCCCTCAGCTGCCCTGCAGCCACGTCCTCCTGGCCCAGCAACAGCCACTTATGACCTGTGCTGGTACAAGAGCGCCCCCACTGCTCAAATGAAAGCGTGAGTGTTCTTGTGTTCTTTCCCACCTATATTCTGCACTATTCCACACGAGACAAATAACAAACATTTTGCTTATAATCATTGTCAGTGTGAAATCAAAATTGACAAGTTTATCAAAAAAAAATATATATTTATCATACATGTTCCTGGTACCCAAAGAAACCTTCTGGCTGATGTCACCAAGGTTACCTATAGTCAAAAACTATTTCTGTCCTTGCAAGTATAGTAATACCAGTGTATTATATAGTAATACATTTTGACCTTGTGGGGACAATCCTGAGGTCCCCATGAGGAAACAAGCTTATAAATCATACAAAATGATCTGTTTCTAAATAAAAAAAAATCTAAAATAGCAAAGTTTTCTCTGTACAGTTTGTATAGTATAAAACCATTACATCCATGGAATGTCACCATGAAACATGAAAACGTGTGTGTGTGTGTGTGTGTGTGTGTGTGTGTGTGTGTGTGTGTGTGTGTGTGTGTGTGTGTGTGTGTGTGTGTGTGTGTGTGTGTGTGTGTGTGTGTGTGTGTGTGTGTGTGTGTGTGTGTGTGTGTAAACTTTCAGGTTTGTGCAAGCAAAAGAGGAGTTATCCCAGCTGAAGTTGCCGGGCTTTCTGTACAGTGAGGTGTCAGATCTGGCGTCAACTGTCCCGTATTTCAGTATGGATGAAGATGAGGGCTGTGATGAGGGCATACACCTCATAGTGTGTGTGCATGGCCTGGATGGTGAGCACACACACTCCATACTGTTTTTCTCACAACTCTATATGTGTAAATGTTTACATCAATAATTTGAAATACGTTTTTGGTTTTACTTTACTCTGTAGGTAACAGTGCTGATCTACGGTTGGTGAAGACGTACCTGGAGCTCGGGTTACCTGGTGCTCGTATAGACTTTCTAATGTCAGAGCGCAACCAGGTAACCTGCTCACATGTCACATGATCACATTAAACGGTTTATAGAGTAAATAAACACCTAATATATAAAAAAAACTGTAGGTGCTTTTATGAATCTCACTTTAAATGCAACAAAACTAAATGAAACTGAACATTTGAAACATTTTGACATGAATTCTTGACATGTATTCTTGACAAGTTTACTTTGTTGTTTTTAAGAATGACACATTTGCTGATTTTGAGTCAATGACTGACAGACTTCTGGAGGAAATAGTGCAGTACATTCAACTCTACAATCTCACAGTTTCCAAGATAAGGTAAGACCTCACACAGGCCATAAAGACTGCAGATACAGAGTGCTCCATTCGGGACAGAGCATGTATAAGTGTGTTTTAATATGACCTCATTGTTACCTCAGACAAACTCATTGTAGTTTCAAAATAGCATCTCATAAAGCATACGTTATGTAGCGTGCGGATAACAGAATCTGTTTTCTCTCTCAGTTTTGTGGGTCACTCTCTGGGGAATCTGATCGTGCGCTCGGTGCTGACGAGACCTCGGTTTAAATGTTATCTCAGCAGACTGCACACATTTCTGTCTTTGTCTGGACCTCATCTCGGCACACTGTACAACAGCTCAGCCCTCGTCAATACTGGTAACACCTTCTCATGACTGTAGCAGTTTACTGAAGACAGATTTATAAACCATTCATTTGTTTATTTTTAAATGGATAGTTCACCCAAAAATGAAAGTTTTTCTGTCATTTCTTCACCCTCATGTCCAAACTTAAACTGGAAAAACTTTGCTGCCTTATAAAAAAGAGCAAATTTTTATGTATTTTTATGTTACATCAACTCATCACCTATCAAAAGTAAAAATATTAAATTGAAATGACTTGCAGCCAAAAAGTTGATTAAACTTTAATTTAAGGCAGCAAAGTTTTTTTTTTTACAGGGTATATGACTTTTTCTTCTGTGGAACACAAAAGATGTTGTTTTGAGAAATGTCTTGAAAAAATGTGATTTTTCAGAAACAAAAAAGTCATTCAGGTTTAAAATGACATGAGTGAGTAAATGATGGAAGCATTTTCGTTTTTGAGGAAACTATCCCTTTACGTGACTGCTATCTTATTTTTCTGTCAGGGTTGTGGTTTATGCAGAAGTGGAAGAAATCTGGCTCTCTCCTGCAGCTGACCTGTCGTGACCACTCAGATCCACGCCAGACTTTCCTCTATAAGCTGAGTAAGAAAGCAGGTATGTGTAGCTTTTCTTCTGCAGAGTTGATGTGGGTTTGGGGCGCCCTGTATTTACCCCGTCAAACTCTGTTTCAGGTCTTCAGTTCTTTAAGAATGTGGTGCTGGTGGGATCTCTGCAGGACCGATACGTTCCCTATCACTCTGCTCGAATCGAGATGTGCAAAACAGCCTTAAAGGACAAACAGACTGGTGGGGCTGCATTTGTTTAAAGAACCTCATCCAAAAAATGACTGACTCACACTTAAAGACTGTGTGCTTTATTCTATTTTGGGTAGAATGTTTGATGATGTATTTTCCATACAAGGAAAGTGGATGGTGATTTATACTGTCAAGAGTTTGAAGTGTGCAACAAAGTACCCTAAATAGGGTCCATGTTTATGTGCTGTATTCCAAGTGTAGTAGTCCACAACTGCCACATGGCACGCAAGGGCCAATGGAGAAATGTACCATGACATAGCATAATATTAGGCTGGTATAAAAGAAAGTATTTTATTAACTAAATATTCATATTAAATTAACTGCATATTTTTCTTCTGCTCTCTTCATCTGCTTGTGTGGTCAGGTCCAGTGTATGCTGAGATGACAGAGAACCTTCTGCTCCCTGTGCTCCAAAACAAAGACTGCAACCTGGTGCGTTATGACGTCATCCATGCGCTGCCCAACACCGCCAACTCTCTGATTGGCCGAGCAGCTCACATTGCCGTCCTGGACTCTGAGATTTTCCTGGAGAAGTTCTTCCTGGTGGCAGGACTCAAGTTTTTTCAGTAGCCTTCTAGATCGGCAGAATCCAGAGCGAATACCTCACTGCAAACGGACTTTGAGCATTTTCTGATGAGTTTTTTCACGGTTTAAGTATGCTTGTGGAGGTAAAGAAAAATATATATCAGTGTTATTTTCGTTGTTGATTTTGTTTCTACTTAGCCTGTCGTGAATGTGGAATTAACGTTTTATTTTTCTACTGCCATTTTTTATAGGATAATTTTAACGTTCTATTCATCAGTAAGAAAATCGGTCCCTCTTATGGTATTATTTTCAGTGTTATTTATGTAAAACGTTAATTCTTACCACTTTCGTTTAGCGGTTCATTCTATCAAACTATCTTATGCTGAACTGGAAATGTAGCTGCTAAAAAAATCAATGAAATATTTATTCGGGCTGGAGATTCAGATCTTCATGGTGAAAGCGCGTTCGTTTGAACATTCTGGCGTCTCAACTGGCTTGCATCTGACCTGCATACATTTTTCTATCAAATCGCGCATTTGACTACACATTTTTTACGTTTTTTTTATATACAATGTCAAAGGCTTCCTGAACATGGACGAACGTGATTGTAGCTGAAACGAAGCAGCCTTGGACTGTGTTGGTTTTATACAATGTCTTTGGTGCCCGTTGCATTGTCATGCACAATTGGAACCCAGCCTGGTGTTGGGAAATACACGCTTGGCATGTTATCATTTTAATTTCATGACTGGGGATGCAGGTAACTAATTAACTGGGGCTAAGTGTGGGCTAGACGGTTAGTCAGGTTTAAACAGCACAAAAAAACAGCAATCGGATCATGGTCACAGTTCAAAGAATGTATTTGTTTGGTTTTCTATGGAGGAATTCTTTGATGCTTGTGTGCAAAAACACTTTAAATAAAGCATTAAATTTATTTTGGTTTTTGTTAAAATGGTTTTGTATCATAAACACATTTCATTAAATGTATTCGCAATAAGTGCTTTTGTCCTTTTTTATATCAGAAACTTGTTTGCATGAATTAAGCTGTTTTCTGATAATGGGAAAGCTGCACTGGTTTTGTGTGCAGTGCTATGTAATGTGTCAGTGTTGCATCTTATTCACTAGATGGCAGAGTTTAGCAGATCTCAGACTGGGACAGCAGTGAAAGACAACGTTTGATGCTGTTCATAGTATGTTTAACCTTTGCATTTCAGAAGTTTATATTTTGTATATAATGTAATGTACCATACATTGTACCATACTGCCAGGAACATTAGCAAAAAAAAAAGATTTATTCACAGTAGCCTAAAGAAGCTTTTATCCTTTTGGAATGATTCTGTGTAGTAGAATGTTTTCATTTTTTTATTTATCTCCTAGAGTTGTTCTGCATGTGGCTTCCTGAAATCAGCTGATCTTTGGAAGGTGGGGTCACCATGGAAACCTGACGACCTGAATGAAAACACCCTGAAAACCCTGAGCTCTCTGGACTCCCTCACTGGGTGCCGGACGGTGCTGTGTAATGATGCCGTGTGTTATAGAATCTGAGGGGATGGTGAGAGATGACCTAGTAGAGAGAAAAAGGTTTTGAAGTCAGAGATCGAAGGTTATGTGAATGTAAATGTGGTCACAACAGGGGTGAGCAGCTGAAGACAACACAAGTGTTTTCCTGCAGACTCTTACGGCTTTAAACTGTCATTAGACAGCGGACACCTTTTTGCACAATAGAAGCAGGGGATAAAACCTAATGACCTGCCCTGACCCCACCAGACCCTTAAGCCAACCCACAATGAATGAGCAGTGTGTTCTCCATACGCTCACTAGAATAAAAGCACTGCATTTGATTACCTCTGCACAGTCATTGCTGATGCTGTAAACCAAATTTCATTTCCATTTGAAACGGTCAAATGTTTGGATGGTTTATTATGGGTTAGTGGTCAGTCAGCCATGAATTAGTGTAATCTCAGACAGGTTAATACTAATCCTGATTGGTAATCTGCTTGGTATGGATTTAATCTGACCTAAGCAGGTGCAGAGATTTGCTTTGTGTTTTATTCTGTTTTGCCCAGAACAAATGCAAACCCTGCAAAAGTGCAATAAAAATAGCAACAAAGTATAAATGAGATCCCATGATTTGACTGTGGCATCCTCACAAAAAACCACCATGGTAACTAACCAGGGTCTGCCAAAATGCTCTAGTTGCTTAATACACATTGTTTTAATCTCTTTAATAACGTGTTTTGAAATGCTTAGACGCATGTTAATTGTAAAATTAGTTTGAACACTTAAGCAAAACACGAATTTGTATAATCAATACATATAAGAGAGACAATAAACAAAAACAAGGCATGCAGACGCATCAAAACATCGTGGGATGGATCTCGTATCTGATGTTGCGTGAATTTAAAGGAGGGTTCATCCATATTCACGAATGAGAGGAGGCGCGTCTTGTTTATGTCGTTTATTACCACGGACAGCTCCTTCTTAACAGGCTTCCCTAATATTCCCTAATATTGACGTGTATCTATTATTGATATAATGATAATTTATAACGTGGAGGAATCGGCAGCGTTTGTTGTCAGCGTTTCGTAGTTAAAACGTCCCCCCCCCGTCGCAGGGATGTTTTGGTTTAGTCCGATCCGCAGCGCTGCCTCCAGCGCGCCAGAAGACGGACGCGTCAGTGCGTGAGGTAACGCCGGAATGAGACCGACCTGCGCTGCCAAACAAACTTAAAACTGGATTAAATTAAGCGGTAAGTGTTGCGATTTATCATTTATTTGCTCCTGAAAACCTAAAGCAACAGATGTGATATTATTACATGGACGGAACTATCTGCTAGTCTATCATTTATTCGCTCTTCTGTATTATTACGCTCCTTTCTGTTATTCTGAGGCTCGGATTATTCTGTACTTTTATAACAGTGTATTATATTATTATACTCCATTATTCTGAGTTTTATCTTCTTCATCTCTGTGTGTTTTCATGAGAAATGTCTCATTGTACTGCATGGAGTTGCTTTCCCACCCTTACGGTCGCCCTGCGTGTTGTTGCTTCATACGGGCGGCGAGATTTCAGCGTGCAGGTTGATGTTCGTTCAGTGAGGCTCGGAGAAAGTTCATAAGTGGATATAAATGAGTTCAACTAAGTTTAATATGCGAGAGAAATATGACAAAACGATGATGTGCTCGGGTTTAAGTGAACACTACAGGCAGGGAAGTGCTGAAGTGAGATTGCGGATGTTACAGAGCGACGACTCACCCTCAGACGTGCCCGGGCACGAAGACGCTGCCCACGGGCAGAGCGATGATCTCACAGCCGCAGCTGGCTGGAAAAACAGCTTTTGACTTGCCCCCCACAGCCCAGCCAACCTTTTAACCCTTTAACAACGTTTCCCCAACGTTTCCAACGTTTCCATTGAGCAGCAGCAACGTTATAGGAACGTCCAGCTTTTAGACGTTGTATTAACGTTATTCCAACGTTAAAACGTTCCACTGACAACTTAAGGATAACGTTTTGAGATAGCAGTCAAGAAAGTTACCGCAAGAACGTTTTGGAGAACCCGAGGAGAACCTTTAGGGAACGTAGGCCAGCGGAGAACCCGAGGAGAACCTTTAGGGAATGTAAGCCAGCGCTCTGAGAACGTTCTCCAGGCGTGAAATTGAGAGAACTTCAAAAAAGTCAGTGTCTGCTGAAGTACGGCTTGAAAATGTATTTGAAGACGACTTCTTTCCCTTTTGTTTTTCTTAGGATGCAATGAAGAAAGTCGTTCACCAAACAGCGTAACCTGTTTTTCCCGGCTTATGAAAATGTGTCAGGTTGGTTCTCTGGAATTGTGGTCTTCCGAGCTGGGAAGAGGAAAACCACACCTTACGCACAGCTGTAGTGTATTTGAGACAGTGCGGTTGTAACTTAAGATTGTTCTAGCTCTTTGAGGCTTGAGTGATGGGCCTTTATCTTACACGGCAGGTGGCTTTTCCAGTCTGAAGAATGCTTGAAGACTGATTCACACGGAGAGGTGTCTGTGCACGCTTAAAGGTCGACTTCCAGACGCATTTGACACATTTTAGAGGGATTTGGTTAGCACATCTAAAGAACATTCAATACCGTTTAATAACAGGGTCCCTTAAAGGAATGTCTAACCAGAAAAAACACATTTGTCATTGTGTTTTCACCCTCATGTTGTCCCAAGCGTGTGATCTATTACTTATGGAACACAATAAGAGTTTTTTTAATCTTCACAAAGGTCCAATACAACGCCAGATGATCACCTAATAACAGACTCATTTTTTTTCAACAAGCAGAAAGGCGGACAGACAGAATTTGAGGAAATTCTGTATGCAGCAACAGCCAAACATAAACATACAATATAAAAATGCACACAGTTTGCAATAAGGCAAAATATACAAAATATACACAGTATATCTTCAACAAAATGAAAAATAACTATAACAATAAAAAATAACAAAAAACTTCATGTTGATGACCCTTGATGTTTGAAAGGTGAAGGTAGTCAGTAATAATGTCTTAAATTTTCCTGTGCACAAAAGTATCACATAATGTCAGAAGATGTGGAATACAGTGCTGAAGTATAAACTCATGGTTCTTCTTGTGTTTTAAGTCCTTTTTGGACCTCGACAGCCTCATTTCCAAAGGTCATTGTTTGGAAAAAGAGGTGCGTTGAGAAAGTATTCACAGTTAAAATAATGGCATACAAGTTTGGACCGCTGAGTAAACACTGACAGTTTATCATTTTTGGGTGAACTATCCCTTTAAGAGGTCTTGCCCCAGTCTCCTCTAAAGCATTATAGCCCCCTCAGATCTAGACTGGCCCAGAGCAGGACTCTTGAGACAGGACAGATTTAATCTGATTAAGTGATCTGAAGATAAACCATCATAAATCTAGTCTGGTGGAAAATTGGCCTGCAGACGCGACTCTCTCACTTTACACACTTCCTACTGGGACGTTCGTCAGGTCTCACTCACGATCAGTCTGAACAAAACAGAACTGTGCCATCAAAAGTGATGCAATACATCATATGTTAGTCTTTAACACTGCTTCCATTGTATTGTTTTTGTTTGTATTCATGTGTAAAATGAAAGAAATTCTTTGCATCAAGACAAGAAACTGAATTCGCCCGAGGCTGTAGCGGTTAACTGAAGTGTCTTTATCACAACAGAATTACACAGAGGTGTGTACTGTCGTTCCCTGAACCGCCTGAGGGAAACTGCCTGCTCACACACCCACTGTAAACTCGGTGAGAGAGGAAAAACTGCATAACTGCAGCCAGCAGCTAATGAATACGATGAGATTTCTGTGTAAGATTGGGACACTTCAGAATATATGATTGTTATGGCCCTAGATACAAAATATCAAGCCGTCAGCACAAGTGCACCTTTTGTGCAAAACTTTTCAAATAATTGCAGAAAGAAAATGAAGCACAGAGACAATATTTTGTGTGATGCAACAAAAATGTGTATGTTTTTAGGTGTCTCCAGATGTACAGCATCAACAAACGTTGTAGAATAGGTGAAACGGTAAAAAATGTTTTCGGCAACTTAGTTCTGTATCTCAATAAAAAAAAAAACGGGCAGGAGGAATGCAGCTGTGTGTCATAATGAGTGTGTTATAATGAAGTTATCTTTACAGTTCCACAAACACTGCCCACATATCTTTATACAATTGTTATCTTTATACGATTGTTTATAGATTAAATAATTTCATAGTTACATAATTGTATGTTTATATAATCTGGCTTGGCTAGGATTTGTGCAAGGTAATGAGCTTTAGAAGTGTGTTTGTGTTTGGGAATGGAGGCACGTTTGTCCAGTTTAACACATAAGAGCTTTTCCCAGCCCAGCCATAATTAGTCTTTTTAACCTTTTTAAATTTAGCATCCTTACATTTTTCACAGATGTTTCATCACCGAAAAATAAAAACGAACTTTCATGAATTAAAAATGAAGCTTTATGAATTGTTTTATTATTATTATTGTTAATATTCTATCACTTTAAGTATTACACTTTGGCACAAAACTCACCCTGTTCCATTTGTGCTATGGATATATATTATAACTCTTGATATGGGCTGTTAGGGTGATAATACTTTTCTACATGATGAAACATAGCAACCTCATAGCATTGATTAACAACCACTGAGTTTAATGTCCAGTTTGTTGGTGTTGTTTTGCAGGTATTAAATATGAAGGGGCCAGTACCTGTGAATACCTGTGAGGATCTTGAGTAGAAAGTGGGTGTGAGAAGAGGCTCGTCTAAGATTGTGTGAATGAACTTTCATAGGCCATGTCTGTTCCAAGAGAGGACAAACAAGAGAGGACAGTGTGTGTCCTCCTTCCCACCAAAGAGACACTGGACATCAAAGTCGGGGTAAATATTGAAACCCCTGCAATGTTATGTCCCCAAATCCAGGACATTTGATGTCATGGCTTGTGTGAAATGGCTTCCTGCATTGAGAAAATGTGTTCTGACATTGTGTTCCTTTTGATATTAGTAAAAATTACTGTAGTGCAAGCCTTTCATTGACTTGCTGATTTGAATAAAACAGTAACAGCAATATAATGAAAGGAACCTATTAAAGGTAGGGTAGGCAATTTCTGAGAGGCTAGCAATAGCAAGCCACGCCTCCTCCAACACATGAACACATACATAGGTTGGCAGGCAAGTAGAAATCCCATCATTGCATTCAGTCCGAACATTTAATGGTCCTGCACCTTCAGATATATATTGATATAAGTATATTTAGACCACTTAGTGATTGCTATCAGGATGTGAAGAGACTTTCAACCAGCATAACAACATTTAGTCACTTATCCTGCCTTTAAATGTATATTTAACTATGGAAGTTTACCATTGGTGACTGATGTAGCTGCTTGGCTTGTTCGATGTGAATTTTAAATTGGAACTATACAATTTATGACAATGCTTTGGTATCTCACTTTGTGTGTTTTTTTCTGTTTTTCTTCCAAGCTGAAAGCAACAGGTCAAGACGTGTTTCAGCGTTTATTTGAACTTCTCGGGGTCAGAGAGCTGCATTACTTCGGTTTGACGTTAGTCAAAAGTAAGTATTTTATAATTCCTCATAATACATTATGTCAATCTTAAAATCTGTGTATTTTAAGATGCAATCCATAACTTTTTTGGGTGTAAAATGAACAAAAATCAGTTATTCATTGATAAAACATTTCTAAGCATTTATAATAATGATTTATAATGATTTGAGCTGTAGGGTCCAATTTCAAGGGAAATGTCAGTTTGGATTTCAACATACGTAATGAAAATGACAAAGCAACCAAAAATTGTATGTTTTAAACAGAGATGGCAGTAGAGAGGCAACAGTTACGGTTCGCAGCTTTAAATAGCAGCTTTAATCGCAACAGAATGACACGTTGGGGCATTTTACTTTTTCACATGCAAACGACAAAAGCCTTTCTGGTCTGTTGCCGACTCTAGCTGTGTTTATATAACCTACCTGAATGATCTGAATGAGTTATCGGCCAGCGAGGGCAACGGCCCAAAGCATTCAAAACATCCGATTTTTCTGTACTTAAAATTCCCTAGTTATTTTGCAATTCTAATCAGCAACACTTCATTCAAATAAGATAAAGTACCAAAGTACTTCTCTTCAGCCCCTCTCACCCACATTCCAGCCTCGACCCTTCAATACCTTTTACGATTTCGTGTCACTCTCCTCTCGGACAAAAGCACCTTTGTTTCTGTGCATTTAGGGGCCGTGACCCTGTAGGCCTGGAATGGAGCTATATTCACTTTGTTAAGCCTGGAATTTACCATGATTCACCAGTTTAGGGCAGTTTAGGGGACGAGCAGTAGATATTGGCTGAGTGTTTAGCAGGGTCATAAACTTCTTGTGATTAACCAGTGAGAGAGATGCTGAGTCAGAACAGTGAGTAATGTAGTGAGGGAGTAAATGATGGGAAGGCCGCAATGATAACAGAATAAAAACCTACACAAGAATGTGCTAGAATAAATGCTGTTTTTATCAGCTTGGGTCTGTTGATTGATTGTTCTCAACTAAATCTCCTTATTCTTTTTTTGGCATTTATTGGAAGCTTTTAAATTCCTTTCTTGCACAACCTCCCTGTTTACGTGGTTTACTCAAAGCTGCGGAGTTCTGTTGCAGTCGCATGAGCGCACTAGTTTTTATTGGGGTACGTTTTGTGCACTGCCGCATACCGCTCGCTGCATTCACCAATGGCTGAGCGAGTCTTTTCATTCCCGTCGTCTCACTAATTGAGGTCATTGTGGGGCAGATTTCATGCATGAATTCATGAAGCTATTGTTTGTTTGCCGAGAGCGTTTATTCTTGTTTCCTGTGTGTCGTTTTGGGGGGGTTTAGACAATGAGCACATCTTTCTGGACTTGGAAGAGAAACTTGCGAAGTACTTCCCCAAGGAGTGGAAACAAGACCCCGGGAAGGTGAGACGAATCATCTGCTCTTCAACGACATATCTGTACTCTAGAATTTTGTGCTCTGGAATTTTGTGCTCTGGAATTCTGTGCACTCTGCAATTCTTGTTTCACAGGAATTTATTACTGTTTAAGTTGCACGTATATATCAAGTAAAAAAGCACCATGGTATTACCATGCATGTTAGACCTAGTTCCATGACAATACTGTGGCTTATCATGGTAGTACCATGAAGTACCTTGAAGGGTCTTTTACATCACAGTCAAAAGACACACCTACTCTTTAATATGACCCAATTCCACATTTTAGGACGTCATTATGAACAGTTATGAAGTAACTCCAAATAAAAGATGTGTGGATTATGTAGAGACCAAAAACATAACAAACCAAAAGCACCTGTAATTTTATTATTTTATGTTAAGTAGTCACACTTAAAATATTAAAACTCTGCACACTGGGCATTCTGTCAACCAACTGAAAGAGGTGCATTATGGGATGCTTTTTAAATGGTATTAAATGTGTTGCTTTTGTTTGCTGGGGTACATGTTGGTTTTCCTTCACTATTTGGTCCAATTCATCCATGAAAAATAATACATTTAGATTTGTAAAGTTTTTTTATACATAAACTGTTTGTTTTGCAAACCATTATTTACAATTTTATTTTATGATAATGACTGGTTGACTGTACATTCTTTGTGCTGCCTATTACACCACTGTGTATTGAACAAATTAATACATTGGTATGAAATATTGATTTGAACTCAAATAATTTTATTATGAGAGAACAAAGAGAATAATGTATAGGAGAGACATGAATCCAGTGTAGGATTTTTGTTCTCAGGACCAGTCAATAAAACAGTTTAGGGGTCAGTTTACAAATATTCTGACCGCAGAATGTCGCATTTGATAAATCAAAATAAATTTTTACAGGGAGCCTCGTGAAAACGTGTTACAGCGTATTTATTCACCCATATTTATACCCATTGTACTTTAACTACATTTCAGCTCTGTGCTTTCTATGGTCAGCAGAGCGGTTACAGTAGAACAGTGCTAATAAACACTATGGGCTGGTCAGGATGGAGGAGTGGCTTCATAATGAGGGGGTTGCCACAGTAACCTGCTCAAGCCTGTTATTTTCTCTCAGCAGGGATCACAGAAGAGGTCAGTTCCACCCCTGCTCTGTCTGAAGGTTCAGTACTACGTGGAGAATGGCAGACTCATCTGGTAAGAGGTTCCTGAACTTTGAGAAGAGGAACCCTCCTTGAGTTTATCTGCTCTAATAGCTTTATTTATTATGTAAAGAAACTTGACTCTTCTCATCTGGGTGTTGTGAAATTGAAAACTGTTCACAGATTAGCTTTCATGTGAAAAAAATAATGACGATGTGGAGACATGAAGACATACTCAGACGTATAATATATTAATTATAATATATTAATAATATAACAGGCTTAATGATATATTCTTATAAATGACTTTCTTGTGATTCTCATTTTGCTTTATTACTTGTCTTGTATTCTTATATTAAAACAATGTGATTTTCATTCTTCTGTGGAACACACTTTCATCATCGTTTTATAAGTTCCATAGAAGAAGGAAAATTATACTTTGGCCAAGCGTGAGTAAATGATGACAAAACTGTCTGTTTTGGAACCTAAAATATAATCATTTGTATTAGCAAGCAGAAGCAACAATTGCTCATGCTTATTAAATATTAAAGTCATTAAGCAACGATTGTGTTGTGGAAACTCAAAAAAAATTTGGGAAAGATCCCAAATTGTACAGCAAGCAATCAAGCTTAGGATTTTATTTATGAATTCTTTTTTCACAAAATTAAAAATTGTAGTTTATTATTTTAGCGCTTTCTTTGTCTTTCCTCGTGATGTGTTACAGTGAGCGTAAAGCGAGGAAACTCTACTACTACGATCTGCGTGAGCGCGTGCTGCGCTCAGAGTGCAGACGGCAGGAGGAAATGTACTTCCAGCTGGCTGGATACGCCCTGCAGGCCGATCACTCTGACCACCCATCAGAGAGCTACAGACACACTGCATACTTCCAGCCCAAAGAATACTTCCCTCCCTGGGTAAAGCTTACATATATTTACATCTATGCAGGCATTGCTTACGTTGTGTTTAAGTGTAGTTAATTTTGGTTTAAGTTGTACCTGTTTAAAAGACCAGTGTTGTTAGTCATATTCCATTTTCATATAATTGTACTTCTTAAAGCTACAAACCATAATTTTTTCATCTCTGTTCAAAACATAAAAATGCATGTTACTTCACATACTTTTCATTGAAGTATGTTGAAGTGTAATAGCCAAACTGACATTTCCTGGGAAATCATACCCGACAGCTCAAATAATAAATTATTATTATAATCTTATTGTTGAGAATCTGGGTAAAGTAAGGAGATTGTGTTGAACACTGATCTGTCTTGAACACTGATCTGTCACAGCTCAATAACTGATTTTTGTTTATTTTTAATCAAAACGTTATGGATTGTAGCTTTAACTAGCTTAAACAATACTTGGTCAACCAGCTTTACCAGAAAGAACGGAGGTTGAACAGTATTTTTTGCTGATGATCAGCAATGCCGTGCTGGCCTACCAGCTAGACCAGCACAATAGCAGCTAAAACCAGCAAGTCTGGACCAGCATTGTTGGTCATCAACACAGGGAAAGTCAGGCTGGCCTTTTTTAGCAGGGGTTTGATTAATATTGGATTAAAAATGTAATAAATCATAGGGAGGACCCACACACATTTCATAACCATGCATGAACTCCTTCTGCCCCCTTTATAGATAATTGCAAAGCGTGGCATTGACTACCTGCTGTGTCACGGGCCCAAGGTTCATAAAGAGCTGCGGGGGATGTCTTCTCGTGACGCTATCCTGCTGTTTATCAGAGAATCCTGCCGTCTGGAGGATGTCCCAGTCACTTTTTATCGCCTGCAAAAGGTCAGAGGTCACACACTATTATCTGTAGGTTTTGCTGGGGTCGGGACCTTCTCAGCTGTGGAATTCTGGGAGTATTTGAAAAACATCACCGTCATCACAGTGGAGGTTAAAGTGTATGGCTTATACACCACTAGTGGTACCAGGCAGAATATTCTGCTGATTCTTATTAGACTCTCATCACTTTAATACATT
This sequence comes from Chromobotia macracanthus, assembly GCA_036877525.1. Lineage (NCBI taxonomy): Eukaryota > Metazoa > Chordata > Actinopteri > Cypriniformes > Botiidae > Chromobotia > Chromobotia macracanthus. The sequence continues at coordinate 3,635,907 of JAZGTH010000070.1, read as the reverse complement.
TTTTTAAGGCTTCAGTCCTTAACGTTCACTCTCTCTACCGCCATCTCTGTTTAAAACATGAAATTGCATAAAATTGTTCATTTTGTACGTTGAAATTAAATGAAGCCAAACTTTATTGGCTTTTTCAAGCCAGTCATTATTTTAGGATTACCCTATGCAAATGTGTGTAAAGTTAGGAGATCTGATGGTTCTGATCAGTTATGTACTTGCTTGTAACTGATTTTTGTTCATTGTAACCCAAAAAGTTAAGGATCGCAGCTTTAAATATAAAATCTTTTATTTTATATACTTCACAATTTGAAGTATTTATACTTTGACTGACATTGTTAGAGCAACCTGTATATAACAACATTAACATCTTAATTAACAAATACCAATAGAGTTTGTGCCAGGACTATCTGTTTGGCCAAACAATAGTCGGCAGGGGTGGAAATCCATTCATTATTTTGCTCTTTTTGCTGTTTGGTGCTGCTAATGGCACAGAAACGCACACTGATTTTGATGAAGAACTCATTCCATAGCTGACAATGTGTTCACTGATTCTGAAACATCTCCGATGTTACAGTTCACGCAATGAAAGAATCTTAAATAGTAGGTACATAAGAATATCAGGTTGCGCGCCATGCATTATACTCCCATAATGCCGAGTGGCATCTGCTGTGACTGTGTGTCAATGTGTTTGTTTGTCTCTTCTGCAGGACAAGAGAGAAGAGAAAGGTTCAGCTCTTCTTGGACTCACTCTTCGAGGAATGCAGGTGTATCAGGTGTGCATTTATGATTGCACCTAGAACAGTTCCTAGAACAGTTTTGCAACAGAAACAGGGTTCGCACAAGGTTCTGAATTTAGCTTTTACAAATATGAGGTCTGGAATACCTTGAAAAATGGCTTGTTTTGTTGAAAAGTGTTCAGTGTATATGGTTATCTTTACCCACCTGCCTGGATTCACTACCCTAAACTTGGACTGGATGCTCAGATAGTCATAAAATGATGTTAATGACTTCACACAAGCAACATTGTATGTCACATAATGCATTTCATTCTATTGGCACAGGCAGCACAAGTATCTGTGATTCAGTGCGATACAGTGTTTTCTCTTTGAGTCGGTGCCGGTCACCATGATAGGGATCAGACAGGCCTGACTGGAATGCATATATTAAATGGTTCAGTCCACAAACAGGGATTTGGAGTACATGCCTTTCCCCTGAGTCCTCTAATCAGTCTGTTAAAGCGCCCAGGGCCGGATTAAACTGAGGGCCCTGTGTCTAAGAGATCAAAGACTCTGTGTTGGGGCCCTGACCCCGACCTTAAATGGGCTCCACTTTGTACTTTGATTAAAAAAAACAGGATTTAATTTTTACTCCTTTCTCACCGTGCCCCAATTACCCCATATTACAAATTATCTAACACAGCTCAGAGTAGGAGGTGAATGTTAATCAGTTTAGTTGAAGTGAGTTTTATGGCAAGAATCGAGAGCTGGTTCTTTCACAACAAGTTCAATTTATTAAAAAATGTGTTTGTTTCAATTTCATTTTGCAGGAGCTGAACAACATGCGTGATCTGCTCTACGATTTCCCCTGGTTTCACGTGGGGCGACTCACATTTCTGGTATATTTCCTGTTACCACATCACATCCCACTGTTTCTCCTTCAATACAAAAGAGACTGAACTGCACATCATGACAAGCTTTGATTTTTGACAGCTGTGGTGCTTCATCATCTTCAGTTTCTTATAACACATATACATTAGATTCATCCAGTCCGGAATGTTACATGGAACAGTTTTGTTTCTGTAATGTGGAAAGAAGTGATGTTATCCAAACGGCAGATGTTTTGGAGATACATGAGTTCTCTCTTGTGCTCTCTGCACAGGGGAAGAAGTTTGTGATCCAGCCCGATGGCTTGCCCTCAGCCAGGAAGCTGGTGTACTACACCGGTTCGGCTTTTCGTTCTCGCCACCTGCTGCTGCATCTGAGTTCCTGCCATCGGCTGTATCTCAGCCTGCAGCCTTCTCTGAAACACCTGCGGCAGCTGGAGGAGGCCGAGGGTGTGTGTGCTCCTCATCTTTATCATCTTTGTATTTTGTGCTAGGATTTCTTTCTCTTCATTGGAGGAGCCTGTTTATGGGTCCTCCAGTGAACCTCAGATTATGGTTGAATGTTAAAAAACATGTCCGGGGTCCTATTGCATCAACATAGCCGCTAAGCTTCAGGCTGTGTCTTAACAACTAGTCTGACCAATTAGCAGTTAGTTATGGGTAATCAGTCTTACTTTTCTGGTTCAAATTAGATCAGTCCACCTTTTAATGTATCTGACGTACTTAAAACTGTTACTTAAAAAATCTCTGAATCCAGAGAAGAAGAGGTATCGTGAATCATACATCAGTGATGAACTGGACCTGGATCAGCCCTGCAGCGAAGGCAGTCCTCACCTGTCCCGACACTCCACCAGCAGCTCCGGGATCGAGGCCGACACCCGGCAGCGGAGTGTCTCCGTGGAGATGGTCTCCATGGAGGAGAAGTCCTTCATCTCTGCCATAAGTCCCGTCTCCTCACACACCTCTGATGTTGACACAAGCAGCAAACGAGATGAAGAAAATGATTGGCAGGAGAAAGGTGAAGGTTGCAGAACTTGAGTTTGGAGTGTATGATTGATAGGCAACAATGTGATGTTTATGATTTTTGCTTTAGAACCAAATTCCTGTAGCTAGGCTTCGCACATAGTGGCTGTTATGTAACAGCATAACAGCCACTATGTCACTCTTCACGTAATCAGTTTTACACGCTCTGCTGATAGCTGGGCATTGCTGGGATTCCTCAGCAATGGGCATTGCTGGAATTTCACATTTGCCCTGCGACGGAATAGCTGAAGAATGTGAATTATCACTCATTTTGTGTTTGACCTGTTTATCTTGCAACCCAACAGAATGTTAGCCAAAGTTAACGTTAAAGTTTTCTGAAAGTTATTGCAGTAACATTAGTAAACTTTTTTACCATTATATATAATATATAACAAAAACATGATTCTTAAGTTGTTAGTGGAGCGTTTTAAAAATGTTAAATCATTAGTTTGAATAACGTTCTTATAACCAAGAAATTAATACAACATCTAAAAAAGGATGTTTTGAACACTCCTAGAACATGAAATTGACATTTTTAATGTTTCTGTTACTTAATCAGAATTGTTAGGCAAATGTTCTTGCAACCCAAAATTGTTAGCTGGAAGGCCGTTGTTCTGATTTTCTTAAGAAAATTTCACGTTTGCTTGTCTGACAGTTAGAGACATCTTTTGTCATGACACGCTAAAGCTCATATTCATTAACCCACGATAAACAGTTTAACCATTGTGATGTATTCTGAATGTAGATTTGCAGGAAACGGTAAAGGAACCAGGGGAAGTTTCGGTGGATGCCCCTGAGAATATCTCACAATTGGCTGAGCTACTGGGGGGTGTGTCTGTCGACTGTCCCACTGTCCAATCAGACATTGAATCTAAAGGTGAAGACTAAAAACTAATTGATTATTAATATTGCATACTAAGCAATTTCTTTAAATTTTGCTGTTATGGATATGAATGATACCTTCAGTTGTGTGGCCTGCTGAAGAGGAGCATGTTATTACTTTTCTAAGTGACACCTGACAGTAGATAAATGAAGAAAACATTTTTGTTTCAGGTATTTTGCATACCTCAGCCAGGTGTATACTAGTTACATATACTAGTTATACGTTGTTTGAATGCCTTAAATATATTCGCTTTGAGTTTACTGTTAACTGGTTTATTCTGTTTGCAGATCCACAAATGAGTTCTGTTACGACAGGCAACGGACAAACGAATCTTTGTGTTACAGACAGCAATAAACAGGTTTGCCATTCCCTCTGTTTTTTCAGTTATTCTCTCTCTTTACTCCATCATGTCATCAGCTGGTCTTATCACTCATTCCAGGTGTTCATTCTGAGGACTCGTAACCCAGCCAACCGTCACAGCCTGAGTCTGGATGACATACGACTGTTTTCCTCTCTTCTACCGCTAGCAGCAGCATCAGTTTCAGACACCTCTCACAGTTGCACGTTCGGTCTGCCACACTCCACAGGCTGTTCTCCAACCAGTCCCTGTCCAGAGAAATCTTCATTCTCTGCCCAGCGCTCTACTAACTGCATGTCCCTGGACCAGCTGAAGGACAGCCAGCCTCTGGAGCTCATCCTTTGAGAACTGAGAGATAGAGAGACAGTTGCTTGTTGTTGCTTGGGCAGCAGAATGAAGAGTGAAATGCTGACACGTTCATCACTGAATCATACAGTTAAAAGTGTTTCTATGCTATTCAGCAGCATATACAACATATACAGTTGTGGGTTGTTACAGAACATACTGCGTATATAGAATTTTGCGAGAACTTCGTTCTATATTACCTAAAACTTACAAGGCCCCTGAGGCACTATCAGACCAACACTGTTCATCGATGTAAGTTTGTTTGTAACTGTTCAAGATCACAAAGAATAACGTGATTTTGACACTTGCCATTACATTGAATCACAGCAAATTACTTGGTGTAACTGTTATTCAGCAACAGTTGTTTGGGAAAACCTGTAACGATTGGATTGGCCAGTTTGGATCTTTGAGTCCCACAGGATGGTTTAAGAATCTCAGGATTGGAGGATTTCTGTCTGAAATATATAATGACTACAGACCGAAGCTGACAGTTTGCAGGTGTTTCATCCCGGGTGAAGTATAACGTTCATTTAAAATGAATGGGAGAGTGTTTGATAAACTGACGCAGTACACTCATGTTGTACTCCTGCCTTGAAATGCTTCATGTTACCTTAAAGACTTTGACGCTGAATTTTGTCCAGCCAGACATTAAATATTATTTTCCCTTCATTTTTTTTATTTAGAATAATATGCAACAAGTCATGTAGAGTAAGACCAGGGACATGTTTTAATAAAGTAAATGTTTTTATTTCATATTGACTGTAACATTTAATTTGTACTGTTTCATTGTTCTTGTCGATATATACCTTTAGTAAGTTAGGCACAGCTCGGTAGTTAATCAATATTTTGCTACTATATATATGAATTCACTGCTCCATTTGAGTGTCTTTGGTTTTCGGTCATGATAATCTCATTGTATGAAGACACTGAACACGTCTGCTCTTCTGTTTTAAACAATCGTGTTTGATATCTGTTTCAAAAAATGTGTTTGACAGCAGCGTTCCTAAATTATGACGCACATGTAAACCTGCTAAAACCAGTGATAAGGAGCAGAATGTCAAAGGTCAAGCCAAGACACTTTCACAAGTTTTTTACATACATAAACTGTCGGGTTATGGAAGGGTTTCTTTAATTCACAGAGCGTCTGCACAACTGAGATGTAATTCTTTATTCATTGACCTCTCAGTGTGGTCTTCATTTTGTTCAAGATACACAAAGCTCTTTTGATCAGAATAATTGCAAAACACAGATCGAGCCCTCAGAGGGTGTGTGCATAACGGTGGGTGTAATGGCTTCATGTATGTATTGTAAACACACACATGTTATTAAAGGAAACCCCATAAACTGTACTGTTCCTTTCAATGAAAGGAAAAACACTAAGATCCAATAGAATGAATAAACATAGCGGAAATCTGTCAGGCTGTGGTGTTTCATTTCAGAGGGCGAATATTTGTTGTGTGTTCATAAGTTAGACTTTATGAAAATATGAAATATATGAAAATAGCATCAGCCCACACAATGTGAAATAGTACAGGGGTCTTCTGAAAGTGGGCGGAGCTTAGTTGCTCGGGGGCTGTCTTTCAGTCAAAATATAAATAGTATCTTACTTTTCACTGTATATGTTTGATTTAATGGCAATGAAAGTTTTTCGTCTGATAATGTAAATGTGAACGACTGCCCAGACCAAAGTCGCTGTTTTGAGCGATTTGAGCAGTTTTACAAATGTGTAAGAATAATGTTTCTAAATAGGATTTCAGCGACGTCGGATAACAGGGACTTTTATTTGTAGTATTTTATTTTTGGATAACATGTCTTGTTTTGGGATAACATTTTATTTGTCCGTCTCAAAAATCGCTTGCGGCTCCTTTAAACTGCCTGTCACCAGAACATGTTACTTATCCCAGCGCAGCAGAAAACGGACCAATCACAGTCGTGAAAGATTACACGAAGGCTATTTTAACACATCGTTTGTGCCCACTGCCTGTCGACTTTCCATTTTAATATAATATTCAAAACATTGTACATATTACATAAAAATATTTCATGTTCGTGCACAAACGTCCCCAGAAAGACAAAAATGCCTCATTTTTTTTCATCCGTCTGAGCGCAGCACGGGTTGTTCCCAAGGCGCATGCGTCCGCTCCAGTGGTCACGTGATATTTCCGGAACTGCGGCGCATGGGTTCCCACATGTGTTGAAGGCTCGATTTTGAACAGCCCGGAAAGAAACAACGACAGCTGTCATGTCTCGTTTTTTAATAAACACCCTTCTGTCTCAATGTCCCGACCCCGAGAGTTTAATCGACACTTTGCGTTGGCCGAGCACTTCCTCGCCCGACATGGAGAAGATCGAAGCTTTAGCTCACCTCATCAGGGAGCTTTCAGAGAAAAGTCAGATGCATTTAACTCGAGGGGATCGTTTCATCCGTCAGGTGCGGTCGGTGATCTGGGATCAGTGCATGCCGCTGTTTACAACCCTTTCCTGCACAGGTGATGCGGACAAGGACCTGCTCGGAGCCGCCTGTGCGCTGTTCGGGGTATGTGTCGGGGTTTGTGGGCCTGATGTGTCCGAGCAGATATGTCAGATTGTCCTGCCGGTTCTGATGATGACAGATGACGGGCATGAAACCAGCAGGGTCGACGTGGATGTCGCCATTGAAGTCACGGCGGTGCTGCTATCCAGCATCTCTCACCACGGCGACGCGATCCGCAAGACTTTGTCGTGCACTCTGCGCAGTGTTAAGGGTCTGTCTGACTCCAGGGTGTCCAAAATCATCGTCCGGATCTGGTTCACCATACTGAAGTCCTGCAGTACCGAGGACGAGTCGGAGACGCTGCATCGGATATGGGAGGATTTGTTGTCATGGCAACAGAGGGATCGGACAGGACCGGTGTCGGCTCGGGTTCTGCTGTGCCTTACGGCTCTGTCTGATCATCTGTACTCGGTTGAAACCGAGTCACCGCGGAACCGGCCGGACCCCAGAGGATCGCAAGGGTTTTTCAAGGCGGTTCAGGCAGGACTGACGCACGGGGACGGCGTGACCCGAAAACGGGCGCTTTACCTGCTCACCCGCTGTGTGGCGCTTGCAGATGCGAGGAGGGAGGATGTGTGTACCTGCGACACTTCTGATACAGGTGCAGCCTTCAGCATCCTTTAAAGATTAAAACCACACGTTTCCTGTGGATGTCATATGTTCATTTCCCATGTTCATTTCTAATTCATATAATAATGAATTATGAATCATTATTATAAACTTCCCATTGGGCTGGAGACCATGATCTGTCATGTATTTGCTCAACAACTGATTTTGGTTCACTTTAATCAGCTCCAACTAAAATAATAGTACCGACTGCCCCTTTAAGCCTTAGACTGTCCTGTTGGTGTTTAAGATGTTCTTACTTTTTGTTCTTACTTTTGTTTTTACATTTTCTTAATTTCGTTGTTTGCAGAGCTGTACAATGGCTGGCTTTCTATTGTAATCTATTGTAAACAAATGCTGTGCATCTCTGCAGGTGAAGTCTTGTTTAAATGGACAGATGAGGAGAGACAGTTATTACGGGAGTTCTGGGAAAATTATGCGTTGGTATTGGAGACACTAGAGGAAAACCAGGTAAGAATATTTTTACAGGGTTCATGAAACAGATGGCACAGTGGGTAGCCGTGATGTCTCACAGCAACAGTCTCACAGGTTCCTGGTTCGAGCTCGGGCTGAGCCAGGAGGCCTTTCTGTGTGGAGTTTCCGTGTGTAATGTGATGTAATAAAATATTATCTGCCACATTATCATATCTGTCACACCATAGGCACTGAAATCCACATTAGATTTACATTTGTGTTTTTTTGTGTTTTAGATTCACGTGATTCGTCCCGTGCTCAACAGGATTGATATGCTCGTTGAGACGACCGCATGTGACGTGCGAGGTTGGGTGCACTGTTTATTGTCGCAGCACGCGCCTTAATAACAGTTTTGCTCTGTCTGGCTCTGGATCTCATTCTGATCTTCTCTCTCAACTCTCATCATCATCAGGTGGGCTGTTCTCTCCGTCCTGGCTGCTGTGTGTGTATCAGCGCATGTTTCACAGTGAGAACAAGGCAGTCATGAAGGAAGGGGTCCATCACCTGTTGGAGCTGAAAGCACTAAATCATCCTGGTTTTGCCTTGGCCTTCTCACAGGTATCCACCTGTGGATCTATCAGTCCAATAAGAACACGTTCACCTTGTTCCTGCGGCAAAATTGTTAGGGCATTGTGTTAGCAGTGCAAAAGGTTGAGGGTTCGATTCCCAGGGACACACATACTGAAAATGTATAGCTTTAATGCAGTAGTCATCCAAAGTCGCTTTGGATAAAAGCGTCTGCCAAATGCATTAATGTAAAGTTTCTTTTTTAGTGCTAAAATCAAGGTGACATTAAAATTAGTTTATTTACATTTCAGGTGTTATCGATGCATCAGTATACATCAGAAATGTTCAAATGTTTGATTTGTTCTTCTGGTTTCTCAGTTTATAACTGGTCCTCTCATTGATGTTCTTGCAGAGAGCTCTCTTTATCACAGGTATGTGCTGCTTATTACTAGAATTCATACTGGGGAGGTTTCCATACGTATCAGTCAATGTTAAAACATCTGTAACAGTTTAAACTGTGTTTTGACAGAGCAGCTCAGCAGAACATCAGAGATTGTCCAGAGATAGGAAGGAAACTCCAAACCTTTATGGTGAATTTCTTTAACAGTTTGCCGGAGGAGAGAAGAGGTACAGAAAAGCACGATGTTTCATTCTGTGTGCATTTAGGTCCATAATTCATAGCAGGAAACAGGCTACGGGTATGAATAATTGAGAATTGTTTAAGCTGCATTCATAAATCTCTGGACTAAAAGGTCAAGCACATAATTTATTTTATGCTAAAATATTTAAACCTATGCCAGACCTTGAGGTTAGAGTACCTCTCCCTCATGGGGTCTGTGTAGTGTTACACAGTAAAAAGTAACTTAATACATAATGTATTTCCACTGTTTATATACTGCAACACCACGGTTTCATTTTTCATAGTTATCTTGTAAAAGCCAGAGACAAAACATACAGAAACAGACAAGATTCTCTGACTTTAAAACCATTTCAAAACATTAAACATTATATAGATCAAGCAATTGATCATCATCTTCCTGACAGTGAGGATGTGTCTGTTGTGATCAGGCTCGGTGTTGCTGCGGCTCATTCAGCGTTTGGGCTCTCGGCACTGGTGTGCTGTCCCTCTGCTCTTCCTGTCTCAGGCTCTGAGCTGTCTGTCTCTGCCTCCTCTCCTCAGCTCTGATGGACTCCACGCGTTCAGGTACACAGTCCACCAGCCTCTGTAGCTGGAGAAACAGTGAGTGTTACGTGTGAACTAAAGAGGAGATGCTACAGTTTACTTCAGACTTTAAGGGAATGTTCACCTAAAAATAGAAATCCTTCCATCATTTGCTCAGCCTCATGTCATTCCACACTTGTATGACTTTTTTGCTTCTGAGGAACACGGAAGACAATTTGATGTTTGTTGGCACCCAACAACAGTGGCACCCATTGACTTCCATTGTATGTAAACAAAACCACTGAGACACCACATATCTGCCTCCCTTAAAATATCTTCTTTTGTGTTCCACAGAAGAAAAAAGTCATACAGGTTTGGAATGACATGAGGGTGAGTAAATAATGGAAAAATGTTCATTTTTTGGTGAACTTTCACTTTAAGTTGTTATAATACAGATCATTTATTATCAGTGTGAGTGAGATCAGTATTTGTCCATGTGAATATGTGAGTTGATATATCATACATTTCAGTGTCATGATACATTACGGAGTACGTTAGTTCTGCCGCAGGACTTTACTGTAAGGGGGATTTGTCATAAACTATATGTTAAAGCACATGTATTATTGTTCTGTTGAAATGGGTCTGTGATTTTATGGGTGTGTGTTTGCAGAGAAGTTCTACGCTGTACTATGATCACCCATCAGGTTCTGTTGAGAGGAGCGTCACAGTGTTTTCTGCTTCGTGCTGCCCTCTGTCTGATAGATGTGGTACTGTATCTCTTTATCTTCTAATAGCTAAAAAAAGCAGAGCACCCAAAAATAGTGATACTGCTGTCATCATTTACTCGCCCTACTGTAATGACAAACTTCATTTAAAACCACGACAGTGATTTTAATGGAATAATCAGACAGAACAGTTGTGTCTTAGCAGTTTTCGTGCTTGTTTTTGGCAGACGGCGGTGTCACTACATGAGGTTTTCAGTTTCCTCGTGCATTTTCGAGCTGAAGAGTCTCTGTGTCGGGGAACAGGACTTTGGAGAGAGGTAAACGAACACTGAGTTAATCAAGCGTAATCTGAGTGTATAAATCTTACAAACTGCCAAGCATTTGATCTCAACTAATGTTCACAACAAGCGGTTCTGTTCACAGCTGTGTAACTGGCTGCAGACGAATGAAGACCGTTTTCGTTTGACAGATGGAGATGCAGGTTCCTCTGAGGAGCTTCATGCTGGAACATCACACAGATCTTCTGTGTTCAACTGCGTCCAGCAGAGACTGAAGAACTTCCTCACGGTTCCAGCCAACTCAGGTGAGGTACAGCACAATGTGATTTTAGCCACGTTCCTACATCAGCATGCTTTGTTGATCTTGTTGAACATTTCTTAACCTTGAAATGATCTTTGACCTGATCATAATCTGAGTCAAGTCACCCTTATTTATATAGCATTTAATGTGAGACGGATTGTTTCAAAGCAGTTCACCAGCAATACACAGGAATGTACAGTAGTATGTATGACACAGAGAATCAGTTCTGGTTGAGTTTCATCAGTTTCAGGTCGGTGAACACTTAAATCAGCTAGTAACGTACACATCATGATGTATGTGGTCTATGTATCAGTAATATCTAACCTCAGCTAATCTAAGCATTTTTATATTATTTTTATACACACTTTTTATATTTTTATGTTATTTATGTCTGTGTGTGTGTGTCTGCGTGTGTTGTGCATATATTTGACAGTTTTGTTTACATGCATCATCTGAAAATAATGCTGTGTGCTGAGTGTGACTTCCTCTGTTTTGGAAGATCAAACAGGAAGTGTTCCTGATCCCGGAGAGTCGGATTTGCTGGCGCGGGCCATGCTGCTCTCAGCAGACCTGCAGATGATTAGGAGTGAACAGTCTGAGTCTGAAGGGCTTGACCAGCTCCTGCAACCTCTACTGGATGTCCTGCACAGGCTCAGCACCAACGTCTACCTGCTGCTTCAGAAGACAGATAAGAGCCTGCAGCTACTGCTGCGACTGCTGCAGCTGCAGGGCAGAGCTGCAGATCCAGAGAGAGAGAATGGTGCGTGTGCGGCTTGATGAAGACAGGCATGAGATGATCGAACACACAGATAAAAGTGTCACTGCAGGTTCTCAGTCTTGTGTTTGATGTTCGTAGAAGATCTCGTGTCTGTGACTTTGAAGACACACGTGCTGGCGGTGGTGGAGTCAGTGCAGGAGTTTCTGCTCAGGAGGTTAAGTGGGGAACTGAGGGAGGTCAGTGTTTTTACACACACAAGCCTAACCCACATTCTAACACTAACAGAAAACCTTAATTTTTACAATAAAAAATATTTATTTACCATATTTTTTTCGTGTTTTTACAAACAAGGATGTCCTTAAAAGGAGGTTTTGCTAAGATTTGTCAGGGTTTGTTCACTTTTGGGTACAAATTTGTCACACACACGGTGGTGGAGAAACCAGAACAATGCCATCTGGATGGGTTTTGCTTGTTGCTGGATCGTATAAAAAGCTCTACCAGGTCCACTGGTTGTAGGTTTAGCTAATAGTCCGGCTAATGACCTTCAAAGACCAGCTGTGTAAAACCTTCTAAACATCTGAAATTGGTTTGGGCTGAATTTTGTTTCTGGATTTTACCCTCAGACTCTCAATTTTCTGTGTAGTTCTGTGACGTGGAGCGGGCTGAACTTTATCTCTCAGTGTTGAGAGAGCTGATTCTGACTTACTGCAGTGTGTCGTGGTACAGCTCAAATCTGCAGCAGAACTACATCCCAAAACTCACCACCAGCTGCCTGAAGATCCTGAATGAGCCTGCTGAACAGGTGCAGCTCAAGCTGTAAAGAATAATTCACAATCGTGTCAGCCAATAAGAGCTGAATGCTGTGGCATCAGACAGAATGAGATCAACGCTGTGTGTGTGTTTTTGTGTGTTCAGAATCCGTCTGTCTCAGGACAGGTTCAGAGAGTGGTTAGCATGGCCACACTTGCCCTGTTGTGTGACCTGGCTGATCGAGGTGTAATAAACTCCAGATCTGAAGCTATGAGGTCCCTACACTCGCTGACAAACTATTTCTACTCTTCATCATCATCTCTTCAGCATCTCAACCAGACGTTGCTGAAGCCCACAGCTGTGTCTGATCCCTCAGTCAGGTTTGTTTGGACAAATCCCTCAGATATCTAAATAAACTTATTTGATCTGGTCAGTGTATCGTGGCTGCCATGGTCGCTAACGAAAATGACACCCAATATTGAAAACTATGAAATCATTTATTATTCCAACTGATGGAAAAAGCCATGAGGGTTAGTAAACAATCACAAAACGTAATAAAAACGTAAACGTAAACTGTTTGACCAATCAGCAAGTCCTGTGTTGTTTTCTGTGGTGCTTTATTACTTATTCAGTGTTTATTACAGTCACTCAGAGGACAGCCCTGTGCTAAAGGACTGGGGACGAATTGTTGCCCGGTTTATTCGGGATCAGTGGACGTGTCTAAGTTTCCTGCAGAAGTCTGTGGTGACTGCGGGGTCCCATCGGCCCCTTGAAGCTCCTGAGATCCTGCGGGCTGCAGTAGACGCTCTGGCTTTATTGCCCAGTCACCTTGTGCTGCCAGTGCTGGACTTCATGGAGACTGTCTTACCACAGGTGCACCACAGTCAAACTGTTATAAATGTGGGATATTATTAGCTTCATCTCAAATTTAAAGAGGTCATATTCCAGACTTGTACTTTTGTAGCATTTTATATATTTTTTTCCCTTAAAGGGACAGTTTACCAAAAAAAAGAAAATTCTTCCATCATTTACTCACCCTCATGTCATTCCAAACCTGTATGATGTTTCTTCTTCTGTGAAACACAAAAGATATTTTACGTTTATTTTGAGAAACATCTCAGTGGTTTTGTGTCTGTAAAAACTGACACAAAACTTTTACATTTGAATTACCTCTGTTATGATTGGCTAAGCATTTTAATATTTAACTTCTTTAATAACTAAAAACTTCAGGATACTTGCCTGCTCTTGTGGACATGCACTTTGTGTGCTGCTTGTCATTTTGGGGTTGGTGTTTAGTTTATGATCTGTTTTCTCCACCAGGTGGCGCAATGTGATGAATCTTTATGTGTGGAGGCTATGTGTGCAACATGGAAAGCGGTTCAGACTCTGAGCACAAACCCTCATGATTTCTGGTCCACACTGCAGGGGTTTGTGCGCTTAGCTTTTAACCGAGAGCTGTTACAGCTAACAGAGGAGCAGAAGCCCAAAATCACGGCCTGCATTCAACAGGTCAGACAAAGACCTCCAAACCAATCACTCAGCTTCCTGTTATCACATTATTTTCTTAAAGCTGCAATCTGTATCTTTCACCTCTCTATCGCCATCTATTTTTGTATCATAAAATTGCAGGTTACTATACTTAATTTTCATTACCTATGTTGAAGTCAAATGAAGCCAAACTGACTTTTTCTAGGAAATCTGACCCGACAGCTTAAATTATAATCATTATTATAAACTTACTGTTGAATGGGAAGGAAGACCATTTTAAACATTGATTTTTTTTTTTTTTATTATTTTCCTAAAAATTTTTTATTTAAAAAAAAAAATTTTTAGAATTAAAAATAAAAATTGTGTGGGTTGCCTTTTTTTAAAATTTCTTTTTACAAAAATATATGGCAAAACTTTATTTGATCGTTCTCAGATTGTGAGTGAGCTGATGGAGTTGGCCCAGGTTCGCTCTGGGGTGTTTAATGTTGTCATCCAGCACTGCTGTGAGATGTGGATGCCCGCTGGGTCAGGAGACGAGGTCCAGAATGATGCTGCGTTGAGCGCTGCTCTTTCATACCTCAACATCCTCACTGAAGCATGCGTTTATGGCCCAGTGTTCAGACGAGACCAAAGGTGAGTTCCCATAAATGACAGTGGCATTTGGACATAAGGAAATTCCATGGTATTCTTTGAATGTCTCATGGGGACACCATAGTATATACATTTGGTATTCATTCACCAGCAGAAGAGTCCAAAAGTCAGTGACTACATTAGAAATGTTTTCTTGGGATTTTGTTAGAGGCTAGCAATAGCAAGCTAACTTTAAAAGCATAAGGTCCCACCCTCCCTGTCTAAAGCCTTTGCTGTCCATAGCCATGCCTCCTCCAAAACACATGAACACATACATAGTTTGACAGGCAAGTACGCCTGAATGCAATGATTGGATGAACATTTTATTATCCTGTGCCTTCCACATAAAAAATAAATTTATCTAAATATATTTATCCTACTTCTATAATGATGTATAACGACTTTCAACTAGCCTAACAAAAAATGTGGAGAAAATTCTGGAGAAAATCACCTGCCCTGCCTTTAAGGACCACGGCAGCCATGATACATTGACCAGAAAGTTCTGTTAAAGACAGACATATTGTTCAAACATATTTTCTCTTTCTTTCAGGCTTATTCAAGAAGTTCAAAGTTATGTTGAGCACCTCGGTGACGGTTGTGCAGCAAACACAGCGGTCAACAGGTGAATCAACACCATCTGTTTAATATATCTGAAGAAAACATATTAAGTGTTAGCATGACTTTACATACGCTTCATATGCACAAATACCTCTTGTTTTCAGTGATAACAGGGATGATCAGTTTCCTCGCGTGTGTGTTCTGGCGTTCTTGTGTCGTCTGAATCCGGCCAATCAGCTTCACCAGCGTCTGATAGAGCAGCTTGTGCAGCAGCTGCTGATAAAGGTTTGTGTGCAATTCTTAAATTCGTCTCTTCCTGGAAACTGAGTGTTTGTTAAACGCGTGCGCGTTCAATTCTTTCCCTTCTCATGGTTATTGCATGTGTTTTGATTGAAGCTCCCTCCTGTTTCATATTTGCTCCTCAGGATGCTGAGATTTCGAAATCCAAAGTCCGTTACTATAGCAACTCCATCCAGCACCGAGTGAAGAACCGTGTGTGGCAAACGCTTCTGCTGTTACTACCTAAACTGAGAGCGGTTAGATCTGTGCACCCACACTCATGCATATTCATCCACCTGGTACCAGTGTTGGGGAAGCAACTGTGTTTATTTAAACTAGTTAAAATACATTAAAATACGAAACCTTATTAAAGCCACATGAAGAGAGCTATTTATTTTTTGTCATTAATATTTGGGACAAAACTAATATCTGTTAGGTTGACGGAATTAAACATCAATTTAACACGTAAATGTACATTAAATGCAAAACAAAACTAGACAAAAAATGTATGATTTATGTAAGTTAAAGATAGAGTAGGCCGTTTTGGAGAGGCTTGCTGTAGCAAAGCTAGTTATGAAAGCATAAGATCCCGCCCTCCCTTTAGAGTGCTCTCCAAAGCCACGCCCCCTACAACACATCAATGTATACAGGTAAATAGGACATCCTATCACTGCATTCAGACCGAATGCAATGATTGGACAAACATTTTATGGTTTGGCACCTTCCCCAGAAAATATATATATATATATATATATATATATATATATATATATATATTTAGACCAATTACATGCCAGTATGTCTCACTGAACAATGTGTTTTTTGTGTTCCAGGAGTTTGTATCAGAGTGTGTGTTGAGTCATGTGTGTGAGGCTGGGTTCTGCAGTAACCAGGCGTCAGTCAAATATCTGATCGAGTGGACCCTGATCCTGATCCTCCATCACAACCCCTCTCATATCCAGAGTCTCTGGAACTGCTTCAGTCTGGTGAGTCTGAACTCCAGATTTATTACAGGTTGCCCCGCCCCCAAACTCATGCCATTGGTCAGAAACCGACATGACTGCCTCTTCAAGAGTTTACAGTCTTTATAACGTTATCATACCAAGGGCTATTAACTTTATAATTGTCTCTACACTAAAATCTAGTATAGTGTGAATTATAACCTAAAAAAAATCACGCACAGCTGCTTTAATTTTAATGTTTTGGTGTTTTAGGATCATGAGAAGACGAAGACAAGTATTTGCACGTTTTTGTCAGTCCTCACGCACTTGAACATTCTCCTCCCAAAACTGGATGAAAAGGTGCTTTTGTTTTATTCTGCCTTTTCACTTCCTGTGACCAGAACAGATATCCAGTTGTGCTTTTGTTCTCAAGTAGCATTTACGAGAACCTTTGAGAACTTTCTCTCAGCAGGTGCAGTGGAGGAGAGCCATGGAGGTGATCCTGCAGTGGTGTTTCAGCCATAACTTCAGTGTTCGTCTGTATGCCCTGCTCGCCCTCAAGAGGGTATGGGAGCTAAAAGACGCTCATGTTCTCACTGATGAAAACCTGGGTGGTCTGACCACGGTGGTCCAGGCCTGTTTACATCAGGCTGAAGCTATGCAGAACACTGGGTTAGAACTTCACATTCTTTAATCCTGAACTACATTTTGAGGTTTTCTTCAGAAAATGTGAGTGGTGCCCAAACTCACAGCCTGGATAATGGGTTGCTATGAATACTCCCTTGGTAGCATGTTAAACGACAAACTCTTGAGCACACTTATGTATTTTCTACTGTGTTTTCTCAGTTGCCCGATTTCTTGTTTCCTGCCTCTAAACATCATGTAAAATGAATATAACTGTAGCTGATTTGTTGACATGCTGGTCAGATGATTTCTTCCTGTCTAAGTAGGATGATTTTGGCACCCACTTTTGGGCCACTTTTACCGTCTTACTCTAGCTCAACAGTCTTACAGCTTGAGAATGTTAATATAACCAGAGGTAGTTACCATCACACCATCTGTGCAACTGAATCATTGTGCTCGACTGTCTTTTTCACAGCAATGCAATGAAAAATTGGTCCAGAATACAGGAGCACTTCTTCTTTAGTGTTTTCCACCCAGTCAGGGATTACAGTGTGGAGGTGAGATCTCTCACACACACAAGCACACACACACTGCCTGTTACTCTGCATGCATAATCTGATCTGTGCTGTTATAATGTAATGGAATCACGTTTTCTGTTTCCCCAGACAATATTCGAGACCTTTCCGCGCCTCTCAGAGCTGGCAGAAGATGAGTGGCTTCCAGTGTGGAAATTTGAGAGCTTTGTTAACTTCCCCCCCAGGGCCTCCCTGCCTTTGAAGAACCCTGTGATGGATCTGAGTATTCATCAGCCTGGTGACTGGATCCAGCAGGACAAAGGTAATCACCAGCAGAGGGCAACAAGAAACTCTTATGAAGACAAAGATAATCTGTGAATAAATGAAAAGGACGTTTTATTACGCCAGGGACACACTTGAAGACTGTCAGGCAGATTATGAATGTGATTTGGTCGGGATGACAGCTAGTTGTTTGTGATGTCTTAAGATTCAAATCTTTTTCTTTTTTTAAATTATTTTTTATATATGCCGTTTCACACAAATATTACAAATATTTTTTATTTAATGTGTTTACTATTTGCGACTGACATTGACGATTGTTAAGTGTTGTGTCGTGAACTTAGTCTTTGGGTTTATGCCATAACATGTCAGTGTTCAACACGATCTCCTTACCTTACCCCAGTTTGCAGCGGTATGTTTATAATAATAATTTATAATTTGTGCTGTCAAGTCTGATTTTGCAGAGGAATGTACGTCTGTAAACAGAAAGAATATCTGGCTGTTATATCGCACGTCCGGCTAGATGATGCAGCATTTGTAGCTTGTTCTTACAGCAGTTGTTTAAAGTTTTCATTCACATTAAGAAAATAACTCTGCAAGTAACCTGCAATTTTAAGGTTCAAACAGAGATGGCGGTAGAGAGGCAGAAGTTACAGATTGCAGTTCTGATTAATGTGGTTTCTGTCTGATAGGTGAGATGGAGCAAGAGGAGCGCTGGGCAGAAGTTCAGAAGAAAATCACTCCGTGGAAGATGAGTGTACAGGAGCAGGAGCCAGAGCTCATAGCCCAGCAGAGGGCAGCACGCCTGGGCAAACTCACCAGCACCCTCCTGGTGGTCGCATCTCTCATTGACAAGCCAACCAATCTGGGTGGTAAGACAGATAGCATCACTAAACCAATGCAGAAGTAATGACAAATGATCAATGACCAAAATGTAATGTAATGATCAAACTAGTTTTTGTGGTGAGAAATGATCAATATAGTTTTTTTTTATCCTTAATTTGTCGATAACTACAATTAATCGATAAACATGTTGAATTGCTAGTTATTACCACAAAATTATGACACTACAATTTTAAAGTCAAATATACAAATATAAGTTCTTACCATTATTTGTGTATATTTTCTGTCTGTTCTTATGTTATTTTTTTTTTAATACTTGTTATACGTGTTGCTGACAGACATCTCTGGCCTTCTCTGTTTTTGTTTCCTCTGTCTCTCTCATGATGCTTTTAAGACATGATGTCAAGTTAAAAACAGTCCAAACACAGTGGATCAATGTCACACAACAATGCACCAATGTGTCTGGAGGAATATTTACACACGGACAGCGTTTTGAACGTTTATATTAGCAGCAGCGTATGTGTATTACTGTGCTTTTGTTCTGTAAACGCCTTCTGTTTAGTTTATCTGCTGTATTAAAGCTTCTTTGTCCACTTCCAGGGAGGTTTTGATACATCACTGTTTTCATTGCTGAGTTTTGGCTTTGTGTTGAATTGTGAAATTCAGAGAAAACAACTTCAGCTTCTCTTCTGCATCACCCAACTAATCTTCTCATGATAAAAGGCTTTATCTTATTCAAACATTCAATACATGAGCTGGTTATTGTTGTAGGCATGTGGTTTCTATATCACGTTTATTTGATCAGTGCCTTTCATGAATAAATGCTGACAAAAGTACAAGTTTAATAAGACTGATAAAAGAAACCACAGATGGTTGAGACTCAAATAAGTGAAGGGAATTATGGGTACAAGCACCCAAACAAGTGAGAATTTAATAACCAAATGGCCTAATGGCCAAATGTCTGTAGTCTGTTAGTATTTTGTAGGTGTGTAATAATACATGGTGTTTCTCATGTCTGTTCCAGGTCTGTGCAGGACATGTGAGATCTTTGGAGCCAAAGCTCTGGTTTTGGACAATCTGAAACACGTTAATGACAAACAATTCCAGGCGCTCAGTGTGTCCTCCGAGTTGTGGCTGCCATTGCTGGAGGTGAGTATGTGTGTGTGTGCATGTTTAAGCAATTAAATTGTTATGGCTGCTATCACTGGAGATGTTGTGTGTGTGGGGGAATATTTAACCATATATGGGGGCAAATTTGTACCCAATAGCAAAACCTCCTTTTGGGGACATCAAATGCAAAAAATGTTTGTTAGTGTTAGGGTTAGAGTGTGGGTTAGGTTATAGTGTTTATAACTAGCTGTGTATAAAAACAGCAAAGTCTATGAAATGTCCCAGTTTAAGTGTGTGCTTATATGTGTAAAGCCAATGGCCAGATATAGATTCTCTGTTTAGCCAGAGATGTTTGGGCTAGTCGACTCGCTTAGATGGACAGATTGAAATACTATTTGGTGCCACTAGTAGTGCAAAATAGTTTCAGTGTGTGGACTGCACCAGCTTAAATGACAAATAATTATTAATCATACATTTCATCAGCCAATTACATGCCTTAAACAAAACAATACAAAACTCTAGACCTGTTCTGTGGGGACTGTGTGGAACATTAGCATAACACTAAAAAAACCTGTCATGAATTTCCCAGGTGAAGCCTGCAGAGTTATCAGACTTCCTGCAGCTGAAGAAGAGAGAGGGATACTGGGTAATCGGCGTGGAGCAAACATCCAACAGCCAGAATCTACAAGATTACAAGTTTCCTGAAAGAAGCCTTTTGCTACTCGGGTAAATCCCACGTACACATCACCATCCAAATTCTCTATGAACAGTAACTCCACAACACATTTTTTGTACACTTCAGATACACATTAAATATATGCATTTTAATCAGATTTGCAATTACTTTTAACCAACTGATTCCAACGTCATTTAGTACATGTATTAAAGGGATAGTTCACCCAAAAATAAACATTCTCCATCCCTATCCTTATAGCTGAACATGTTCATAGTTCATTTTTCCATCATTTATTCACCCTCTTGTCATTACAAACCTGTATGACTTTTTTCATAAAAGAGGATCATTTGAAGTACGTTGGTATCCAGAAAAAAGTGGAACCCGTTGACTTTCATGGTATGGACACAAATCTACTAAAACATTTCTCAAAACGCAGAGAAGAAATAAAGAAATACAGGTTTGGAATGACATGAGAGTCAGTAAATGATGGAAAAATTAACTATGAACATGTTTAGCTATCATATGTCACAACTGAACAGTGTCCAAATGCTCAGTGCTTTTGCCTTCATTTCGAACAGTGCTTGTTTTATAATTTATAAACCGAAAATGCCTTTTTACATGGTTTATTTGAAAGCTGTGCTTGTGCTCCCGTTCTTTGTGCGATTTGTTTTTAAACGTTTTTTTGAAACTCCTTGTAAACCTTCGCCGCTATTTAATAATAAAATAACGATTATTTTATACTTTCTAAAAAATTTAGGGTTTTGAAAGACCGAGACTGAAAGACTTGAATTTGACTTGCATTTCATAGAAAAAAAGAAACTGAAAGCCTGAAACATCAGCTGAGGTAAAGCTGCACCATGATTTATTTGCTGCTATCACACCCATGACCTTGGATTTGCTAGCAACATACTCTATCAGTTGGGTTACAGGAAAGCAGAGGAGCGTGTCCATATACAATTTTTGTAGGCCCTAACACAAACAAACAAATAGAAAATCATTGATTTGATTCCCTCTTATGAAGAGCAGAATTCCCATTGTGAAGAGAGAATGGCTGTGCAAATCGAAGCATCTTATTTTGCTTGGAGTGCAGTTTAATGTTATTAGGCTAACTGATGTTTCACTCCCTGTGAGACTTCCTCACCTCTGAATGCAGCGAGAGAGAGAGAAAGAAAGAGAGAGAGAAAGAGAGAGAGAGATGCTTGTCCTGACATGTCGAGCACACATCAGCAAATCCACTCATGTACATAGTAAACACCTTCAGAAAACACCCTCCTTCAGTCTGAGCTCAGTGATGTGCTGTAGCCCTTTTAACAACAAAAGCCAAATTTCACATTATACAGCAGCTCCTAATGTAATGACTGCTTATCCATGCATGCTTATCATTCTCAGATTAATGAAATGTAAAAGAGATGTATTTGTATGTAAAAGTGTCAAAATAAAATTTTAATGAAGGTCAAAGGATTTTAAAGAATCTGATATTTCTTAAAGCTGCAATCCATAACTTTTGCCTCTCTATCGCCATCTCTTTTGGAAACATTGGAAAATCGGACCCGACAGCTCAAATTATAAATCATTATTATAAACATATTGTTGTAAAACGGGGTAAGATAAGGAGACCATTTTGAACACTGAAGTGGCTTAGTAACTAAGGAACCAAAGAAAGTTACAGATTGCAGCTTTAAGTAGAACTGTGTCATGTTGACATCCTGCTACATTTATAGATGGTTGATGAGAATCTTATATAACCCTATTATAACCTGTCATTCTGTTTGGTTTGTAAATCTGTACTGCTACAGTATAATAATCTGAATGAGAGAGAACGTTAGAAAGAATGAACGTGTTTGTTTGCTATTCATGATTGGTTTTACTGCATCATTGGTCTTGGAGGCATAAAGCACCTGTTGTTTTCTGCACAGCAGGTGTCTGAATCACTGCATTGTTATGCCTGATTATCTTATTGATGCGACACTTAGTGTCAGATTTATTATTTAAAAGCCTCATTTAACCCTGAGGTATCTAGAGGAGGGTGCAGTCAGATGATGACGGACGGCATCCAAACGGCTTCAAACTGAATCAGCGGCAGAAAATCAACAGAATTTGGCAATTGTAAAAAATGGGTGTTCCCAAAACAGGCGCACACCCTCATACCACAAACTGAAACTCAGAAATCACAGTTCATGCTATGAACTGAAGGCACCTTGGAGACCTAATGTATATCGTGTGTATGTACGTATGTTTTTAATTGTGCCGTTTGTCTGTCTCTGGACAGTAATGAAAGGGAAGGCATTCCTGCCAACCTGCTCCAGCTGCTGGACGTTTGCGTGGAGATTCCTCAGCACGGCGTTACCCGCTCCCTCAACGTCCATGTGAGCGCCGCCCTGCTGGTGTGGGAATACACACGGCAGCGTCTGGGACCCTGAACCCACCACAGCCCCTCACACCTGAAGTCACTCCTCAGCTCTGTGTGTTTCCACATGACACTGAAGCCAGTATTTCTCTCTTAAATGAGGGAAAAGGCCCTGCCAGTCCAACCTTGTTTACTGTAATGTGTCTGTATATATATATGTGTTGTATTCACTTTGTATTTTCTTTCATTCACTTTTAAAAAACCCTTTTCTGCTACAATAAATCGTTTTGAAAACATTGTCAAAAAAGCCTTTAATTGTTCGCGTTTAATTCGAAGCACGTTGGCGTGGCATAATATTTGTTTTGCACAAATGAATGGTGGAGAAAAGCTTTGGAGGGCCTTTAATTACAAGTCGTATCTATTGCAAAGCCTTGAGAAACCAGCCATCCGTGTTGTGTTTCAATGAACAAAGTCGTGTTTGATTTTCCGTGTTGTCATCGCCCTGGATAACAGATGACTGATGAAAGGTCCCTGGAGACGCCAGACGCGCTGCGCTCTCAGGTGCGCACGGAGCTGATGACCAAGTGGATCACAAACTGGCTCCTCTTACATCTCCTTTAACTAAAACAACTACTATTATATTAAATTATATTATATTATATGATATTATATTATATTATAAGGACTTTTACAAAGACACCCTGCATGCATTGTTTATTTTAAATGGCTGGATTGCATGTGCCCAAACTGGGACTCTGGGATCTTCTCGTTGAGAATTAGACCCGCGTTTCTTCTCTCAGATGGAGGCCTCGGTGAGTAAGTGGTTCGGTTCGCATGAGTCCGAGTTCGAGATTCGGGCTTCAGTGAAGAACTCGACGGTTCCGTCTTCCCGTGCGCGTCTGATGCTGGAGACGCTGATGGTGCTCATGAGTCTCTGCGCGGTGACGGGTGAGTCCTTCCCAAAAACATCATCTGGTAATCTCTGGTGTTGAACATCATCTGGTAATCTCTGGTGTTGAACATCTGGTGTTGAACATCATCTGGTAATCTCTGGTGTTGAACATCATCTGGTAATCTCTGGTGTTGAACAACATCAACTGGTAATCTCTGGTGTTGACATTTTGAACATCATCTGGTAATCTCTGGTGTTGAACATCTGGTGTTGAACATCATCTGGTAATCTCTGGTGTTGAACATCTGGTGTTGAACATCATCTGGTAATCTCTGGTGTTGAACATCTGGTGTTGAACATCATCTGGTAATCTCTGGTGTTGAACATCTGGTGTTGAACATCATCTGGTAATCTCTGGTGTTGAACATCATCTGGTAATCTCTGAATGAACGCAAAGACTCATACCAGGGCGTCCTGTTAAGTGTACAGTAGTTAAAACAAGGCAAGAGCATGAACGTTTGGTACAGAGGTGCCCTAAAACTACAACAGCTGTTTGGGTAGAGAGACAATACACTTTTATAATGGCACAGAAGTATGGATTTATTCTGTTCTTCTGCTCTGGTTTTGTTGTTTTGTGTCAGGAAACGTTCTGGTCATTGTGATTGTGGCGGCCACCAAAACTTTCCACACGGTGACCTCCGTCCTGATCATCAATCTGGCCATTAGTGACTTCTTGGTGGGAATCGGCGTCATGCCGTTTGTGGCTGTTTCCATTATGAACAACGGATGGGTCAGCTGCAATGTTAGTATGAGACAACTGACACCCAATACGTTATATCTTAATGTGTAATATTGTTCATAAATCATATGGTCCACTTATATATTATTTTGTGTGTTATAAAAGACTAAATTTATCTTTTTGACAGCATCAAAAGACAGAGACAATTTCTGGCTGAACTGTTTATGTTTAAGGTTACAAAATGACAAACTTGGTTTTCTGTGTTGGGTCAGATGTTTCTCTCTGTTGGTCTCTGTTGGCAGGATCTGTGTCTGTTTGTTGGCTACACCTCATCTGTTTACTGCACTGCGTCGGTCCTAACACTCGCTGCTATAGCACTGGACCGTTACTTCTCCATCATCGACTGCCTGCGGTACGATTCCAGATGCACCATATGGAGAACAGGTTCGGCTGTGTTGTGGATCTGGATGCAAGCCATGGTGACCAGCTGTCCTCCTCTCTTCGGCTGGAGCAACGTCAGCTATGTGGCTCCGATGTTCAGCTGTGCTGTAAACTGGGCAAAAAGCCCCAGCTACACGGTTTTCATGGCTGTTCTCTGCTTTCTTCTGCCTGGTGTAGTCATCCTGTTCTGTTACGTGAAGATCGTACGTGTGGCACGGTACCACGCCAGGAGGATCCATAGCTTGGAGGAACATTTCCGGACCAAGTCCACATCGGCATCTGTCTCGGATCTCCAACATTCAGCTGCAGACATGGAAATTTATGCTCCCTCCAGGCTGATCTACTATGTGAGTGGAAGGTTTGTGACCGACGTGCAGGACATGGAGGTTCCTGGCGAAATAGATCCAGAAGCACCATCTGGAGAAGATAGCTCTTCTAGGCAAGCTGGTGGACGTCTGCACTCCATCCTAGCCCAACTCCACAGCAGCAGTCCTCAGCATCCCAACCAACCTCAGCACCACGGCATCTTAAGGTTGTTTCTGGTCATCGCGGCCTTCTTCCTTTGCTGGACACCCTACATCAGTGTCACTCTAGTGCAGGCCACCGAAATGGCACTTTCTCGGCGCACCAGCCTCGTTCCCCCCTCTGCAGTGACGTTCTCTTACTGGCTGGTGTTGTTCAATTCAGATATCAACCCGTTGCTGTACGCCCTCCTTAGTAAGCGCTTCCAGGGGGCTCTTCAGAGCTTGAGATGGAAGATTCAAGCCAGGCTGGGCAATGCTGTAGGACGAGGAAGAGCTGAAAGATCTACAGGTGGAGGTGGAGCAGAGAGCGACCCCACTAATGTAACAATCCACAGTTCCACAGCGCAGTCCAGAAATGAACCTCTGGAGCCCCCACACTCCTCAGTCTTCACCCTCAATTCCTCGTTCCCCAACAATTTCGAGGAGCAGCTAAGCAATGTTCTCCCACCAAGAAATTTGGCAGCTTCTTCTCAACCTGTTTGTCATAAATGTGGCAGAAATGACTCCAGGACTGTGGATCACCTGAAGGTTCCCTCCAGACAACATGAGCAGAACAGACTGCCCTACTCTGCTGTCACTAAAAAGAAACAAGCAACCTTCTTTTATGGACAGATTACAGTCAGAGTAGAGCATGATATCTGCTGAGCATATATCGTCCAGCATAACTGAAACAATACTGCATGTTGTTTTGCAAACGTAAATGATTATTTTAAAGAAATGTTATGGGCTTTAGTTCAACCATAATATAATATGCTGCTTAGACAGCATTTGTTTTGGTTTTAGTACATTTTATTACTTTTATTTCATTCATTACTTTATTACCTGGAAAATGTCTTTAAATTATATTTGGCCTGTGTGACATTGTTCAATCATAAAAACAATTTTCAACATAAGCATGTTTAAAGTTCCATACAGTCTATAGGATTCTAATGATATTTTAAAGTGAGTTAAAGGCAGGAAAGGCCATTTTTGGTTATGCATATTTTTTCTCTTTACATTCCGATAGCAATCGCTGTTGTTGTCTAATATAAGTTGTCTAAATATATTTATACACGTTTATTAAGGCACAGGACCATAAAATGTTCATCCAATTATTGCACTTGATCCGAATATATTGATAGGACATTCTGCTTGCCTATCAAACTGTGTATATGTTCATGTGTTGTGGCTTTGGAGATGCTCTGAAGGGAGGGCGGGATCTTACGCTTTCAAAGCTAGCTTGCTATTGCTAGCCTCTTCGAACTTGCCTACCCTACCTTTAACAACAAAAGATAAATAGAAAGAAAATTTGTTTTACGTGACTGTTTGAAAACAGACAAAACAGATCTATTAAATGGAGTTTTCGTTTATTTGTTTTGACGCCATTTGCCTCAAATGTGATCATAATGCATTTCAGTGTAAAAATCATTCCTTACAAAGGTTTACAATAATGTCTAGCAATAATTCCAGAGGAATACAATATTGTATTTATTGTCATCGTAACAATGACAATGGGAGACAGTGCTGATGAGATTCTATTGCAAATCAAAGAAAAGGCAGTGAAGCTGTCAGCTAGCGTTTATTAGCATCTTCTGCATGCAGTTTCCCGAAGATCTAATTTCCCTTTCAATGGAACAGTCCTTAAGTTTGAGAAATACAAAAAAAAAGTGATATTGTGTTTAAGAAAAGTGTCTCGAGTCTTATGCAGTGGTGCGCGTTTTGAGTATGTAAAAGTGCCGTATAATTTCCAGTCACAGCTTTCGAGAACTGCCGTACATTCATTCATAGGCGGTTACGAGACGTTTTCACTCTGTCAATACTGACCCTGAAGTCCTCACAGTGATTAGCATGTGATTCAGAAAAACTGGAATGGCTATGAGAGGAAATATCCATGTGGAAAACAGTTTGGGATTCCTGGCGCCCCCTTTAGCGTGAGTTAAAAACATCATTCACAGTTCGGGAGGTGAAATCCCCCTGGACTTCAGATACACATCGGAAAGATGATGTAGTTCAGAAGACATTTATATCAGTGTTTGGCACATGGTCTGATGGGCACTGGGAGGCATTTGTGCCAGTAAGAGTCCAATTTGAACTTGAACCCAAAACAGTTCACTCAAAAAAAAAAAAAAAAATCACAAAAACATTTATTATTATTTAGCTGCTAACCTTAAACTCTAAACCCGTATGGCCGTTCTCTTCCAACACAAATGTTTTCTTTTTTAATTTCAGGCTACTTGCAAAAGTTTCAGAGTGGCTTTAGTAATTTGCATGAGGCTTATGAATGGCTTTTATGACACTTGTATGTTTTTTGAAGCTTGAAAGCTCTTCCCAACATTTTAACTGCATGGAAATTTAAAAAGTTCAACATTTCTGTTGCGTTCCACAAATGAAAGTCACATGGGTTCAAAATGTTAAAATAAAAAGTCAAAATGTAGTTGTAATGTTTTGACTATGAAAATGAATGGTAATGTTGTGTTATGTGTCATGTTTGTTACAATAAAAAAACTATAATCTTTGTAATGTTACAACTTCATTCTTGAAACTTTCTCTTAAATATTCTATTATTAGACTTCTAAAAAAAATATGACTATTCACGCTCATAAGACGGGGCTCTAGTGCCTTGTTAAAATATGAAAATGAATGACAAAAATTTTCATTTTGAGTGAACTGTTTCTTTAAGGTCAGGAATGTGACAGACATGCTTCTATCTGATGGAACTTCATATTGTGGCAATATTAAGCAAAATTGGTGATGCAGCCGTCAGAGTCGCTCAAGTTTCTCATAATTCATCTCTTGACGTCCACTGACAAGAAAGAACATCCAAAAACATTTTGTGGAAATCACACAACTGTGAAGCCTTATTTTCTGCAGATGATCAGACGATGGACGTTCTAGTATATTCCTAACACCGTCCAGTGGCTTGAATATGACGTGAGCATGTCAGTGAGAAAACGTGGACATGGAGGTCCGGGCCCGTCGGGTCCAGTTGAGCCCTGAACTGGCTCCTGTTTCAGGCGGCTCAACGGGCTGTTCGCGCTTCCGGAGTTTGGTGCCGAGCTCGATGAGACACTGATCCCAGTCTTCTGGAAGCAGCAACATCAGGAAGCCCAGGCAAATAATGAAGACAGCAATCAGTCGCACCGTGTTGAAGTGGATGTCACAAGTGTAGAGGTCCACCACTACAACACACAAAACACACAATAAGAGCCACTGGACAGTGCTGGCCTATTTTAATGATGCTTTTGAAACTCGACAGGATCCACTATCATTGTATTCAAAAGCAAATTTACTCTTAAAGAAGGTGCTTTACAATGGTGCTTTGGTAGTTTGGTTCCATAAAGGATTTCTGTTTCACAAAAGGTTCTTTGAAGTGAAAAAAGGTTCTTTAGCCCATTACAAGGTAAAGACATTAAGAACTTTTGACTGAATGGTTCTTTCGGCAACCGAACATGGTTCTGCTGTAAAGAACCTTTTAAAAACCTTTATTATTAAAAGAGCATATATAAATATCTAATTTTGTTTTCCACAGAAGCAATAAATAAATAAAACAAACAAACAAACAAATAAAATTATATGTTTCCAAGACAATAAGGACAGTTGTAAACCAATGTAAACAGCTGTAGAAACAGTTCAATAAAAGCTACTAATGTAAACGGACTTACTTGCATTGACAGGGACACTAAGCACAATGCCCAGTGAAATCAGTGTTGGGTATGTAATGGCAATTCCAAAGTTCACCAGAATATTGAACGCTGTACATGGAGAAGATGCACAGTGAGTTACAGATCAGCACAACAGCGTGTGGTTCTCTTAAACCTGTTAATCATTTTCTGTTGTATTCACAGTACCTAGTAAGAGTCCAGCCACTCCACACAGGCAGGCCCACGGGAGCTGGTCTATGGATGTGAAGTACTCAACGTGTGTGAAATACAGAATAACTGGCACAAAACTCATGAAGACAAAGTTTGCACCGCCGACAATAGTGAGAAACAGAGCTGCCTCTCCGAACTTAGCACTTCCCAACACAAGCTTGAAGAGGACCTGGAGGGCAAAACAACAGAATCAACAGCAATTAAAGCAGCAGCACAACCAGCATCCCTCAGTTAGTGTGACAGACACTCAGCAGTTTTCAAAACAATAGAGCCAGAAACAAGCTCATTTCCCCAAAATGAACCAATACATTGCTGTTTAGATGTCACTTTGTATTTTAAGAACCTGAGTGAACTGACGCCATAGTCATAATTGTCTCTGAGGAGGTTGTGTTTGGTGTTTGTGTAAATGTGTGTACTTATCCTAAAGGTATTGTTGTCTTAAATAGTTTTAATGTATGTAGCTTCTTTTAGTTACTTTTTGTTCCAGACGAGTAGCTTGACTGCAGTCGAATTACTTTCAGTTGAGTAGCTCTGCAATCTACAGTTTCAAGATTGAAAATGTTTTATCAAGACAAGATAAATATAGAAAGAACATTCAATATCTAATTTTCAAATGTCTCCCGGAAAGAGATACAAGGCCTTGGAAATACAGTGCCTTGTTTCTTACTGATTTTGAGTTTGAAATGATAAGAATAATCCAGCTTGTAAGTTTAGGTTGTTAAAACTATTCCCTAACATTTCCATTAGGTAACAAAGATGTTAAAAATGTTATTTTTAATGTTCTAGAAACTTCATAACATCTAGTTTTTTAGGCCTTGTATTAACATTGCTTGGTTATAAGAACGCTATTCAAACATTTATTATGTAACTTTTTAAAACATTTCATTAACAACTTGAATAATATTTTTGATATATAGAAGTAAATTTTTGCTACCGTTACTGCAAGACCATTTTTTGGTAACTTTGAGAGAACTTTTAGAGAATGTTAGCCAATGTTCATTACCTAGAGAACATTCCCTATTAGCTAGGAAAGCTGATATTTCTGTTCAGCTTTTATATTGATCATCCAGATGACTGCCAACAGTTCAAAATACATCATAAATCAATCGCAGAAAACAGATCAAGCGAGGTCAATTTAATTACTGAAACTGAGGAAAAGCGCAGCATTACCAGGACACGTTATTCCACGACTACAAACTCGATACGGTTTATTGACAGAACTGTAGACACGACCAAATGACATGATTGAACTGAAAAAGACGTGGTCGGTTATTGATTATACACACTCGATGAACAGCAATAACAAACAGGTGATATTATTGGAAGATGTTACCTCGTCCTTTTTATAAACTGGAAAAACTTGACTACAATATTAAAGGTGGAGGGGAATCTTTTCGGAAAAATGGCAAAACATTATTACACACTAATGATTTACAAACCTTAGGGGTGCATTAAGTAGTACATATTTTATTTATTTTACTATTATTACTGCTATTATTTTTATTTTATCATGTGTACATGAATATATGTATGTATACATACATTTGTATCTCTGTTTTCCCTTGCTCTGTTGGGGTAGGGTTGGGTAGTGTATGGTGGGTGAGGTTATATAAAATGTACAAACGAAATATGCAATTCCTAAAAAAAGGAAGTGATGTTACCTTGTAGAGAGCGGAGGCTGAGGCCGAGGCCACGACAAGAGTGATTCCAATAACAGAGTGACTGTGAAACCCATCAGCGTACGTCAGCATCACTATTCCTGCTATGGCCAGAATGGCAGCAACAATCTTTTAAAAGAAAATAACACCTATTAAAAAAGCCCTATATTGTTTGTAAAAAAGCCCCCATATTGTTTGTGCTCCTGTAGCTTAATTGGAAAAGCACTGTATTAGCAACACAACGGCTGTAGGTTTGATTCCCAGCGGAACACACACACTAATCACATGTATCCCTTCAATATAAAGCTATCTACAATAGCTTTATACCTCTTAAGGCTGATAATCTAATGCTTAAACTACTGGGTTAAGAATCTAATCCAAACAGTGTTAATCTATATTCCTTTAGACTCTAAAGAAATATATTAGGGAATGTCTTTAAGTGCCCTGATCAATAGTCCACTCCATCAGACACACACAGTGTGAACAATCAATTGTTTTGTTTTTCTCTCAGAGCTGCTCGTTGCCTCCAGAGAAGATTGATGGTTAAAGTGGATGACCAGCATCTGTCATTTTCATCTAAAGCCTCAGATCCAATTTCTGTTGTTCTCTTCTCTCACACACAGATAATCACGGTATTCATGGAGTATGCATATTTGTGTGTACTACAGTGAGAAATGTTTCTGGAGTGAGCTGAATCGAGTGCAGTACAGGAACATTACGAGCATGTCAGGAAGACAGATGATTCCCAGTTTTCCACCCGAAGACTCTCCTGATCATCTCACGCTCTATTCTCCTCTCGCTTTCATCCACCTCCTCCGGCTCTGTCCTAAAACACTCTCTTCTGCTTCACACTTCTGCATTTTGTTGTATTTGTGCAGTATTACCATCGTCTTAACAGTAGAAATGGCAAAAAATTACACAAAGAACACATAAAACCTGTCATGGACATTTCTGGGTCGTATTTCAAACCAGAATCTAAAGAAAAAAATATTAAATTACATTTTGAATTAGGAAACTTGAGGCTATTTTAAATTCTAATATGATCACATGGACATGTTTTACAGAGAAATTTTTGTAGCTATTTGCATGTCAAAAGTCTTGAATTCTTGAATGTGTAGGAGAGCAGCACCTTTATCTTACAAACACACTCTGAAGCTCGCCAATACAGAGAGTTTCTGCGCACAGTCTTCTATAGCATCTTCTCTAGATGCAAAAGTGCTTAACTTCTAAACACCCTGACTCACCAAAATCTGCCTGGCACTGCAGTACCAGTGTGTGTTTGGGGGTGGGGGGATCGGAGACAAAGGAACAAAGCAATGTTTCGTAGCACTTCATTCAGTGGTTCTGAGAAAAAACAGGAACAGAAATGAGAGACCAAAGGAAGGATTTTACTGTGACAGAAATCCAGAAAAATAACACAAGGTGGAGGTCTGCAAAAAGCTGCCATCTTTTTGTTGCTTGTAATACCATTAAATTTACAAGTTTAACTTTAATACACTCCCTAATTCTCCTAACAGCTACTTGTGACCATGGGTTGTGTTAAAGACATTTACACTTTTTACACATTTGGCAGACGCATTATCCAAAATGACTAACGGTGCATTCAAGTTATATATTTTCTCAGTATGTGTGTTCCCTGGAAATCGAACCCTCAACCTTTGAGCTGCTCATGTAATTCTCTACTAACTGAGCTACTGGTAGATGTCAAGAACAGTGTGTCATGGTTGTAGACTGTACAACACTTCTTTCTTTATATCTTTTTTCAGCTTTTCAGTCTTTTGAGTAATTTCATAAGATTAACTCTTAGAGGACCAGAACAGTTTATCAAGCATGATGAAAACTGCTGGATTTCATATTTAGAGTGTCATTCGATGATTGGCCCGCGCTCTCACCCGGACGCCCATGAAGCGATCCCGCAGCACGATCCAGGAGAGGAGAAAAACGAAGGCTTTGTTACAGCAGAAGAGAGCCGATACATCAGTGCTGTTGATCTTCCTCAAAGCCTGGAGATACAGGTAGTTTGTCAGAATCCACAGCAGCCCAAAAGGTGCTACCTTACTGAAGAACACCTTTGCTGTCAGTCCGTCGTCCCCAAAGAACCGACAGCACTCTCTGAAACAGCACACAGACGTACAGAAAACATTAGTTCAGGGCGCAGAACTCACACACACCTGATTTGTCTTCAGTCATACTGAGAACACAAAAGATTTTCATTTAGACTTGATTAAAACCAAGGTTTAAAGTCTCAGTAACAGAAACAAAACAAAGTAACAGAGTGATCTTATAGGTCAAGCTGTTGCTGGTGTAAATGAGAGAAATGTAAGCTGCATCTCATCTATTTTTATAACAAATACTTTGCCAGCTTACAATTTTAGGTTGTAAGAACTTTTCTGTAACGTTTCCATTATATAACAAAAATTATTTGTTACTTTTTGCTTGGTTACAAGAATGTTATTTAAACTTTTCTCATTCTGTAATGTTTTAAAATGTTCCACCAGCTACTTAAGAATAACTGGTGAATAAGAATAAGAATTTTTGATATATGATATATAATGTTAAAAACGTTTTACTAATGTTACTGCATGAACGTTTTTGGTGACTCTGAGAGAACTTGAAAACATTCCCTGTTAGCTGGGAACGCCTGTAACGCAAAATATCCAATGGATTGTTCAACCATTTAAAGAGAAACTTTACAGCTTTTTTCTCTCCTGCAGTATTCAGTGTCGACTGTCAGTGTGACTCAATGTGACGAACAAATACACTCAGAATTTTTTCTACTCTCAGTCAATGGCCATTAGACTCAATTACAGCTGTTCTCAGTTCACCTCTCTGTAGGAAAATGGTGTGATTGTTAAATACAGCCCAACACGGTCTGGTAGCGC
This sequence comes from Chromobotia macracanthus, assembly GCA_036877525.1. NCBI lineage: Eukaryota > Metazoa > Chordata > Actinopteri > Cypriniformes > Botiidae > Chromobotia > Chromobotia macracanthus. The sequence continues at coordinate 3,602,373 of JAZGTH010000070.1, read as the reverse complement.
AAAGTACAACCATTACATGAAGCTAATGATCATAAAAAACTCATATTCATCACACATATTCAGTTTAAAAATGTTATCATGAATTGTTGTCCTCATGTGTCGCTGTGGCTTTTAGCTTTGAACTGTTCTATTATAAATGGCAGCTAGTGCACGGCTGCAGTTGTCAAAAGTAACTTTTAAACAATTAACTTCATATGTGATTAGCTTTTTTATCTGGAAAAACAGACAAAAAATTGATGACGCATGCTGTTTGCAGGAGCATGCACAAATTTGTGTCCATCTGTCTAACTTTTGGCGCTCATAGCAAGAGAAAGTGAGAGGCATTGAGAAGCTAACAGGGAATGTTCTCAGAACATTGGCTAACGTTCTCTAAATGTCTCAAAGTTCTCTCAGTTATCAAAAAGTTTAATTTAAAATGTAAAATTTAAATATCATAAAAAACGTTATTCCTAAGTAGTTAGTGGAACGTTTTAAAAACATTACAGAACTAAAAAACATTTCAATAATGTTCTTATAACTGGACAATAATGTTAATACAACATCTAAAAACTTGACCTTTTAAACGTTCCTAGAACTTTCAAAATAACGTTTAACGTTTTTGTTACTTAATGGAAACATTAGGGAAACGTTCTTACAACCTAAAATTATTAGCTGGTTATGGGTAGGCACCTTTACTGCCCATTTTCACTTCTGTTTTCTAAAGCATTGGATCAGTCTGAACAGCACGTCCAACATTTTGGATGCATGACTTTGTCTATTTGGGAATTTTAATGAACTGTCTTATTCTCTCTTTTCTCTACAGTAAACACTTAAAAATTCGTCATTGTGGTGCTGTAATTTTGTCTGCCCCTGTACGATAAACAGCTTGTGCTTGTCAAAATTTGTAAGCTGCTTGAATAAAAGCATCGGCTAAATGATTAGATGTAAATTGAAGCATTACAGATGCAGCTCAACAGAATCTGTATTATATTTCTATTCCCAGATATTCTGGCCCTTGCATTTTTTTTAAGATGGAGCAGCAGGAGATTTTAGAGCAGGTTTAAATAAACAATGAGATTGCTTAGAATTCAGGACACACAAGATTAAAGGAGGGGGTCTGGAGAAAGTGTGGCCATCCACGAATTACTGCGCACTGCACAGTACTGCATCACCAGACGTGTCAGAAATGACCTCAGTGTCCCCTCAACACAGATTACCCAACAAATATTTCAATGGTTACATACAGTAACTACCTCTTAATCTTTGTATTCCTGTAGGGTAGGTATTTCGGAGAGGTTAGCGATAACAAAATGCTCTCCAAAGCCACAGCTCCTGCAATAGTATGCTGAGGTATGTAAATACATAGTTTGACAGGTAATTCGGACTGAATGCAATGATTGGATAAACATATTAAGGTCCTGAGCCACAGAACTTCCACAGAAGATATATGTCAATATATTTAGGTCTCATTATGCTATTGGGATGTAAAGAGACTTTCAACAAGCACAACAAAAAATGTTCCTGGAAAATTCACCTACCATGCCTTGAAAAAATGACATAACACACCATATTCATCACCAAAGGATGAATATATTAGCCTGGATTAAAGATGCTGTTTTTGAATAGTTATGTATTATACTATAAAAACAAATTTAAAAATAAACCTTGTGCCCCAGATACTGGTTTGCTGAAGTGAAAGGAGATGCTAACAGAGAGCTTTCTACACATATCACAAACTTTTAGTCTTCTGCTCACATTCTTACCTGAATCTCTGTCTTGGTGATTGTCTTTCCGGGCTCTTGCACATGTGGCCGATGTAATACAGAGGAAAGAAGAGACAGTTCCACGTAGTGGCAAACCAGGTGAGAGTAAAAGGCGCATCGTACTGCTTGAAGGTCAGTTTAGCCAGCTGGGTGGAGCCTGCCCAAGATGTGCACACGCATATTACCATGGCCACACCCCATATTGCTTTTTGCACCTGGACGGCTGTCACTCGCACACAGCAGTGCAATTTCTGCCTCCCTGTGCTTGACTCCGCCCCTGCCCCGCCCACCATCGCCTGTCCGTCTGCCGTGCCCACGACGTTTTCTCGTGGCCGGTCTTCCCCTACAAACAAACAAAAATTGAAGTAAGCCAACGATCAACGTATTTTTTTTTTGCATTCTTTTTCAATAGGAAATGTTTAATTTTGTTCGTTTAAATTTTATGTTAAAATACTTTCTCTTATCCCCTTATTTAACAGAGGAGTTGTTTTTTAAAAAGCAGATAAAGGAATGATACGGAAACTAGTTTGAAAAGGGCAGATAATTATGCAATTCCATTAGGTGACACTAATGGCACAATTTATACTATTAACCTTTAAAAATCTGGGCTGCTTGTCAAAAGTTTAGAGGGTCCATCACATGATATGCCACGAAAGTGACATAAACTACCATTTTGGTTTTCAGAGTTGCCGTGTTTTCGCTGGGTTCTTATTTTTCATTGAGCTATTTGTTAAATTAAGCACAGTTATTGCTTTTTAATTTTTATTTTCCAGCATTGCATTACACAAATTCTTCAACAGTTATGATGTTGCTGGAGTTCAAATTGATTGAAACCCATTTATTTCATTGACTTTTAAAAAATCTCTCTCGCCAAAGAAGTGAAACATCACTCGCTAACCAGCGAAGAAAGAAATCAATACCACAATTTACTCCTTCAACACAGAACCTGATTCAAACTGCCAAGACAAATACTTTAAAAAAAAAAAAGAAGTACTTCATGATACAGAAACCCTGCATTGAGTCTGTCTGGACCTGTCATTCACAATCCACTGTGGTACTGTTTAAATCACATAAATCAAGCAGCGTCCCCATCCATTCATAAACGCCTTTAAAAGCTTATTTCACACTGAGAATAATGGAGTGGAGTAATTATTCTGTCTCTGTCCCTGGAGTATTCAATCGCTTTATTCATGAGGAGATAAAGGTGCATACTAAGTACTGAACATCTGCTTACTCTCAAGAGATGAAACTCAAGAAGATACTTGATAAGAAGATTATGTATTAACATTTTTCCTGTGTTAACAATACAGTTATTCACAACAGTCAGCACAACTTCTTAGGTATAAATTATATACTAAATTATATACTACCTGTATACTATATTATACTATAATATGCTACATATAGACTCTAGTCTTGGTCTGGTCTTGCATTCTTTCCCCAGGAACACAATAAAACTAAATAACACTACATATAATTAAATGCATACATAACATTAGCTGTACCTCTGTACTCTTACACCAGTACATTTCTGAAATCACTTCTAGTAACACTGTAAAGCAGTTTGGAGATGATATGTGTTGTTAAAAGCTTTATACAAAATAAGATGGTAAGAAAATAAGAAGAAATAATATGGTTCATGGATCACTTTAACTCTGTGTGGAATTTAAACCTACAAGCTTTGGGTTGCCAGCCCAAAATCCTAACCACTAAGCCACATCGCGGATCTGGTACCCCTGCAAATCATTCTTCTGCTGTTCTTAATGGGCTGACAGTGCTCTTAATCTTACTGGAAAGCAAGAAACGCAACACTTTAAAGCAGTATTTTTAAAGCCAGGTTTTTTAAGTGAACCAGAGCCTGCCCTCAATCTCTTAATGTGCCTATAAAATGAGAACTGTTCAAGGCTTTGTGTTGTTGCACCAAGCTGCCCTTTTCAAAGTCGTGAATACAAATTGAACTGTTATTGTACCAGCACTGCCACTGTTTGTATTTTAAAGCTAAGCTCTGCTTTCCTGTACTCTCATAATGAAGTACCTCCATCACTGAGTTTAACATGTGGCTCATGATCTTACAGCAATGCGTATGGTAACCATGGCGACTGATCATCAGTCTGATGCTGATGCAGGTCTCTAGGGATATACACATACTGTAGACATCTAACAGGAAGAGCTATATTGGACTAGCTCCTCTTAAATTATAATTAAGAGCTGTGATAACTTGAGTTTAAAAGTGGATCCAAATCGAGCTACAGATCAACATCAACCAGGCCATTCAACAGGGAAGATTCCCAGAACATTAGCTGATGTTCCCTAAAACAATGATTTTCAACCTTTTGAAACTAAGCCCCCACCCCAGACCTCTCATATTATGTGGCACACCCCCCATGATAGACAGATAGATAGCCATGCCATCGTAAATCATATTTAATGGAAAACCTGCGCTTTTTATAGGTTTTATAAGAAAATGCAGAGGGAGAAATAACATATTTTTAATTATTTTTTCAATTATATATGATTTTTATAATAAGAGATTTTTATATAGATTTTCATAGTTTTTAATTTTGTTCACATTATAATAGAATGAGTACCTGAATGATGACCCGTGTCTGCTTTTTCATGGAAAAAGTTGCGCCCCTGCTGAGAACCAATGCTCTAAAAGTTTTCTCAAAGTTATCAAGTAGAACTTTTTAACGCTATATATCATGTATCAAAATGTTATTCTGTTGTTGTTAGTGTAACATCTTGACAGAACATTAACACAGAACTGCACAATTTAAACATTCCTAGAACTTGCAAAATAACATTTTTAACGCTTCTGTTACTTAAGGAAACATTACGGAAATGTTCTCCCAACCTAAAATTGTTATCTGTTACTGTTGTTCACCACTGTTCCAGGTTGCTTTATTTAAATCATCAAATGAACTCCTCAACACAAGCCACATCATATAGCTGAACTATTTTTCATTAACACAAACACACAACAGCAAAAACACTGCAGCCTGCCATCAAAACAATGCAGCATGTAGAAACTATAAGAGGCGTAATAAAGTGTTCTTCAACAGAAGACCACACGCACACCCTGTTACTTAAATTAAATATCTCTGCAGTGAAAGTGACATATTTGTCAGATATGGTAACCCATACCCAAAATGTGACCTCTGCATTTAACCATCACTGTTGAGGAGTGAACACACACTGCATGTCGTGAACACACACCCGGAGCAGTGGGCAGCACAGGGGAGCAATTGAGGGTTAGGTGTCTTGCTCAAGGGCACTTCAGTTGCTACCTGCCAGTGCTGGAATCAAAACAGCAACCTTCTGATTGCAAGCCTGACTCACTATCCAGTAGGCCACAACTGCCCTGAGATGAAGTTCTGGTGAAGTTCTCCACCTGTGAATTCAGAAACATGTCTTTAGTAGGACTGATTAAGTCCAGATGAGAATAATGTCCTGCTAATGGCAAAGTTATTCACCTTCACATGGTAATTTAAATGGTGTATGAAAGTGCCCACCTTTACAATCCTTTCCTGGACCACCATATGAGTTAGGAACACAGATGAGCAGACAGACATTGTTTCACCACAATAAACAGACCATTCATCATTCATTCTGTGCATATGTTTAGTGCTCAAACAAACAAACCAATTTAAACTAACAATCTAAAATAAACTTAATCTAAAACTATCAAAATTATCCGTGACTTTAGTATCCTGGTAAATTTGAGCACAGTTTAAATTTATTTCTGAAAAATCTTTTAAATCAAAAGAATGAATCCAGAAAAAATATATTTTTCACACACACACACACACAAAAATTGCAAAATGACTCACTGTGTCAAAAAAAGATTAAAATATGAAAATAATTTCAGAAACATCAAACATGAACAAAGAGCATCTCCATGGCAGTGGTCAAAGCTTACGGTCATCAAATGCCACAAAAGTTCAGCCTCAAAGATCACAGGTGTGTCCCAGATTTATATCACCACCTCCCTCAGCAAAAACTGGCAAACACAGTGAGCTTAAAAAGTGTCAAGACATTTGGTGCAGATGCTGGTATAATGAGCACAAAATATAAACCCACAAGCAATGAAAAAGAATTATAATTTAATGAGCTATCTTTGTGCTGATTTCCTGTATCACAATGAATTTACATTTGAAGAAAGCCAAAGAATGCCTTCAGCTCACAACAACAGTTGCTGAGTCAAACAGCAATAGATAATCTATAATGAGAGCTGAAGTCATCAGGTCCAATGATTGCCTGCTGTGCATGTATAACTGCTATAAAATATCAGCCTGCTTTACAGGAAGAGGTAAAGGTTTTAGTAACGTTCAAAATGCCCAGTGTTTTAGACATTGTATTAATGTTATTGCTCGGTTATGAGTAGGGTATAATGGTTTTGATATATAACGTTAAAAAACAGTATACTAACATTACTGAAAGAATGTTTTTGATACCTTTCAGAGAACTTGTTAGCCAATGTTATGAGAACGTTTCCTGTTAGCTGGGAGAGCATTGCCATGCCTTTTCTAGGATGATAATGTATCCGTGCATGCTGCTAAACAAACTATTTTTCAGCTTGGAGTGAAAAATAAAACTGAAGTCTTGTGGTAGTCTCAACCTCAGATGACACCTCTGTCTGGTTCTGCAAGACTCATGCTGATGGATTGTAATTGACTTGAAATTCGAGGCATTTGAGAAGATTATTATTTCTTTTATCCACTGGGAAAATTATACTTACACGATCATTTTTATCCTGTTTTGAACGTGTCTCTGAACTCGGATTAGTCTTCCGTAGCTTTCCTCCCTCCTATGTTAGTCTCTGCAGTGCAGATCTCTCGTGCTGATAACAGCCCATTCTTTGTAGTGCCAACTCTCTCCTCTCTCTCTGTCTCTCTCTCTCACTCTCCATCTCTTTCTCTCTCTGTCACTCTCTCTCCCTCTCCCCTTCTGTCTCTCTCTCCTCTCTCTCTGTCTCTCCTCTTTTCTCTTGTCACTCCTCCCTCCCCTCCTCTTCCTTTTTACTCTCCATCTCTTTCTCTCTCTGTCACTCTCTCTCCCTCTCCCCTTCTGTCTCTCTCTCTCTCTCTCTCTCTTACTCTCCATCTCTTTCTCTCTCTGTCACTCTCTCTCCCTCTCCCCTTCTGTCTCTCTCTCCTCTCTCTCTTACTCTCCATCTCTTTCTCTCTCTGTCACTCTCTCTCCCTCTCCCCTTCTGTCTCTCTCTCACTCTCCATCTCTTTCTCTCTCTGTCACTCTCTCCCTCTCCCCTTCTGTCTCTCTTTCACTCTCCATCTTTTTCTCTCTCTGTCACTCTCTCTCCCTCTCCCCTTCTGTCTCCCTCTCTCCCTCTCCCCTTCTGCCTCTCTCTCCCCTTCTGTCTCTCTCTCTCTCTCTCTCCCTCTCCCCCTCTGCCTCTCTCTCTCTCTCCTCTTCTGTCTCTCTCTCTCTCTTTCTCTCTCTCCATTTCTGTCTCTCTCTCTATTTCTGTCTCTCTCTGGTTCAGTGTTTAAACAGCATGGAAGGCCACAATCCTCAGCCTCCTCTTACAAATGCTGCCTCCACTCTCTCTCTCACACACTACGGTGCAGGTCCATGTTATGTTGTAATGGCAGCCGTGAGCTTGTCAGGAAGCCGTGGGACAGCACAGCAAGATCTCAGACTATCAGAGATGAAATAGGAACACACTGCCATCTGGGTGACAGTGGTACCGCTCTGCAGTGCAGCAACCCATTGATTCTGGGAAAAGCACATAAATCTGTAAGCTTTTAGTGGCTTTCTCTCTATGCTTAACGCTTCCTGAAAGGAACATTTCAGGTTGAAATACAAGTTAAGCTCTAGTGAGAGCATCAGAGGAACACAAAAAACAAGTTCCTCTGGTCCCTCGGTTTTTAAAAACAAACTAAATGTAGTAATGCATTTGTAATGGAAATCTAAAGCCGTATTCACACTGATCTGACAAACAACAAAAACGACATTCTAATAGACATTTTAATATAAATGTCAGTGTTTGTTGCTGTTTGTCAGATCTGTGTGAATTAGCTTTAAGGAGAAAGGGTACAATTGCATGATATACTTACATTTTTAAGAGCATTTTTGTTAATGTCTGTGTGAACTGGAAGTTGCAACGAACTTCAGTTTTCTGACTTTTTTTTTCAATGGGAGTTGATTGACTCGAAAATAAAGCTTACAGCAGACTGAACGTTTGGAGGGGAGTGGTTAACAGCTCTGGCTCCGCCCAGACCAATCAAACTACTGATGTCAGTAGAGAAGGTCTGTCGCTCTAGAGGGGAAGTACTTTTTCAGATAAATCATTTATAATAAACATTTTCATAAAATAATAAGAATAGTATATTTTGATTACACGGTGACTTTATTTTTTTTAAACCTAATAACTAGCCAATTGTTTTAATCATCTGATCCATACTGCGCATAAACATGACACTGGCTACAAGCTCTAACCCGATTGGCTGAATTAACACAGGATTCCATGTTTTGTTTTTATCAATCTGCCTGGAGACAAAATGTACAAAGTCCCAGGTTGATACACAGAACTAGTAAAAACAACGAACTTGCCATGGTAATGGCATCAAATCTTTACATGTCTGTCAGAGTCTCTTCCAAAACCAGAGAGTGGCAAACTGCATTCATTGTAGTGCAACTTTCTGTTTTCCAGTCATCCAGAACTGAAGTGGCAGATGCCCTCATAAATGAATGCTGTCATAAATTAACATTAATTTATGCTGACACAATCCATGCACTTCCAAACTCTTTGTTTATGCTCTGCAGTGATGCTGTTCCAAGTCTGCAAAGTGCATCAAGACAAAGCCTCCATATGCCTCCAATTATAGAAAACATTATTCAGCATTATATCATAAAACATGCACGAAAATATGTTTTCTTGTGCAAATTGTTAAGCCTGAATATTCTCATCAAAATCCTTCACAGTATAACAGAAAGTTTATGCTTTAGGTGCCGTAACTGGTCACCATTTCTTTTAATAGTGATGTGTGTTTGTGTTTTAAAAGTTAAAATACCTTTTTTAATCCAAGCTAAACAAGTAAATGAAACTGAGTTGCCATTTGTAGATGTTTTCCCTACATAAGTGTTAACAATGAGGTTTTCTGGCACCAGCAAAACACTGCTCTGTTTTCAGATTTGTGCATGTACACATACAGTATACACATTTTGTACAGTATCAGATACTGTAACAGTGCATTACTTTGGTGATGTCATAGCAGGAAGTCACTCTGGTGATGTCATAGCAGGAAGTCACTCTGGTGATGTCATAGCAGGAAGTCACTCTGGTGATGTCATAGCAGGGACAGGGAATGTACGGGTGCATCATGTTTACAAACAAGATGCTTTTATGTGTCAACAGATGTGTAGTCATGAAAGCAAGAGGAACAGAGAACGCTCTCAGAATGTTGGCTAACATTCTCTAAAAGTTCTCTCAAAGTTTTGTAACCCTATGTAATGTATAATAACAATATATAATATATAATATAATAATGTACTGTAAGCTGGGTCTGCATTGTGTGTGTGCAGCAGGTCAGGAACACTTGTAATGTCCAGCTGGTAGAACAGATGCTTGGGATGTAACACTTTGTTGTGACCCTGCTTACGCTTACCAACACAATAGAGAAACTCATATCCCTGCCAGATAGACACTGTGTGTGTCTGAACACCTATTCTACCTCAGTGTATGCCCACAGGCCAGCAAAGAGATGACTAAAATAACCGGACAGCTACAATGAATGTTTCTAAAGAAGCTGCTGGATGTTTGTGAGTTTCGTGGCATCAGATTTTGACAGAAACTCAGTTAGTTTTGCTTTGTCAAAAAAAAAAAATGTAGTTGTGCCTTTATGTCGGTCAGATGACCCCCATCTGTACCCCAAGCAATGCTGGTCTTTTGTAATACAGTATCTCTACCTCTGCCTCATCCATCTCTCTACCTCATTCTGTAAGTGCTTCAGCACAGCTTCTAACCCCTGCAGAAGACAGACTGCATTAACAGACTGGAGTCACGCCAGCTCCCTCTGCCCAGATCAATATATAACAGATTGACTGTGAGTTCCCTGCCGCATCCAATCGATGAGCTACTGTCGCAGGTGTCTCCCCAAACAGAGCTTTTCACACTGAGGTGTCCACCGTCTACAGGGCCCAAGCAACCTGACAGTTAGCTCGTAAACTTCGACTGAAATACTAATCCAGCCTAATCTGTAAACACTTCAGACAAGCGCATTAAAACTCATTAATAAAGTACTAGACACCATTGTAAGCAATCCATCAGGTCCTGTAAACGCAGGTCTACTTGCTCAGTATGGATCACTCAAGAATACTCCACTCTGGAACACATATGGAACACATAAAAGAAAAATCTGGCTGAACTTTGTAACAAATAGGTTTTTGAACTATTTTAAGGGTATGCCCAATGCCATGCAACACAGTTTTGTATAAAATAATATCGGTAAATAAACAGGTTAGTTAAAATTAATTTAGAAAAAATGACTCGCATGTATTAATAAGAGGTGCGTGAAGTAACTTGCCATGTTTGTTTGTATTAGAGAGTATTTGAGTCACTTTCTAAATACAGTCTGTATTCATTCTTTATAAGTGCCGAGAACTCACTTTCACAATGGTACGTAGTTGAAAAACATAGCAATGTCTCTTGAGCGTGATACGACTTCCTATCAATGTTTGGTAATCCAAACTATAAAAAGTGTTTGAAGTCATTTTTAGGCCTGGACGAGAGCTCTCCCCCTCCAGCGTACTGAACAAAGACAGACCATCCGTTTCCACTCACGCAAAACGCCTCTCAGTCAGCTTGACATGCATCCAAACGTATCGAAGGCAACATGCTAAACTTATTTACAGACTTAAGCTTCAAATCAAAAGCGACTGTCACCGAAAACACAAACAGCAATACAGACATTAGATTCTGTGTCATGCGAGAGGGGTGTAAAATATGTTTGATTGAAATGCTTCAAATTAAGTGCTGGGTATGTACCAAAAAAATGTACTTGAAATGGCCCATTGGCTTCCAAACAGGGACACAGAGTGCTTCTGGAAGCCAATATCTGAACAGAAAGACTTCTGGCAATGAAAGTGCATGAGTCACATCAGTGTAATGACTCACTGCAGGTTTAAAACAGCTTTTTACTTCTGCCACCCTGCATCAGATTTAATGCTTGATGGAGCAACAGCCGGGTTTAAAGAACCCATTGGCTTAATCTGCGAGTTATCTCGGCACTCACTAGTAGCTAATGACTAAACACTTTGAGGCAATTTTGCAAACAATGAACTGTGCCCTTGGATTGGTTATTTGGATGTGCCATCTACAATGCAATCCCGTGACAATTCACAACTATTTTAAGTTTTAGCAATTTTATCACTTATTCATATGAATTAGTACGATCTCATTTGTATGTTTTCGTTCAATCGCCCGCAGTAATGCTTAGGTTTAAGGGTTGAGTTAGGGGCAGACTTTCGTGCTTTGTTTTTTCTAAAATTTGTATGTTTTGTATGAATCACGATCCGAATTTGTATGAAATAGTCTCTTGTATCAAATCAATATTTCGTGTCTGATGATTTACTTGGAAAGAACGTGGAAAGAAGTGGATAAGAAGGAAAGAAGCCTTGTGGGTTTCTTCATAATTATTTGACAGCGTCAGTTACTAAGTAAGAGATAAGAAACAGTCGGATGGTTGTTATCATAGCGACTGATTCATTAAAATAATTATGTGAGGAAACCCACAAGGCTCAACAGATCTTGTAACTGTCAATTTCCAGCCTTCAGAAATTGTAGAAGCCTTAACAATTTGACTGCAGGCGGGCCAAAACCACTACAACAGAGCGAGAGGACCCTCGGGTCTAAGCTACAGCTGAAACCAAAGACTGATGAGTGTGTGTTTAACATCCCCACCTCATTCACTGAAAGACTCCAGTGTATAGCCGTTTCCACTGATTCCATCTTTTGGACTAGATTATTACAAATCAAGCCCGTCTGTTGATATACATGCATAAACACGTGTGATGAGAAATGAATAAGAATGCCAAAGCACCAAACACACGCTTAAAAATTAAAGCTCTCAAAAGTTAATCCCAGCGATGCCATTTCTGCTTCCCCAAAGAACCATTTAGTCAAAGGCTCTTTAAAGAACCATCTATTTCTTTCCTTTTGTACATCAGAAGGGTTCTACAGATGTTAAAGGTTCTTCACGGAACCATACAGCCAAAAATGGTTCTTCTATGGCATCGTGAAGCACCTTTTTTTAAAGCGTGCAGAGCAAGAGAAAGCCATCAAGGCCGTCTCATACGCTTGAGAGAATCCACGCACAGCAGAAGAGCTGTCAGATGACTATAGATTTGTAGACGCTTTCTTTAGATGCTGCTGCTCATCATCTCAGATCTCAGGTCTTTTGGGGGACGGTAACTCATACTATGAACATGCATGTAGTCAACCTTAAATAAACCCTGGGCCTACACAAGTTTGATACAGAGCACAAAACAGCCACTTCAGACATAAGGAGAATGCAAACTCATAATCTCTGTCTCTGTTATACATTCTTAGACTAAGTTTTAAAAATCCATACTTTATACACATCTAGAAATAGTAAAGCAACAATTATGCAATGATTTACAAAAATATTGCACATAAAAAAATGACACTTTAAGAAACCCATCACACAAGTGCACACACATGCAACACACACACATGCAGCACACACACACGCAGCACACACACACACGCAACACACACACACGCAACACACACACACGCAACACACACAGCTTCTGGAGCTACAGCATAGGGTTCATCCATCACAGCAACTGGAAAGATGAGACATGTAATCAACATGATGTACGAAGCAGCCGCTCAAAAGGATTTTTCATCGAATCAGTATGATAACAATATTAATAAAATCTATAATCGAATTGAAACTGGGTTAATAATATTCATAATAAGGGTGAAAACACTGCAACAGTTCACACTCTCGAGGACCAGTTTGTGTGGGTGTAGGTTTATTTACAAATTTGTACCCAAAAGTAAGAAAAACCTGACAAATCTGAGCAAAACCTCCTTTTGATGACGTCCTCATTTGTAAAAACGTTATAAAATATAATGAATACAGTTTTTCATTATAAAAATGCAGAAAGATATGTTAAGGTTAGAGTGTGGGTTAGTTAGATTATAGTGCATATAACTAGCTGTGCAAGTCTACGGGATGTACCCATTTAGATAGATAAGAAAGCGTGTGTGTCTGCATTAAGTTCATACACTTAACACTTTAAAATAGGTATGAGAATTTGCATTCATAATGTAAAGAGAAGCAATGATTTATGCGTCTCAGTTACTGAAAAAATAACATTTAATATTCTTAATACATGCAGAAAACCCTTCATTGTTTGTCACAAGATCCATCATGATATTAACTCCTTTCAGAGTCAAGAAACAATCTACCGGATAGGCTGAAATTCCTATTTTCCCTGTTTATTTTTGATCATTTCACCCATCAAAATCTTACACATTTCCAGATGACATCTCCTCATCTACCGGACAGGCTGAAATTCCTATTTTCCCTGTTTATTTTTGATCATTTCACCCATCAAAATCTCACACATTTCCAGATGACATCTCCTTATCTACCGGACAGGCTGAAATTCCTATTTTCCCTGTTTATTTCTGATCATTTCACCCATCACAATCTCACACATTTCCAGATGGCATCTCCTCAGCATTGCATCTAAATGGTGATCAAAGTTTCATCAGGAAAGAAACGCGGATCTGATGCGTCTTTTCAGCACAGTAACCGAGATCGCACACACGGAAAGCGCAGAGCGCAAACATCTGCACCGGTGATGCGTAAAGGGGACGTTTGGTGACCGCCTGCGCTGGGCTATTTTAGCGCATGCATTGCAGTTCAAGCCCATGGAAAGATAAAGTCTGGTTAAAAAAAATGCATGTAAAACAATGAAACAGGGTGTGGAGTTCAGTCACGAACCGGGCTGCAGAGCTCCGTGGCGCACATACCTCTCACTTTGGTCAGGGTGAGCACCGGACTGTTACAAGCGGACAGCGGCGCGACCCGGGCCGAATGCTTCTTCATTCTGACGAGCTCGGATGGACGGAGCTCAATCCGGGTCGACTACATCCCTAAAGCCGGTTGTGTCCACACTGCACGAACTGTTCCGGGCTCTGGATGTCTCCTCTAGTCCCTGGTTTCTGCAGAAACTGGTGTGGCTCCCCTCCCACCAGCACTCTGCGGTATCCTCCTCCATTCGGGCGTCATGCGCTGTGACTTCTCCAGTCGGGACAGCCACAGTGCTGCAGTCGGTGAGGGGGGAGCATCTTGTCATTTCTTCTGCCTTGCAAGCTTTTCTCAGCAGTTTTTGCATGCTGGACATCTATAAACCCTCTACATACCAATGAATTAACCTCCCCCCCCCCTTAACAAACGTAAATGTAACATTCCAGAACACCAGAGACTTCATGTAAATACAGGAGATGATTTATCAAGAACATCTGAACTAGAACTAACTTTTAACATTGTGCATATGCATTAATAACATTGAATTCATATGAACAACTTGCATCGTAATAGTCAACTTTAGCTATTTAAATCAACCATGCAGTCTTCTGAGTACACTTCTTAGCCGAAAACTTCTGGCGCTGCAGTATTAACCAGTGATTTTTCACAAGACCCCTCTGCAGAACAAATAACATGGAAGTAAACTTTTAATTAAAGGTTTTTGATTCAAATGCATGTAACATTTTGGTTTCCGAAACCTTTTGGCCAGTGTTGAATGTCAGTTATCTGAATGTTTTTTAGATGTTTGGAAATTGTTTGGAAATATTACATAAGGCCTTTTTGATCACATTTGGCAGAGGCAGCACTCAACAAGAGCATATTCTGTCTGATCTGCTATATTTCTGAGGCATGTTTTTCTAAATGTCCTCAAAAATACAGTGACATTTGAAGTGGTCCTCACTACGGTCCATAAAATGGCAAAATCCTGTTTGACAAACAGATCTGTGTTAGAGTTGGGCTTAGAAAACATCATTAGTCTGAAGTAAAAATAACGTCAATGCAATGTCCTTACTAATAAAATGAATCCAACCTGTGTGTGTGCACAACATTTCTTCCTGCGGTCAGAAATCATCTAAATTATTTACCATCCAGACCTCTAACAAAAGATTTAATTATGTCCTCAACTGTCCTGAACTCTAACCTCCTATTAACCTCTCTCTTTCTCTTTCTCTCTTTCTCTCTCTCTCTGTTTTTATTCACTGGAATTCCGACCATTTTCCACTGCTGTTTTCCTCGCTTCTAGGCATGTGTTTACAGTTCGGAATGACTGACCATGATTTACAGTTTACATGGGTTGTGATGGAATAACGTGACGAGGACCAGAACAGGATCTCTGGAGCAGAACATTTCAGTTTACATCTGTGATCCATCACAAGTCATCACAAGGTTATAATACGAACATCTGTTCCATCATGGACTAATACGATCACATTTTTTTCATTATTGCCTTATTATTACCTATAACCTTTCAACAAAAGCATCATGCAGCACTTTGACCTACAAAACTAGGTCTACCAGCTAGTATTCCAGATCATCAACCATCAAGACCAGTTTTGACCACCGAGGGCCAACTAATGACCCTAAATGACCAACATGGACAAGCTGAAAGCTAATGTACAACCTTAAAGCTGCACTCTGTAACTTTCACCTCTCTGTCGCCATCTCTGTTTGAAACATAAACATGCAGGTTACCTGACAATTTCTTTTACATGTTGAAGTCAAATAAAGCCAAACAGAAATTTCCTGGGAAATCAGACCAGACAGAATAAATTATAAATCATTATTATAAACTTACCATTGTAAATCTGGGTAAGGTAAGGAGACCTTTTTAAGCACTAATCTATTTTGTACATGTATTGTTTCTTTTTTAACAATAAAATATGGATTGCAGCTTTAAGATGGTTGTAGCTGGATTTTATAGCAGCACTGTGATTATTTTGCATGAAAGCTAATGTTTTCATATTACCCTTCAGGCGGATGAGTGTGAGCTTACAGTTAAAGAAAACCTCCAGCGACAGCATCAGTATTTCCTTCCAGCCTCTTGAGTAGATACAGTACTATATTTATGTTCACATATGATGTACGATTGTATTTTTGTTCATATGTGATGTATATGATGTATGTTCATATATAAGGCTTTGGCATACAAATGTGTCTGTAAGGCAGGGTATGTGATTTGTTCCAGAAACATTTTTTGTTATGCTGGTTGAAAGTCTCTTCACATCCTGATAGCCAGAGTGGTCTAAATATATTTACATCAATATCTTCGGTGAAAGGCACAAGAACATAAAATGTCAGACCTAATACAATGATAGAATGTTCTATTTGCCTGTCAAACTATGTACATATTCATGTGTTGGGGGAGGCGCGTCTTTGGAGACAATTTCAGAGCTAGATTGCTATTGCTACATTACCTTTAAAGGGATAGTTCACCCAAAAATGAAATGTTGAAGAATACCGACGCTGCTCTTATTGGCATACGATGAAAGTGAATGGAGACTAAAGCAGTCAGTGTTTTGTGTGTAATGGAAGAAACTGATTCTTATGGCTTTGGAACAACACAAGAGTGAGTAAATGAGGACAGGATGTTCATTTTTCAGCAGAACTGTTACTTTAAGAAAAGTTTTTCACGTATTTGTGGAATGTGAAAGAGTATTTGGCAGTCATTTGCAAACTGCGTGGGGATTCTGTTTATGGTGCAGCATGAAGTGAATGCGCTTGGTAGGAAGCAGACATCAGAAACAACCATTATTTGAGTGGGCAGAGGGAAGCCTCGCTCGCTCACGACAGCTTATCTATTATTTACTACACACAAAAGAAAAGAAGAACTCAGTGGATCATGATGGTGTGTGTGCACGCTATAGGAGTTCATTCTCACGGGTTTAGATTTCTTCAGACCAATACTTTCATCATCACAAAACATGTACAGTCTTATTGAAAATCTGTTCAAGCATAACTAATGACATCAGTAAGGGGGGTATACTGTGAAAGTCAGATCCCAGTAAGTAATATAGATGAGTATGCAAAACATCAAACACACAGAATCAGCCTCCTACACCGCAGTGCTCACAATGAGCGCAGATGTGTGGGCAAACATATCTGAATCCCTATCGGCAGGCTGCCGTTTTTGGTGATGGTTGGCGGTGGATTTTCTTATCCTCATATTATTAAAGAGACCAAAAATTCTTTAATTTCTCTCATGTTGTTCCAAACCCATTTAATTTCATCTGAAGAACACAAAGTTTTTAAGAATTGATCTTGTTGCTTTATCATGCAATTCAAACAAATGCGGATTAAAATAAAATATGTCCAGAAGCACCACAAACATAATCATTATGCACTATATCCAAAGACTTCTGAAACTATATAGCCGACACTCTTAGAAATAAAGGTTCTTGAAAGGTTCCTCACAGTGATGCCACAGAAAAAACACTTCTGGTTCCCCAAAAAACCTTTAAGTCAAGGAACAATTACTTTTATACCTTTTTATAGTCTAAAAAATCTTTTTCCACTACAAAACACCATTTATGAAACAGAAAGGTTCTACAGATGTAAAAGGTTCTCTATGGAAGCATACAGACAAAAATGGTACTTCTATGGCATCGTGAAGCAAGAGTTTAGTACATTATAGCTTTGTGTGAAAAACAGACAAGTCCATGTTCCTTGAAAATTCACCCTAGCGTTCTTTGGCACATTTATCAGAAATAAAACGTCAAATTTGTGAACAAAATGCTCTTCTGAGTTGCTGAGATGCAGTTTACAGTTTATTTTAAATAATGGAGTCAATCCTGGGGTGACTGTGTATTCCGCCCTATTAAAGCAGCTCTGACACTAGGCTAAGCACTCGCTCACAACCCCTCCAGAACTCTGGTTCTCTGCCCGTCTTTTCTGACTCCTACATCAATGCTTCAGGTTAGATGACACACTTGTTGTTCAGTGCACATACAGAGAACGGCAGAAACCTCGACTGTAGCCATCTGCCCAGGGAATCCATTTGGATTGTTTACTTCATCCACTGCTTTTACAGTACACTAAAAACAGGTTGAATGTTGCCTCAATTCTCTGCAGCGGTTCAGGCAGCCTGTGGTCTAATGTGCCAAAAACATAGGGACATATTTATCAGAGCCATTACAGAAATAAAAACACACTCGAGCCAGTTTCATTCTAGATGCAGGCTACATTAAATCACAAAATGTTTGGCTTCGGGCCACATGCACACTTTTAGAGATTCTTTCTTTCATCAGCTTTTATTATTATTACCACAAAGACACAACAAATTACAGTCTGTTTCACTCTCACATACGCTTCTGAAACCCGCAGTCACTGTAGCTCTTTATGAGGGGTCTTACTAAAGGTACTTACTGAAGATATGAAAAGTGAAACTAGAAATACTACAAAAACTGTCATTATCTTTTCGTGAAAGGCTTAAACTGTCCTCAGATCAGCAGAAACTGCAAACTATGACTCTGTCGCTCCAAAACCTGGCCCTGATTTGTTTCAATTCTGTTCACTTTTTATTGCACGTTTAAACTGGGATGATTTAAGATAAAGCTAATGCTAATGGGAAGAAGCTTTACTGATGTATCCATTTCTGTACAAGACAAGCTCATGTTATTTTCAATGCATATTTTCAAAGGATTTCAACAACAGCCTGTACAGGTGTTGTAAATAACAGGGTTTATAGTCAAATAAAGGTAAGCACTTAAAGGTAAGTCTTTGCGTTTTGCTTTGGATTATTTGGTGGATGAATGTTATGCATTAATTAATCTTAGGCTGCGTAGTCAAATAGTAAGTTAAAGTAAGCTAATATTCACTGGTAACACAATAAGGCTGTGGAACAGTAAGTTTGGTTACTTCTGTATTTTGATTTTCATTGAAATGCCCAAACATATTGTGTGTTACACAATTTATTGAAATATACTGTTTTCAGCTGTATTTTTCATGGTTTAAACATAGATGTGCTTGCTAGTATGGCAATACAAATATTAACTCTGAACCAGAATAATGTTACTGTCCTGTTACGCATATTTTCAACACAAACACCACCATATTCGTCAATAAAGAATTTAAAACAGTGCTTTTTGAATGTGATAACCACCATTACTTTCTATAACGTGTAAGAAAACAAACAGCTACTGCTGTTTTTTTAAATACATTGCTTTGCTTTGTATACTGCAGTAATACATCTCTGTTTGATCGGGTTTCTCGTTATGATAATGAAGAGCAGAGACAGGCAGGGTCACTGTAAACACAAGAGGGACATCTTGTGGGTGTATTAATGAAATGTGAGAAGAGATTCTATGTGCTACAACACAAAATTTTTTTATTGGCAGATTGACTTCAATAAGTAAAATAACAAATTAAAAAATAACTTAAATTACGCTTCAAGAGAAAGTCTATTTTAATAAGGCCCACTATGATTTTTAACATTGTGACATCATTTTCATGACAATTAACTCCTTTTACCCCCAATTTACATTACTGTTAAAACTTGCATTCTCTCTGCAATATGAAATATGAACATTATATAATATTTAAATGTACATCAGGATAGTATTTGTTGCATTATAATTGTCTTTCTGAAATAAAGAAAAAATACTGTATTGACAAAGACGATTTAATGAGAACCTCCATTTAGAATAATTTACAGTACGCAAGCGTGCTAGTGGGACAAAAACTTTGTGTAAAGAACAATTATCTCCTATAAGCGGACATAATAAATATGGTGAAATGAATACTTCTCCAGAAAAGTACCCTACATTATTGGTACAGTAGTATCATATGGTTTGGACATGTTAATTTCATGGTACTCTTTGAAATATCCTGATATACATATAAATAACAAGGTACAGTGTATAAACATGGTAACCATTCAATGCAATAACGATGCCATCACAACACTATGGTACTTTCATGGTATGTTTTGCTATTGTTATGGTTATACATCTTCCTCATTTGTTTCCCACCAGCAAAAATCTCACCTTTAAAAAAACCCCACACAGACACAGTACAAAAAACACTACGAGAGTTTATGTTCTCTGAAGAGCAGCAGGGGGCGCTGTGGGCACATTCTATAGCTTCTTCAGAGCAACACAGGCTGTAAGGGCAGAAACACTGACTCTACCTTGAGTCATCTGACAGACACACAAAGCAACTGATTTAACAGGACTAAGGAGTCTGACTGTGCTCAGATACGTAATAGAGGAGCTGCTGAGAAACAATATAGAGTAAAGAAAGAGAGAGAGAGCAACAGGACAGAGAGACAAAACGGAGATGTTGGTAACGGGGTGTTTGGAGGGAAGCTGTATTTGTATTTGTTGTACGCTGCCACACAAACTGAACACTCCAAATGCAATTACTGTATCAGACGCATGACAAGGAAAATGAGGAAAGAACTAAGTGTGCTAGACAAGCAGTTAAACAAAAAGAGATTGGGAAAAGTTAATGAGAATGCCACGTACACACTGCACCTAAATACAGGTGTCACTCCTGTTCTCCTGAGTCCAAATCCTGTCCTGTACACACAATGTTTGTTTTTTATCATGTTTTTGCATATCACTTACTTTCTCTCACACACAGCTAAAAAGGAACATTCTCTGAATGTTGGCTAATGTTCTCCAAACTTTCTCAAAAAGTTATCAGAAAACATTCTTGCAGTAACATTAGCAGAACGTTTTTCTAACTAATATATATATATATATATATATATGTATATATTCTGGGATCTGGAGGACCTGAAAAATATATCAAAAATGTTCTTCTAAAGTAGTTAGTGGAGCGTTTAAAAAAATGTTTGAATAATGTCTGTAACCAAGCCATACAGGTTTACACAATGTCTAAAAAACTGGACGTTTTGAACATTCCTTAACTCTCAAATTAACGTTTTTACCATTTTTGATACTTAATGGAAACAATACAGAAACATTCTTACAACCAAAAATTGTTAGCTGGACACAAATGCTTGCTTACAGACATCCCCCTCTGTATGTTTCCAGTGACACTGTTAAATCGTGCAGCTGTGAGGTAGCTGTACAGAGATCAGTAGGGCATCCACACCCTGCTCATCTGTGGGATCTTCCCATCTCTCTCTTATCAGAGTCTCGCGCCTCAGTTCTGCCATTAGCAGCTACCTGTGTCCTGCTGGTTCCCTCAGTTTGTGGTTTTCTGTGGAGCGCTGTATTATAACACACAGTAGGAGAATCGCTGCTATAATCAATCAACTGGATCCTGTTTACTTCTCTATTTCATACTAGTGAATATCAGCTTAAAATGCTGATGTAACTCAATGTCATTTACAGCTGCTTTCCAATTTGCATCACAATTCCACCATGGAGATGCCTACTAAGTAAAAAAAAAAAAAATCAGTAATTATGAATTCTTAAGAGGTACTTTCTCTTTCTCTGCTCTGTTGTTTTAATCGTCTCCTGGTCATCTGTCACAAAGGATGACACACAGGATTGGTGCTTTTCCAGTCTCCGCTTCAGTGTCAGCCAGCAATGAGAGAACTAATAATGCCATGATACAGAGACATCATATACAGAGAGAAAATTAATAATCTAACAAAGCCCAGAAGGCCTCACAATTTTAATCTGATGGATCTGGAGTGATGCGGAGTTGTTTGAACTCAAACTCATATTGGTTAAGTCCAACAGAGCAGCTACAGAACTTCCATTAAGATCGATTAATAATTAAAGCAAAGAATAAACTCCTGCCAAATGAAACCTGGTAATGTAACTTCAGTCTGAAAAAACTCACGATTAAGTAGTTCAATTATAAGATTTAAAAAATAAAAATGAGCGTGCCACAAAATTTTAAGGTAAACTTGGTCTTTTGCTAAAAATGAGCAAAAGAATAGAAAAAACAATTCGTGCAGTAACATTGGTGGAACAATTTTTTAACGTTGCATACATATATATCAAAAACATTACGCTCTTAAGTAGTTAGTGGAACATTTTAAAAGGTTACAGAATTAAAACATGTTTGAATAACGTACTTATAACCAAGCAATATTAATACAAATGAAATATTACGTCTAAAAAACTGCACATTAATATAAAAACAGCTGGATACCCAAGTGTGGGGTGGTGGCGTTTGCTACATTTTTGTGTTTTAAAAGAAAATAAATCAAAAGTGCCTTTTACCTTGTGGAGTCTTTGGCCCTGTACAACCCTACACAGTGTTACAGATGAGCATGTTCTGTCTCTAGCACATAGCTAAATTTAGTCAAAATAGTTGAGACATCACTTCTGGTTTACTGATGTTTGGAAAGTTTGCAGCTCAGCAGTCTTTCAGCTAACAATTTTAGGTTGTAGGAATGTTTCCCCAACGTTTCCATTAAGTATCAACAACATTCAAAATGTTACAAAACGTTCCTGCGTTCCAGGAATGTTCAAAACATGCAGCTTTTTAGACCTTTTATTAATGTTATTGCTTGGTTATAGAAACGGTATTCAAGCATTTTTAAAATTCTGTCATTTTTAAAACATTTTACTAACTAAAAAACAT
Source organism: Chromobotia macracanthus (assembly GCA_036877525.1). Taxonomy (NCBI): domain Eukaryota; kingdom Metazoa; phylum Chordata; class Actinopteri; order Cypriniformes; family Botiidae; genus Chromobotia; species Chromobotia macracanthus. Next base: position 3,580,037 of record JAZGTH010000070.1, on the reverse strand, counting down.
TTCTGATATGATATATAACATTAAAAAAACCTTCTACTAGCATTACTGCAAGAACATTTTTAATAACTTTGAGAGAACTTTTAGAGAACATTAGCCACTGTTCTGAGAACGATCTCTGTTAGCTGGGCTGAAGTCAGCATTGCAAATATTTGGAGAGAAAGGTATTATTTTCTAGAGATGTATACAGTACAGTACTTTGATCTCTCTCTGTGTTCCGAATGCATTTTATCGTTCAGACATAAGCTTTTCAACAGCAATCAAGCTAGACTCTAATCACGCAAGTGACAATGCTGTAAATCTCTCATGCAGCTGCTGCTTTTGGCTTGCTTTCAAAAGAACCGGAGCAGGTGCGCTCATACCTCCACTTGAAAAGGTAGAATGTAGAAAATCTGAACGATGCCACAATCCATCATCTTGTGCTGAATGAAAAGCTATAATGGAGAAGCTATAAGCCGAGATCTTGACTACAACTAAACTAGAAGTTGTTTTACTTTCACTTCAGAGCCCAGATTTTACATTGAACATCCAGTAAAATCAAAGCTTGAAATATATTGATAATACCATGAACTGCAAAGGATATGAGCAATAGTTATGAGCAAAGCGCAGTTAACAACCGCTGGACCAAATGTTTTAGTAGTTTAAGCTAAAAAGTCTAGATAAAAAAAAAATGCACTCTTAAAAATAAAGGTTCTTCACAGCGATGCTACAGAAGAACCATTTTAGTTCTCCAAAGAACCATTCAAAGGTTTTAAAGGAACTATTTCTTTCTTCCCTTTTTATAGACTAAAGAACCTTTTCATACTTCACTAAGTCAGCATTCATATTTTGCCATAATTTATGACAATTCATAAATTCATTTCTTCAGTTTGATTGTGCTGATTCTGTGAGCAGCGATTCTTATACCCGCCAACCCTGTTCAGAAACACATCTGACCTTTTCAATATGGAGAAGAAGCCTGAGAGATCTAAAAGTAAAAGGGACATTCTCAGAGTATTGGCTCTAAACGTTCTCTAAAAGTTCTCTCAAAGTTATCAGAAAACCTTCCTGCAGTGTTAGTAGAACTTATAAGTTAGTAGAAACGCTATATATCATGTATCAAAACGTGTATCCCTACTGGAGTGTTTTAAAAATGTTACAGAATTAAAGATTACAATTTTTTTAATAAAAAGTTTCTATAATCAAGCAATAATGTTAATACAACATCTAAAAAACTGGATGTTTTGAACGTTCCTAGAACTTTCAAAAACATTTCCATTATGTAATGGAACGTTCTTACAACCTAAAATTGTTAGCTGGGTTACTAAAACCCACACTGACATATGGCAAGGAGGGGATTGGAGTGAAAAACAGGGTTCATTTATAGGTTATGATGATGATGAAGATGATGGAGGGAAAGGACACTAATGCAGAATCAGATCGGGTGGGCATGATGCCTGAGGGGGGGTGGTTTGTTACTGTCTATTCTTGCACCCTCCCCCATTGGCTGTCGTGTTGGATATGTCACCAGCATTGCTCTAATTGCCTGCTTTTCCTGTGTGCATGAAGCCATTGTGGGTATTACATGCATTAGGATCCCACTGACTTTACAGAGACTGGCGTGGTGGACAGAGCTCACTGACATGCACTGGCAAGCTGGCTTGTAGCTTGTGTTTAAAAGCGCTGCTAATTTCTTCAGTAGATCAGTTTTATTCCCTCCGGCCTTCTGCCTCACGAACAATTAAAAATGCCTCTCCACAGAGCAATATATACCACTCTGCTATACAATCTCATGTGCAAAATTACCACTGTGCAATTCGTGATTTCAATCATACTTATTAACCTGCAAACTTTGTTTATACCTATATATATTATCTATTTATAATATATTATATATATTATAATATATAAGATAATATATGATCTATTTATTGTCTATTATTTATATCTATATCTATATATATATATATATATTAAGTGTGCATTAACACACTTGGCAATAAAGCTGAGTTTGATTAATATGGCCCAATCACATGCTCTTATGCGTAATGACATAAAAAACATAACTGTTACAATTCAATATAAGACTGTACTGGTCAACCGTAAGCTGGCTGAACTCACAGTTCTTAGTTCCTTAAAGGCAGGGTGGTAATATTCTCCAAAAACATTGTTTTGAACATAAATATATTGATATAAATATATATGTTCTTTGGAAGGTGCAGGAACATAAAATGTTTGTCCAATCTCCAATTTACAGTATGCAATGCAATGATAGGATGTCCTACTTGTCAGCGTGTAAGCACAGCGCGTACCTGCCACTGCATCTGTGCTGGACATGCAAGGCGTGTGAAACAGGCCTGAGAAGACCTACAAAATAAAATGAACACCCTGTGACATCAACACCTTGTTTTTTGTTCAGAAGATGCAGCAACCCAGAACAGCTATGATTCAAACATAAGCTTCAGTTTCTCATGTTGCAAATCCTGATGATAAAAAATCCTCAGATACTCTTACAAAGCTGCTCGCTGTTGCATTTAACCTTCAGTGATAATCAAGCACTTCATTTACATTCATGCGCTCTGCAGATGCTTTTATCCCAAGAGACAATGTGCATGCAGGCTTCTGAATTTGAGCAGTTTCTGCATTCCCTGGAAACCAAACCCATAACCTGTAAGCACAAAGAAACAACTGATACAGAGAGAGAGAGAGAGAGAGAGAGAGAGAGAGAGGATGAGATGATGCACAGGTTTCCATTTAAAGTTCATGCAGCATCTACAGTCACTCAGAAATGATTGTGCCGCCTGCACATTTACTCTCTGCCCTTTGGATTAGCTGTAGCTTCTCATCTTCTTTCTGAACAGAGAGAAGAGCTACATAATTACCAAAGTGTTCATCTCTGAACCCTTTCTGAAGCTTTTTCCCAGGAAGTGCTTTTAAAAGCAGCATTTGTTAATTTTTTCATGCAAAATGTTTTTTCCCAAAATACTCTGTTTAAGCAAAAGGTCCAACTCTGCTGGCCTCTTAACAGACAGACATGCTTGTGCATTTCCAGTTTGTGAATATAATTTTCCTTGAACTTGAGCATCAAATGTGTGTAATTAAGGTTATCACAAGATCTGGAATGAAAAACACATTAAAAGCTATTATGAACTACACTCACCACTCGGAAAACAAGTTTAACATAATAGTGGATAAATAATGAGAATTTTTTATTTTTGGCTGAACGATTCTTTTGAGGTGAGTAATTGTTAAGCCCTGAGGTAAAGTAATTTATGAGTGTCACTGCAACCTCTTGAAAAATAACATCATATACTGAATATACTTCTCTATACTGAAAATAGAGAAGAGAGAAAAATAGAGGGGGGGTTACAGGGCAAAGCATTTCTCTGTCACCCCAGGCTGACTAAAACATCAAGTCTTGGTTTCTATGGAAGAGAGAGACACTGGAGACAGAAGATGGTTCAGAGACAGACTGTATTATTCCCATCATCGCTTTGAAATCTTCGTTCGCTGCTTTATTACGAATGAAGACATTTAGTTCCATAGATTTTGTTTATCCGGCAATGACCTTTCTGGCTGTGATTCTGTCCTGGTAACCATCAAACAAACAGCACAGCGGGAGGGTCTGAACACCCACAGAGTGTGCAAATGTGAGAGTTCAGCTTTTGATTATACACTGAAATGATACAGAAAAATGCTAGTTAGCAACAGAGGATGTTTTGGGTGTACGCTCTCGCGACTGCTTTATTTGGGCAGTCGTGGCGTAATGGTTGTCGAGTCAGATGTGTAACCCAAAGATCACAGGTTCGATTCTCACTGCTGGCAGGAGACAACTAAGGTGACCTTGAGCAAGCCATCTTTCCACCAGTTGCTTCCAGGGTGCTGCAGTTCTGCCCAGTGCACCGGGTGTGTTTTCACTGGTATGTGTTAAATGCAGAAGTATGGTATACACTTCAAGTACGGGTTAACATACCTGACAAATGTTACTCTGACTTCACTTAACTCACGTAAGAACACACATGCAGTTATGCTGACTGTTCTGATCTATCTGTTCTATCTGATCAAAAAAAAAAAACATACAGTACAGTCCAATTATACAGCATATGAAGAAGGTAGCATATGTGGTCTTCATGAACACACGCACATACACACAATTACATTTAAAACACTATCAATAAAAATACACGTACACATACACACAATACGCAGATTCACTAAATGAATATTAGCAGAGGGGTGACATCATACTGTTTTCTGAGGTATCTATAATCTGTAAAGCTGTCTAAACTCATGTTTGCTATTGATTATAACCGATCCATTCTTCAATAACAGCCTCCCCAGACACTATAATGTTGAAATCTTTGTAACAAAAGGGTGTGAATCTTAAATAGGTGTTAACTTTAAATTCCCTGATGTAGCTATAACCCCTGTCTGACCTCATGTCTGTGGAGGGAAAAGATTAATTGACATGCATATGCATGAGCCCATTTCCCAGAACATAAAAACTCCTCAAAAAGATGAAAACGAATAAACAAGGACCTTTTCCCCTCACGCTCTGCGTCTTTTCATCCCTTTATGTTTCCTCAAACGAGGTCCGGGCTTAAAATTAATCTTGAGCGACACACAGCAAACACTCCTGAATTTTCAGTGCAGTGGCAGAAGCAACAGCTGAGAATTCCTCTCCTCCTAAACCCTGTGCTTCTGTTGAGAGAGATAAACCAGGTGATTGATAGACAGGCCGTGTGAGAGAGAGACAGTGTCTGTGTGATTGTCTGTGAGAAAGACTGAAGGAGAGAGAGAAAGCTTCATTGGGAATCAGTCTGACCTTGTTTTAGAGCGGAGCTGAAACTTTTTGGAGGGCCAATCAATAACAAAGACTCCACTGTACCAGCATGAATCCACAGAGAAAGAGACAAACCTTGTAAACATACAAATCAATCCTAGATTCACATCGACAGAACCACCAACAGTGACAAAACAAGGCTGTTGTGAAATGAAAACAACATTAAGCATTTTTAAAGCCAAGATGATATAAATACTGACCTTTTTATTTACTTAACGCACAATCTTTCATTATTGTGCTCGGTTAATCAGTACCAAAGGAAACAAATAGTTGTCTAAAAGATTATTTCAAAATAAAAACCCTGTTCTCCAACTCTGAAATAACCTTTCTTGGTAACACTTTAGTATGGGGACCAGTCCACACTCAGGTTGCTTATTGGCTTGCATATTGACTGTTTATTAGTACTATAAGCACATATTAATGCCTTATTCTGCAGGACCATATTGCACTTCCCTTAATCCTGCCCAATACCTACACTTAAACACAAAAATAACTATAAGGATTAATAATCAGTGAATCAGGAGTTTATTATCATTTTTACACAGAGAAAGAGTTTTGTGAATCCGCCACACTAGAACACATAAGCTGTTAATGACAGATGGAGCAGTACATGCTGTATTGTACCCGACAGCTCACAATTAGCAAACTGCTGCTCATTTTACATGTGAAGAGGCAATTTACATGTACGTTGTAAACGCTCGGCAGCAGGACAAGCCCATCATAATGCAGAGGGTCAAAGAGAGGGAGAAAAATGATGAAAAACATTGCATTATGAGTGTTTATTTGGCCTGATTGTCATTTATAAGTGGACCAGAAAGAAAAGAACCAAATTACTAAAAATTGTATGATCCAATTTAACGTGTACAAATGAAATGCATTGAATGTTTCTGTATCACTGCCATTAAGTAACATAAACGTAAACCAAAATGCTACTTTTAACATTTTAGGAATGTTCAAGACATCCAGTTTTTTAGATGTTGTATTAACAATATTGCTTGGTTAGAAGATCATTATTCAAGCATGTTTACATTCTGTAACGTTTTTAAAACATTCTACTAACACTTTAGTAATAATGTTTTTGATATGATTATAACGTTAGAAAAACATTTTATACTGCAAAACCATTTCTGATAACATTGAGAGATCTTTTAGAGAACATTTGGAGACATTCTGAGAACATTCCCTGTTAGCTGGGAAGTTTAATGTTTTAAACCTGAGCATTTCTTTTTTTTAAGGGAAAGAGGGTCACATTTTATTTGAGAGATAAAAGTATTTTATTTTGATTAATATCACTTCTACTATCACATAAGTTCTGTTTTCATACAAATTCTTGTCATGTGAATCCTCAATGGTCAATTTTTAAGCAGGCATTTTGGTCTGGAGACTCTTATGTCATATTTTTAGCAACATATAAGCAGGCTGTCACCTCAGTTCCAGCGAACCATTTTTACACAAAAACAACTTCATAAAATGCCAAGAAACTCACATATGATAAATATTAAATGTCCAAAACCAGCCTGTGTGTCAATGCGTTGGTTTCTTTCTCCTGTACTGTACATCACAGCATAACTGCGCTCATTGCATTTACTGTTTCTGCCTCAGATCGATTTGACTGTGTTACATTTTTAAGCCTATTCCATTAAAATAAAAGAAAACTTGGGCAAATCAGGCCCTCAGATGCTGAAGTCAAGCACAAAATCATGCCATAATCTCTTCCCCGCCTATCCCCTCCAGACCTCAGTATATAATTCATGACTGTACGGGTTCATCTCATCTAAGGCAAATTTCTGATGTTTATTTTCAGCAATGAACCATTTCACATCACGAGAGCCAGTATAAACACCTCCAAAACAATTCTGAGTGATGACGCATCATTAAACTGTGTGATGTAAAGCATTACCTTCACAATGGCAGATGCTTTTATCCAAAACAAAAGTGCTTTCAAAATATAATCATTTAATCGGTTCATCTGTTCCCTGGAAATCGAACCCATGACATTGGGGTTGCCAGCGATATGCTTTACCACTAAGCTACAGATACATCCACCCAAAACTGCCATTTGAAAACATGAACATGAAAATACAATCATTGTGGCATAATGTACTGTACAATCCGTCATAAACTGGCTCATAATTTTTCTATAAATTGGTTCTTATATATTTATGTCAATCCCAAATCAAGAACAAAACCTGATTTTCTGCAGATTTTCAGAATGAAAAGATCATTATCATACCTCAGTATGATTCATGCCATTAGTCATATGATTCTACAGTGAGAAATGCTCTCCCACACAGAGACTGATTTTGGGTTATGAACTCACGTAGCACAGACCTCGCTACTAAATGATGCATTGTGAAAGATACAATATGAATAAGACATTTAAGGAAAAATAAATAAATAAAACCATTGTAGCTGATTGTTACCGGGCACGTTGGCACTAAACTGTGTACTTGTAAATTCAACCCAGCCTGTCTTAGCATCTTTATTTGTTGACATTACTGCTAATGAGACATTTAATGGAGTTTTGCATTTACTTACTCATCAGCTTGCTAGTTAGTACTGAGTGGATGCGTTTTATCCGGAGTGACTCACAGAGCACTAATTGTAGGACCAGTTTTCCTTGTGCACCCTGGAGTTTCGCTCAAGCACTCACTGCTGTAGAATAGGCTGTGATTAGCGCTTCAGTTTTCCCACAGGCTAATGCCACTCCATCAAACTCAAACCTGATGACAGCAACTGAAAACTTGTCATCTGCAGCACAGTTACTGGATTTAGTTACAGGCAGGCAGGCGTGCGTTGATGCCTGTAATGAAGAGAATTGTTTCATGTGAATAATTACTACAGACAACAAAAGGGGTTTGTGGGTAACCAAAGAAATGTTCAAAATAGTCTATCCTTTCCCTTGATACAGCTTGACCCCTACATCAATGTACGGTACATCTATGGGATCTTGCATTTCTTGCAATTACGTATCTACATTATATTTATGCATCTGTCAGACAGTTTTATCTAAAGCGAATTATAATGCATTCAATTTATACATCTGATCAGTAGGTGTGTTCCTGGGAATCAAACCCACAAACATCTGCTCTGCTAACGCAATGCTCCACCAACTGAGCTACAGAAACAGCACAGAAACCAACATGTGGCTGATGCAACGTGGTGGAATTTAATTGAATACTGTTACTGGATTTTTAACTCATCTTGACTATCTTATCAAAACGAATCGTTTTTCCCAGATCTGTCACTTTCTTTAGTTGCGGATAAATTCTGCAAAACCATTTGTTTTAAGAACGCGACCACCAGCAGTCAAGAAACACCAGTGAAGTTGTTATTAGCCCTAATGAAGTAACAGGCTTGTATCTAAACATGCCTTCTTTTGTCTCTAAGACTGTCTTCAGCTGTCTGGCAGTGTATTCTAGTCGTGCAGCTGGGGTCACCTAGACTCCAGTTCATGGATATTTTTGGAAAAGAATCACACAGAAGGCCAGACACATTTAAACCACCATCTTCTTCCCTTGTTGGCTTAAGTATAGAGATCTTTACTGCCTTTCAAACTGTCTTGTATGGTTAAATCTATATTATTTCTACTATATAACACACAAAATCAACATGCAAACAGGATTACCAGCCTATCAGAGGGAATTGTGACGTCATCAGAAAATCTGGAAAAATGCTCACAGTAAGACAACGGATGTGCTTTAATTAACAAATCAATTTTAATAACGTGGAGTTTAAGTGCCTCAAGGTATCAACACCAGTTTTACGAACATGTGAAGAGGAACAAAATGGAGGTTAATTCAAACTGTCCTCAAATTCTCTCCTAAAGTCACACAAGAGAGTTCAGCGAAGCAGCAGAACAGTACAATTTCAATACAAGGTTCAAAGGCTCCAGTGCGCAGCATAGGGGGATGCAAAGTGGCAGATGCATGTCGCAAATAATTCATTTCCCTCATCTTACGTAACCTGTACAGAGACGAATATACCTACTCTTCCTCTGAGATTCGTATCGAGGTTAATGAAAGTGTTTAGCGCCTTGCAGATCACTGACTTCAGTACTCAGGAAGAAAATATTGTAATAAATCACTCTGACACTCCTCTGCCCAAGCAAAGACTAAATCACTTTGTAAAAGATACAAAGGTTGTTTTAAAACCCCTTTTAGTTAAAGGTAGGGTAGGCAATTTTAGAGAGGCTAGCAATAGTTAACTAGCTTTGAAAACATAAGATCCCACCAAACTGTCTCCGAAGCCACGCCTCCTCCAACACATGAACACATACATAGTCTGACAGGCAAATAGAACATCCTATCATTGCATTCGGTTCGAATTCAATGATTGGACGAGCAATTTATGGTCCTGCACCTTCCACAGAAGATATATATTTATATCAATATATTTAGATCGCTTTACTCAGTGATTGCCATCAGGATGTGAAGAGACTTTCAGCCAGCATAACAAAAAACTTTTCTGGAACAAATCGCCGACCCTGCCTTTAACTATAAATGTGCGGGTCAAGCAGGTCTGTGGGAGGAGAGTTCTCTTTTTCTCTCTCTGATATACATATTTATATTTGTGAGGAGATCTTTGTACAATATGCTGCATTTATCTGTAGATGCTGTTTGTATGTAACAGCACACTGGGAGATGACCTTTCATGAACAGAGTTAAAGTCATGATCTCATGGGCTTCGTGCTCCCAAATCTTATCTCAGAACCTGCATCAAAACACACTTCCTCTAATCTATCTGACTGAGGCACCTGAAGTTCAGACACGCACGGTTTGGCCTCTCTGGAACTCGTGTTGTAAACGGATAGAAAGTTATGCCATTTGTTAGACCTTATTTAGAGTTAACACTAATCAACCTGATATTTGATTGGACATTTCTTCAACTGTGGGCACTTTTGGTCCCGTGAACTTTTAGAAAATAACTTTGTCATTTTCTGTCATTTTCATATTACAAAAATAAAAGTTGAAATCTGTTTGTTTTAATAAAAATCAGCGTAAACAGTGAGGAAACATCACCAGTTGTGGTTTAGCTTCATACTTTCTGTTTTGGACTGGTATGTCGTCACATACTGCCAGATGCGTCTCTCTCATCAAAAAGAAAGACCATTAAGGCATAATATATGTTTTCGCCTGCCTCCAGTGTCCTCTGACAAACCTTTCCCCCGGAGCACACTGCGGCCAATTTTATTCTTAGCCCCTGAAATCATATATGATTGAAGGGTGAGAATGACAGATATGACACATGTTGGCCAAGGATATCACATACAACTGGAACTGTAAATGATAGTGTCATATTATCACACACACTTTAGCTCCAGAGTGCTTTATTAAAGCCCTGAACAAAATGCCTATTATTGTGCATAAGTTTATATCACAAAATATAGGCTTAAAGACACGGTAGGCCATTTTATTTCCTGAAATATTTTTTTTATGCTTGTTGAAAGTCTCTGCAAATCCTGCAATCACTAAATGATCCAAATATATTGATGTATAAATATTTATATATTCTGTGGAAGGCGCAGGACCATAAAAGCTTGTCAAACTATGTATTTGAATACCTTCACGCACCCTGCTCGCTCAGGCAATCTTCCATTTATGTGGTTGGAGGAGGCGTGGCTTTGGAGAGCCCTGAAGGGAGGGCGGGATCTTATGCTTTCAAAGCTAGCTTGCTATTGCAAACCTCTCTGATATTGTCTACCCTATTTTTAAGCAAACACAACTGGCCATGATGTTAAACCTGCAATTCGTGACTCGTCTCTCTCTTTTTGAAACTGCTTTTATAAAACTGCAGGTTACTTTATGTACTTTTCGTATTTTGAAGCTAAATTGAACCTGACAGCTTGTATTATAAATCATTATTATACGCTCATCACTGTGAATCGTGGTAACCGTTTTAAATACTGATATGTCATGTACTTCCTCTTTTCAGGTGATCTTTTCAGGGTGTTGATGGGGGATTCAATGCAAGTCCATTTTTTCATGGAAAATGGAAAAATGGAAAAATAATATCCTACAGATCCCCAATAAGCCACATTATCTGAGGCATTATTCATGTTCAGAGCACAAACAGAACAGTACAAGTCACACCCCAAATCTGAGTACTTCACAAAAGTCCTGAACCCCAAAACATAATAGTGAAAATGCTGCTTGCCTTAGTGGTAATCTATCATTTTAATTCACTAATGATTTGTTTGTAATAACATTTCTTAGAGTGACCTAAAACTAGCATTACATTAATAAAAACAAAAGCGTGGTTCAGAGCTTCAGGCCTGAAATAGAAAGCGCAATAACACAGCTCACATACTGATGGAAGCACACAAACTACAGCCAATATTAACACGCTTACGACCCTGCAGTACACAACCGTCACACACAGCAAATGTTTACAGAAACGTACTTCAGGAAAGCAGACGGGGTGTTGCGCAAATTCCACTGTTGTAGGTTTAAGAAGCGTTTAGTTCTTGAACAGGTGATAAATGAGAAAACGTCACCAAATTAACCCAGGCAAGAAAACTAGTATGTGATTCTTCTCAGTAGATAACTAAGTACTAGGCAAGCCACTAGTGTGTTTATTACCCCAGTATCTCACATGAGTCTCTCTAATTCACACACACACACACACACACAAATCTCTTCATTATAAAAAAGACGTTAAACATGTCCACCATTATTGTGCAGGAAGATACATTCATTGAATGTACATCCTGACCTTTTGTGACAACATGTCTCACTATATGGGGTAAGTTATCACAGTGATTTATTGGAAGCTTCAACTATTACAAAAATTTATATGATGAAAATTCAGTTTGGAGAATCAATTAGAATAATTTCTGTGAATTCTAACATTTTAAGACCAAAAGAAAATAGAAACCAAAGCTAAAAAACAAGCATTTTTGAATTGGATTTTGTTTTTTGTTATCGTTGGTATAGTTACAAAGATATACTGTAGCCTTTGTGACAACTAGCCCCGGTCTCCTTATATGTAGTATCATATATCCTACACTTATCCTAAGTGTCTGTTGCTGGGTTTTTCATTATACAAAGAAGCATAATCAGACCAATCACAGTTCACTTCCATTTAAATCAAGAGACTCATTTCATGCCTGCCTGGGCAGTACACACCGCAGATTACACAAGAAAATGGGCACTCTGTAGTCTGCATATAAATTTGTCATTCTACTGTTTAATAAACATTGATTATTTGCCAGAGAATTCCATTCAAAGTGACTTACAGCACCTTTTTTTTTTTTTTTTTTTAAAAAAAGGGGGGTTTGTTTTTTTTTTGAAAGGAAAAAAGGGATTTTTTTTTTTAAAAAATAAAAACCCATTCAACAACCCCAACCCGCAACTTTTACTCTGTGTACACCCCACCAAATACCATCTGTAGGAGGATGTAAATATCACTCATGTTGTAGTTTCAAAATATCTCTTGAGATTACACATTTTGTTGTGTTGTTTCACATTGTGCCCATAAAGAGTCGGTCTGCTGGGCTTTTTTATGAAGGCTGGAATCCAACAACACCAGGCAAAACCGAGTCTGTTTCTAAACACAATGGGTCCCAACACATTCATAAACTTATTTTATTCAGAGGGGAGACTAAAGGATAAACACAGAATTGGGAGTGGGCGCTTCTCTCTTCGTATCAGTAAAAACAGGCCATTTCAGACTACCACTTTCACTCATCAAAACCTTTATCTAAGAGCAAATGTCTACGGTAAACATCTATATCTCAAATGTCCCATGCAATAACACACCACACCTCTCTCACGTCAGGGAACCATGAGTAAATGCATCAAAAATCTCTAAACTCAGGAGTCAAATCTAGAAAAAAAGTTAAAAGGAACAGAATAAATACAATGAGCTTTCTTAAATATTCCAAAAGTTTTTCTAGTATGGCAATGAGGTTAAATGAAGATCACATAGAGACTTCTGTTTGCTTCTCACATATACCTCCTTTAGGGTTTCAAAACAAATCTCAACAAATTCTCAACCTTTTGCTGATGAGCCAAGATACCAGATAATGTCAGTATGAACTTGATCTCTTCTCACCAATATGTCCAAGATCTGATGAGCTGGGCCGTGCTATCCACATCCATTTTAAAACCATCTCAAATACTCTTATCGTACATCAACAACTCTCTCATATAAATATTTGTATTGCTCCAGAAAACCTTGAAAGACACATCTGAGGCGACGTCTACAACGAGAACCCGAGACCTCCATCTCCTGAGGTCTGAAAGCACAACCACATGAATTGTTCCTCCGAAAAGACACACAACAGTTCAACAAGAAAAACATCTCCAGAAAACAAAGCGCTTACTCTTATAAATGGCATTCCACGGCTGGTAACCATAATAGCCCGTAATTCTGAGGATCCTCTCTTCAATCGAGGCGCTGTTGATGTCCTCCACTGACCGAGATGACTTCAGGTCCTCCTTAATCGATTCATCCACCACCAGGTACTTGAGCTGCCTTAACTGGGGGCTGATGTCGGACAGCCTTCTGGGGCTCACCTCGGGGGATTTGCGCATCCCGCTGGAGACAAGAACACAAAGTTGGAGACGGAGCACCAGAGGGAGCTCTTCGGACCTTCTCATTACATGGGGATTGAGTTAGTGCACCTCCGTGGGCAGAAAGAGAAAATAGTGCTTCGTGTACGTGTGCAAACACTACGTTTAGAAAGGTTTTCCAGCGCTTTTGCCCCTTTAGTGTTTCTGGTTTGTGCGCCCAAGCGCGGATCTTCACCCTCCACTGGCGTTACGCGCGGAGGCGGCGGAGGGGCCGAGATGATAACCCGACGTGACTGCTGAACGGGTACAGCATAACAGCGCAATGGTCTGCTGGTACAGTAAACCACGACTCGGGTTTAACAAATCTGCAATAGTAATTTCTTTACGGGTCAAACCTGCCCGGAGGAAGACGGATACGGCGCTTAAAGAAAGTACATACGCATGTGACGGACATGAACGGACTGAAGATGTTAGATTAAAATGAAGTAAATGAAGTTAGCCTTCATTTAATGTACACTTTAATACCCCGAGTCCTTTGAGTATATGTGTGTGTGTATATATATATATATATATATATATATATCCCCAGATAACGGGAATGGAGATAATAAACCATCATCTCCACACTCCTGTCATCTCCAGCATTCCCATCTGACAGCCTCCAGAATACACAAACCTACATAAACTTCAAAACTCAAGATTAAGCCCATCCGATGCCCTTGAATGTCTTTTTGGTAACGCAGATCTACATTTTCTATACATTAAAAGGAGAAGAAAGCCCGTTTGCGCATGAGGCGCATCACATTGTGATGTTTTCTTATAAAGGCATCCCCGCAGGTTTTGTTGGGAAGCTTTGTGTTGATTTCTTCTCTCTTCCCGAGCACAAATAAGGATCATTTCTACTTCTAACATCTGTCACGACTACAGCTTTCATATTGTACTCATACATAGACTGTGCATTAAATTCTTACACGGGCATCAAGGTGGTCGGTGGTCCCAGGTAACACATGCAGTCCCTCCGTGGGGGTCCGAGTCGGTCTCCATCTCCGTACATGATCCCCATGAATGACAGCAGATCACTGCTCACAAACACACAGACTCGGACTGAACAGACCCACTCATCCCCACTCAATTTTACATATTATCCACAGGATAGTATCGGCTGTCACACCTTCAGCACTTTGTTTCGGAGCCACAGCGCCATCTAATGGTGGATGCCGTCCTGTGCTGCCTGTTCACTTGAGCTGTAGAGTTGACACCATTTTCAACACAAGACACATTGGTTTTATTCACATAATTCATGCTGACACAGTTTCAGGTTTCACAGTTTTGGGCTGTAGTTTGGCAATCGTGGTGAAGGTTTAGTTGTAGTTGCAAATGAAATGGAAAAATGGCTTTGTAAGTGAGGGTCTTACTAGCCCCTGGAAAATTATGTTAAGAGATCATGTGTGAATGGGACTTGGGAAAAAATTACCAGTCAGTCGGTCCTGGCAATTTACCAGTAACAGATGTGGTAACATTACTAGCAATTTACCGGCGGGGTGCTGTGTGTGAACGGAGAATAGGATTATCGTTCAACGTTCGCAGAACGTGCTAAGCAAAAGTCTGCTTTGAGCCCATCAGAACATTCAGACGCAGATGATGCGTTTACTCCACGCTGTTTGCACAGTCAAAGCAGAGATGTTCCTCTAGTTTGATGTCATTGGGTCAAAAGTAACTACATGAATGTGAACAACTGCAACAAAAAAAAGCCGTAAGCGTTCAGAAACAACGTCTAACTCTGTCATGTTTTAAAACACGACACCGCTCACGGTTAATGACATAAGAGTTGTATTTTGGTATTGACGGGTGAAAGGTACGATAACAGTGAAAAGACGTAACGCCAATGCTTGTGTGATTGTGCATTTATTGGTAAAGTCATTCTGGTAATTTATTGGTAAATTACCAGAATTACTGCAGTGAAAGGACGGCAAACAAAACAACACACAGTTTTTGTGTAAAGAAACGTTCAGAGAGAGAGGCGAGTGGGAGACAGAGGCTAGAACATTCCTGGAAAAACTGTCAGAATAAAGAAAACAGAGGAAAGGCGTTTGTGAACTTCTGTAAACAACAGAAGCACTGAGAAAGACTAATTCATCATATTGCATCGGTCTTACTAAACAGCCCCTCCTTATGATGTTTCCACTGAGCAGTACACACACACACAGACACACAGTGTCCTTATTAGAAGGTACAAGCACTCTTTGGTGCCTAAAAATAAAGACGCCTAAAGAGCTCTAATTTATCTTACTCGTGTCTTGTTTGTGTAATGAAAAACACAATGCCCTCGATTGCATTAAAACAAAGTAGAACTGATTCATCATCTGATAAAGATTGTGCTCTTCCACTGTAATATACAGGACAGTCTCCCTCCAACACGACTTCAAAGAGTAAGGTGGCTCCTCTGTGTCTTTGGAAAGTAATGAGAAAAAGATCTATGTACAGAGAGAGAGAGAGAGGTAAAGCACTTAGCATAAAATCAGAGCAGAAAAACAACAAAAACAGCAGCAGTGTTTCCTGTTTTCATAAGTTGTAGCGTACTGTACTCTTACACAAGTACATTTTTGAATTGAGGAGTTCCTCTTTGAAGACTCTTGATGACTGAATTATTTGTCCAAGTTTCCCTGGTAACTTGCAGTGAGCAGAAGTAGAAAAGATTCACACTCTGATGTCCAGACATTCAGTAATTTGGGCTTTTGTCATGCATACTCTAACAAGAGAGTGCAGGACATTTTATTCTAGATTATTTGTAATTTTTCAATCACAAATAATCACAGCAGACCTTTGTCTGAGCTGTACACGCCCATGCTTAAAGATAAAAATTAATGCTTGTCCTTTGTAGCTGTGTTTTTTGTCCTACATTTCTCGATGTGGTCGCTCTTGCATTTGGGTCAACAGCTATTCCTGTTGCCATGTAACCAAAGATGGTGTGTGCTGATGGCCTCTTAACTGGCCCTTGAGTCCAAAACCCAGAATCCATTTTCATTTCTGTGGCAAAAGAAACATGCATCATACATCTATAACCACTCTGACTGGCAGTAATAGTTCAACTATAATTATAGTGGCAATCACTGGAGTGTGACTTTCACCAGCTTAAAGCTGTTAACCTCTGAACTGAGAATTATGCAAATCAGATCAACACGCTGCAGCTGATTCATCTGGGGAGTATGAAAAACCTCTTAGTCATAACCATAAAGTCACACTTTTGTGGCCCAACAGAGTGTTATTTAAAACTGCCATCATATTTACTCAATATGAGTAAACATTGTAATAAAATGTAGTCTAACAGCGGTGTGCAATGTCACTCCATATTCATCTCATGACTTTTGTAACATTATTAAAGTAATTTATTTATAGCTTGCAGGGTTCGATGACAAACGGTTTAAATGACAAATGATTCACTGCTATACACAGAGTCATCTAATGCAGAGCTCATGCGTTTATTCGAATGTGAGAAAAACATTGAATTTGATAAAGCCTGAATGAAGGACAGGCAGTTTTAATGAAGGCAGCCTGAAGTACAGAAAACAGCACAGAGCTGTAGCATTCATCCAGAGACCCTCACAAAAGAGTCTGCTCCACGAACAGAAAGATTAAAGGAAACCAGGACGAGCAGAGACAGAGGATTATGGGTTAAAAAGGGGGCCAGCAGGAGCTGTCAAAGAACAGAAGAGGAAGACAGGTAAGATTAATGGAGAGTTTTTCACTCAACCTGCAGTATATTTAGATATAAAATAAACATGTAGCACATATACAGTAGATATAGAGATGATATGGACAGTATGTAGAGA
The DNA here is from genome assembly GCA_036877525.1 of Chromobotia macracanthus. NCBI lineage: Eukaryota > Metazoa > Chordata > Actinopteri > Cypriniformes > Botiidae > Chromobotia > Chromobotia macracanthus. Next base: position 3,562,872 of record JAZGTH010000070.1, on the reverse strand, counting down.
TATTAGGGAGATACAATAGATATAGGACACATATATACAGTAGATACAGTACACATATAGAACAAATATGTGCAGTAGATATAAGCAGTAAATATGGATACACAGTAGACATAGACAGTATATAATACAGATACAGTATATGCTGTATTAAACCAGAGTATATACAGGCAGTAAAATACAGATATAGACAACAGCCAGTGCAGCTGTGACAGATGGAAGAAAGGGAAGAACAGAATGAAGAGGTGGTGAGAAAAACAAGCAGTTAAAGAGAAGAGCAGATGCCACAGCAGGTTCAGTGGAGGCGGCCACCAAAAACAAAAGCTGCAGCAGATGATGTAGAAGAAACGGCTGCAGGAGAGAAGAATCACCACACCACTGAATAACTCCCTGTGGGATTCACAAGCGTCAGCAACACCACGCTGAACACAGATGAAGAGCGCATTGAAGAAGAGAGAACGTGAGAAAGAAAGCCAAAAACAGAACAATACGTTAAATGACACTCGGAGAGCAGGGAACCCTTCACAAGCTCAGTGCAGTGTGAAGTTGAAGAAAACATTCGCAGCAGATCTTTAAGTCTCACTTGCCCTGTCTCAGGAGATCAGAGGTTTGGCAGCCATCTCAAAGTAATGTCACACTGACCTCTTTCATAGCACTTGCTTCAGCTTCTCATCACCAGGCGCAGGAGTCTGTGGAAGTCTGCAGAGTGAATTTAAACACGGTCAAATGTGTTCAACAAAGATACTGCTGTTGATCGCTGAAAGCAATACTTAATTAGACCAAACACTGAATTTAATTAATTGACTTTTAGCCAAGGATTACACAATATTAACATGTTCATATTGCACTATGAGCTGCGTACATGCATAATATATTAAAAATCCATGAGTTTAATAACAACCGATGTAAGTTTACTTATATACCAACTGAACATAATAAGATCCTCTTTGATTTGACTGACGTGATGTAACATTTTGCATCCAGCGGTGGGAATTCAGCCAAAACGCAGCAGATCTCGGCTTCACATACTCGTGTGCTGATGGGAAGAGAAGACTGGGTGCTCATCGTATGCTGACATCCTCTCATTTCACAGACATCTCTTTACGTTTTGGTGAATATTTCAGTAAATATTGTGTACTCTTGTACACAATCCCAGAGGTGGGATGTAAAAACAAAGTGTCGTTGTTGTGTGTGTGTGTTTTTAGGGAATTGTGGGAAAAATAAATATGCATTTGTGTGCAAACGTAACAGGCCGGACAGGTAACTTCAAATGAAACTTACCTTTGAGACAAACTGGAGTTTTTCACAACTAAAGGGCGTTTCTAATCAATTTTTCCAAACAGCCAAATATAAGAAAACGTAAAAAAAAGATCAAGTCATGTTTTACAAACTCTTCACTAAAGAAATATTACTACTATTTAAAAACATTGATTAAATGTGCATGCACGCATGCATGCATGCATGCAGCATTTTAATAACACACAAGCCTAACGCTGCATGCAACATGCAATACGACGCAGTTTTACCCACATATGTTACGATATAAAACATGCCAGTCGGATAAATCGATGTGAAATCACCAACTTTAACGTCAATACCGGAATAAAAAAACTCGCATTGATAAAAACAAAAATAAAATCGTCCATTTTCTACCGGCTGCGCGAGCGACGTTCATACGGCGCGCGTCATCGCTCGCGGTGGATTGTGGGATTGGTGCTCTGACGTTGCGCGGTATTGAACCAGGGAAGGTTTTAGTGGACGCGGTTCATTATATCTTTTAGTCTTTTCACACTAAAACATCCTTAAAACGCCACTGACCGGAGATCTGTGACACCGGGCTGGTGTGTCAATGGGATGCCAGCTGCAGCCGGTTTGCTCGGATGATGAAAAGCTGTTCTGCGGTCAGTGGGATGCTCATTTGTCTCCCGCTGGTGTTCGTTGTTTCCTTGTGAGGGCCAAACATCACATGAAATTTTGCACCATGTTAAATGACTCGGACTAAAACCACTAACTCGGTTTTGCCCTTTGCAGGCTCCTTTAATGGCGTACGGGTGTTGCTATGACAACCGAGCAGAGGTTCGAGAGGGTATTTGTGTCCCTGTAAGACACAATGTGGTGACACCCAGTGCAGGACATCTTCATCCTCTGCTATTCTACACACCCGGAGACGTGTGTGATCTGGAGGCAAATGTCCCACAAGTGATATTGTAATGCCACATAGTGGTGTGGTTAGTCCATTTTGACCTTGTGGGGACATTTTTGAGCTTATTATACACACAGAAGGATGTTTCGAACACGTAAAAGAGCAAAACGTTTTCTGTTGTGTTTGTACAGTATATGAACCATCACGTCTATAGAATGTTCCCATAAAACACAAAAAACAGCATGCATGGGTGTGTGTGTGCATGCACATGTGTTTTGTGTGGGGGTGCATGTATGCACGTGTGTGCAAATCTTTCCCCCAGCCAGCAAATGCCTCGTAAATCCACAGAGGCTTATTTTGTCAGTTTCCTCATTCCCTGCTTTCATTAGTTGTTCATTTCCACACAATGCACATATTTTAGAGGATATATTTGGAAACGTGTGCGGCAGAGATTACACCGTGAGATTATTAAGGAAATCAGGGCATTGGCATGAGGTGACTGGAGGGATGGATTCCGTTCTGCAGGCCTCCTGCAGTCTCTGCTCCCCTTTTCCCTAAATATAGACTTTTATAACCAGCAGAGAGAGACAGTAAGACAGAAGAAAAAGAAAGAACCCTATGGAGTCTATACCAGCCTCTCTCCTTTCATCTTCTGCTGCAACAGATCCACAGCTAACAATTTTAGGTTGCAAGAATGTTTCCCTAATGTTTCCACTAAGAAAACTAACAAAAATGTTCCAAATGTTATTTTGAAAGTTATAGGAACGTTCAATAAGTCCAGTTTTTTTGACTCTGTATTAATGTTATTGCTCAGATATAGGAACGCTATTTAAACATTTAACTAACAATAACGTTAAGAAATATTATATATATATATATAATATTTCTGAATGTTATTGTTAGTTAAATGTTTAAATAGCGTTCCTATATCTGATGTTATATATATCAAAAATGTTCTACTAACATTACTGCAAGAATGATTTTGATGACTTTAAAAGAACTTTTTGAGAACATTTGCCAGCGTTTTGAGAATGTTCCCTGTTAGCTGGGTCGGGGCCCTTCAGCTGAGTTAAAGTTTAATGGCTTTTCCAGAGGATCTCTTTGAAGTGTGGAGTCCCATCACGTTTACTAGATTTCACATACAGACATGAAAACAGCCCTTTGAGCTTCATGCAGGGACATGCTGGTAAGTTGATTAAAAATGTCTTTAATAAGTTGAGGATCACTAATACATGTGAACATTCCGGTACAGATTGTTGTAATTAGAAACAAATGGGTTAGAATGGAGGCTGAACTGTTTACTAATATAAACTATTGTTCTGATTTAACTGTAATAAATTGTTCATTTCTTTTGTGCAGTCAATGCCAGTGTTGGGTAAAGTTTAGAGTGTAAGAATTATCTGGATCGCTTTCAGTTCATGAGCTGAAGTTGAACTGGCTACACCAACAGAGGATGTTGAATATGAATTTGAACTGGAATGACGGGAAGAGAAATCTTCAAGGAATTTAATTTTAATTTAATTGCTACTAAAATAAATCAGGACTTATTAAAGTAGGTGCCTGGACTCCATCATGTCTACACCTGAAACTTCCCGAGTTCACCACCAGAGGTCCGTATCTCCCCAGTACACAATTTTGAAGATTTTTTTAAAAAACATTGATTGTTGCCTAACTTCACACAGGCAGATTTTTTTAATATTATCATAAAGTCATAGGGATTTATATTGCAACTTTTCTTGCTCAGAACCAAATTCAACAAAATTTGACTGCTGAAGACTGCACACACACACATTTGACTTTTCATATATTTATCTTGGAAAAAATGTTTTCGCTTTTGTCCAATTTAAAACTTGAGTCAAGAAAAATATCTAACCAGGTTTACATTTGCTTTGACTGCCATCTACTGGTGATAGCCATGGAAACACCATGGAAATGTTGAGGAATCATATAACACTGTAGGGACCACAGCATGTTGCAACAACATACATAACCAACCAGACTCCAAACAATTGACAGTGGTTCGTTTATCTTCTGAAATGCATGCAATCATTATTAATCATTTTGTAAATTAGACTGACTGGATTTTGTTTCTTCTGCTCCAGCAGGAAAACAATGACCTTCATGTGGAACTTTTCATGAAGAAATTCAGTTCTTTAAAATGCACATTTCCCCAAGTCAGACCTTTGTGTGACTTAAATAAATAAAATTAAAAATGACAATACAATTATACACACGTCTTGATTGTTTTCTTGCTTTGACATTGGTGATGATTTGTCAGTTTGCTCTGATTTCTCCGATTACTATTTGATTGCTTTTATCACTGTTTAAATCACGTCATTGGACTCATGTCACGCTCCAAGATTTTTGACTCTGTCCAGAACCTTCTCACAAAAGTGCAGAAGTTCAAGCTCCTTAATGCGTTTCTGAAACACACGGTTTCTTTTATTTGCATTTATTCCCTCGTGTTTACTGTAAATCTAGAGTTATATTTAAAGTGTGCTGCATTAATTCCTTTAATACAGTAAGTGGACAGATTCTAATACACAAGATTGTGCAGCTGCCTGTTTTAACGGACTCACTCGTTTTCCTCTGTAATTCAGATTTGAAGAAGCTTAGCTGTACAGCTGCATTTTGCTCCCACGGGAAACGTGAACAAATAAATCACACAGAGAGAATGTAAATGTTAAGTTAAACCCGCCCACTGGACTTCTGTGTGGCCAGAAACTTTAAAGGGGTGGGTCACTGACCAAGCCACGTAGTTTCATGGGCATGTCTGTGTTATGATGTCAAAGCATCCAGCCCCTGCTCTCAGCTGTCAGACTTTGGTCATGAACCATGAAAACAATGAAAAACATGAATTTCATGGCCAACACATACCAGCAGTGATAAGACTGTTTAGTTTAGCAAAGGCAGAAAGATTCCACGTTCTGGCCCTTGTCACATTATTTACTAAGTGCACATATCTGAATGTGCACAAATATGGTGAGAGTAAACTCTACACGCTTTTCATCGGTTGTCCCATTAAATTTCTGGATTCATAGGGAACACAATGTGATTCACAGATAGAAACTGAGGAACTTTGGAATTTTTAAATCGGAATATTACCCCAGAGCTTTGGTTTAAGAAACACTGTTGCTGCTGGAGTTGTAAATATTTCTCAGGGTGTGTTTATTTTTGAAAGCAAGTTTCTGTCTTGACTACCAAATAAGCTGCTGAACGTTTCCTCCGTTATTGCCTAATAAACTGACAAATAAACTGACAGATTAACACAGGCTGATCTTTTGTGACAACATGCCGGAGAAACTGACACCATAAAGGGTCATTTGTCTATGGGATTTTTAATTTATAACATTGTTTAAAATGTCAATATAAATGTGATAACCTGTGTTGACCCTTGTGTGGCTGTTTATTAGTGCGGTTTTACTGTGTTTACGTGTTGAGTTGCCTTACTCAAGATACAAAACCATACCCACCACTGAGGTCCCTGAGGTCCAGACCTCAGTGTTTTTTCTGTGGTGTGTAAACAGGCTCATGGGTGTCACTATCCTCAGATCTTCACTAGAACGTGGTAAGCAATGTGGATTACACTTATGTATGTTTATAGGTTGTGATTAGCATATTAAAATATAAAAATATATTACTTGCAAATAGTTCAAATGCATTACTTTACACCAAATAGTGTGCTTCTGTAGATTTGTATTTCTTTATTTGTCAAGAATTGTATTTCTTTATAACTCTTTCTTTATTTGTCTTTTTTTCTTTTTGACAAGACACCTCCAAGTGTCTGCACCTTTTGTACTGTTATATGACCATATTTGGTCTGTGGTTAAAATGTTAAAGAGACAGTTCACCTAAAAATAAAATCTCTTATCATTTACTTACAGTACCATTAGGGTCATTTTAAACCATGACAGATCAGTGTTCAACACAATTTCTTTACCTTACCCCGATTCACAGCGCTAAGTTTATAATAATGATTTATATTTTGAGCTGCTGGGTCAGATTTCCTGTGTAACGTAAAGTGAAAAAGAAAGTATGTAAAGTAACCTGCAATTTATGTTTCAAACAGAGATGGCGATAGAGAGGCAAAAGTTATGGATTTCAGATTTAACCATAAACCTCTTTAAATTTAGTTGAAAAGTACGTCACATAGCTTTTTTACTTAAATGTATGTTGTTTGAAGGATGTTCAGATTTTTTTACAGGATAAACAACACTGAACTGTTAATTAGGAATGAATTTTACAGCACACAGGAATTCTTTCAGCAGCTGACTGAGACTCTGTGATGGATGGGGGGCAGGAAGGGGTTAGTTTTTCAGTCCTCCTCTCTTTTCCACTCCTCCTCCAGCTGGAGAAGGGAGGGGGGAGGGAGAAACAGCTCTGCAGTTACCACAGAGGAAACGGAAGAGAAGCAGCAAAGAAAAGTCATTTCAAAACTCCAGGGCTGAGCTGAAGATTCACTCTCTGTGTATTTTACGGTATTATCTTCTTCTAAAACTCTTGTCAGTTACCTCCTACCCCTCCTGTTTTCTCTTCCTCTTTTCTGTTTGTTGTGGCAAGCAGCCCCCACCCTAAGCCCCAGAAGAAGACCTCTTCAACAAAGAGGAGATGCCCCCTCAGCCGCAGGTGAGGAGAAGTTTCCTGGAATTCCTCAAGAGCTTTGTGGGGATTGTACGGGTGCTCCAGATCCTGTTTGGAGCCGGGCTTTGGGTCACCATCGCAGCCAACAAGTATGAGGGCCCTATTCACTTTGTGCTGTTCGTGGCCGTGTTCTTCTGGCTCCTAACGTTAGCCATCTTCATTCTCACTCTGCTGGACAAACAAGACCTCGTGCCCATCGTAGGAGGAGAACGCTGGTTGTTAAGCAACGTGATACAGGACATTGCGGCCGTTGTGCTGTATCTGTCTGCATTTGGAATCATGATCTACAAAACGGCTAAGAACTCCTACTGCAACCTGGATGTCTACAGACATCAATGCTTGTACAAGGTCTACCTCACCGCCTCAGTGTTCGCCTGCCTCACAGCCAGCGTCTATCTGCTCTCGGCCATCTATGGTTGCTGCAGAAAATGTCGAGGAGAACAGACCATCATATAGGAGTTCAGCGGAGCATCAGAGACAGCTGCAGCTCTCACAGGAAGTTCTGTTATCTGAGAGATGATGGCCTTTTTTTTCTGGTTGCACTCGGCAAGCTTTAGGAGACTTGATAACATTTTCTTTTCTCTCAAACTCTTGCCTCAGGCTTTCAGGTTTGTTTGTTGCTTTTTATACAGTAATTTAAGGAGCTTTTGTACCTTCTGCAGTCACGCCCAGAAGTCTGTTATACAATTGTGTTTTGTTTGTACATCGTTGGTGCTTGAGTCCTATACACTTTTAACCAATGTAAAGTTTTATTTTTTGAATTGCACAGGCCTACCTGACAACTCCAAGAGAAGTTTGTTGCTTGATAAAACAACATATCACATTTGTAGCATTTTTATTTTACTTTTTGATATGACATCGACATAAAGCAGTGCCTTTTTAATCACTCCTCCCTGTCATATATAGCACACGTGTGTGAGCTTGGTTGTTAGACAATACAAGATGAATGAGATCACATATCTCCTTGTAAAACACTTGATCAGCTTCAGAAAAGCTAAAATATTTAACAATTTATTTGACAATCACATTGTAATACGTAGCTATTAGCAAACAGTCAATAAAAAAGGAGAAAGAGCATATTTCATTTTGTTTTGATTTGTTTTACTCCCTGAAGAAAAACACACAAAATTGCTCTTCTTTTATGACTTCCTGCACTCAGGAAGTTATTGTGCCAAATGCCACTGCATGACTGTACTGACTGCTGTGTGGGTGTGAGTGTATTTATATGAGCAGGCCAAAGTTTTAGTGTTGTCAAAGGAATAATGTTTCTCATATAGTGTCCTCATGAAAAAATGAATGGATATACTTGAGCATCATTATCATTTACAAGGAAAATGTATTAAAAAAGGAATAAAATGTGCGGATAGCGCGGGACCTGCTTCTGTGCTGTTTAAAAAGCATCCCAGGGTGCAACTCATGAAAATTATTAAGATTTTGCAGATGTTGGCAAAAAATAGTTAGTTTGAAGAAGCTTAAATGTAACATTGAATGTTTTGTTTAACTATTTTGTTTGTCACTACACAAATCCCACAATTCTAGTTGTTTTTATGAATATAGTTCATTTATAGTTTTTTTCATTTTTATGAAAGTAGTTAAAGAATTAGCAGCCTCCTTTATGACAGTACAGAACAGTATGTTCACACTCCCTGGAGAAAGGTCATTAAATAACATAATTTTCTCCATGCTGGCTGAGGGGTATTTACACAAACTACTGAACTAAAAAGACATTTCCTGCCGTTGAGCTCAGCCGTCTGATATAGAACAACAAACCAGTCTCTCTCTCTCTCCTCTCTCTCTCTCTCTCTCTCTCTCTCTCTCTCTCTCTCTCTTCCTCTCTCTCTCTCTCTCTCTCTCTCTTTCTCTCTCTCTCTCTCTCTCTCTCTTCCCCTCTCTCTCTCTCTCTCTCTCTCTTCTCTCTCTCTCTCTCTCTTCTCTCTCTCTCTCTCTCTCTCTCTCTCTCTCTCTGTTCTCACTCACTAGGATCACCCATTCTCTCTCTCACTAGTCTAACATAGCTTTTAACTTATTGTAGGTTATTGTAGCCATGAACCATCCAAGAGATTGTCTGACCGACACTTGAAGTGCCCAACCACAGTTTGTTTTGTTGTTTGTATGTGTTGTTTGAAGGTGGGTTTATCTACAATACAGTAATTAATCTAACAAGAAAAGTTAACCGTTTCTGTACAGTAAGCCACAGGCCATCAGTAACACTGATAAAATAAAGAAAATGTGTGTAGACTTCATTAGAATGTCTGGGGTATTCGGACAGAAATCCAGTGTGACACAGACCTTTCTTAGAAACATCTTCCTTCATTTTTGAAGTTTCACAGAAGAGCCTTTTATCTCTTTGTGCAGAAACAAGAATTGGACATGATTAAATGTGTGTTTGATTGAGCCAAAGAAACAGATTAGTCATAAATTCTGCAGAGAATTTTATCTATGAGAAACATTTACTTTCAGCTCTTACTGTTTATGACAATAAACGAATAAATGCATGTACCATGAATCACATATGAGCAGATAAAAGTTCAACAGATAGTCATTCAACAGAATGTATGCATTTCGCTGGTCCAGATGCAAAACCCGGGTCGTACAGGAAGCATTGAGAATTCCCCCGGGATTATCAAGTGGGGTAAAAGCTTTCCGATGTAAATGTGTTGACAGAAACACATGGATGTCATTAAACGATAAAAAACATGTAACACATTATACAGGCCAAGATGTAAAAAAAACCCTTGGCTTTACAACCTAACTGTCAAACAAACCTGTACACAGATTCTTTCCTATTCCTGAAGTAAGGATCGATTAATCCTTCTCATTCACATCTTCCAAGTGTCTCTTCCAATGTTTGTAAGTTGTTGGCTCTGTGTTGGGTGACTGATTAAGTCTTATTCTTCAATCAGTTCTTGTGGGGCTCTTTTGCATCAGAGCTTCAGTGGGAACAGGCCTGCACATGTGGACCGTTAACCGCACGCTCTTCACAGAGTGCTGAGAGACACATTCCTCAGTGTGAAGTTCCTCACATGAGAGAAGGAAACACTGTGAAACAGAATAAACACACTGGGGCTGTTTCATCTAACAGGAAAGATGTTCTCTGAATGGGCATCCCAGCTAACAGGGAACATTCTCAGAACATTGGCTCTCAAACGTTTCTCAAAGTTCTTGCAATAACATTAGTAGAACATTTATAACATTATATATCATATATCAAAATGTTATTCTTAAGTTGTTAGTGGAACATTTTAAAATCGTGACAGAATTAAAAAATATATATTTATTATTTAAATATTTATAAATAACGTTCATATAAGTTATAAGTATATTTAAGTTACAATGTTACAACATCTAAAAATGTGGATGTTTTAAAACATTCCTAGAACTTTTGAAAATAACACCTTTAATGTTTTTGTTACTAATGTTAGGGAAACGTTCTTACAACCTAAAATTGTTAGCTGGGTTAATGCCGAATGTCAGATGGAGAAACAGGAAAACAGGTCTTTTGATTTTGTGGTTTGTTAAATATAGAGCTTATTAACTCAAGATGCCTTCATATGAGCTACCAGAGATGATCGTAACCCATGTTCATCGCATATATTCTTTCTCCTGTCAGATACAAAAGATATCAGGCGGAATGTCTTAGATGAAGATATTTATCAGCATATCATTAAAGTGCTCCATAACATTTTAAAGCCCTGGTGAAAGGGTTATTAATCGCTTAACCACATTAACCCCTGTCCAGTCTTCTCCTTACACAAAGCCACCACATTCCTTCCAAAGACTTGAAATATACACAATGTGGACATCCTTGTCTGATGAACCCGTTTAGTTATTTCAGTAATTTCTAAGAAGGTAATGACATTTTAGAGAATTGTGTGCATTGTGGGCCCATTTTTAATTCAAACATGACCCTGTGCACAAAGCAAGATTTATATAAATGGTTTACTGAGTCTGGTGTGAAACAACAAAGTCCAGATCTGAATCCCACTGAGAACCTTCTGGAGTGAGTGCATGAACACCAACTGTGAGCCAGACGCCCGTCGGCCCATATCAGTGCATGACCTCACTGATACTTGTGTGTCTGAATGGAGCAAAGCCTGGAACTCCATCCAGTGGAAAACCTTTCCAGAAGAGTGGAAGCGATTATCGCTGAAAAGATAAGGATTTTTGTTTTTAGTCATGATTTGGAAATTGAACAATCAACATGTTCTCCTGTTCAATGTGTGCTCTTATAGTTCTAACTCATTGAGTTAGCGGCACAAAGGTTGTGGGTTTGATTACCAGAGAACACACATACTGATTAAATATACAGCTTGAATGTACTGTAAGTTGCTTTGGATAAAAGCGTCTGCCGAACACATAAATGTAAATGTAGGACATGAGAGATACAAGCTTTCTGCAGGCCGGTCAGGTTCTTTCACAACACAGTTAGAAAATCTTTTCTGTTTGGACTTCTCTGTGCTCAGTCATAAAAAAACCCAAATTGTTACTGTACAGCAAAGCTGGAAGCATAAAATATATTATATGGTGTAGCATTAATATTTGTTTGCATTGGAATTACTATAATAACCAAATCCATTCGTTTTGAGAGCATTTCTACATACTTTTGGCCCTTTGTCCATAACATATGACATAAGAGTGAGTCAATGTTTTTTGCCTCTGTACCTTTAACTGGTCTTATAGTCCTCATAAAAATGTCTGATCTTGACCACACATTCCACCATCATGTCATGTCTTGTTATATCATGTCTTGTTTCAGTGAATCATCTTTTTCATAAGTCTTGATTTCCTTAAACCCTGTGCCCTAGGAGACAAAATCGCAGCATGGGCAAAAGGAAATGATGTCACATCCTGTGTTGGAGGCATTTGAATTGGTGCTGTGTTCAGGCAGAGTGTGGCAGAGGGCAGTGCAGCCTGCGGGATATGTGAGGGCTATTTATAGAGATGTGGAAATACCAAGACTTCCCGTTTGCTGCCAGCCCATAGCAGATGGCAGAAATGTGTTAGTTACTCCAAAAAGACTTCGCTAATTGTAATTTGGGTTGTACAGTGCTGTAAATATGTTTGATGGGACGAGTTGAAAACGCTACTTGTTTTTTTACACCTCTTGGCTCTTTGTACCATTGTGCCAAACAAAACAAAATCAGTCTAGTTAAACGGAAAGAGTTTTTTGCTTGAGTTTGTGTATAGTACACTCCAGCTTTTCAAAGCATACTCCATTTGACCATGTGCACACACAAGTGAATGCATGGGCACTATGACAGCTTGACACCTTTTGGTTGTAAACAATAGTGTAAATTAGTGCAAACAATTTCAGACACACACAAGCATGAGTACAGAATAGATGCGGTCAGAAAAAATTAGACTATGAATAAAACAGTTTTTGGGCGTTAGAAGGAAACAGGCATTCATGATTTGGCATGCTTGTTGTGGAAAAGTTTTTTAGTCGAACAAGACCGCTTTGTTCAGAGGGCAGCGAGATACACTGTCACACTCACAGAGTAATGGCATATAAATGATGGAAAGTTTCCTAAGTTTACAGAGAAGAAGGTCAATGGGCAAGTTGCGGTACAAAAGACTTTTGTAAATGAAGTTTTGAGCTGCTGAAATACAATATTAAATATTTAACATTTTGTTGTCATTTGAAATGATGTTTTTTAAAAAGTCACTTTAATTTCCCCCTAATTTTACATTACTCATGATATACTACAAACTCTCCACAAGACAGAGGCGCTTCATACTCATCTGGCAACTAAGAATAAAGTCTGCAAGAACATTATTGTTTAATGAACATTTTTATACGTTCATTCCCAAAGTTTCTAAAATGTTTCGTGCTTTCTAGACTCAAAGGACAGGATGAGGCGGGACATGACATCATGTACCTAGTTATTATAAGCCTTAAACTAGAAAATCAAAAGCATAAATTAAGAAAATTACAGCTGTATTTGACATAATGATATGTTAGGTCATTCACAATACAGCTTTTGTTTTTACCATATTTAGCTTTACCACAAAACAAACACAAATACGCTTAGTTTCTTTTCACTCGGCTGCTGTTTTACGCACTTATAGTATTTAAAGGTTTATCTGTTAAGGTTTATATCTGTTAACCATTAATAACTATTAGTTATCCCCTGTCTCCAACCTTTGGCTGCAGGTGAGAACTGCTCTCTAGCGACATCTATCGGCCTGTATTTAACACACACCCCAAGGGAGAGTTGTACCTTTAAAATTTGTTTGTTTGTTAGTTAGTTTGTAGTATTGTCGATATAGATTTGTAGTGTTGCCAGATTTGGCAACTTTTTACACCCCTTTAACAATCTCTGAATACTTCGTGTTTTGGGCTCAGAGTCCTAATGCATGTTGTTTAGTTAAGCTTTCTTTTACACTAGAGCTTATTCATGTTTATTTATGTTTATGATGCATGTTTTGATTATGCATGGATTTATAACCAGAAATGGTTTTCTTGCTTCTTGAAGGTCTAATGTAAGTATATAGTAGCATGTATTGTGAACAAGGGTTTGAACACTCCTGTTGCGTTCACAGTAGTTCATATTTATCACCTTCATATTTTATATTTTTCTAATGTTAATACGTGAGGGTTGATTTTCCTGATGCTACAGCATTATTAGGTATATATATTGAGTATATTTATTGAGTGTATAGACAGTCCTGAAAGCGGTAGAAAGAGAAATATGCCAGTATAGTATAACACACCACTTAAGAGAAACTGAGAGACTGTCATTTCTCATTTCTCCACCAGGTGTCAGGATTGTCTCATAAATTCTCCAACAGGCATTGATATACACACACCACACACACACACACACACACACACACACACACACACACACACACACACACACACACACACTGTCAGAAGGCAAAAGATCAACCATTGGCAATATTCAGTTTGATGGATGTAGTATTTGTAGGTTCATGAGCTTTACCGGATTATAAAAATGACATATTTGGCTGTCTCTGTGGACGTCCGTGAGCTTTAAAAGATTAGCTCTGTCACACATTGATGGTTTTATGAAGTTCAGTATTTCTTCAAGTGGTTAAAGCATTTAAAACGAATTTTACCGCACTTCTGCAGTAGAGATGGGGGGACCGAGTTTATTGCTCTTTCTCTTTAGAATATTAATAAAGCAAAAAACATAAATACAGAAAAAACACTAAAAATTAATAGAATTTAAGAACACATTGATAAACAAAACCCAACATCAGTTCAATTGTATTACAAATGCTGATCCAGGTAAACAGCAGTGCAGAGAATAGCCTAATGAAACGATCCAGTCTTAAGAAACCATTGTGCCTGCAGTGATGAACAGCATCAGATATGCTGAAACTTCTAATATCAACAAACACACATTTCCACTTTATAAAATCTTCCACCTCTTTGCCTCATAGACTTTACTAGGATTATGTTAAACTTTGTTTTCTTGATGTGTTTTGCTGTTGTTTATTGGACAGATTTACAGGTTATCTTTTAAAGCGCTTGACAGGTTGTAAACATGAAATGCAAATGAAACGCTTTGAATCTCGGCACTTTCAAACGTATTTTATGGTCTTTGGAATCGCTTCCTCGTCTTAAGATTGCAGTCGAAGTTTGTAGAATTTCAGAACTGGGTTTTGTGGAGACCAGGACGACAGAAAATATTAGCCATAAACAGCTGGTAAAAATAAAAGATGTATTTACTTTCAGACCATATTTGTTTTTCATTGTTTTCATGCGAAGAGCATTTTGAACTCCAGGACGATAACCAAGAGACCCCACATAAACTTCAGTCCTGTCGATGAAACCAGGCCTTTATTCCTGCCCTCAGGTCACTGATAATTTATAACCCATGTGTCTGAGTGATGGCAGATAGTCGCTAACACAAATCCACTGTCTGGTATGGCTAACAAGCTTGGCCAGTACATTCATTACTCTGTGTCTCCATGTATTTATGCAGGCGTGATCTTTGTTTCTATCTGTTACTATGGTAATTCAGAAAGGCACAAAGAGATTAAGGTCAGAGGATATTTTGCAGCACAGTGTGTATGAAGCAGACACAGCAGGACTCAAGGAGAGTTCTGCATGCTTTTTTTCATGCAGAGCTGGGATTTGAATCCGCATGCTGCCGTGCATCTGTTATTGCCAGCCTGCTGATTCAGGCACGGGTGAAGTCTTAAAGTCTTTGTAATAAAAAGTGTTTTGTGATTAATGTGTGACCCTCATTAACGACGGTGTGATCAGATAATGAATCCACAGTTTACCCAGAACTGCAGCAGTGTGAATTATACAGTGACTGAAAGCACATTGAGTGTTTTAATGGATTTCTGTAGGACGTTATTGGAATGAAATGTATTGAGGGTTGTTTTGTACAATCCAAACATTGTTTTGGCATCTGGAAAGGTCAATTATATTATTAAAGGTGCATAACTTTTGCAACTCTAGCACCATCTCTGTTTGAAACATAACATTACATGTTACTTTATGTATGTTGAAGTACAATAAAGCCAAACTGACATTTCTCGGAAAATTGGAACTGACAGCTCAAATTATAAATCATTATAATAATCTGTCTGGGAATTGGGCTATGGTAATGAGACCGTTTTGGACACACAAATCTGTTATATACTTGATCAAAAACTGATTTTTGTTCATTTTTAACCAAAACAATGTACAGATTGAAGCTTAAACATTACAGAAATGTTGCATCGCTAGTGATAGTAGTCTTCAATTGGTTAAACAAACAGGTAGCACCATCCCAAACTCGTGTTATTGGAGGAGTCAAAGTTGCTAAAAGTTAATGTTTGCATTTTGGAGGTAAATCAAGCTTAGATGGTTTACTTAAAAAACTTAAGTCTTGGCACAAGAAATTATTTTAAACTTGTCTCTAATGTACATCAGTTCTCTGTCTAATAATGATTCCAAATGAATGGAAAATACTGGAGCCTTCTGTTGCTGTGGTTACTTCAGGCGAATGCGATTTTTGTTGTGAATGTCTGTGCAGGGTGAAAACGTGCCCTGATCGACCTCTTTTGTCACATAAAATGAATACATATGCCCCAATAATTCACATCCTGGACTTAAAGAAAATCTTTTCTGCTTCAGTGAAAAAAAGTCCTTAACCATGTGCTACTCTACTTCAGAAACACTCAGTGTTTCACTTTTTTCTCCTTTAATGGTTCGTTTATCGCCGGACCCTTCACGACTCCCTGCTCCAGGTAGCATGACATCTCATTTGCTTCCTGCTGCGGACACAATGTCACTCTAATGGAAATCCTGTGGGGTAACAGTGGAAGAGATTAGCGGCAAATTTGCTCCCTTTGTCACGCAGTAATTTTGCTCAGTTGTACAAAGGTTCATTGATCGAGGTCAGTAAATTCTGCTGCTGTAGATTAAAGAGAAATAACCTCATCTGAACTGCTCACGCTCAGAGCTCGCAGATCTCACATTTATCCAGGCGAGACATTTAGATAATGAGCAAAGATGTTAATGATAGAATCACAGGTTTTTTAATATGAGCAGCCATTAAAGGTCATATGTGACCAGGTTGTGTTATGTGATAGTTACTGTATTATTGCGTCGTTTTTTTAAATATCACAAAGAGACTGTGTTTGTTGTCATAGGACCATATAAATGATAATGATTCATTTTGTCTATTTGTAGTATGTATGTATGTATGTATGTATGTATGTATATGTCTCTCCCTCCTACTCTCTCACCCTCTCTCTCTCTCTCTCTCTCTCTTTGTCTCCCTCTCTCTCCCCTTTTCTCCCTCTCGTTCTCTCTCTTCCTCTCTCTCTCCTTCCATCCATCCACCCATATATCCATCCATCTCCATCAAACTTCTTCAACATTGAAAGTTTGTGTGCACAAATGTCTCTTTTACAACTTTAAAACAGTCATTGTGTGTCTCACTCGGCATCTGTTGAACTACCTGAGCTAGTTTTTCTACAAGATGTCAGTGATGTAATGATGTTATGATTAACACTGTAATTATGCTACAATGTTAATTACATAAATAAACCGCAGACCTGAAATTAAACTAATGATTGATTACAGTTATCCCGCGTTACCACATTCTCATAATTAGTGCTCGGGTACTTTGTCTGCATAAGAGCTTTTCACGGTCAAGGCGCCTGTGAAAATACAAGGAAAACACAAACTGATGGAGCAGGAACACTCACCGCATCTGCTATTTTATGCAAATAAGATCACTAGGTACGTTTTTGCCGCCCGGCTTATGAACACATTTCCCGGTAATTACACATTAAACGCACGAACTGTTGACCTCAGAGCAATATATTACACACTCATTCTCTTCCATTTCAAATGAACAGAATGTGCACACATACTGCTGAACTCTCTCACCTGCCTGCTCAGAGCTGGTGAGCGTGTGGATCTGTGTTCTGGCTGGAGGCATCATTCTGATAATGAGAGGTCATGAAACACAAGCAGACTGTTGTTTAGCAGTTCATCAAAAAGCCAATCAACGATAGATGAACATGTAGAAAATTAAATTGACCCATAGGGAGCAATTTGCACGATCAGATTACAAAAATGTTTCTTTGCACTGGGTGTTAGAAACATTCGGTTATATGGTTTGAGATGGAGCTACAAAGAGAAATATGCAAGCGCTTTAACAACAATATTGGCTTCAGATTTCTGCTTCAAAGTGCTCTGGAATGCCTTCCCAGCTAGCAGGGAACGTTCTCAGAATGTTGGTTAACATTCTGTAATAGTTCTCTCATAGTTATCAACAATTTCTTGCAATAACAATTAGAATGCTTTTAATGCTATATATCATATATGTCAAAAATATTATTTTTAAGGTGTCAGTGGAAGTTTTAAAACATTACAGAATTACAAAATGTTCGCGTAACCAAGCAATAATGTTAATACAACATCTAAGAAACTGGGTGTTCTGAACGTTCCTAGAATATTAAAAAATTACATTTGTAATGTTTTGCTTAATGGAAACGTTGGGGAAACATTCTTACAAGCTAAAATTGTTAGCTGGGGTGACATCACCACATGAGCACAGAGAACAGCCTTTGAGTTTTCTCTGCACTTTCATCCTGAGCCACATAAAGCTGTGATTTAATACACAAAGAAAGTTATTTGTTGCTGAAGAGCCTGTTTTGCATGCAGAGTATAATAACAGAACAGTGTCAAATGTGTGGCTAGTATTTGCCATTGAGCTTGCAAGACAACATACAATCAATCTGAATAATTAACACACAGGATTTCTAGATAGGGCTGTGCATTTTAAACACAGGAAACGTTTCATGAGTGAACCTGTGCTCGGATAACTGATAAATGGAAATAAAAACTGAAAATACAGCTCTATTTAGATTAAATCAGAGCATAAGTATACAGGGCATACACTGTGTGGCGTTTCTGAATAGGTCAAATCAGAGTTCACGCAGAATGAGAGTTGAATAGGATGTGTGATCAAGGTCAAATAAATGGAAAAATAAAAGATTGCTTAGGGGCATTTGATTTACTGCAACTAAAGTGAACTCAATTCGCTGACTGTCTGCTGTTGGGTCGAGGCTGAAGAACGATTCGATGAGATTAAACTCTTCTGAGGACAGACCTGCCAAATTAGACATTGTGCTTCTAGGCAGACTGTGATGATGGTTAGAAAGATTCACTCAAAAATGAAACTGTTTCCATCACTTACCCCCATGTCATTCCAAACCTGTATAGCTTTTATCTTCTGTGGAACACAAAAGAAGATATTTTGAGAAATGTCTCAGTGGTTTTGTGTCCATACAGTAGAAGTCAATGGGTGCCACTGTTGTGTGATTACCAATGTACTTCAAAAACTCTTCTTTTGTGTTCCTCAGAAGCAAAAAAGTCATACAGGTTTGGAATGACATGAGGGTGAGTATATGATGGAATAATTTTCATTTCTGGGTGAACTGTCTCTAATGATTGGAGCACTCAGTGTGGACCCCATGGAAAACAATATATTTCCGGATTCATTTTCAAAGGGAAGCCTTTAGCCATGCAATTAGTGGACATACTAACCCCAAATACTATATCTTTACTTATTCAATAGTTACTGAACAATTATTGATGCAATCACTGTGAACAAATTGTTTTTTTGGTCAACATATATGTGATTGTTTCAATAATTTAAAAAACAAAAGTTCTTATGAACGGTCAGATCAAGTAGAAACTCTTTAAGTTAACAACTGTACGTTCTCTTTTTACATTGTGATCACGCTGATCTGAGACAAAAATGGATCACATTGCATAAAGAATGAGAAACAAAGACAGAGCACAAAATAAATAAAAATAAATCATTGAAGATGTTTTCTCAATGGAGAGCAGTCAAAACACACGATTTCTTCCTTCCGATTTTGTCTCTGTACCTGCCTGACGGTGGAAAAACAGGAAGACACATCAAAAGGTCTCTGTCTGTCTCTGGATTTTGTACACAACAACAGTCACTGCTGGGTGCATGAAATGTCTCATCTCTACATGAAAGAAAGCCAGGCAGACTGGTTTATTATATCTCCTGCTTTCAAAACAATGTTCTGTTTGGAATATGATATAGAGCACACAATTAATTGTCGTATTCTGTTCTTAACTCCACAAACTCGGTGGAGGTGAACAGCACTTTTTTGTTAAATTATCAGACGTCTAACAACAGGCATTAACAATGTTCTGGAAGGCAAAACTAAAACAGCTTTGAAGGATCGTCAAGTATCAGGTTGTTTTTAGGCTGTTCTGATTATTTTTACCTACTTGTATGGTAGAGGAAAATGGCACCTAATGCTGGAATCAGATTTTAGTGTTTGAAGTAATATTCGGGAATATAGATTTTCTAAAAGTGCTGCTTAGCCTGATGCTTTTTCCAAAATGTGCAAATAATGTGTCTGTGATATACTTGTCCCTGGATGTTTCTGCATGTTTTTGTAAAGCGTCCGATTGTTTGGATGCATAACAGCACACGCTTTTGAAGTGTCACTCATGTTTGTAGAACAGAAATCATACAGGGAGCGAGTTATATGCCAAAGTTTAATATTTAGGATTAAGGGTTTGTTCTGATTTTTAACTCTATATATGAGCAATAATAATACTGCCACCATTAATAATAAGGGGACACAATGTTTTTCAACTGTCATTCTTTCCCTATGGCATGACACGGCAGTTATCAAATTACCATTTTTGGATTGCGGCTATTCATAAATCATATAACCACACACAGGCGGTATGCTCAAAACAACAAACCGGACCTGAGAGAAATACAAACACACATGAAAGGGGCAGAACCATCTGTAAAATCATGGTGATGCCCCACGAAACGCCTGCTGCCAGAAAAATGTGTCTGCGCTCTGAGCCCCCTGCGCCTGCCAGGAGACGGGATTTATTTTTCCAGGCCCATCCGCTCTGCCGATTTAATTTGATTTCCCAAAAAGAATCTGAGCTTTGTCTTTGTAATCGTACAACATAATGTTACAGTTTAATATCATTTAGGCCATTTTAATTGCCTTTTACAAAAGATCTCATTTAGATATGGCTGTATTTTCTCTGTGCTCACAGATACAGCAAAGCTCTGTGACCCTTTATTATAAAGAGGCTCATTATTCTAGCACTTCAGATTAATAGTTCTGTTTGTAATTCACAGTTTTTCCCCAAACAGATTATTTTATGATTATATTTGTATGAGCTAATACAGTATGAAGTACAACAGTCCTATTAAAAGTAGGGATGGCAATTTCGCAGAGGTTAGCAATGGCAAGCTAGCTTTGAAAGCATAAGATCCCGCCCTCCTCTCCAAAGCCACGCCTCCTTCAACACATGAACACATGCATAGTTTGTCAAGCAAGTGGAACATTCAATTCGGTCCGAATGCAACGATTGGCTGAACTTTTTTATAATCCTGTGCTTTCCACAGAATATATACAGTATATATAAATATATTTAGACCACTTTACTTAGCGATTGCTTTCAGGATGTGAAGAGACTTTTAACCAGCATAACAAAACATGCTTCTGAAAAACATCGCCTACCCTGCCTTTAATGTGGATTTTTGCTGTGTTATTGCCCAATGAAACCTAATGCACAAATCCATCATCAGTGTTTTAGATATATATTTATATACATGCTGCTTTGCCCTTTAAAAAGGGTTCAGGCTGAAAGTGGACACTATTAATAATGTGCAGGGTGTAGAGAGCAGTTGTTTTTGGCCTCTATATATCTTGTCTCGGGTCAGACTGGAGTCAGCACTGCCCACCCTCTGAGCTCACGGTCTGACTGCTGCTGGCACACTGCTGATGAAATTCATCACAGTCAAGCTTTAATTGGAGATAACTGTCCACAA
Source organism: Chromobotia macracanthus (assembly GCA_036877525.1). Lineage (NCBI taxonomy): Eukaryota > Metazoa > Chordata > Actinopteri > Cypriniformes > Botiidae > Chromobotia > Chromobotia macracanthus. The sequence continues at coordinate 3,541,761 of JAZGTH010000070.1, read as the reverse complement.
CACATCCTTGTTTTGAACCACTAGATTACTGAATATTACTGAGAATCCAAAACTGCCTTTCAGAAAACAACATGATTAATTAAAGCTGCAATCTGTAACTTTTTTGGTTAAATACAAAGCAAAACACAGTCTCCTTTACCTTACCCCTATTCACAACGGTAACTTTATAATAATGATTTATAATTTGAGCTGTTGGATTCAATTTCCTGGGAAATGCCTGTTTGGCTGCATTTGATTTCAATAAAGAAAAGTAAAGTAACCTGCAATTTTATGTTTTATATAGAGATGGCACTGGAGAGGCAAAGTTACAGATTGCAGCTTTGGGTTATGAAGCTTTTTAATTAATATTTGTATTTTTTTTAATAAATCAATGAGTCATTAGTGTAGCTTTGATGCTGGTATATGCAATATGAAGCAATATGGCAGCAATATGAAGGGAATTATTCATTCTGGTATTATTTCCTCACCCTCACCTGTCGTGTTTCAAAACTTCTGTTTCTTCTTCTGTGGAACATTAATTTGAAATAAATGGGTGATGAGAAGATAATTATAACAGTCCAGCTTCAGAAAAAGAATCTGCCACAACTTGCAGTGTTGTTAGAAAACAATTGTTAAATGTTTTATATGCTAAAACAAAAATGTTATTCTTAAGTTGTTAGTAAAATGTTTTGAAAACATTACATGACTAAAAAAAAGATTGAATAACATTCCTATAATCAAGCAAAAATGGAAATGCAACATCTAAAAACTGGATGTTTTGTACATTCCTAGAACATTCAACATAACATTGTTAATGTTTTTATAGCTTAATGGAAACGTTAGGGCAATACTTTTACAATCGAAACTTTCGCTGGGATAGAGGGTGGAGGAGATGAAGGCATTTCACACAAACTTGACTGGTTCCTGCGTGTATGAACGCAGTCGATTTGAATGTGTGAAAGTGAGCAAGATTTGAGAAGTGATGTACAGATCTAAATCTCCATACAGGAAGCTGTGACATCACAAATGAATCACCCTGATGATTTTTTCAAACACCTGAGGGTTTCTCATTCATGGGGGAATATTACATTATAATTCATGATGTTGTCATGTATGATGGTGTTATCAGCTTAGACCTCACACAGATGAGTCTCCACACTGCTCACAGATCTGTGTCCCCACAGGAAGTGTATCTTGCATCCCATTTCATCATAATTCTTTACAATTTATTTTTAAACAGGAATTTCATACTGGCTGAAATTAATGAGCAAATTCTCTGCTAAACCCATAGTTGTGTAATCTGTTTACAGTAGTCCACAAAAAGCCCAATTCTTACTGTTAAATGATCTGAATCTCACATGCTTTTTATTTGTTTGTAGCAATTGGTGTAGCAATTGTAGCAATTCTATGGTTTGTTCAACTCACTGCCCCAGCTAACAAGTTTAGGTTGTAAGAATATTTCCCTATTGTTTCCATTAAGTAACAATGTTAAACATGTTACTTTGAATGCTTTGAATGCAGTCGTTGTATTAACTTTATTGCTTGGTTATGAGAATGTTTAAGAAACTGTTTTAATTCTGTAAGGTTGTTAGAACATTACAGTAACTACTTAAGAAGAATGTTTTGATATGATGTAAAACGTTATAGAAATGTTCTAACATTACTGCAAGAGAACTTGGTGAGAAATTTTAGAGAACATTAGCAAATGTTCTGAGGATGGTTCTTATACAACACTGGCTAAACCTGTGACTTTATCTGTTTGTCTGACCAATGCAGGAGAGAGAACCTGTTTGAAAAGTCTGTATGTTTCTCAGTTTAGTTTAAAACTTTAAAACCCGAAACAGAAATGTCAATGTCATGCTATCAGGTCACAGGAAAGCTAAAGTCAGCAGGTGGCCCACTGAGTCAGACAGTCTGAGGGGAAAACTAAACTTGTTTTGGCTGTTGTATTTTCCTAAACTCCGGGAAAAAGGCTGGTTTGTTTCTCACAGCCTCGCTCTATCTGTCATTTTGGTCTTTTGACAGGTATAGGAGAGATACGGCACTTCCTGCCACCTGCATTTGAAGTGGAATGACAACCAGTGAATGACATTTAACAACGTGAGAGCGCCCTGAAGAGCCATACAGTCTCAAGAGCTGAACGAGTGTGTGAAACCGACTGCATCTGCCGAATCAGACACACCTCCATCTGAGCAGTACTGCACCCGCAGAGGTTTGCCTGATTTACAGTAAAGAATGAAACCGGAAAATCATAATTACTTCCCTCGTGAACTTTCAAGCTGTTCATGTGTTTGGATAAAGAATTTGGTTCGATGAACCAAACGGTTAATTTTCAACAGTTTTAAATATTGTATCTTATAGCAAGAAATAATATTGCTTATTTCTGTGATAAATGAGCTATATTACACTATCAGTGAGGTTTATACTGTGATTTTGTCACCTGGTTTTTACAGCATGTTTGTGACAACCCAGCTAACAATTTTAGGTGGTAAGAACGTTTCCCTAACGTTTCCATTAAATAACAAAAATGTTATGAAGAAACATTCAAAACATTCACAATTTTTTAAATTGTTGTATTAATTAAAAAAGTTGTATTAATTAAATTCCTTGGTTATAAGAACATTATTCAAGCTTGTGTTTATTCATTAAAGTTTTTAAAATGTTCCACTAACAACTTTAGAATAATGTTTTTGATATATGTTATACAAAATGTAAAAAGTCCTACACGTTACTGCAAAAATGTTCTTTGATAACTCTGAGAGAACGTTCTGAGAACATCCCCTGTTAGCTGGGAAATGACTTTGTTTCCACAGCTTTTCAGACTCTGTTGTGTTCGGATTGAGCAGGCAGTGATAAAAAATGACTCACGCTGTATCTGGTGTGACTGCTGAGTGTGAAGTCAGTGCTGCTGATTTGATTGTGACTGTTGAAAACAGTCTGCTGTGATAGTTTCAGACTCACCACTCACTGCAACAGTGAAAATAATGCGGGCAGAGAGGTGCGTTTAGTCCTGCGGTCCGTTTAGCTTAACTTTTCACATCCGATCTGACAAAGTGATTCTGCAGTGTGTATTTGAGTCGGCTCTCACACTTCAAAGCGTGACCCTTTTGTAGGTAAAACATTTCTGCCTGTCCCCATCACTAACTAATTCATTAAATTTGACCATTTTTATCTTGTGTAAAATCAACATATCACAGTTTTTAAAAGGGGGTTAGCATTGCTTTTACCCTGCGTTATGAACCCCTGCCCTGCATTAGGGTTAGTACTGCTTTTTATATTTTTTACAAGTGTGAAAAGCCTGAAAAATACCTTTGATAAGATCATAAATCTTAAAGGTCATTTTGGTCATTTTTCAATCAGTAATTCTTTAATAAATTTGCCAGTTAATAAAACACAGTAACTTATTTAAGCATTTCAGTACTACAGATTTTTTTTCATTTTTTAGATGCTGGTTATTTAGCAGATCTTTTTATTTTATATCTTCCGCGGTTTGAACCTCATACCTTGGGGTCGCCAGCCTGCAGCATTAACCACTACTGCACCACTTACCAGATATTGTAAATGCTTCAACACAAGCATAATTGAGTTTACAACTTTATATGTAAATAACACATGAGAATTACAGTAATGTTTCAGCAGTTCGTGCTATAGTAACATTTCAATCTAGGTAAAGAAAACAGAGTTCCACTGGTTAAAATGTTTTCAGTCAAACTCAAAGCTTCAGAGGTTTTCATTTATTAAATATACCATCTGCTGAGCAACAGGGAAGTCTTTGGATGTTTTATGAATCAGTCTCTGGGACCTTTTGAAGAAAGGGATGAGAGAGATGCGGAAGACAGAAGAAAGTTTCGGCAACACGGTTGTCAGATGCTGGATCTCCAACATAAAGCTGCACATCTGTTCTGTTCGGGTGTTCTCGGCTGAGATGTTATGAAATTGTAATTATCCAGATCACTGAAGGTTTGAATTCAGAAGCATTGGGCTGTCGGGCCCGATAACGCTCCAGCGAGAATTATTCTAAGTCCTGTGAGGAGGTTACTGTTTCTTTGTGGTACGGTAGTTTAGTGTTCAAAACATTCTCATTAGAAAAAACATCACTGTAGTGTCTTTTATCCTGCACCAGTGAAACCTCACTTCTGTGCTGCATTCATCTCGATTCCATTACTCTTCACTGAGCTCTTAGGGTTAAAAATAAAATGTAAAGTTTAAATGCATCTTTCTAAATGAGATTCGAGATCTGGAGAACATGTATAATGCATCATTGAAACGTGATAATATCCTTAAATTGAGAACGGCTTTGAAACTGCTGATCTGAGGTGAGGAAGTCACCATAGCAACGGTTTGGTGGTGCACAGACAAAAGTCACTGCATCCAAATATCCTACATAAACTCAACTGATGAATCTTTTCAAATGACATCAGACTCCTCATACGTTTAAAAATCAATATAAGGCTTTATCTGAAGGCGTCCATCATCGTGTGTCAGATATTGCCGCCCTTGTCAACAAGATGACTTGTGGTGGCTCTGCTTCATCATTTTTAGTTAAAATAGTTTTGCTTTGCTTCATGAAAGCAACAGCTAGCACAAACTCCTCCCTTACCGCTGGTCATGACCCAGTTTCCAAGCTGCCTAGTAACATGTGCTTAGCAGGGGCTTTAGAGAGCAGACACGATTCTGACCCCTTGTTTACCCCACAAATCTGACCCCAGCCACACAGTATGCTCGTCTGCACTGGGTGTCAGACACACGGACAGTTTTGCTCTTCTGCATGGTTTGGTCATTATTTGATGAATTAGTGCTGCCACGACCACTAGAAAATATAAACGAACATGTCTTTTAAAAACTGAAAATTTTACTTACTTTTTGTGGACCAGACTAAACCATAGGAAAGAAAAATCACAGATGAGATCTCTATTATTTCTCCTAGACAGAAATGAGATTACATGGAGAGCGAATGGAAACGATTGCTTAAGTCTCCTGTGTTGTAGATATTCTACTGGGAAAAAGACCCACAAATCTCACAAATGTCTCCATTAGAGTTTCAGAAGAGTCAACAATGTCTCAAACTGAGCTCAGATTTAAGTCTGCATTCAAAAGTCAATATTATTGAAGATATCAATATGAACTTAAATATTTATCATAAAATTTACCCAAATCCAGATTATTTTAGCCACAATCTACATTAACTTTAGCTCCATACTCTTAATGTATCTAACAATTCTCTCATTTGTTTCTGTTTGTTTCTCCTATGCAATCGTAGGAGAAACTTCTGAGACAGAGCTGATTACTAAATGAGACCCAGCTGAGCAACAAAAGAGAAACCTCTATGAAATAAAATTTTCCTCTGGGAACAACTGTGCCAGGAAAACAGTATTGAATTATGTTCAGTCTATATTAAGAACAGTCTACATAGGTGTGTTTGCCCTAAAACAATGGACAATGAATTAGTTAAAAACAGTGCCGCTCTGGTTTAGTGCATTTAGCGGTTGGTTGAACTGGTTTGAGGTTGGTTAGATGTCGGTTTCAGCACTGAAAATCCACACACAAATGTGGTTCAGCTGTTTAATGAATTTGCCCGGAAGACAGTGTAGGCCAGCCCTTTATTTCCACCTCCATTTACTTCACATAAGTTCATATTTTCTGGAAATAGAGAATCTTGTTAATATGCAGAGCCACTTTTTCAAATTATTTTTACAAAAGAAATGAAATATTCATGAGTAGCAATCAGTGTTCGAGTGCGAGAAGAGAACAGTCGAGCGGAAGGTGTCAAAGCCCTTCAGTTTCCACAACTCTGGTGATGAAATGAAGTCAGCCCTCCTCATTCTTCTGCTCCATATATCCATTCATACTGTCTCCTGTTTTGAATTTGAATTAAAGTCTAAAATTGGATTGAGGTATCGTTAGCATTCCCTTTAATTCCAATGGCAGTCACTCAGCTGGTGCCTCATCTTTGCTTTGTGGACCATCAGTTCTGGAAACTACACTAGACTGTTAAGTTTGTAAAGCCGAACACTAGCTTTAAATGCTATTTGACTAATCACTCTATATTACAATGTATAATTTTGCATGTAAAGAGTATAGACCTGTATTAAATTTTAGAAGCAGACCAGGACAAAATAAGACTAACATGAAAAAACACTTTTCTGTTTGCAGCCAGTATAGTTTTAGAATCTACCAACAAGGGTTAACTAGACCACTAACCAGTCTAACCTCGATCCCTTAACCTTCATCCTCTGAGTTACTGCTCATTAATGATGCTGCCTCTAGTGGCCTGTGGCCATATTAAATAAACTTCCTAACTCAACCCTGTCTTTTCTGTTTAGTAACCATGGCAATGTCAGATAGGCTTTTAATTTGGACAAAAGACAATATGTTGGAGCACTTCTGTTTTGAGTGACTTGAACAGTTTCATTTATTTATTTTTGTGCATGTTTCTGTTCTGTTAATACTGTTATGTGTTGTCCCATAATGTGAATGCGATACTGGTACACATAAAAACTTCCAGAATATACTGTTGGTTTGGAGAGAATGAGAAAACATCAGAGAAAACATCCAAATGAACTGCATTTGCCGTGCAGTAAATAATTATAGTTAAAGAACAAGACCTGTGCTCCTGTAACTTAACTGGTAGAGCATTGTGTTAGCAGCACAAAGGTTGTGGGTTTAAATCTCAGGGAGCACATGTAGTGAAATTGTTCTGATTGTACTGATAAATTAAAAAAAAATGTTTTAAATTGACTGTTAGTTCCTTTGAATAAAAGTGTCTGCCAAATGCATAAATATAATTGTTTCATGTATTTTTGTGCGTACAGTTTGCTTTAGTCTGTTATTACGTAAAATAGAAATGCATGAATATAATTTTGTTGTATTGTGTGGTGTATTGTTATTATTTTGTCCCTGTGTTGTTGGCTTTTGCATGAGGATTAGTGGGCGACATAGCTGTCAAAAAGTTACAGCTTTTACCATCCAATATTATTTGCTTGCAATAGTATTTAACTATCTTTTGTGTTCTTTTTAAAAAGCCATAAATTGCTTTGACTTACTCTGATGAGAAATGAAAATGAAACTGTTCGACATAATAATGTAAGCACCAGCTCTGTGCCATGAGCAACGAACACAGAATGTCATCAGTCAATGTGTTTAAATCAAACCGTGTCTCAATTTAGATTAACGCAGGTCAGCCAGACTGCTTTTAAAATGTGTCCGCTAATGGGCTAAACCTATCTCTTATCCAGAGCCAAAACAACACAGCAGTTAAAAATGCACCAGACGAACAACCACTTAAAAATCTCCTTCCTAAACTTTGTTCCAAAACACTGAAATATTCACAAAACGTAAGAACTGCATTGAGAATGTTAATGATGTCTTTTGTCAGACGTTTTGAGGTTGTAAAATGCGTCTTGAATTTTACATTAGTTGACGTCTGATTTGGACTGTCTGAAAAGTCAACGATCATCACCAAACATGAGTGAACATGGTTTGCAGGTCTTAAGTCTAAGCCAATCTAGCAGGTCTCCAAACTGGCTTTGCTGAATCTTAGCTGGTTTATCTAAACAGCTGATCTGAAAAGGACCCAAAACTCCTTTAAAACAACAGACCAGTATAACCAGGCTGAGAGAACAGCTAAGACCAGCACTCAGTTTTGGTACTTTTTCAGTTATTTTTGGAAAAAAATGAACTTACATTTGATAAAACTTTGCGTGCAGCCAGAACTGAACTCGAAATGTTTCTTACGTTTTTCATTAAACTTAAGTTGTAAGAATGCATGCGGTAAGAAAATGTAATATGTTGTTATGAAAGTGTGTTATTGAATGCGTCGACGCAGCTTCTGCACGGAAGGTTCTTCTAATCTGTCTGCAGTGAGACAAAACAGAATAATTGTCCCACTTAGTGACAGTCACATGGGGAACCAAACAAAGCTCCAGTTTATAATCAGCAGATGTAGATGACTTATTGATTAAACGCATTCATGAATGTGAGATAAGTGTGTTGTTTTGCTGCGGCCTCTTGGCCACTGGGCTAATCTGCCCCTTAGGGTTGATAGCATGCGATACGAGGGCAAGACTTTGAGAGACCCTGAGCGCATGCAAACACGTCTGATCTGCGGCAGAGAGGATCAGAGGCTTTCAGGGTGTCAGCCAGAGCGCAATACTCACAGATGAGAGGAACGGCATTAAATATGGAAGCGCCCTGATGCTCACACAGGCTGCAACAGAATGATGCGATGGCTTTTGTCGTGCTCTCTGGGGAAGTGGCTGAGATTTGAGCTTTTGTGGATTTATTCATTCATTTTTTACATTCTGCTCTCTTTCTACTCTGGTCCTGATATTTCTGCAGTAATTCTGTAGCGTGCAAATGTGTCTGCACGGTGGGAACCCAGCTAGAATGTTAGCTAACGTGCTGTACAAGGTCTCAAAATGTTCTTGTAGTAATGTTAGTAGAACCTTTTTTAACGTTATATATTATATCCAAAAATGGTATTCTTAAGTTGTTAGAGGAATGTTTTAAAAATGTTACAGAATAAAAAGTTTAAATAACATTCTTATAACCAAAAAAATAACACTAATACAATATGTAAAAAACACTCAAAATAAATATGGAAATATTAAGGAAATGTTCTTACAACCCAGAATTGTTAGCTGAGAAGCATTTGGGCCAGACCTTTGTGTGTTGCGTTTCAGAATCACCCTGTTCACTACGTTTTACTCTGCGGGTGTTTCAGTGACTGGAACTGTATCAATCACACAGACGGACAGTTACATAATGCCCTTAAAAGTGTAAAAGCAGTTTTCTCTCATAGCAGTATTCTACCACACAGAGCTAGCACGACACCCTACACCAACTGCTACCTTCTTAGTGCCTGTCCTCCTCACTCACTGTCTGACTCACGCACCTTCTGTTGAAGACTTTGGGTGCGTTCCAATCGCCTGTTAGGGCCCAAGAAAGTGACTTAACAGGGTATTATTCTAAACCATAGGGAGTGTATATTAAATATTTATAGTATATATGAAATATTTGGCCAGTTTGATAATGCTTTTAGTTAGCAGTAAGAGAACAGAACATTTAAATCTGCTTAACATATTTTACCACGTTTAAAACCATTCTGTTTTCACAGTTTTTTTCACTACAATTGTATAATTGTACACAACTATACAATTTTGTTTCATTTAAATATATAGTGTTTATATAAATACACTTAATATGTATTATGTACTGTACATTTTGGTGTTTGGTTATTATTTGGTTACTCGAATACCCCAAACTGTTTGTTTTAAATGTTTCTGTTTAATAATAGTATTTCAGGGCATTGTAAAGTAACAGACCTTGTTAAGAGAAGTGAACTTCTGTTGATATCCCTTACTGAGTGTGTAGGGAGCAGCAGACACTGCGTAGGGACCTTGTAAATCAGAACGCAGCTTTTCTCCGCTACACAGTACATGAACGAATCACTCCATCTGTGCGTTTAGCAGAACTGCTCTGTTGTAATGCATGAGGCTGGAAAAGGTCACAAGGAGATTTGGCACGTATGAATTATTGACTGATGCCAGCTGGAGCCCGCATGCCTCTGTTCTCTGCCTGTCTTCATACAAACGGCACCAGCCGAGAGCTCAGCAGGTCTCAGAGTATCCATCAGATTTGAGCTTAATAAAAAACTCAGCATCTGAATAATACTCTGATGTGTTGGATGTAAATTGTATTAGTTGCTATGGGACAGACTTTCCTTTAAAAGCATCAAAGTATTGCATGATGCTGTGACTCCCAACAGTGCTGGAGTCAGTTGGTGCGAGCTTCTATTTGAATAGTTCCCAGCTAACAATTTTAGGTTGTCAGAAGTTTCCATTAAGGAACAAAGCATTAAAAAAGTTATTTTGAAAGCTCTTTTAAAACATTTAACTAACAACTAAAACTAACAGTTTTGATATAATAATAAAACATTCCACTAACATTACTGCAAGAACTTTTGATAACTTTGAGAGAACTTTTCGAGAATGTTAGCCAGCATTCGGAGAACATTCCCTGTTGGCTGGGTTGTCACCTTGTGCTTTAAATCGCTGTGGGTCTGCTTTTGCACATGGGTATGAAACTCTGTTTTGACAGGTGTTGGAAATGAGGATTTACGAGCTTGTAACTAATCGGGGGGATTCTGCTTTTACCGTCTCATAGATCCTCGTGCTATTTTTGAAGCCAGGTTATTTTCTGTTTGTGAGCATATTCAACCACAGGTGCTCCCGACAGCCCCAGAGTAACTTGTCATGAAATGATAAACCTTCTGACAAAACGGGATGTCCTTTTTCTAATTAAATAAATCAGCTGCCTCCCAAGACAGCAAAAGAACAGTAGGTGATACTGCCTGCTCAATGAAATCTGTAAAACTTTGATTTTTCCTTGAGCCTGGACCAACACATCTGTCCACTAATGAATCAGGATTTACAGATAGGCCCAAACATGGATTATGGAGACTGACATTTGAGTTTAACACTCATGAAGGATTTTGGCACCTGTCCACATGATTGAACACCATTTAACACAATTGACTCTGTCATTCCATTTTTTCAGCCTTGATATTTAAATCTCACCCTTTACTTAAGATATTTAGAGAAATGCCTCAGTGGTTTTGTGTCCATGCAATGGAAGTCAATGGGTGCCACTTTTGTTTGGTTACCAACATCCTTGAAAATGTCGTTTGTTTCTCAGAAGCAAAAAAGTCATTCAAGTTTGGAATGAGTAAATGAGTGAGGGCGAGTAAATGAGGGAAGAATGTTCATTTTTGGGTGAACTGTCCCTTTAATAGACTTATAATTTGTGAGTACACAAACTCATGATTTAATATTGGGTTAGTTTGATGAAATGCTGTTGAAAACTTTGAGATATCATGGGTCATTTTCATAATGAAACAGAAGCGAAGTCCTCAGTTCGGTCTCCATTTCACCTCACTGATTAGGAGAAATAAATGAGATATTAAAGATCTCTCTAGATTTGCTCCGCCTCGTTCAGATTGGAGTTGAGTGTTTGCACCTCAGGAGAATTTCCTCATTAGATCAGTTTGAATTCTTTAATCTTGCCTTTCAAGTTGGCGAGATTCCCTCACGTATCCACAGTTACATCCCGTTTGCGTCATAAACTTTTCCCAGTCAACCAGCCGACCAACCAACCAACCTATCCAGGCGATCATTTAGTAAACAGTCAGTCTCTGAGATTTAAGCTCAGGTCTGTGCTGTGTAGTGTTTCATCACATCTTTAATTCTATTTCCTCCTGTGCTGGAACGCATTAAAAACCCTCATCAAATATTTCTATGGTCCTATACTTGAGCAAAATGATTGTACAACGTATCGTCCTCAGATGTTCTCTGTATGAAAACTGTACAATTAAGTTCTGCTTCACTGTGGGTTGAGTCACACGTGGTAGTTTAATACGTTAACAAATTGCAGTGAGGTAGGATCCGCAGTATTTGATAAGACAGACAAAACGGAGAATAAAGCTAAACAAACAGTAAACCAAAATGTTAGACAGGTTATGGTAGGTTTATATACACTGATTAGTGAGTGTAAGAAGCAACAGGTGTGGATCAGGAGGGAGAGAAAGAATTCTGAAGATGGCGCCCTCAAGTGGCGGGGGTTGGAAGTATAAATTAAAGCTTATATTTCACATTACATTTATTCAGACACTTTAACAGACATTTTTATCCAATGCGACTTACAAAGAAAGAGAGCATTAAAGATTTTGTGTTAAGAACCAAGACAATATATCATATTATTGGAAGTAGCAGGCTCAGAACTACATGCAACAAATACAGTAAAATATGGGTGACAGAGATTTTGATCTCCCACCATGATCTGTGTACAGTAAACATATTAAATCACTTCCCTTATCTGCTAATGTAGCAGCTGTGTTTAGTTATGTTCTAATGTATGTTATCCATGTATATTTGTGATGAAATCCCTGTGGGAGAGCACAGTTTTCGTTTGCACAGAGATAGCACAGAGTGTGTTATCGGCTCTATGGTCACGGTTTATGTTCATGGGCGTAAAGGCCCAGGTGCACGGCCTCATGGGAAGTCTTTGGATCGGCCCTGGGGTGAGCAATGCTTTACACACACACACTCAAACACCCCCATTCTGTCAGGGTTTCCACTGACCTTGTCTTTTACTCTCTCTGTCCACAGACGCACGTGGATCAGACAGAACTGGAGCTGCGAGCTGTCTTAATACGTTGAGAGATTTGTGCTCCTCTCAGCCTCAATTGCCAAAGGACTCCTCCTCTCCCCAAAACACACCTCCCCTCCTTTTTAAACAATTTTAAACACCGTTCTCCCTTCTGCATTTCCATCAAATCCAGCGTCTCCCCCAGAGGACCGCTGACTCGATAAACAAACAGACCAAAACAAACACACGCATCTCCACCTCTCTCACTCATTTACGGCATAAACTAAATATGGATGCACTGCAGTGCACTGAGGAGCTGAACACAGTCTAACGCAGTGTTGTGCATCTCCTGACCAAAAATAAGACAGAACGGCTGTACATGTCCTCATCAGTTTGAAAAGCTAGGACACATGAAATGACAAATTTTGCCTGATAAAGTTCTGATGTTTTGACAGTGACATAAAGACTCAGACTATTTTTGTTTCCAGGAGAGATTAGTGGTCTTTTTTTTTGGAACTCTTAACCCTTGAAACGATATGTTTTGTGAAAAGCAGTATACAAATAAATATGATAAAACTGAAACCCTGATTGAAGGTTACTTTAAAAAAATCTCCCTCTGTAACACAAACATTATGTTTTTGTATTTCAATTTTTCTCCCTAAACTCCCAGAACAACATTTTTGGTCCTCATTAAAATGCTCAACAGCTCATTAGTGTGTTTGAAGGTTTATTTTGGCCTGAATTTGTGGGGAATTGTCGCCAACATTGGTCAGCTTTTCATAATCATGAATAACCAACGTTAAGATATTTAGGTTCCACAGCAGTGCTAATAGTTGCTGTGGATATTTTAAAAATGTTTATTGAACGTTAGCATACAATAGCATATTTCATACAATTTTAGATACATTTACATTTAGTCATTTAGCGGACGCTTTTATCCAATGCGACTATCCAATGCGAGAGCATTAAACATTTTGCATTGCGAGCCGGCAAGCCAAGTCTACAAAGCTAGATAAATCTTATAAGTTAAAGTGTTTGTAGACTAACATTTAAAGTGTATTGACCAACCTCCCAAACAAAAAATCTTTAAACGTTTAATTGTAATTGTTTTTGGGATCAAGTGGTTGGCTGAGAGAGCAGAATCAGAGATGAAATTGAAAAGACACTGTTATTAAAGCTAAAAATGATTGTATAAATTAAAGTTGTATATTACCAAGGAAAAGGTTTTATGAGCGTATAAACCTTGAATGAAGCAGCTTCTAAATTAAATCTAAAGGAAGTCTTTGCGTCCAGTGAAAAGTTTGATGTTATGAAAGTACTTTAAAAGCATTTTGTGTATTATTGATCAAGAGAAGTGGGTTGCTACGGAAACCCATTAAACCCAGAGAGAGCAGAAAATCTGTTATTTCATGATCGTTTTGAAATATCTGTAGTATTTCTCAAGCTCCATACAGACCGCTAAAGGTGTAATCATTTTTGTTTGGATGGTGTATTCGTCATTTTGACTGCTTGTGTAAATATAGATCGTAAATCTTGTTGGGAACTCTTGCTGCAGAGTTGTTCGGAGACTAAACCTCTATCAAAGAAAATAAAGTTTTAGGTTTTTGCCTAGACATTTAAGGACATTTAAGATTTATTTCATTTATTGTTGTTCCTTTTTCCTTTTTGCACAAAATCCTCTAGAAAACATATTCATTTCACCGGATATGTTGTCATGGATAAATCTGTCAGATTTATGTCTGATTTAAGTTCTTCTTTGGTATTTTCATAACTTGACTTTCTTGCTAACATGACTTGCATTGATTTTGTTTACGTCAGTCGGTCGGCCCAAAAAAGTTCCTTTAACCTTTAAGCTACAAGCCTGAGTCATCAAAACACATTCATGTGCAGACATTAATTTTCCATTAGTGGAGCCGACAGATCTGACAGGCGTAAAATAATTGCTTCACCATGTTATGCAAATTTTGCACTTGCATATTTAAATATGCATGGATATGCTTTAAAAGGTTCCTCTGGATATTTTGATCTCTTGGAGAAGATCACTGCATGAGCGTGTGCAACATTAAGTCAATGGCGTGTGGCTAAATGAAGGAGCCCAGAGAAAAACTCGTGTTTAGCTCTGTAGTGTTTACCTGAAGTCACTTGACCTGTGTGTGCTTTCTAGAACTGTCTCACTGCTTTTAACACTCTCTTTGCACTGATCTACCTTACATTCATTCATCTGGCAGGTGATTTTATCCTAAGTTACTTACAAGTATGCATTACAGTGTGTTCCCTACAATCAAACCCTTTAACTTGGCCATGTAAGATCGCTCTACCCTCTGCTAAATAAGCTACAGGAACCATGATCTGACCTACAAACTCTAGTAGTAGTCAACCAACATACAGTAGGTTTTCCAAAGGCTGATTTCAATATCCAGAGAACATGTTGGCTGATGGCTGATATATACTAAAGCAAAGATAGATAATTTAATTGATTGACAGCTAATAAGTGTACACAAAATTACTAAACTGAGGGAAATGTCCTTTCATTGAAGTGAAGAGACATGCTGGCCAAGTAGGGTGACCCATACTTAGAATTTGTCCTCCGCATTTGATCCATCCAGATGAGAGTGTGAACAAACACACACTGCAAACCGTGAACACACACCTGGAGCAGTTGTTTCTGAGAATCAGAAATATAGTTATATTTTTAATAAAACTCATAATCCAGCCTATAGTAAAAATACAGTAATTCTCTGCACTGTTCTAAATTCATGTAGAATGTTTTGAGACATTTTATACAACGTGACAGTAAAATATTAAAAATGTTGCCAGTTCATTATAACTAAATGATTTTAATTTCATAAGCAAATCCCCAGACAGATGGTTGATATACTGCCTATAAACTGATTTTCATGTTAGACTCACCCAAGCCAGACAGAAAAAAAATTGTGAATTATAACAGGATACACTCAAATAAACAGCATGTAAGAAAGTTTACACGGTGTGGTCTCATACCAATTTTCGTCTGCTTGATGAAATCCATTCCTAAATAGATTCAATTAAATGTGGGATGGTGTTTCGGTGGATGGTTTAGGTATTATGCCCTCTATTAGAGCGTGACAGTCTGAAACACACACACACACACACACACACACACGTGTTGTGGATTATCTCTGTGCTGTCAGGAGTAGGAAAGGTCATCCAGCTACATATTAAAGTCTAATAAAATCTTTACATGTTTAACAGCAATGCTGTTTCAAGAGGAATGTGATAAAAATAAGACAGATTGTGATGTTAACAGATATAAAAAGTTGACGGTGTACTAGACGATGTAAATGTTGAAAGCATAGTGTCCTCTTTGATTTTATGTTGATTTATAGCTGCTACCTTAACTCTTGCCTCTCTAGCACCATCTCTGTTTGAAAGATTAACTCTGCAAGTAACCTAAACTATTTTTTTCTTAATGTGGATGACAAGTTTAAATTGTAAACAACTGCTGTAAGAACAAACTACAAACACTGCACCATCTACAGTACCCGGACATGCGATATAGACATTTCCAGGGAAATGAGAATAGCTCATATTATAAATCATTATTGTAAACTTACTGTTATCGGAGTAAGGTAAGGATATGTGTTGAACACTGAATTGTTACGTACTTGCTCAATAACTCACACAGTGATTCTGATCGCTGTGGAGAATTGATTATATTTATTATCGAATTCTTGTATAACTGAGACGCAAATGAAGGTGTCACGCTTTTGTTTAGTATCTTAATTCAGCATTTGGTTGCTTCATATAAAACAATAGGAGTCAGTTTAGTGGTCAGCTGTTGCCTGTGGGCATCTGCACTCATCAGATGTCACGGTCAGTTATAAAGCCTGTCAGGAAGACACGACCAAATTCGCAGGGCTTTGACACTCTGACCTTGTTACTGTGGGTAAACGGATGCCCTTCCCCTCAGAGAAATTCCCCTGATGTGTTGATGGACATTGAGGGACATGTTCTGCTCCTGTTTTACATCACAGATTTATGTTCCCGATACTCTTAGACAAATCCCAGCTAACAATTTAGAGTTGTAAGTTTGTTTCCTTAACGTTTCCATTAAGCAAACAAAAACGTTAAAGATGTTATGTTGAAAGTACTAGGAACATTCAGAATGTCCAGTTTTTGTATGTTGTATTATTGTTATTGCTTGGTTTCAAAAACATTATTCAAACATTTTTTAAAAACGTTCCACTAACAACTTAAGAATAACCTTTTTGATTTATATGATATATAACATTCAAAAAGTTTTACTAACGTTACTACAAGTGCATTTGTTAAAACTTTGAGAGAACTTCAAGAGAACTTCGAGAGAACTTTGACAGAACGATAGCCAACGTTCTGAGAATGCTTCCTGTTAGCTGGGAAGCTGCTAATCTTCAGTCATTTAGTATCTGTAGACCTCTTACTGAAGTCCTGAGATACGATCACTTTTAGCTAGTCAGTATTAAGAGAATTTCTCTCAGCTTCACGGCTCACTGTATCCTATTGTAAAGTGAATGTTTTGTACTTCCATCCCTGAGGCTATAGTGGCTATTGCTGGTCCCTAGGAACTCGGCCATGGTCAATTTATCTTTATTTTCTCTATTGATTTATATACATCTCAGACCCCATTGGGTCTTTGCAGCCATTGTCTGGCTCATAATGGTCAGATAGATCCGACCTTCAGTTGCCCTACAGCCAAACACCTGCTGAAATAGGCCACTAATAGAACTGCCTGTTTACTGGGGAGACTGTCTCTCACTGACACTATTGAAAGTGACAGACCCGCTGGTGTCTTCAGTCAATAAAACCTCTGAGAAGTCTTCTTGAGCACCGACAGAAAATTAGACGTTTGATCTAACAAATTTAGCGTGCTGTTAAAGCGGCAATAAAAAGACACAGAGAGGGGGAAAATGAAAAATGCTAATTTTTATTGGTACCCATAATTCAGCTGGTGAAGGAGAGTCTTGCTTAGACATTCTTGGCACGGGGCAGAAGTTTGTTGACAATAATTCTTATAAACCCTCTCTTTTGCATGCAGGCACCAAGCAACGGCTTTCTCCTCCTTACAGTAGATGTGACAGATGTCTGCTGGATTTCTCCACATTTTTCTACGACCTGTCAAGACAATATATAATAACTGGGGAGGCCAGCCACCCAGCTAACAAGGAATGTTCTGAAAATGTTGGCTAATACTCTCCCAAAGTTCTCTCAATGTTATCAAAAAATGTTCTTGCAGTAATGTTAGTAGAATGTTTTTTAATGCTGTGCGTCATATGTCAAAAACGTTATTCACAATACAGAATTTCTGAATAACGTTCTTATAATAAGCAATAAAATTAATAATTTAAAAAACTGGATGTTTTGAACATTCCTAGAACTTTCAAAAAACAATTTTAAACTTTTTGTTACTTAATGGAAATGTTAGGAAAACGTTCTTCCAACTAGCTGTGCACCCTTCATAAATATAGAACAGTATATATGTATTTGTTTATAGCTCACATACTGTAATTTTGATCAGAGTTTTGTAGCACAGAATTTATTACAGAGCTCCATCTTTAAACAATCTGCAGCTAAACATGCAGTGACACTCAACAAACATTTCTCAGGATAGGTTTATTTTTTAATGCCTGTTTCTGTATACAGTAAATACATAACTTACATAACATAACTTGGTCACAAAATGCCTAGAACACTATTATTAAAAAATATAAACGTTTATTTTCATTAGATATGGTTAATGGCTAATTATGAGAGCTCTATATGTCACATATGTCAACATATAGAGTTAAAGAGTCTTAAGTGTAAGATCATGAACACTGTGTGACATTAATATCAACTATTAACGAGCGCTCAGTATAGAACGTTCTCATGTGAACACAGAACCCAGCTGCATGGCGTTCAGTGTTTTAAATAGCATCGGCTCTGTGGTGTTCGGTATCCTAATGATGTTCTCAGTTTAGCTATATAGTTTGGGGGGTTTTGTCATAGAATAACAATGTGTTTCTCATTAGCAAGACTCTCACATTGGACTGTCTGTGATTTGAGCCGGTTTCTGTGACCGACAGCTCTGACATTAGGTGAGATAAATGACTTGAGATGTGTTGACACCTCTGTGACAGTCTGATGGGGTTGTTCTTGGGGGCAGCTAAAATTCTGACGCCGTTTAACCAGGGACTGCAGAATCCACAAGTCATTTTGGGTTCTTACTGGGAATCCATGTATATAAGAGAGGTTCTCGAGAGAGAAATGGGCTCTAGTATAATCTTCATGATATAATATTAGTGTGTATGTGGTCCAATGTTCCCAGTTAACGGGGAGTGTTCAGAAAGTTGGCTAACATTCTCTAAAAGTTCAACATTATATATCTAAACCAAAAACCTTTTCTTAAGTAGTTAGTGGAACATTTTAAAAATGTTACAAAAAATGTAAAATATGTTTCATTCTGGTTCTTCTATCCACGCAATAACGTTAATGCAACATCTAAATATGTAATGTTTTTGTTACTAGAGAGATAAACTAACAGGCATTTAAAGCTTTTTCACTTAACATTTGTTTCAAATATATGTTTTATAAACAAACAATAAGACCACATGAGTCTCAAACTAAAATTCTCACCCATAACACACAGATATGGCTTTTGATGTAATTTTAATATGAACGTATATAGAAATCAAACTCAGTCAGGCAAAATGAAAGGGCTGGAGTGTCAAAAATAGAAACAAGGCCTCCATCAAATAAAGTAAACATCTCTGATTACAACGGGAGCAAGTTTTGTCTCATTACGACGTGAGCTGTGTCAGAAATTGTTCGTCAAGTCACGTCGTAATGATCATATTTAACGAGACGAACGCCATCGCAATGTCTTAATAACCAGCGGGAAACTCCAGAATTTATTTGTGCCAGCACGAGAAAGTTATGCCAAAATAAACAAGTACAGCATCAATTACATGCCTAAATGCACATCCTTTGCTCCTGGTTTTGTTGCGTAAGTTCTAAAAAACTTCCTCATAAGAGAAAAAGAGAGGAATAGGAAATTGCTTGCAATAAGAAAATGTGAATTTCTACCATCATCCCTCCTCAGGTGTAGGAATGAAATAGGAGGTTGTTAGCCCAGAGTTTCTTATGCTGATGTAGGCAGCAGAGTTAAAAATAACTCATAGTCCCCATTTCTCCCTAAAGGCAAGTGGACTGGAGTGTGAGCTGGGTTTCATGAGAATACCTGCCCTACTTTTGCCTGTAACCTCTGTTCTCTCTCGCTGTGAGAGGCAGCGGGGTGACGCGCGGCGCTCACTGCATCCTGGAGGTAATCCGTGAACGATGATGGAAGTCTATCTGCACTGTGCAGAGACTCAAGCGTGTCATGTGTGTAATGGAGCCAGACAGGAAGTTCCCTTTGAAGAGACTAGAGGGTTGAGGAGAGTGTGGAGGTGACTTAAGGAAATTTTAAACCAAACCTGTTAGGTTTTTTAATATTCTGCAAACTCTCTGACTTGCCAGGCAATGTAGCGCTGAAACATTTTTTGTCACTTCCACAGTTTTTTTTTTTACTTGTTCTATCATTAGCCTTGTTAGTGTTTTAATAATGAATTAGCAGAAAAACATGCATATTTTTTACTCTCAAATTGAAGGCAGTTTACATCAGCACTGACCAGCTGTACGCTCCTCAGCAAGCATATGAAACATTAAACCTCAAACTTAAGACGTGGTCATGACCTGGTTTTTATTTCCTGGTTTATCATTTTTATAAACAGAGATGTTGAAAACATTGTTTCTTCATTGCATAGCATTGATATGCTGATCATGCTAATTTCAAAGATTTTTCTGTACGCTGTACAGATGAAAGCCGTGCATGATCAAACAGCAGGCTAATGAATCTTCGGCAGAGATATTACTTTAATATAGATGCATGGCAAAACCTTCGAAGGTTTTGATCTGGAAATCACAGGGTTAGTGCTCGAGTTGTTTGACTGAAGATGCTTAAAACTGGAGTAGTTTTGGGGTTAAGTGATATGATGTGTCAGAGATTTAGTTATACAGTGGTATGATATATATATATATCAGTATATGTGTATGTATGTATATCTCACATACTATCATTTTGGTCAGAATTTCATAGCACATATTATAGAGCTCCATCTTTAACAATCTGCAGCTAAACATGCAGTGACTAGATAACATCTCTGTTTAACTTGATCCTCTTACATTCACGAGCCTAAACGACTGCACACATCATTTTTCACAAAGACGATGATGTTCCTTGTGTTTCACTGAATCAAACTGATTTGTGTTGATGAATCTGAAGCAGATATTTTTTATTCTCTTTTATGTGGTCTTAGTCAGTCACATAAATAAGTCAACAGCGTAAAGTAGCTTGATGGTCTGTTTTAAATTCACTTTTAACTCACACATCCAAGTTTTGGAAGCTTTGTGACTAAGCTCCAATCAAAATGTACTTTGAATAATGAATCGTATGAAACTTTTATCACGCATTATGCTGTTATCTGTTTGTTTCTTGTTGTCATACAGGGTCACATGTTGAATGACGTTTCGGTGACCCAGATTCCTAACCACTAGAGGTCATAACACCACCTGTCTGAAGATTCACGCTTTTAAAATAAATAAATGAAGATGTCCTGATGGTAGAAATGGTGAACGATGAGACGTGAGGTCCTCTCAGTGTAGTCTGTTGAGAAATAATGTTTCTTTAAAACATATTTTTTGGTATGTAATTTCAATGACAAAAAAACATTCTTGTAACCATAACCCTAATCGTAAGTAACCAAGGAAACCTTAGAGCCAAGAAACATTATAACAGTGTTTAGATTTGAGGGTACGAGTTCTTGAGAGTTTTTAATTAAAGTGGTGCCTGGCAGTACAAAAATCATCTTTGTAACAAAGCAGCAACTTTATAAAAGACAAAAGATCAGTGTAATTGCCCTTTAAATTAAGATTAATACAGCAGTTAATTTCAGAATCCCTAAACAAACAAACTTGTAGCTTAAGCTGTTTTATGACTAGCTGATGCCATCCACACAGATGAGAAAACAGCAGAACGGCTGCAGCTCCGATTACCAATGTTTTATTTGCTCAGCTGAAATCAGTAATTGCATGTTTGTGCTTCTTAAGGAAAACGTTCTGATAAATATGATATATAACGTTAAAGAAACTTTCTACTGACAGTACTGCAAGAACGTTTTGACAACTTTGAGAGAACTTTTAAAGAACGTTAACCAACGTTCTGAGAGCGTTCCTTGTTCGCTGTCAGGGGTGTCTGGTAGTGAGATCTCAATATGAGAAGGAACAGCAGTATGAAAGCAGCCCTGAATTCCTCTGACAATGACAGATGATGCAGGCGTCTGCTGGAAGTGAGCTTATTAGATCGCAAATACACCAGAGTCAACCGCTGGCAATTCCAATATCAGTTGTCAAAATCTTATTACACTGACTGACAGCATTTCATCATCAAGTGTGAATTGTTGCCATAAATCCCAGAAATTCGTTATTGAGGTCAAAGTGTGCAACATCTGAGCTTCCGATTTTATGAGGGACTTTTAAATAGCACAGTGTATGACGGCTCTTTAGGACTGGTGTAGAGGCTGGCTTTACTGGTAAACACCAATCAGGTAGCAGTCTCCCCAGTGGATAAACCAATCAGAAGCAGGGCGGTCAAAATCTAACAAAGCAGATTTTTGGGTATGTCATTTTTCATTTCTTCATTAACTTCCCGTGTTCAAATGTTTCCTGTAAAGTTGCTTTTCAACAACGCACATTGCGGAAAGCGCTATTTAAATAAAACTGAATTGAGCTGAGTTGAATGAAACTCACAAAACTCACTCTCGGCTGCTCCCATTACAATCAGCCAAAAATAAATAAAAAATAATCAATAATGAAAAAAGGGAATGCAAAAATAAATTGAGGAGTACATTTAATTAAAAATGTTAGTTCGTGTTTAAGCAAGTTATTAAGTGCTTTATTTATTTTCCTATGATTTTTTTATGTATTTATTTTTAATTATGGCAGGTTTGGTCCCCCACAGTCTACGTTACAAACGCTTTTATAATAAGAGCAAATGGCAAAAAGTAAAACATGAGCGTATGCAAATACTGTCATCGCGATTGGTGCAGAGTGACAGGACATCTGCTGCATATTCAAACTTCAAGCCGAGCGTGTTCCACTCAGCAGCAAAGATACGTGATAACAGCAAAACTAACAGCAGCCTGACAGCAACAATTCAACAGTGAAACGATTTCTAAACGCTGCATTTAGAGAACACCTACTGACAGATTTATAAAGACCTGAGACAGTGTTTTCAATGTGCCCCATGGCCCTGCTTTGCATTAATCAGCACAAACAAAACAAGTTGACAAACAAAAGATATCTAAAGAATAAAAATAAAATAAATCATGCTTTTTATTCATTTATATTTAATGATGCAAAACCTCTGATTAACACGACAACATCCTGAGTGAATAAATGTTGAAATTCAGTCAGTGTGTGTGTGTATGTTTGTCAATTAAATCTGTTTTATCCAGATGGGAGTCCCAGCGGAGAACAGCTTTTTAAGACGACTGTGAAGCATTTCCACAGGAAAGAAACTTCACAGTTCATTTTACATCGGCGGATGTGACTCAGACTCTTTACAATAACATCCAACATTGTCGTGGCTTTATTTCAAATGACAGAATCTTACATCTCGAAGTCAACATGAAAAAATGGAGTGAATTTACTCTCTTAATGCATTTTCCTGGTCCTGTTGTGAAGGATTCATCTATGCATGTTATTCCATCATTTCCATCTACAATGTGTGCCTTCCTACAATTCCCCATGGACTTCAAATTAAGTCACAACATTTTTTTTGTGTAATGTGTGTGAAATGGGAAAAATAACAAGCACAATCCATTATGTGAAGAAAATTCATATTTCTGGGTGTCACTGCAGTATTTATGTCGTGTAGTATAGCTCATACAGACTGATTTTCAGTGACTTTCAAACCACTGTGTGCTGCTGCCAAAAATCTCCCATATATTTCAGATATTTTTTGCAAATCTCTTACACTCCAGTTCTGTACAATTGTATTTTCTTTCTAAGAACCATCTCCATGAAAGCTGGAACGGCATATCTAGCGTAATATGAAACCTGTCATCTATCATGTTATTTGACTAAATGTCGCATAGTCTCAGAAGTACATACTGTTTTAGTAGACTTTCTGGATACATTACCCTCTCAGAGATCACTGAGAGAGGTACGATGCATTTATTCGAATGGTCCAAATGTGTTCAGTCAACTTTATATTCATAAACCAGTTTCACATTCTTAGTACCCATAATTAGTTTTACTAATATACATCATATAATTAACAATAACATTTGCAGTAATACCATGTATTCTGTATACTGTGATTCATTATATGTAAAGCTGCTTTAAAAAAATGCAACATTTTAAAAAAGCACTAAATGAAACTGAACTGAAAATTATTCAGATGTGTGGTTCTGCCTTTTCTGTATGGTAAGTAATGATGGTTCCAGGTAAACATGGTTCCAGGTTAAATCATATTCTTCATCAGAACGATTTCCACTTGTACATGTAGCTGTGTAGACTTGGCTTATTGGTTCGTAAGACAAAATGTTTAATGCTCTCTTTCTTTGTAAGTCGCTTTGGATAAAAGCGTCGGCTAAATGAATAAATGTAAACCTATGCTGTTGGGGTTTCTCAAAGCTGTCTTAGACAGTTTGTAGGAGAAGATCTTAGCACAGTTAGCATCTCTTTCATTGCTTTACTTATGTACTGAGTGATTCATTTGAAGTACGGGTCAGAGCTGGATGACACACCGTGCTTCTATAGATAAAAATTCCCCTTGAAAATCATTTCCGGGGGGCAAATACTGTCACAAAATCTGGCTCTGTGTCAAGCGACTGCACTGCTGTGTTTGTCTTCAGTAGCTATGACAGCTGAAGGTGATGTCATCATTGGCTGTTTAGTATTGCTGGGAAACAATCTATTTATGTATGTGAAGACGGTCCTCGTCTCTGATACAAGATATCAAAATGAATGTCAATTAAATCAGGCTGTTTTTAGAGGCTGGGTCTTTGCCCTTGTGTTTTCTTTAGCAGATTGTTACCAAGAGGGGATTTGATTTCCCAGGTAATTAGTTTATAGTGGTGATGCTGTCGTCCTCTAAACACTGTGTGTGTGAGGTACGAGGTGAAGGAGAGAGGCGGGGACAGAAAGATTAATGAGTGAAAAAGTGTCCGAGAAACACATACAGTAACACATTCATCTGAACTGAAAAACTGTTTCTGGTTGTTGAAAAATGTAATTATTAATATTTATTGAACATGTGATTAAAGCAATTTAAAGAAATACTTCACCCTGTTTTAAGAAATACTTCACAATTTGACCACTTCTTTTATTTGCTTGTGAGCTTTCAGTCTTATAATGTGGTTATAAGACACTTTACAACAAAGTGCATCTTGTTGCCACGCCTCCACCTCCTCCATTAGTGCATGGATGTATGCAAATACATAGTTTGACACGCAATTCAGACTGAATGCAATGATTTGATGAACATTTTATGGTCCTGGGCCTTCCACAGAAGATAAATAAATATATAAATATATTTCTCTCTCTTAGTGATCGCTATCAGGATGTAAAGAGACTTTCAACCAGTATATCAAAAATGTTTCTTAAACAAATCATCTACCCACCTTTAATAACCCTGAAATCTCAGAGCGTGAACGATCAATATGGCGACCTCTCAGAGATGCTCACTGGCCAAAAATAGTTCATCTTTTTTTTCCACCAAAGCACCATCCTTCAGCAGACACCTCCAACTGATAGTTTACCAAATAATATAATTGTCTGAACATCTGGGAAGTGTCTGATTTTCACAGCCATCTGTCATCTTTGCAAGTAAAGACGCGTGAGAAACTGAGACGAATGCTTAACACTGTACATTTGTTTTTATAAAGGAAACATCCAACATTACCTCTCAATCTTCCTCAGAATTTTAAAGCTCACATGAGAGTTGTTGTTTTCCGGGCCTTCTGTCAAAAATGCTTTTTTAACATCTCCGTACTGTTTAAAAGACTTGCAGAAACTAACATCACCCAAAGGCAAATTTAGGTGATCCCAGCTAACAGGGAACGTTCTCAGAACATTAGCTAACACTCTCTAAAAGTTCTCATTAGTAGTTTTTTTGTATATATATATATACGTATAATATAAGTCAAACATTTTCTTTCTTAAGTAGTTAGTGGAACGTTTTAGACACATTACAGATTTAAAAGTTGAATAACGTTCCTATAACCAAGCAATAACATTAATGTCTTAAAAACTGGACGTGTTCCTAGAAATTTGTAAATAACATTTTTAACATTTTTGTTGCTTAATGAAAACGTTAAGGAACTTATACTTACAACCTAAATTTGTTAGCTGGGATATTAAAGCAAGTCTAAACAAAACAGTCTATTAAAGTATTAAGGTTTATTAAGTGCGTGAGTTAATGTCTCATGTTTAAGACATTTACTTTCCTGCTCAAAGCAGCATGTTTCCAAGGAAACAGAGCAATGTGTACTACTTAATTAAATGCATAGATTAATAGATCAATTTCGAGACATTTATCTTAAGCGATCACAAGATGCAGTTATATTCAGAGCTGTTTGTGTTCAGTCTCAGTAATCACTCATGCATTCGGTTGATGAGGGTTCTCATTTCTTTTTTGTATCTCAAGCTCTATGATACATGAATTATTAAATCATAATGATAAGTTCTTATTTTTACTTCCAAACAAGTATTTCATCATTGCCTAAATGATTTGTCGAAATTAAATTTTTAAAGTGTTTTGAAACATATCCGACCAGGGTTGACAGAAGACAGTAGTAAATATACCAGAAAAATATGCATCTCCACGTTGAACCAATGTTGTCAGTGTTTCCATGTGTGTGTTTGTTTGATTTTTGAGTGCTTAAAGATTATTAGATTGATCTTTAAGATGAGGGACAGCCAGACGATGGTAATGATGTCCAATGTCACACAAATGCACTACCAAAAGAGTTTGAAAGTGAAAACAGTCATTATCGAGTGTATTTACAAATGTGCACAACACAGAATTCATTTTTCACCATTTCACGGGAAATTCACAAAAATCTTTCCATTTACATACATTTGCTTTCATATGTTGTATTTCATATACATATTTTTTTAAATAAATATATTCTTTTAGCCCACAGCATATATTAACCATAAAATATTTGTAATCCATTTGTAGCTGAAATTGCATTCCATAGTGTGGACAGCAAAACTGATATTTGAGATTACATGATAAAAGGCTAAAGACCGAGTTTAAACAAGAACTGATACAAGCAGACACATCTTAACAGCCTGAGTTTGTCGTCAAATATCTGTGTCACTATTTAATCACTTTATATGAATCACGTGTGTTAGATATTTGTGTAATTTCTGTTCCCTTGATTCTATGTAGCTTTCGGACACTTTCTAAGACACGCCCACAGCAAAAGTAGCATAATCCTGAGTCCTCACTTCCAACAGGCGTCCAGGCTTTGTTTCCAATAGCAATCCATACAATTATCAGCCATCCAATCATCTTACTAACAGGAAATGATGTCATTCCACAAAATGACATTTTGTCAACAGATGTTCTGTGAAAGACAAATCAATCAGTCACTTGTTCATAAAGCAGCACACGAAAATGTTCAAGTCAATACTTCACAATAATGATTCCGGACAAGCAGTTGAAAAGTGTTACTAACAATATAATTCTGTATCGATTATTTACAAAAAAAAAAAACAAGTTTTTTGCATTATTCAACCTCGCCATTTTAAAACATCTGGCTCAGTCGCTACCATGATACTCTGTTTTGCATAAATGTCACTCTATTCTGACAGATTTTTAGAACAGGGGCCTCATTTACAAAAGGCAGGTACAATTCAATTTCATGTGGCTTCAGAAACTTGAAATCACATGGTTACCTTATACAAATTTGTGTTTTTTTCCTGTTGGGACATTACTGTGTGTGCATGTAGGAAGGGTCTATGCATGTCTTTATGAATGAGGCCCCTGGAGGCCCTCAGTGTGCGTACACATCACATTTGATCCTAAATTCCATGGATTTATGGTGAAAGATTGATAAAGGGATTTACAAAGGCAGAAACTGACTTGAAAATGTTCTTATATATACACTAATTGAAAAGCATGCATGCAAGCTTTGTGTTCTCATGCACCAGTACAACAGTGCATGATTTAATGCATGTGTCTCTGAGACTGCCGCTATGAAAAATAAACATGTTGACATGCAAAAACTTTTTGCATGTGCTTTAAACAATCTCACCATACAAGGATATTTGCAAACCATTCTGTAAATGGATTTAGGAACAAACAGTTATCGTACTTTTTTATAAATGAGGCCCCAGGTATTAGTTTAGTAGCTACCATATAATCTAAGATAACAACAAATACACCAAAAATGCTGCATTTTTCATTTCTATGCCACATCAGAGGAAAGCGAACATAAAGAGCATTCATACTTCAAACAGCGGCCACTGAGCTTGAGTGTTACAGGCAGTTGTTTTGGCATAGATTTAAATAAAGCTCAGTGCCCGAATCACACATTAACGTCTATGTGAATTGTCACGGTAATAATTCCAGCACATTCCCAGCTAACAGGGAACATTCCTGAAACGTTCGCTAATGTTCTCTAAAAGTTCTCTCAACGTTACCAAAAAACGTTCTTGCAGTAACGTTAGTAGAACTTTTTTAGGTTATATGCTGTACATATCAAAAACGTTATTCATCAGTTGTCATTTAACTACAGAAATAAAAAAACGTTTGAATGTTCTTACAATCACGAAACAACGTTAATACAGCATCTAAAAAACTGGATGTTTTTCAACATTTCAAAATAACATTTTTAACGTTTTTGATACTAAATGGAAACATTAGGGAAACATTCTTACAACCTAAAACTGTTAGCTGGGTTGCATCCAGACTCTTTTATATTAATGGTATACACCATTTGACATCAACGATTAAGCAGCATCAGACTGCAGAAATGTTCTGCCTGACACGACACTGAGTGAGGTGTGAATAAACAGGAAGTGAGCTCAGCCAGTGCAGAAAACACCAAGGCATTTGAATTGACTTCTCGCTGGCAGCATTCACAAACAACACAGTCACTTTTAAGAGGCTGAAGATATTTTTGTCATCGGCATGCCAAAGTGAACAACCAAAGTGGCGATGACCCGTTCAGTTCAAAGAGCAGAGGCGAGAGCCAGGCCACTGCGTACGAGAGTCTGAAAGGCAAAAATAAATGTAGCTGGAACATTCCGTGTAGATTCGAGCTGGTGTGCCAAAGTTACACGGTGAAGATCGCTGGAATTTTTCAGTTCATTTCGCAGATCAACATCACAGACGTCCTTTTGCTCAGAGCTCGAGGAACGATAGATGATAATCCCAAAACAGATCAATGTTTTAGCTGTTGATTGTGAATAAAAGTCTTCAACACTTGAGAGTTGAGGAACCGCAGATATCATCTGAATTGATAGTTCACAAGCAGTCCATGTAGCTCTATAAACTCTTACGACAGTCTCATCTGTGGGGTTTCAGTTCTTCATTGCTGATGTTGTTTCAGACTGTGAAAACAAATGAAAAGGTCATTGAATATATTTAGTTCTTTGGAATTCAGTCAGACAAAGGCAGTATTAAATCTTCTGTTCAATATACACCTTTGATTTTACTATGGTAAGGATGATTAGGTAAGGAGATAGAAATAGGTGAACAGACATCAACATGAGAGTTTTAGATCTTTCAGATCAGATCATCTGAAGATCAGATACAGAGACAACAGGATCTGCACTACCTACCTGACCACACCTCTGACATGTCCTCGCTTTATTTTACATGGTTATCTGGTCACTCTAGTTAATTTTGGGATGTTTGAAAACATAATTTGATTTGATTTCACTGACAATGAAAAATACCCTCTATAAAAATCAACTCTCAACTCTCAAAGCTTGCCAAAACATATTTCTTGGCTTGCATGTAATCACACATTGTAAATATTGCGTTTCTGTAGCTCATCTGGTAGGGCATTGCATTAGCAGTGCAAAGATTGTGGGTTTGATTCCCAAGAAACACACACTGATAAAAAATGTGTATCTTGAATGTACTGTAAGTCACTTAAGATAAGCGTCCGTCAAATGCAAATGCTATTTTACACTGTGTACTCTCTCGCTAGCATCTATCTAATGTATCAGAGTTACAGATAAATCATTTCAACAAATAAAGGCTTTCGTTCTTCAAACATCCATTTGTATACACAGACACACCTCGGGAGAAATACAGGAAACCAGCCAGAGCTGTTAAAACTAGAACTCCGTCTTCAGGCGTGTGACAGTGATACAGCTGAACACCTGGGGAATTTTCAGCCTCTGGGGAGGTCATTCTCTGCACACTTGTGCAAACAGGTCTAAAAATAACACAGCTCTCCTGCTAGTTTCCTGTAGAATAATCTTCCCAAACCTGGAGTCCAACCCTGTCTCACAATGGCACACCCACCCTGTCTTATAATGGTCTTCATCCTTATCTGAGCGGTACCACGGTAAACGGAAGACACAAGAGAATTCACAAAGAATGAACTGCTCCCACTGATAGCATTGTTTATTTGTGTATGTTGTCTGCATTGTTTTAACCCCTGATTCACTAAATAAATTAAGCTAATTGAATATTTGGACAAACGCTGCTATAGAACAGGCATTGATCGCAATTTGCATTGCAGATTTCTAGCTTGGTTGCTGGTTTTGAGTGACATGGGGGCGTCCTGGCTGTTGTGTGGTTACAGAGTAACTTGGATCATTAAGTGGTTACAGTAAATAAAGTCGGCAGGGTTTATGGTGTATACTGTACCTATCCCAGTGTCTTTAATGTCTCATAAACAAAGACTTGTGCTTCATCATTTTGACACACAGATTTTAAGACATCCGCAGTAAAAGCACTTTTATTTTCCTGTCTGTCTCTTCTCCACACATATGGCTTTTTTCTTTAGATTCCTCACATTTCCTCTTAATATTTAAAAGATTAAATACTAAAAATTAATATTTTGTCATTATTTACTTACCTAGGGGGGTAACTAATTTACTGAGGGGACACTGGTTTGGTACACATTTCATATTTTTAAACCACAGATGTGGAAAATCCCACTATATACATATGAAATTTGCATAGTGTTTGGTGGCTATTAAGTGGATGAAAGATAAAAATCCTCCATATTTTGAACTGAAACTTTATGGTGTTTTTGTCCTTATTAGAGCTTGACACCATACATTTTTGTTCACAGTACACAATAACAGCATACAAGTAGTGAGTAAACAATGACAACATTTTTTAGTGAACAACTTTTTTGATCAACAGTTCTGTTTGGGTGAACTAAAGAAATAAAAAATAAAGTTATTTCTCCTTAAAGAAATATCTGAGCTGGAGAAGCCACAAGAGGCCAGACAATGAGTGCTTAAAGCCAAAACACAAAAGACATCACAGAGCAATAAAGTGCACAAGTGTTAAATTCAAAGGTTTATCTACTGTAAATTACAAAACGTAGTTGAAAATACCAAGATGTTTTCTGTAAGCATTTCAACAAAAGGTTTGCTGGCGGAAATTCAGCTACGCACGTTTGTATTGTGCGCTTATACACTTACATATTGTGTTTAGTTAGTCACGGAGATGGCTGTCGCCCTGGAAACTGTGCCAACCCTGACATCCTCGGTGAAGGCCCAGATAACAGGGAACGTTCTGAGAAGATTGGCTAATGTTCTATTAATATATATATATATATATATATATATATATATATATATATATATTCATAATCAAAAATGTTATTCTGAAGTTGGAACATTTAATGCAGAATTATAAAAGCTTGAA
The DNA here is from genome assembly GCA_036877525.1 of Chromobotia macracanthus. Taxonomy (NCBI): domain Eukaryota; kingdom Metazoa; phylum Chordata; class Actinopteri; order Cypriniformes; family Botiidae; genus Chromobotia; species Chromobotia macracanthus. Next base: position 3,510,689 of record JAZGTH010000070.1, on the reverse strand, counting down.
TGTTCTTCAAACAAGAATGTTAATACAACATCTAAAATACTGGACGTTTTGAATGTCCTAGAACTGTTGTTTAAGCTTTTTTATTACTTAATCGAAACATTATGGAAACATTTCTAAAACCTTAAATTGTTAGCTGGGGGAGCTGTCATCACACACATTGCCACAAGTCAAAGGTGTTTGTGTCTGAGGGTGCCAGAGGGGTCAAAATCCCCCTGTATCCGCTGAAATCTATTTGGGGACAGCAGATGGAAGAGATGAGGGCAGCTCATGCCGGACGCTCTCCGGTCCCTGTTTACACAAGCTTTAGAAAAAACACCGTCAGGGATTTACTCATCTCTCGAGACCTTGGGTGAATTATTTCATTTTTTTGGCTTTTTCTGGCTGTGTGGCTGAGGTTAGACAGCTCAAAAGCCCAAAGCAGAATGCCTGTTCTTCTAGGACTTTGACATTCTGGCAACCGTCATAGCTTGTGCAGACAGGCAATTTACGATTGTGCATCTCGTGATAACTGTGCTCTAATTGCATGTCCTAGGTCTCAGAAAGTGGCCAGTTTAGCCATGGTCGGCTAAACGGAGGCTATTGGTGACACAGGTGCACACACAGAAACTGACACATGCAGACTAATGAGGATACAGTGGACCTAGTTATTTATTTCACCACCTGGTATATAGTGCTAACAAGTTTTGCTACGGTGCCTCGATTTCAAAGTAATTGAAGAGGATTTTACTGCACCAGTTACTGTAGCCTCTCATAACGGCCCACGTTAGGAGACATATAAACACTTTAGCTTATTTTACCGTTTCTTTGCAAGATATCATTTTTTGCCAGAAGGTAATATCAGGGTAAACAATATGATGGTACTGTTAGATTTTTTTCCCCCGTGAGCACTAATAAGCACTTTCTCTTGTTAGAAGTGTATTTACACATGAGAAGTAACAAGGTGTGAACAGTATTGCCTGAGAGCAGCTCTGCTCTGTACGCTAAAGAATCTTCTTAGTAATCATACCAAGTTGAAAACATAACAGCACTGTTCTCATCAGCTAACTCATGCATCACTGGTAAATGTTGTAACAAAAGAAATTTGAGCTCAACTACTCGGATCCGTTATGAGGTTAGAAAGCGCACTCGTTCTCTCCATTAAAAGAACGCAGCACACCAGTGTTTACAGTTATATTAAGAAACATAATTCTTGGAAAAGTAAATACTCTTTAGAAGGCACAATTCTGAGACTTGACGATCTTCATCAAGCCTCAAGAATACATCAACACGGTAACCGTTTTAGGCTGTTTTTAACATAATGAAATTAATAACTTGCATTGCAGTGAGTCGAATTAAGTGAGTCAATGAATTAAAAAACAGCTCAACTGATTCATAAGTGTGTTTGATTCACTAAAATAAACAGCCTATAAGAATCAGAATCACAATTTTGGATATTACACCAACAGTATTTTAGTTGAGTATTCCATCACCATCATAGGAAGAACGATTTTTGTAAAACAAAATACTTAAAAACGTAAAAAATCAAACCGGTTCTAAACAAATATCTGGTTCCCAACTTTATAAACGTGAGCTTGCATGTATCATGCTCAATTGCATTTGTAAGACAGCTAGAAATAGGTTTTGCAGACATTGCGAGTAAAAGCAACTCCTTTAATGCAAAGCTGGGAGTTTCGCAAGACTTATAAGATGCAGGGCTGAGAGAAGAGAGTCAGGCAGATTAAAGACCCACGTTAACCTGCTGAAGGACAGGAAGAGAAATGTGTTTTTACAGCCAGTCTCTCTTTATGCCTGTGCTGTGTGGGGATCTAATCCCGAGTGACTGCCAGCTGAGTTCTCCTCACCCAACCAAAGCTCCTTACACGACTCCTCACTCATCCAGCAGGAGACTCGCCCGCCGTCCCCTGGAGACAGAATGCTTTAATCCCCAAAGCTCTCTCTCTCTCTCTCTCTCTCTCTCTCTCTCTCTCTCTCCGACACCACATTACACAGCTCATTCCTGAGTTATAGAAATAGATGAAATGAAACTCATTCCGGAGATCTTCCCTGCAAATGAGTTCTCTCTCACTGACTCAGGTGAACTCTTAGGCTAGCAATATACTTTACATATTGTAAAGTACTGTACATAACAAACAGGTCTGCAACACGGTCTCCTTACCTTACCCTGATTCACAACGGTGAATTTATAATAATGATTTATAATTTAACCCGATTTCGTAGGTAAATGTCTGTCTGTAAACGTCCATTTGTAGTTTATTCTTACAGCAGTTGTTTAGGATTTAAACTTGTCATCCACGATAAGAAAATAACTGCAGGTACCCTGCAATTTTATGTTTCGAACAGAGATGGTGTCAGAGAGGCAAAAGTTATGCATTGCAGCTATAAGCAAGCAGATTTGAATGCACAGCCAGCATTGCTTGGCAAACACAGACGCATGAGACTGGTGCATTGCAATAGTGTGGTCTTACTGTACCATCAGTACTCAAGGGGGCGATAGAGTTTCCTATCAAACGATAGTGCCATTAAAACAAAATGTGTTATTTCTTGTCTGTGTTGTGTTACATGTATACACTACAGTTTAAAGATTTAGGGTCACTTGCTCTTTACTCATTCTTTTAGAATAATATTGGAACGATAGTAAATAAATCTAAACTATAGAGCAACACAAATGAAACTGGGAAATTGTTGCAACCCACAAAAAATACATATACAAGTATATATTATATATACAAAATTATTAAATCAATTAATACTGTTATACTGTATCTTCAAAGTAATAACCCCTTGGATAGAATGTAAATATTTAATTTAATAAATTAATATTTTATTATTTAAAATCTTGAGATCATCCTGGTAGGCTTTGTAAACAGTATTGAAGGAGTTTCTGTGTAGGCTGGGCATTGGTATTACACAATTACATTTTTGTTTACATTGTCAAACATTTAAGCATTTGCTTTCAGTTTAAAAGATTTTTAAGATCATGAGAAACAATTCAGACAAGTGACGCTAAATATTTGAGCAGGAGTGTACATGTCTGTTAATGTGTGTGTACCTGAGATCATGAGATGATCACGTTGAGCTCACAGCATTGTAAAGTTTTACTCCTTTTCCATTGTCACATGCAAAAGATGAACTCAACGTCATGAGAGCTTAAATATCAGCTTTTTCTCACCGGAGATGGCACTGTCTGCGGCTCTGGGCTTTCTCAGAGGAGCGGTACTGCAGCTCAGGAAGAGTGATTACACAGGTAGAGGAAACTCAGTGAGCTGGAACCTGCCATCTTGTTCCAGACAGCCCAAGGGATCGATAGAAGAAGAGGTTTTAAACACTAATACGGAGAGCTCTGATTACACCATACTCATCTGATCAATCAGCAGGACTATTCAACAGCCTGCCAACCTCATTCTAGAGCTCCTTTCTCACCGTTCTACAACCTTCTTCATCTTTTTTTATTCTTTTTCGTCCTCACCTCACTGTTTCTATTTTTGTCTTGAGGTGAGCTGAAGGTATTTTCACCTTTGTTTCAGCCCCAAACGATGCACCTGCTGTCTGTTATTGTAGTATAATATCTCTCTGATAACCCTAAATCACACGTAAAAACAAAATGCCAAGCCATAAATCCCAGTTCATGTGTTTAGCTCTTTCCAATAGTAGGCAGGACTTCCTTTATTAGTGCAGCCATAATGAGCGGTGCACTTTCCCCCATTCATAGTAATAGAACTGCTGCACCTTGTTAATTCTATAATCTCTGATGTCAGTCAGACAGCACTTCCTGTCTAAGTGGACGCTTCTTGGCCACTTTAAGCTGCAAAAAGCACCGAACAAAGGTATCTTCACTCAGCGTTCTGTCGCATCACACCGTTATTGCACTGGGAAAATGGGTCACTGAACATCCATCCTGCACTCTCACACACCTCATCCACAACATCTGTAGTAAAACACCACACCGTCAGCAGCTCTGCTCTCACTCGCACTAAATCACAGCCTTATCCACTCCACAGCCACTGGACACACACTAAAAATCTGCTTAAGAGTGCTGACGAATGAGCAGAGATCAGGCTAATGCCCGGTCTCACAATGATGTAGTGAGGCGGGAGTCTGCCTGCCTTTAAGATAATGGGCGTGTAATCACTACAGGCCAGACTGGTGCGCTCCTGAGCTGCTAAAGAGATAAGAAATTGTGTGTTTGGGACGAAAGAGGATACGTTATACAGAAAATGCCTTCAGCAACATTATTTTAATGTTTGTGTTTAATTTAACTTGGCATTCACCTGCAGTGTCAGATTCGAGAGTAGGGTTCACACTGAGGCGATTGGATCCGCTTTCACACCAGTTCATGTTTATGATGGAGAACATTAGGGAGAAATAAGCCAGTGTCTGTAACTGCAGGTGGAAATAAACTGAAATCAGACCTCTTATCCATTCTGTTCTGGAGATGCTGAAGGTATTTTTGGTAACAAACTGCAGCTGTCTCTTGTACTAAGAGCACAATGGATGTGAAGAGTCTATTAGAAAGAAAAATCACAAATTAGATCTGTTCAGTGTCACTGATAGTGTTTTCTTCAAGACAATAATGAGATTAAACAGAGAACAAACTGAGACTTTTGCTCAAGTCTTGAGTTTTTCTCCTGTAATAATCTCACTTGTCTCCTCTAGCGTTTCAGATGACAGTTTAACATCACAAACAGTGCTTGTATTTGCCAAGCCTAAAACAATATTAGGTTGTACAAATGTTTCTGTAACATTTCTGTTTATTACTTATTCCTAAGTAATAAACACTCTAAAAAACAATTTTGAAAGTTTCAAGAATGTTTTTCTTGTCAAGTTTTTATGTCATATTAACGTTAACATTATTGCCTGGTTAAAAATATTTCAATAAAATGTTTATAATTCAACATTTTTAAAATGTTCCAGTGACTACTTACGGATAACATTTTTGATAACTTTAAGAGAACCTTTGGAGAACATTAGCCAATATTCTGAGAATGTTTTCGGTTCGGTCGTTGCCACACAGAAATTCGGGGCGTGAGGAGCATGAGTCACCAGAGTTAGCTTGATGCTACAGGAAATGATGTGAGGAGCCCTGGTGGCATAAAGAGAGTGGCAGAATGCTTTTAGAGGACACAGTGGGAGTGGACAGCAGATGCTAAACCAGGCAGATGTCCTCCAGTGGTGTGCACTGGAGCTCTAGGGAAGGTCGACTGTGGCCAGTGGCGGGTAAGCACAGCTAACATATTTTGTCAGCACAGCCTGGCATGACCCTGTGCCACAAGCTTAATGGTCAGAGAGCAATGATACAGTATTACAGGTCCCCAGCTGTGTTTCAGACAGAAAGAGGGTGGACGGGGGCTTTACTGTGGTTTGGGTTTAAATCCAGCAAACATAATAGCTAAGATGGGTAGGACAGCAAGGAGTTATCTCAGCAGGTCTCTGCTGCCCAGGACTTTGGCTTTGACAGTCACACAGTTCCACAAGAGCACAACTTGAAGGAGCCTGGTGCTCATTTTCTCTGATTATCCATATCACTGTCCTCAAATGTGGGGAATGCTAAATGTGTACCAAAAAGACTCTGATGATCCATACTATATCCCAAGTTAATGTGTCACACTTAAAATAGACTATGTGCAGATCTGGGTGCTGGAAAATTGTACAGTAGATATACAGTAATTTTATGGCAATAGGACACCCAGGGCTTGTATAATAATTTTAGTTTTTACAAACTATTTCTATTTTATATTTATTATTATTGCTTACATATTTTTACATACACATTCTATTCTAGAGTTATTGGTGGTCTGCAGAACAGTCAAGGCTTCTGAAACTGAACACAAATGGGATGTGCTGCTGGTGAAATACATCATTCTAAATGAACTACAAATTAATTAGCTTGCTGCTAATAAAGATCATTCTTGAGGGGAAATGTTTGAACATAAACTGGCATAATGTATAATAAATTACTTCATGAACAAGATGAACGATTACCAATGCATGAATCCTTACACGATTTTCCATTATATCCTTGCGTGTTTATATAATCCACAAACATTTCTCAATGTTTGTCGCATGGCTGAACTCGCATGCATCTCTCTGCCAATGGATGCTGTCACTCGTGTAACCAGAAATTGCTCTCATTGAAAATGAATGACTTCCACACGGTTTGTTGCATGTCTGAGCGCTACTTAAGCAGTGCCTTAGAGTGTCACCTTGAAACTAAACTCTGATAGCAGCAAAACAGGCTAAACGCTGCTTGCACAGAAGAGACGCTGATGGTTTAGTGCGCCAAACCGAAAATCCACCTTCAATCCTCCGTGCCCTCCTGAAACGCAAGGCGATATAAGTTGATTGCGGGTCGATTACTTTTTTCTAATGAGAGCAGCAGTTTTTATTCACCACTAAATGTAATGGCAAAGAGACCAAGCAATCTGCACCTCACTGCAGTGTGTCTCAATCAAAAGCCCGGGGCCCAACAGAGGCCTCATCAAAGTTCCAGATGCCTCAAGGTGACTTAAAATGATTTAAAATAAGACGCAGCATTAAAATAAACTAAAACTACTAAAAAATCAAGATATTTCTTAGTGTTTGTTTATTTTTTTAATGAATATACATCTTTCTAGTTATGTCAAGCTCTAGAATGTTTTACTGGGTATACTTTTTTTGTGTGGGGGTTTGAAATTTTGTTGTGGACAATGAAAAACAAAACCAGAACCACTGATTTAAAGCAACAGTTCACCTGAAAATGAAATAATGCTAACCGTCATGTCATTTTAAATACAAAACAGGTACTGCAAACTACTTATGGAACACCACAGAGTACATTTTGAAAAACATACAGCTTTAAAAAAAAAGACACAAAAGCACCATAAAAATACTACAAAAAAAAAAATTTGCTGATGAATATGGTACATTTTCCTGTCTGTCAGTCTGAGGGTAAGCAGATGACAGAATTTTGTAGTGAACTATTCCTTTAACGTCAGATCCAGAGTTAATTCCACATACGGGCTACAGCAGGGGGTGTCAGGGTATGTGACAGCTTTCTCTCCGCCCCTCTAAAGCCGTTCTCTGCTCGTTCTTCACATAGATAATTACAGCCGTCAGAGTTTGGAGTGTCACTGCTGTTCTTCATGGAACACTTCTCTGTGTAAGATGAGACTGAATTGTGGAAAAAATGGGCAAAAATGGGAAAGTTATCATGCACCAACGAAGTGCTGTCTAGGCGGAGTAAGGACAGACAGTCTCGCAGTGTTTAAACAGCACACTGGTGTCCAACTCTACGTTCTTCACCATAAATCAGCTGGCAGTAATGTCTACTTTAAATCCAACGGGTATTTCTTGTGACATGCACTTAGAGCACCTAAAAGTGTATTAAAAGAGCTATAGGGCCCTTCACATTGATATAGGTTTTTGACTATTGTGGAAGACGCTTAAATCTCTTTTTAAAATCCACTCGGAGCTCCTCGGCCTGCTCCAACCAGCCGGCACAGCTGAATGGAAATTCATGAATCATTAATGACTTATTTTCAAATGCTCATCATCATCCTTCCTGGTCTTCACAAATCAATTTCCTCCACATTAACTGCAGTTCCTTCAGGCTGAATGTTCTTCTAATTTAATGACGTGGAAAAAGGCTTTATGACTATATGTTAAACACTGGTTCTATCAAATCTTTCTGTCTTTGTCGTAAAAGTACAAGGCAGTTTGTTTTTATGCCGTCTTCAGGGCACTCGAAGTGCATTTTTCTTCTTGTACTGCTCATTTGACAAATTTACCGTGAGATTTGCTGATGATCTCGGTAATCGTGATAATGACTTCACGGCTTTAATTCTCTGCCGTCGTGTGATGGACATTGTTAGATGGTGACACAGCGCAATTGAAAGTCCTACAGGCGCAGGATGTTCATAGAACTAACCGAACAGAAGAGTATCTCAACACAGAAATGGCCCTGCAATGTAATCTCTACGGTGTATGCTACAATCTTTATGTTTGGTATCCAAAAAAAAACTATATAAAAAAGTTATATAACAGTTAAAAAGGTTGGCAACAGTCTTAAAGAGATAGGTCACCCAAAATGAAAATTCGGTCATTGTTTGACTTGGAATAATTTAAAGTCATACTTTTATGATACTTTTAATAGTTTTCTAATTATGCAAAAAAAATCTCTCTGTATTCTTACATGTGTGGGTGAGCAAATAACATCTACATTTATGCATAAACTTTTGCTTTAAAAGAAATAAATGGTAGCAAACTATGAGATGGTTCTTATATATTAACATTCTGGTCAGTTCTCTCCATAATAATTTCAGGTTGCACGGACATTTCCATTAAGTAACAAAAACATTACATATGTTATATATAATGTTTTAGGAAGTTCACGTCCAGTTTTTGCTTGGTAATGAGAATGTCATTCAAACTTTTTTTAATTCAATAGCATAAACATTAACTTTTTCATGACTTTGTTAGCCAAAGTTCTGAGAATATTCCCCAGGTTGGGACAATATCTCTCAACATGCTGTTCTTGTGCAGGTGAAGGACTTTCATTTGCCGGTTTGAAATGAAATCAGGTGTTTTCTGGCTGCTGCCCTACATGATGAAAACAGATATTCTGCCAGATATTACACCCCATTTGCCAATCTGCTGAGTAGCAGTGTGAGAGGGCCGGGCCCCTGGAGTTTCTCTGATTAAAGTGTGTCTGTCTCAGTATGAGAGGGGCCGGCTCCAGAGTGCCACTGATGAGTGTGTGTGTGTGTCTTTCAGTATGAGAAGGACGGGTCCCTGGAGTCCCTCTGATTAGAGTGTGTGTGTCTCAGCATGAGAGGGACGGGCCCCTGCGATTCCTCGTCTATGTGCCGTTTGTGCTCCACTACTATGAAGGCCAATGTATGCAGTATTATAGTGGAAGCTACTTACAACTGTAGCTTCACATGCTACTCAAATTAAAAGTCGATTTATCTCTCTACACACATATATATGTATAAGAGAGAGAGAAAGAGGGAGAGAGAACAATATATATCTGGACCACAAACACAAATTATTCTAATAAAGAAAGTTAAAATGTGTGTAGCAGGAAGCAGATTGTATTCTGCATAGATTGTAAACCCTGTCCACCCACAGCTAACAACATCCAAGCCATCCTAATGCAGGGGTATTATGAGCCCAAAAAAATCCCTAAATGTTGTCTAAATGCAAAACAGACCCTTACATAAACTTTTTCTTTTCTCCATAAGAATACACAGGGACACAGCAGCAACACGACAGCGGAACATCCTCTTTAATCAATGCACTTCCTGACTGTCAGTAATTCCTCGTAAGAGAGGATGTAGCTCTAATTACAATTAATGATTGTAGGAGAGCAGTGATTTGGCTTTCAGCTGCAGTCTTCTCCCCAGCCCTGGTTCTGCTGGCATGCTAATCAATTGGTTTATTGTGAAGAGCAATTAAAGGCAGGGTAGGCGATCTTTTCCAGAAACATTTTCTGTTATGCTGGGTGAAAGTCTCTTCACATTCTGACAGTAATCACTTAGTGGTCTAAATATTTTTATATCAATATATATCTTCTGTGGAAGGTGCAGGACCATAAAATGTTCATCCAATCATTGCATTTGCTCCAGATGGAATAATAAAACGGTAATGCGTTTTAGAGGAGGTGTGGCTTTGGAGAGCACTCAGAAGGGAGGGTGTGGTCTTACACTGCTAACAGTTTTAGGTTGTAAGAACGTTTCGCTAATGTTTTCCATTAGCATAACAAAAATTATAAAAATGTTACTTTGATAGTTCTAAGAATGTTCAAATCGTCCCTTTTATAGATGTTGTATTAACATTATTGCTGGGATATAAGAATGTTACTTAAACTGTTTTAAATTCTGTTACACTTTTAAAATGTTCCACTACTTACTTCAAAATAATGTTTTTGCAGTAACTTTCTACTAATGTTACTGCAAGAACTTATGATAACTTTGAGAAAATGTTAGCCAGCGTTCAAAGAACATTCCCTGTTAGCTGGGTTAGGCTTTCAAAGCTAAGTTGCTATGGCTAGACTCTCTGAAATTGCCCACCCTGCCTTTAAAAGCTGCTGTTATAGCGCTGTAGCCACCTCATGTAGCTCACAGAATCAGGCCAGCTGCTTTAAACCAGACACTTCCTTTTAATGAGGGTGGGTTCATTTCTGTCAACTTCACGTGTCAGTGGACACACAGCAGGGGCTGTTTTAACTCGACTCCTCTCTGTTGCTCTGAATCATATTTATTTCATTACCGAGTTGATGGGCATGTTCCGCCAGGGGTACTTGGGGGGATTTGGAAGCAAACAGGGCAATGGATCAACTAAACTCATGCTTGTGATGCACAGGGGACTCTGGCGGAGCAAAACAAACAGCCACTTTAATTGTTTCTAAGTACTGGCAGGTGGCATTGCTTACTCACCGCAGCCACGGTGTGATACTGACTACAGAACAGCACACTATATAAACCTTGCTTGTTGAGAGGGTAAAAACGCAAACTTTAAGATGGTCAGGTGCTGGTCTGTTCTGCTTCTGCTTTCTCCTCCTCAGAAGAAGAAGGTCTGTCTCCTCTACACTTTCAGATGAGATCTTCAGAGATCTCAAACTGTGCTCAGATTTGCCAACATGCGAAGTCTACAATCACATATCAGAGACTTCAATATGGACACAAATATTAAGCATCAAGCGATTCTAGGAAACTTTCTGTTATGCTTTTCACATTATTAATGGAATCATAGAATAAAGAATACTTCTCAATCATTTAAGTGTGTGGTCCTCTACCTGTAACTTTTTTATTATTTTGGAGTGATTGGGATATATCTGAGATGCAGCCTTTGGCCAATGGGTGTGTAACCCTCAGACAATAATGATGTGGAGGGGCCTCTGGCGGTGTTCCGTCCAAGAGGAGTTTAAATGTTGTGTTTACACACAGTATCTGAAAACCCTGCATAGTGCACTTTTCATTTTATAGCTCTATACGCTATACTGAATTCTTATATACTCTATATAACCATTTACCCTTAATCTCTTTTGTGTCTTCATTTTCTCATCAACATCTGAACTAAAGTTGATACTTTAAACTCACCCAAAGCTGAAACTGAGTCTCCTGAACGTTGAAAGAGCATTAAAAGTTCCTCTTGGAAGTGTGTGAAGAAAGAAAACAGTTCAGTGGAGCAGAAACTCACTCACTTGTTTTGGTGTTTGGAACCCTGGAGATGTGCGTGATACTGCTCGATGGAGTTGAGGACCACGTTACAAACGCTGCATGAGTAACTCCGGCGCAGACCTACAATGCAAACAAAAACAGGTTTCATCTCAAAAGCAGAACGGAAACACGTCTCTGCTGAAGTGCGCTTTTTGAAAAACAGTTTTGTCCCTTTTTCTTTTTTCAAGCATTATTGATTGCTTTTTGTTTTCAAATTTGTCTTCGCTCTTCACAAAGAGAGGAGAAATCTATATTTAATGCCTGTTGTGTTGCTTTTTTCGAAACGACGATGGCCATGAAAACCTCTGCTTCTATGAAGACGTCAGAATAAGTATTACCAATTTCAGGTTTCTTTTGTCCTGCTGGCCTTTTGATTTGGGGGTTCTGCTTTATGATGGTCTTTAGGAGTGGATGGCTGTCGAGTGCATGAGATGGGATGCAGATGCGAGCTAATTAAAGCCTTTGCAGGTGGTAATACAAATAACGAACAGCGGTTACCAAAAATAGACGAATGTGAAGCTCAGACTCGTTCGTCACATGTGGAGAGACCATGTGTGCTACAACTTGGCAATAATTCTCTCAGACATCTGCAGAGTTATTTTCGATACCAGTGTTTTCTGTTCCTTGATCTGTTCGAAAGCAGTGTCGTCACATGCTTTTTATCACAACTTACATTATGCTGCGACATTGTCACAGCAGTTCTCCAAACTAAATGGCTCACCGACTCAATTAGTAAAGTGATTAGTCAAATTTCCTGCAAAATCAAGATGTTATTTTCACAAGTGTAATATTCATGTTTAGGTCAATAATTCACTTACGCATTTGGCAGGTGCTTTTATCCAAAGTGACTTACAGTGCATTCAAACTACATATTTTTATCAGCATGTGTGTCCCCTGGGAATCAAACCCACAACCTTTGCACTGCTAATGCAGTGCCCTAATAGTTAAGCTACAGGAACGCCTAATTCACCGCCATCATGATCTAAAACACTTATTTAATTAGTTGCAGGGTTTGTTCAATCTTAAAGGGACAGTTCACCCAAAAATTAATTATTTCATTATTTGCTCACCCACATGTCGTTGCAAATTCATACAGTGTTATTTTGTATGTCCAGGTCTTCTTTTTTTGTCCACTTTAGAGTTTGACAGAAGTGGTTATTATGAACTGCTTATGTTTATGCACAAAAACCTATTGTGCCCCCTGGACAAAAAACAACATCACACGAGGGCGAGAGAATAATTATAAAAATGTATTTTTGACTAAACTATCCCTTTAATATTGGCCAACTGGTCTGAAGACATACAACAAAGCCAGCAAGAAATGCGGAGATCTTCCCAGCAGCTTTAACTGATATGAGAAAAATCAATAAAAAAAACAGGAATAAAGTCTACATGCCCTTCATCTTCAAGGCACTTTAAACAACATCATCCATCAAAGATGAAAGAAGAAGTGAATTTATGACTTCCAGCAATGTCCTACTTTTCCGTGAATTATTTTTGACTTTTATCCCTCATATTCTCAGTCTAATAAAGGGCTCTGGATACTCACAGTGAGTGACGTGGTGCTTGTTTCACAGCTTGTGGTGTCAGTACACCAAACATATGGTGAGAGCAAATATGTGTAATGAATCCAAAACATACGTCTGTAGCGCTATTCATAGTACACTATTAATATCAACAGGAATTATGATGGGACGGAGAAGTATTGCAATAAAACACTAGCGGACATTATAAAGAATAATACATCATAAAGAACACACTTTATGGGCTGCTTAACTATGTTATAAAAATAAATAAAATCATCAAGAAATACCTTCTTTTTTACCTTATTTTAATGCTTTTTATTTGACATTATTTACATAATATTAACATTTACACATTTGGCAGACGCTTTTATCCAACATGACTTACAATACATTCAAGCTATACATTTGATCGGTATGTGTGTTACCTGGTAATCGAACCGACAACCTTTTGTGCTGGTAACGCAATGCACTACCAAGTGAGCTACAAAAGCACATTGCGCTACACAGGAACATTTGAAAGCTTTATTTATTTAATACATATTTTAAATAATTGTAAGTCATCCTGAGGACCTCTTGGAGGTTTGTTGAAGCCCCCTGGTGGGCCCCAGCCTCCTGGCTGAGAAACACTGCACTAACCTCCAAAAACCCATTATAACAACCCATCCATATTTTTATATCAAGATCCCTCCCAAAAGAAACTGCTCACATTTGTCATACGACTTCTGCATTACTTATAAAAAATGTAATAGTCTACATACATATGGCTTTGTATGTATGTCTGTATACAAATATATATATATATATATATATACCTGAATAACTGTCGATAGACAAAGATGCTTTGTAGAACCAGGTGGCCTAGTTACAACATCTACCAGCAGGGGTTAACAAGACCTTACTAATTAACCAGCCAAACATTGGTGCCATGGTTACAACTTCAGCATGCCCATTAATTAAGACTTAGCATTCACCTGAAAACAGCAGACCTAAAACTGGTTATAAGTCTCTGAAGATTAAAAGGACCAGCCTTCTTCAAAGATCAAACACGTATGACATGGCTTTCAGACTTCTTTATAAGCTTTACCGTGTGTTTGTTTTTGTTAAAATGGTCGCTGTGAAGAGTCTTTATTTCATGTTGGACCCCCGATGACCTCTTGTGTTACTCATAAAGCAGCTTCAGAAGACACTGTGATGGCTTCTAATCCCAGTTAATTAAACCGACAGAAATGCCAAAACCATGGAGAGAGAGATACAAAGCCATGGAGAAATGTTAGCCAGGGTAAGATGAATGTTTACTGGCTGAAGATTAAAGTTTGCTTCGAACTTCTGGCTGAAGGGAAAGAGGTCACACTTATTTTCCCACAACAAACCATCAATCAGTTTCTCCTCTCTTACCCAGGAAATTGCTACCAAGCAGATGCAGCACTCATAAAATTCCACAAAATTTTTAATGGTGCCCAATCAGACACACAGAAAGACTTAATCACCAGGCTGTGCTATTATGCTCATGTTAAGGATCTGAGCATTAATATTGAGCTAAACCAAAAGTGTGTGTCATTCATTAAAACTACAGAAACTTTCAAAAGTGGGTCAGAATATGAGTGAATACAGTCTTGCTTTAACAAAGGTTTGTGTGGGCAAATTTTATTAAATGCAAAATTCAGTTTAGTTAATTTGTCCTGCTATAAATATGACTAGCTGGTCTTAGCTGGTCTAAGATGGTTTAGCTGGTCTCCTAGCATGGCCAATGAGGTGTTCAGTTGTCAGCCAAGTTTACAAAGTGGACAAAACTCCCCAAATGCTTTAACAGGGTTGCGATCGGAAATCCATCACAAAACAGATTATTACACCTATATTTCATTCATGTTTTAGGCAGATGTTTTAGGCAGAAAGAAAATTATGAAAATGGCTCACAAGGTCTAGAATTCTACAGGCACTTTCAAGCACTGATAATTTCTACATACAAATCACAACTACAATAATCCAGTATGTCAATTTTAATCCCGCTCATCCAGGGGGACACAAACTCAATAGGAAGGAAACGCTCGCTCGTCCTTGACTTTTACAGATTCTGTGAAACACAAACTGCTCTTGCAATTTTAAAGAGGGCAAATCGCTGCACTTTCAATATCTCCCCCTCACCAAATGGCAGGAGGCTCTTCAAACACAGAGCTGGTATTTACATCCTAAAGCTTGCCACTCGCTCTGGCTTTTTGTTTAGGGCAAAATGAAAACCTCTTTGCGGCAGGAGAAGGTTGAAATGTGCTCCAATTTTCTCAGCAACAAAATACGGGCCCAGTTGGAAGGCAATTACACTGAAGTGTGCTTCGCCAAAATAGCCAAGAGTCTGGGAACCGCTCGCAGTCAGCACCCCACCAATGGATTTCTACCCTGATAAGAAGCTTGAATAGCAATAAATGGCTGCATGTCTTTATTTTCCAATCCTCCAATTTTCTGTCTTTATCTTCATTCATTTGGGATTGAGTGTGTGGTTGTTGTGTGTAACCTGTGTGAATGAATGAGAAAGGACACACCAGCAGAACCTCTGACAGCTTCCTGAAGAATGGCCACATCACAGACACAGCTCTGAAGATACAGGCACTGGGGTTCAACAGCGCTCTGCATTGTGGATAAGCACAGCTGATCTCAGACACATATTTTTGGATGTATTCTTTTTGGTGTCTTATTAAATAGCACAAACAATACTGCTTGATGTATGAGGTTTTAAATAAACAGTTCGTCAAAAATAATAATAATTCTGTCATTATGACACCCCCATGTCATTTTAACTCTGTTATGCTCCTTTGGAACACAAAAGGAGTATTTGTGAACTTCACACTGTTTTCTATACAGTACAAAACAGCTCATGGCTGTCCGGCTTTTACAAGGACCAAAAACACTGTTAGAGGAAAATCATAAAAGAAGTCAAATGACTCATGCTATATAAGAGGTTTTATCGATGTTAGATGGTAACAGTTTTAATGCTATAAAGATTTTCAAAGGCACAGTATAACAGCCAGCCGGTATTACAGTACATTAAATGTAATATCCAGGCGATTCAGATGAAATGTATGCGTTAATGTACCAAAGGGAACAGGATATTGTAAGATGATTGGATCTGGCAGGACACAGGATTAAACAGAGCTAACAGCATCTGTGTAGAGATCTGATGTTTGTGTGTCAGGAGCACCTTGATGAGAGGCTGTTATAATCAACAGCAGTTCTGCTGAGATTTAAATAGAAGTGACATTCACAGAGAAAAGCTCTTGACAAGGGCACCCCGCTGTCTCGCGGCTGGGATAAAATGATCATCTCTTAAGCAGGATGCAATTGTCATTGTTACTTTCTTTGTCTAAATTCTTGACAAGCATTTCCAACAACTGAGATTGTCCTGTAAAGCACAAAAAGGTTTTCAGATGAATGATGCTGAACTTTACAGGCAGTTCAAACTCAGTTAGCAGGGAACATTCTCAGAACGTTGGCTAACGTTTTCTCCATGTGCTCCATGTTCTTAAAATGTTCTTGCAGTAGTTAGTAGAACTTTTTTAACATTATATATCATATATATCAAAAATGTTATTCTTAAGTAGTTAGTGGAAGTTTTAAAACATTAGTTTTATGAGAACATGAGTAATGTTCTCATAATTAAGCAACAATGTTAATACAACGTCTAAAAAGCTGGATGTTTTGAACTTTCCTAAAACAATAACATTTTTAACATTTTAGTTACTTAATGGAAATGTTAGGGAAACATTCTTATAGCCTAAAACAGTTAGTTGGGAAGTGAATTGTGGCCTACTGGCTTGCTTGCATTGTGACTAATGTGTTTCTATCCTTGTAAAACAGATCGCAAGATAAATGCCACGTCTCGGTGTGTGTTCACATGCTCTTTTTGGACAACGCTCTGTTGACAGCTATTTTTCATGCTTGTGTGTCCGTTTGGGTGCTGATGTCCAATGAGACTTAAGCTGTTTGTGAATTCAAAACACTCAGCTTGTAGGTATTTATAAGCCTGTTCTTGCACCCTCACACATACACTATATATCTCTGCCTCTTCACTAATGGCACTGGAATTTCTGACTAACTATTTAACTTTTTTGCTTGAAACTCTTTTTTTCTTAAAGATAAATTTTAAAGGTTATCAAAAAAGCACCAATAAAGCAGTTCATGTACTTTACTCTATAACCAAAGGTTGGCAGAACATGAGGGTGAGTAAATTATGGTAAAATCTTTCAGTGAATTACTCAAAAGGATACCCTGACTAAGTTATTTGTTGTTACATTTAAGGACACTCACACCGACAGAGTATTTAAAACTTTTTTATTAACTACTTTCAACTGTTGTGCTACCCTCTTTAAAAATAGGTAATTCACGATGCCATTGAAGAACAATTTTTGGCTGTATGGTTCCATAAAGATTCAGTTCCCTTTCAGTTTCACAAAAGGTTCTTTGTAGTAGAAAAGGTCCCTTAGACTATAGCAAGGTAAGAAAG
Organism: Chromobotia macracanthus; assembly: GCA_036877525.1. Classification (NCBI taxonomy): domain Eukaryota; kingdom Metazoa; phylum Chordata; class Actinopteri; order Cypriniformes; family Botiidae; genus Chromobotia; species Chromobotia macracanthus. The sequence continues at coordinate 3,493,476 of JAZGTH010000070.1, read as the reverse complement.
AAATAGTTCTTTTAAGAATATTTGACTGAATAGTTGTTTGGGGAACCAAAAATAGTTCCTATGTGACATCCCTGTGAAGAACCTTTCAAGAACTCTTATTTTCAAGAGTGTGGAGCAAGAACTTCACAGAATTCCCACTGAAATGATTATTTACAATAAGACTACATGAAACAAAAGAAGCCTGAACTGGCCTAACTCATTTATTTCAGTTGTAGGCAAATCGTCAAGAGTCTTCAAATCACTTTAAGATGTAATTCCTAAACACAAGCGACAAGACCTTTGCTAACTTTCCTTGGGGAACATTACTCAGGGCTTATGAGTCTAGTTTTCAAAATCTGAAGGCAATACTCGGCATGACCTTGTTCAAACCCTCTGAGCAACCACAGCAATGTGACTCACGATTTATCTGAACAGGCTTATGAGATCTGTCAAGATACCTGGATCACAAACTACATGACTACATGATCATAACATGTCTGGTGATTACATCAATGTGAAATATGCATTTGAAGAGCAGGAACGCAGAAGATCCAACTGTGAGGAGCAAAGGGAGGGGAGATGGTTGACCGAGTGAGTTTTGGATGCTTCTGGCAGCCACCCATTTTAATTGCAATGCGTTTTCATATGTGTAAGTCATAAAAAAATTTGCTTAAGGCGAGGAGAACATATGCTAAACAACGCATTCTACAAGTCAGATCTGAACCGCATCCTTGCGGCTCTTTGGTTTATTTTCCGTTTCATTGTTCACCTAAGGGGAAAACAAGATTTAGATCTTTGTTGTTTAAAGGGAACTTTGAAAACACAGCAGATTGTCAGTGTCTTCGCACAAAAGCTTATGCTATACAACACACACACGCTCAGACAGAGATGTGTTTGTTCTGATGCAGTTTTCCTACAAAGATGATCTGTGAACAGTGTTTGAACTGTGTCAGAGTCCAACCCTATAAAAATACATGTAGCCTCAGTGTAAGATAAATAAAAATGATACATTCAAAACATCATTACCACAACCATGCTCATCTTTCCAGCCTAGACCCACCCAATAAACAGTAATTGATCATATTTTAATAACAACTAAAATCGTCCTTTTGTTGGCAGCTTCTTAAACTCTGCTCTTTTATCAGTATGAGACACAACACCATAAAACTTAAAATAGACTATAATTGAAGTTATTTTAGGGGATGCGATTTGCAGCCTGAGATCCTAAAGCAGGTGGGGTGGGGATGAGGTGGGGGTCGCAAATATTTCGGAATCTAAAATATCGCCCACAAATCAACACAAGCAGAGACACCCTGCCATGGACTGACCTGTGCTTTCATTGGCATCCAGACTGCCAGCCAGCTGCTCGAGCAGTCGCGCCCGCGCAGCGTTTCTCTTGTGCTTCTTGCCTTCATAGTGCTGCTGAGCCATCAGCGGGTTGTTGAACCAGGCGCCACACAAGCAACAGTACTTGCCCGCTTCACTGTGATTGGCCAGCGGGGGCCACGAGGGAGGGGGCGGATCTGTGGTCTGAGGAGTGGGCGGGGCTGAATCTACACAGAAACAGAACACTCGTAAACAAAGCAATTCTGTGAATACTTACCAATATAAATAGCTTTTATGAGCCTATTTAATATCAAACAGACAAGAAAGTGCGTTGTGTAATGCATTGCTGGCGAGGACACACACACACACACAAACAGCTTTAAGAGATGGTCCCAAGCCTGATCTATTGAACAGTTATGCAGGTCAAGAGAGGGTCAATGCCTCTGCAGATGAAAATTCACTCGAGTATTGGAATCCACCTCCATCTTATGAGGAAAAAAAGCGAGCGAATGGATTGATCTACCAGGTGACATTCTCAAGGATACCATGGGACTTGTTACCATGGTTACCAACCCCAATAGCCCGCAGGCCGTGACACCGCCGCGGGTTAGAATAAGCTAAACACAACGCCATTGTTTACTGGATTTTAAATCACATAATTCTTTTGCCAAGCTTTGTGGGTGAGCCATTACAGATAGTGTGGAATCATTCTCTAATTTGAGCACTTGGGTTGCTAAGACGCTGATCGTTCAGTTGATTTGTCATACTGTAGCAACATAAGGCTATGAAGACATATCAGCAGTCACTACACCTCTCTGTTCTCACCACCCACATCTCACTGATGAATAAGATGATTCTGATAACTGTGCATGGATCAGCTCACATCAGCTTCAGCCAAAACACTCATACATCGCTTAGCTTATTACTGGGGTTGACTTATGAGTGTAGAATATAAATAACATTTAAAAAAATTAAAGCTGCAGTCCATGACTTTTTGTTAAAAATTGGCAAGAACATGACACCTTTCAACACCATCTTTTTAACTTGCCCCCTTGTGAATCGGTAAATTTATAATGATGATTTATAATTTGAGCTGTCAGGTCGGTTTCCCTGGAAATGTCAGTCTGGTTTCATTTGACTTTAACATGCATAAAGAAAAGTACGTAAAGTAACCTGCAATTTTATGATTCAGACAGAGATGGTGACAAAGAGGCAAAAGTTACACATTGTAGCTTTAAATAATAAAATAAAGTAGATGAATTTAAAGGCACAGCATCTTTGCGAGAGTTTTAATGAGACGACAGCAAGCTGTGCTTCAGTAACTGCTGGACTGTCAAACTCAGAACACTAAAACCTTCTTTGAGAAGTTGTGTCGCTAAATCTTTAGTCATCTTTAAAGTACACAGATTTAATGCTCCACCATCAAAGCAGTTCCTCTTTAACAAATTCCGCTTGTTCCACCATCATTTTCAAGACAGTTAGGAGCACTGTGTTTGCAAGGCGTTGTGTCAAGTTAAAACACAGTTTAACTTCTAAAACGAGACTGTCTTCCAGTGTGTTTCATTCTGTCTTCTATCGCTGTGTTTGAACATCATGTGTGCTGTGTAAACATCTATTAAAACTGTTTTCATGCTTGATTTGACTGCTTAGTTCAAACCTGAGTTTCTTACCCCTGACCCTATTCGTGTCTCTTTACATTGTACTTTTGGATCTAAAACACACATATACTGTCTGTACATCAGTGCCAAAACTCCTCCGATGAGTTTTCCCAAGCAACCAGACTTTTAACCTGAATCTCTCCTACAACTTCCGATTCTATTACTTTCCGTTTACATCTGTTGGAGGCCTTTCATATTGCTGCACAAAAGTGAACACAAAAGAAGAAATAACACTGTGAACTCTACTAAAACCGTTTCCCTGCCGACACCAAGAGCGAACCAAGAACGAACTGCATTTCCAATAGAAGATCAGATTCTCGCGCCAACCACCAAGTGCTTGTTGTAACATCTAATGCACACAGAAGACAAACAACAGACGCACTTTAGTGGAATTAGCCTATGGGACAGTAAGAAACACTAGACTGTTTGACTGAAATTATTTTCCCTTCATGACAAGAAATGAAATATAATAGCCATGGAGGTGCTAAAGATAGAAACGAATGCCTCCTGCTTGTGTATCAATGCCTGCAGTAGACATCTGTGAGCTGTTGATGCTTGCTTTAAAGTGAAGCTAATCAAATATACACAGAGAATGAAAGACATGTTAAGACAAACTGGCCTGAGGGGTGAAACGGAGAGCGAATCTGTAGAGTTCAACTCTGGTACTCATGTTACCACCCACAATCACGTCTCCCAAACTGGCACATATTCAGCAATCAAAGCTCAGCGGATTGAAAGTGTCCATCTATAATCAGTTCTGTTTAATAGTGTCAAACTAAGAGATTTGATAGGTGGATCCGTTGGGGGGGGGTCAATGCTGTTAAGTAAATACAAAAACATCATTTTCTAAATCAGTAATTTCCCTTGTCTTTGTCTTCAGTAAAAATGTCTAAAAAAATTTTACAAACATTTATATCGAGTATAAAAATATTCTTATAACTATACAAATTCACTTCAGAAGCAAAATGGTGTAACATAATAAGACTGCTTGTTGCCCTTGCAAATTGTTTTATCATTTAATGCAAAAATTGTGTTGTTAAAAGGTTTTTCACAACAACTACAACAACAACTAGCTAATCTTTAGGTTCTACCATAAAACTTTAAAAGTGGATTAGGGAAATAATTGAAATGGGTGTGAATACTTTCCTAGGCATGTAAAAACTCAAAATAGTTTCGCAGTTAACATGCTGACTCCGAGTCAGGCTGTCTCCGGTGGTTTCTGCACCTTTTCTCACATTTATCAGCTTCAAATAAAGAGAAACCGCTATAAGAACCTCCTGCAGTGTGACTGTGTTAGAAGTGTCCTCATGTGAGTGACACTCACACCAGTATCACCTCAGACACAGCACACCCTTCCTCCTGCCTTCCTCACTTACACAACACTATCTGCCGTGTAAAGAAGGACACTGTGAAGCATTTCAGAAAAAGTTACTTAACAGTTACGCTTAAGCCTAGTCCCAGACTAGAGTGCATATGAGCCGTCTTAGCTTAAGGCAACTTGCACTGACATATCTTAAAACGTGTCAGTGCCATTGTGTGGTCTCAGGATGCACACCAGTAATGTTTTTTCTAAAGCACGTTTATAAATGCTATCTAAATGTCCTAATTTAACTAAGGCCTAGTCCTGGTTTAATCTAAACTAGGCCCTAAAACATTGAATTCAAAAGTTAAAATATAAAAAGAAAATCATTCAGTCATTGTCTACTTACCTGTGGGCGTGGGCAGACTCGGCGACTCCCCCAGCACCAGACGAACTCTCTTAGCGTGTGTTTTGCCCTGGTAGTGCGACTGAGCCACAATCGCTGATGTGAAGAACATGTTACAGAGTGTACAGCATTTGTTTCTGTCCACCTCGGTCTCTGCACTGTCCTGCAAACACAGAAATATACAACATGTAGTACAACCATCCAGCTCAAGTGCCTGTCATTCAGCTGCCATAGAAACGAGTTGCTCACCTTGCCAGAGACAACTCTTGCACACCTTCGCTCAAAATGTGCCAGTCAAAATGTACAGTTAGAAAATAACTCAAATAAATATTGCTTTTTGGATTTTTTGGAATATGCGAGTATATTTTCATTCTGAGTGCTGCAAGTGACCGCCACTGGCTCGGACTGTCCTTCATGTCTCTGGAGGCTGGACTGTGGATTATGGGGCCACTATCAGTTCTAGCACAGACAGGGCCCTTGGCGTTCTCCCAGCCCCACTACTGCTGTGAGTCAGGTCCTGGCCTAGTCCAGCAGGAAAAGGTCAGCTTTAAGTAAACCAGGCACAAAAATAAGCCAAGAACTGACAGAAGCAACGCTCCAGTTCTCCTACAAACACAACAAAGCCAAGCGAAACCACAGCAAATCTCTCTTTACAGTTTCTTAAAGATCATTTACAGCACTCACATTATATTAGAAAGATCAATAGGCAGAGATATAGACCAGCCTCATATACAGCCCTATAAAAGTGTAATCAATTCCTGCTGTACAGTCAGATCCAACCTCACTGAAGAGAACTGGAAATGCTTTAAAATGTTTGTTTCCTGTCACGACATTAAACCTTAAACATTGTTACAGCCTGAGATCTTTCCAGATGTTTATTAGAGGACACAAGGAGCAGAACACCTGTGAGGACAAAGAAATGTAAGATGAATCAGGTTTTTTTGCTTCATTATATATATTTTTGCATTCTTGAGGAATACTTCATCCAAATATAATAATTCTGTCATTATGTACAAGTCTCCTGCAGCTGTTGTTTAGCTTTGTGTGAGGAACAGATCTAAACAGTTTACTTTAAATGTTCCCCTCAACCGTAACACACAAATCCTAATCAGATTCAGAACCTGTACGAACCGGACACATCATGCAAGGTTACAAGAATGAATGGTTGTACCTTAAAGTTTTACACATGAAGAAATGAAAAGTACATCTTTGACGTAAAACTTTAAATGAAGATAAAATTAGACTGCATCTTAAAATTGTCCTGTGTTCCTCAGAGACGCGAAGGGTGAAATATGATGAGAGTTTTCATTTTTGGGCAAACTATTCTTGTAAACACTACAAATAGCATCAGCCATCTGAATCAGCTGTTTAAAAATAAAACTGCCATATTTTCATTCCAGAGCACAGAAAAATTTTGGCTCAAGCATGTTGCGTCAGACGTTCTCAAAGAGTCTCATGCCAAGTTTTCTATCTCTGCGTTGTGCTCAACCATCACTCCTGAAGTTTCTGCACTGAAACAGAGGAGCAAACCACAAGTCAGCAGAGACACTTCGTCAGCAGTATTTCTGTTGAAATGTGAAATGCGGTTCCTTGCAGTCAGGCGTCATGACCGACAGAAGGTGTGACGGTGTCTCCCCTCACTCTCTGTGGATGTTCTGTCAGATGTATATGCAGACATCTCTGTGTCTGCATATACATGTCAGGCTCGCTCTGGGCTGCTGTCTCAATGACTTTCATCACCCGTGATAAAATCTTTATTGGTATTGGCAGCTCTTCTTTTCCTCAACTTGTTTCCTGATTCGGAAAACCCGGACAGCACCCACAACTGCATGTTAAACAATCGCCTGACCATCACCGCAGGTCTGTCTCACCACAGGAAAGAAAAATCACAAACGACATCTCCTCAACAACTGTTTCTCCTAGAAATGTTAAAAATTAAAATCCTGTCATTATTTATTTGCCCTGATGTTGAGGGTGGGTAAACGATTCCTTTAAATTTCCTTTAAGAAAACATTCCTGTCATTAACCTTATGGCCCTATCTTTGTTTACACATCCCTTATTTATCTTTTTCTCTGACATGTCACTAAATCAGACCAGTAGCTCTAATCCATATTATTAAAGTAATTAGTAGAACTTAGTTAAGTTCTACTAACGTTACTGCAAGAACATTTTTAATAACTTTGAGGGAACTTTTAGAGAATGTTAGCCAACGTTCCGAGAAGGTTCCCTGTTAGCTGGAATGTCTCTTCTAAAGTTTCAGAAAAGATTGCAACAATGTTGCAAACTGTTCTCACATCTGCCAAATTTCCAAATTCTGGAATCAAACTTCAGTATGAAATCAAACATTTTTCATCACATTCTTCTAAGACTTGAGCTATGCTATCCACATTCATTTTTATAGCTCTCTTCTCTTACAGTATAACAACGACTGTCTCGTTTGTTTCTATTTTTATTTCTTCTTATGGATCTTTTGAGACCGAGCAGACACTTAAAAGCAACATTACTGAGAACTTCAGTCCTTTGAGCTATGAAAAAACAACCACTGAGAAACACAATTTTCCTCTGGGTCCTGCCCCACAATAACACTGAACAAAAGCCTCGCCATTTACCAGAAAACAATACTTTTCATGTTAGAGTGTTTTGCTCTAGTGTGGCTGGAGTTTATGTCGCATTAGACCTTGGAATGATAAATACAGGCTCAGCTGTGCTCTGTTTTTACATTTATTATAGTAAAATCAGCATTTCAAGGTAAGGTCAAATACATAAATGATTTCCTCTACCTTTCTGTGAAGGCTGCTTCGAACCTGATTCCAAATAAAACAAGATTCATATCTCAGCTAAATTTTAAAATGATTTTCTATGTTCTCTGCAGCTGTAATTTTATTTAGTCAAATTTATAAACATGTATTACCGTATTTACATTATACAGTAACGTAAGATGTTAGGGGTGGGTGGTATAACCGGCAACTCGTATCATATTATGAGCCAGTTTATATCATCGTAATGTTATATCATGATATACAGTTCTTCAGTTCTTCATTTGGTTATTAAATACCCATGTGGTAATAAATAAATAAACAAACAAATGCTAGATGGATGAATGGATAACGTAATAAGATGATTTTTTTGTTGGACAAATATAAGATGATTGTTTATTACAACTGAAATGTCTCACATTATATAACATAACCTAAAATAAAAGAATAGATTCAATATGCCACATTGTTACTACCCATCCCTATAAACTATATATGATTGCATGACACTTGTTTCATTCTCCTGAATCGTACTGTGCCTAAATGTGTCATCATGTCTGAACCTAATCTTGTCCTGCCCTGTTCACACAGGAACAGACAGACTCTTACATGCATGGCCTAGTGTGGGTGTACGTGTGAGTGTATCCCATCTGAAAGCAAAGGGACAAATAAGTTCAAACTTCATGGCCTAGTTCTGTGTCCCTGAGCCCGTGACCTGATTCCAGTGAGCTGGGCAGTGGAACGTCTGTGTTCGGACTGCTGTTCATAGAAGCACAGAGTCTGTTCAACACAAAGCAGTGTGTCTGTGCACTGTAAAAAAAACTTTGCTGCTTTACATTTTTTAAGTTTAATCAACTTGGCTATACAAGTCATTTCAACATTCTTCAACATTCAAAATTCTAATGCCTGACTGGTATAATTTAAAAAAAAAAGCAATTTTTCAACCATTTCTTAAAAGTTACAGCAACTCAAGATTAGTCAGGATTACAAAGAGTTGAAGTTGAAATGACTTGTGCAGCCAAACTGATTAAACTGTAAAAAAACTTTGCTGCCTTAAATTTTTAAGTGTACACACTGCTTTATCATGTAAAAAACGCTGCGTGTGGTTCTCTGTTACAGCTCTAGCTGCACTTATCTGCCTTCATGAAATTTTCAGCACTCCGGGAACTAAACTAAAACAGTGTGTTTGGGTATACATTGCTGTATATTAGTCTGCATTGATACATAACTGCATATTAAAAGTTGATTAAATATCATTTTAAATGAGTTTTACAGTAGACATTATAAATCTATTTAGCTACAATGCCTGATTGGTTAAAATAATACCTAATGATATGATTGATACAGAAATATATACTGACTGTCAAAAAGGCTCAGAAATATAGCTATATTTAGCTATATAGCTACACACACACACACACACAAAGTAAAATCTGAGTAAAGTACAAAAACATTAGGTCAACAGTGGTCCTCGGTGGGGACTAAGACTATAGGAATTTGAGATTATTAATTGCTGTCTGTAAAATTCCTCCAGCTTTTCTGTGCTTCTTTGCTTTGCAGCCGTGTGTTTGAGTCCTGGCAGTCTATTGATGGTTTTCAGGTCCACGGGGCCTCTGCATATGGATTACTACAATGATAGTGATCACAGAACCAGAGCAAACGTTCGCTCACATCTGTAGGGAAGATACGTGAAGCACAATCCAATAAATACCAGGAAAACTCAAGCAGTTAGCAAAAAAAAAAAAAAAAAACGCCACCAAACAAAGGTTGGTGAGGAAGACCAAGAGCCACAAAATAAACCACAAGAAAACCTGAAATTAAATTCCTGCTCCATTGATCATGAAATGTTTCCTTTTTTGAAAACTGTTACGATTCATTACCGATAGCATTCACTGAAGATTTGAAATGCAAGTCATATTTCCTCACGCTTTTCTTTCAAAAGTTCCATTCCCAATGACTTTCCTTTGCTATAAACATCTGTCTGCTTTCATTTACATATGACCTATTTTTGCATGGATAATAAAAGAAAAAGTGAGTGTGTGAGCTGGTGTGTGAAGGTGTGAAGGTGTGAATGTGTGTGTGCTGGTATGAGCGTGTGTTTGTGATGGTTCTGGTCCTGTTCTGTTGCTAACAAAAAGCATTTAATTAAGAGTGTTTATCTCTCTCTTCCACTCTTTCATTCGTGTGCTGGAACGTTGGGAAGGGTGTGAAAACAAGCTAAAAATAAGAGCCCGAAGGAAAAGAATGAAACGCACATTAATTCAGTCGCTTTAAAGCACCATACAAAATATAGATTTAGAAAAATAGAGAAAATAGAAGAGCATTTCTATAAGCCCCTGTTGTGAGCAGGGTAATGTTAACATGCTTTAACTCAGTCGTTCTGCCTGACAGAAAGCAACAAAATAAAAAAATTATATATATATATATATATATATTTTTTTTTTTTTAAGGGTTTTAAAAGTTTTAAAAGGAAACTGAGAATGAAGCTGTGTGTTTTCTCAGATGTGGCTGTGTTTTCAGTATTGGATGGAGTGTCCATTTGGCTTTATTGAGACAGGCAGCAAATCCACTTTTGTTAAATCCGTTTGGTTGCCTGTAGTCTGAATAGCGTGATCCCACATCAAATCTGATTTTTAAACTCCTGATCCAAATCGCATTCACACACACACACACGTTTCTGAAAAGCATTCCAGATCTGATTTCAAGTAGCTTTTAAAACGAGATGTGATGTACTGTAATCGCACAAAGAAAGTCTACAGCTGAGTCTGAATTTAGATTTAAGCTCACATGGTTTTCACTACACATGGGGACTGAGTGAGTGGCTTTGTATCCGGCGTGAAAGTGAAAGTGTAAATCGTACAGCAATACATCATGCAAGTCGTTACTATGGCAACCAGTCCTGATATACTGAATATTTACTTTGAGTGTATGAAGAAATGGATCTGATTTTGTTACTGAATATTACTTAGTGTGTACAAAAGCAGTGAGAAACACATCCTGTGGGCCTCTGGCCTTCTTCTTTTTTTACATTGCTCAAAAATTTCTCTTTTATAGCTCATGAGACTTAAAGGACATTATACCTCACATAATTTAATCTTAGAAGAATTTGATGAGGAACATTGTAATCTAAACCTCACACCTTTGATTGCAGGCAAACCTGAGCACTGTTTATTGCTCTCCTCTGACACTCTTCTTCTGAAAAAGAGTGTCTCTTCGTCTGAGAGGAAGAGAATTGAGGTATTAAATAGATCTCATTGTGATTTTTCTCTCCTGCCGCAGACAGCATTGACAGGGCATGCGGTGTATTAACGACTGATGCCAGACAGATAACTCAGCAAATGGAAAAAACATCTAGCTCAATACGACTGTTTCTGACAGAAGATCCTGAACTGACTCAAAGAGATTTTGCAGAGTGGACTAGAAGTTTCATGGTTTGGAAGACTGGCTCTGTCCACCATCAGTTTCTCCAGTGAGGCGGCTTGCACTTCAGTTGTGGGATTTGAGTTGTGGCTTCTGGGTTCTTGCTCTGCTTAGATGGGGACTTTAAAAGCATCTTGCCTGAGAACTGTCTGGTGTCATACAGAATTATTCATTAACAGCTACGCTAATGAGCTCCTCTGTATATAAGCGCATGGACCACGATTCAAGGACACACTTCACAGAATACCTACTGCAATCAGAATGTATTTTATAGAGTGATAAACTAACAACCCCCACCCTTCAGAGACCAAGAAGCAATTACAAGAGCTTGGGCACTTCAAATCAAAACAGCCTGGAGTGAGCGCTTGCAGTGTTTGTGTGTCTGTATGTCAAATCTTCAATCTACTCTTCGATCATCAGGGGTACAACATGTTCTTCACTGTGTTTCGAGGTGTTGAAAAAGATACATTTTTTTCCAAGTCACTCAGTGTTTTTCTAAATTTTTTAAGCTTCGTCTTTCCACTTCCAAAAGACAATGTTTTAATAACAGCTTAATTCAGAATGCATGAAGACACTGAACACAAATGGTCACTGGTCATTCACCTTTGGGGAAAAGAAAACATTATCATTATCCCCTGAGGAGGGAAAATAATGGAGGAATCAAAGCTCAGTGCCGGTAATCTGCACTGTCCTCATTTAGCATTTCAACACGCAACACTAAAAACTCCCACAGTTGTGCTGCACGCACATGCTATTTCTCAACTAGTAAAATAGACCCCTAGAAATATATATGTGGACTGTGGCATTATACAGATAGACTTTATTAAAACTATAAACTAAATATGAGGATTATTAAACTGGAAATAACTAGAGATAAACTCTCAGTTACAGTGGCCCCAAAACAGCATTTAGACACTTAACGGTAAGGTAGGCGACTGTTCCAGAAACATTTTTTGTTATGCTTGTTGAAAGTCTCTTCACATCATGATAACAACGACCAAGTGCTCTAAATACATTTGTATATTTATATATCTTCTGCGGAAGGCACAGGACCATAAAATGTTCATCCACTCATTGCATTTCATTCCAATGTAATTATAGGATGTCCTACTTGTCTGTAAAACCATGTATGTGTTCATGTGTTGGAGGGGGCGTTGCTTTGGAAGGGATGGTGGAATCTTACGCTTTCAAAGCTAGCTTGCTATTGCTCTGAAATTGCCTACCTTTCCTAAGTGAAACCTACAACAAAAGTGTACAAATATCAGACTAAGTGGCAGCTAGGACGCTTGTATGAACATGATGGGAAGTGACTTCATATCACATTCTTGACTTGCAGATGACCCTTTTTATCTAATGCAATTAAACTCGTACATAAAGTGAAGTGAAGTTCTTTATGTTGCTGCTATACGTAAAGATACAAACACAAAAGTGAGACATTGAAATATAATCAGACGTTGCAGGTTTTGTTTTGTGAGCTGTGGAACATACCGGATTGTCTGGTCTTAATCTTTTGGATGGTGGACCTCCATCTTCTGGGTGGAGCATGTAGAACAGACGCACTTTATTGGCATGTTTCTTGCTCTGTTGTGTAAGAGAAAGAAAGATTAATGAAGCCCATAATGAAGATAAAAAGCATTCTCACTGAATAAGGCATGAATGCAAGACAGGTGCAAAAACGACAGCCAGTAAATATCCAGTGCTGCAATATTAAGAAAAACAATCATTGATTTCTTTATTCATTTTGATGCATGTTTTTGGCTCATATTAAAAAATACAGAGAATAAACTTTCTGTGTGCAGAATAAGTATTTATTAATTTTTCAGATTTTCTCTTGCAAGGCAGCACTGTATTAATATTTCACAAATATTCTAACAAACCATTCCATTCAACCCTTGTTTAGCATTAGGTAGGATATCTACTTTGTGGGTTTGTAATTTTTTTATGTTTTGAAGATATGATTAAAATCTAAACATCTCTTTCACTCAAACATGTAGGGGATAAACTTTATCAGGACACTGGTCTGAAGAGAGTCGGTTGGGTTTGTAGGAATAAAATCTGTGCTGTATATTATATTTGGCTACTTGCCAAATGAATAAATAAAAATTGAACATGAAATTGTTTTGATCGGAAATGATTTGACAGGCATGAATTGACAGAATGTCCAACTTTTCTGGGTTAAAAATAAGCAAATATCAGTTATTGAGCAAGTACATAACAAGTACATAAATGTTAGACAGTCTTCTAACCTTACCCACATTTGCAACGGGAAGTTTATAATAATGATTCATAATTTGAGCTCTCAGTTTGGCTTCATTTGACATCAACATATGTGAAGAAAAGTATGTAAAGTAACCTGCAATGTTATGTTCCAAACAGAGATGGCGATAGAGAGGCAAAAGTTACAGATTGCAGCTTTAACTATTTCCAACAACCTTTACAGTTGCAAGCATTGGTGGAAATACAAATGTATTTTTGTTTGTCCTCTTCGTCACGTCCGGGAATTGAATATTAACTCCCGGCTTCTGTTACTCCACCCAAACACTTTGATTATTTCATAGGAATCGGAGGACTTGAACGGTGAAAAATGCATGTGACGGTTTAGCTTTCAAAACATTTACAGCTGCTCCAGTTTCAAACAGTCAAGGTGGGCCAGAAAGGCAAAGCCCCAGTGACCTTAAAAAAAACCTGACGTAAAACGTCTGCTTTAACATTCTGTGAGATCCAGCCTGTAAACATTTCTGTGTGTGACTGACTCTTATTTTTTAACTGACCATATTTTAAGTCTGTAAATGATCCAAAGTGCCTCATGCTGACAGACTCACTTTATTCCATATTTTTTTAATATAAAAGTTAACAGCCACCTTTTTCATTTACGAGTTGGGCCGAGTCGAATCGGTCCACTTCACACGCTCTTTACTGCAGAGAGATGGGCTCATTTCCTGAACTCACCACGGGACGATGCATTTCAAAATACTGCTTTTAAAATATAATAGAAAATGCACCATGACAAATTGCAGTATCGCATTTCAGTTAATACACATACTGTAGAGTGAATTAAAAACATATGTTTCAGTACACGAAGTGTTTAAGCAGGTTTTGACAGATGCACAGTTCTGGCCCTACAGCTACCTACTAGTGAGCTACTTATCTAGATAGCGTTTTAAGACACCAAAGGCGCACTCACGCTGCGTAGGGTGCTCAATACAGTAAGCAACAACATTACGCTGCCTTTTAAGATAACCAATTTTGGCCCAATTCTAAAGCAGCACTTCATGAATCCTTCATCAATATGACAATCCCACAATGCAGTGAGTTCAGTGAAACAAATGTATCCAGGATGAATATAAATATATAAATAATTCGGTATCTATAAAAATACTGTAAACCAATTCAAAATAATTATGCATTATGCATTTGCATATGCTTAAATGTATTGCACATTCAGCGTAACATGCTAAAAATAAACTTAAAGTCTCATTCGCTTCTCGCTAACTATCTGTGTGGTATGCAGAGTTGCTGCCTATGTAGAACATTCCAAAGGAGTCACTTTAAGACTAGATTTTGAAAAGGTAGCCGTCTTAGAAGGCAGCTGTCTATGCAAGCAGCAGACAGCAAAGCAGCATAAGCCTGGACTCAAACCTGAGCAGATTTTTAATGCTCTGATATTCCCGTGGGTTTAAGATGAATTGCCTGAATTTGTAATGAAATATGCAATAAAGTTTGATATTAAAAATGGGAATGCGAGCATCTGTGGGTATTAAGCAGGTGATTAATACAAGTTTAGGCTCAAAACAGATTGCAGGTGAGTTCTGCTGGGTCAGGAAATGTCTCAGATTAAAAACACAGACAGAGCCGTGACATCTAATTCCATGGAGGGCCACAGGTGCACAGAGCCACATATGATGGACATTGTGCATACAGAAGTAGACATATTAGTCTATAATATCTAGGGACTAGGGGTCAGTGGGTTGCTTGAAGGATTAATCCAATCGTGATTCTAAAACTGGGGTACACAAGCACTTTTTTGTTTTTAATTAAAAAACTAAAACAACATTCAAACATGTTTTTTTTGTTCCGTGGCCATGTAATCTAAAACCCTTGAAATTCACACTTATTTTCTTAATGTTTTATATTTTAGGAAGGTAGGGTAGGCAATTTTGGAGAGGCAAGAAACAGCAAGCTAGCTTTGAAAGAATAAGATCCCGCCCTCCCTTCAGAGTGCCTCCAAAGCCACACCTCCTTCAAAAGACATACGTGTTCATTACAAAAGATTGTCTGCACAAGCATGGTGCGTGGACTGAACGCTATGATTGGACAAACATTTTATGGTCTTGTGCCTTCCACACAAGACATATTTATATGAATATTTATATACCACTTAAGAGACTTTCAACCAGCATAACAAAAAATGTTTCTGGAACAAATCGCCTACCCTGCCTTTATTTTTAGCACATTCTAAAGGTGAGAGGGGTAATGTAACCCTACATATAATGGTAGTTAATTCCTGGCTGTGAGTGAGTTTTAAAGGAGTGAACAGAGGAGTTTACAGAAGTCAGTGTGTGTATGGAGTGTCAGTGAATGAACTGTGTGTCTGATAGACTTGGAGGGTAGTGAAGGCACAGCTGGGCTCAGAGTGAGGAGAGAGAGATAAAGAGAGAGAGCTACATCTTCTCTGAAGTAGTCAGACTGGATCACACCAGTCCAGCGAAGAGCTTAGAACCGAGATGCGATGAAAGAAACCGTTGATACACCCAGAATGAGCTAAAGACCAGACAGAGGAGAAAATTTAGCCGAGGAGAGATTTCATTAGATGGTTCAAGAGGAGAGAGAGAACAAATGGTACTCTATAGAGCTATAAAAGGAAAATCGTTTTAGGCTATTTGGATGATGCAAATGATGTGAAAATTTGCAGTGTCAGAACAGCTGGCTGGTATGACAGTGTACAGAGGCCCCGAAACTTATTTTAGCGCTTACATCACAATTCAACATGTATCGGCTGTCTTTGCAACTGAACATCAAAACCAAGAGGCATGTTTTTTTAAAATGATAACAAAGCAAACTTTTCAATTAAAGCATTTCACTAAAAGCAGCTTGTTTGATACAACAACGATTGTTATTTCTGGTTGTAAAACTTTGTGATAAATGTCCACAGTTAGAATGTGATGAAGGCACCTGTGAACTTCAGAGGAACTTTCATACGTGCACAAAAGAATTACTTTAAGACCAGTTATGTGAAGTTTAGGAAAATGGAGAAAGTTCGTTCTAAAAAGATCTAGCTTCATTTGTTTGCTACCTGCCACGTCAGCTAGTTTGTTTTTTGCATCTAATGCAATGACATCTGACCTTTTTAATGTGTGTTGTGTCTGAATACATTCTGGGGCTATTGTTAGTGCAGATATGTAACTGTGTAAACCGGCAGAGTTAAATTCTGCTGTATATATCTGCGTCTTTTAAAAACCGATCCAAGCAGAAAACTGTAGCTTAGCTAACTTTGTCTCTGTGTAGACAGCTTTGCTGATTATAATGGGGGTGATTAAGTTTTGACGTGACATGTCGCACGCATTTGGAGAAGGCATGGTGTAATGGAGGGTTGTTAACAGTTGCTAAGCGACATCAAGACCTGACACATTAATATAAAATTAAAATTACGTGTGGTTGCACGTTTTCCTCTAACAGCTATTTTGGAACGCCTCTGAACTTCATCCAATCACAATTGTGACGGGGGTGTAGCAGATATTTTTGCACTTACGCTAGATATCTGATTGCATTCATACAATTCGAGAACAGCCGTAATTGTATAAATGGAGAATGGGTGGCAATAAACCTTCATAAGTGCAAAATAACAATCAGGGGCAAACACTGGCTCTAAAAAATTAAAAAGCTAATGATAATTACTAGTTTTGATTTCACATTTGTTTCCAGCCAGATGAGGTAAACAAGTAAAACAGAGAAATAGGGAGAAAACCAGAAAAAAGCAGGTGGAGAAATGAAATGCGAGAAATGTGAAATGGAGAGGAAACAGAAATGTCCAACCCAGAGGTGATGGGCAGCAGACAGATAAAAAACTTTCTCTCTAAAGTGAGAGACATTGAAGCCAAGCTTTTAGTCCATGTCCGTTAGCTATCCTTCAGATAATCAGCCATGCACAAAAACACACACACAGCAGGAGAAACAGAAAGAGGAAAAGGCCCCAAGATATCCAAAAGTCCATTAAAGTTGCTCTGACAGGTGGAGAGAGTTTGGTGCATCTGAATCCCAGAGGATGAGATCTAAATGCATGCTGGGGCTCAGAGCAAGCAGACTCATGTTATCACACACAACATCTCTCTCTCTCTTTCTCGTTCCTTCTCTCCGGCTCTCCAGGGAAACGGCCGGCTGATTCACTGCCTGGAATGAACTGGCCACCAACCCGGTGTCACAGTGAAAAGTTCATCTGACCTGGAGTTTCTTTGAGGTCACATGAATCTTTCTGTTTACTGAAAAAATACAATACAAAAAGTCACTTCCAAGCTTAGTATTTTTACTGTAGTTTCCAGTAAAACACCTACAAACATCTTTAGCAAAATGATGCATCGTATTCTACAAAAACGCTAAACATGTTAAAAAAGTTTGCCAATGGTAATAAAAAAATTAGATTTTTTTCCGTTTAGCGCATGTTTAAAACAAATACATAAAGAGTCAGGTAGCTATAAATTATATATATATATATACACAAAAGGTTGAAAAATATAGCGATATGCTTGTACAGCATAATGAACACTCTGTTCACGACAGTTTGATCACTCTGATATCTGATAGCGTTTCCTTAAGATGAGAGTTTGCAGGGATCGATGGCAGGAGAGCTGAAGTGTTACCGTAACACCAAAGAGTTTATTGGCTCCTCGTGAAACTTCGTAAACTGATCTGGCTGAAGTATCCTGTTAAACACACACGCTCCCTCGACTGCACTGATTCTGTGCGGGAAGAGTTTGTCCTCATTAGCGAGCTGCTTAATTTAGTGATTGCCTACTCTGCGGTTGAGGGAACAGTACGTGAGAGATGTAAATAATGCATGGGGATGACTCTTTAATGATAAATCATTAAGTTACTTATGAAGGGGTTGTGGGTCAGGGGAAGGTGCGCCGCATTTACAACTTTAAAAGCTGCAGGTGAAAAATACATGAGAGAAGCATTTAGGTTACAAATGATTATTACATCCCTGATGAGCAATTGATGAGGTCTGCTTTTAACGTAATGCATGTCACTGGTGTGTGTGTGTATGGACCAAATGTCCCCAGAAATATAGTAGCACCAGGAAATGTTGACCTTGTGGGGACTTTTTGAGGTCCTCATGAGGAAATAAGCTTATAAATCAGGCAGAATAAAAAATTTTTAAAAATCAAAATAGCAGAAAGTTGGCTGTTGGCTGTAAGTCAGGGTTTGATTTAGGGGTAGAATTAGTGTAGGTAGGAACATACAGTTTATACAGTATAAAAACCATTACGTCTATGAAATGTCATCATAAAACAAAAACCCTATGTGTGTGCATGTGAACACTGTGTGTGTGTGTGTGTGTGTGGGTTTACTCAACCATATACTTGGGAGAAATTAGTACTCAAAAGTCAGCAAAGCCTGACAAACCATTTGTAAAAATGCTATAAAATATGACAAACAAAGGTTTTTAATTGTAAAAATTCAGAAAGGTTTCTGTTAGAATGTGGGTTAGGTTACATTGTTGATAACTAGCTGTGTGTGAAAACAGCAGAAGTCTATGCAGTGTCCCCATTTAGATGGATAAGTAAACGTGTGTGTGCTCACCTCATAGTGTGCCACACGCTGAGACTCAGAGATCAGCTGAGCGTTGCAGATGTTACAATAGCTCTCAGTGAAGAGTGCTTCATCACCAGCCCCAGCAGACTTCATCTAAACACACACACACACACATCCATGAGGCCAACACAACTCATGTCTACCATATTCACGTTCACATTTATTTTTAGTACATTTAAAATTAGTTTATTTCTCACTGTGCAGATTTTTCATTTATTGTTTGAATGCAACCTTCATACTTGTCCCTCTCTTTGGGCCCTCTCTCTCTCTCACCTATAGTCGTTATTGGCTGGGGGCTACATGACCATTGGCCAAAGGTTTCCTTCCAAAACATCCTGAGGGCACCGGCCCCAAATAAATAAAACATAATACACACTTCCATTCAATCATAAGTAGTAATTGAAAGGGATTATTTTGTACGAGTACAAACTTTACACACAAAACATGTTTTTGTAAACATTTAAAGGTACAGCGTGTATTTTCTGCCCCATCACCAAACAGAATGGCACAAATAATGACTGATTTTAAATCTCGAACACTCCTCTCACTTTCAAAGTAGTAGTCCCAGCAAAAAGTGCAAACACATACAGCACACAAACAATTATCAGGTAAAATAATCAATTTTACTTTAACTCTATGGTGAGAAAAAGTATGAATGTTTTCACACCTACTGTTTTCACACCTACATCCCAGCCTTTCTTCAGAGCAAAGAACACAGTCAGAATTCAACTGACTGTGTGGAGACATGGAAGAATCTCTCTCTCGTATTGAAGACAGCAGAAGGTTTGTGGCTGAACATGTCTCAAGATTGAACCGATTTTCCATATTACATTTACACTCTACACGGTTTTCTCACAAAGATGGGAAGTTCAAGACAGAATTAGACACAGAAAATCACAAAACCAGATTTTCTCAGGATTAAAGATATCTAAGGAAACCAGCCATCAGACCAAATCTTTAAATGTATTATTAAAAAGCAAAGTGCCCTAAGAATTCAACATCTCATTTTCGCCATCTGTGAGTGAACGTGATTCTGACGTAGAGAATTCATTATTCAGAAGTTCGAATAACTCTGCGGCCTGGTTTGAAGCTTAATCCCAGCTAACAGGGAACTGTCACGTTAAAGTTCTCTAAAAGTTCTGCCAGTTATCAAAAAAAGTTCTTCCAATAACGCAAGTAGAATGTTATATATCGCCTCAAAAAACCTTACTGAATTTAAAAAGTTAATTAAATGAGTAAATGTTCTTTTAACCAATAAAAACTGGATATTCTGAACATTCCTAGAGCGTTCAAAACAACATATTTAACATTTTTGTTACTTAATGGAAATGTTAGGGAAATGTTTTACAATGTAAAATTGTTGGCTGGGTTGGTTGTTGGTTGGTTTCATTCTGATACCTGAAGAACTTCCATTAGAAACTGAAGAGGTCAGCTGTAATTACCCTGCAGGATCTGATGAGTGCACATCTGCTCGACAGCAGGTTATAGAGGTCACTCAGAGTACCCAGAAATTTCTGATAAAGGCCAAAATAATCAGCAGTGAGGGAAGATGCTGTACACAACCCGACATCACACTGTCTCCATCATGACAGCTGAGAACACACTGGTCCTCTTCTTCAGCAGGACACTGAACTAACACAGACATCATTCTTTGATAGCTCAGGTATTAACCTAACACAGAATGTCAGTACAGGCCTGTGAGAATCTTTGACAGATATTCAGGGAGACGCATCACTTCAGCATGCAGTATTTTTGTGTTTAATTCACGCAGCACCTGCAGTCCAGGTTACAGTGGTGGAGCGATGCTCTATAGTCCCAGTAAGGGGTGACAGATTGTGGAACTCTACTGCATGCAAAACGGCGATCAGGACTAATTTTGTGGGTGTGTTTGAGTCATTACCTGATTTGCATAATTCCCTCAGTGAATTGGGGGTTTAAATGAATCAGATGATGCATGCAAATCAACAACATTATCAGCGGGCCTGATTCCCCTGCAGAGTTTTGCTTGAAGTTGGCAACAAGTAAAGGAAATACTCTTGAGTATATAATTACCGTATATTTCTCTTCATTTTTAAGTTTTCCTGGTCACACTTATCCACTCCAAGCCTCACATAGTAAAAAAAAATGATTTTTTTTCTCAGCAGTTCTTAGCCAAAATAAAACCGTAAAATGGACAAGATTTGACGCCAAGGGCTTTTGTGAGAAAAATACTTACTGCAATTATTTAACCTTTTCTTAAACTTCTAGATAGCTTTCTGAATACCAAAAACTGGATAAAAAAACTGAAACTGATAACCAATTAAAATAGGGAGCAAAATGTAGGTGACATTTTTTTTCTGAATCACTGCAGCCTTGTAAGGGATTTCTTTTAATCTGAGCTCCAAAAACAAGCCCTCTGTGTGCGTTCCGACACGAAACCGGTTTCACACAATTTAATTTTAGTGATTAGAATTGTATTAGGACACATCAGTGATCTCTGAAAGCACCAGCGAGCGAGACTAATTTAATACGTTTGAGTGTTTATTTCCTCTGAACAACACAAAGACCTGTGGAAATGTTCATACAGTCGCTTCCTCAGTTTCTCTGCAATCGAAAAAGAGAGAGACTTAATTTATCTGTGTCTTTCTTTCAAGGATAAGAAATGCAGAAGGAATGTGCTCCACCATCTGGATGAGAAAAGTTAAATTATAAGATTGCTTGATGTGTGAGAAAAGACTGTAAGCGATGATACTTTTAAAACAATGTAATTTGTAATAATAATGACCTATAATTATGTACGTGCCACATTTCAGTACAGTAATTAAAAGTGTTTTCTTTTTACAGTGGTGCAATTTGCTGTTTTACTGCCATTACCTTCCTGCTGAGTTTAAACACTGACCAGCCTGTTCACCATACGACAGCAGAAGAAAATCCATTTTTAAAAGAAAGAAAATGAGATTTGCTTGGGTGTCCTGAATGGTTGTCAGGGTGTTGCCAAGGCTTACCAATCTGGGCAGTTACTACAGGCTTCCTTGTGGTTGCCAGTCTGTTGCTAGGTTAGATATTAGGATGTTAATGGAAGGTTGCTATCATGTCCTGAGTTGTTGCTAGGGCATTAAAATTCAGTTGCTAAGGTGCAAGATGCCAGCGCTACAAAGAAAGAGAATCCATGTCTAAGGTTGTGCAACAGGTCATTACAGAGACTGGCAACCCTCCTGTCTCTTTTACTCTCTCATCCTGTATTTCTCTCTTTGTGACTCCTGGCATATAGAAGCTTGTTACAGTAGCACTGTATTAAAATTGATTTATTTTCTTTATTTTTTGACAATTTTCTGCAATTAACTTAACCTGAACTACAGACTGCGTTCAAACATTGTGTTCAAGATACGTCCTCACTCAGGTGTGCTCTCTGTTTGTGTATATACACTTCAAATTTCCTAAAGTTTTAAAACTTTCCATTGACTTACACTGATAGTATGTTCGAAATAACAAAATAACAGTGATGTCATCACTATGACACTTGCATTCAATTGTGATTGGCCGGTCCTCTGCATACATTTAACCATCAACATGTGCTGAAACAGTACCAGCAGAACAAGACGATTCTGAGCGTCATGACAGCACAAATGGAAACTAAGCCCGAGATGTAAGCTCGATTAAACTTCAACTCTATTGTTTTGCTGTGTTGCAAGCACTCTATCAGTAACTGCAAATCAAACAAGCAACATTCCTCATGACCTTCATAAAGACATCACACAGGTACAAAACCTTCTGCAGGCTGCATGATGTTTCTTTCCTGGCTGCAGCTATGTTTCAGCTTACCACACATTAAAGCCACATGAGATGCATGACTCAGATTTGTGCCGATTGGAGTCTACGGAATGAGTTGCATGTTTACTCATGAAACTCCTCGTCTTCATCAGAGTGGAGTCATCATTCCTCCCTATCCCATCTGCCTCGTGCTCTCCTGACAGCCGTGAGGGGCTGTGTGCAGGTCACGCTCTCACAACAAGTGTGCTGATGTTGCCCTGCTTCTTTCAAAGCCAATATGGTGAAAGTCACCAACAGCTCTTTATTCCTTCTTATAGCTCTCTCCCCCTCTCTCTCGCTCTCTCACCTCATGTCTCTATCAGACAGTGAAACACTTGTTCATGTCACTTGTTCTCCCTGGTGATGGATGATGAGAGAGAGAGAGAGAGGGGAGAGAGAGAGAGACCCTATAGGTGCAGAAGTTCATGCATGGCTATAATAACATCTTGGGTATTTGAATTCAAGTTTATATATGAAATGTATGTGCAAACGTTACATAAACACACACATATAAATATACATATATAGAAATTATTGTATATTCAAATAATTCTATATAATTACTTTACATCTATACGTTAATTTATACATATGTATATAGGCCTCACGTATGTGATCAATCTGTTTGGTTCCATGGGGATGCTCACTGAAACAACCTTAAACCTTTTAACAGTATAAAAGAAGGACGGTAAACATCTGCTTCTGTAAATGAGCTCAAGTTTTCCTCCCCATGACATCATTAGGTCGCTCTCAAACAAATGCATTTATAAGCGTGCTCAGCGATTAGAGACGCATCTTAAAGCAGAGCGCAATGCACCGTGTTGCCATATGTATTAATTAATGCAGTTCAAAATAACTTGATTCGTGCTGGGCTGTGCCTAATATAAAGAGGATTATTTGACTGTCAGGCTGCGGTGTAAATGATACGATTTGCACGTGATCTGATAATCAGCACTTACATGCTTAAATGCTCTAACTGTAAAGATACAGTACCAAAGATCAGATTGTTGGGTTTTTTTTACAGTGGCTCATATCCACACATCAGAAGCTCAGTTTCTGATACGAAGGTAGAAAAGGGAGTATGTAAATGAAATTAATTTTGGCAGGCCAGAAAAGCCTTAGGGCTCTCACGACTGGCGCAGAATCCCACAGACACATCTCTTCAAAGCACCACAGCCCTTAAAAGTTGATGAGAACTCTTTTAATCGCCCATCCACCAGCACGAGGGGAGCATTAAAAATACATCATCCAGCCGACGAATAAGAACTGGGACTTTGCACTCCCCACGCGGTCTCCCGTCACCACCCCGTTGAGAAAAAGCCTCAGAAAACTCTTCATCTATCACTCTTCTCATCACAATTAGGAGCACTTCCTGTCCTGTTTCATTCCACAGGTCAACTCACTGTTGATTAAAACATCTGAAAGCGATGTTCTGTTTGACGCACCATTTTCAGTGAGACTAAATACTGCTATACTACTAAAATACTGCTGTAAACAGTATCAGGCTGTTTCCATCACTGTTCCCTGTGGACAGTGTGTTCTTGAGGACATAGAATGGCACTAATGTTCTGCTTGAGAACTCCCCAGCGGACAGAGAACATTCTCAGAACGTTGGCTAATGCTCTAAAAATTTCTTTTAAAGTTATCAAGAAAACTTTCTTGCAGTAGCGTTCGTAAAACCTCATGTTATATATCATATATCAAAATGTTATTCTTAAGTTGTTAGTGGAACGTTTAACAAAAAACGAACGTTACAGACAAGTTAATAAGTTAATACTACATTAGTACAAAAAACCTGGACACATTGAACGTTTTCAAAGTAAAATTTTTAACAATTTTAATGGAAATTTTAATGGAAATGTTCTTACAACCCACAATTGTTAGCAGGAATGTGTTTCATCTGCCAGACAAATCAGTCTCATCTAAAACAACATAAATGCAAGAGAAAAAAACAAAATGTCCAACTTTGGATGCTCAACTGGACATTTACTAACCAATCTGGTGAGTTAAACTAGTTGAAACTAGCTGGTATGTTGGTATTATTTTTAGTATTTTTAGCAGTGACGTTTATAAAAGGAAGCATTTAGAGACACTTCTCAGAGGTTTGAATGTGCTGAGAGCTTGTTGTGTTTTAACACTGCATTTTCTGTCATCACTGGACTCAGTCTGGGAATTTACATCAAAACCATTCACACAATTCACTTCACACTCAGTGGTAGTGCAACAGATACAGTCAAACCTCACATAACCTACTGTAAGCGACATCTATTATCTGTAGGCCTCTTTTGAACAAAAGAACCATGCAAACACCCACTTAACAAATACATCTGATCAATTAATTATTTCCGGCTAATTTGAGACCATTTATTCACTACATCAGCCCGCTGAGGTCTGATCGCAGGGCAAGTTCGGGTTAACAGACGTGTGTTGACTTCATCAAAACAGCTATAAAAATATGTGCTATAAACGTCTTTATCAGAATTATGGCACTGGATTATAAATTCCGTTTTAATATCACCTATTATCAAAAAGACACACTAGGTTATTAAAATGCATGCTTTTTCTGCACGTTATCGGAAAGCACTGACATTTGCATTTCATAGCCGCAAATCCGATAAACTGACCCACCTGGTCATTAAGACTTTTCGAAAATGCCACCCTGCTTCTTTAGTTCCTTCTTACTATTTGCATAGTCAGATACAGCGACGTAATAACTGCAGAATTTGTCGAGATGAGAACTACTGTACGCTGCCATTTCAAAGGGTAATGGAGCAGAACATTAGCATCACAAGCTCATTTGTAGATTAGAGACGACCCCAGAAGTCTTAGATGTCCTCGGCTCACATGGACAGAAACATCATTAAGTCAACAAAAATATAAACTGCAGTCATTACTTCAAAAACACACATCAATGGAAAATGCACAGTGTTTCCTACTGAATACATTTAGGCTGAAGACGCTGGAAAAAACAAGGATGGACTGCCTATATTCAATGCCTCCCTAATAACCAGAAAGAAAATCTGGGTTTTCTATAAGCCCTGACTTTTGATGATGGCAGAAAACTGATACTGACTGGAGCATAAGATTTATAATTTCTTTTGTACATATTTTGCTCCTAGAGTCAGCAGCGACAAATGGATATTAGTAAAAAAGATAGTAGAAAATAATACCACACACTAAAATTACAATAAGATACAGATTGTAAACATATGTATGTTTACAATGTAAAATAACATGTAAACGTAACATGTAAAATAAGCTTAGAAAAAGTACACCCTAAGACAGTTCCATCGAATGAGATGATGTGATGTGGTTTGATGAGGAAAAAGGTGAAATATGTCCCTAATATAAGTCCCTGTATGACATATACATGTAAACAGTTTTGTTAACATTAATGCAACATATATAAACAACGTGTTTGTACATGAACAGTAATAATACTGGCCAGGAACAATTACAAGTCTAAGTATGAACTTCAGAGGAGGTTCACAATGCAACATTTGACCTTTTGGAGAGTCTTTCTGTCCTTATACCTGCCAAATTCATAACGCCCATCAGTGGAAGCTCACACTGAGATTGGCCATTTCTAGCAGAGATGAGAGATGACTATGGCACGCCAACAAAAGCCTTCAAGCTGAATGAACAAACCCCAACCACAGAGCTACAGCATGTCAGTCCAAATTGGAATCAGACATAAGAAACTCTTATTTAACAGACAGAGAGAGAGAGAAAGAAAGAGAGAGAAACACAGAAGAGCTAATGCCCCTTTGTTAAACTCACAGCTTAATGTTTTTTGTAGGCTGTTAGTGTGTGGAGAAGACACATCTTCGTTCATTATTCAGTTTGTGTGCGAGCTATCGCACACGCACCTCCGCTCTCCAGGGTCTATCGGTTCATTTCACAATGCCCTGCATACAGACTAGGGCTAAATGTGGACTGCAGCTGATATCAGAGATTCCAAGAAAAGCCTTTGAATAAATGCCTATTTACCCCAGTTTGAAGAAGGCAGAGGATTACCCCTGCCAGCCGAACCCTCTCTAGGAATGATGGGCTGAGTCAGAAACACACACATCTGCTGCATATTAGACTTGTGCTCTCAAATGATCATGCTGAGACCCTATTTATTCGTGTTTTCCTTAAAAGCAATCCGTTTAATTGTACTACAGTCAAAGGGTTTCATTAGCTCCTGATGAATTAATTTCATTAATTGCATAATAACGAAAGAAGCTCTCTCAGGAATTTAATACACTCATTATCTTTAGGAATATTGATTTTCATATTTAAATTCTGTTCTCTGGGAACTTTACACTGTAAAACGCCTACAAGCAAACATCTCCTGAAAGGTGATGTCACTGTTTTCAATGTTAGAATACCTTCTCCTATTCCAGATTAATCACTGTAAGTAAACCATTTGTAAGTTGATTTCCACAAAGTGTGTAAACACTGCGGCACTTTCGAAACATCACTGTTTGTTTAAGCAGCCCGACAGCAACACTGATTCAACTAATGGTCTGATTTTGGGGGCTGTCATTTCTGTTTACCCTTGGGATAATCTCTTCTCCTTTAAACGGTTTATTCTCCTTGATATCTCCTGTTTAATGTGCTCAGTTTGGTTCGTACACAATAAATGTACCAGAACTGTACAATAACTTTCCCATTGACTTACATTAAGTTTACCACTGAAGGTCTAACCATCAGTGATGTCATCATCACAGTCTCATAATAAACTATGATTGGTTTATTCCATCTTACAACTAGATTATCTAAACCAATTACAGCCATTTATAGATTCACACCGAGCGTCATGACAACAAAACCGGAAGACTAAAATCTGATCTCATTCTAAAACTTTTCTCTTTTGCCGTCTTGCAAGAACTCCCATTTCCTTTAAGAAATTGCAGATGAAGTCTGTTTTTTGTTATCTGGATAACACAGGCTTCAACAGATGGGTGACAAATTATGAGAAAGGTCAGTTATCGTTCAGAATAAAGTGCATTTTTAACTGTATAGCCATAATGATTAAACAGAATTACGACCACACGTTGTATAAATACTTTAATGTAATGTTCTTTACATCAGCCTGTTAATTTTAGAATGACCTTTTAAACATGCATTGAATGTGCTATGATGCTAAAGGTCACAGCACTACGGCCTCCACCAGGGAGACCAAAAATAGCCGTGATGCAATAAAGATGCATTTCAGAGGAAATTTAATTTCCTCCTCTTCACTCAAACATCTTGCCATGTCCTTGTTTGCATAACCTGTCAATCATAGACCTCTTCATCCCCCCTCCTCTTCATTTTCACCCCGTAATGCTGAAAGATATTACTGCCAGGCGCCTGTGGAGCAAAACTACAGTCGTGTGCATCAGATCCTACAGGGCATTTTGTAAATCCTGCTTTTTTCTTTCCTTTATAACTCTTGGAATAGCACGTGGGGTTGAATCAGTTATGCCCACAGGATACCAGCATATGAGGATGGATTCCATGATGTAGCGAGAGAGGAAAGCTTGTGCTGCCTGCTGGGGCCCTGGCGCATCGGGCTCCTTGTGTGCCAGGAAGCACGAAGAGGGCCCGAAGCCCCACGTCACTGACTTTGGCACGAGCACCCTCATGGGTTATCTGTGCACTCAGGTGACCCCTCTGCTTGGGTCTGTGTTAAAGGAATCTGTAATCGTCACTTGCTTGTCATTTCCAATGCAGAAATAGGAATACATACTAGGCACTCTTTTCTATAGGAACAAAGCTGTTGTGTTGCAAAATTTGTAAAATCCGTGACATTACCTTTTTTAGTACATTTAATGTTTTGTTTACTCTTCCACGTATTTAAACTTGCCCAATCATCACTAATGTCAAATCTGACATGTTAGCAGTTTAAGGTTGAAAGAATGCTTCCCTAACAAAACGTTAAAAATGTTATTTTGAAAATTCTAGTAAAGTTTTTCCATTGTATTACTGTTATTGTTTGGTTATAAGAAAGTTATTGAAACATTTTTCAATTCTGTAACTTTTTAAAACATACCACCTTCTACCGTAAAACTTAAACCTTCTCCTAACATTACTGAAATAATGTTTCTGATAACTTTGAGAAAACCTTTGGGGAACGCTCTGAGAATGTTTCCTGTTAGCTGTGGTAAGGACACCACATTGAAAGAAACGTGGATGACTTTCAGCAAATAAAGATAGAAATTTCAGCCCATTTAACACACAAAAATGGTGTGTTGTCATCATTTTGGATGACAGCCTCAGTCCCCATTCACTTTAAATACATTTGGAAAAACTGCTTTCTTACACATTTGATCTCTTAAACATTTCATATTTTGTACTTCATGGAAATCATGCTTGGAAATCATGCTAGTTTGGAAAATATGAAACAAGTAAATGACAGAATGGTCTTTTTTGGGGTGTACTGTTACTTTCCAAACGCTTGGCCCATGACAAGAGATAAATCTGGGCTAGTTTCACCTTTTTGTTTGGCTTTTTTTAGAACTCACTGCTTAAATTTCTAAAAGAACAAAGCAATGTCCTTTTCCACCAGCAGGTAACATTATTAAAAGAGTAAACAGAACATTACAGAAAGAGAGAAAGAGAAAAAACGAAATAAAGGCAGACTCTCTTTCTCTTCATCCTGTTGGTTTCTTCACACCAGAGCATGCAGTCTCTGAGTCACAGCCTCGTGCTCCAGCTCTCATTGGTCATTTAAACAAGCTGTGACAGAGGAGAGATAAATACACAGAACCGTCACCTCAGTGGCACGGCAAACATCACCTCACAGATCGTCACGACCCAAACCTCCCATACGCCAATGCCACTCCAAAGCCAGATTTTTACGATTTCTGAAAAAAAATTGACAGGTGCTTCCAAGTCGCAGCCTAAACGGTAGATTGTTGGTTGTCAAAAGCGTTGCTATGTGGTTGCTAGGGTGTTTGGTGCAGTTGCTTACTAACCCAAGTCAAAAGACCCAACCCTCCACGTCAAGTATGAACATGTTGGTTTTCCAAAGCGCTGCTAAAACTCAATGATATTCTAAAAAGCGCCAACTGGTGCATGTGTGAACGTAAACTGTAGCTTTATTGGTGGTGCTATTTTTTACTTACACTTGTGTCGATGTGCTATTGCTTTCTATTCTATGTGCTATTGCTTTTCTATTTCTATAGACTTACTTTGAGGAATAGACTGAAACTAGATTACAAATTCACGTCAGATGTATGCGTTTCCTTTTCTACACGCATATCTCACACACAACAAATTTTACATGTATGCTTTTCCTACATTCACCAAGTGGAGGACACCTAACAGACAAGCACATCTCTCTGGTTCAATGGCTTTACAGTCAGACACCAGCATACTGTCAGGATTCGCGGAAAAGCTCTTTAGCATGATATGACAGCATTAGTTTTTAAAGAGATTAGTTGTTAAATCCATGAGTTTGAATGGCACCCGTGAGAAAAAGAGACTGACTTCATCATCAGCAATGACAGCGAGCAGAATTTACAGTCTCTTAGTTTCAAACGTCTTTTCATTACATCGGCAACAGCGCATTTCAACACGATGCATCAATGAAAACCTCATAATGATCCGATGGGGGTTTGCACATGATTAGAGGGTGAAACGCAATTAATGCAGCTCTGGAGATGCTGCAGAAGATGCATGCTTTTCTCCTGATGGATCATCATGCCTGTTGCCATGGAGCAGTCTGGAGAAAAAACCAGAGTGCATGGTCAGAAGAGAAGAGAACAAAAAAAGAAAAGAAATGAAGAACATAATGATCATTTCCTCTGAGATGGAACAGTTATGTTGATTAGGCAAAAACGTGGTATTTAAAGAAAGTCTCGCGGGTTATGACTGTAAGCACATTAGGGATAATTGAGGGTGGGGAACAATGTTTGCAATAATCTTAACTCGATTGAGACATTTATTGCGCACACTCACACGCAGGGGATCTGTTTCAGGTGTACCGTCGGTGTATTTAAGCACAAGCTTACGTACACACGTATTAAGGGTCTATTTTAGGTCTGCTGTTATTTCTTGCATTCCGTCTCTTTGCGGCAGTGTCTCCTGAATTGCACAGCACAGCAAACCATTTCATATTCCTCACACAAAGATCCATAAACTTCCACGTGAACCGGCACCAAATCCATCATTCACCGCTGACAGGCGTCACAGCTGGGAGAGAATCCCTGCTCACCGCCGGTAAAACACACCGGCCACAGGACAAATATATCATCCTGAGGGAAAGCCATGTGTGCCTGCCTTCTATACAGCTAAACCCGAAAAACTAACGTAAGGTATGTCAGGAGAGCGATTTGCTGAACAAAACATGAAATGGCTGTACACACATACGTAATATAAACAAAACAAAATTCTGTCATCATTAGCTGTTTTAAATTAGTACAAGTTTCTTTTCTCTGCAGAAAAACTGTATATTTTATGTCTTGCTCCTCACACAAAAATATCAACTAGCCCCTAATATTTGGCAAGTCATACAGTATATTTGATTAATGCTATTAAAAGTCATTGAACTGTTCTGAGTTTGAAAGGCCACTATGAACTGTGGGAAAATTTCTCCTTTTGTGTTCTGAGAAAACATACGTGCATATAGAGTGCATGATGATAGAAAATTCATGTTGGGTGAACATAAATTCAGTGCTTTCACTTCTGTTTGTTTCAAACTGTTCTGTATGCACAAATACACAGAAGCTGAGCACACACCCTGAGAGAGGAGAAAGGTAAGACCAAGGAAAGGTAAGACTGTTCTGGATAAGACCATTACTTTCACGTTTTCTTTATTTTATGAACAGAGGGACGAATTAGTTTTTCTCTGTGGCATATGACAACATTCAATTCAAAACGTTCCTTTTAACAAAACAAGAAATTCTGAAAAAGTAAAGGTTTGCTTTTCTGCATTGCCGGACTATGGTAGCACTTTTGTACACTTTCTAAATGGTCAAAATCATCTTTAAAACTGTCAACACTGGCTAAATCTTAATTTTCAAAACACTGATCTTGCTTGCACACCGAGCTGCACAATGCGCATTGTTTCAGCCCAAAAAATGTTCACTCTAGCATTGTTACTTTACAATGGAATTACCCAATACTAAATCAAAATCTACAAGATTAATTAAGATTAAAATGAAAGCCTGTCCTGCTTTTTAAATCCTACAATGAATGTGTGAAAGTTCACAGAAATATAACTGACAGTATAAACGGCACACAGCAGGTCCTGTAGGAGTGTAAGACAACACAAAACACCTACACTGGCCATGATTCTTCTGAACATCAGTGTTAGAGCTTCACCATACAAAAGGGTGAAGATAGAAAATCTTCACCCTTATGAGTTATGTTCTGCTCTTTAAAGAATACTTAAGAGAATAACACGAGGCATGTAACACTCACAGAACAATGCTCTGTGTGAACCAGTCACGCTATCAGAAAGGTCACATACACTGAAACTGACATTACAGCACTCCATTCATGTCTGTGTAAATCTGTGCAGCACAACCGCTCAGTATTCTGTGATTAAAGACTACGTCCGCTTACTTCCCTTATCAGTGAACTGCTGATGAACTCTCAGGACTCTACATTAACATGTTGCTAAAACCCAGAGGAAAGAAAAACCACAGATGAGATCACTTTAATATATCAGTTATTTCTCCTAGGGTGCAATGAGATTAAATGGAGAGCAAATGGAAACGTTCAACAAATGCTTCGATTCGCCAAGTCTTCAATATGAAAATCTCAATATGAACTCAAACTTTACTCATCAAATTCACCCAAATCCAGATGATCTAGCTACAATCTACATTCATTTTACAGCTTCATACTCTGTATTGTTAAACGTATTTTAACAATCGTCTCATTTGTTTCTATTATTATTTCTCCTGAGCAATTTTAGGAGAAACATCTGAGACAAAGCTGATATTTAAATGAAACAAAACTGAGATCTTCTAATCCACTGAGCTATGAAAGAGCAACCTCTGAACAAATAATAATGCACCTACCGATGTTACTCAGATGCATAATATGTACCAAACAGGTTTAAAAATGTCACCGAATGCATGAGTGCCTGTTTTCTCTAGCACTGATTTTCTATCCTACATTCAATCCTACAAACTGAAAGTCCAACATCATCTTGTTATTGTAATAACTGTTGGGTATACAAGTAAAATTAACCAGTGTAGGTCAAGGCAAGGGTCTGCTATAAAATAAAAGTACATTTCAGCCCAAGAGATGATTACCGGATACCGGTGCATGTTGTCACGTTTATATTTGGACACGTTGTCACATTTCTTTCATATGTTGTAATTTTATACAGTACATTAAGTATCAATTCTAATGGCCAAATAATAGTTTTTCTTCTGTGGCATATATTGCTTTACTGGTTTAATGTAGTTTACTGACAAGCCATGAAATAGCTTACAGTGTATTTAAATACAAATGACAGTAAGTCATCCATTTGACATCCATAAATGACATCCATTTGTTTTTACTTTAGACAGACTTCATGTAGCAAGAATGAAAGGGATGCTTCTCAAATCAGGGTCATTAAACAGCAGGCTCTCACAGTGACAACTTGCCCCGTGTAGTTTAAAGTGAAATTTCTATTCTGTGTGCTTTACTAAATTACATTTATATGAATATGAAAATGCTCCATAGCCGTGACTTTACAGCAAGATAAAGTCTGTAGAGAGAAAGCCTTACAACAATAAACCTGCGTGAGAAATGCTCACTGGCGTATAAAGTGTGACAGAGCATCACTGTTGCATACAGTCAATGGGACGAACATTATTCTCATTATAATATTGTGTGTGTCCGAGCTCACCTTGCGTTAGATCTGATCTGATCTGATCCACTTGTATCCGACGGTCCAGCTCCGTGCCCGTGATCATCCGCCGGAGTTGGAGTGAGATCGCACCTGTATCCGCCAAACTTCTCGGATCGCGCACGGCTGGGAGCGCAAACAGACGCGCAGTTCACCGAGAGCCCTCGCACTAAAATGTTGGGGAAGCCAATCCGAAAACGTCCTACTGGATATTATAAGCGATCCTTTCCGTCCATTAAACGAGAGATGGCGAAAGATGATCGGAGAGCGACGAGAGGAACGCGCGGCGACGCCATCGGACTGCGTGCGTAAAGCGAGCGCGCACGGTTATAATAGCGCGTCTGGAGATATGAATTACACACACACACACACACACACACACACACACACACACACACACACACACACACACTCACACACTCACACACACACATATACACACACCACACACAAACATCTCTCACACACACACACACACTCTCTCACACACACACACACACTCACTCACACACACACTCACTCAAACACACACACTCACTCTCTCTCACACACACACACACACACACACACTTCTTCTCACACACACACACACACACAAACAAACAACCAAACACAACAAAAACACACACACACACAAACCAAACACACACATCATCTCTACACACACCTCATCTTCACACACACACACACTAAACACACACACACACACTCATAACACACACACACACACACACTCACACACACACACACACACACACACACTCAAACACACACACACACACACACTCAAACACACACACACACCCAAACACACACACACATCACACACACAAAACACACACACCACTCTCCACACACACTACTCTCTCACACACACACACACACACACAAACACACACAACCCAACACACCAAACACACACATACTCTCTCACACACACATCACCAAACACACACACACACACACACAAACACACACACATCACTCACTCTCTCACTCACCTCACACACACACTCACTCTCTCTCACACACACACACACATACACACACACACACACACACACACACGGGTATCATCCTACAAAGTGAGCTCATCTGCAAGACTCAAGGCGCCTCTCATGGCACTAACTGGTTAGTTTACTTTGTCTTGCCTTTGATGTTTCAGATCTGTGGTTGCTCGTCTTCCCTTACTAGTAAGCACTGTGGATTTAGTACGTGCTTCAGTGACGTGTCGGGTAGTAAACTAACACCCGGTCGAGTTGAGACACACACACACACACACACACACACTTAGATGAAATACTATAAAACCAGAACGTGAAGTGTTTCCTGCGCATCCTAAAGGTTTGCTTTGCTGACAATTTCGTTGGATAAATCGTGATTGTTGGCATCATTTTAGATTTATAATACGTTTCTTCATAATGTTGCACGAACGTGTGCAGCCATCGCTTTCAAAACAAACCCTGAACCCTGAAGGTTCAGAGGTCAGTCGTGAACAATTATGATATAATGGATGATGATGATTTCATTGAATGAATGATTTGAGCATTTGCATACGCATTTACATATGCATGAATATTTACGTGCACATTTACATATGCATGAATATTTACATATACAATCTGTATTATTTTAATCCACTGACGTTTTTCTCTGTAGGTGTACAGACACATTTATGACTCGTGCATGCTGTCTAATAATGACCATATTCATGTTTGGCCTTTGCATGCTGCTTATTTCTAAGAGTACGCGGGTCATTTGTGTTATTTTCTGTGTTTTGATTAAAGCTGATTGTAAGTTGATCATTCCTGTTCATGCTATTCTGTTCTCATTTTTAGATGTAATACTATTGTTAAACGCCCAAGTAGCCGTGTACCCACTCATACTCAGATGATCTACCTATTAAGTTGAAAAATGTGTGACTGCCTCCAATATGCAGGCCCAAATGCGCTGCTGTCTTTACAGTCTATTAACTCCATGTTGAGACGACACTGTTTAATCACTCAAAAATGGCTCTGGAAGTTGTCATGGGTTTCTTTCTCTAAATATAAAAGGCTGCATGGAGTGTCAGAAATGAATGTCCTTTTAAAATCTCTCAGCAGATTTGACAGCTGCTTTTGTGGAGCATCCAAACATTGCATCCCGTCACAATGCGCATCCACATTAGACAGAGGAAGCCGGTTCATTTGCCCGGCTGATAATCGCTGATGCGCCATGCATTTGTCTCTGGTGTCATATGTGGGGACACATCCTGCGTCTGGCAGATGCTCAGCAGTTTTCTTACATTCTCTTTAAACTGTGAACATTTGGCATCTCTAACTTATATTTAGTGTCAAACTGTGTGAGACGAGATAAGAAACAGGATGTTTTTGGGCGTATACGTTTATTCCATATATACTGTAAGTTTTATAGTGTAAAATATCAGGTAACCTGAAGTCTGTAAAGGGATAGCATATGGTCAGACAGTGGAGGCCCCTGCTAATTACTCGACTGTTTACCAGACAGATACATAATATTTCAACTCATAAATTTTTCATGCCTGTTAAGTTGAAGTATTATATTATGTGAGAAGAAAGAGACTGCAGGGTGATACAAAAGACGTGAAACTAGCGCAGCTACTTTGCATATCGGTTGCCTGCAGTCAGTGACACTGTTTAGCATGTAAACATACACAAAATATGACCGATCAATCAGAATAAAGTATTCCAGAGCATTGTGGTATAAAGGATGTTTTGAAGGTGATTTTCACAGCATGTACATGGACACGTGTGTTCGTGATGGCCTATCATTAGTGGTGATATCTGATTTGATGCAAGTTTAGCATATTGACTGTTCTGCTGTTTGTGTGTGTCACTAAAGATTGAATTTCCTCCCCTGGTTCTTCAGGCTGGTGCATCAGCAAAACTGTGTGTTTTGACATCTCACAGGGTAGGCATTAAAATTGCTCAATAGGCAACAAAATCGTGAAAACAACTACAGTGCTCAGATATTTATAAAGTGTGAGGCTACTTTGCACCCTGAAATGTCCTTGGCGTCTACCATCTCTGTGTCTCTGAATCAGCAGGGCTGAGGTCACACGAGGTCATGTGACCCTGCCGCGCGACGGCGCTTAAGGCCAGCCTGTCTGGACAGCGGCTGAAATTCGATGATAGCCGCTGTGAGCAGGTGCTGCCAAACGTCGGCCTGCCACAGAGGCGAGGTCACACCAGACTCGTTACGCGCTGCCTTACGTTCCTCAGATCTGAAGAGACACGGATCCGGACGCAGCTCATTAGCCCACAGGAGAGAGAGAGATGTGTGTTTCTATCCACTCCTGTTTAGCTTCTGAAAACTGTGTGGGTAATGGACTAATGGAAATCGCTACAGGGCTGAGCCACAGTATCTGTTTTAGTATTAGTCAGTTTTACCTGATGAACTCTCTCGATGGTGCTGACATCACAGAGCACGTGGCGCAGCCGCTTTGTTGTTAGCGAAAGGTTACTTTCTTTTTCCTCCATGTCTTTTTCTTTAAAGTTGTAATGCGTAACTTTTGCCTCTCTATCACCATCTCTGTTTGAAACAATACTGCAGGTTGCATTACATACTTTCCTTAATGTATGATGAAGTCAGATTAAGTCAAACTGATTTCCGAGAAATCGGACCTGAGAGCTCAAATTATAAATCATTATATAAACCTGCCATTGCAAATTGGAGTTAGTAAAGATCGTACACAGAACACTGATCTGTAATGTACTTGCCCAGTAATTGATTTTGATCATTTTTAACTTAAATAAAGTTTCTAGTTAACTAGAATAAAGTAGAATAAAGTGCAGCTTAACAAGACATCACAAAAGTTTTTAAAGGCTGCAATCCGTAACTTGCCTCTCTATTGCCATCTCTGTTCGGTACGTACATGTTCGGTTACTTTACGTATTTCCCATTATGTATGCTGGTCAAAAGAAGCCAAACTGCCATTTCTCAGGAAATCAAACCTGACAGCTCAAATTATAAATCATTATTATAAACTTACTATTGGGAATCAAGGTAAGGTAAAAAGACTGTGTTGAACATTAATCTGTTACCGTTTTTTTTTTTCATTTTTAACCATATAAAAGTTACAAATTGCAGCTTTAAACATTACAGAAGTTTTTGCATTAGTGATAGTAGTCTTCCATTGGTTGTGCCCCAAACTTGTGCTATTGGTTGCTAATGTTTGCATTTTGTAACTAAATTAAGGTCAGATGGCTTACTTAAAGCCGTCTTGACACGAGAAAGTATTCTAAACGCCACTAATGTATGTCGTTCTTTTCTTCTGTGTTAGTGGAATTATGATGCCTCAGATGTACAGCGGAGTGGGAGCTAATTTTGTGGCTGCAGGCCAAGTTATGTCAACATTTCATGTCAGATTGGTGTAACGGCTCATTAGTGGCCGTTGCCAAGTCAAGTATTACTATTATTATCATCATTGCTCATACTTGGGGTTAAGGGTTTGAACAAACCCCTAACCTTAAACATTAAACCCAGTTAACTTGTTCTATTGAATTAAATGATGCCTATCATTGCCTGGCTTGTTAACAAGACATGTGCGATTACTCCAGAATAAATGTGTTCTTAAAGCTCAGCCGGCAGATTATTGCATTGGCAGCACAAAGGCTGTGGGTTCGATTCCCAGGGAACACATGTTCTGATAAAATGCATAGCTTGAAAATTGAGGTAAGCTGATAGTAAGATGAATTGCAGTGATGGCACTGTATATTAATACGGGCGCATATCTCTGGGTGCATTTCTCTCGTAGCGTGGTCACCCAGAGCTGTGATGAATCTAATGCTTTAATCTCCAGCAGCTGTTTGGATTCGCAGCTCTTGGCAACACGGTTCAGAATGTCCTGCTCTCAGACACCTGAGACAGAGATGAGAGCTGTCAGTCACCTGTCTGCATATTAACTCTCGCAGCTATGAGATGTGATGCTGTGTGCGTGTGATAGGGAAACTCGATATGTAATTCAAGCTCCAGGCGCTCAGTGTGAGACGCAGCCTTTTTTATAAACCGATTCATTAAGTTGTTTCCTCACACTGAGTGGTAAACACGAGCGGGGAGAAATTAACAAGAGCTCCTCTCATGCTGTGCTGAGTTTCGGGACTTTCTCTGTAACGTTCGTGCAACGGTTTGGATTCCTTTTAACTTTGGTTAGTTTCATGCATTGTCGTTTGAAAGACAAAAGTTCATTCGCTTAGTGTCCATGATCGACAGGGTGTCTTTAAATTTCCATTTAATGTCTGTAAACATGATCGTTGTGTCCGAAATTATTTAAAAGAGACGGTTCAGCTGACATTTCTCAACACTTGACAACTACTGCAGTTCACAAAAGATCTTGCATAAATTGCACTTATCAACAGTGCAAAAAAAAGTGAATTGTTTGAGTGTTGAAAGCTATGCTGGATTGCTTTCCTCAGGCACTGGTGTGTACTGCCATCTGCTGGACAGAGGGGGCACTGGCTCTTTGTGTAGGTTTCTGCGCCGTGTTAAATGTAATCACCAGGGGGCGTTAAAGAGCTTTGCATAAAACACTTCCTCGGACCTGAAGGAAAGTTAAATATGTAAATCAGGCTTAATTTTTTAAGACTGCAGTCTGGAGTTCTAGTTTCTGTAACATCAGCAGGCATGTTATGGTGAACACGTTTACAGAGCCAGGGTTCGCTCATCCTCTAGGGATTCTGGGTATTTTTTCTGATATACTGCAAGTCATTCCAGTCCAGGTAGTCAAGAAACATTAAAGGTTGTACAGGTACAGGTTGTAAGAACATTCCCCTAACGTTTTAAACAAAGATGTTAATGCCATGTTGAATGTTCCAGGAACGTTTACTTTTTAGATGTTTTATTAACACCATTGTTTGGTTGTAAGAACGTTATTCAAACAGTTTTTAATTCTGTAACATTTTTAAAACGTTCCGCTGACAACTTCAGAATAACGTTTTGATGGTATATAGCGTTAAAAAAGCACTCTACTAACGTTACTTTCAGGGCTCCTTAGCCAACGTTCTGGGAACGTTTCCTGTTGGGCTGTTTCAAGTCTGTCTTTGGCAGATGGGATCATTGAGAGGGTAATCTGAATGTTTCAGATGTGTTTGACAAGTTACATGTCACTCGTTCTGGGTGGTCACCGAATGCACAAGTTCCTCCATGATCTGGTTTTGTTCAGGTCTGTTTGGACTGGACCTGTGAAACAGATAAAGGTGAAGCGTAGGAGCGTTTTTTTACTGTTCTTTTATTGTCCTCAAGGGTATCGTTTGACTGCCGTCTTTCCATTTCAGAGATTCAGAGATTCAGACTCTTTTCTTCATTGTATTTGAGGGCATTGCCGACCTTCCAAATGACCCAGAGGAGAAATGTCTATAAAACCAGACTATAAAACAGCAAACTAATGGAAACGGGTCAAACACACACACACAAAGTGTGCATTAAGTCACTCTTGGCTTTTTGTCCAATTGCAAAAGGTTTATTTTACTAATGGTAAAGTGTTATTTTGTGGTTGGAGAAAGACACAGACAATTATGTGGGTTCTTTATAGAGCTCCACTATTGTTGCTGTCACTGCCATACACATGTTGGCATGGAGGTTTTCCGTGGTCTCAACACCTCCGTGACTGGCTGGTACTCTAATTGCATTAGTGGTCTGGGGAAACAGATTTTCTGATGTGATCTTTAAGGGTTAATGTGGGGTTAACACTCTGCGGCTGGAGGTGAAGACCCTAAATCATTACCCAGAATGCTGCAGTTTTCTTGGTAAAACCATCAGGCTTGATTACCTGTGAGTTCAAAAACCATTACTGTATTTACCTCATTCAGTAGCCATCATTTCCAGGGACCGTTTTACAAGGATTTCCAGGCTAACAGTGAATGTTGTCAGAACATTGGCTAAGAACAAGTTCTTTCAAAGTTCTTGCAGTAATTTTAGTAAAACTTTTTTAAACGTTAAACATCATGTATCTCAGAAACATTTCTAATAGTTAGTGTAATGTTTTAAAAACATTACACAATTTTACAAAGTTTGAATGACATTTTTATCACCAAGCAATAACGTTAATACGTTTAAAAAACTGGATGTTTTGAACATCCCTAGAACTATCAAAATTATATTGTTAATGTTTTTGTTGCTATTGGAAGCGTTAAGGAAATGTTCATACAACCTAAAAAATTGTTAGCTTGGTTCCCTGCCATGAACCTAGATTGACAATTCAGCAGGACATTGTGTGTTTGTCTTTATGGATGTTAAGTGTATGGTGCATCTCACAAGGATAAACCCCACAGACTGACCCTTAATGATGCAAGACTGTTTGCAATTTTGTGCAAACACCACAGCATGTGACGCACAGAAGCAGATGGAAACAGAGCGTCAGAGGTCAGTATTACAGTATATATTTCACTTAAAGGCAGATTACATTGTTAAATTATGGTATGTTGAGCCAGATTTTCACGTTAGCTCCTTCTGGTACTATAGGTGCCATAAATACACCATTCTTCTGCCAACACACATCATTCTCCATTAATGGCCATTCTAAAGTAGCCATGCATTTATATCATAATTTATTTAGTTATAGCTTGCTAATAACATATAAAAATTGCTCATATTTAATTACAGAAGATGCTTTAGCAGTGCCCAATATTAGGGCTGTAAAATGCACAAAATGCTCTAATGAAAGATGACTTAAATAGCAAACAAAGAAGGGAAACGCTTTTGGCTTTTTAATGGTGCGGTTACAACATTAGCATGAGCCATTTGGTGAAGTAAACAAACCAAAGCTTGATCTCTTGAACAGAGAAATGTTCGGGCAGCACCACAAAACCACAAATACATACAATACACTGTTTGGGAAGTCGTGAGTGTGTGTGCGCATGTCAGAAATATATACAGTATATACAGTCATACGCACAAGCCCCTGCACCTGTTCTGTTCTGTTACCTCCTCTGCTCAAAGGCTCTGACACCTCCAGTAATCTTTAGTAACTCCTGTCAGCAGACTCATTACAGTGGTGTATATATGGCAAGCTCTCCGGCCTCTACAACAATGGGGCTCTTTCTTTCCGTGAGGAATTTTGTGTTACAGCAGCAAATGTGCTGGCCTTTGGTTCCACCATCAAGAGGCCTTTCTTTCCCTGTTTAAATCATCATAATCTGCCCTGCTCTGAGAATAAGACCATCATTACATCGAATGAGTCAAATAATTGTTCCAGTAAGGTGGCAAAACGTCTCGGTGCTGTCCTTGCTCGCTTGATCTATACGCTTGGGCCTCGGCGCTCCAAGAATCCAAGCTGGAGGCAATAGCCCTCCAAAGCCACATAAAAGCAATAGAATTTGGACCTTGCGGCCACAGCAGGCAGGCAAAGTATGATTTTGATTTTTGCTAACGAGCCCCAGGTCAATTATAAAGCACAGCCTGTCGTGTTAACAGCTCTGATAAGCCTGGACTTTGGACTCTCACCCTTTTGAAAGGGTCCATTTGGTCCTGTTTAGCTGACCCAAGCCTTGAGTGAATTGTTAAATGTTGACATCGTCAAATCTGCCTTCCGTTGCAATGACACAAGCGTTGTTTGCAAATCCCACAATGGACCACAATTCAAAAGCGCTGCAGTATTGCTGCGCTAAAGCACAGAATGTTTTCATTGCATCCTGCGCAGTCCTGCTAAAATCCTTGAGGATTCATAGGGAGCTTGAATTTATATTGCGGTCATCTTTTCATGCAATATTGCTGCGTTCTGTTTACAAACGCAGGCAATATCTTTTCTGTTCTTCGTTAGCATGATTCACACAGTTTACCACCTCTGGATCGGGTTTAGACCGGTTTGTTTGGTACCATTGTTTAGTTGTTTAGACCACCACACAAAGACAATAACATATTCCATTATTTCAGCTGCCCACTTGTGGCACACATCGACTGTGATGGAATTTTCAAAGTCAGCAACATGTCAGGGTTTTTAAAGGGACAGTTCACCAAAAAATGAAAATTGTTCTCACCCTCATTGTATGTTGGTAACCAGACAACAGTGGCAACTATTCACTTCTAGTGTATGGACACAAAACCTCAAAATATCTTCTTTTGTGTTCCACAGAGGTAAAAGATTTATATAATTGTCATTTTTGGGTGACCTATCCCTTTAAGTTCATAAGAGTGGAAGAGCATGTAAGCTCGGCCTTTCAGATTTGGAATTGTGAATCCTGCACCTAAAAGTCTAAGATCAGTGTCCTCACCCTAAATACAAATGGCAATTACTGATGAGAAGGAAACAGCTGATTCTAGAACAGTGGCCACGGGAGACCTAAGTGTAACTTGTGGATTAAAACATTAAAATATAGTGATGTGTGATATTGTGTAAATATCATTGACTATTTTCTATGTGATGTGAATGTTGTAGTGTATTAAGAATGCTGAAGATACTTGTATGCCCTTTTTTATGGATATTATGGCTAACAGATAGATTTAGTGTGGAGGGGGCTAGTTTTCCAGCTCCTAGACTCCACAGCATTATTTTACAGTTGGTTTGTCTTCCGCCCTGTGCGTAACAATTAAATAAAGCAAACAGTAACAAGATTTAAACACCAATAATTCAGTGTAAAAAAAAGGGCAAGATAAACAGCTCAGACTCCATGCGAGTTCATCAACATTCGACGGAAGACCTCTGACAGATCTGTTTTCAACATCCATCTTTCTCTCAGTGATGGGAGTTGTTCGTTTGGTGCTCATTTTTTTATCACTTGTTTCAGTGTGAATTTTTTTCTGGTGCTGCGTGTCTTTAGAATGAGGCAGCAGTAAATCTGCTCTGCTCTCTCTGTTTGAATTGGCTCTTTTGGGGTCATGTGTTAGCCAGTGATTAATGGACCTCAATAAACTGGATGAAAGGAAAAATATCTGCGTTTTCTAGCGCACTCTTTGGGGCCTTTACAGGCACAAGAGCGTATTAAATGTTTTCCTATATTTCCATGACTCGGCTATTCCTTGAAATTAAAGAAAACAGTCTGGTAGTGTGAACTGCAAAGAAGGAATGCAGGTTAGTGGTAATCATATAGCAATTGAAGATATCACCAAATATTACAGTGACAGAAATAAATGTCAGCAAAGAGGCCCCGCCCACCCATGGCAAAAAATCCATGTTGGCATGGTTATCTATTCATTTTGCTACAGGGAAACTGGGAAATTCCTGAAGATTTGGCTGTTACGTTCCAATGTGAGATTCCGTGTGGCTTTTATTACAAAATTTATGGATTTGTTTATCAAGTCCAAGAACACAACATAAAATTTTTGTAACATTTGTGTTTTTTTAACTATGGTAATTTGTTTCCCACACTAAGCCTCGTCCCCAGTGTATGACAGCTGTATTTACAGCATGTTCCAGCCATGAGCACAAGAGGTAAAAAGCACCTGTGGTTGGACACTGCCTGCTCTGGCTAGATTCCCTCACAGTGGGCTGCACACGTGTGTGTGTCTCTAGGGCTGACTGCAGCCTGCCATCTGTGTGCAACCAGAAGGCAAAAATCTCCCGAGAATCAGAGTGAGACCTGCAGCCAGATGAAGAAAACAGCAGCAGGATCTGATGTGTTCAGTGAATCTGAATTCACTTTGTGACTTCAGGGCCCGTTCAGGAAACAGTTCCTGCTGAGTCCCCATGACTTACTGCTGATATAATAAATTTACCCTTAATCTGAATTGAGCTGTTGGACTTAAAGCATGTCACTTATATTTCTAAGGCCCCGTTACAGATGCATTTTTATAATTCTGGACTGATGGAAGTGAAAAGTGGTTTGTCTTTCCCTGCTCTTTGCTAAAAAAGGTGTTGTAGTATGTAGGTGTAAATCAGTCTTCATTTTTGGAGACAGGACTATATTTCTGTGGTTTAGACAACTCAGTTTATAAAATAAAAAGTTCTAAATCTAAATTCAAAGTATAAAATTAACACATTTATTAATGGATTTTGCGTAGCACAATATTTTCTGTATATAGTTGCTCGGCAACTATAAAAGTGCCCACGAAAATCCACTGCCCACAATAACATGACAATAACATTCAGTCTTATGTGACTTCCTGCTTCATTGTTG
This sequence comes from Chromobotia macracanthus, assembly GCA_036877525.1. Lineage (NCBI taxonomy): Eukaryota > Metazoa > Chordata > Actinopteri > Cypriniformes > Botiidae > Chromobotia > Chromobotia macracanthus. Next base: position 3,449,144 of record JAZGTH010000070.1, on the reverse strand, counting down.
CTTTTTGTGAAGTCTATGAACTCTGTGAAGTGAGAGAGACATTTTTTATGATTTAATAAAAAGAGCTTATTGTCTTATGATATATATGTTTGTGCGAGGGCTTGTACAAGAGGACTCATGCATCTTTTTGACATCTGCAGTATAAAACTACATTTATGATAACCAGTTTATGAAACGGGGTGTTGTCGGACTGATGTTGTCATTGTTCCAGTTTTGAACAGATTTAGAAGCTTTCAAGTTTGGAGTGTTTCAAGTTACATCATTTCTGAAAATGACTTGTGACATTATTCTTTCAGGAGCACAAATCTGTCATTCTTCAGACATGTTAGGTTTCCTCTGCCAGTAGGTTTGTTCTGAATGTTCCAGCGTACCCTGAATTTCCTTCTGGCCTGCTGCATGTGCTCTTGTGTCGGCCAGCACTGGTCTTCTGTCTGAAGCCCTGAGTGTTTCGGTGAATAAAGCACAGTGACTTTCCCAGCAGGACTCGCAGGGGAGACGAGGACCCAGTTAACAGGGAATGTTCTCAGAATGTTGGTTAATGTTCTCTAAAAGTTCTTTCAAAGTTCTTGCAGTAACATTAGTACAATGTTTTTTAAAGGATATATATTCAAAAACATTACAGAATTAACAAAATGTTTAAAAAAACATTCTTGTAACCAAGCAATAACATTAATACAACATCTAAAGGTTTTGAATAGAACTTTTAAAATAAAGTTTAACATTTTTGTTACTTAATGGAAACATTCTTACAACCTAAAATAGTTAGCTGGGTCACACTGTAGATTCAATGCATGTTCTGGACAATTTTAGGGCCACCTAAAATGTCCTCAAAAGTTGTTGTTTAACATGTTTCTCTCTGTTTGTGAGAATCAAAAAGTGGCCCTTACGAAGTATAGCCACAATTTCCATGAACACACACTTCCATTTGAAACAGTCCCAGCAAAAGGGCCACCAAGATTTTCCTGCTTATGGGTCTCTTCACGAATATGGCTGTTTAGAACAGTGACTTGGGTAAATGTAAAATGGGGCAAAGTTATGTGATACAGACAAATATGGATTGCAGAACTGGCCAAGAATTTGTAATGCTCCAGAGAATTTTCTCAGAATGTGAAGCAGCATGGAGCCCCTTTAAGAGTCCTAATGTAATATTCCAAAACTGTAAACAACTAAATTAAGAACTGAATCGAAAACCTATCTGTCTTCTCTTAGGTTTCATATTGTTTTTTCATCATGTCTCATCTTTTGAGACTTCAGCATTTTACAAAATAGAATTTTGTCACTACAGCCCCCCAGACACATTAAATTTTAACCTTCTGTCTTTGTTTTATATTCATGTCCTCATTACCTCGGCTGTGTTCAGTGGAATACTATAGCATACTGCAAAACGTACTGCTTACTAACAGTAATAAACTGTAAAACAATGTTACACTGTCGTCACATGACCTCATTACATTGCATGTTTAATCAAGGCAAACCTGTTGCATTGTAGGATTTGGTATATTAAAATTTTACAATGAAGTCATTTTATGAAAAGCAGAGGTGGTTGATTTATATAAGAAATCAGCACAATAAATTATTCTTTTGTCCATATAATTTTGCTAGTGAGCTAAACAGCATCAAGATAAGCAGGATGTAAAGCATAAAGGTTTATTCAGGCATTATACACACTCACAGTGGCCAGTAGAGGACAGTCACACTCAGAGTAAAAGGTCATTTGACCCTCATCTCATCATCTCATCTAATCTGAACTCTATGGGTACATGAAAGATAAAAAATTCAATAAGAGTGAATTTGCAGGGTATGCAAATTTTGTGTATGCATACCATACCAAGAAAGGCTATATCCCACAATGCAACTCACTTTAGTTGACCTTCAAATTTTAATATTAATATCTCTACTTTATTTCATCAGATTGGCAAAAGGACATTCTTAATTGCAAACGTTTTCATTTAAATGCATTACGCGCATTAATGTAATCAGGTCATGTGACCACAGTGTAGCATACAACTGTTTAAAATGTGCAATGCATAGTGACTTTTTTCTATTTTAAGAGAACAGAAGGTAGCATGTACTACATGGGCAGTATAGTGTATGTATATCCAAAGCAACTGGTGTTTATTACTGTGAAACTGTTGAAACGTTCTATATTGTATAAAGTGATATATATATAAAGGTGACTTGATTATAGTGTATACTTATGTGGACTGCACTGTATTTAATTTAGAGGTTGGTGCACCACTATATACGCACAGATAGCGGAGTGATGTGAATAGGATTAAAAGTTTAGTATTGAAATATCTGCTAATGGAATTTGTTGTCTTTCAGTGGTCTTCATCCATGTTTGCTTAGCATCATGTGACACTTCCACAGCTGACCTCCAGCCCTTTGGTTTCCCCCCGACACCCTTGTGCATTACAAGAAGTATTTACACCCTTAGAGAACTGGAAGCGGTCCATCAACACGTTGGTTGGAAGCCTCTCGTATCTTTCCAGACCCTGAGGTGTGCCGTTATCCACCCCCTTCATGTTAGCGTACTGTAATCTGGGGAGGGCAGATAGCTGCAGGTATCAGTGACCAGCCCTACACATGCTGTACTGTGTCAGAATGTTTGTGATCTGTTCTGTTTGATGGACTCCATTCATAGTGTAATCAGCCACATGTCGAGTCAAAAAAAGAAATCTCACCATGTAAATTTAGATGGAGGCTGATCGTGTGAAAGTGCTACCCAATGCTCTGCTGGTTCTGAGAAGTTACTGAAGTTCCTGTAGCTCAATGGGTAGAGAATCTGCCAAAAATGTTTACATTTATGCATTTGGCAGACGCTTTTATCCAAAGTGACTTACAACGTATTCAAGGTATACAGTTTATCAGTACGTGTGCTTCCCTGGGAATTAAACCCACAACCTTTGCGCTGCTGACGCAATGCTGTAGCTGTTTCAGACAAAAACATATGTCAAAAGCATAAATGTAACTTGAAATTAGATTCTTCCACTTCTTTTTCACTTTACACAAAAAATAATGGAAAATGTACTAGTAATTTTCTGGCAGGACATGTTAATTTTACAGACATTTCTCTTAACCCTAAAACACAACACAATGCAGTGCAGAATTTAAAATAGAGGTAAAACAGCCAAAAAACTAAATCATAACTGAACATCCCTTCATATTAATACAGTAAATTTAGCCGTATTTTACGGACTGCTTTTTAGAGTGTAGTCTTACTGTAACAACTAGATTTAAACACCATTAAATGACCCTCATCTGTATGCAAAGTGGAGCATGAAAGTGAGCCGTTCGTAGCGTAAGCACTTCGAGCTCATGAAAACCTTTGTTTTGTGTAACACTGAAGAAACAGGGCTGAATTAAGATTCTTACATTAAAACATGTATACTTGTGTCTTTTTCTGCTTTCTTTATGGTTGCTGTCTACCCGAACGCGATGGGAGACGACAACGCTGTGGAATTTCAGAGCCGTGGAACAAACATGCTTTCCTTCACCTCTCCAAAACATTCCAGGAAACGGGCTCAGAACAGTCATCACACAGCCATCAGTCTTCTGTAACTGCTAAATGTCTTTGACTTCAGCGTCCACTCTCAGTACCAGCTCCATGCACAGGTGTCCATCCAATAACCTTGTGAGAGCGGGAAACGCTGACTGACTCAGAAGACATTGGCGCGCTCTCACTGACGGCCTTTGTTCTTTGACTTCTCAAATTAGACAACGTAACTTGCCAGTATTTTCTACATAAGGCCAGAAATACTTACAGGAATGGACGCTAGTTCATTTCAGCTGATTTGACACTCGGTTTACCGTTATAATGAATCTGCGGAAAATTTCCAGTCCAGATGAATACAGTAACTCTAGTGTACAGTAAGAGCAGCATGTTCCTGGATTTTCTTAAAGAGATGAATTAGCAAACAATGTTGAGAGGCTTCTGTGTCCATCATTCAAACGTGCTGAAAGTTTGACTTTCACCCACAGCTTCCTCAGAATCAGTTTCCTCCCCCTGTGCAGACCCGAGTCGTTCAGACTGATTATTTCTCATCATGCTCCATATTGAAGAGATTAATCATAGCTGAGAGAGGCACAAAGAGGATTAAAATTCCTGTTTCTCTTGCGCTGGACCTCAAAGTTCTTGCTCCTTTTTTAAGTACTGAAACAGTACTGAAAAAAAAAATCACAGATGAGATCTTTTTAATGTCTCTATTTCACCATTGGATCTCAGTGCTGTCTAGGAGAGCAAATGAAAATGTTTGCTTAAGTCTCCTGTGTCTCAAATATTTCTCCCAAGAAAAGAGCCAGACATTTCTGGGAGAATCCATCAAAGGCAGCCTCATCAAGAGTTGTAAATATCAAATGTCTGATATTTGAGATTTGGGAGGTGAAGGTTCTGACTCGATTTTAAGCAGTAATAATCATAATGATGCCACACGGTCGAGGATTTTTGGACAAAAAGTCAGTGCAAATCAGGTTTAAATCTTCAGCTGTGTGACTGGCTTTACATAGCCGTGATGGCTTTGTTGTATGCTCAGAGCACACATGAAACAGTAGATGAACTGAGAACTATATCAGTTTCACCTTGAAACACCCTATAAATGTTTGATATACTGCAGCACATACTGAATGATCAGACCCGGCCACAGCTTCTCTCAAAGATAAATAAACCTCATGTTCCATACAGCCTGTGTTCTGTATGAGATACATACTGGAGAACTGAATAATGAGTTTGCAGAGAGATTAGTTATCTTAAGTCTGTGCAGTACGTCTGCTTCAGTTCTGCTCTGAATCTCCCTGTAATCTTTTAGATTGTAAGAACCAGGAGAAATTGTGCCATTTTACTTGCAGAGATAACGGCTAGTGCTTTGCTGTTCACATGCAGTCAAAGAGTGATAGAATGCATTTGAGTTTTATCAGTCAATAAAAAAAAAAAACATGGGCACGTTTTCTCCAATTTCATATTTTTAAATGAAATTGCATATTTTCACTCTAATGCAAGTATGAATGGATGTAGGACTGAATAATTGGTCAGAAATTGACATTTAGTTATTTAAATAATCTGATGCATTTAAATTTCTACAGCCCTTTCTGGTCGGTGGTAGGGACAAGATAAAATACTCAGATATGAACCTCTACTGTGTTTTAGGTAGCCTTACTTAAGGTTTAAGACCCACTCCCCTTTGGTGGTTTTTAAAGGCTCTCAGTTAACCTGTGTCACCTGCCTTTACTAATTAGTCAAACCCAATCAATTAACTCATTAGTGGTGACAGCCTAAACATTACCAGAGAAGAGAAAGAGAGAGGAAAAGTTTTAAAGCATAAAAATAGCCGAACAGGAAATTAAAATTGTTATATACTCACTCATGTTGTTCAGGTGTTGTTTTTTGTATTCCTTATGTCTGTGACTAAAGCAGAGCGGTGACACTTCTGCTTGTGTGATATTGCTTTAATAAACTGTTGTATCATTATTTGCTTGTGACAAGAAGGAGGTGAATATAATGAAAGATATATAGCACTTCTCTTAGCTCAAACCAGATCAATACCTGCTACTAATTAACTCAAATGCAGGGTACACAGGACACAAAATGCAATTACGGGCTCTGAATGTCTCATAACACAAAATGCGCTGACATGTGTACACATCACTAGTCATGGGAGAGGGTCATTTCACAGATATCTTATCTGCTGCCCATTTGGGACGAGAGATAAGTCCAGCTCAAAGGCTGTGGCCCATGACAGGAAACCAATAAAGCCATCATTTTTTAAGTGAATAAGTCGATTATTAATGCTGACCTGGCTCTCCCTGAGGCCCCTTCACTCCTGGAATTCAGTTCTGTTGGCTTTCACATGGCCTGGTCATTACTCCACGACCTCTCGATAGAGGAGTCAATGACTGCCTCTCCTTTAACTAGAGCAGTAAAACAATTAGGAAACAGTCGGAAGTGTTTGTTACTGATACGTTCACTAAACCCCCTCCACTGCTGGGATGTGTGTGCATGTGTGTTTACAGATACTGCTTGTGTTCTCATCGGCGTCTGACGCAACACTCAGGTTCCGTGTTTCATGCTTGCTCTCTAAACCTGTTCCTCATCTCCATCGACGATCTGACGATCTGAAGACCTGAACTCTCCTAGGACTACAGTCATGGAAAGTGAAGTAGGAAAAAGAGAAGAGAGAGTATAAATATTTGTGAAGATAATTGGACTTCTTTGGCATGCACGCAATTGGAAAGATAAAATAAATAGGAAAGTAAAAACAGCACTGCAAAATGTTGTATTTCTTTGCTGACATACTGTAAGCGGTCAGTAATGGCTCTTCGGGCATGTGGATAGGCCTCAAATATATTCAATTAGCCTGTGTTATGAAATGCATATTCATACACATTTAATCATCTACAATAGATAAAATGTTGCATTGAAATAAGTTAGTGGTGTTTAAAGCTGTACATTAAGCAAGTACATCACCGATCAGTTTTTAAAACTCTCTTCACCACGATTCCCAACGGTAAGCTTACAATATTGATTTATAATTTGAGTCGGCAGGTCTAATTTCCAGGGTAATGTCAGTGAGGCTTCATTTCACTTAAACAAGAAAAGTATGAAAAGTAACCTGCAACTTTATATTTCAAACAGAGATGGCAACAGAGAGTGTAATCTATGGCATTTGAGCTCTAAATTGATGGTGTTTATTTATTTGTTTATTATTATTTTGTGTTTTAGTTCCCTGAGGTCCACTTAAAATGTTTTGGTACAAATATTTGCATAATCATTTTCACCCCCTCTCTGACTTTTTGGATTACGCTGGCCGTTTTTTCTGCTGTGCCTCACTTCATGTCAAAATGGGGTCAATCAAGGGTTCGAGGTTTGGCCGGTAAGCTTGCCCCAATGTGCCCTTGCTGGTGCATGATGAACTACACCATCTGTGTAGTAAAGGAAATGAATGTATGCGTTTCTCTTGTCTGCTACCTTAAATGTGAAATAATGTTCTTTTAACCAAGCAATAATCTGAACCGGATGTAACTTTCAAAATAGCATTAAAAACATTCTTACAACCTGAAATTGTTAGTTAAGTACTAAAACAGTAGGACAGACTATTACACAGCTGTGACTGGACAGACCAAGTTTCTGGAGACCGAATAATCATTGATGAAGTATAAACGCAGGCCGGCATGTGTAGAAATGTATTTCAAAATGACCCATAGTTTTCAATAAATGTTTGAAACGTTTTAAACCTGAGAGAAAATTTTGACTTCTGAAAGTCACAGTATGTTTCACACTACAATGAAGTCTTATCTTGAAGGATCAGGGAAAATTTGATTCCTTATGATATGGCCCCTATAATCCACAGAAAAATGTGCAGTTACTGTAAAAGCTGACTCCAAACTACTGGCTTAACTACCGGGACATTATTTCATAAATTTATAAAGATTAGCCGTGTATTCAAAGTTAGTCACTGCTGTAGGGGAATAATCCTGGTGAAAGACAACTGAATTATAGAGACCGAAGAGAGTAAAGGGTCAGTGATAAAAAACCCCTAGTGAAATTACTATCTTGATTGAACTGTGATACAAAACCAAGTCTGGAACGTTCTTCAAACATGCTGAGAGAAGCAGGGCAGTCTTACAATGAAGTGAATTGTGGCATGAGGCTGCAACATAGATCATGGTCAACTGCATGTAAATATTTTCAAAGACATAAAACTTGCCATGTTTTATAAAAACTCGCCATAAAACGTGTACTGTGCACATTGTCAGATCAATAGGCGATGGCGTGTATTTGGCAAACCTGTTCACAAACAGTGATCATTATTTTGGCTAGTCTGTTGGTGGCACATAATGATGCTTAATGCTTCAGCTTTAAGTCAATTTCCCATCAGCATCCATGAACTCTGTTGAGATTATGAGTTTGGCACAAGCAAAGTTCAACATCAGCAGAAAATCTCTCGATGTCTGGGCTGCTTTCACGACACTTGTTTTCATGTTTATGTTTTTATATTTAGTTTGGCTGAAAAGTTTTTGAAAAATATTTTTAGCCCCTGCGAAGTAAAATTGGAATGAACTGAAACTTTTCTGTGTGTGTGTGAGAGAGAGAGAGAGAGAGAGAGGAGAGGATGAAAGCATGCTGTGCTGGCTTGTACACACATCTCTGGCGATGCAGTCAGTCCTCACAGGAAGACGTGGATTTGTTTACATGTGCCTCTCCATCAACAGATCTGTTGAGTTTTCACTCTCAGATGATGAACTAGACGACACGTTTAAATCGCTGTCAACTACACATTCAGTGCAGCCAGCAGTCAAGCAGGCACAAGAGGGCCATACAGTGATGGAGGTCTGCCTCAGTGTACACACACGCACACATATACAACACTAATTCAAAAGCATCAGTGTAATTCACAGAAACAAAAAAAAGACTTACAAATACACAACTTTGTATAAATATACACGGTATGTGTAATCTACTGTACTTTGTATAAAGTTAACGTAACTTTTAAAGGCAAAAGAATATAAAAATCTTGTTTTTCTACCAACCTGCCTTTAACAGTACCATCAGCTGGTATGTCTGAAGATCATTTAGACATCTCTGCAACCTCTATTTTCTACACCAACGAAGGACTGTAAGTTGTGTGTGAGCCACGCAGGACCCAGATTACAGAGAATGTTCTCTGAACCTTGGCTAACATTCTCTAAACGTTATCAAAAAATTAAGTTTAGTAGTATGTTTAGTGGAACTTTTTTAACAGTATATACCATATATATTAATAAGTTATTTTTCTATTTTTAAGTTTTGATTCAGTCCCGTTTTGAAATCATTTTGTTGTCCAACATAACAAACATCTCATTTTTCTCTCTCTCATCCATATCACTCCAGAATTCTTCTTTCATGTTTTATTTTAATGCATCGCCTGTCAGCCAGACAGTTACACATGGACTCTTTAATCTCTGTTTCTCTCTCATCTCGTATCTCCCCTCCCCTCCTGCAGATGGAGTCTCTGTGGAGTCTGTCATTCATGTCTTCAGAGAGACAGACAGCAGAGACATAGAGCAGAAGATTTATGGCTGTGAGGTGAGACCAGGTGAGACAAAAGGGAGCATTTTTCAGTTGCCGCTCCGCTAGTCATCTGCGGGTCAGATCTCATTAGCCGTCTGATTTATGGAGACTGAGGAGGGTCACCGAACTGAGGGTTTGTGATTTAATGGTGATAGTGGAAGTGTCATGGAATGCACTGGAATTTTTTGGGGGGATGAATCTAGCTTTGTTTTCGAAGACACAAATATTTAGTTATTTAATTCTACAAAGGTAATGTTTGTCAATGGGATAGACCTCAAATTCTGAACATTTTGACATGATTTGTCCACAATCAGACAACTGTAGGATCTTTTATAAAATCTACCCAGCTAACAAGGACTATTCTCAGAATGTTGGCTAACGTTATCTAAAAGTTCTGTCAACATATCAAAAAGTTTCTGCAGTAATGCAAGTAGAACATTGACAGAACATTGACTTTCAAAATAGCATTTTTAACATTTTTGTTACTTAATAGAAACGTTAGAGAAATATTTAACGATCTAAAATTGTAAGATGAGTAGTGAGCTGCTTTTTGGCCAAAATCTAAGGTAGCACTGTATTCATCCTTTGAACAGAACGCAATCCCAGAATGCACTCAGTGAAAACTGAGTTTTAATTGCCTAAAAGTTCCTCCTTTTGAGTTTTCTTAAAAAACATAGAAATAACCACAAGCAGATGGGGGAAAGAAATGCGAGTGAGTGAATAATAAAAGTATTTCATTATTCCTTTAAGTGATTATATGTGGTTACGTTCTTGGAAATGTTGCTGATGAGAGCATTAGGTCTCATGCTATTTAGCTCTTATGATTCTTTCTTGCACAGTAGGTGCTTTTGATTATAAACTGGAAGTGCTTCCTCTCATACACTCTTTACAAATTAACTTGAAATATCCCCTTGAGGTGAAGACATTCCTAAACATTCCAAGACAGAGAGCCAATCCTGACCATAGATAACAGTGGAGCTGTCACACACTGCCTGGACAAAGTGTCTCCACATCTGGACCTGTCTCCACTCACTCCTGAGCTTTGACTCAGGTCTCGTGTGTCCATACAGAGCCCAGGATGTGGTATGTGGTCATTGTGTTGGAATTCACTGCGTTTGTCATGTTCCTGGAAACAACGGCCCCTCAGCAGTTCAAACCCAACTATCGGTTGGCTCTTGTTTTCTAATAGTTCTTTCAAGGTTATCAAAAATATAAGCTATATAACATTAAAACAATATCAAAAATACTATTCTTTAATTGTTAGTGAAATGTTTTAAGAACTTTACAGAATTAAAAATGTTTGAAAATGTTCTTATAACCAAACACTAACATTAATACAATGTCTAACAAAATGGATGTTTTGAGTGTTCCTAGAACATTCAAAATAACATTTTTAATGTTTTACTGAACGTAAACGTTAGGAAAATGTTCTAAAATTGTAGCTGGGAAGATTATGATCCAACAAAGTCATTTGATTTCTCCATGGCATTCCATCATCTGGATGCATCAGTTTAGGTATGTGCAACATTTGAATGCACAACACAAATGTAAGTTTGACATCGTCCATATGTGGACTCATAAATAAGTTGTGTGGTGTCCATGTGCGGACATGAGTTTAGCCCGGGGACTGATGATCTGCTCTGAGAAAATAAAGGACCCGTCAGCTCGCCGGCTCCAGGCTGCCAGCAGAGCATCACTCTGACTTTAAACTGAGGTGTTGAGTGCAGGAGACTAAGCAAACGGCTGGTGATTTAAGATGAAGTGAGCAGAGGCAGGGCTATCTCTACAGAAGAGCCACAAACCGTTTCAAACAGGGTCTGAGTATGATGAATCGCCTCCACTTACAGCACAGAAGTGAATTCAGATCACTGCATTTATAAGATGTTGTGTTAGAAGATGTTAGAAAGCATTCTAGAATTCCTGCTACATCTGTTGGAAGAAGTGTAAGATTGGATCTAGTTTATTCTGTAGGAGAAAATGTGAACGGTAGGACAAATGCAGGGTTTAAGATTATAATCAGTAAAAGTTTGTAAAATAATTTCTTTGTCTGAGAAAACAAACAGATTTTTCTTGTAATTATTATTTTCTCATAACATTGCAAACCTACGTTTATTTCTTATTTGTATGGAAGTTTCGACAAATCTTTCCATGCACTAGCAATTCTGAAACGCCTGTCAGATTTGGTCAGTTATTAATGATTATTTTTATTCATACTGTATGATATGGCACCATTCAGGCAAAAACAAAGCAAACAAAGTTTTTCATGTCAAACTGTACAATAAATGTTGGGGGTTTGGGTCACGCTGACAGCGCTGATTGGACTTTATGTCAACTGTGTCACGTTCTGGCCTCCTCATTGACATGTGAAATTAAAATGTTACAACAGAAACTGAGGAAAGCCTTGTGCCAATGTTGGCAATGTTTCATCTGGGAAAGAGAAAGTTGTGGTATCAGGAGTCTGTCATGGTGTGATAACTGAAGAAATGTGATGGACTGAATGTGATTGTTTTCCAGAAACATTTTTTGTTATGCTGGTTGAAAGTCTCTTCACATCCTGATAGCAATTATTCGGTAAAGTGGCCTAAATATGTTTATATCAATAAGTATTTTCTGTAGAAGGTGCAGGACCATCAGATTGCGTTTGGTCCAAATACAGTGATAGGATGTCCTACCTGCTTGTCAAACTATATATTTGCATACCACCGTGCACTTTTGGAGAAGGCGTGGTTTTGGAGATCACTCTTAAGAGAAAACAGAATAAATGCTCTTCATTCTGTTTTCATGTTTGTTTAACTTCTGTCACGCAACCTTGGGCTGCATGAATCACACATTATGATTATTTTTATTATTAATCCATTTACATGAGCAGTCTTCCACATAACACCTGGAAGTAACAGCCCATTTTTGTGTCAGTGTGAATGACAGAGTGCGTTCAGAACCTCCTGTTTTCTTATGTCAAATGTTTGCATTATGACATCACACTCTGATGATGTCATGCTGTTTAAACAGAGAGGTTTCTCAGTCCGCAGTGCACGGCACTCATCGCCACTATGAATTCAGTCTCTGTGCTGTGTGCTTCTGGTGTCATTTATTGATATAAACACAAAACGTTGCAGAATTGTGTAGTTGGGGTTGTTTAGCATTCTGTATATATTTGTGTATGTATTGTATGCAATGCATGTGTCGGTAGGTGGATGGATAGATAGACAGACAGATATCTAAACAAATACAAACAAATCCTCATAACCCAGACTTAGTTATTCTCAAAGGACATTCCCAAAGGAGCCAACTGGAATCCACTGGAATGATGTTTGTAATGCATAACATAACAGAATTCATTCGACTCCAACAATAATCCCAACACTAAAAGGATCATATCACAGATGTAATACAACTTGTAATGGACTTTTACAGTAATAGTGATCAATAATAAAATAATCATGGATAAATATCTAATCACTTCTGATACAATGCAGCTGTTTTGTGTTTTACAATCTGTGCCTAAACAAACTTTAAAAATCTGATTTGATACACTGTGAAATCAAACAAGGTGGGTGTAGTTTTAATGTTTTTTGTAATTTTACATGATTCACTCTTAAGTGTTTAGAAACAGCGTTTTGGACTTCCTGTGACTTTATGGTGAACAAATCATTTTTCCGTGTGCTTTTCTGCCTCAGAGCGTAAAACATTAGGGCATGAAAACTTGTCACTTGAAAAAATATTATAACCTTTTCACTTCAGGGCTGCCCAGCTAACAGGGAACGTTCTCAGAACGTTGGCTCATGTTCTTTAAAAGTTCTCTCAAAGTTATCAAAAACGTTCTTTTAAGTACTTAACATAACATTTTAAAATGTTAATAAAAATTAAAAACATTTGAATAGCATTCCTTTAATCAAGCAATGACATTAATATAACATCTAAAATTAACATTTTTGTTACTTAATGGAAATGTTAGGGAAACGTTCTTACAACCTAAAATTGTTAGCTGGGACTTGTGACTCAGTGCCCCCTCAAACCACCAGCCACACCAGCACTGCTCGACTCTCTCCACTATTATACTGTAAATGACAATCAAAAATCTTTCCTCTGTTGAGAAGGAAAGGCCCTGTGGCTTGTTTAGTGGCAGCTGCTCATTAAATCGTGTGCAGAGGGCGTGAGGGGTGAGATATATCACAGCGCTCGTTTGCCAGGGAAGTCGGCAGAACCTAAGATCTTTGGGATCTGGCTCGGGTCGCAGCGGCGAACTGCTCTTTTGGCACTTAAAATGTGTCGCATGATTTCTTGCCTGCCTCATAAACACAAGGGCACACCAGAGCTGCGATAAGCCCCTCTGATTTCTTTGAAGCGCATGAGTGCTTGTCTTGGAAAGAGATCATGGCATGTATGGTATAAACAGAGATCTCAAATTCGCAATTTACATATAGAGATACAGACACAGAGATTTTGAGAGTATGTTGTCAGAAAGAAAAGACTAGGATACTGGGTTTCCAAACCTTTGAAAGTTGAGAGAACAACACAGTGAATCATAAATCATTTCAATCTGTGACTTGGCTCTACCTTACAAACACAAGAGCTCAATATTTCTGCCTTGTATTTTTTCCCTCTCTCAATACCATGTCCTTTTGTACTGTTGTACTGCCACTGAATTAGATGTGGCCGCAGTAGCATGAGCCAAGTGCTCCTCAAATCCAGATTTTTCCTCTTATGGTTCTACAGGGGTCATGACCCCAAAGTGGGTAACGGGTCTGTTCAGGTGGGGCCACAGACTGCATGGGATAAAACAACCCAGCTAACAATTTTAGGTTGTAAGAACATTTTCTTAACATAAGATAAAAAAATGTTGAAAACGTCATATTGAAAGTTTAAGGAACATTCAAAACATCCAAACTACTTAAAAATAACGTTTTTGATGTATATGATATATAACATTAAAAAAGGCTCTACTAACGTTACTGCAAGAGCATTTTTTGATAGCTTTAAGAGAATGTTAGCTGGGGAATGCTAAATGCAAATAATAAAATACAAGTAACCATACAATGGTGCATTTAGGCTAGCAAAATAAACACGCTTATCAATCAAATTAAATTGTAGGAAAGAAAAATACTTTTTTTGCCAGTGTCAGAGGTTGTGCGTCCAATTAAACTCATCTGTTACTTGGTAGAAACTAGCCAGTTTAGGCGTACGCCAATGTGGACCAGTTGCGTGACATACCGTGACATGTATAAAACTAAACAAAACTACACAAGAAAATACAACCCAGACATTAAATACAGGTTCATTTTCAAGGAAAATAAACATACTCTGTGCCTACCACAATGTGTTTCGTGTAGTGAAGTATTGCCTTAATAAATATAATACATAATAATATATTTCCATGTTGGATTTAGGGACATTTTTGTTTACTTTGGTAATATAAACAAATTTGTACTGTGTTGGTTGCCATTGATGTCCAATGTAAAATCTGGATCTGCACCAAAGACTAGCTGAACCACTGTTGTGAAGGACAGCAGATAAACAGCTCAGTGAAGACAGCAGAATGGCGTGCAGAGGCCCCGGGGAACCGTGCAGTTAGGAAAACACAATGACAACGCGGCCATTTCTCCACTGAATCTGGTCAGTACATTCTCTGCATGTTGCAGCTCACACTCACCTTGGAAATGTCTGCTTTTGGTGGTGCTTGGGCAGCACTGTAATCATTTCTAGCTTTGACTTGACAGGTGATAACCTTGAAGTGACACCTGAATGGATGAATGTGTCTGGGTGAGGTAGTGATGTAAATTAAAAAGTGAGAGAGTAACATTGTGGCAGAGATTGAGTGCTTATTGAAAGATTGTCACTCTGACATTTTCTTCCTGTCTTACCAGCTGTCCTGCCACACAGCTAACAATTTTAGGTTGTAAGAATGTTTCCATAATGTTTCCATTAAGTAACAAAAATGTTAAGAATTTTATTTTACATGTTTTGGGAATGTTCAAAACATCAAGTTTGTAGACATTGTATTAACATTATAAGAACGTTTTTCAAAATTCAGACATTCCACTAACTACTTAAGCATAACATGTTGATATCTGACAGATAACATTAGAGAAACGTTCTACTAATGTTTTTCCTAAAAATGTTTTTGAGAACTTTAAGGGAACATTAGCCTGTGTAGCTGGGCAGTGAGTTTGGGCCTGAGATGCCTACAAGTGGAGCCCCTGTTTTAGTACTCAAGGTGCTTCTCATTTCTTATTTGTCCATCCTTGTTTCCTTTCCTCTTGTCTTAGCTCCACCCCCTTAGGATGCAAGGTAAGGATGCAAGGACAGGAGGCAAGGTCAAAAAACTCTTCCATTGGACAATTGCCCTTCAAGATGGCTGACTTTGATCCTGGTCATGGGTTTGAGCATTAATTTGAGTGTTGATAAGCATCCATTTAATTCCACTTTACCTCATGTTATTGGCACAGATACAGCAATATATCTGTCCTGATTTAGCCAATGGCTTGTGTTTAATATTGTTAGAGTGTTACTATTCCATGTTTCAATAATGCTTTTTAATGTAGTCCAACACAGTCTAGTTTGCTTCCTGTTTGTTTACCCGTTTCCTGTGGGCGTATCCAAGCTGAGCTCAGTGCCGCAGATGGAATCCAGGGCAACACTTACAGTACGTGATGTGTGCATGACAACATTATGGCGGTTCTGTTCTGTTCAGCTCTGCTCTGAATGCAGGCATTGAGGAGTGTTTCTGGGCCAGAGCCATATGGATGTGCCTGTTTCTCTCTGGGGCAGGCGGACAGATTCACACATAGCAGGTCCCACAGAACCAGGTGCACAGAGAATCTTATAGAAATCCTATAAGATTAGTAGATGAGACAAATGTTGGCATATGGCAAGAGTATAGAGCTGTAAAATTAATGGCAACAATAAATGTGGTTTGCAAGCCATTTAACTTTTTATTGTTAATATTTTGTTTTACATTTGGGAAAACGGATTGTTTTGTGAAAGTCGATTCTGATTTTTTGTTAACTTTATTGAATAGTGTAGCTCACACACTGTTAATAGGTCTTGGAAGTATTTGGTGAACTCGCATTCAAATCTCTAACTTTTGATTGCAGGTATGGGTATTTTAGACATTACTGAGGCCTCTGACACTCTGGGGAAGAAACAAGACATTATTAGAGCTTATAATCATATTAAATATGTTTAAAAAACATAAGTGTTCTTACAACCAAGCAATAACGTTAATAACTAAACGTTCCTGGAACATTCAAAATAACATTAACATCTTTGTTACTTAATGGAAACATTAGGGAAACGTTCTTACAACCTAAAATTGTTAGCTGGTTTTATGCTGTTTGATGGTTGTAAGTGACAGATGGATTGGCAGGCCGTCAGTGCTCGAGTTTCCCAGCATCTTTTCACAGGCCTGTATGCATATGAAAGAACGACTGGAGGAGGAAGGAGGGGGGCTCGACTCCAGCGATGAGGGAGGTAAAGGTTAGTGTTGGGGGTGACACAACCCTAATGACCCCAATTCTACCACCCTGATAAAAAGCTGTATTTCTTCTGCTAAATGGGCTTTGTGCTTTTGCCCCCACTCTCCTCATGGGAACTTACTTTGAGTGTGTGCTGTAAAGAGTGCGTCGCAAGAGCCAGACGTGGCTTTCGGCCATTCCCAATGAACAATGCCAGAGAATAGCTTTATTTGTCAAGGTTTCTCCAAGCCTTATATAAGAGGAGCTTTTGGAAGGACTGAATGGGGCTCTCTCACCCTCCACTGTCTCGGCTCTATTCGGGCTGAGAAACGGGGGGCAGCTACTGGAGTTTAGAGATTATGTCAATTAGCAAGAATAGGCGGTCTTCGTTTAACTCTTGCCTGGACAGCCCTCTTAGGCTTGGACTCTCAGGGCCTAGAGGTCAAAGTTGATGACCCTGCGGCCAAAACACGAAGGCTTAACCGACAGCAACGTGTCACGTGACCTTTCGACAACCTTGACCTCTCGGGGCCCCTGCACTGGTTCGTCACACAAAGCAGGGACGGAGGAACAAGAGTGTCATCAAATCACTGGGGAAATAGATTTGTTTATCAGATTCTGTTTTTTTCACAGTTGCATAAATCTCTCGGTGGATGTGTTTGTTTTGGTAGTCAGAGGGACGGGAGCAGCATGATGAACTTTACAGATGCTGCGGCCTTAAATTATGAGCTCCTGTGCTTGCAATTAATTCTGCGCTGCTGATGAGAGTCAACTGATGCGTTTGCCTTAAATGATTTTTCATGTCAGCCATGCAGAGCCGTTTCACTGTGGAGGGTCTTGCCATCTCTCGTGAAGCAGAGCTCACATTAACAGCATCCGTGGGTCTGCCTCTCACTTCAGACCTGTTTTGCCACTTATTCACCGCCAACCGAGAATGTTCTCAGAACATTGGCTAATGTTCTCTGAAAGTTCTCAAACGTGATTGCAGTAAGTAGAATTGTTTTTAACATTATATAACATCTCAAACGTTTAGTGAAATGTTTTAAAAATGCTACAGAATTAAAAAATGTTTGAATAACATTCTTAAAACAAACCAATTATGTTAAAACAACATCTAAAAAATACATGAGCACAAGGTCTTACCAATGTCAACACAATCATGACATTTCTTGCTCTTCTCTAATCTCTCTCTTTATTATGCTTTATTTACTGTAAAGGATACATTATCAGCAAAATACACAAGCTTATTCAGGAAATACAGTAATGTAAGACCAAAAAAAGCACAGATATGGTCTAGAACAATGAATGTTCACAGCAGGGAGAATTTTATACTGAATTATCTTGAATTACCAGTAAATTAACATGTAACTGTGATGTGTGAAGAAATGTAAAGCAGATATTTGATCTTCAAGTGATTCATGAGTAAATGCTTTTCTTTCAAACAGGATTACTGCACGATTGCTTTGAGAGATGCGTAGCTTTATGCAACAGATTGAACCCTCTTTGAACCTTCTATAAAGACATGTCAACTTGGCCAGATGGTAACTGATGACATGTTTTTTGGAGGAAGCCAAACATGCTGCGTGAAATAGTTTGATATTGCGGTTTGGGTCTGAATCTGATCTCAACGTTTCATGTGTTGTCTATCAGTGGAATGCTTCTGCCAGAACACAAAGAAACTTGCCCGTGATTCTCTGTTTTACAGTATGTGTGTTCATTGGTTCTCATTCATGGAACACAAGCAGAATAAACATCTGCGGAAATAGTTCCTGAAACATTATTTTGTGAAATATTGGTTTTGATTAAATGCAGCAATTACGTAAGAAAGGATTTATGAACCATTTAGACACAAATTACTTCTGCTTGAGTTTCATGAATGAGGTCAAGTGTGTGTGTGTGTGTGCAGATGTGTATATGTTGTATTAAGCTTGTGTAACTACAATCTGGCGATGTTTCATGCAGGTGTGTTTTGTTTTGTTTGAATAAACAATTTGTTAAGAGCTGTTTAGGTTCAGCAAAGCTCTGTTCTAAACCTTGGTTAGCTGCATTGCCATCTATTGACATACACGTTCATACATTTATCACATCGGATCTGTCCTGCCATTCAGAAAAAAACAGTGTTGTCACACTTAATTCAAGCATGCGAATTATAACCTGGTGTATTTTTTCCCTTGGTTAGTCTGACCACCTTTCTGTCAGACCTCTGATGAATCTTCTCAGATGAGTGGGTCAGTACCTCACTGTACTTCAGAACTTAAACATTCCTCTTTTTCTTGGCATGCCTTCAAATCACTCCTCTGTGAAACAGATGCAAAGCAACATTGTTTAGTAGTGTCCATCTCAAACTGCTGAATAAAAATAACCTAATAAATTTAAGTTAAACCCCTGAAGCATAATGCATAAATACCAAATGCACTTGCAACATTTTAACAATTTAGTTTCAGAGCAAAGCAAATAAACAACAGGTCTAAAAAAGGCCCTTAGTATTAACCTTTCAAATGACACTTTGATTACTTTCCAATAGATGAATAAAAGCAAAGCATAAGAGAATGAGTCACAGGTATGATGAGAAAGGGTGGTAACAGATTTATGATTTAGTGTAAATACACTAGAAGGTCTGCTAATATCTGTAGCAGTTTTTAATCAACCTACACCAAACACAGTAGCAGCATTTGAACAGCACAAAGATGCCATTCTTTCCCCCACTGATGGATTCGAGATTACTGAGGTGAGATAAAGACGGAGAGAGTGACGGTCAGGGGCCGCTTCTGGCTGGGGCCCCACATTCCCAGTGATATTAACCTTTCAGGGAAATCAGTATGACACAGAAGCTGACCGAGGGTCTAAATGATCTTTTGATTGCTGGTGTGGTGGCCTGTTTATACCGCCGGCCTTCTGGCACAAAGCTGAGCCCTGTTCCTCCTGTCTCCAGTCATCAGGTCTTTTTTAATTACGGTAAGTGACCTTTGCAAAGATGATGACAGAGAGATGAGATTGAGGGCTGTACTGTCTGTCTGATGGGCTTCTATGAGAAGACTCCTTCTGTTCTTCACTCTTATCTTGTGTTATGCCTCTCTGGATCTTCTCCTCTCTCTTCAGTCTAATCGAGCACGTCTCTATTACTTTCAAATTTGTACCGAGTTTGTACCGAGTCTGATTCAGTGTTGTGTATGCTGCTGTTCCTCCAAACCTGTCTGGCACAAAAAACTTGATTTTAACCCTTGCAAAATTGGACAGTTGCTAAAAATCCAGTTTCTTTTAGTATTGTAAGAAGTTCCAGTTATAACCGGAAGTGCTTTTAAAATATCAGTCCAAACCACAGATGAAGTCTGCTGTAAATAAACGGATTAATATTGGATTATATTGGGCATTTTTAAATGTCATTCTTGAGTTTAAAACCACAAAGTGCTGCATTAAACAGCATTCCCACAGTCTGTAATACAGGAAATTTCACAGGCTTGGAAATGTAATTGCTACAGTCAATATAAATGTTTCCCATTCCTCTAAAAAGTTAACTTATTGCTCACTGTAGGTGCAACCTCTATAAAATGCTTTTATTTTTAAAATCAAGGGCTAGAAAAGTGAAAAAGGAGTGGGTGCCCAAATGAAAGTTAAAAGTCAGCAAAGTGCATTTTGGGATATAACAGCATGGTGCACATCCTGTAATCGGACAGCATGCATGTGTCTGAAACAGCTCTGGTGAGCAGCTTGTGTCTAAAAGAGCAAGTGAGATCTGTGTATGTTGTGTGGTGTCATTATTTTAAACGTACATAGACTTTGTTTCTTTGATTGATCTTAAAGAGACAGTTCCCCCACAAAATAAATACCATAAACACATAAATTAATAAGACATGCTATGTTCCAAGTCTTAACTTGTTTTCAGTTTTGAATGTACCTTTAAATCACTATAAAATCAAAACATACTATTCCTAATTTTATGGAATATTGCAGCATTTATTCTAAATAATTTATCTGTGCACTTCATGTAACTTCTTAATCTTTACTCAAAATCTGAGAATGTACTTCTCTGGAACGGCAGACCTTCTCTGATGACGTCAGTCTGACAGCTTGGGCGGAGCCAGAGCCGTTAACCACTCCCCTCCAAAAGTAGTCTGCTGCAAGATTTTAATACCTGCTTTTCAATTCCCAATGGAAAAAAGAAGCCACACCCTCCATCTTTCTGTTTCACTTTGAATTACATCACAACACTTCAGTTGGTTGCAACTTCCGGTTCACGTGGACTTTAATATCAGGAAAAAATCCCTATGATCAGCAAATGCTACCAACTACAATTAGATCAGAAAGAACTAGATCAGATCGTTTACAATGTCTCTAATTAAACAGAACTAGTACGTTTACAATTTTAGCTTTATTACCATGAACTTAGACTCAACATTAGAAGTCTTCCCACACCATGTATGTACATTTAAAGTAACACATAATCAGTTTAGTAAAAAAGAATGTTGTATACTGTTTAGAAAACATGAGAAGGCTCAAAAACCTCATCAACCAAACTGCTTATATGAGTCCAGAGTCTGTCATAAGCTTGGCTGATATGACGAGCTCTCTTAAAGCACAGAAATGGTACAGTTTCGCTCACAGCACCGCGGTTGACATATTTGGGTGCCGTCCTGACCAACAGTCAAAAGCACTCTCAATCTCTTTGCTCTTTTACCTCCCAAGACTCAAGCCACAACTGGATCCGTGTCACGTACTAGACTCGTGCTAATAATCACAATCATACTTTCATTGTATATAATAAAAACTTTTTATTCCTTATCTACAAAATAAAAGATACATATGAAAACCGGTTGGCACTGTTTGTCTTTTTTCATTTAAGTGGAATCTGGCCATTGCAATCAATATTTGCTAATGAACGGAGCGCACCCCTCTATAAAGCGTTTGTTCACATATTTTCTTTACATTGACTTTTTTTTTACCTTGATTATGTCCAATAGCTTGTGCTGTGACTGAGGGAACCTAAAAACGTTTACTACAATGTGTGTCTTAAGTGTGCTGATTGCTTTGTAAAGAATTCATTTCATGTAGATACAGTAATGAAGAAACATAGCTGTACATGTTGAGGAATTTAAGAGACTAGTTCACTCAAAAGTGACAAATTCTGTTGTTATTTTGTCACCCTCATGTCATTCTAAACCTACGACTTTTGTGGAACACAAACGTACAAATTTTAAAGAATTGTATTCATTCATCAGAAAATAAGAACAGAGGCTTTCAAGCTTCACAAATGATACAAAGCACCCAGCTAACAATTTTAGGTGGTAAGAACATTTCCCCTATGTTTTAATTTTCTTATTGTTTAAGTCACGTGATAGCTTTGCGTGAGGAGTCGACCAAAACGATGGTGCATTTTGAAGCATTAAAGCCTCTGTCCCCTTTCATTTCAACTGCATGGAAAATAGCAACAGTTTGAATTCTGCAGACTCTTCTTTTGTGTTCCACATGAGAAAGAAATTCATGTCATCAGCTTGAGGGTACGGCCATCTTTAAGTGAACTATTCCTTAAATAAGTCCTACGCAGTTTCCAAAAGCCACTTGAGTAATATAATACGTGATGGATTTAGAATGGATGCAGTCTCTGGAAGTGTTAGGAGAATGTCACTGGAAGACAGTGTGGTAGGTGGGACACTGCTGAGATTTCATGTATTTGAGGGCAAATTTGAGCTCTTTGCTCTTCTTGTCCCACTTGTGGATGGAGGTCAGCAGTAGCTGCTGGTCCACCTTACGGCCCATGATGAGGAAGTTGCTCCCGAGGTTGTCCAGCTGTGAGCAGGGGCAGTTTGCTCCATTCTTGATGTACAGTGTGAGCTTCTTCAAGTCCTTCTTCCTCAGAACACCCATCTTCAGAACCTTCTTCTTTTTCTGTGCGGCGATGAGCTTGCGGTCTCCCTTGTCCTTCTTCACCTCTTTAATCTTCATTTTGAGCACTGTAGATAAAAAACAGCAAGACAAGGACTTAAAGAAACATAGAACAATGCATGAGTGCTGTTATGGTGTCTAAAAATGTGTTTTCCAGTGGGAAGAAAAACAAACTATAACTGAAATTGGATGAGCAAATACTGACAACTGTAATTTTGTTGGTGAACTAATGCTTAAAAAAAACATGAAAATCTACCAGCTAACAATTTTAGGTTGTAAGAATGTTTCTGTAATGTTTCCATTATGTTACAAAAATGTTGAAGAGGTTAGTTTAAAAGTTCTAGGAACATTCAAAACGTCCATTTCTTTAGACGTAGTATTAACAGCTAATGTTTGGTTATAGAAACATTATTTAAACATTTTTAAATTCTGTAACATTTTTAAAATGTTCCACTAACCTACTACTGCATAAAACATTAAAATGCAAGCAATGTATAAAACGTTCTACTAACATCATTGTAAGAACTTTTTATTAACTTAGCCAACATTCTGAGAACGTTCCCTGTTAGCTGGGTCTCTTTGGGAAAAGGACTAGAATCAGTGTGTTGTCATTTAACTTCATCTATTGGAAAACATGGGAAATTTTCCTTTGGGACTCTTGGTCACACTCTGGTTCTCTCATATATTTCTGCTGTCTCAAGCTACAAGACATTTCACAACAAGCACACAGGAAGAACCAAGGCTATCCAGAGCTCCGGAGTAGTTTACACCTCCCTGGAGAAGCATCATTTAAATGTGGACGGCACTAATTGCACTCACCCGGGAGAGAACGGAGTGTAGAGCGGAAAGTTTCGAAGACAGATGTGAAAAATGAACACCCTTTCAGTGGCCCCAACACATCACTACCTCTGGCCCCTAAGAGGGCCAAAGCCCTCAAACTTTTCCTTACCGTAAAATGCTTTCAACATTTTGCATAGCATAACTGTATTTAAAGCTCTGACTTCTTTAGCTAACAACTTGTAACAAAGTAATGTTCTACTAACACAAAAATGTCATTCTGGAGGCATTTTAGTCCATTTCTCCTGGAAAGTTTTTCAGCACAATCTTAATCTATACACATTTAAGGTGGCATACACATTAGACTCCTTCTGTACACACAGAAAATAAATTATAAAAATCATTGTGCGTAATAATGCGCAAATAAACTATGAAATTGTTGCTCTAACACAAATAAATCCAACAATCTGAACAACAGGTTTTGTTTAATTCTCAAACTTTTGCTCATGTCTCACTTTTGCTTCGTTATATAACATGGTAATGTGCAAAAAAGAGCAGCTGTGCTTCAAATCCAAGAACCTGTGATCCAGTGGTGACAGATTCGCCTCTTGAGGTTAAAATTAAACATGAATGTGTCAAGTAAAACTGTAATTGATGCTATGAAACAGAACTCGTGCTGTGAGCTCACTAAGTGCACATTTATCAATGACTAAGTTTGTATCAAAGCATCTGGAGTATTTAAAAGCATTTACCAGTGTGAGCTGGAGCTCCTTGTCTACTATTATAAACAAACATTCATGCAGACAGATAAATACACAGACATCTCTGAAAGTTTCAAGAGCTTTACACATATTTTTAGTTTACGTGCATGATTTCAAATGTTACGGTCTGACATAAAACATCAGACACAACGAACACAAATATCAGAATGGAAGATTTTCACATTGGTTAAAAAAATGTAGAATTACATAGTATTGTCATTGTACATACAATGAAATTAGGAGCATTGCTCTTTTCAGTGTGAAAAACATACAATAAAACCGAATGTAACTATAGAAAATGAGTAAAAAGATTGAAGGGTTAAAGATAAGTCAGAATAAGTAGGGGTATTAAATTATACATTTGCATGAGGTAGATAAATGTAGTAAAAATTAAAGTGCATTATGAATGTGTTCAAACAGTAATTGAAATCAAAATCTGTTTTTAAAATGATTCCAGAAACACTGTCTGCCATTGGTCCAACAAACAGGTAGTTCCACCTCAAACTCACGCCATTGGTCGAGTCACTGTTGCTATGTGGGTCCATTCAAACAAACAGAGCAATGTTAAAAGAATCCAGAGCCACTGTGTTTACACTCTTCAAGGGAAATAAGCTACAATTGGCACCGCATGTTATACTGGGGTAGGAAAAAGTATTTTAACACTGCAGAGATTACATCACCTTTTAGTCACAGCTGAATAAAAGATTTTTCCGTCAGATTTACCTCGCAAAACCACAGACTAACTGCAAAGCTCGCATGCCTAACTGCAGTCCAGCGCGCACGGCATTTCTCTCTTGAATTCAGGTGGTTGCTCGTGACCCGTAGCGCTTGTGGGGAGTGAAGCACGCCTGGGCAATATCGTGGTGACAAGTTAAAACCGCTTTTTAAACAAGAGCTGCTTTAAATGGCTGGCAGTAGGTCTGACATCAGATGCAGGCAGAAGCTGTCACCTTGAGCATTTGCAGTCTTCTTTCCCCCACCCAGAGCCCGGCAATGGAGGGATTACCAATAAAAACTGAAAAAAGTTTCACCAAACTGCACCTGCTAAAAGCATAATTTACATGATTATATATTTACCCTAAACAGGCGTTTATTATAACTAATTAAAAAGCAATTCATCCAATCACATCATTAGGCCTAGTGCATTTTACATTTTTAAAGCTGCAATCCGTAACTTTTGCCTCTAAAAAGAAAAAGAAAGTTACAGATTGCAGCTTTAAATACTTCAAACTTTAGTGAAAAAGCTTTTTTACAAATAAGAAGAAATACTGCACATGTGCTGTGTATTAGACCGTAACAGTGTGAATTAAGATATATGAGTTTGACCTGTGTAACTTGTACTGTACTGAACACTGAACACTTTTTTTTTAACTTCCATTCCATTTTTCCATTTTTTAACATCCATTCAGTTCAAAGCTTTGGATTACTGGTTCAATCATATTGCTGTTTCTTCTGCTTTTTGCTTATGTAGTGAATTATTAATTTTTTTGAGCACTAGAAATAAGCACTCATCACAACTGTATTTGAGCTAAAACACTCCCACTGCAAATAAAGAAAATGACAAAACAGAGCCATTCAAAATCTCAAAACCAAACAGAAAAACAATGAATTTCCTCGACACTATATCAAAAATTAAAATCAGCAGGATTCAAGCACCAGTGAATACACACTGACACAGTTTTCACAGCAACGGTCATTTGCGGTCACACACAAATCATTTGAGATGTGTGCAGGCTGTCCTGTACGTGTTGATGCACTGATTGCTGTTACATTGTGGAAACTGGCTGCCACAACCGCACAAATTAAAACACTCCCTCCAGCTAAGACAAATAGTGCACACTATCAAACGTATAAAGTACAGTAGGCTACAGCACTAGTTAATAGCATGACACAGCACCAGAGGAGAAGATATCCTGTAGCTCAATTGGTAGAGCATTGCCTTAGCAGCGCAAAAGCCATGGGTTCGATTCCAAGGAAACACACATACTGACAAACTGAAAGCCGCTTTGGGTGAAAGCATAGATAGCCTGTCATTTTCTGTGGTTTCAGTATTGTTTTTGGAGTAATAGCACTCAAAAGTCAGGAGCAATGGCATATTTCTTAAACATTATAATGGACTTCATTTTCTGACTGTTTTACTGTGTTTAGAAATCAAGGAGATAGAAACCTCAGACAACAGTTTTATGTTTGTTTGGGCCTTAGTCATAGTCAGGGTTGGAAGGGGGGGGTGCTCTGGGGGACTGAGTACAGGGAGTGAATTTTAAGAGGGAAGAGATTCCAGGATTTCCATCTTTTATCCACGTAATAGCCTCCAATCTCTGTTAACTCATACATAAATAAAGTGAGATTTTCTGCATCTATGGTTTAAAAATTTAAGATTTGTCTTCAACTAGGGTCCTCCCCAGTGAGTCTCAGCTATTTCCACCACTGGTCATAGTTATTATGTTAAATACAAGGAAATCCAAAAGCAACATCCTTCACAGCCAAACATAAGACAGGCCTGCGTGTGTCTCTATGGTGCTGTTATGCAGGGAAGACTTTTCTAATGTCTTCTTGTCTCTTTTATTTAAAGCCAGAGACTCATTCTAAAGATTCACCTCTGACACATCAATGAAAGCCCATCCAGAATGAATCACTTTATATGAGCTATAAAAAACCAACACCAGCACAGCAACAATTCTTCAGCTCTATTAAACACCATTGACTTCAAACATACACAATGTGTTGCATGCATTGAAAACAGATTATTTTGCCATGTTTGTGACATTCCTTATCTGAAACCAGATCAATTAACCGGACGATATTTGGCCATTTCCATTTGGGAAATATTCCACGAATTAACAGCTTGTATCTGTTTTTGCTTTTGATATTTCCCCCCCCCTTCCCGAGTAATAAAAAGCGACCGCTTCTCACACAAGCGGACCACAGTCACCTCATCAGTGTTTTCACTGGGATTCATATTTGACCATTATAAAGAGATAACTCCTTTTATTTATACATTTATATATATATATATACTCTCCTTATATTTAAGTCTATTTACAGAGGCATGTGTAGGGGTGTATTATTATCTTACCAAAGTCACTGGCACAGTAATGCTCCATGATAGTCTCGGACTTCAGCTCATTGTCACAGGGCGGGCAGACTTTTGAAACTACAGGGTAAAGAGAGGAAAGAATTAGTCTTAAACTGTATAAAATATGAAATGTTTATCATAAAGTATCATAAAGTTTATCATATCATAAAGTGGCAATGATTATTTCTTATATATAACCATACTTCTGTCCACCTCTCTGTAGACTCATAGTAGCTACCCAAAGTAAACCTATGAATGCAGCCCATGTCGTACAACATTATATATTACTATTAAAACCTTTAAACTTCATATGAAATATCCCTCTTATATCAAACCCTTTTTTTTTTAAATGAAAGACTCGGTTATTAATAAGAAAGGTGTGACAGATGTTTGTAGTCAAGTTGTTTTCTACACATTTATTCATCTATCAATCGCTGCATGCATCACTCGCTCGTTCATAATGAAAATATTAAAAATAAAACAAATGTAAACATTATTCTATGATAAAGGCTTTGTACGCGTTGTTTACATACAGTTAACCCTTTGACAATCGTTTCCTTAAGGTTACTGAGGTAAAATAAACATTGTTGCGCTCATATGGCCATTAAAATCATGCACGATTATATCAATCGCGTCTGATTAAGATATAAACTTTGATTAACATATTAAATATACCTTTAATCGCGTCACGTCTGATATTAAGCGTTTTCATTTTGTTTCCATGGCAGCCGAGCGTCGCGCTCTCGAGGTGGATTGTGGGATTGGTGACGAAACACGGCGACGCATCTCCGGCGTACAGTATTAGCTTTTATTACTATTTACTTTTAATACTATTAGCAGTATTAACAATTTTGTTTTTCAAAAGCATGGCGATTTTTTGGACAAACCGGACCGTAGCGCACGTACAGCCCCAAATTGCGGTGAGGAAAAAAAATAATATTATCAGCGCGATCGTTTTATTAATAATCGATAATTAATCCAATGATTTATTAATAATCGTTCGTATCAGAATACAGTGTGCGAGCACGGAGGGTCTTACAGAGGTAATACGTGTGCAAAGTGCAGACAATGAAAACTATTGACGAATATAAATATGTTGGGCGTGTGACGTCATCTTTTGGAGCAGGCTTCCCGTTTCAGCTGCGGCTGCATTAAGCGGATTTCCGCCACATGTTAACATGTTGTAAGACGCTGTTGCATGTTTAAATGCATAATATGCATATTGATTTGTCTCATTTAAATGGACCTTTTATTTGCCATTGGCACCAGAATGCGCAGTTTGTACACTAGAGGGTGCACACATTGCTGTACTCTCTGCGCCCATATTGTTGTATTATATTTGTTTAAAAACCTGCTTTAAGGGACAAGTCAGAAAAAGAGACCCGGTAGAAAAGGGTAAAAGCTTTCTACAATTATTTTACCAAATGTAACTGCATTTATAAACATGGCAAGCGAGTGAAAGGTTTATTCAATGCAGAACGGAAAATACCTGTCATCACCTAATCACAGTCTCAGACTTGCACAATGTATGAAATGTTTCACGATGATTTTCGTTTTCGGTGCAACACAATGTCTTCTGGTGAGCTTGTTCGTTCTGACAGCTTAAATAGGTGTGTTGCTTTCGTGCGGGGAGAAGAATACAGCACCATGACTGTGCTGGACTCATGCAGGGCTGCAGGCCAGCACTAATGAACCCTAATCCACTGAAGCCATGAGAGGGAGAATTTCTGGCAACTCTGCTTTTATTTCCTCACAGAAGAAGGGAAGTTATAAAGGGAAGACTTTTACTGCTCCATCACTGCGAAAACACATACCAACTCTGTTTCTAATTCATCTTTTCTAATTTAGAAATGGCCTGCATATCACTCAGCTTTCAAGCAGTCTTTTAAAGACAAATGTATCTGGCCACTGCAATGTCTGAGTCTGTTATATAAAAACTCATCGCGGAGGTACAATGTTAATAGGGCACTGTGAAATCTTCTCAGCAGTTTGACTTTGAATATGTTCGCTGGCACATGCAAACAGCCGTATGTTACCTTCTCACAGCTGATATGTGCAGATCTTAGCTACAGCTGGAGAGGACATAGACAGACAAGCAAAGGCTGAGATATTTTATTGTGCCACCTGCTGGAGTTTTGGGTTTCGATCTGTTAGACTATTACAGTCTCTAGACACTATTACAACACACATACTGTACACAGAAAAACATTCTGAACCGGATTAAAGGGTTTACTGGTCTTAGCTGGTATCGCAGCTTGGTCAGGCTGGTCTGTTAGGTGATAACTTTTTTATCTAGTGGGACAAATTTTATTTAAGGCTATATACAGGGAGACTTATGTATTATGTATTATTAATGTATTATCTGTCCTTAATGTGTGATGAAGATTCTTTGATTTCCAGAGAATTCATTAGTTTAAATATTTCATAACATGCTGTATATTCCAGTGGTAGAAGCTTCTGGGCCTCAGTCACATATTTGGCCTGCTAAGCAGAGTGATTAGGAAGAATTCAGGATGTGGCTTTTGAAGATTTGGAAAAGTCATTCTTTTATACAGTTCAAAATACAGAAACCTCTATTCGATCCCTGTGGGGTGTTTCTGATGGAATAAACTGTGACCAATTTGGCTGGAAGTGAGCTTGAACCCAGCTCACAATATTAGGTTGTTAGAACATTTCTGTAATGTTTCCATTAAGTAACAAAAATGTTAAACACATAGAAAGTTTAAAACATGAATGTTATTCTAACATTTCATTTTGTAATGTTTTTAAGTTGTTCCACATTTAAGAAACATTTTTTATTTATTACACAAAAACTGTTCTACTAATGTTACTGCAAAAAATGTTTTTGATCATTTTAACTGAGAAAACTTTTTAGAGAACATTAGCCAACGTTCTGAGAATGATCCCTGTTAGCTGGGAAGTTCTCCATTAAAACCAACCACACAATGATGTGTGTTATATCTGATCTCGACAGTGCTAAATATGATTTTGTCATTTACTCAGCGCAGATCCATTGGCTCTCCCTCGAGCTAGCACAGCGAGCATCTGGTAACAAGAACTTACATGGCTTGTCTCCAAACTCCCCCTTTCAGGTTAAAAACCAAGGGTCAGAGTTTATCACCCCAGCCTCAAGCAGAGCCAGCACAGCAGATAATGAGAGGGAGGTCAAAGTTCACCAGGCTCCAGTGCACAGGTCGTGGGGAGTTGAACCCTTCTGTAAGTTTTAACCGTCAATTGGTTTTCAAGCAGGATTCCCAAACATACATTCAGAGGATGGGAGACACGATGGTGCGCGCTGTATTTGCACAAACCGAGAGTCATAGGTTCTTACAAGCTAACTCACGGGCTGTAGTGAACGAAACCAAAACATTTTATTTGCACTGCAGAGCGATTTATTCTATTTTGCAGGGTGGTTTGTTGGCAGGATGCCTAGTGGAAACAGAGCCAAAGCATTTGTCAGGGGACTGAGCCCGGGCAAGTCTGCAACTGAGTTTCAGCAAGAAGCAGTTTAACGATTGAATTATATCAGACTAATGAATCTCTCTTTTAATTTTGCAACCTATTTCCGAAATGTCCTCTTAGATTAGGTCAAATGTGTCATATATCCAATTTATGACCTTTCTGATCAGAAATATATACATCTTTCCTCAGCTCTTCAGTCTCTTTGCAGTTTCACAGTGCATAAGCATTTTTTGACACTGTTTTGTCAGGTAACCTAAATATTTAAAAAACAATAGCTAGAAATAATTAGTTAATTTTCTGTGCAGTATTGTTAGGTAGCTCCGCCCACAGTGAAATGTCATTTGTCCAAACTTCTGCTCTAAATAACAGTATATTAAGCATCACATTTTTTGATTGGCTGTGGATGGGTCAGGTCGTGCCGAAGTTACTGTTTGCATAACACCTGATTAGAATGTGGAGTAACAGCTGGACCTTTTACAGTGGTTGAAAGGTGTCCACATTTCTTGTTGATTGAAATAACTTTGAATAAAATGTCTTAGATGGAGAAAGAACAGTGCAAGCATTCACAGACGTTCTCAATGAGTTTGTCATCATGGATATAAGTGTAGATGACTGAGCCGAGGCTGAAAGTTCTCACTTAAGATGAACTCTCTGAAGTCCAGACGGATCCCTCTGAGAAACTTCCCATATCTGACAGATTTCTGCATCAGTGACTTTCTGCATCAGGGTTTATAGGGAAAATGTTCTGTTTAAACTGCATAGGTCATAATTTTATGGCTCATTTGGACCCTTGACGTTATAAGCAGCAACACTTTGGACATAAACATGAATCAGGATGAAAAAGTGCTGTGATTTATGTCTGTTTAAATGTGAGCAGAGTCAGAGGCAGGTTTACACTTCCCGAGTCGCCCCTCAGGGCAGCCGAGCCTCTGTACACATTCAAATCCAAACCAGTGCGTTTGTTTTATTTTATAGTTTTATGATTAGCCAAATTAATTGTCTCAATTCTGCTTATAGAATAAGCCTTGCTATAGGATAAAATCCTACTTTTGAAAAAATCCTGTTTTTGAAGCATTTAAAAGCGTGTTGGTTTTGCACTACTAAATCTCAACTAGCAAAATTGCAAAATAATGATTTACTGACCACTTCCTATCCACTTCTATTGGTCGGCCAAACAGATGGCCCCTCCCTGAAGTCACACGATTGGTTGAGTCAATGGCGTTTGACAAACAGAGCAATGTTTCGATAAAACGAGATAAAAGAAAGTACTTTTCACAGCTGACTTTAAATTCAGCCAAAGTTTTATCGACACAGAATGTAAGCTTACTAGATGTCACAAACATAATATCTGGTAATAATCTGGTTGTGTGAATTCTGAGCTTTCTTTTGTCAATTTAAAGTCTAATTATCATTGAATTGTTCTCAACTCATTTTTTTTTGCATTTTTCTGTTAAGAAAAATAGTCTCTTATGGAATTTGAAGAAGTCTTCTGTTTGTTTAAAGAGCTTTGCTGTTGCACTTTTAAAATGTGATGTAGTGAAATATATCATTTGCTGTCATGTCACTTTCCAGACACAGCCCGTGAAACATGTCTGTGGGTCTTTCTGGATCTGGCCCGTCCCAATATTTCACCTCAAACCACATGGGAAAAAACAGCTCCTCATATTCCAGAGACGCTTGTGTATGTTGGAGCTGCTGGCCGGAGCGACTGGACGCGTCAGGCGAGGGTTTGTGCCGTCATGTTATCTCTAGAGTCCTGTTTCACCTTGATGTGCGCCCTCACCAAAACACAGATTGCTGGCTGTGAGTGACTTTCCCGTGCAGCTGCAATGTGGAACGCGTTCTGTTACTAGTTTTCATACCCCGGCGTCATGTCAGTTCAGAAGAGCTTTGGTTGTAAGTGATATGGTCTCATAGATCTCACTCTTGCTGTTTTAATTTTGCTGCCGTGTTAGGGAGCTTGTTATTGCAAAAGAAGCCAAGCTACTTAACTTACGAAAACAGTGTTGTGGAGTTACATTTTTACCCCCCACCCCTTTTTTTGAGAACATTGTAATCCATCAAATCTTAGCAGCAAAAAGAGCTGCTGCCCAGCCACATTGGTAAAGGTTTTCTAAACATTCCATCAGAAGTTATCAAAAAATGTTCATGCAGTAATGTTAGTAGAACTTTTAATGTTACATATGATATATCAAAAACGTTAGGCTTAAGTTATTAGTGGAACATTTTTAAAACAATACAGAATTAAAAATGTTTCAATAACGTTCTTATAACCAAGCAATAATGTTAATATTTAACTAATACTAATTTGAACAAGTGGACATTTTGAATGTTATTTTGAATGTTCTAGGAACATTTTAAAAGTTTGTTATTTAATGGAAACGTTAGGGAAACGTTCTTACAAGCTAAAATTGTTAGCTGGGTGTGTGCTACATTTACACATATATACTGGTATACACAAACATCTCACTAGCTCTGTTAATCATGAGCACACATTAGTTCTTTGTAAGTTTCAGCTGGAATAAATGTATGTAAATGGTTTTTTTTATTGAAAAATGCAAAGCTGTTTTCTCACTGTTAATGTTGTGGACAGCATGCATGTGATCATATTTTTTAATTCATCTGTTGTTTTCTTGGGATACATTTTTGCACCATTCTTGATTTTATATAGCCCACCTGTTGCTTTTTTGCAATATATAAATATTAATAAACTGCTAAACAATTTACAAACCGACAAACATAAAGGTTTGTGTTCATCTTTAGGTTTTTCTTTCTTGATTCCACGTTGAGTTTTTTAACCTGTTGACTCAATTCTACACAGCCCTCAAACCCTTGAGCGCCAACTGCTCTCCTCTTCTCCTGTGCTTCACGTCTTCTGTCTGTCACAAAAGCCCTTCTAGTCTCAATGAGACAGAGTAATCTACAACGTTTCAGACTAATTACTGATCCAAAGAGTTTGGCTGCCTGGCTAATTGGAAACCTAAATGCAGGGCTAAACAAAGACAGAGAGGCCGAGCGCAGCAGGGGCTGTCCTCTCCACATTCCTGATCAGATGTTTGCTCTAGATAGAGAGTGTTTTTTTGTCTGTCCAAGAGCGTCCCTTCATTTTACTTTCTCAAGACCCTCCAGCTAAACACAGAGGAACTCTTCCAATGGGGTTTGTTGTGTGGATCCACTCTGTAGACTTAATGATTCTAAATTTTGAAAGCATTAAGCAAATACTTATTTTTATTGTACCTCATGAACATGTTTATTTAAAAGACAATGCTTCAGTATAAAATTAATGATAAGAATTGCCTTCATTTGATACTCTGGATTTGTTAAGAAATGTGTTATTAGGTTTTGTGGCTTTGTTGAGGTTTCGTTGTCAACTCAAATAATAAAAGTTTTTGGAACAGTGACATTTTCACATGTGTAACTTATGCAATATGTTATAAATATTTAACTCATATTCTGTGTAGTCTTTCTAGAACTTAGATTTGTATATGATAAAAGTCTATGTTGCACTCATTAACGTAAACAAAGATGTGTGTGTTTCAGCATAAGTCCTACCTGGAGTTTGAGTGGCATGACCCCCAGCGAACTGCATGGCAATGCACAGATCATTGTCGATGGGGAACTTCTCGCACTGCAGCATCTCGGGCCAGGGGAAGCCGTAGGTCTCCATGACGGGAGCGCAGCTGTCCCGCACGGCCTCACACAGAGAGCGGCACGGGTAGATGGGTCGGTCCAGACACACAGGAGCGAACAGTGAGCAGAGGAACACCTGCGTGTCAGCATGGCAGCGCTTGGCCAGGAGCGGCACCCAGCTGCCAGCCTGCTGCTTCACCTCAGGCATGGTTTCATGGTCCAGTAGGTTTGGTAGCCTCATCTTCTTGTAGCCCACATTATAGCACAGCCGCAGGTCGGCCGGGATTTCCACACACTGCGGCTGCTTGGCATAAAACCGTCCGTTGTGGTAATTGTCCGATTGCCAGCTGTAATAGTCGTATTCCTCTGCTGAAGCTGTTGAGGTGAGCAGAACCAGCATCAGGGTCAAAACCTGGGTCAGAAACACCTGCCTCTTGTGCTCTGCCATGCTGCTAAAGTTTTAGTGTAGTTCAGTAGAGGGAGAGAGGGGTGTTTAAAAAGTTTAATCCTTTGCTTTTTGCTGTGGAAAAAGATGACAGAGGAGGTGATTGTGCTGGTTTCCTCCTCCTTCACTTGGGCTGTCCTGTTCGTTCTGCAGTTCAGTAGAAACTCCTGGCTGCAGTCTTTCAGGAGGCGTATAAACAGCAGACAGAGGCACGTCTCAAAGCTGAGCTCTTTACTAGCTTGTCTCAAGTGCACCTAGTGTATTAAAGCCAGTGGACTCGGGGCCCTTTGAGTCGACAACCCCTGAGCAAGCATGTCCACCCACTCACCTCCCACTGGCTTCCCCTGTCCACAACAAGCCCCGCCCCCTCCAGACCTCAGCCAATTGCCTCACAGTGGGCGGCACCCACAGCCCACCCCCCTCACAGATGCTTCTACAGGCAGCCCACGCGCTGTCCTGCAGCACAATGCGTGTGTGGAGCGCGCTGGTCTCATTCAATTCCTCTTTAGCTCTGTGGCTCACAGGACACACACACACACAACCTCAGAATACATCATCTGCCCTGGCCTTTCACATTCAGCTTCATTAGGAAATAAACAGAAGGCAGAAGAAAGATTTCGTGGCGGTGTATCTACAGGTGGTCAGGACGTTTCAGCCGTGCTCTTTGAGATATGCTAATGTTGCCGCTGGATGTGAATAGAAGGCGGCTTTCTTTCTGTCTCTTTCTATCATTCGCTGTCACACTGTGGGGCCGTGATCTGAACCCACTGCCACCCAGCAGCAGGGGGCCGTACGGATATGTTACAGCCGCCCAAACACAGAGGAAATTTACTGACAGATCTGTGTCTTTCTATATATTATCAGGCAGCAGAATGAATACATTGTAGTGTGTTTGCTGTTTCCTTTTAGTTTTTTGTGTGTATAGTAGAGATTTACTAAAATAAATCAGAGAGGCTCTGTGTTGGATTCCTGACGGAACAAGAGATTAGTTTTTTTTTTAATTTATGTGCTAAAATACAAAGTTGTTTTATAACAAAACTCCAGAGATGGTGCTGAAAAAGCTAGGTTTGTGTTGTCTTTAGACAATGATGCAGGTAATAATTCATTTAAAACCAAAAAAAAATTATGCTAGCTTTTCCTTAGTGGTAAGAAATGTGTAAGAAATGTTATTTGTGTGATGCACAGACTGTTGCCTGTATAGAGAAGTTGAATTAGTTACTTTTGAGGTTCAGGTTTCATTATTTCAGTAAGGATGTTGCCTAAACAGTAGACAACAAGACAGTTCACTAGGTAAAGTCATCAAAATGACAATGAACGGTGGTTTTAGTAAATCAACTACCCAGCTAGCAGGAACATTTTTGGAATGTTGGCTAACGTTCTCAAAAGTTCTCAAACAATATAAATGCACTAACGTTAGTGGAATGTTTTATTAATTTTATATCATGAAAAACCATTACAAAATTAAAACGTTTAAATAATGTTTTCATAACCATGCAATAACATTAGTACAATGCCTAAACAACTGGAAATTTTGAATGTTCCTGGAACTGTCAAGTAGCCTAACGTTGTTGTTTTAGGGAACGTTAGGGAACGTTAACGTGTTGTTCTTACAACGTAAAATTGTTAGCTGGGTAAAAGCATGCGGTTAGTAGACTCTTTGAATATTTACCTTTTAGGGTTTTCAGAGTGTCAGAGTGATGAAGATTAAGAACATCACGTCACTGCACAGCAAGTTAGAAAGTCTGAATTTTTGTAGAAAATTGTGAGAGACTTCATTTGGTACTCTCATTTCAAACAGCTTTGTCTCATAAACCTCCATGGTTGATTCTTAAGAAAGTTAATAAAATTCTGTGAAGGAGTTTGAGCCAGGGCTGATCTCTATGGGACTGAGCTATAATCATTCTCTCTTTTAAGAGATGGAAACTCATTTAACTGTTGTGTTGCCCAGATTGTGTCAGAGACTGAAAGAGGCACAATTTTATGCTCCTTAGAAATCAATAATTACAGCATAAATGAGACAATAATAATCAGGAGGAATATTATTAGCCAGATATTCCGATTATATTTTATGTCCAGATACGAGACAGTTTAGAGTTTAGACAAAACAAAAAAATGACACAAGGACATTGAAAGGATTTAATTAAAGCAGATGGGGAAAGTGATTCAAGCTTATGGATAATATTCTACACTGAGACAAATTAAATAAAGATGTATTTTCCTGAGAAGCAAAATTTTGCTAGATTTATGCTTTAAACAATAAACGGTTCCTGTAGCTCAAGTGGTAGAGCATAGTGCTTGTGACACCTCGGGCATGGGTTTGAACTTTAGGGAACATACAGTACAAACAGAATTTTAACAAAGACATGTTTAGATATTTATTACTGTAAAACAAGCAGAAATCAATTTGTTTATTTTCGTCCTCAGTACCTAAACAAATAAGAGAGCAGTGGAATATTGCAGTTTACTTCAGTCAGATGTGGGTAGAGGAAAGTATGCCGTGCTAACAGGTTCTCATTAGATGGACATGCCTTTCTCTACAGTTCCATAGAAGATAAACTCCGTCTGTCGTCCTCATCAGCATGCAGAGCCGTGTTAATTGGCTATTCAACACTACACTTAAACGTTTTCCAGCGTTGTGATTGGTCTGCTGTTCAGAGATTAGGTTCAAGCACCGCTGGAGTTGCACTTTCAGCCAACTGCTTAAAAGAGAGGATTTGAAGTGACTATTAAAAGGGCTGGTTCAGGGTGCTGGAGAAGTGGCCCACTGCCCAGATATGCTCAGTAAGTTCTTGATAAGCCGGGCGACGGAACCCTGTAGAAAGAAGAGAACGGTTCGGTCAAATGAGGCCACAGGGTGTTTGTTTTCTCTAAGCAAATGTTATTCGAAAAATAAATTGCGAATGCTAACACAATGCACCATAGGAATAGTTGTACAAACCAGGCCAAGTTTGGGAAAAATATCCATAGCGATTATCTGTTTTTGAGTGGTTTAGATGGGAGTTAGAATGACATGGTTTGGTCATAATTGAACTGGGCACACAATGTTGGCGAAAGCCCTGTTATATCAGAATATCATTCAGATCGTGTCTGCAGTGTGAGTAAGGGGTTTAAATGATGAAGTTCACAGTGCTGGAGCTCAGACGCCATATGCATTACTGTTTTAACAAGAGGTTTTATCTTTAGTTTGCTGTCAAACGCCTCACAAACTAATGGAATATTGTTTTTCAACACTAAAAAGGTACACTGTCGATCACTGACGAAATATTTAGCAGGTTTAGAGGCGCACCGCACAGTCGCATTGACCTCTATAAAAGTCTTTTGAGTAAACAAAAAGTTGGTCAGCTAAAACTTGTTAATGTCAGAGCAGCCCTCCTACACACTGTAAAATTTCAATAGCTAAATTGTAAATCATGGGACTCGTTTATCTATATATTTACTGAATGTTCTCTGTGGTTCAGAAAACTATCTGGTATTTACACACAGATTTGTGTTTTTTGGAATGTTGTCATTTTCTATAAACAAACATGTTGAGAATTGTGAAAAAATGTATATTAAAGGTCAAATAACTGTTTAGAAGATTGATCCAACACAAGCAGAAGTGGTTTCAGTAGGCAGTCACCAGGTTGTGTGACACTGGCATGCTGGGAGATTTAAATTGTAAATATTTTCCTTTCGGACTTGTTGCTATAATTTATTTCATAGCGTTGAGCTGTTGTTGTGTGTAGCTTCAAGCCATATTTAGTGAAAATGTTGCTACATTGGTTCACCAGCTACAGCACCAACCCAGCACTAACTTTTATGGAAGGTCATGCTGGTCTGTTTATTATGGCCAGTGTAGCCATGCAAAACTTGATACTTGAAAACTTGGTTTCTTCTAAAGCTGGTTAACCATGGAGATCTTGCTAGTTTAGCTGGTTAAAAAGCCTGCTGGGGACACCAGCGTAGTACCCAGCTAACAGTTTTAGTTTGTAAGAACGTTTCCCTACCGTTTCCATTAAGTAACCAAAATGTTAAAATTGTTGTTTTGAAAGTTCTAGAAATGTTTGTCCAGTTTTTTTACACCTTATATTAACATGCTTGGTTATAAGAACATTATTCAGAATTAAACATGTTTGAATAAAGTTTTTACTAACTATTTAAGAATAAGTTTTTGATGATATATAGCAATAAAAAAGTTCTACTAACATTACTGCAAGAAAATTTGATAACACCGAACATTTATAGAATTTTAGCCAGTGTCCCCTGTTTGCTAGGTTGCATCTCTTGCCGTGGACCACCAAAACATATGCTGGTTCTCTTTTCAGCAGGAGGTTTATTAGAAATCAATGACCATCAGCGAAAAGGCCAAACCAACAGAGAGGCAAAGAACCAGGAGAGTTTTTCAGAATCACACATTTTTTTTAGTGCAGTGAGATGATCAAGTAAATCCAGTATTTGTTTGTAAAGAGTATTAAATCACAACTGAGATAAAGTTGTGATCTACCCCATAATTTAAAAGATCTGGTCTTCTTCTCAAAGAAGGTTTACATGGTCTGCTGATTTAATAGTTTACCTTAAAGACTAAATTACATGTGTTTGCACAGAAACTGTATCTCGAGGAATATTTGTAACTCTCATAGTTTCTGTAATGTGATGAAATACAGGGGTAAGAAATACAGTGTTTTACCGCAGATGGGACTTACGATAAACCCAAAATAAGTACTTCACTGGCAAATGAGACCAAGGAATACAGTCCCAAAGTTCCAGAAAAACCAACTTGGGCACAGGGCTGTGAAACAATTTATTTATTATCCCTGCAAATGCAGGATCACATTTTCAGTGTATTAAGCTCACTGCTTGGCACAGCTCGGGAGACGCCACACTTGCGCGGCAGCCGTGGAGTCAGGCATGCTTGTGGGAAACGCACTTCAGTTTGGATTGTGCTTCCTCCAATCACAGGCCAGGCCTTTAAGAGACTCTTGAAAAGATTGTGGTCATGGAGCAGAATTCAAAGGGACAGATCAGAGAATGAAGGACCCTCAAAGGAAGGAACTGGTGCTTAGCGCAGGACAGGCGCGTCTGGAAGTCCTGGGGGTCCCCAGCTAACAATTTTAGGTTGTAAGAATGTTTCCCTAACGTTTTCCATTAAACACCAAAAATTTTG
Source organism: Chromobotia macracanthus (assembly GCA_036877525.1). Classification (NCBI taxonomy): domain Eukaryota; kingdom Metazoa; phylum Chordata; class Actinopteri; order Cypriniformes; family Botiidae; genus Chromobotia; species Chromobotia macracanthus. The sequence continues at coordinate 3,409,473 of JAZGTH010000070.1, read as the reverse complement.
AAAGTTTAGAAATGTTCAAACATCCAGTTTCTTAGACATTGTATTAACAATAGTGCTTGGTTCTAAGAACCATCGTTATTCAAACATTTTTCTAATTCTGTAACATTTTTTTAAACTTCCCACAAACAAATTAAGAATAATTTTTTAATATACATGGTATATAATGTTAAAAAAGTTCAAACGTTACAGCAAGACTGGTTTTTGATCACTTTAAGAGAACTTTTAGAGAACATTAGCCAACATTCTGAGAACATTCTCTGTTAGCTGGGTGTTCAAAGCTGCAAAAAAAATGCAAGGAAAGATTTATCCTTATTTGGTCATGCTGTCACTTTATAACAATAGAAACCCTTGTATTTAGCATCAGTTCTCAAATGTTTTTATAAAACACAAAGCTTAAAATAACTGATGGTTGTAGTACTTTAAGATTGGCTTAGGAAATGCTCATGCTTTTACTGATCGATTCATCAGTTCTTAACTCCATTAAGCTGGGTATTTTACTAGAAACTACTAGCAAAGGAATGGCAATTTGTGGCTGGCAGAATCTCTGATATGTGAGAGTCTGGCACGCGTGAGGATTGAGTTATGCCAAACCGAGAGCAATCATGAAGGTCTTAAACTTCCTTTCGCATGGCAAGTGTCAGAAGTGTTGAAACAAAACGGGCATTCAGACAATTCCAGATTCTTGCTGGTAAAATGTTTCTGCCGAATGTGGCTTTAAACGCATCGACTCCGATTCCCTCCCGAGGATTTTCCTAATCATCTTCTGTGCCCTGCAAGGACGCAGGGATTCAGCTATAGCTCTCCATAGCTTTGAATCTTGTTCAATACTTTGAAACTGACTACCTAACACAAATGCCTGCGTAAACAAAAGGCAAATAAGGAAGAAATTGTAAACTTAAGCACAGATTAATCTAAGCAGAGATTGACTGCTTAGCTCTTGCTTGGTCAAGTTGTTTTTCATCATCTCTTTTTGCAGGTTTGTGGCATTATTTTGTGACAAATTCACTAAACGATTGTGTTGGACATTTCAGTCCAATATTTTAGGCATCTTCACAAACCATTCACAAGTATGTCTTTCTGTACTTCTATTTAAATGAAAATAGTCATTTTTATGAGTTCACTTCATGTTTAGTTCTGCTTGTGCCATTTCCTAATTAGTTGATTTGTAGTGAATTGGGTGCTAAAACAATGTGTAAACGGAGTGTAAACAGAGCGTGCACATTAACATCACTGTCAGCTCATACGGAGTGAATTCTCCTGAGTGTTCATCAATAACTTCTGCTTTGTTTGTCTGTTACCCGTGTGTGGAAACCACTGCATGAGGTGTAAAGGAACCTGACAGCTTGTCTTCATGAATGACCTCAGGATTCTTCTCAGGTGACTCATAGTTTTCCTCAGAGCGTGCCAGCGCACAAGGGTGCGAACCACGTGAATTATTTACTCTTTCTGTAACCCGTATACCCGTATCCACACTGACCACTCTCACACCTTCTTGTCGTGTGTAAATTATACACTTTCTAGGGAAATGCATACAGAAATGTTTATTGGTTGTTTTCGTGCAATACGTTGAGGCTCATCTAGAGCAAATTAAATGTGCACAGTTAAGCAAAGGTCAGTCTTGCACTTTAAAATGTTTCTTGTGTGGTGTGAAATGTCTGAGATCACATTGGGATTGGTCATTTTAAAACAGAACTTATGACGTAATTCAACAGGGTATATTTATGTCATGACCATTCATGTGCTCATGATACAAAGATTTCCTTGCGCACAAGAAGCTCTTTGGAACATTTTCAAATCATGCTGGATGACACATGGATAACAAGGTTAGTTAGATTTGCTCCACAAACTTGCAGAGTCCACACTAGCTTGAGTGCATGTCATTACAGACATCCCAGCTACTGATTTAAGGTAGTAAAATTTCAATTTTTTCATTACATAAAAAACTTTTGTTTTGAATGTTCTAGGAACGTTCAAAACATCCAGATTTTTAGACGTATTAAGGTTATTGCTTAGTTTTAAGTACGTTTTTCAAATATTTTTGTATATGTATATATAATGTTAATGTAACGTAATGTAAAATATTTTAACATTACTGTTAGAACTTGAAACAGCCAATGTTCTAAGAATGTTCTCCATTAGCCAGGATTTACTTAAATGCATGTATGATTTGCAATTCAAATTTACCCCAAAATTGTGTGGATAATTTTATTTTGAATTATACAAAAAAATATAAATACAAGCACTTTCACTGGTGGTCTCAAACATTTGGGCCCTCCTTTAACTTTTTTTAGATTTTTGTAACTATTCAAATTTTGTTCTGTCTCTCTAGAAGACTTGGACACGTCTTCAGAACATAATCTTTGGCATTCCAAGAAAAACAGATGATCATACAGGGAGTGGAGCAACATGAAGGTGAGTAAATTATGACGTGAATAAATTAACATTTGTGGGTGTATTATTCTGTTAAGGGGGAGTCAGACCCCCTCACACACACACACACCCACCCTCCTGTTACTGGTACTCTGCTCCCCAACAGCCTGCTGATACTGCTGGAATTCTGGATGGAAAATAGTCATTTCTCCTCTTTATGTCATTTCGAATGGTTCAGATTTGGATATATTGCCTACAGAATACATGTCTGCTTGTTCAAAAGAAGTCGAGCATTTACAACATCTGTTTGAAGGAAAAATCCTCTTTCTATACGTAGCTGTCATATTCTGTTACGAGATGCAAATGTTTGAACCTCTGTTTGCTGAAAAATTACAGATGCTTAGCGCTCCGTCAGATCTCATCTGTTTTCCCTCACCAGAGAGACTTACCCTCATTCTTTTCTATTACTTATGTCATATTTTTCGTTCTCACTTTCCTTTATTCTTGCTGTTTTTCCGGTTTCTGTAACTGGCAGGTGAAACAAGGACATGCTTCGATGTGAGGAGCCAGAAAATGCTTCTAAAAATTTCCAGTTGTGCTTTGATTTCAAGTCCAAATATCCAACTAAATCTCCACAGGTAGATTTATATTTGTAGTCCTATATTTGTAGTTCTTTTTGTAGTTAAGTTTGTGAAGTAATTGGTACTTAGTGCTTTTTAACACATTATAAATCTATTTTTTTGTGTATTCTGTACAATCACAGACGAACACTGCATGTAATTATTTATTGGCATATCACCAATTTCAGTTAAAAGGAAAGGTAGGCGATTTGTTCCAGAGACATCTTTTTCAGCTGCTTGAAAGTCTCTTCTGGTATTACTAATATATTTATACTTATACTTATATTCTGGAGGAGGCGTGTCTTTGTAGATCACTTTGAACAGTGGGCGGGGTCTTATGCTTTTTAAAGCTAGCTTTCTATTGCTAGCATCGCCAAAATTGCAAATTGCCTACCCTACCTTTAACCTGCCCCTAAAATGCATATTCGCCTTCACAGGGGGTCAACAGCATGAGGGGAAACATGACAGATACGACAGGATAATCATGACAGTACCGAGGCCCAGCTGTTCTATATGGCACCAAATCAGACAAGGTTCATGTTTTAGCTCATGTGTTGGACAGAACGTGTGCTAGTTCAGATTAAATTATGTCAAAATCCAGAACAGGATACTGCATATGAAGTCATAAACGTCTATTGACTCGATCATTTCCCAAGACCACTGACAAACACCAGTTTGAAATAATGCAGCCGTGTGCAACAGGATCAGCTCTTTCAAACGTCAGTATAGAAACTCTGACATTTCATTACTGAATATGCTATCAAACGCATTTGATCAATCGCAGCTGCCATGTAATCGTGTGTCCTCAGTGCTCAGAACACAGTGCAGAACGCTGAAACCAGCCCAGTTCAGTGTAGCGCTTCCTCCACATCACCAGAAAACTGGACCCAAATCAAACCAGAATGTTCTGAGATACAGTCTGACAGTGAACATTCATATGAATGTGTCGATAAAAATGTGAATTGTTTTTTTTATTTTCCTTTTGCGACGCTGAACAGACCACGTCGTCCTGCTTTAAGATGATGTTTTTGTCTTGCGGATGTGTGGCCCTTTTTTCTGCGTTTCAACAACCTTTTTGCCGTTTAAAATGCGGCACTTTCCAAGAGCAGCAACTTCTGTGGAAGATATGTTGACTTTGAGTGAAATACTCATAAAATTTGCCTTCGCAAATTCTATGAGTCGTAAAAAGTACTTTTGTTGAACATTATGCACAGGATGATGCTTTACAGCTAATGCTATATTTCAGGTTTTGGATCATAAATATGTGAAAGTAAGTAATTTGCCGACAGACTGTTAAAGAAGTTGTTCACCCAAAAATAAAAACTGGTATGCTGTTCATTTTTTCCCATGCAACACAAAAGGAGACATTTGTGAAGAATTCTTACACAATCATACAACAGCAGTTTATAGCGATCTTTTCCTCACACAGGGCAATGACCTCAGAGAAGGGTGGCTTTTATAGTGTGTTTTTGCCCTTTATGATTCTTGTCAACCTCTGATTGTTGAGGTGTTGGTGGAAAGAAATAATTTCTAATTTTGTTTTCAAATAACCTTTGCACTGTCACACACAATATGATCTACAGTACATGGGTTCAGTTTTGTCCTTAAGTTGTATTGTCAATGACTTTTTGCCTGCTGCTCATCTGTTGTTATTACCTCTTTTATTTTTTTATTATTGCACATATATGGTGTCATTTGTAAAGCTTTTATTGTACTACATATATTTTTCTGTACGTCCGTCTGTCCACCTTTTGTTAGACAACTAACAGTCTGCAGTCTTAGTTGACGTTTCAAATGTTATTCCTCAATTAGTGCTTCATAACTGAGCAGGACCATGAATGAGTCCTAATTTAATCTCACAGTAAAAACGTCCTTGAATTCAGTTCCTGCTCTCATGAAGGACAAGATATATCCAGTGATAAAGATTTAACCTAGAGAAAACAAAAATCATGCAATAACCTGGATAACAACCTTGACATTCTCTGTGTGCTTTTGGGGGCACTGCATAGACATTTTGCTTTGTTTCACAAACGGATCTTTGTAGCGGAAAACGTTCTTTAGACTAAAAAAGATAAGAAGTGGTTCTTTAAAGCTGCAATTCATAAACTTTGCTTCTCTACTGCCATCTCTGTTTGAAACAAAAAAATTGCAGGGTACTTTACATACTTCTCATTAAGTCTATTGAAGCCAAACTGACATTTCCCAGGGAAAAGGACCTGCCAGCTCAAATTATAAATCATCATTTTAAACTTACCACTGGGGATTGAGGTAAGGAGACCGTTTTGAACATTAATCTGTTTATTTTTAACTAAAAACATGATATTTAAAGATTTTTGTTATTTTTAACCAAGAAGCTCTAAAGAACCTTTGACTGAATGGTCCCTTTGGGGAACCAGAAATGTTAAGAGCCTTGTAAGAACCCTTTCAAGAACCTTTTAAGAGCATATAGTATTCCCAGTCATAATCGTTTTTGTTTTTTTTCCCCGAGGCCCACTTTTCATATTCCAAGTGTATTCATTTGTAAGCATTATTTCAGTCTCCCTCTGACCCTTACAGTTAAACAGCTGCTGTGACTTCCATAATGCATCAAGTAGTACCTGTTTTCATGTCATCATTGAACAGATCAGGAGTTTGGAAGAGAAACACATCAGTGATCTCTTACATGTGTAGGTCAGCTACTGCTGACCTAGTCAGATCGGACAGACATGCAGTAACTGCAAAGTGTTTCTTTCAATTGACATGCTTGTCCCCTGCTGCAAAATATTATCTTTTAAAATGGGAAACTGAGAATTGGTTCTAGATATTAAATTATGTGAAATGCACTTTTCTTAAACTAAGCCAAGACCAAGATGGCCAGATTGGATGAGGAATAGCTTTGATGATCCGTGCTATGTTTTGCTAAAGCATCCAAGAAGAAATTGTCTGGGCTTTTAAGATTTTTTCTGCTGTGCTAGAAGTTCAGATGTGTTCTTGTTGTGCCAATATTTTTACTGATCTCACCACCAAATATATCAAATTGTTGTTTTTTACCATTTTTGTGGGTCTTAAACATATTTGCTTAATTTTGTTAAACAATTTTCTTTTTTCATGACCTGTGATAGCTATAAATTCCTAAACATGTTTTCTGGCATTTTAACAGATGCTTTCAAGATATTGAGAAACTTCTCGCTAACAAAATCTCATCCGTGTCAAATGTTTGCATCATTTTACTTTGACATATTTAAAGATGATTTCAGTAGAATTTGCAACAACTTTGTTCAGTATGTTACAGAAACTGAATACAGCTTGCACAGAGTTTATGTCTAAAACGATCATAAGTCAACACAACATTGCCTGACAGGCAAGTTTCTGTCAACTGGCCCCAATCTCTCAGACTGGCCCTGGGCCCCTGGTTTGGAAGATGTTTTTAAAGACCAATAATGTGCTCATTTAAATGCAAAATTTCCTAAAGTAATGAGATCTCCTTCATGCTACAAAAACCGAAGGGAGTGGTTCACTTTTAAGACTTATTGCTGGAAAGTAAAATAAGACTTTTTTTTTTAAGCGGGACATTTATTAAATCTGATGGTGCTGCATTTTTGTCAGTCTTCTTGAAAAATGCCTGAAGGGTTATTATATAAATTTTCTCCTTAAAAAAGAAAGACTTCCCAGTTAGAACAGGAAATGTGTGCTTAAGAGTCAATGTCCGTCCAGTCTGTCACATAAGAGAAGGCTTATTTGTGTTCCAGCTCCATGAAGACTTTGGGTCTTCCTCAGCAATTCTTTCAAAGTCTGTTTGATAATTATTTCAAAGTGGTGGACATCCAAAAGCTGTCAAACATTATGAAACTTAATGACATGTTTTGTTTCCATGGCATATAGTATGTTCCGCTTTGTTATCCAGACACGTGGTCATACATTCCAAATGTATTAGAAAAATCATGAATGTTTAAAGCCGTAATCTGTAACGCAGTTATTGAGCAAATATATAACAGATCAATGTAGCCTGACTGGCAACTGTAAGTATATAATAATCATCATTTATATCTTGAGCTGTCAGGTCTGATTTGGGGAGAAATGTCAGTTCGATTTCATTTGTCACGTCCGTCAACAGAAAGACCTGCGTGTGTGGGTGCTGAGGATAGTGCAGCTTGTTCTTACCGCAGTTACTTTAAATTTAAACTCATGTACACTAAGAAAATAACTCTGTAAGTGCCCTGCAATTTCATGATTCAAACAGGATGGTGATAGACAGGCAAAAGTTATGGATTGCAGCTTAATAAATTAAGCGTGAAAATGATTTATTTTTGCATTAAAAGCTGATTGGTGCCGGTAAGTAATAGGCAGCATTAAAAATGTTTACGGTATTTAGACTTTCAGCGTTTCAGTGCTTCAGTGTATTCCAGAACTTTTAGTGACTCAGTATTTCTTGCGAGTGACTCCACACAGAAGCCTTTTCCTTCAGTCTGGTCTAACTAACCTGGGTTTTACTTCCTGTAAGTCACAAAAACTCACTGCTGCTGAGAGCATTAACTCTCAAGACATATGTACCCTTCAGAAACGTCTGTGAAGATGCTCAGGTCATCCTGCAGCTATGCAATCTTGGCAGACTTGAAAACAAATCAAACTGATAACCTTGTTTTATTATACTTCAAAGACTTCATGTAGAAGTTCATTTGCTGGAGCAGATGTTTAACAGATATACAAACTGGCAAATGGTTGGATGGTCCCCTAACATTACAAGCAGTGTTTGATATCAGTGAATAATGGTACTCAAGAGTGACTGACCAGCTAACGTTCTCAGAACGTTATGATCTCTTAAAAATCTGTCAAAGCTATAAAAATGTTCTTGCAGTAATGCAAGCATAATGTTTTTTCTAACGTTATATATCATCTCTCAGAAATGTTATTCTTAGGTAGTTAGTGGAATGGTTTACAAATGTTACAAAATAAAGTTAATAAATGTTCTTAAAGCAAGCGATAGCATTAAAACAATATATAAAAAATCTGGTGTTTCCAATGTTCCTAAAACTTCCAAAAAAACTTGTTACTTAGTGGAAATGTTACGGAAACATTCTTACAACCTAAAATTGTTAGCTGGGCGTGTGCGCTTCAGATGAGCGATGGTGGCAAAGAGGAAAGTGTAGTCGGATGACAGCATACCATCGTCGTTCATTCTGGGAGTCTCTGGCTGGCCAGGAACATTGGACAGACTCATTTCAGCCCACAGAGCGGGATCACGATTCGTTTCCTGGTTTTATTTCCCTGCGCTCGCACTGCTGTGATTATCAACCATTTCACCATAATGAGGCCCCACAGATTTTGGCCCGCTGTGTGCAGACAAGAGCCAAAGCAGGGTGGGATGTGCTCTGACAGTTTGGAAAACAGACATGACTTCAAAGCGGCGAGAGGTTGGCAGATCTTTTATAAGATGGAGCGAAGCAGAAGGAAAGAGAATGTCTGACAAGTTAATCCAGAGCAGGGGGGAGGTATTATTATTTTGGCTGTTTCTTGCCTCATTCCTTCCTCTCCCATCATTCATATGGTGCTGGAGCTCTTCTCAGTTTTTAAAGGCATTAATGGTGAAAAGGAGGAGCACACCAGCTAAGGGTGGGGGGGAACGTTCTCAGAACGTTGGCTAATGTTCTCCAAGTTATCCAAAATCTTACAGTAACGTTAGAATTTTTTAAAGTTAGACATCAAAACTGGTATAAGTTGTTAGTGGAATGTTTAAAAAACGTTACAGAATCAACAAATAGCATTAACCATAAATAAAATAATTCAAAATAGTATTAATGGTTTGTGACTTAATGGAAATGTTAGGGGAATGATTTTCACAACCTAACATTATTTGGTGTTAAAAGGAAGTTATCTGCAGAATGACCAGTTAAAGAAAAGTGTGCAAAATGCTTTCAGCTCTTATTGGGTGGAAAGAATTTTGGTGTTTCCGGGAACAGGGAGGAGATGTGGCCTCCAATAATTCTCCAAAGGATTTCATGTTTAGAATCCATGATATAACATCCAGCTCTGCGTTAATGGACCCTGACTTGCACCTTCAGTAAGGAATGGATATGACATCTGAACCGAGAGCGCAGAGAACAAAGTTCTCCTGGTACTTCATTACTGAAGATTTCAACCCACAGTTCTCTCATCTGGGCTGGGGTTGAAACAGTGTCATTTCTGTTTCATGTAAGAGAACCACGACTCTGCTGCAGTGTGTTACATTCATTTTCAATGACAGCCCAGCTAACAATTTCAGGTTGTAAGAATGTTTCCATAATGTTTCCATTAAGCAAAAAAAAAGTTATTTTTTTCTTAAATGTTATTTAAAGGTTTAGGAACATTCAAAACATCCAGTTTTAGACAATGTATGTGTATTAACGTTATTGCTTAGCTATAAAAAACATTTTAGTATTTAATTCTTTAACTTTTCAAAATGTTCCACCAACTACTATAATAACATTTTGATATATGATTCATAATATTAGAAAAACATTCTCTTAATGTTACGGCAAGAACGTTTTGAAAACATAGAACGTCAGCCAACGTTCTGAGAACGTTCCCTGTTAGCACTTCTCTTTAGCTGCATCACTCTGTTGAACCAATATATTTTGATATTATCAAACCCCAAACAAAACATTTCACTGTTGTGATGTGCATCGCATGATGTGAATCCTAAATCTGGGCTTGTGTGTGTCTGTATATCTTTACATACGTACAGGTTTAGCTGTATTTGTAAATGTCTTCATCATAGTAAAATATCATGACAACCAACCTGTAAGACATTCTACTGATCTTCAGTAAATAAAAAGGCTCATAAATCAGCCAAATTGTGTTTTTCTTTCAATCTAATGCCAAGCACATGTTTCTGTTTAGGGTTACAGTTAGGGGATAGATACAGTTAGGGCCTGATATAAAATCAATGGAAGTCTATGGAATGACCTCACTAATATAGTGGAACGAGTGTGTCACCAAATTAATTATTATTTACAGTTCTCATTCGGTCTTTTATATACCCACTTTTGATTATATAGTACCAGCTAACAGGGAAGATTCTCATAACGTTGGCCAAAGTTCTCTCAAAGTTATTAAAATGTTTCTACAGTAATGTTAGAACACTTTAAAGTTATGTCAAAAACATTATTCTTAAATTGTTAGTGGAACATTTTAAAAACATTACAGAATTAAAATGTCTGAATAAGGTTCTTATAACCAAGCAATAGTGTTAATACAATGTCTAAAAGGGACATTTTGAATGTTCCTAGAACATTTAAAAAACATTAACGTTTTTGTTACCTTAAATAAACATTTGGGAAACATCTTTACAACCTAACATTGTTATCTGGATACTTTTGAACTGAGGCACATGCAGTTTGGATAACTAACAACACAATCTGAGGCTGTGAAATGAATGTCAACACCCAAACCTCCTTCAACAACCTTCAATGTAGCAAAGACGATTTTAATCTGTGAAGTACTTTATCATGTTATGTGTGGCTGATCTATAAACGTGTAAATGTTTTCTGTACCAGCTGTGGCTTAGCTGTCTCTGGTTTTTATTAGAGTATAGTATGCTGTTGCGATTCCATTCCCCTGGTGTGAGAATATTAGTGTAACACTTATGTACTGAATGTGCTTGAATAATGAGTGTTTTTTCTTAGGCGATCTCGCCCAGGCTGAATGAGATTAATAAGGGCCTGTCTGTTAGTCACTCCGGGGAAAGCGGCTCTACGTGGGCAGTTTGGATCAGATCCAGGGGTGAACGGAGGGGCTGTAACCTCCATATTGCATGCATGCTTGAAGACGGCTATTCATAGCCAAACCTCTTTGGTGATTTACAGTGATAAAGATTTCAATAAACATACGCTACGTTCTGCCACTTGCAACAGCTTCTCAGACCACCTATTTGTATTTTCTCTCAGTGAAACTGAATCTTGTTGACTGACATTACAAATAAGCAGCCAAAATGTTGTTCAGTGTATTACTTTTCTCAAAGAGATGAACTTGAGATGCACAATATTATGTAAGAATTACTGAATAACCTCCAAAAGATGCTGTTGTGTCATAAACCTCATGTTATTTAATTGTGGTCTTGTTACATTGCATATTTAGTTACCCCTTGTCGTTATAAATAGAAAACTTAAAACACCAAAAGTCAGGGGAGCCTGTTGATATATTTTTAACCTTGCAAATGCAGTTTTTGTTCACTGGAGGGCGCTGTTCTCACAGATCGATCTCCAGCATGGACGCTGTAGGCCTAGCGTTTGATCTGCCCTATATTTAGTCGATCCCTGCTATTCGCCATGTTCCCCTTATGTCACTGTTGGCATCAATTCATTAAATGGTCAAACGTGTGGCTCTGACACAACGACTTGTCCAACAGGAAGTGGCACCGATGCCCACAGTGTTCAAAGCAGGACGGTGGAGACCCATTTGTTGTCATAGGACAGGCAGAGTTTGCTGGTCCTGCCTGGAGTCTATGTCCATCTGCTCCGCCATATGATGACAGGAAGTTAATGATGTTGCTGTTGTGCTGTGCTGATTGTGACAGTTTGGCTGGGAATTGTTTTGAGAAACGTGACAACCTCAATTCTGACCGAAGTGAAAATATCATTTGCTAGAAAGAAACAAAAAGGTTTTAACATCTAAGTCCATTCATGATAGATATTTCCCATTACTGTTGCAAATTCCCAGCTAACAGGGAACGTTCTCAGGATGTTGGCTAATATTCTCTAAAAATTCTCGTTATCCAAAGCATTGTTGTATCAATGTTAGTAGAATGTTTTCTTCTTGTGTTAACTTTGTGGAATGTTTTAAAAATTGTTACAGAACTAAAAAAATGTTTGAATAACATTCTTATAACCAAGAACTGTTCCTAAAACTTTTAAAGTAAGATTTTTAATATTTTTGTTACATAATGGAAACATTATGGAAACAGTCTTACAACCTAAAATTGTTAGCTGGGTTGTATGATGGAAAAAAGTGAAGTAATGTTAAATTACTCAGATTAAATTTAGGGAACCCTTACCTGACACCAGAGGGTAAGTAAAACAAGTACCCCTAATGCACTGCAACATGAACCCCCCACAGAAACCACATCTTCAGCTTCAGACTGACAGTCTAAACTGACAGATTATCTGCCTAGCAGCACAAGGAAAGAGAATAGAAAAATTTACACACATTTCAGGTGTTATTAGTACATTGTACGTATGCCAGGACTCAAGCAGATATAGACTTCACAGGCTCCATGTGCTCCCAGCATCATCTGAACTTCTTTTGTGCTTCAAAAGAAGCATAGAAATCTGACCTGTTGCATTTGTTTAGTGCAGAATTACATTATTTTTCATAACTTAGCTTTTGTTCTAAACTTTTTCCAGGTTTATTTCCAAGTTTAAAAAGGAAAAATAGTGAATCTTCGTTTGTTAAAGGAAATCATTCAAAACAACATTTAAAGCTCATCACGTTTCTCTGGCAGACCAACATGTACCTGTAATGCTGAAGGTGAAAATGACCATTTCAGACACTTTCTGACGTCAGTACAAGAATGAAAGACTTCTCACCGATCACACACACACACACGTTTACTTATCTAAACGGGGACATTCCATAGACTTAATACACAGCTAGTTATAATCAATGTAACCCTAATTCTACATTTTTACAATTAGAAAAACTAATATACTATTATAGCATTTTTTACAAATGAGGACGTCTCCAAAAGGAGGTTTTGTTCAGATCGGTCAGGTTTTGCTGACTTTTTGGGTACAAATGTGTCCCCGGTATATGGTTAAGTAAACCCATCCACCCACCCACACACACACACCCACACACACACACACTTCACCAGGTTGGCACTAGTGTCTCAGTGCACATCCAGGTTTTGACTGATGGATGATATGAATTACTGACAGTGTGCGTGACATGTGAACTGTTTCTGGAACAGTGATCTAGTGATGAAAATGATTTCTTCATCTAACAGGATCATGGTGTGTCCTGGCTCAGACAGTGTCTTTGTGAGCCAGTTTCCAGATCATTTTAAGCTTTGGCCAGATCACAGTGATAGAGGCGTCTTTCCTCCAGTGATACATCCACTGGTGGCTCAAACACATGCTGTGAAATCACTCAACAGATATTCTGAATGCTGAGTCTGGCTTGTTTAGCCTGAATGCAAGTCGCTTTGGATTAAAGCATCTACCAAATGCATAAATGTAAATATTGTGTTCCTGTAGATCAACTGGTTGAGCATTGAGTTAGCAGTGCAAAGGTTGTGGGTTCGATTCCCAAGGAACACATACTGATACAAAGGGGTAACTTAAATGTACTGTATCGCTTTGGACAAAAGCATCTACAAAATGTCCAAACTTTTAGACCTGTGAAACACAAATCAGAATTTAACACAGCATGCAGATTGTGTTGACACAGTGTTCTGTTTCTTACTATATTTTTATTTCTAATGGAATTAAAAAATATATTTCATTAACACAATATAATATCTATTTTTTTTGCTCTCGGGTCATAACAACTCCTGTTTTTATTCTATGAAAGTGTAGAAACCATCAGCAGTTAAAATTGTAGCTGAAACTATAGCAACAGAATACACACGAACAATATTCCAATACCTCAGCCTGAAGATGTTTGAGTTGGAGAATCTGTCTGAACAAGCGTGATGTTCTGAACCAAACTCTTCTTTTCCTCAGGCCTAATAGATACAAAAACCTGTGTGTCAGTTCAGTTAGCCTTTGAGTTCCCTTTAAATGTGCCCCAGAGGCCAATGAAAGGCCCTTAGTTTTATGATACTTCAGCTTTATCTCACACCATCACAACTGCCTGTGTGTGTGTGTTCTGTGGATTTGCTGAAAGAGTTCACAGTTCATTCTAAATAGTTTTTCCCCACTCACAGTTAATTTAATGCTGAATTATTTTCCTGGTACAGATTAATGTGACTGTCTGTTCTATGCAGACATTGTTTACATGACAGATTATATATTATACATGTGTGTATGTATTATATTATATAGATAGATGGACAGACAGATAGATGGTGTGTGTGTGTGTGTGTGTATACATATACATACAAACAATGTTACAAATATATATATATATATATATATATATATAAAGTTTTTGTTAAAGCTGTCCACTGAGAAGTCAGTGCACGTTTTGAGAACATGGCAAACCCTGCCGAGTGTAAAACCTTACTGCATCACTTACTACAACAGCTTTCCATAAAGCTGTTAATTAGTTTTTGCCCTGGATTGTTTGTCATTTTTGACTCACGCTGAGGGCCAAAAGCATGAGATGGTCTAATGTCTTTGTACTGCTCTGTTTATCTTTCTCTCTTACATCAACCCTTCACTTTCAGTAATATGCAATAGCAGATTCTGACAACTTTTTAAAACGATGCATTTTCAGTTGGTTTCGAGGAAACGGAGCGTCACACTCTCACAGTGGATTGTGGGATTGATGCCAGCTCCCGGTCTCAGAAATCACAGGTGCTATGTAGGTGTGATAGAGAATATAATCCTGTTATTTATAAATTCTCCACACTCAGGCCTGACTGCAAAATACATTCTGGTTTGACCTTTTATTTTACAATCACTTTAACATTGTGCTGTTTGTATTATGTATCATTTTTGTCTGTGATTCAACATCAGTTTAAATGTTAAGTCTTTAAAGCTGCAATCCATAACTTTTGCCTCTTTACCGCCACCTCTGCTGCAAATATAAAATTGCAGGTTACTTTTCATTATGTATGTTGAAGTGAAATTAATATTTGTGATAAAAACTGATTCCCAGAAAATCGTGCCTAACAGTTCAAATTATAAATCATTATTATAATCTTACCATTGTGAATCAGGGTAAGGTAAGGAGACTGTTTTGAACGCTGATCTGTCATGTACTTGTTCAATAACGTAGTTTTGTTCATTTTTAAGCCAAACAAAAGTTACAGATTCAGATTTAACATAAAATGTTACCTACGTGAACCCAAGTCTGGAAACCACTGAAATGCTTAGTACAGCTGGCAATATTTTGGATTACGTCAGCATTTGTGGCTGTTTTTATCGTTCTAGCCCAGTGCTGGTGACAGTAGGGTTCTGTTCGGCCAGGTTTGGCTTTAATCAAGTTCATTTACTAAATTAAAACAACTTTAGTCACATTCGGTCTTCTTTTTGATTGTGTATTTTGAGAGTGCATGCCGTCTTTATTTCCATGTAGTGCTGTCTTTGTAATTAAGAATTAATCCTAGCAAATGTTGGAAAAACGTTTAATCATCACATTCCTCTAAAACCTCTTTATAGGCAGAGTTATATGATCTCACAAGTCTATCATATCATGAAATACTTTCATAAAGCAATACCACATGCCTCGCCAATTTCTGTCAACTCCAATATGTCTGCGTGGAAAAAAGAGACAAAGATCACTTGACCTAAGTGTTCTAAAACATTCACAGACTCTGATAAATGTTTATTTGCTTTTCTGAAGATTCCAAGTTAATATTTTATTTTTGCATTTT
Organism: Chromobotia macracanthus; assembly: GCA_036877525.1. Lineage (NCBI taxonomy): Eukaryota > Metazoa > Chordata > Actinopteri > Cypriniformes > Botiidae > Chromobotia > Chromobotia macracanthus. Next base: position 3,393,990 of record JAZGTH010000070.1, on the reverse strand, counting down.
CAGAATTCTCATTTCCTGTGTTCTTGGAACGGAACACAATTTTGATCACATTCCAGCTGTCTCCTCCTGTTGTTAAGTCAACAGTTAGGGGAAGGATATTTGTGATGGCAAAAAGCCTGACCGGTCCTGCACACACACACATACACACACAAAGACTTGCGAAATTCCCCAAATTAAATTAAAATTAAAAAGATCTCCATACAGAGAACCTTTTAAATTCCTAAATCTTTAAGAGCAATCACCCAGCTAATAATTTTGTTGTGTTTCCAGTCGCAAGTGTTAATGTTATTTTGAATGTTCTAGGAATGTAAAAACGTATTTTTACTTGGATCTTGTAATGACGCTATTGCTAGATTACAAGAACATTGTTCAAATTTTGTAACTTTCAAACATTCCACCAACAATAAGAATGTTTTTGATATATATTGTATAATTTATAATATTAAATGTTCTCCTAATGTTACTGCAAGAACGCTTTAAGAGAACTTTGAGAATGTTAGCTAACATTCTGAGAACATTTTCTGTTAGCTGGCCAGAACTGTCTGAACGCAGCCACAGCATGCCACCAGTCTATTCATGAGTAAGGGCACACAGGTTTTATAGTTGCTGCATATTTTCCACTATTTTCCAGTGTTTTTGTGTTTGTAAACAAATTACAATTGCAAAATTCTTTTGCAAATGTTTTCAATGAACAGTACAACATGTTTAACAGTGTAAACTAATACTGTAAATGGTACAGCAGGTAAGATGCATAAAAATTAAATCTTGCTTTAAATCTTGTGCCATGGTTCCACTAACACTGACAAAATATAAATTTATGGCTGCAATCTGTAATTTTATATACAGTATATTTGATATACCATCTCTATACCTTACCTGATTGACAATGGTAAGTGTGATTTATAATGCAAGTTTTAATTTATAAGTAATGATTTATAATTTGAACTGTCAGGTCCGATTTCCTGGGAAATGTCAGTTTGGCTTCATTTGACTTATGCTGACAACATTAAAGTAACCTACAATTTTATGTTTCGAACAGAGATGGCGACAGAGAGGCAGAAGTTACAGATTGTAGCTTCAAGATTTCATGTAGAAGTCAAAGGATGGTTAATATTCTGTTACATTACAGATGATTGCGTTTTATCACGACTCATAATGTCTTCCGACTTTAAGACCGTGACATTAGCCGTATATTTCAGCACAAGTCTAATATTACCACAACAGGGCCAGATTTCAGAAATATTTTGCCAAGTGAATGGAAACAACCGCAGGAATTCATTTCACACACCAAAGTCAACAGTGTCGTGATAGGTTAAGTGTTGCAACACATTTTCTCACATAGGCTTTCCTTCATCTGAATGTGTCTGAAAATCCTGTTGAGATTTCAGTGTGATCCAGAGATCATTCCAGGTGGTTCGATGCAAAAAATAAGGAATCTGTTTTTGTTCTGTTTCCATAGTAACAGAGAAGTTCTGGATGTCCTTAGACGCATCTAAATAGCATTTTACTATGCAAGCTGGTCAAAACCTCCTGGGTGTCCTATACAGAAAATGCACCAATGTATTTTCAAATCATCAATCGGACAAAACAAAAACTGCATTTAAAAGTAATTGATTACAATAACTATAAGGATCAAGTTTTAGCCAGTCAATGTAGATTTAAAGATTTTATCAAATGCAGGCTTTTTGTAATCTTAGTCAGAATGTACACATAATCTTTCAGATCCACGTATAAATAAACGTATAGGCTTTAGCTGTAATGTTAATGAAAATACAGGGAAAATACACATTCTCATCTTTAATTACCGGCTGCTTTGGGACTCTGAACAGTGCTTGACTGAAGCTATTTAAGGAACTTTATTTTTAGCTCCATTTTTGCAATGTTAGTAATTGGCCGCTATGAGAGTACATGCTTTATTTTTAACACCTCTATATATAGACAATATAAATGAAGAATTTGAATGTTTTATTTATACCCTGAACCGTTTCCTCAGTAGAGATAGACGTTTCTGTGCCAACGGATGGTGCACAAGATTTTGGCCTGGATTTGTGCCTCTGGATTTTCATTCACACAATTGAGAGTGAGCAGCAGGAATTAGTTAATGCTCATAGTTCCGCCTGCTTTCCAATGTATTCTCATCTATTCTCATTCAGAAAAGATGGCAGGAGGAATAATTCATTTAAAAATGTAAACGGTCATAATTTACTTGACCTCTGAAACCTTGACTTTCTTCTGTGAAAAGCCAATAAAGATGTTACCCAGCTAACAATTTTAGGTTGTAAGAATGTTTCCCTAACGTTTCCATTAGGTAACAAACATATTAAAAATGTTATTTTGAATGTTTTAAATTTTTTTTATAACTTTTATTTAGATGTTGTATTAACGTTATTGGTTGGGTATAAAACATTCAAAAATTGTTAATTCTGTAACATTTTTAAAACATTCCAAACAGTTTAACGATATGTAATGATAAAAATAAGAACGTTGATAAAAATAAGTAACGTTGAATAAACGTTCTACTAAGGTTACTGCAAGAACATCGTTTTGAAAACTTTGAGAGGACCTGTTCCCTGTTAGCTGGGTAGAGACCGACGGGCTCAGTCACCAATCACTGTTATACAGAAACAAATTGCAGTATCCATGTCATTTTTGGGTAAGATCTCTCTTTAGTGAATGAAATCAGTGAGCAAATCTGCTTCCATCCAACGTGTGAGAAATGGCTTTTTCAGTAAATATCTGAGTTATATATCTACCTTTACTTAGGAAATAATTTCATCATATTTGCTTAAAATGAAGCAGCTTTACATCATGAGGACTCACAGTTGGTTAAAATGAGATCTCGTTTTATCTGACATTCCCGCAGGCTTTGTGCAGTCTTATCAAATCAGCGCTGATTAGTGTGCATACTTCCTCTGTCCTTTCAGTGTGCATCATGCCTGAATCTGTGTGTGTGTACACATGCATGTTTTGGACAATAAGCTGTTATGATTATATCAGCCCATGAGGGGCTGTGATGCAAACAGTTTCGCTGTTTGAATGTGAGGTGATGTTCCTTCATTATGATTTTGTGGTGTGCAACCATTATTACACTCTTCAGTCATACACTCTTAAAAAAAGATTCATGATGTCATAGAAGAACCATTTTTGGCTGCACGGCTCCATAAAGAACCTTTAACATCCATAGAACCTTTCACAAAGAGTTCTTTGCAGAGGAAAAAGGTTCTTGACACTAATAAAAGGCAAGACAGAAAAGGTCCTTTAAAAACCTTTGACTGAATGGTTCTTTGTGGAACCAAAAAGGTTCTTCTATGGCATAACTGTGAAAAACCCTCTACAAACCTTTTTAAGGGTGTAGAAAGAAAAGCAGATGGTGTTGTTCTGTGTCTAATGCGATCCAGATAAAGAATCACTCTGCTCCAGCTGTCATCTAATGTTTCTCTTTACTTTGTATGTGCGTTACATTTTTGGCAGTATAGAGTTATCGTGAGTGTTTTGAACAGGTTTTAAATCGCGTTTTGTCTTACAGACAGTTTGCTCATCATTACGTTTTCTAACACTTTGTTTACCATTAGAACCCTGTGCGTCCATCCAAACATCAGTAACAATCAAGCAACGCATTTGTAAAAGGCTCTTTGCTCCTTCCTGTGAATTATGCAGTCTGCTGTTTGCATGCATGACTCAGGCTGGGCAACTGCAATGAATGCCAAAGAAAGATATTTTTAAAACAGAGACATTAGAAAACATTAGAAAATGCCAGCAGACCACAGATCTGTCATTTTATTGCAGGTGGATCATTAAATGATTTTAAGCATCAATGCCTACGTTTTACATCACTGGTTTACACAACGGTTAACTAGGCACTTTGGAATACCTGTCAAAACCCAGATGTTAGGCTTGGAAACCAAAATATTGAAAAGCTTTCTCAAAGTTTTTATCCCAGTGAGTTTTCTCGACTAAGACTTTTGGCCTTGTAAAGATGTCAGACTCCTATACATTGCTATGGTTATAATATATTAATATTATAACCCCTAAAATATTTTTACACTTCTTGCATAATTTGCCCATATTCCAGCTGGTTTAAAAATGGCTCACAATAATTGTTCAGAAGTTATTTTTACGTTTTCTTCTAACCTCTCACAATTAATGTCAAACATTCAGTGACATTGTGGTCTCCTTGGTAACCAAGTACAGCAATATTTGAAAAGACTGTATTAAGCCCCACATTGAGAGTAGAAAAGGTGCATGTAAAACCTGTTTAAATAAAAGACCATATTAAAATGATGTATTAGTTTATTAGATTGATATTAGAAGTTTAGATTATTGAGAGTTGTAAAGGTGTAATTAAGTTACATCTATTGTCACATTTTAACATTGATGAAATGACATTGCATTACATGAAATGCATTTTAAAAGTATGGGAAGATCAAGCCGTGATCTTCTACACTGGTGGTCTCACGAAGACTGAAGAAGTGAGGCACAGATGGAGACACTCCTCCATGAGTCTACCGGTGCTCCACCCTCTCCGTTGCATTCATTTCTCCATCCGTGACTGTCCCACGAGTGGAGAGGATTCAGCACCGGGACAGATCCTCCATACATCCTCCACCGACTCGGGCATGATGGCGACAGAGGTAAGAATGAACACGCATTCAGACGAGCTTCATGTTAGTCCAGTCCAGTACTGATATATGATGCTTTAATAAACGTGATTTGTATGAAGTTATTCTGACACCTGCTGTAGGTCCGAACCATCGTGATGTTTCCCACATTTACGCATTAGTGGAGACGCGCTCAACATTAAAAACAAGACAGATAATACACACGTCGTTTGATTTACAGGGCAATTTCTCCTATAAAGTAAGTTTTTCACCGACATGATCCAGAAGTTCGTAGGCTTTCGTGTAGAGCAAATATAAACTGATAAGAGACCGAGTGAGCGATGCGGGCTGGCGGATGCATTATTCAGCACCCTGGACAGAGACACAAACGCGCACATTGAATCGAGATCAATCGCGTAACAAGGTATATGCATGCTTTAAAAAGCACCACACAACTGCCTTGCTTTTACTGTGACACACACAAATCCCTGTGGGGAAAGTGCTGCGTGCTGGGAATGATATGAGGATGCACACTGGAAAACGAGGAATATTAAACGATAGTTTTCCCTCTAGAGCTCGCTGGTCGAACCTTGCTTTGAAGGGGCACCTGTAACCGCACAATCCGTATTACTGCACCAAATTTCTACTACAGCTTACATGTCCATTAATTTTTGGTGGAAGATTTTATTCGGGGTGTTTGTGAACGCAAGCATCTTTCTTACTGTACGTATCTGGAGTATGGGATGGTGGCAAATCCCCACCATTAAGTATGAAACTTTTGCTATGGACAGAAATACCTACAATTCCTCAAAATACCTTAATTTCAAATTTGACAAGCAGCTGTAAACTTCTAACTATCTAGCCAACCAAACACCTCGAAGATGACCACCCGGCAACGCTCTAGGGACCACCTAGAACAGCCTGGCAGCTGCATAGCAACACCATGGCAACCGTCCACCAGTCTGAAATGTAAATATCTAGTTCTTCTATTTATAAATTTTGCTTATCGCACTGTTTTTTTTCCATGTTGTTGTTTACACTGTTTTATAAACACTGCTAGAACAGCAATTTTACCAAGGGGGGTTTTAGGCAGTCTCTGTAAAATTCAGGATAATCATTTTCATGTACATCCTTCTTTGATCCTGCTGCTTAATTTATCATGCAACGCCATGAGTGATGTCATACATGTAAGAAATGTAGCATGTGTTATTGGAGGAAATTTGCATGAATAATAAGTCATTTACATCACCGTCATAATGGACATTTATGCATCACAATGCTTAAACCGACAGACAAGAAGTAAATGTCAGCCATGTAATCAGTAATATTAAAACAATTTTCAGTATTTGAAAACAAAATGCCCACATTTAATTATATAGTAATGTCTGCAAATTTGTTCTTTATCCACCATTTATCATCAACATCATATATGGTTTATATTTAAGCACCTATATGGATTGCATGGCAACCTGCTTTCTGTCTGTTTACTGTGTCATCTTGATTACGGATTTATTCAAAAGGCAGGCAAATCTCTCCAGTGAGAATGAGACTCCACTGTTTGTGATGCATTCAGGAAAAGCAGCAGTTCTATCCAAACCTGGTGTTTACTTTGGCTTCAATACACTTATTGAAACGGATTGTTAACTTATACCCAGCCAACATTCACTAGAATAATGTTTTTGCTGTCACAAGTACAACTGTCTTGCACTTGCTCTGGGCATCTTGGGGTCCTGTCATCCTACATCTTGCTTGTTGCCATAAAAAATATTGTAATGAGTCATCAGAATTTTCCCAGAATGCTCGGAGTGCATTTTCTTCGGTTCACTGGTCAGTGTAGCTCACAGTGCTGGAGCTTATCCTAATGCTTCCTCAGATGGATCTTTTCGTTTCTTGATGTCTCCCCATGACAAAATCAAGGTACAATTAATTCCTAAAATAACTGCTGCTTAAAATAAACCAGGTTGTGCTATGCTAGCTCTGGGGCTACTGTCACAACTGAAGTGTGCCGTGTTTGTTTATTGAGCAGAGCTGCTGTGTTAGAAGGTCTTTAGAGAAATGGTTGCTGTTCTCCTGTCTAGATGAGACTCTTGAAGTGAAAGAAAACGGTAACATGCAGTTGTAACTGTAAGATCTCTGCTTCATATATCCTTTAAGACCTTTTGTTGGTGTAACCTGCTGTAGTCTGATTGAATCAGTTAATTAACCCATTTTTGGCTACCTTTAAAAAACAAATGTTTTATCGAACATTAAACAGCTTAACATTGATTTGATTTCATGCTTATGCCACTACATGGCCGATACAAACTGACTGTTAAATAGCTGATATGTTTTAATGGGGTAATGCTTTAGACCTGGTTTTATATTAAAAACACTAACCTAAACCTATTCATCATTTTCTGGCATTAAAAAGAATTGATATACCACACTGAAAAGTTCCTAAAAGATTTTGTTGGACTGTAAAGAACCCTTCACATCCACAGAACCTCTGTTTCACTAAAGGGTATTTGCAGTGGAAAAAGGTTCTACCGGTTATAAAAAAGAACCGTTTCTTTTGTTCTTTAAGATCCTTTGGCTAAAAGGTCCCCAAAAGTGGTTCTTCTATGGCATCGCTGTAAAGAATCCTCTGACTGAACTGTACCCAATGTGTAGTACCACATTTTATCTTTATATAATCGCCTCGTTTAGAAATGAATGAGCAAACATCAAATTGAAATGACCAAAGCAGAAATATTAAGTCGATACATTTTGACAGTAATACAACAAACTGAATTTCTTATCAAGAGATATTTGGGCCCGATTATGAGAAAGAAAACAGAGCAAGACAAAGTGGAAGACGGCACAGGGCAATGACATAGCAAGACAGAAAGCAGTTTTAGAGTCTAACAGCCCCCTTAAAAAGTGTCACGGCTAAAACAACCTGTAATTTGTTTAATGTGACCCTGAGGCCTGTGCACTCAGTATTTCTGGTTGCAGTAAGCATAACAGCAGCCCTTTAAAGATCTGCTCTAATGGCATTCATGCACTGTTTACATTCAATGAATCGTACATTTTTGTTGCATTGCCCTAAACTTCTTATGTTTAAACACTAACGCAGATGTACAAATGGATCAATCTGAACGGTCCATTTAAAGCTTAAAAGCATTTTTCTACTGCTCTCCCCGTGTACTGCTGAACTACTACTGCTTATAAATGTAGATTTGTACACTAGGCTTGTTGGCCCTTAAAAAAAAATATGTTAAATGCTGTATCTCTTTGTAAGTCACTTTGGATAAATGTGTCAAAGAATAAATAAATCTACACACATGTAACTAGCACAAAGACGCAATATGCAAAAACTACTTTAAAACGTTATATATACTTTAAAATGTTATATATTATATAATACATATAACATTTTAGAAGATATATTATATATATTTATATATATATATATGAAGATATATATTATGGAAGATATATTATATATATTTATAATATATATATGAAGATATATATTATGGAAGATATATTATATATATATATTTATATATATATGAAGATATATATTATGGAAGATATATTATATATATATTTATATATATATGAAGATATATATTATGGAAGATATATTATATATATTTATATATATATATGAAGATATATATTATGGAAGATATTATTTTTTAGTGAAAATATAAAGTTTTAAACTACGTGACTTCTGCGAACAAACTCTGAACAAAATAAAGCACCGCCTGTAACCATAGTGACCGGGAAGAATCAAAGATGGCGGCGCCCATCGCGGAAAGTTTAATCACGATTGAAACGGAGCACAAACGAGCTGTCGGTTCAATCCGAACAAACTGCGGTTTAAAATGACTTCGTTTATAACGGAGTCTAAAGCGAAGCATCTTACAAAACGAAGTATTAGTGGACTGCGACAAAACCTGCGACATGATGCTCATGCAACCGCTTATAAAGAAACGAAACCCACAGGGCGTACGTCATTGCGTCACGATGACGTAACTTACCGACGTAATGCAATGCAATTAAAATGCAATTGCGAGTCCAAAGACATTTGTGACATTTTACTTCTTAACAAGCTTAAAAGCAAATTAATCTCTTGAGAGGAGAATTTGACAAGCATCTCTGAACAAGACATTTCTAGGTTAAAGCATTTATACAATGCTGTAGAATTTACTATTCAATTTAAACAATACTACATTATACAAATACTGTATATTAAAAAATACAATACAATGTCCAGGCAGGTTGATTCCTTAATTTTACAGTAATTTAATTTTAGTATTGAAACTTCAGGAGGAAATATGGTTTGTTGCACTGTCAGCTGTAAAGCTCAAAAAAAAAGGCTTCGTTTTCAAAATCTATGGATTTTGGCGAGATGTGACCTGGGCATTTCTTTGAGAGATAACACCACACTGACCGTGATCTGTAAAAATAATGGACATCTTTCCTGATAAAGCCACGTGAAGTCTTTCAGTTCACTAGCTGAGAAAGGTTCGACAACACTGGGCAGCTGGTTTGGACATCTGCGTGTACAAACATGACATGATTGAAATGGATATTAAATTGCATTTTAATGTCGTTTTCAATGTCTTGTGTGCTGGTTAAAGCTGAGCCCAACTGATGACTTGCTCTCTCTGTGTATTGGGTCCAAACCATTGCTAAAGACCCAGCCCTCTGGGGCAGAAAGAGTTTTTCTATCTAGCGTTCCTCTACCTTCATGTCTATAATGCAGCACTAAATTGTAATGAGAGCCAGTCTTCCGTTTTCTGGATCCTCTGTAGTATCTCTCAAGGGTCTGAGAACACATCAGCATTTCCCCATTTCAGTGGGAAGAAACCTGATCGCTGTAAATGTTATGCCTCTGTCACATCTGTTTAAAATCATCTTCCTCGTTCGCATGGGAAGAGAGGGGAAATGCCCTGAGAGGTAATGAAGTCTTGAATCGACACATCTTTCTTCCTAATATGCCTCTGCAGATGTGCTCCGCTCCTTATGAAATACTTCTCAGTGCTGGCAGCCTCTAGAATCAACCTCTGAACCTTCAGACGATCCAGCTAAACAGAATGTTTCATTAAGATTCATAACCGTTTTCTCAGCCGATTCTTTTTAATTGGCTGCAACTATTCCAGTGCTGGGGGGGATGGTCGGTGATGTTAATGGCCTCACAGGAGTGTCACGACACCCTCATTCACCTCTCAGACTTACCGATTACAGCTGGACTAGCTTCAACAGGTCTAGATTTATAGTAATTGGGTGATTCTCTCCCTGTAGTTTCAGTTTTAGCCCATAGAACTTTTAGGCACTGTGGGGGAGCACTATCCTGAAACTGTGGCAGGTTTATACTGTACTGGAGTGATAGAATAAAGTCTCTTATAAAAACCTTACAATTAATAGTTCAGAACTCATGTTTGAACATTTTACTGTCTTGCACCAGCTGTAACAATATCTTGGACCAGTCACGTAACCAGATAAGCTTGTGGATATACTTAGCAGCTACTGCATGATTTCAGAAAGCAAAACAGCTGTTCTGAGTTTCCCTAACTGAAATCTGAGTGTTTCTGAGAAAATTGTAAGTCTTTGTGTGTTGTGTGGCAGAGGTGAGCTGCTATTATCCTTCATGTCTATCTTAATGAAGCTTTGAATGCTAATTTTGGCTCTTTGTATTCTTTTAGTGCCAACAGTGTCAGGTTGAAGTCATAATGACAGCATGAGGTTAAATTCAGCGTTTACTGAAACTGCAAATTGCATAAATACTTTGTATGAGATGCTGTGCATGCAAAAAAGAAATCACTATGAAGTCATTTCACACTAAACGATGGTTCAGTGTTTCAACCCATAGATGGGCAGCACTGGCCTGAGTAACGCACTATTTAGAAGCAACAGAAAGGATTACCAGCCTATTTTTGGCATCAAAGCTTTTAGGATTTACAGTAATAAGATGGAAATTGTGGCTAATATTTACTGAATCAAAATCTGTGAGCCTTGAAAAGTAACAAAATGCTTATTTTTGGGCATCTACTCCCCCTTATGCTGTTCCAAATTCATATGATTTTCTGTTCTGCAGAAAACAGCTTGAGTGTGTGTAAATGTAAGAATGTATTATTAGGTGAGAAATATGAAAATATGAAACAATAATTGCATGGTAACCTCAAACCTTTTCTGTTTTGGCATAACATCTACACCAATAGGTGTCACTCCAAAGGCCGAGACCACTTTTGCATCTGCCAGTCTGCCTCCTTTCACCTTTAAAAATGTTTGTGTATCATCAGTTTGCAGCGTTTCATGATTGTATTTTGTGTCTTCATAGTTCCACAACCTCCAGGAGTTGCATCACAGCGCATCTCTGGCCACCAAGGTCTTCGTTCAGAGGGACTACAGGGACGGCACCATCTGCAAATTCCAGACCAAGTTTCCAGCAGAGCTGGACAGTAGAGTAAGTTTCTCTCTCCAGAGTCAGAATCACAGAGCTGCTTAGAGAACAAGAGTATTCACTGACCACAGACTCTGTGTGACAGCAGAGATGAGAATTGAGCCCAAACCCATACTGACATTAAGTTAATGTACAGACAATTAATATATATCAAGGAAGAAAGGAAACGTTTGTGTGTATGGGGGGAGAGTTATTGTGAGAAGAGAGGGTTTAGATCATATTACCGTCATTTTTGTGGTTGCTTATTCCACGAACCATTGCTTATTTGCTCTCAAAAATAGTGGCGAAACCCATGAAAAATCAAATGAAGTTTTCCTTGATGTTTTGAAATAAATGAGGTAAACTTAAAACCTCATCTCAAGTCAAGACATTTGTTTAAAACCAAGTTTGTACATAAATAAACAACACTGACAAATCCATTATACATGAATGCCCACATGTTGATCAGCAGTTTGAGGCAATACAGATTAAGTTATTATATTACTCCTTTGAAGGGTATTTTTATATATAAATCACTGAAATTGCATGATAATCATTTGTTGTCAGTGTAAAAGTTCACATTGTTGAATTTGACGGCTGTGTGCAGATCGAAAGGAACTTGTTTGAAGAAACGATAAAGACACTGAACTGCTTTTATGCAGAGGCTGAGAAGATCAGTGGCCCGTCTTACCTGGAAAGCTGTCTGGCTTGTGCTACGGCCTACATCGTCTTCCTGTGCATGGAGACACGCTATGAAAAGGTATCAAGATAAAGTCTTCAACGCTTCATTTACGATACATTCATCTAGAAGCAAACTCTAGATCTAAACCTGACCCGTGGAAGGCTTTGAAGATCAAAGAGGAACATTCAGACCTGGTCATCCAAAGAATCTCAACATTAGAAAGTTTGGCGAACATTTTGATGTGCCGACCCATTCGACTCTGACCACACACACGTACACAGATGGGAATCACTTTTGAATAGCAGTCAAAAAGAATGGAGATAAGGTTTGATATAAGTGAATATGCCCTACTTAAACAATGGTTCCCTTGAGGAGCACCTGTCCACCAGTGGGCATACCTGAGCAAATCATAACATGGCATTCATCCTGTGGTAGACTTCCAAAGAGCAGCTAATTACACCTCACAGGTGTGCGTCACCTGACTGGCACCAAGATAGAACGGACATAAAGTTGCCAGCTCTCATCTCTCCGTCCCTGCCCACATTCATCATCACACTTTAGGATGTTTGAAAAATGACGACGTTCATGCTTGGCCACATTTGTGCAGCTGAGATATTCAAACTCAGGGCTGTAAAAATGCCACCTTAATGCAAACTCCAGTGAAATCCACCCACCCAAGATGAGCGTCTTTGTTCGGTGCTCCGGCTGACGGGAGGCCACACATGAGTAGACACGGATGAGTTCCTTCAGGCTAGATAAGCATCTCCTTCATCAAAGACGAGTGATTGCACAAGTCAGGGCAGCCGAGGTGAAGATTTAGAAGTGCTGCGCTCCGTCAGACGTCATGCTTAAGATCGTAAATAACAAAAAATGACCTTTCGTGCTGTAGAGCAGCAGGGGTTCTCAACCTGTGCTACAAGCACCTCCAGCCAATTCAACAACTGTCTGAGAAATTAAGACTTGCATTTTGCTAATTAAAAATGATTTTGTTAAAACAAGTTGAAATCAAGTGAAGCAAGCCCTGCCTGGTAGGCATTGCTTAAAATGTTTGAAATGTAATATAACAGGATGGAATCTGAATCCTGGAATGACACTGTGCATCATCTTTGACATTTATCATTAGACAAGCGTACATAATACACGCGCACACACACTTGTGTCTAAATTGGGGAAGTTCCATAGACTTCTACTGATATAAACAGCTAGTTATAATCACTATAACCCAACCCACACAAAACTTTCTGCATTTACGGTTTCAAAAAAAAAAACTTCACTATTTTTAGTGTTTTACAGACAAGGATGTCCCCAAAAGGAGGTTTTGCCTAGATTGGTCAGGTTTTGCTGACTTTTGGGTACAAATGTGTCCACACACACACACCTTGCTCATTTGTGTGGCAAAAAGTGGCATTAAATGCAGATTGACCAAAAAAAAAAAAAAAAGCACACACACACGTTGGCAACAACTACTAGCATTATTTATTCAATACTTTTTGTAACCTCCATTTGCCAAGATCTGAGTTCTGATATGTCTGATAACTGTCAGTAGCAGAACTGTCCATTTGTCATTCCAGGATTCCAAAAGCATACAAGATTGTGTGCCTGTGCGGTCATACATGTCCCCATCTGGAAGATATTTCACATTGATGACTCATTGCTCATCCTGAAGTTTCTTCATGGCTGTTAAACTCAGAACAGATCAGTTTTCTTCTCTTTCTTCTCTAAATATCCAATCCTCTTTCATGACCGGTTCTGGAGAGTGGAAAGCAAAGGGAAGACATACACAGTTTCACCCCACTGGGGCCAAGAAACAGCAGAACTTTGCAATGGGCACTTGAAAAAAAGTCAAAACAAATAAACCAGAGCAATCTAAACAAACTACTATTATTCAGCTCTGCAGTTTTGCAAATGGCCCTGACAATTTACAGCAGATTATCATGTACTTCAGTTCTCTCTCTCTCTCTCTTTCAAATACAAGAGAAGTTTTTGTAATGTGGCATTTGATTGAAACGGGATTTTATTCTTTAGATAAACATCTAGACCAGAAACATGCGTTAAGTAAATCTTCTGTTTGTCCTTCACCTGTTTCTTCTGACCTCACAGATACTGAAGAAGATCAGCATGTATGTTCAGGAGCAGAACGAGAAGATCTACGCTCCCAGAGGTCTGCTGCTTACCGACCCCATCGAGAGGGGCATGAGGGTGGTATCCTTTTGCAAAACGTCTGTGATGGCATTCAGTCATAGGTTATGTATTCTGAAGAAATCAATGTGTGGCACTTACTTGAAGAGCTAAACGTGATCCTGTTTTGAACTTTACTAAAACTTACATTTGTTTACAGAGACTCTTCTTTTATTTGTCACTGTAAGCTAGAATATTTTCCCATGGCTGTGCTTTTCCTGCACTTCTGTTCTGTTCCAGCAGAAAGCATGATGGTTTATGTTTGGCTTGGCAAAGCATTATAGCACTCAGCACTGTTGTGACTGTGGCTACTGAGGTCACAGTGCTTCAGAAGTGTCTCTATAATAAGTCACATAATAAAGAATCTCTTCACCCTCAGCCATTCAACTGGTGGGACACATTCACCCGTTAATACAGAGCAGAGAGGAAAATCTGCCTTTTGTTGGCGTTTTTTCCATTTTTTCCACACAATGGTTGTAGTTACACTGTGGAAAACCATGTGAAATCAAAAAGGTGCCTCTGGCGATAAACTCTTTGTTTCTGTGATTAAAAGAATCACTAGAAAAGACAAGAGCTTAAAGCAGGTTAAACGGCTCGTTCGTGTTTATATCCAAACTGTTTGACATTTCAGGTTTAAAGCCAACAGCGTGAGCCAGAGAATATTTGATTCACTGGATTCATTAGGATAAAAATTCATATTTCTATAAATGCATTAAAAAAGAAATTCTCAGTTATGATTCACGCACAGCTTGAATAATGATACGTCACAACTAAAATGCTTCCATTATAATAATTAAAGCTATCCTAACAGCAAGAGTTCAACATTATTAGGCTTGTGGTGTAGTCAGACTTGCACTTCCAGTGCCGTTTGGGTGAACACTTCTAATAAATGTTAAAGACATGAAAATGCACAAATGCATCCCAGTATGAGGTTAAAGGTATTGAAGTTCAGCCGTTTCCAAGCAACACACCTAATAGGATGGGAAATGTTGCTTATGTCAGGGCTGTGTCTGGCTGAGTGTGTCAGTTTGTGGGCTCAAAATGCATCATATATCCCAAAAGACGACATCTTTCATTCTCAAATGTTGGTTTGAAAGTCTTTTCTTCTTAGAATACATAAAATTGAAAATGGCTTTAAACAGAAGCTGTGGGCTGCGTCACATACTGCGTCACACACAAACTCTCCTTACGTCTGAACATCAGAAATGTGTCTATCATCACTGTCTTCAGATATCCTAGCTAACAATTTTAGGTTGTACAAACATTTCCATTAAGTTTCCATTAGGTAACAAAAACGTTAATTTTTTAAAAAGTTTAGAAATTCCAGAAGCGCTTAAAACGTCCAGCTTTAGACATTGTATTAATTTTCTTGAGGCCCATAATAAATTCAAACATTTGTACATTTTTTAAATGTTCAGCTAAAAACTTACTAACGTTATGGCAAGAACAGTTTGATAACTTTGAGAGAACTTTGAGCCAATGTTCTGAGAATGTTCCTTGTTAGCTGGGATGACAGTGAATATACCCTCAAAAACATCCAGGAACAAAGTATTCTTTGGATCCCATAAGATCCCATTTTAAGTGATTTCTTTTGGGAAATGAAAATCTATCCAGTGGACCATCAAGCTTGTTTGGCAATGCTGCTCTCTCCCCGTCCCACTGACTACAGGCCCAGCTGGATTTGGCAGCCCATGATCAGCTCACAGTTCTGCAGAGTCCAACCAGCTGTCACCTTAGGAGCAATGGACAAACAATAGCTGCCATTCAGCTGCTTCCACACTGACCACCAGTAATCCATCACAGGGCTTTGGTTTAACAAACAGGAAAGACTTTTAAAATATGTGTATTATATGAAACAGTTAATAGGTTAAATCCCATTATTGCTGTTACCGCATTTTAACATGTTGCATTTTCTCAACATCTGATTAACTTTGGCTTTCTCGTGCAGGGGTAATGGAGAGAACAGCTGTACGGCTCTCATGTGGAACATTTTTTAGAGTTAAAGACGAATCAAAAAAAAGTTTGTGGTTTGTAATCCGTGTCTGTTTGTTCTGAAGTCATCCAGTGGACAAAATAGGTTTTTAGCAGATATTCATTTAGAATAAATTCGAGAACAGTTGCTCCATATTGTGCACACTTGCATTTAAGATGTACTATTACGCTGTATTAAATATATCCACACACCTGTTCCACAGCTGTAGCCCAGTTAGTAGAATAATCACATTAGGTTTGAGTCCCAGGGATATACAGCTTGAATGCACTGTAAAGTTGGGGCAGTTGTGCCTACTGGTTAGAGAGTTGGACTTGTAACCTGAAGGTTGTGGGTTCGATTCTCAATGCTGGCTAGAAACAACTGATGTGTTCTTGAGAAAGACACCTTAATACTAATTGCTCCTCAGGCGCAGTGTGTGCACTTACTGGAAGGGTTAAATACAAGACAATTCTGGGCCACTACACTTGGCCTGCACTTCACTTCATACTTCTTAAGTGTCTGCCAGATGCATAAAGTGTAAATGTCTCAGGCATGCCGTCTGTTTCACCCTTGACTTTGGCCGTCTAGATTGAGATCTCCATTTTTGAGGACAGTGGCTCCAGCACTTCCAGCTCCGGTGGAAGTTCTCCATCCAGCAGCACTGCACAATGACTGGAGGAGCAGCACCAGGGTTACGGGTACAGAGCGGCCGGTACACTGGCCAAAATCCGCATGCTGAAACATGAGAGCACCAGATTTTAAAGAAAAGAGGGGGGCAGTACTGCTCACTCGCTCTCCTTTCAAACAAGCCAGGAGCTGTAACATACTTTCCTTATTCATTTCCCTACTCATTTCCATTTTCATCTTCTCTGCATTTTTATTAGTGACACACAGTCTTTAAATAAAAAGACACCCTGAATGCTAAAATAAAAAGGTTGCAGATAGGTATGATGGACCCCGAATGCTTCCTACAGATTTTTGCTTCATTTTTGTCCTGTTTCTTTGTCCTATACTCAAGGATGGATTGTGTGAACCCAGTGTCACCACCCTAGCTGGCAATGCTAAGGTGATCGGTTAGGCAACTGTGCTTCAAAAGTACAGCTGCTTTAAGCCAGATTTTCCAATTTGTCACAACTGTAATGTGTAAGGAGCATTAATTGATATCAAAAAGAATACAGTCATATAAGATTTAAAATAAAATTAAAAACGTTGCTATGAGAATGTTTCATTATATTGCAGAAGACAGTGTGTTCAATGTACTACAACTAGCCCAGCTAACAGGAAACCGTGTCAGAACATTTGCTAACGTTCGCTAAAAGTCCTCTCAAAGAGATAAACGTTCCTTTAGTAACATCAGATCATAAAGTTAAGTAGTTAATGGAAAGTTTTAAAGTTACAGAATTTAAATGTCTGATTAATAATACCATATAAATGTTAATGCAACGTCTAAAAAAACTGGACGTTTTGAACGTTCCTAGAACTTTCAAAGGAAAAAATTTAATGTTTTTATCACTTAATGGAAAAGTTACAGAAACGTTCTTAGCTGGGAGTGTGCAAAAAAAAGCTGTATGTTGAGAAGATGGTGGCAGTGTTGAGAATGAGCCAGAAACATTAGCATTTCTCACCATTGTTCATCCATCTAATAAGAACTGTAGATCTGCAATACCTTAAACTGAGTGGCCTGCCATGGGCCGACACCAAGACAGAGACCGGGCCTAGTGGCATTGGGCCCATTGGCTCGGACAAGAATCCATTCTTGCCATACCTTTGAATTTGGATCTTTTTGTTTGAACAGTGACCGAGTTCTCTATTTATCCCCTTGATTTACTATACGGGCCAAATTCAGCAGGGCCTCACAGCTCTGGCAGTCCTGACTCCACGCAGTCCTCCACACTCAAGTTGCCCTCATTTAGTTCCACCACGGTTTGGTGTTCTGCACAATATGCCCAACACAGCTTCCCTCTGTCAGCTCCGGAGCACGAAAGCAAACAGCAGCCGTTTTAGGAATATGTTTATTTATTTGTACGATAAAATCTACCTCCAGTGTGTGCTTGTGCTGGAAGCAGAGGAAGCCAGCATGGAGGTCAGTGAAGTAAATGAACCTCAGATAAAGTTTATTTTGACTGATCAGGTTCAGGGAAGATCGACTCACCAGCTGTGCAGGACGTGCTGTGGGATTTTTCCTTCAACGTTCCTGCTGGTTTCTCACATGTTGTGAACACAGAAACGACAGGATGGCCTTTTCCGTGATCAGGCATACCACCGCTTTCATTTAGAGATTAAAAATAAATCAATATGTAGAAATACTCATATTCTTGAGTTGTTCAGTTTGTTTCTTCAGTCTTGTAGCTTTCATTTGTGAAGTTTGGTGTCAAGCAAGGATGTAGCAAAATATTCAATACTGAGAAGACCGAAGACTGTATTAATCACCCTATTGGTCAACCACTTATGAATATTAAGAGGAGGTGGGGCATAATCGCTCTCTTAAATCTCTATGGTGGTTATAAATTATTGCTACACTGTTCTGATTGGTGCATTGAGCCAGCAAGATTAATAAAATATAGTAACTAAAGTTACCCCCCAAAAAAATCTGTCTTTTCTAAATTACTTTGACCCTCAGTCCACTCAGTCAGAAGCTCAGACATTCTCTACATCTTTAAAGTTTCTCAGATGAAAGAAAACTTTGTATTTCTGTGTAAAACATTAACAATAGAGAGAACACACATTTCTATTAAAAGGTTAACTGTTCTCATTTTAAAAGGCACCCTTGTTTCAGACAGGCAAGCAAGGAGGCATTCCTTTTTTTACCTTATTTGCATGTTAAATTTCTGTTTTTCCGTCACTACTTCATTTTCTGTCATTCTTTCCCCACTGTGACTTTCAGTTTTCCACCTGGCTACACCAAACCCACCCGAGCTTCAGCTGTGTTTATAAAGACTCATCTGAGCTTTAGTACTGTAGCAGATTCTGTGCCTGCTTCATGTTTCACCGCTGTGGAGATACCCACCCTGGTGCTGATCCATCCGGTCTGTGGACTGCCAGAGAGACGTCTGTATATTGTACATGACTTGCACCACTAATGCATGAGAGTCTTTGTGGACTTGTGGTTCTGTACCGGAAGTGAGAGAATGGAAACTGTACAGGCCTGTTAGAATGAAGCCATTCTTGGACTGGATGAAAAATGTTTTGTATGTTATATGCAAGAGTTGCTTAAGACTTCAACATAACTGACTGAAGATCTAAAATAAGGTTATGGTGACGGAGAGACATTTAATTACAATACAACATACATAGGGACTAAAAACAGCCCTGTGCTGTTTCATACAAAATGTAAAACATGGCATAAAAATATAAGTTCAAAAAGACATAAATTACCCTGTGTTTATATGGATAAGCCTGCTATTTTGGGCTGGTCATACATAATTCATATGATGTGTTGGGCAGAGAGTGGCTGACTAACTCAGTGCCATGCCATGTGTGTTCCAGAATATTCACTTTTCATTTACATCAAATGCTTGAGCATGTACATGTGCGTAAGAAAGTTGTAAATGTTTCCAAAAGAAAAAAAAAGATTTGATATTGCCAAATACTTATGTTTTGTACTGTAGATTATATAGTTTTAATGTACAGAAAACACTGGAATGCGATTTGTGATCATGTCTTCCTAATGTAAATTATATTATAATTTTCCAGTTACAGTTTCTACTTCCTGTGGGAATACCGTAAAATCTGTGGCTTATTGCTGCTACAGACGCACACGTTTATCTGTACTAATAAATTTTGAAAGGAAAACGTAACATTGCATTTAATACATCAAGAGCTTTTTTTTTTTTTTTTTTACAATTTATATAAAAACATGTTCATCTCCCAGAATGCCTGGATGTGAGCAGGATTCTGTGTGGAGATTTGTTTTCTGCTTTTTGTCCAGAATGCTAACAAAAATAAAATGTTTTGTTGTCCCTCTGGAAACGGAGATCATATTTTTGCCTCTTTCATAGATGCTAAAACAAAAACAGACTGATTTCTGGGCATGGTGTGTGTGTTCTGTGTGAACAAACATGGCAGGTTGGTCTTTGGCTGTTCTGTTAGCATGATCAGGCCTGTTGCTCATAAAAACAGACTTTCCCCTCCACAGACCTCAGAAATCCAGTTTATGTGACTAAGACATTAAGCAGCATTACTGGCTAGTGAATAAATCATTATTCATATTGGGAAGGAAATGACATGGCATTTGATGGAACATGAAAATTCTGATCGAGAGATGGAGGATTAGAGTTATGATTTTGGCAACCACAGGGTGTATTTGTTTCTGCAGTTTTATAGACCATTTGGATCAAGTCTGTTCTTCTAGGATATTGGTTCATAAAACCAGAGTCACCTGCTGATAGATCAATTGTCTTTTCAAAATACAAGACCGAGCAAAAACAACTTACTCCATGAGGATTATCTGAAATCGGTTCCAGAATTCTTCCACTCCAAATACTTGTTTTTAGGTCAAGTTTGTTTTGTTTGTATTGCATCTAAAGCTAAAATGACTATCAACACAGATAAAGAGGGCCAGAGTGTCTGTCTTAAAGGAGCAGCAGCTCTCTGAACAGAACACAACACACAATAAAGGGAGTCTGTGGCCCTTTAAATAAGTGGCAGAACTTTTTAACATCCCAGTTCTGGGTAAACGGGGCTCTCCCACAAGTCTACTGCCCCCAACACACTCCACACAAAATACTTGGAGGAAAAATACCATGTTTATTTTTTTTATCTAAATAGTTTTATCACAGGAGCTTAACCTTAGCAAAAAACACAATAGTTCCCAATGTCTTCAGTTTATCTATTCCCTTGTCAGTTCTCCCCCTCCTTCTTTCTGATTTCATACTCCTTTTCTCTCTTTCTCTCTTTCTCTCTTTCTCTCTTTCTCTCTTTCTCTCTTTCTCTCTTTCTCTCTTTCTCTCTTTCTCTCTTTCTCTCTTTCTCTCGTCAGCTGGCGCTGCGTGTTCAGCTCCTCCAGCCTTCACCCAGAATCCCAACAGCAGCACCTGCAGGCTTTATTTTCTCTCCACAGGTGCTGCAAATGATCACTGGATCAGTCTGATTGGTTGATCAGGCCTCAACCGCTTAACAAGACTTTCCGCTGCTACCTAAACTGATGTAAAACCAGGCAAGCATGTTATAAGTGGTTGATCGATTTAAACTCATTCTGTTCTTAACACAAATGAAGTATTGACCATTTGTCAGGTTCATAACTCAACTGATAGAAAATTCATTGATAGAAAATCACACAAATCAAGGTTTTAACCTGCATTTAGACATGTATAAAATGTTTGCAATATGGTTGTAAAACTGCAAATCTATCACTATCAGTGTTTACAGAAGGTGAAGAACCTCATTTTGCTGACCATCTGTTAAGGAGAAAACAGAACAGGCTCTAATTAGTACCCTATTCATATAGTGTCACCTTCCAAGACACTGCGATTGTTCCACAGATAAGCAAACAGCAAATGAAGGCCACTCAGAGGACTTTTATTTTGGAAAATGAAAAGTCAACACAATAAACTAAAATTAATTCAAGGCCTGTGTACAACATGAGCAGGAGTTTTCCATGAATGCATCTAGTGTTCCGCAGTAAACACAAGGGTCGGGGTGAACAGATGACAATGTTAGTGATACACACTGGTCTCACTTTCACAGCGCAGACGTCATCCTCTTTATCAACCGAGAGGAAAATCAAACTCACTCGAGTGTCAGAACTCGGGCCAGCTCTGCGATCGGACTTTTGAAAACAGGAAGAGTACTAAAGCAAAACTAAAGGAGTTATTGTTGTCTAAGAACCAGAGGTAATCATACAGACTAAATAGATCTGATTTGTTATTCATTCTTGTAAGGTCACTTTAAATAAAGTGACAATCACTTTGAAATTACTAGGAAATGTTTCGGATCTGAAGATTCTTGTTTCTGACAGCAGCACAGATGGATGGGCCAGTGATCCACTGAGATGAGCTTACAGCAGGACCATGTTTTCTCCTGTTCAGATGAAAGCAATGACGATTTTTCAATTAGAACCCGAGATGAAACTCTTCCTGGGTGTTTTCTTACTGTTTCCAAGAGGCTGAGTTTTATTAAAACAAAACAAAACTCCATATAGATTTCTTTTCATTACGTATATAAAGGTCACATTTAGAAACTGTCTTGGAATTTTTATTATCAGGCTTTTATTATTACTGCTACTTTTCAAATGCCTTTTATGTATATTTTTATAGTGCTTACATCTGTATTAAAGCTACAATCCGTAACTTTTTTATGGTTAAAAATGAACAAAAATCAGTTATTCAACAAATACATAACATCTGTGTTCAGGGGTACAAACTTATCAGGGGTCAGCTTACCCCTGATAAGTTTACATTTACGTTATGCTTTTAGCAAATACTTTAATCAAACCAATTTGGCATTTAGCATATACATTCTTTATCAGTACGTGTGTTCCCTGGAAATCAAACCCACAACCTTTGTGCTGCTAACACATTGATCTACAATCAGAGCTAGAGGAACACCCAGTGATAAAGATTTATGATTCAGGCTGTCAGGCCTGCTTTCATGAGAAATGTATGTTTGACTTTATTCATTGGGGTGGTTAGATCACATCTGTAAACAGAAAGAAGACCTGCCTACTAAATTGCATGTTTTTGCTGGAAATCATTATTTTAAACTTACCGTTATGAATGGAATTACAATACATACAAAAACACATTAAAATACAATAAGTACAAACATGAAAGATGTGCTAGAATCATTTATAAATCATGTCTGTGTACAGTTATATATATCCAAACCTCTCGTGTCATGACCAAGAAAAGGCCTTACATATTTGCATATACAGTTTCTTTCAAGAATACCAGAAAGGACTGTTACATAACAGAATCGGTAAAGCACTGCTTACATGGCAAAAACTCACAGAAATTGTATTGAAAATGCATAACCACATGTCTAACAGTAAACAGTAGTTCTCAAGTAACACACAAACATTTTGGTAAGATTACATATGAATGCATCAACAATAATACCAGCTTCGCATGTCTGTCTTTAAACTCTCCTGAATACCTTCCTCATAGACTTCCACTGTAAGTGCATTACTGTAAACATCATTTTTGTTTGTTTGTACTGAGCCCCGAACATTCCCTTAAGCTCATCTGTATATTTAATTAAATTCAGATTTATTTATAAAGCACATTTCATAATAAGTTGTTTCAAACCAGTTAAAAAAAGAAAACAGAATCTGAAATAGCCCAGTAGCAAGGAAACATTTGTGTGGTGAGGAAAAATCCCTATGATTTTTGCGTAAGAGAAAAACCCTGGAAGTAACCAAGACTCATCAGAGGGAGACTGTGTGTGTGAAGTCCATTGTTTAAAACAGGGTTTTCTAACCATTCACTATCTAGGACTGCCAAAGCCCTCTGAGGTGTCACCATGCCTCCTTTATTTTAAGGTGACTGATTGCAATTTTGCTTGTATCCTTAATAAAATAAAATAATAAATAATAATAATCAATCAAATTTGATTGTATAATTCTATATTATACAAAATAATAGGCTATATAGAAGAAAATACCAGAAAATGCAAAGTCTTCATGAAAAAACCTGTGCCCTTACTCCTGGAAGTTATGTAAAGTCAGCCAATCAGATTAATGCTTTCTAGGTCGATAAAGTGTTTTTCCACTTTCACATATATTATGCATTAAAAGAAAATGTCACAAACACAATCATCCAGATTGTCTGTTTTATCACAGACTTTTAAATTTTAATCATCCACATAAAAAGAGCTCTCCATGTTCACACATTTCTGTCTAAATCCATTCAGATCAAAGCTCAGCTCATCTGTAGAAGAAACACAGAATGTGATCCTATCAGCAGGACAAACTCAGGAATTCTTCATACTCCTAATCGTGATATGCTAGTTTAATCACAGACACGATCCGTCCACACCCTATGACAGAGTCCATAAATTATTTAACCATTCAGCTACAGAGGTTTCATAAGACTTTAGTTTAACAAAAAGAGAAGGAATACAATACCGTCTCCATGAATGACTCTTCAGTTTCCGACTGCTGGATTTAGTTTCTGCAAATATTTGCTTTGAGTGATTTTTGGAGCTATTGTCTCAGAAGTTGGTTTTGGCTAACGGTGTGTAACCTCAGGGGCTAACACAGATTTTGTTGTGTCTGTAACAACAGCATAAATATGCACTGTTGCAATAATCTCTGTTGTTGGACATATTTTGCAATGTTTTGAAAGCATTAGTTCAAGGTTGCAGCATGTTGTTGATGACCTAAGGAAGATGTTGACCCGTTTGATGCTTTTGACTCATGTGTTAAAAAATAATCAGTCGACCACACACTAAGGCAGAATAAACAAGAAGTCTTCCAGATCTTTTGAGTCGCTTAAAGGGATAGTTCTCTCAAAAATGAAAATTGTCACCATTTAATTGCTTATGTTGTTCTAACCCGTTTTGATTTGTGGAGAAAAGTTGTTAGGAATGTTTAAGCTTCCTTACAATGAAAGTGGATAGGGACTACCCAGCTAACTGGGAACATTCTCAGAAAGTTGGATTACATTCTCTAAATGTTTTCTCAGAAATGTTTTTGCAGTAAAGTTAGCAGAATGTTTTTAATGTTATATATTATATATATATATCAAAAAGGTTTTTCTTAGGTTGTTAGTGGAACATTTTATAATACGTTTATATTTGAATAATGTTAACATTTTAAATGGTCCTAAATTTTACTGTTTCTGTTACTTAATGGAAACATTAGGGAAATGTTCTTACAACCTAAAATTGTTAGCTGGGTAGAAGGTGTGAAGCTCATTAAAAGACATTAAAGCAAAATAAAAGTCTTCTATATGACTAGCGCACTACATTCCAGCCTTCTGAAAATGTGACAGCTTGAAGAACAGCGTAATATGCAGGTTATTATTCAAATATTAAAAATCATAAAACTCTCTAGTTGTAATTGTATGGAAAAAGTGCTACACTGTATAAAAAGTAATATGGAAAGAGTAATAAGAAGACAGAAAGTAATATGGGATTATTAAGACCTGAGGTGAAGTAAAAGATGACAAACTATTTAATTTTGGGGTGAACTAACCCTAAAACATTCTTAACCACCCTTCTAAATGACCATGTCAAACCTAACCATTATCAAATAAAATAATAATTTCAGCCTGCTGGAATTATCGGCTGGACGTTGACCAAAAATTTCAAAAACTTACAGCAAAAACATTGTTGTTACAGAATGATCTGCCAAATGTTCATTGTTAAATCAACCCAGTGTGTGTAATACAGTATCTGGCCAAACAAATCAATCATTTTGTCTGTTCTCGTGTGACTTGTTCTCTGAGAATAAGTCATTCTGATCTGGGCAACGCCAATGGCAGCAAACACACCAGAGTCAGTGTGTTGATAGTCAATATTCAGACCTCCCAACCTGAGTTCTTCTTCCATCCAGAACAGATGCTATCAGCAGCCATTTCAGTCCCATTCTCTCCTGCGACACAGCGCGTCTGCAACACCATCAATAGTTTATCAGGCCAGCGCGTCTGCAGACTGTAAACAGCCAGAGATAAGTGAATAAAGCGGGAGATGAATAATATATGTGAAATTGGCCAAGACTGCTGCTTTTACATCCTCCCCAAACCCATCTGATACCCTCTTTCTTTTCTGACAGGAATCTCCATGAAGATTCAATGGAGTTACAAATGCAGACCTACATAAAGAGATTTAAAATCACCTGCTCTTGTCTCATACAGACAGATGTTTTTATGTGGGGATGTGTAAATCTGAAACGCATGGCAACATATTACTGAAGCAGCATGAAAAAGAGTGTAGAATTTAGGATCAGAATTCATGCCCGTCCAAAAATATCCAGACTCAGTAAGGCAAAGTGTACTATATATTTCTTGTCATTGAAATCTACTTGCCACGAAGTGTCTCAAACAAAACTCTTTGGATTTGGTGCCACTTCCTGAACCTTGATTGTATCTTAAAGCTGGAATGATCTTCCAAACTCCATGAGTTGAAGGACACAAAAACCCAAAAGGATGATCAGAGCCCTGGTCCAAAACAGAAGGGTCTTGTATCAGACTAAATTGGTTTACTCTGCAGTATTGACCAGCTGACTGTACATTATACTACATATTACACGCCTACTTACCAAATAAATGGACATAAAGATATTGATTTGAGCTGAAAGGATCCTATTAGATTAGAAGCCAAAGAGAGACAGGAAATGAGCACAGCTACAGTGTGTAGGAGCCATAGGTTTACCAGAAGAGTTCAGTTATATAACATTGCTTTGGACAAGAGTCATAATTCAGAAATATCTGACCTCTGAATGCTTCGACTGAGCAATAGGAATCAAATGTAATAAACTATTATTTAACACATTTACTCTTAAAGGTAGGGTAGGCAATTTCAGAGAGCCTAGGAACAGAAAACTAGCTTTGAAAGCAGAAGATCCCGCAGGTATCCCACAAGAGCCTGAAGGTATGCAAATACATGGTTTACAGGCATGTAGGACATCCTATTGTTGCATTTGGACTGAATGCAATGATTGGATGAATGTTTTATTGTCCTTTCCATTTAAATAATAACTATTACTAATGATATTTTACTGTATCTAGATTTTAGCTCATACCTTTGGTGCAATTTTGGAGTTGTTGTTGTTTTGGCTCTCGCGTATGCTTAAGATTAATCACTTATGTTGTAGCATTCCTCATTTGTAAGTCACTTTGGAAAAAAGCGTCTGTTAAATGAATAAATGTAAATGAAAACCAAATGTCATTTCAACACTAATTATTCTGAGTGGTTTAGCTTTTCTTCAGAGTACAGAAGCAAAGGTTTGGAATCGTCCCACTGACTGATCAAACAGCCGAAGCAGTTCAGGACTTTCCACAGACGTTCAGATGCTAAGAAGAAAGTCCCTGCTCTGAGTGTTGTGTTCATTCATGTATTTATGGTAAAGTGAAATCATGCTCAGCGCTCAAGAGAACATGTTGATGCATACAGTGTGTCTTGTAACTTTATACAGTAAATGGAAAAAGACATAAAATCAGTCTGATGAAACGCTGACCTGAGTGAGAATCTTTCAGTATAGTGTCTGAATAAAATGTCTCTGGTTTACTGTGCTGGCTGGTCATCCAGTAATGGCCACAGGAGAGCACCTGGGTAAACAGGTACGTCAGTGTAGTGGGCGTTGTGTTCTGCTAGTACCGAACCATGAGTGCCACCCGGCACACCCTTCGCTCACCCTAACGCAGCACAGCACCGTTTTTTAAACCTCGACTCTGCCTTAGGAATCTAACATTGCATTCTAAGACAACAAACACACCATGACCTCGCATCTCAGCAGACTAAGACTATTTGCTTTCCTCTCCCAGATCTGATCTCACTCTAGTTTTCATTTTCTCTCTTTGTCTTTCCCTTCATATCTCTCTTTATCTCTTGGACTAACTTTGAGTCTAAATATCTGAAATGTTTCTTAAAAACCTCCCCGATTCTTCAGTAGAGACAAAGATCTGACAGCCTCGGGTAATCTGTGTGCCCAGCACGGTCTATGATACATACATGCTTCTCTCCCAGTGACCCAAAGTGCCATTTACCTGCTTGTTTATTTGTATTTGGTTTGAAGGCTTTTCTGGGTCAGTTAGTTCTGAATAAAAATCGAAACCACTCGTATGTTCATAAAGGTACATTTGTGTGCTTTTCATTTAGACTCGGAGATGAACCATTTTGTGAGAATTGTGACGGAAAAATCTGCGCTTCAATGTTTCGATTAAACAAAATGAAAACCAACACAGAAAAACGTCTTGACTTTATTTTACATATGGATCTCAAATTACAGTGAATTCCGCAAAAAAACAACTACTCATTCAAAAAACTGAAAGCTTGAATTAAATATATTTAAGTCAACATTGCCATCTTTGCTCTGAATGTACAGTAACAGAGTCAAGGTGACCTCACCATGGCAGCAGTTGATCGTAACCTCAAAGATCAGTCAGTATTCTGGAATATAGATATTACCATCCCTGTCACAAATAGCAGCACTGCTTTCACAAGTTTGCGTTTTGTTTTGCATGTTGAGTTTCTTTGTCAAGTCAGCTTGTTCCCCAGTTTGGCAAGTCTCAAGATGGTCTCCCAGTCTGACTAAGACCCCTTTAAAACCTGCAAAACAGACCACCAAAACCTGACTAACAACAAGATTGTAAGAACGTTTCCCTTATGTTTCCATTAAGTAAAAAGAAAGTTAAATGTTTTGAATGTTCTAGGAACATTCTAGGAATGTTGTATTAATGTTATTGCTTTATAATATAATAACACTATTCACACATTTTACTTCAGAATATTGTTTTGATATATATAACTTTTAAAAAATGTTCCACTAACATTACTGCAAGAATGTTTTTGATAACTTTTTTTTGTTTTTGAGAGAACTTTTAGAGAATATTAGCCAACATTCTGAGAATTTTCCCTGTTAACTGGGACTAAACAGGTCAGACTGAGAGACCATCGTAGTCACATTAAACCAAGTCTGGTTACCAAGTCTTGTAAAATGATTTATCAGGGTTTTTCTTGTCTCCAGTCTGGGCAGGCTGGGCCTGTATGAAAAGCTTGTGCTGGTATTTACAGCAGGGAATGTTACAGCAGAAAACATGAAGACAGATGAAAGTTTCACAACCCTTTTACATGCATTTATTGAGATTATGAACCGTGCCCGTCCTCTCCTTACAACCATGACTCTGAAGAACTGTAATCCACAAACTCATCTGCCTTGGATAGAACTACATGTAACATTGAAATGATAATTACAGGTGACATCTGTCAGCTCTCGTGAGATCCCATTTTTCCTGAAGCGGTCGCCACATTCGCTCCACGTTTGGCCTGAGCCACAACATGGAAAATTATAACGTAAGCTTAATAAAATACAGAGAATGTGATCTAGCTCTGAGACTTAAGCCAATATACACATTATGAGTCAGTTCAGAAGTTATCTAACACCTTCATCACAGACCACAGTGGATTCAAATCACATGTTACTGGTGTGAATGAAAGCAATCTCTTGAGTTATGAAAATACACATGTTTAAAGGGTGCAATGATTGAGGATTCTCAAAAGCCAACACTGATGAACTAACATCTATCCAATCTTCAGCTGAGGTCATTCTGTGGTAAAAGCTAACAGGGATGGAAATGAAGCATCATTTACTGAACCACACATATGGCTCATTACCCTTCAGTGAGTATTCTGCATAGTGGGCTATTTATTCCCATAAACTGGTTTAAAATGAATAAAATATAGCAACACTTTTACAATAAGGTTCTATGTGTTAACGTGACTTAACTACCTTAGTTAACGTGAATTTACAATTAGCAATACATTTACAGCATTTATTAATGTTAGTTGATGTTAATTTCAACATTTACTAATACTTCAAAGCAAGTTCTGTTAAAATACTTTTCTTAAAATCAGAAGTGTCTGTTAACATAGTCGAAAATAACATGTATAATAATCATTTTGCGTTAAGCTTAATAAATTTTAAAGATTCATTTTAGTTCATATTAGCTAATGTATTTACTAATGTTAAGGAATAGAATCTTATTATAAAGTGTTACCCAAAATATTATAATTAACAAAAATAAATAAACATTACAGAAGTCAGCGTGTAAGGTGGAAAACCAAAAACATTTAGAACAAATAAACAAAATATAAAATTCGATATGTTCTTGACTGAAAGCTACAGTCTGGCTTTAGAAGACTTACAACATAGCAAATATAATAATTAATGTTGTAAAGAAATGTTTAATGAATATTCAGTACCTGCTTTTATTTCTGTAGTGTAAATCTCATGGTAACATGTTAAGGTCACATTTTACTCAAAAATCAAAAGATGAAAAGTTTCCAGAAAAGAAATGTTCTTTTTTGTAATTCTCTGCGTTCTTTCTCATTAGGTTCTCTTTACTGTAACTATAGTTAAATGATTATAATACATACTTTAATTATAAAATCAACCTAGTTAAAGACATTACAACAAATGCTACCATGATGTATAAATACTTTATGATTAATAACATTATTTTCACATTACAGTAATAATAATTTTGAGCCAAACCTGCTTAATTGTCATTAAAATGTTATATTACAAAAATAAATTATAAAGGTCCTACAAATACACAATTGCAGTGAAATATGACCCTAATATGTTCTTGACAGGTTTGAGAGATTTATACAACAGCTTTTAAACTCCCAATAGTTTATGACTAAATTATATGAAAAATAAAGGAAAGAAAAGCTTAATTTCGCTGCTTCTACTGTGTGCTATCTGCTAAACTCTGACCAGCGTTTCAGTGTGTTTTGCAACAATCATTCATGCCAAAAACATGCAATGATCCCAACAGCAGTGAGCACTGGTGCGGGTCGAAAATGTTCTGTATGAATCTCTTGTGAGTGTATTATTCAGAGTTCAAGAAACGTAACCTTGCGTGAAACAGATGGCCAGGCATATGCTCTCCTGAAAAACCTGCTAACCCGTCGCTTCCTGGCAAGAGGCGGCAGGGGTCTGAATGCACTAGAACTCAACTGAACCCATGACCGCTTGTTTATGTGCCTGTAACGCTCAGAGAAAGCATCTTACGAAGATCACACCAATTACGCTCATGTCCCAAATCACAGTTGACCAATATGATGAGAAACAGGACTGCAGAGGTCCAAGTATTCGATTAGATTTCTCATTCTAGCGGAAAAGAGAAAGCTTTTTTTTTTTTTATCTTTAATGGCTCTCAACTGGAGGTCTAAGCATTAATTCTACAAGTCTGTTATTGAGCACAATTAAAAACAAGATATTGCAGAAAAAAGGAAAAGCGAAGCCCGTAGAGAGTTCGTTTCATGAGCGTCTCCCTCAGTGTGAAACAGAAAGAACCTCGGAGAAACAGAGAACAAGCAAGGTACAGAGATGTCAGGAGCGGAGAGATTCGCCCTTCATGCCCACAAGCATGCAGTGAAGATGGTGAGGACAGTTAGAACGAGAGGCCAAAGACAGGAAGACCAGAGCTTGGAAGAGGCTGAAGATCTGTTTTCTCCAAAATAAGCCACCTGAGCTGCAGAGAGAAAACAGAGGAGAAAAGACAAGCCAGTCACTATTTTGAACCTGAAGCAACGTCTAATAGTGGAAGAGAAAACAGGAAGAACATGAGGTGAATTAGAAAAAACTGTGATGGCTGACTCAAGGAAATAGTGCTTCATGCTGCCATAGAATAATTTTTGGCTGTATGGTTCCGTAAAGAACCTTTAAAATCTATAGAACCTTTCTGTTCTGTTCAGTTCTTTGTAGTGTGAAAAGGTCCTTTAGACTATAAAAAGTTAAGAAAGAAATTGTTCTTCTGATAACCTTTGGCCGAATGGTTCTTTGAGGAACCAAAAATGTTTCTTCTATGGCATCACTGTGAAGAACCTTTATTTTTAACAGTGTGGCTCTTCCACACCTCTGGAAACTCTTATTTATGTTTAATTTACCCAATTTTAAATAACACATTAGACCCATAGGAACACTATAGAATATAGTAGAATATAGCAGCACATAATCCAACGGTGCTTAATGCATCAGTACTTTCATTGTGTCTTGAATTTTTGTTTTAAAATAATAAGGGACAGTGACGTATAATGACAGGCAAAAGTCAGCAAGTCCTCTTTGCCACTATTTAATAAAGTTGCTGTCAAAGAGAAATAAAGACGTTTTGTGAAATCACACTTTGATTTTTCTATGTACATTAAAGGGGAATCACAAACACAGGAGTGAATTCAAACTGTAAGACATAAAACAGACTGTGAAATGTGAGCTTTTCTCAGGGACTTCTGACTGCTCCAGAACATCAATCCCCATTAATCATCTGGCTTTAGTTTCAACTCACCTACACATGCTGTACCCTCATCATTAGGCTCATATCCCTGGTTACACCTCTTGTTTGCACGGCACTTGTAGCTCCCGTAGGTGTTTGTGCAGACGGGCCGCTCATGGGGACAGACAGACGGAAACTGTGTGCACTCGTCTCGATCTGGAGGGGACATGAATCTTGGGATTAAATGTGAACTACACAGAACTTCAGTCACACTGTTTTGGAACTGCCAATCAGATGTATCACATCGCATTATCATTCAGTGTGTTACAGACTGAATAAGGTTGCTATTTCTCCTCTATGCTCTGGTTACCATAGGCACTGTTTAAAAACAAGATGTCTTGTTGTGTACTGCCTACATTGACAGCAACCTAATTGACAATCAACCTCTGAGTGACCGATTTGGTGCGCTCTACATAGGCAACAACTTGTGTTCCTCATGAAAAGCATATGGGAGACGTGATGATTGGTTTAAACATGTTGCTAAGATAACAATGTGATTATCAAACAATGTGAATTTAAATATGTGGCACACACGCATTTTGGGTCAAATTACTAAAGAGAAGAATCAAACTTTTACAAACTTTCATTTGGCTGCAGTGTGTATGTGTTCAGAACTGGATTAAGAATTTAGAGGAGTGACAACTGTATTTGGCTGCAGTGTATACAGGCCTTATTACAGAATTCAAAAATGCATACCTGTGCAACGACCATTTTCATTGACCTCAAACCCTGGTCCACACTGCACAAAAAAAAGCATTGGGTGACTAAAACAATTATATCTTTTAAAGAGAGAACGCATGAGGAAGCCAGACAGGGTGTGTACCTCAATCTCCACAGCTGGGGTCACTTCCTCTTCATTTTCAGGGTAATGGATCTCCATAACTTTGTTCATATCGCCGGGTTCCAGCGGCCTGGCCACGGAACGTCCATCTGGCCAGAACACTTCCACACTGGTGGCCACATCTTTCCCTGTCAAGGCAGCAAACAGCAATCCTTTCAAAACTTCATGAACAGTCTGTCTTCAGAACTTCCCCTCAGGCTGAGGAGACATAATGAATGATTTCTTTTCTTAACATACAGCTCTCCATGGAAAAATACCATTCTGAAGAAAAGGCCCTCCCAAGAAGTTTCTCGGCAAAAGCCAGGTTGGAACAGGCTCTGGTCTGGCACAAAGAACGCAGACTCTTAAACAAATGCTCAAGAATGTACTTCGTCTCAGCTGTGGGCAGCTCTGTGAGCATTGAGGCCTGAACATGTCTCATTTGATAGAGGCAAAACTGCTCCCTCATGGCTGCCGGTGTGTGGCGTTCACAGACTACAGAGTTTCTGGCATTGTGGCCACTGAGGTATTAAAACAACGAGCTTCTCATATACCAGACTGATGAAATCCGTCTTTTGTTCAATGCTGAAATAAATACGGAGTTATATAAATGGCACAGTGGATGGAAAGCACTTGGTTTATAAGGGTTTACAGCAACGTCCACTTACTGACTTCTCTCTGGTCTCCAGAAACAATCTGATTGTCTGAGACACAACTGGCTTTACCTCAAAGCAGGACAGTAGTTGACATGGCAGTTAGACGAGACTTTGTCATGGCGTCATGATCTCCTTCCAAGGGAAACAAATGTGGTGGAGGAGAAAGGCAGAGCTTCAAAGGAACAGAAATAAGGAGGGACGGGGTGGGCCGCTAGAAGCTTTTGACCACCTTCCCAGTTCTTAATTAAAGCGACATTTCTTAGGTAAACAGATCCACGGGGCTCCTGGCAGGGCCCAGACTGGCTCAGGTACCTCTTGGGACAAAAAGGATGACATTTCACCAGCGGTTACTGAAGAGCCCGATTAACTGAGCATCTGCTGGACCATCTGATTTTGAGTTTATGGGCTGAATATAGAAAAGATTAAAGTGCAAAGTGTTAGAGTGACTGTGCTTAATAATGCCGATAGCTAATACTGGTGCTCTTTAACCCACAGAAATACCTTAAAGTTGCATGTAAATACTATGGTACATGGGTATGGTAATCATTCAATGCCATGGTATTTATCAAAGTACCAACGTATAGGACAATAAAATAATTTATGAGACTGTTTTAGTGTCTCAATTTCTTCTAGAAATAAATGGGATTTTGTGTGTCACCTATATAGGTTTAAAAAGTCTCAACAATGCATCAAACTATGCTCAAATTTACCAAAATAGTCCAAAATGTTAATCTCTGGCTCAACCAAATGGAAGAATTTTAGAAGAAATATCTGAGCGGGGCCCAGAGTCTAAGACCAAATCATAAAATCTGAAATTTAAAATCCCATTAAAACCTGGAAAACTCACAAAGTTGAAGTACTTCTTGTTTTTAAAGTTCTGTCATAAAATGAAGTAGAAACATGACATTACAGAATAAAAGTCTCTGCACCATTTCAAGGCCACTAATCAAATTAAGTAAATTGGTGACATTGCCTGTGATAATTCCTTTGAACAAAAGGTCAGATTTTGAGTCACAAAAGATGCTCTCTGGAACACGGTCAAATCGTAACATCATGACATGGATCATTAGGTTTTGCTTAAACTTCTGGAATCAATGCCAACTTTCATTAAAGCAAAAGAAGATACTAAAAAGCTAGTATTTCTAGCAGCCTCTGAGCAGCATCATTTTCCTACAGGATGCGATGCCATCACTGTACCAGGGTACCAGCACAGTACGCCTTCATAAATGTTTATTTAGCAGTCCATCAATTTACAAACACTCTGCTAGAAACATCTACGAAATGCAATGCACACGTACACCCATATTTACGAGCCCCCGAGGCGATCGGATAACCACTGATGGCTATTGCTTTGTTTTTCACAGCACATTCAGAATCATCAGAGATTCCAGCTGGCAGCACATTCCCGCCTTAAATCTGTCCGATAGCTCCCAGATGAAGCCATGTGCCGCCAAGCATCTGTAACACGGCCGAGTCCCTGAGGGAATGTCCCGGTCCACTGCCACCGGCCGCTGCACCTGCAGGCTTCTCTCTAGGTCTCCAGTCTATGGATATTCAAGGAACCGGCCTCCACGCGGAGGATCACGTTTCTGCTGTATAACCTTATGAGACCCCCCGTCACCCCCCCAATGAACATGACCTGGAGTTACATCATAATTGTTTCTCTGTAATGAATCAGCAGAGCGAAAACTTGTTTTCCCGCCGCTCAGTGACCCTGAACGTTTCCGAGACTGATTCTGCACAGTGGATGCACTTATGAAATGGATATTTTTCAGGTCTGGTTCATTTCATAGTTATACCTTTCCTAAAGGAATAGTTCAGCAAAAAAAGAAAAAAACAATTCCGTCATTATTCGCTCACACCCTGATCATTCCAAGCCAATGACTTTCTTACATCCACTGAACACAATCATTTTTTATAACTTAATAAATTAATATACGTATTAAAAATTGTAAGTCATTATTTACTTAAAGCTACAAACTGCAATTTCTTCATTAAAAATCAGTTCTTGAGCAAGTACATGACAGATCAGTGTTCAAAATGGTCTGCTTACCCCGATTTACAACGTTTAAGTTTATAATTACTATTTATAATTTGAGCTGTGGGTTCCGATTTCGTGTGAAATGTCAGTTTGGTTAATTTCACTTCAACATACGTAAGAAAAATGTAACCTGCAACATAAATATTATGGATTATATGGATTGCTTGTTCGTGATTTGGCCATAGAGTTCTCTGAGGTGGGTCTGTTCACCCCAAGCTATCACAAATTAGAATGCCAATATAAAGTTGGTTAAACCATTGTTATGATACCTAAATGTAAATCAGTTTAAAGCCTGACATACCCAGTCCTCATTCCCTTTCTTCATATGATAAAAAATGGCCAGGACACTCGTCAAAAGCATTTTCTGAAGAAAGTCATGTGGGTTTATAACAACAGAAGTCCGAGTGTATAATGACAGAATTTATATTTTGGGGCAAACTGTCACTTTAACAATAAACATTTGAAAGAGTATAAGAAATACATACTGTACCTAGCCCAAAATGAGCCACTGGCTCCATCTCACACAAATACCCGGAGCCTCCGTCTATGATGCGCGTGTGGGGGCCGTTTCTCTTGGTGTAAACAATCACTTTGGCGCCACGAGCAAAAGCCCCAAACTGTGTTCGTGGAATCACACGGAGCCATTTATTAGACGAGCCCTACACACGAGAAATCAGCCATGAACACACTCATACATGTATACACAGTGATTTAAAAAACATGTTTTGTTCCTAAACCTACAAAAAACAAACAAATGCCAAATGAACACACTGCTGTAACGTATATCTATACAAGACCCAGAGCAAAGAAAAATCACAAAGGAGATCTCCTTCCCATCTCATATGGCTTCTTCTACACAGCCATGAGATTAAATGGACTCATGCTGAGAACTTTCGCTTGAGAACAAGACCCCAGGAATCGTTCTTATCTTGTCTCCTCTAGTTTCAAAAAGATGTTTCGTTTTACCTCTCCTAAGGAATTTAGAGAAACATCCGAGATATTTTGGACAGGCTAGCAATAGCAAGCTAGTTCTGAAAGCATAAGTTCCCGCCCTGTCTTCGAGCGCTCTCTAAAGCCACGCCTCCTCCAAAACTCACGAAAACGCTGATGATCGAATCAAATGCAATGATTGGACGGACATTTATAGTCCTGCGCCTTACACATATTTATAAATTATATATGTTCTATTTAGACCATTTACTTAGTAATTGCTCTTAGGATGTGAAGAGACCAGCATAACAAAAATGTTTCTGGAACAAATCGCCTACCATGCTTTTAATTCCCATGCAAAACACTGCTGCTATGTAAAGTGTTAGACTCGTGTACAACACGCCCTCACCTGGGTGACTCTGTACACAGAGATGGGCTGAGCTGCACTTTCCCCATGTGTCACCAGCAAATCCAGCTGTCCGTCTCCATCAAAATCAGTCACAGCTGCTCCTGTAACACAGATAAACCTGTTCAGACAGCTGCTGGTCCATTCTCAAAGCTCTTCTGAACACATCTTAGACTTTAGAGTGATTCCAACCTTTAACAAATACAGTGACTTCCTTACAATGATGACTAAGACACAAGTGTATTGCACTCAATATAAAAGTCATCATGCATGGCTATAGGAACACACAAGTCTGGGTTCATAATGCCATCTAGTGGCAGAAAGAGGATAAACAGATGCTAATAGAACAAAGTTTGGTGATGGAATCAACTAGGGTTTCCTAAAGCTGCAATTAGTAACTTTTTTGGTTACAAATGAACAAACTCAGTTATTGAGCAAGTACATGACAGATCAGTGTTCAACACAATCTCCTTACCTCACCCTGATTCACAATGGTAAGATTATAATAATGATTCATAATTTGAGCTGTCTGGTCTGATTTCCCGGTAAATGTCAGTTTGGATACATTTGACTTTAACATACCTAACCGAACTATGCAAAATAACCTGCAATGCTGAGTTTCAAGCAGAGATGGCAGTAGAGAGGCAAAGGATCCAGATTACAGTTTTAATCCAGTTTGGCAATCCTAAATCTTAACATTTGAGATGTCACGCTCAACTAATGAGATGAATTAGGTGTGTTAAATGAGCACTCCATGAGCTCAACTGGCTTATTAATAAACATTTTTCACAATAAATTTTCACCTGTATTTCACCACTCTGAGGTCATACAGAAATAAACGAGGCCAATGATATCGCCAATGTATTTCCAGGAACCGGAAAACAAAAAGCTTCATTTAAAATATTTTTGTCAGGACACACTCCTCAATCTTTCCAAACATTATTACAAAACCTGTGGAACATTTTCAAGGGATTTTAAGGGAGCAATCGTAAATTAACCAGGTCTAAACCTCATGGAATGGTTTTACAAAATACACAGTTCTACATTTTCCAGGAGTACTGGAGTCAAACTCTTCATACCGGTTCCCCGTCCCTCGGGTTCCGCGGCCTCCCCAACGTTCAGCTCCTCAATGTGTGGATCTCCGTGTTCTCTTCGAGCAACTCTGCCACAGTTAAAAAATTAGTTATTCTGGCTTGAGAAAACGCAACACAAAGAGACAGTCAAAGACAGATGTAGAGCGTTATACAACAAGCCTCAAAATGAGATATTCATTTACAAGAGTACAGTTTCATCCAATTAAAACATTCTGAAGCTGGTAGTTCATACTTTATATTTGGATGACTAATAAGGATAACAGGGAGGTTTCTATGGTGATTTTATACAAAACGCTTAAGGCTGAAGTATAGAACTGAAGTCTACATTGTTTGAGTGTGGGATTAGAAATAAGTTCTCCATTTAATGCCACATTCAGTCTTTATATTAGGAAATGTGTGCACAGGGTACGAGACTGACAGAGAAGGAATTTCCTATCAGGTAGACTTGTGGGCTGGGCTGAGTTGTGTTTGTGGTTTGGCCATTGGACATTTGGCTTGTTGTGTTGCTTGGGCTTTCCAGCAAATCCCCAAATTGGAGAATTGGAGAGAGAGAGTTTCCATAATTATTTCCTGCCTTACAATGTAAATGTTAAAGAAATATCTCTGTTACATAATCAAACACTGGGTTTCATTCACTAATAACTGCATACAAGAGAGCTCTTTAGCAGGAAACGTTCAGTGCAAAATGTTACCACAGGTGCA
Organism: Chromobotia macracanthus; assembly: GCA_036877525.1. Classification (NCBI taxonomy): domain Eukaryota; kingdom Metazoa; phylum Chordata; class Actinopteri; order Cypriniformes; family Botiidae; genus Chromobotia; species Chromobotia macracanthus. The sequence goes on along the minus strand of JAZGTH010000070.1, from coordinate 3,355,564 downwards.
TACCCACATTCTGTACATTTTCTTACCCTCGTTTAAACGATGTCGAATCCGCCCGGGTAACTTTTTCAATCCTAGTTTAAATGTCAAATAAAACAAAAACTTAAAATATACGGGCAATAAAACAACTGTCTAACTTTCTGAGTTCTGTGTGAGTAATTGTTTTTCACATTGCAGCACAATATGAAGCTACACAGACCGATATTCTATATTAGAACAAGTAGCTAAGAGACAATTATCCAGCTAACTCAGACAGCTGAGCTAACTAATACCCCTAATAATCCCTGATGTCTAATATCCCATCTGATTCAGTTCATCTGCTTCTCAGGTGTAACAAGTGCTACAACAAGTCTTGAAGGAATCATACTAAGTCTCAACAACAACCCAGCTAACAATTTTAGGTTGTAGTGGAAGTTCTAGAAATGTTTAAATCATCCAGTTTTATAGTTATTGTTTTTTTTATATATATGACATATAACCTTTTAAAGTTCTACAGACATTATAGCAAGAACTTTGAGAGAACTTTAGAGAACATTAATCAATGTTCTGAGAACGTTCCCTGTTAGCTGGGAATCTGACATCACCTATGTAACTAGGTGAGAACGGACACTTTACATACACATGGTCACTGAAAGTTTTTTCACAATTCCTGACGTAACAGTAGCCCAGTGAGGTCATTATCAGTACAAAAACTTATGTTTGACTGATGCAGTGAAGACAAAATGATCTGAGTTTGCATACTGTATTTGAGCAGTGTAACAAACCACTTCCTGTTTTGAAGATCAGGCTTACAATATGTACAACAGATGTATGCTAAAATATTTGAAATTGTCTTGATGGTCTGATGGGTTTATATTGTGGGTCCCTCCCTGATCTTTGAATAAAGCCATCCTCAAAACAAGTTAAAACATGATAAACCACTTTATATAAACCTACATGTGATCGGCTGCATTGTTCCTTGTCCATTCAGTTGTTTCATTTAAAACTATAACATATATTAATAAATCTAAAGTAATAGTTCACCCAAAAACAAAATATTCTGTCCTCTTTGACTCACTCATGTTTTTCCAAATCTGTACAACTTCTTTCATCCGTGGAACACAAGGAGAAATTCTGAACAAATGTTGACACTTCTCTGTTGTCAATGAAAATGAATGGAGACTGCCCAGCTAAAAATTTTAGGCTGTAAGAAACATTTTCCTAACATTTCCACTAGTAAAAAATAGTTTAAAAAATGTTCTAGGAACATTCAAATCATCCAGTTTTTTTTTAGATTTCAGTATTAATGTTATTGTTTGGTTATAAGAACACTATTCAAGCATTTATAAAATGTTCCACTAACAACTTTGGAATACCATTTTTAATATATCCAATATAGAGAGTTTAAAAAATGCTCTAGTAACGTTACTGCAAGAAAGTTTTTGATTACTTTAATATAACTTTTAGAGAATGTTAGCCAACGTTCTGAGAACATTCACTGTTAGCTGGCTGGCAGTCACTAATAGCCTGTCTAACATTTTATATCCTTCCATCTCATTCCATCCTAGTGTTCCACTGAAGGACAGTTTGTAAGTCAATGATGAGAGAACTTTCATTTTTGGGTAAACAATAACTGAAATGTCCTAATATACCTGAAGAGTCTGTTGGCTGATGGACCTCTGTAAGCAATGTTGTTGAAAAAGACTTCCAGTTCGTTGTCGTTGTCAAAGTCGGCTGCGATGACCGTTCGAACCGGAGATGGCATGGAGAACTTCTGCGTGGCGATGTCCTGATACAGAGAAAACAAGGATATCAGTATATCAGATGGGCACAGTGGCACTGGGTCTTTTATATAGAGCTTTATCTACAAAGTTGAGCAGATAAGTTATTGTATACGAGACTTATGTGGAGTTCTCACATTTTTCTCAATGTACCAACTCAGATGCTTATCCTAAAATTCTTTAGAATTAAATATGAAGATACTCAAAAGGAGACAATTGTGACATTCTGTAAAACTATAACAATATCTTTAATATTGACAGAGTAACACCATGTCAAAGATTAAAATCATAGTGAAATTAATGACTGAAATCAAACTTTGATGCTCCTAATCTCATGACTAGATTATGAGACTTTAGCCTTGATTCCACAGACAGGGTCACAACTGCTGACATACAGAAAGCTTTCTCAGCAATACAATTAACGTGAACAGCATTTCTAGGGAACACACAAACTTACACCTTGAAAGCTGTATACTTCACTTCGGATAAAATAATTTACAAGAATGAGAATGAATATTAAAGTACATAAAAGTACATATCAGTTTTAAGAGTTGAAAATTTAGATCTGTGAAATCCAATCTATGGGACTGAGCTGGAGGTAAATCAAAGCCCACAACGAGAAGTCGAGAAAAGTATCCACTATCTCCACACTTCAGCAGTGCAGCAACGAGTCATGGAAGAGTTATTGAGCATGTCTGCACCCTCTCAAGTATTAACCCCAATTTTAATTATAGGGCTCATAAAGCTTGCAGGAGAAAGCCCAGAGTGACCTTCTGCTGTCTGGTTGAAGGAGAGGTGATGACCATCCCTGGACAGGAACCAGAAGAGGAGCGACAGAAAGTCAAAACGAATCATTTGCGTTTGGTTGTCAGCGAGAAAGAGACAGCCTCAGGAAATGAATTATACCAGACAGACAGACAGACAGACGGATGAATGGATTAGCACCTCCCACAAAAAAATTCACACCCAGCTAACAATGTCAGGTTGTAAGAATGTTTCCCTAACATTTCCCTAAAATTGTTAAAACTGTTGTTTTGAAAGTTTTAGGATTGTTCAAAACGTCCAGATTTATAGATGTTGTATTAACATTATTGCTTGGTTATTTAAACTTTTTTTAAATTCTGTAATGTTTATAAAACATTCCACCAACAACTTATATATATATATATATAACGTTTTTGATATAAATAATATATAATGTTAAAAACTGTTCTAGTAATGGTACTGCAAGAATGTTTTTTGACAACTGAAAGAACGTGTAGAGAATGTTAGCCAATTCTGAAAATGTCCTGTTAGCTGGGCAGTCCCAGAATAAGACATTAAAAATCTGGTCGCCCTAATTAAGACGAACATGTACTTTAATGCTAGCTGCCGTGCTTGTTCAGTCAGGGTCTAATTAACACAAAAGAGCATCTTAATCACATTGCAGTAATAATGGCAAAGGTCACCATAACCCCTGGTGCATTTTACCTGTACAGATTCTCCTGTAAGCGCTCCCACGAGACATTAACCCAACAACTGACCCCCATAAAACAGCTTCCACTGACATTTATCTCTCTGCTAAAGGAGCCAATCACTGCTCTTAAAACAGAGATCACACTGATGTCAGATGAGATTTTCACACGCTATTCTTGCTCCATCCATAACAGCAAATACCCACTTCAGTCAATACAATTATCTGACACACTCCGGTGACATATGTGTGATCATGAATATTCAGATATATGGCTACAGATACATGAATATTCATGTCTAACTGGAAAATAAACAGACAAGGGTTTGGGTTCATCATTTGTTTCCCTTTTTATGTTTTCTAATACAGCCATATACGACTGATAGTTCTTACCCAGCTAACAATTTTAGGTCGTAAGAACGGTTCTCTAATGTTTCCCTTAAGTAACAAAAATGTTCTAGGAATGTAAAGTTTTAGACGTTGTATTATTACTGCTTTCAATCAAACATCGTTTTAAATTCTTTAATTATAATTAAAAACTTTTTAAATATCATTAAATAAAATGACATGTGTAACGTTAAAAAAACTCTACTAACATTACTGCAAGAACACTGAGAGAAGTTTTAAAGAACATTAGCCAATGTTCCGGAAATGTTCCCTGTTAGCTGGCATACCACTTATCCTTTGCAGGGTCACAGGAGCCTGGATCAGATCTCGGGCCGCAGGAGGGGAAACACCACGAGTGAATTTCAGGGACAATAGAGACGTTTTTAGGTCTTATTGTCACTAATTATAATCACTCTGCTCTACCAGCTGAAACGAGGGTCAGGTCGCAATGCAAACAATAAAACGCTGATTACAGAATAATTGAATACTGTAATCAGCCAGCAGATGTTATTATTTTATCTCCTGTGTCTTCTGTCAGAAGAATTTAATTACATAGCTCAAGAGGAAGAGAGCATGACTTGCTCTGCGTGAGAACATTTATCACTCGAAGATGAAAAGTGAATTATTCATTTCTAATAAAAACAAGAAACTCGTAGGGACCGTTTACACGAAAACGTTTTTAACTAAAAACAGGAAACTATTTATGCATTTTGGTCGTTCATTTAAAATTGTTTTTAAAAACAATACCATTTTCGTCTCTGTGTAAACTCAAAACACATTCGTAAATACAATCACGTCATGTGTATGCATATTACAAGTCCCTCTGGTGACATTGCCAGCTACTGGCCTGCCATGCATAATACAGTGTTTTTAGTCAATTTGCGGATACATGTGAATAGGGATTGTTTTGACAATGTTGTCATTGGCATGAAAAAACGTGTAGGGAAAAACTTCAGTTGCTTAGTACACTGTTGTCGCGTAAACGTAAAAAAATTGCAATTTTTACAAACCGTACCTTAAACCTTTGCTTGCGATGGTTGCCAAGCTGTAGAAACAGGCGATGAGGCCCATTCCAGTTTCCATAGACAATATCTGTCTTCCCGTCCCGGTTAAAATCTGCTAATGCCACTCCGCGGCCGTGCTGCATCGGGTCGTCGACTCCTGTGAGAACAAAAAAAACCATACTCCCTTACTTCCTGTGTGCTGTTAAAAGGATTTACGCTTATCAAATTTAGCTCATAAAACAAAATCATAAAGAAATGACAGCTCTCTCTCACCTGCCTGTGCAGCCACATCTGTAAACGTACCGTCTCCGTTGTTGCGGAACAGGAAGTTGGGGCCATACTCATTGTCGCAGAATATGTCAGGCAGGTACTGACTTACGATCGGACCCACCACAACCCCCCGTCCCCCTAAACACAGAAGACAGAGAAGGCCATCATCACCACACGCACAGCAGAAATCATTAGTGTCTTTCCAGCTCATTTCCTCGACACCGGCTCTCTGCTGCTTCTGCTGACACAGACTCTGGCTGCTCACAGTCACATTACAAAGAGTGTGAACATATGCATTTACCGGCTCTCCTCCATCACATCTCATGCACCAGTCACAGCTCTTACTGCTGCATTTCAGCATGACCTCTAGCTGAGTTACAGCAGTGCAATCAGGCCTTTCTTAGGCTGTGTGTTCATTTACATTTATGCATTTGGCAGACACTTTTATCCAAAGCAACTTACAGTACATTCAAGTTACACATTTTTTCAGTACTTGTGCTCCCTGGGAATCAAACTCAACGCAGTACCAACGCTCTACCAACCGAGCCACAGGAACACGTTCACCAACACGTGAACGTGTTCTTTCAGTTGTTTGCAATAGAAGTACCAGATATTAAAAAAAGCAGCTAGCCAGGACCTGAGCATTTTTTTCCGGTTGCAGAGCTGAAAAATGTTCAACATTGGGGTGAAATGCCACCCTTGTCACTGTCACTTTTTATTTAACTGTCCAATCACAGCAGAGGAGGGGTGGGACAAATACTACATCGACCAACCATTACATTCTACTTGTACAACAACTGATCCACAATGGAGAAGTCATTATTGCTGGTCCCCAGAGATACATGAATCCGTGATACATGAAACCTTGTGTCAACATCTTTAAATTCAGTAATTATTGATAATCTACACCGTAAAAAAACTTTGCTGCCTTAAAATTTTAAGTATAATCAATGTGGCTGCACAAGTCATTTCAACTTACTCTTTGTAATCTTGACTGGTCTTGCGTTGCTATAACTTATTACAAATAGTTTAAATAAGTTATAAGTTACACTAGTCAGTGTACTAGTCAGTATTTAAGTTGAAATGACTTGTAAAGCCAAGTTGATTAAATATTAAAAAAGTTTTTTGACAGTGTATCTGTGAAATCAAATGACAATAACACAATTCTGAAAGCAAAACAGAGCACCTTGGTGCAGTCTTTAGGCTGAATATAAACATGATATTTCTCATTGCTCACATTCACAAATTTTCAGCGTGTTGTATCATTGTTGTTGTTTTTTTAACAGACCCAATGTAAAAGAGGCCAACCCTATGTCTGATATTCTTTTATAATATTCTGGTATTAATACATCTCAGGTTCATACTCCAATATTTTCCTTTTGACCTGTTTTATCGTGTATCCTCATGTCTGTGACACAAACCTGTTTTGTGTGGAAGTTTAATCATAAAGGTTGGGGGTTTGTTCAAATCTCAAGCATGAGCAATTGTTTAATTCAGAAAACTCTCAAAAAAGTGAACTGAGAAACTGACGGTACACTTCAGGGAAACCCTCCCGTCTGATCGCTAGGTATCTTCTGCCTCATTCCCCTCACACCATCCACGCGACTGCCTTCCCTGAAGCAGCTCTGACAGGAGGTCCAGCCCAGCTCCCCCCACTGTGATTAATGGAACGGTTGCTTCATTGAGTTAGTCAGAGCTGAAATACGTCTCGGTTGTCCTTGTGCCTTCACATGACTTTCAGCGCAGTAAACAGCTGAGTGCGCCAAAACCTCCGCCTCTTTATTCCGCGCTGCCTTCCAGGGCTCTGAACTCTCTATTACTGGCTGCTTTAGCTGATAAACACTGTCTATAACTCAGTGATTCAAAGCTGATATGAGCACTGAGGTTCACTGTAAATCAGCCACAAGGCAAAAAAACCTCTGACCCTACAGCTCATGGCCGTTAAAGACTCATGGGTAATATATTCACTGGCAGCATTGTGTGCTCAGGCCTGTTTAAACATTGTGTATCTGCCACATATTCAAAGGGTAAAAAAAAATCTAGGATTTGGCTTATTCAATTTGAATGGAAATTCCCTTCCTATGCCAATTAGATTGTCTGTCAAGTTTTTCATAATTATCCATGCCATATTTACAATAACATTTTATAATTTAGAACCTTTATCAAAGCAGCAATCTGTAACTTTCACCTCTCTTCGCCATCTGTGTTTGAAACATAAAATTGCAGGTTACTTCCAGTATTTTCCATTACGCATGTTGAAATTTCCCAGAAAACATGACCCGACAGCTATAATTATAATATACATTATAATCTTTCCATTGTGAATCGGATTAGGGATAATTAGACCTCTGTGACTTATGTACTTGCACAATAAAATGATTTTTATATATTTTTATATATATAATATTTACTTTGTTTGATCAAAAAGTTACAGATTGTAGCTAGTAACCCAAAAACCAACAACATTTTCTATTCCACAGCAGAAATGCTATCTGCGTAAAGAGAAAGAGACAGATGCAAGATATAAAACAGGACTCACACACGCACAAATATTCACATACACACACACCTGTGAACTTGTTGACTCCAGCTTGCTCAGCCATATTTGACAGCGCAATGATCCCCTTGGACGGGTCACTAGAACTTTCGTCCATCTCAATCAGAGCATGCGGGCCTACAGTCCCACTGGCATAGTTGGCAATGTAGATGGAATAACGTCCTGTTCCCTGAAAGAAGAAATGATGAAGAGTTTGACTTTAAAGTGACAATAACCCATAACATTATTAGGCTGTTTACCTAATTTTTCATTAAATAATAAAAACGTTCCAAGAACATTAAAAACATCCAATTTTTATATATATATATATATATTTAAAAAGTTCTACTGATGTTACTACAAGAACGTTTTTACTTTTACTACAAGAACATTATAGTAACATTAACGCTGTAAATGTCATATAAAGACCAATACAACAGAGATCTTCTGAAAGTTCTACTGAACAGTATCCCACAATTCCACATAATGCAAGCACGACACACACACACGCAATATACACATGACCACGCATACATACATACACTCACACACGCATATTTCAGCTGCCTCCCCTCGGATATTAATTTCACACCCCATTATCAGACAGATTCCCTGTGGATATGAAGTCAGTGAGGTAGCCAAGCAAATGAACTTACGCACACAGTTTCAATAAAGACACCCACGATCCAACAGGATGGAAATGACGAAATAAAAAAATATATACATAAGTATATAAATATCAGCAGCTCGTGACCAGAATCCTAATGAGGCACAACAATGAAAATGTCAAATGCTCACTGGTTTTCACACAACTGCCAACTCAGGTCAGAAAACACAGATTAAAGAATAATGCAGTTAGCTGCCCCAATCTGTAACAGCAGTTTGGGTTTTAATGTCACAATTTTAATGGTTTTCATGCTCTGTTCATCAACAAAAAAATGAGATTTACTGGGATTTTGCCTGTAACGTCATCCTGTTACAATCTAGTAGTGAAACATAGCTGAATTTTCTTTTTAAATGCAAGCAAAACTGTACAAGACTGCATTGACTGTGAGGACACAATACTGCAATTTTAACAAAAGCAAGTTTAAAAAATATATATGTATAAAACCTAAAAAAAAAACTAAGTTTAAAAAGAAAGAAAAAATTAAATTATAGATTTATATCCTTTTTTTCACCTTTACCTGCTAAACAGAGGTAAATCTTATTAGTACCCATTTTCCTACCGTCACAAAAACGTTAAAAATATTGTTTTTAACATTCAAAACATTCAGTTTTTTAGACATTGTATTAACATTACTGCTTGTTATAAGAATGTTATTCAAACACTTACTTCTGTAATGTTTTTAAACTATGAATAACATTTTTGAAACACACAACATATAATGTACAAAAATATTGAACTGAAGTTACTGCAAGAACGATTTTGATAACCTCTAGAGAATGTTAACCAACGTTCTTGTTAGCTGGGTATCTGGTTAATTATATCACTTTTCCCTAAGAATGATCCGGTACAGTTACAGCAGAACATTCCACTGGAGGAACACTACAGGAACACTGATGGTTTAAATAATATATATATATATATATATAATCTCATAAAGATCAATTTTGGCTTTCAGAGCTAGTAGACATGGACTAAGTAACCTATGGAGGACATAGTGATATTTGTATTATCACTTGTGGGTTTGAACAACATCCATTCAGCTCTCATTTCAGAGCTGTATAAACTTAATTGACCATCTCTGAAGTTCAGGTTTCATACCACTCGGTTGGCTCCATTTATGTGGCTTCTTAATTTCAGTACCATTTAACTGTTTACATACTTATAAAAAGCTAACAAACTAGAAGCTAAACTTTGCACTAACGTTTCTTAAACCACAGGGAAAAATTCCAGAACCTCCAGTAATCTTCAGATAATCACTTTCTCCTGCAGATAGGTGAATGTGAGAATCAATCCATCTTCTTAAAGGAAAAAGCTCATGTGTCTTCCTGTCCACTTCGAAGTGACAGATGATAGTGCTTTATTTTCAAGGGAAGAAAACTATACAACGCATTTAAATATTAACATCTTTAAAGCTGAAGGGAATATATGGGTAAATAACTGCTGGGTAAATATATAGGTACTGCTGGGGAATATATGGGTAAATAGTTGCATGAAAATAACCATCTTAGACCAGCATGAACTTAGCTGGTGAAGCTGGCTGACCAACATCCTACCTAACAAATTTGGGTTGTAAGAAGGTTTTCCTAACATTTCCGTTAAGTAACGATGCTAAAAACGTTAAAGTTCTATGAACATTCAAAACGCACAGTTTTTAGACGTCGTATTAACATTATTGCTTGGTTAACTACTTAAGAATAATGTTAAATATGATATATAACAGTAAAAAAAACAATCTACTAACGTTACTGCAAAAACGTTTTTGATAACTTTGAGAGAACGTTACCAAACATTCTAAGAAAGTTGCCTGTTATCTGGGATGATATTAGGTGAAGCTGGATTACCAAGCACACCACCAACCCATGCTGAAGAACAGCAGCCAACATTTACAGTAGCTTGACTAGCCATGTTATTTTTTTTAGCAGAGGGAACATATGAATTTCTGCATCTTCATGTTTGTCATCTGACACCACTGTGACCTTGTACTGTGAACTAGCTCAGAATAAATCAAAATACCCGTGATTAGAAGGGGAGTTCAACCATCTTCACCGGCAGCTGCTTTCTACAGCTAACTTTCCAGAAAGCCTTTTGGAAATCGACTTGTGTATAACATCCACTAATAGGGCAATTTTTCTGGTCCAACTTTAATTCCATGAAGACCAAACACGTTTTGTTTTGTTTCCCTCCAAAACGTATTAACAGTCTGATCTTAAATCATTTAAATCATAAAATCATTTCTGAAGGATTTTTAAGGAGCACCATCTCACTACCATCAGCCCGGTCAAATGACTGCAGATGAAAAAATCCATTTCAATCCCTCGCCGGCTCTTCTCCAGGAGCGCTGAGCATCCTTCACCGTTGACTGCTCCACACAACAGGTCCAGAAATAATTACAGAAATATGCTGTTCAGCTTATTGTGTTTTGGACTAAATACAAATCATTGACATGTTCGGCCATCCATCATGCCGTCCGGGATTAAATGCTGGCGATGTGCGGCCAGACGTGAGGTCCCTGATAACCTCCATGCAGAGAGACAAATTAAAGCTTTTCTTTCCTTCTGATATGTCTCCTTACAAAAAACAAATGAGGCCTTGCGCTTTCTAATTATCACAGCACGCGATTCGCTGTCAGAGACAAATACTGCAGAACGCTGGAAGCGAACAATCTTATTGGCTGGCTGAACGGGGCTGGACTCGCTGCTGACAAACTGTAAGCGATGACCACAGAGGATTCCAAGCTCGTCAGAGTGAAACGATCCGACAGTAACAAGATGTAAAAAGTCCCTGAGCACTCTCAAGGACTCACTTTCCCTCAGATCCAAACAGTGCTGCTGTTCTGCGACTGCACATTTACAAAACATACAAGTCATTCAAAATCCACCAGCTTAGTTGTAAGATACTATACAAATTTCAGTGCAATTATTTTTAATCCATGTCTACTAGCTCCGAAAGCCGAAATTAACCTTTATGAGATACATATATATATTTAAACCATCAGTGTTATTGTAGCTCATCCTGTAGCATTGTGTTGGGTTCGACTCCCAGTAAACACATACTGGTCAAATGTATACCTTGAATAGGCTGTAAATCACATTGGATGAACGCATCTGCCATCATGCATAAATATACATTTCAAATTTACAGTTCCTGGAAACAGACCAACAATACACATGAATCGCTGTTAAGTTGGACACTTAGTTGAGCCGTTACCTTTCTGTCCACACAAGCTACCGATCGGCCGGCCACACGGTTGGCAACATCTCTGTGTTCATTTATCTCATCATTCAGGAGATCCTCGAACCGGCCATTACGAAACTTGAAAAGCTTATCAGTGTACGTCGCTCTACCTGCATGAAGAACAGAGAGATCCCACAGTAAATAAGAGCGTAAATGAAACGGAAATAATCTCCATTTACTTATTATTTAATCAAGAGCCATGGAACTGTTTCATACCTGAGAAGGCATTATTAGTGTTGAGGACGTAAATTTCCTCTTTCCCATCTCCGTCTATGTCACACGCTGTCACCCCGATAGCGTTGCCCTGGCGATCTCTGAGTGCATAGTACGGAGAACTGCGGTTGTCAACGGCAATGTTAACAAGCCTCTTCTTAACCTTGTCATACTTCAGCACCAAGTTTGGGCCATTGTAGCTGCAGAAAAAAGTAGAAAATACAGTTTGCACAAGCAAAAAATCTGATGTAAAGCCAATTCAATTAAACAGACAAAGAATCCCACAGCAAAACATCCATGCTCAGCCACAGGTATGAAAACTAACAGAGATACAGAGATTCTTTCATGGTCTCAACTTGTACGCCAAGAGAGCAATTGGATTAAATAAAAAGCAAACCCAGCTAACAATGTTTGATAGTAAGAATGTTTTCCTAACGTTTCCATTAATTTACAGGAACATACAGAAACAGAGAAATGTTTTAGGAATATTCAAAACATCCAGGTTGGTTATAGGAAGGTCATTCCAACATTTTTAATTCTGTTATGTTTTAAAAATATTCAACAACTTAAGAATTACGCTTTTGATATGATATGTAATATAAAAAAATTCTACCAATGTTACTGCAAGAACATTTTTGGTTATTTTGAGAGGCCTTTCAGAGAACGTTAGCCAACATTCTGAGAATGTTCAGTTAGCTGGGAAAAGGGACTTTTGCTCAAGTTTCTTGCCAAGTTTCACAGCAACAACCACATTCTTTTAATCTCTTTCCTGTTTCAACACATCCTTGTTGGTACGTTTGTCAGACCCACAATCCCACAGTTCAACCTCAGCTGTCATTTAATAGACTGAAAAGCAGCCTCTAACCTCCCTAAAGATACAGTGCTGTCAGATCCACTCTAATGCACTTTGAAAAGTCTTGAGTATGACGCCAAAACCACTGAAATGTCCAATTACATTTGATTTTATCAACATTCACTAAATTCAATACAATCAAAATCATTTTATAACGGTTTACAAATAAGCCAAACTGATTGCCGTGACATTTCTGTTTTTTCCTAGAAAATATTGTGTTCAAGCCACAAACTGAGGTAATGGCATTTTCTTGGCAAGTTTTTCTGTTCTGTGTTAATGTAACAGAGCGTTACCACACTCAAACAACACAAAACAGCTCTATAGCTGCCAGACACCGATTAAATTGAAATCCCTCAAGAGACTGAATGTCATAACCTCTTTGCTTCCGAATTCTCCACCTGACAATAGTGGATGTGATCTGAAATCTGATCTGGCAGATGAACACAACTTACCCTGATACAAACATCTCCAGATCTCCATCTCCATCCACGTCAGTGACTGCCACACCGTAGTTCAGCTGCGTGGGGTTATTCTCGTAGTCGGGTGGGAAAATACTCTGAGTCACTGAAGCAAACATGGGTTCAGAGCGCTGACCCCAAGAAAGTCCAAAATGAGCCGACGCACCCACAGCGAGCAGCAATATCCACACTGACATTTCCGTCTGTGAAATCAAGGGAGGTTTTTAAACAAACAAAAACAAAACTTCAATATGGATTCGATGGAATTATAAATGATGTAACTGAGCAGTTTTGATATTAAGAACAGTTAAAAATTCTGAAAAATAAAAATTCTGTAATTTTTTAAAGCTGTAATCCGTAACTTTTTTGGGGGTTAAAAATGAACAAAAATCAGTTCTTGAGCAAGTACGTGACAGATCAGTGTTCAACACAGTCTCCTTACCATACCCCGATTCACATCAGTAAGGTTATAATAATAATTTATCATTTAAAATGTCAGGTCAAATTTTCCAGGAAATATCAGTTTGGCTTCATTTGACTTCAAAATACGTAAGGACAAGTACGTAAAGTAACCTGCACGTTTATGTTTCAAACAGAGATGGCAGTAGAGAGGCGAACGTTACCAATTGCAGCTTTAATTACTCATTAACAGAATATTTTTTTATGTCCAATCTGCTCTTTTAAATACAGTTAAAGTGAACATTACTTTGTTTTACTTACAGTCTCCTAAAATAACCAAAGCTGAGCTAAGACAACACAATTTATGAAGTCATGCAATAGATTTGTGTGAAAAACAGGTATATAAAGGCATACGAAAAATGAATGAATTGTTCTTCTGGGCACATTGTTCCTTTAAATTGTCTGAATTATTTTTAAGAATTTTGGAGTAAAACAAATGTGAAAAATAACCGTTTAAACACACTGCCACCAAGTATAAATTTGCTCTGTGTAGCCCCTGTAGGAAAGAGTTTAAATTGAGGGCCCAGCTATGACAAGACCCCCTCGCTCTCACCCCCTGATGTGTGAAAAACTCTTTCATGGAGGTTATGACTCACTCAAGTAAGAGGAACTGTAAAACACACTGAATTGAACCTCACAGGCGAGATACCCACTTTCATTGAGATTTGAAGGCAAAATGGCTTTCTACAGTGTTAAGAGGCAATTACCCGGCTGACATTACACTCACAGGACACAGACATAAATACAGAGGCTGCAGACATGTGACAGGCCTGAACGGACCAAATTAAGACCTGAAAACAGAAGCGGTTTCACAGCACAGACGTTTAAGATGGCAAAATCCATATGTGACAAACTGCCTAAGAGAGACTGTAGAAGTGGGATAACCTATATCTGTCTGTCTGTGTGACATCACATCTCCAATGAAGTTAGAAATGACGTGAAATCCGATCTGTCCGTTCACTACAAACAATGAGACAAAATTCAAACAAGGATAGTTCATAGTGACCATGTCTGTCAAAGAGGACAAAATTCATGAAAAACAATAAAATAGCTATATTATAGTCTATGATACATGTGCAGTATTTAAAGTAAAATATGTACCTTTATCTTGTCGCCATAGTAGCCTTAAAGGGTTTAAATATTATATATATTGGGTACATATAGTAGATACATACATACATACATACATACAAACATACATACATACATACATACATGTGCATGTATGTGTGTGTGTGTATGTATATAATATTATATATATAGGGTACATATAACTACACATTATGTACAAATTATTTTTAAAGAGGTACAACAAATGTTCCCTTTAAGGATACTGCCCCAGAGACAAGCTGAAAGTACAAATTTTGCACATTTTTCAGACACTGTATGTTTTGTGCATTTTGTGCAAGTCACAGAGATGCTGAGCGATACAGACCTGCTATAAAAAATAGAGCGAGACATAAAATACAAGATATGTGAGTCTCTTACATCACTGATCCAGCCACAGAGCGCCAACATCAAAGCCATGTCATTAATTTAGATTCAGCTTGTCTTAATGTATTCTTTTCTGTTGGAGATGAAAGCGTTACACCTTTAATCAAAGCACTCAAGTGAGTATTGCATTAATCACTGGACCAAAGGTTGAGCCTCAGTAAAAATTACAGTTCTGATGACAAGAAGTCACAAGACTAAACCGAGTTAGACTGACTCAAAGCTTCTGCAGAGGTCGTTCTTTCCTTTCTTAAATTACTGCATTATTATATCCATTCCTATCAATAACTCACCACCGTCCAGGCACAAACATTGAAAACAAAACGTGTGAAAGAGTAAACGTGTCATTTTACTGTAATTTATTTTGCGTTTATAGCTTTAACACTCGGAATGGTCGCATAAGGGCGATGGAACGTCTGGGCTCTGAGAAAACTGTATGTTCTCTCATCTGTCATCATAACGTGATGATGTAAAAGCTGCTGGGATGAGGCGAGAGCTGGAGGTGATCCAAACTCAGAAGTCTTCAAGCCACGGGGTCATAAATCCAGATACGGGCGGGCTGAGGAACCGAAGAGGTGAGTATGTCCTTGCAGCACCTCTGCATCTTGAGGAGGTACTTTGCCTAGAAATGATGCGATCAGCTCCATCTCACTGCAGCTTTGCATGCAACACACAGTCGCTGCAGTCACAACAGAAATGCACGGACGATGTGCAATATGAACTTGCATATGAACTATTCCACCTTATTGTTTCATACTCAAACTAAACCTAAAACATACTAGAAACTCTAAAGTTCATAATGAGTCTGTACGACATTGCATCCTATATGAATCCCCATTTGTTTCGTGATCATTTAATAATGATACTGAATTGTACTTGTAAACTTGTCAGTGTTGCACAAACCTTTAACTGAGAAATGAATGCGACTGTTTTTCATCATTCTTCTGGACTGTAATAGGACTGCGACAAACACCAGCATGGACAGTTACTCAAGCATCACCATTACCTTACAGCAAGACGACAGCTGAACTTAAGACAAAACACAAGAACTTAAGAAAATGCAAAACTTCTCATCCTCACTGACACAAAGTGCAAACCAAAACGCAGCCCAAGAAGGATAAACATCTAACGAATGATTACAAAGTTACACGTTTGCCTTTTTTCTTTTATTAAATGCATTTATTAGAAAACAAACGGGTGGCATTGATACTTCGCATGATATTGCGTTTAATTTACCGAGAATAAAACGATGATGTTTTACAACTCTTTAACATGCGATGTCAGCACAACCAGATGAAAACGGATTTGACAAATAAAAGAGACGCTTGCGTTGATTTTTCTGGCAGAAGAAATGTCCGGCTTGCTCGGTCATGTTATCACATCACCATCGCATGTGATGGACGGAGCGGGCGGAGATCCTTCAGGGATGCGCAGTGAAAAATCGCCCGTAACTTTTAAGATGTAGTTATTAAAGCGCTGGTACTTACATGAAAGACAAAAGATCCGGAGCCGGTCAGAAATGACTTTCCTCTTCAGATTAAACACATTATCTGCGGACCTTCCGTGCGCCTCTTTGTGCTTTTACACAATTTACCAATAAATCGCTTTATGAAATCGCTTGTGCGCGAATCTAACCAATGACGAGCGTGCGTTTGGAATGTTTAAAATATACAACCAGTCACTGCGTCGGGGGGGCGGAGCTCTGCGGGCGGAATAGCGTTTACCTGAGGCGTCCTACTTAATAATTCATGAGGGCTGATCTGTACCTGGAATAAGCAAAAACATACGAAAGGAATCATATTTATGATGCACAAAATGTTTCACGTACATGAGAGAAACCCATCTAACAACGTCTTTTAAATATGTAAATTATGCTATAATATTTAAATAAAAGGGACCGGTGTCTGCTGGTTTGTATGACAGAACCATGAACAGGTCCAGTTTACGTCACGACGTTAACCAATAAATGCGTGATAATGGCTTGCTATTCCTATAAACTTAGTTTTAAAATAATGACTAAATATTAAAATGATTAGTGGGTTTATTTAATGCACATATTCCGTTTGTACATCAATCGTCTGTGTGCTAATCTAAAGAAAATCGGCATGAAAGTCGGCGTGCCGAAACTCGTTTCCTGTTCCGCTGACGTCACTTCCGTGCGGACTATTCGATGCCGCAAAAATAATAAACATATCGCAGCTATTTTGTTGAAGCAAACGTGCGCTCACGTAATGCCCACATCACTTAGAAATGTTATATTATAGAAGTAATGTACACACAAAAGAATAGATAATAACCACTTTAAAAATGCACAGATAAAAAGATGGTTTCATTTACAGAGAAGGTTGAAAAACATTAAGCCATCATCAGCATTAGGTATTTGGTTCTCTGAACAAGGCGAGACTTTTCAATTCATTAAATTTCAATTAAGGCTCCAGATGTTCTGTCTTTCTTCACGATTCATTGCTCATGTGTTGGCTTTGCACTTCAGTAAAACAATTTAAGACCCGTAATGACCCGCACAGCTTCATTTGTTGCTACAGGCCCTCACTACATGTTTAGACCCATTCTGTTTCCCAGAAGAACTTCAGAAACCCGGTGGCTCGTATGTTCTTGAAGAAAGTCAATTATCTGTCTGCTTTTCAGATGTGATCCCAGCACCAATGCAATTTAAAATCAGAGCACGATACATGCATTCATTGCCATCAACACTGCCCAAACGATCTATCCAAGATAACAATTTCACTTTCCAAGAGTGTTTTCCTAATGTTATTTTAAATGTGCTAGGAACATTCACAAAAGGCCAGTTTTTTTAATTGTTGTGTTAACATTACTGCTTGTTAAGCAATAAGAATGTCGTTCAAACTTTTTTAATTCTGTAACATTTTAAAATGTTCCACTAATAAATTAAGAATAACAATATATATGATATATAACATTAAATGTTCTACTAACGTTACTACTACTAACATTTTTGATATCTTTAAAAGAACTTTAATAGAAAGTTGGCCAACATTCTGAAAACTTTTATTGCTGCGATTTGACCTGGCATTTAATTAGTTAATGGTAATTAGTTACCATTAGTAACATTGGTGTTAGTTAATGGTTCAGAATAGTCTTGGTTGTCATTTGCTGTTGTAGTTTTCTACAGATTCACACTCTGAGGGATTTGTAAAAAGTAAGGCCCCTGCTTAGAAGTTGGTTTAATATATTAGTAGATCCATGCATTACATTTCTTTGACAATCCAATGTCCTTGGCAGATTTTCACATCCATATGCTTCTGTTGTACCAATTGGCTGATGGATAATGTCATATGTCTTCTCTCCTCAAATGGACCATCATCATTAGCTCTCATAAAGCATGACATTACGGGCATAATCTGTACAGATCCTATTAAGAGTCAGTGACAAAATGACACCCGCTCGGCTGAAACCAGGAAATGTGACAAAGCATTTTAAGTTAATTAGTACACAGTTTGTTCCAATTTAATCGCCAAGCAATACATTTGTGCTGTTTGGCTATGCTGTTGATTTTCTTAAAAGGTTAGTTCACTCAAATGCAAATAAAAATTTTATTATTTTTGTGTTTTGTGGAAGAAGAGTCAAATGAGAAGTCAAATAAGCTTGAAAGGACACAAGGGTCAAAATGTGTATTTTTTTAGAGAACTATCCTCGGGCGAGTTAAAAGACTTAAGGACATCATGTTGTTCACACTCTGTCTCATAGAAACTGAACAGAAACTTCACTGATTTACGTCTCTGGCTCTCCTTGCTTGCCCCGTATTCTGCTTAATACCGGAGCACTGATTAGATTTTTATTTTATAGGAATGTAGCAAGTAAAACTCTCACCCTCCTGAGATATGAGGAATGCCCTTTCATTTCAAAATAATGCCAAAAAATGGGTTTACACGTGTTTAATGCTCATTCCTGCCACTTGCACTAATATTTAATCTGCTGGTATGCCCATTTTTCCGCTCTCCCTCTCTAAACACCATCATTCACTGTTTTAATTTAAAGTATGAATATGTGATTTATTTTCCAGTGGCATGGGGCATAAATCTACTTTGCAGTGTGATAACAGAGGTGATGTCCCCTATATCGATCCAGAGCTTAATAGTGTTTGTTCTTTATAGCTGATCTCAGGAAATAAGGGAAATATACAGTTTTGAATGAGCTCTCTCATGGTATCCAACAGAGAAATGAACAATACATACACACCCACTCACATGCATTATTTTTATATGGCAGATCTGCATAAGAGCGACTTGGTTTGTGCTTTCAGACGTACACAGCTAACAAATATTAGGTTGTAAGAGATTTCCCTAACTTTTCCTACACGTTAATACAGCGTGTAAAAAAAATGTACTTTTGAATATTTTTTTAGAATTTTCCAACATAATATTTCTATTGTTATGGAACATTAGGTAACCATTCTTAAAACCTAAAATTGTTAGTTTGGTACTTGGTAAAATACCACTGGGTGATATCCAAGAACTCAGTTACACCTCTGAGACTAGTCTAACCTAGTCAGACTTTTGACTAAATTGTATTTATGGTTTCAACCCTGGACCTTGTAAACACAACTTTATTTCCAGGTGTACCAAAAACCTTGTGCAGCTGCTACAGTATATCAGCAACTGGGCGGTTTGTGGGCGTGCCATCTGAGCTTGCGAGTAATGATGGAGCAACGTCTGTGTGAAAACATTTTGCATGTTTGGTTCTTTGAGTTATTTTTATATTTTGTGTCTTTGAAAAATACTTTTTATCAGGGGGAATATCTGCTCCATTGAACATCGTATCTATCACTGTAGTGCCATAACATCACACGTTTGATAAATGGAGGTAGAAAGTAGTTTTCTGCCATCGGCCAACAAGCTTCCAAACTTTCTTAATTATTTTTCTCAACGTTTGTTGCATCCACTTTATTGCCTGAAATCTTGCTTGTTGAGCAGATAAAATGTAGAAGGCCATCATTCTGTCATTTTTCCCATGCCACTGTTTCAGGGCCTGAGGGTCTGTCAGATCAATAAGAGAAATCAAACGGTGATTCTCACTCGTGGAAGAAACAGAAATGTTGGAGATGTCTCAGCACATCAACATCACAGATGAACCCTATGTGGAATGCCTTAAAGGTGATGTGTGTCATTTCTCAATATTAAAAGACTTTATCCTACCCATACTATAAAAATACGCAGAGATAACTGTGTAAGTAGTACCTTCACAAGATCTCTTTTGTGGCCCTATTGATTTGTTATGCATCTCTACTAGCCCTACTCGAACAGCAGCATTACCCTCAGGCCAAAGAGGGCCAGCTGGGTAATGGGGTGGGGTCAATTTTAAAGGTGGAGTTTACATGAGCTTTCTGTTTAAGCATCACTGAATCAATTTCCAGCAGGGCACTTGGTGCTTGTATTAATAGACTCCTGCACAAACTGCAAACATGAGCCGTTAAGTGTAGATTAGCAAGCCACCATCTCTGTCAAAATATGATTTATGGCTTTATTAAAAGTAATATTTGGTTGACACTAATGATAAACAGTAAATGTGTATTTTAACAACTTTACAAACAAATTTAAACAACATGTTGTTGTTGTTTAAATTTAATTTCTTACAGCTTTGTCATTATTGTGTGTGTTGTGTGTATTATTGTTATGTCTAATGCTCACCAATGTATGCTCGCTAATGCACCACCTCTGTCTGAAACATAAAATTGCAGGTTACTTTACATAAACTACATTTTATTCATGTATTAAGTCAAATGAAGTCAAACTATACATATTTCCAAAGAAAACAGCTTAAATTATAAATCTTTATAATTTATAATATAAATCTTATCTATTTTTATCATAATCTAATAACTGAATGACAAACAACTGCATATACTCAAGCATATAGCTATTTAATTGTCAGAAAGACAGAAAGAAGCGGATATATCTTCACCGAGTTTAGTGTAAAATAGAAGTTTTAGGGCAATGCTGTGAGGGGATTGGTTCAACTGGTCTGTTGGTACTGGTCTATTTGCCCATTTTGCACAAGCCCAAAAGTGTAAAAGCTTCTGTTGACTCAATTAATGATGTGAGTTTAATGGAGTTAGTGGTTCTGTTTGTCCGACCAATGTCAGGCGGGGGTTGAGAAATCACATTACACAGTATGCAAAGCATTTAAACAATAAAAGTTGTCCCTTAATGTAAATAACATTTTTCCTATTCAAAGATGGGATGTTGGAAGGATTGCAGGTTCGAGCGGGTGGAGCAGGACAAATAAATCAGTGCGATTACACGCGAGGACTTGTACTAATGTATCCGCCCTCAGCCAAACCAAACGTAACTTGTTGTGTTTAGACAAAGCGTGCTGTCAGCATCCGCTAAAGGACTTTCTAGTGTGTCATCTCTCTACTGAAGCCTGTGAATTAATTTTCCATCGATTTGGAGAGGTCTTAAAGAGGAAATGGAGAGATGATGTCCATCTCCTGTGAAAGGGGAGTGTGCTGCTATAGCAAACCAGGTATCTGTACAGATACCAAAGGCTGTGAAGTTTGGAGGAGGGAAACCATGACAATGATAAATTGTTGTAATCTATGCCTTTCACAGAAGATGAGTAGAAAAGCAAAAAGGTTTACAAAGACCTTTGCTGACCTTTGTACAGCAGTTTCCCAGCAAACAATTTTAGGTTGTAAGAATGTTTGCATAACATATCCTTTAAGTAACAAAAATGCTAAAAAAAGTTCTAGGAACGTTCAAAATATTTTTGCTTAGTTATGAGAATGTTGTTTAAACATTTTTTTTAATTCTGTAGCATTTTTAAAATATTCCACTAGAAACTTGGGAATAATGCTTTTGATATAAAAATAGGTGATAACAATATTATTATACTGTGTATATACTGATACTGATATATATATATATATATATATATATTTGTACAAATGGTCACCACCATCACACAGATCTATTCAATTCTGTTCTGTTCTTAGCTGAGTTTAGCTTGAAGTCTAATCACACACTAATCAGCTAAACCAGGCAGCTGTATAAGAGGGTTGTAACTAATCTCTGCAGGATATGTTAATCTAGAAATCTAATAGCCCTGGTTCACAGTGTTTACAAAATAACCATGTTTTTTTAATCACACATGAAATGCAATTTCGTTTTTCTTGTTGGTGGAAACAGGAATGACTCAAGGGAAATTATACTAAAATACCAAATATTTTTTTTGTCTGATGAAACTGACATATCATAGTTGTGACATATATAAAGCTTACAGTTTAATTGCAGGTAAAGTTGTGGGATGTTTTGTTTTACATTACATCGTATAAACCAGGACTGCTTAAAAAAATACATTGCACTGAATTTACCATTTAAAGCTGATTTGCATGCAAAAGAAGCTTGCATGACTGCCCGTGGCTGTTACACTGATTACAGACTTATTAATGCTTACCGTTGCCGTTCTGCATAAGAGGACTGAATGACTCCCAAGAAGAGAAATAATTTTGCATTGTCACTAAATGCTGGGATGCAACTAACATGGTCAAACTAATAGACTATTGATCTGTGGGGAATTGTGCAGACCATCCAAACAGATCTCCGACATTGGTTGATTTACTGCAGAGATGCAAGACTTTTGTCATAAAAACATCATTGTTGTTTCCTCTGAATAGAACAGAACACAGTGCATAAACATGAGCAAGATCATAAAGGAGCAAAACATCAGCAATACATTGGAACACAATGTATAATCATTTTAACTTTAAAGACAGGGTTGGCGATTATTTTCCAGAAACATGTTTTGTTATGCTGGTCAAAAGTCTCTTCACATCCTGATAGTAATCACTATGTAAAGTGGTACAAATATATTTATTTGCACCATATTTATTTGATATAAATATATATCTTCTGTGGAAGGTGCAGGACCATAAAATGTTTGTGTAATCATTGCATGCGGTCCGAATGCATACCCTCCACTTGCTATTGGAGGAGGCGTGGCTTTGGAGAGCGCTCTGGATCGGGGGTGAAATCAAAGCTAGCTTGCTATTGCTAGCCTTTCCAAAACTGCCCACCCTGCAGGCCCACCTGTCTGCATGAATGATTAGCATTAGATGTGGATTATGCTTCACTCTGCTCTGCGTGAATATTCACACTGGAGAAATTCACTTTCCCTTTAATTTCAGGATTATTGATCTGTTCTCGCTTTATTGCTGCATGACATCCATAATCAGAACAACAGTCTGACAGATGAGATTAATAAGACAGGAAGAGGAAGGAGAGCTTGAGTCCATCTCTCATAACCTTTATTTAATTACGCCTTTCTCTGATCTTGATGGATTCTCCACCATCAGCCATAAATTCACCCTTTATCTCCCCTGCATGATATCTGTTTGTTTAAGAACACATTAGAGAATGATGCTGTTTAATTAATCAGATGACTGCAAGTTAATTATGATTGAGATCATTATTTACCAGAGTCACCATTAAAATAAGGGAATTAGTAGAAATGACTGTGCTATAGGAAAATAATCTAGATTCAGTCTAGAATTGCAGTCTAGAATGAGTCCAACACAGGCCGGTTACCATTAACCATATTCCATTAACAACATAAGAACAACAATTTTGATATATACTTTTATAACATTTAATGTTAAAATACTCTACTAACTGCAAGAACATTTTTTGATTTCCTGTTAGCTGGCTGGGTGACGAAATTGCACAATTCTCCTTTGAAATGGCTCAGGAAACATCTAGCAGTGTATACACAGATGGTGACACTTTACATTAAGGCAGTATTTATTAACTTTAGTTAATGCATTAGCTAATACGAACTACCATTGAATAGTAATTGTATAGCACTTACTAATCTTAGTTCATGTTACTTTTAGCATTTACTAATACTTTTTTAAAATCACAGTTCATGCACAATGAACTTACAGGGACAATTGTATTGGCATTAACTAACATTAACAACGATGAATGAACGTTGAAAAACTGCTTTACTCGTTAGTATGCTTTAGCTGCTAATGCAATTACTCATGTTAACAAATACAACGTTATTGTACCAAACAGTTTATGTAATCACCTATAAGAGTAGCAAATAAACGACAGCCTTCCAAAGAATAAAGCTGTGTTGTTTTACAGCTCTCTGCTCTCAGTTACCTGCAGGGGGATTTGCACACTGTGTAGTCAGTATGCAGCCAGTATAGGCGGCAGGAAGCCATGTGTCACTTTGCCCACTGCTCACATACAGGTGAGCTTATCAGTGCTAAAGATGAATTGAGACACAAGGCTGCAGCACTTTATCTTGGTCAGGAGCGTACGGTTATCCTTGCAGGTTGAAAGATATAGCAGCAGCCCCATCTAAAAAACATTTTCTAGAGGTATCCAGTGTCCTTTCCCTTTAAAACAAAGATGACTGCCTAGCCAACAGTTATTTTTAGTAATCTTGAGTCATTTTATGACCATGAATAAGAATTTAATTTAATCTAGTAGCAACATCCAAAATTGCTCATTCGAACTAAATACATCATATTATTTTGCAATAGCATTTGGGGAATTTTTTGGCGAGTTAATGAGGGGAAAAAGAAATGTATTTATTTATTTATAAATACGTTCTGAGGTCATTCTTTATGCATATCACAACATTACTGGAATATTACTTAAATAAGTCAGTCTGCTTGACTGCCATTTTTGCCAATTATATTCTAGGAAACAGATATAGAACTTCAGCTCTTATCTAATGGGGTAAGAAACAAAACTTTTCTAAAAATTCATAATTTTCTCGCCTTCATGTTGTTTCAAACCTTTATAACTTCCTTCCCCCTGTGGAACATAAGAAGAGACATTTTGAAGAATTAGTTCTTTTTACATACAATGAAAAGATAATTGGGTAATTCTGGGTGAACTTTCCCTTTAAACCTAGCTGTTACTTACTTTCCTTCATCATAATAATAAAGACATAACCTATATACTATACTGTCTGAAAGGAACTTTGTTATTATGAGTGATGAGTAATGTTGATCCCAGTGTCATTATGGTAATTGGAATTTGTTTGGGCTGGTGGACATATTGCAGAATTAGATGAATCTAAATAAACACAGCAGGACTGAACCAGGTGGAAGCGGTAACAGGACTCAGCCAATAAAATATCTGATCAGACGCTTGATAAGGATGGAAGGTTTTAATGTGGTGCGGTACAGAGGTTTATTTTCGAGTGGGAGAGGTCAGTCCATCAGCAGGACAGAACACAACTCAGGGTGCGGAGGAGATGAAGACTGGGAGAAAACACCACTGTAATCCTTCATATAGATTCATTTTAATATAGACATAACCTCATCAGCCCCAAACCCATCACCTTGTGTTGCAGGTAAATGAGTCATCAGTGTCCCATTGTTTAGCAGATCAAGGCCCTCGCTAGTGTCCAAATTTGTGTTCACAATATACTGAGTCACGTCAAAGGGAGGCAGGGAGTGGAGTGAGATACATAATCCAAGTCAGAGGTCAGTTTATCACTCTTTAACACAAAGCATAACAGGAATTATACAAGGCAATAACAATATATCATGTACTTGAGATGATGGTGACTGTGTAAACAAAACTTTCCTGGCTTTAGTTGTTCATTTAATGTGACCGCTTTCAATTCATCTTCAGCCATTTTTGGTTGTCTTTAGTCAAGCAACACATCTGACTAAAAGGAGAAGTGTGTTATTTCCACCACACCAATCAGAATTGCGAAAATAATCTCATCAGTCATAGGTTGAACAAACAAATAGTCCCGGCCCCCAACTTATGCCATTGGCTGAGCCAATTTTGCGTTGTCGTTTTGGTCGGGACGCTTAAACATGTTTTGATAGCACCACAGAGCCAGGGCTAACTTATAGATGTTTCTGCATCTAAAACTAGGATAAGAAAAAGTATTTTAACATTAACAAATTGCACACATCACCTTTAACAAAATATTAAGATGAAAAGCTTTTTTTTAAGAAATCTGCCCTTGAAATAATTTGCCGTCGATATGCCATCTTGGCTCTATTTTCATGCATAGGCACATTCAATTATGCAAGCCAGCGGAGGGAGACAAAGTGTGACGTTTCCAAAGTTTAAGCCCAGCCTACACAGAACGTGTTCCCACAGGACCCTACAGGGAACAGTTTCACACTTGAGAGATGGTTAAAGGGGAAATCTCTCCACCCCTGCCACTTCCATTAACTTTGGTTGGGTGAAGTGTAGGGACGTGTGGCTATGAGACAAGGCCTTCAGAGACCTGCGAGAAAGAATATGTCATTTTATATAGTTGTAGTGACGTATTGAAGGTGACAGAGCATGAGTTTGTGGGGAGACCTAAAGTTCTTTTCAGACACTCGTGTTTGGATGTTTCTTGGGTTATATTGCCCATAAGCCCTGGCATTGTGGGGTTTTCTTTTGCATGAACAAGCAACACCTTCATTTTCTAACACTCTAAACTCTAGTTCAATGTTACAATGCCTTGTTGTTTCTAATATCTTGGTGCACGGACACAACAGGACACTTTTGTGATCTTTGTTTGCCCTCAGGTCTGGTTCCTCAGGCTTCAATTTAAATCCATGGCCACTAGGTGGAGACACATTTATAATAACTGTAGTGTAGCCCCATAGTTGACAGATTTTCACAATCTGGTAAGCAGAAAGTGTCTGATGGAATAGAGAGGCAATATTTATACAAAGCATTGCCTCTCAAAACACAGACCTTAGCATTATTATCTTAACAGTGGCTGTGGTAAACTGAATGAAGTGGAAAATAAAAATTGATTTTTATTTTCCTGATTTTATATCAACTGCATGATTTAGGAGGCATGTGTGATGTAAGCTGAAAAGGTATCAGGCGATGGATTCAAATGAACATACATTACACCTACTGCAGGTCTGGTGGATGGAGTAACATGAGGTTAAGTGTCTGGATCTTGAAGATGATGATAGTTTTTAGTTCTGTGCTACCCCAGATCTTTAAACATTACACTCCACCACCCCATAATAAAGTGTAGGACCTTTTCAATTAGCTGACCTGTATCTTACGTCGTCCTACTAAGTTTATACCAAAGGAAACGAATAGCAGGGATACTTTTAACAAAAGAAAATGACGTGATGTCCACCTGAGATTTTTTTTCCCTCTCTCATGCCCCCTTCTGGAACAAAGATAAATGACATAAGCACAAGAGGCTCCTAGCTATATTAAAGCTGCAATCCGTAGTTTGTTTTGGTTAAAAATAAAGAGCAAGTACATATCAGATCAGTTTTCAACACAATCCCATCAGTTACTCTGATTGGCTACTGTAAGCTTACAATATAATAATGAGTTAGAATTTGAGTTTGGCTTCATCTGACTTCAACATACGTAAAGTAACGCATGTAAAGTAACTTGCAGTGTTATATTTCAAACAGAGATGGCGGTAGAGAGGCAGAAGTTTTAACAATGCTGTCATTACTGCAGCCTCAGTGTGTTGGTGAGTTTTTTTGCACGTAGCATCCCACAGCCCCTCTGCACCGTGTCGGTTTGTAGAGTTTTAAGGGAAAGCTTCCTGGCTCTTCTCTGTGGCATGGGTAGAAAAACAGCTCTATCCTGATCCACCCTATAATCAGCGATTTTAACAGCTCTCATTTTCTGCTGTATATATAACTATAATTGTCAAGCAATACTCCCATGGCAATGCATATGTTCTGCTGTTTGCAGTAAATTTCAGAGTGCAACTGCGAGGAGCCAATGAAATTTACTCTCACGCACACACACAACAAAAAGTCAAGGTCTGTCTGTATCAAACCAGTGTTTGTTTGTTTGTTTGAAGACTTGTTTTCAAAGAGGCCAACATTTATTTTTATGAAACATAAATATAGGTATTGTGTTCTTGACCTAAGCTTCACTAAGTTTTTTTTCTTTTCACTGCAGCTTTACAGTTTATCAGTAAATAAATAAAGCAATACAAAACTAACTGTAGAACTGTCAAACGACCTCATGAAAGTGTCACGCTTGCTGATTGATTATCATGTGTCAGTCTAGATGTGCCATTTATAAAACAGATAATGCACCAGAACCGTGCAATGCGTGCAGCTGAACGGACATGCTAAATGTGCATTATGTCCTTCAGCTGGTGCCTGCAGCATTGCAAGGGCTGAAGGATCTAGAAAACAACACTTAAAGATGAACATTATTACTATTTTCTTGATGCATCAGGGGACATGCGCTAAAAGAAAGAAATGTTTATAAAGCAGTTATGCATGACAGATGTAGCTTACCCTGCAGTGTTGGGATATATACAAGCTAAACAGTGAAAACAGCCCAGGTAAAAAAGGCCTTTGCAACTGAGTGTTATTTCAGCTGCATGGTTGCCAGTGTTATTTTGCAAATAAATGTTTCTCTTTTGTGTTTCTTTTTTGCAAAATAAAAAACTTGTTTCAGGAAGAAATAAGAGACAAAGAAACACTGTCAAAACTCTTTTACAAACACATTTATTGATAATGGAGTTGTAGTCATTGTGTAATGAAATCATGGGACACAACAAACAGAAACAGAATACAGGCAGCTAAATGAGACTCAATGAGGGATATTATATATATATTATATGTATGTATATATATATATATATATATATTCACATTTAAGGTCACTTGCTTGCATTGACGTATTACTGTAAAATCCACCACAACAGTAACAAAAGTTAACCTACATGCTCTGAAGCATCTGGAATGATTTTGATATTTTGTTACTGTTCATACAGCTGGCTGGACAGATGAAAAACTGGAGAATACACATATTTCATCCCTGAGAGAACTGCAAACAAGGTTTAAGACCGTTGTGTCATGTCTGCTCCATTAAAACTCACAGGAACGTTCACTGATAGCACCAAAAGTTTACTAGAAATGATGGAGAGAAACCAATGAAGGCCAACATTAATACAAAGAGCATACAGAAACATGATGTAAGCCATAAATAAAAGCACCTGTAAAATAATAAATCAAGAGTACACGAGTAACATGGTGAGAATAACTGTACACAGAATATTGGAATAAAAGTGAAATGCCATAACAGTATACTGTAGGAAATTAAAGATTCTGGACAAAGGAAGCAGTGTGCTGCTACATACAGAAATAAGCAACTGTAAGCAACATCTACGCATTAAAAAGTTCACCAAAGTTTTTAAGACAAAACAGGCCAAAATTATTTATGAAATCAACCATTAAAGATTAAATATATTATAGATGAAGGACTAGAAATAAGCTTTAAACATGATCATTTGGATAAACAGTAGGAAAAAATTACATATCAGTTTATAACATGCACAGTAACTGCTGTCATGTACTGTGCAAATAATTACAAATGTAAATAATCATTTCCAGACACTTATACAGTACACCTGTTATAGCGTTGTAGCGTTCACTACTTTAAGAATATATTCCTAAAGATTACCGTTTTACACTACAGTATGAAAATCAGATTTTTCTTCAGGGCTGTTTGCAACTTTGTAACAACTTAAGATATTGATCTTCTGTGCTATGTTTGTTTTAAAGCTTCAAGTACAGTATGCGCTAGACTAATGCAACATTCAACCACACATCAAATCGCCAAGATAGCAATCAACCATTAGCAAGCGTTTATTAAAACTATCAATTATCAAGCTAATAAAACTCTCACCTAGAACATTTGTTTAACATAGTATTAAATAAATTAAACCTCAGCATATACAACATCCTCTGTTATCCTTTAAGATGTAGGAAAGTCATTGACAAGTGATGGTAAGGTTTACCGGAAAAGGAAAAGAAATACAAATACCTAGACAATAAACGAACAAACATATAAACAGAGATGTGTGTGTTGATGTGGTGATGACTGGCCCAGTTGTACCAGAATACTGACGGTTCACCAATAAAGTGCATAACCCGAAGACAAGAACTGAAATGAAGTTAAAACTCTAGAACAAATGCATTTAAACGCTACTGTAATCATTCTGTAATAAAAAACATTTTGCACCTGTAGTTTTTTTATAGAGTTTTCATTAGCTCAAAATGAAAAATGAATTATACTGAGGGTTTTAATTCTATAA
This sequence comes from Chromobotia macracanthus, assembly GCA_036877525.1. Lineage (NCBI taxonomy): Eukaryota > Metazoa > Chordata > Actinopteri > Cypriniformes > Botiidae > Chromobotia > Chromobotia macracanthus. Next base: position 3,325,728 of record JAZGTH010000070.1, on the reverse strand, counting down.
TGACTTGTCAGGAAATAAATACATGGGTATGTGTAAGCAACAAAGAAAAATTGGTTATTTTCTAATTCTAGTCTCTTGTTCCATAAGCTACAAATGTTGTATAATTTTTTATAAGTTTTATAAGTTTTACTCCAGCCGAATGAAACTCACAACAATTCAACTTTTACTAGTCCCTAAAGGTTAACTCACACTAACTTACACTTCCACAACAACCACCATTTGTGCTAACCTTGTCAGTGTTTGAATGAACAGTGTGAACCAGTCTTAACTGTTCAATGGATATTAATTATGATATATTCTTTCTATTGTTTTACAAACAGCTTCCAGGATAAATCTTATGTCATTGAGATGGTTTGGTTTCGTGGACGGTCTTTTCCACTCAGTGGTGCTATTGGTAGGCGGTTCTGAAGATCTGTCTCTCTCTTTCACCCGGTTTATTTTCCCGAAGCCCTTGAGAAACATTCTGTCCTCTCACCTCTCTGTCCGCCCGACTCAGATGAAGTTATTGGTGATTTGACGCTGATGCTCAAACAAATCTTCAATTTCAGCGCTGTAAGCGTCACCTGTGAAAGCAGAGGGTGTCAGACAGGGTATGCGGACAGAGTACTGGCATGCTTTAGTGTGTGTGGTCATGATATTCACTACGTTATGGGGACCAACTGTCCCCACAAGTATAATATTATCAGTACATTTTGACCTTGTGGAGACCAAGGAGACCTTGTGGTTTTTGGTCACCATGAGGAAACAAGCTTATAAAACATACAGAATGATCCTTTTTAAAAATCTAAAATAGCAGAAAGCTTTCTGTGAGGGTTAGTGTAGGGGGATAGAATATACAGTTTGTACAGTAAAAAAAACATTATGTCTATGTAATGTCCCAATAAAACATGAAAATCTAATGTGTGTGTCTTGTAAAACAGTTTACAAGTTGTTTTAAATATTTTTTTAAGTTTCTTTTTAACATTTTCTGTTAGGGTTAGAGTGTGGGTAAGGGTTTAGTTATAGTGTGTTTATAACTAGTTGTGTATAAAAACAGTAGAAGTCTATGGAATGTCCCCATTTTGATTTGCGTGCATGTGTACGTTGCTCATTGTGTGTGTTGCTTTATACCTGCATGGCAGCTGTACATGAAAACTCTGTGGCCGTCGTATCTGCACCGACAGCGCATGACATTGTTCATGAAGTCTGATTCGGCCATGTCCAGAGACGGGTTCACCTCAACCTGATAAAACACAAATATACAGCGTTTATTAAAACTAAAAAAAAAATCACGATGTACGAACTGCTCTGCTCCGTTTGTAATGACGTAATATCTGCTTTAATGGAACTAGGATGAACTGTATGAATCACTGTGTCAACGTCATTGTATCAGAGCATCGTAAAACTTTCACAGCTCCAGACACACAGAACCAACAACAATCTGGAGCTTGTAAGGAAATGTTATGCAATCCGTTTGCATATTGCTCATCAAGCCAAACTGGGTGCACCTAAAAAACCTTCCATATTACAGTTATACAATAGCAATATAATAATTTACTGGTACAAACAGCTGCTGTTGAGGCAGCGTAAGTGTTCAAAAGTGTCTTTTGAGAGACTTACATTATTCTATGGAAATTTTTAAACCATTGAAGCAGATGCGATTGTGCCTGTTGGGCTGAAGAACTTTGTAAGCACTTACAGCTAACGCTGAAACGCTGATTCAACTGTTTATTTTTGCTGTGATACAGTGGAAATATTTTTTTCTCTTAAGGTAATTATTTTGTGAGCGCATTTAAATGTGAGAACGTGTTAGTTACTTATCTTTTGGTGCTTCTGTTTTTTTCAATGACATTATGCAACTCTAGACCAGTTCTGGGTCTGTCTAACCATATGTTGTGTGTACAGCAGGCGGGTGTGAGTTCCTCTGAATTTAACTGACTGTGTCTAATGGACGGTATATTGCACGGTTTCTCTTCCAGCACGGAATGCAAAGCATTGAGTTATTTTTGGAGAATTAAAGACAAGAAACACACATTACTGGATTATGAATTAAAGATCATTTACACTCACTTTTCATCCAAAAACTACACTTCAGAATAGCGCTGCGTCTTTGCTCAGACAGTTTGGCAGGAGCAAGAAACTGTGACCTTTGAGTATCTCTAAATCTCTCTGCCACGCAATTTTTAGCAGCAGCCTGATGCCGGTTTGTAATTTGCATCTGCCAAACATGCCTAAAATACATGCAAATCTGTCACAGTGACATTTCCGTCAAATAAATCTTCAAAATGGTTAAGGCACAAAGGTACGCTGTAATTAAAACAAATCTTCACATCAACCTGTATTTTACAGCTGGGAAGTATAAAAGGCATCTTGATTGGCCCCTAAAGCAGTTCTTCGACGGCATGCAAAACTCGCAGTGCGGAAGGGGCCCCTGAGATCCCGCTACCCACAGTGATTTAGATGATTAACACATTCTGAAGTTAATTATAGAGGAAAAAGTGACTAAAACACATCCTGAGAGAAGAATCTACTTTAAAAATAGCATCCCAACATTATTTGATGTTTGTAATCTATTCCTGTAGCTCTACTGGTGGAGCATTGCATTAGCAGCGCAAAGGTTGTGGGTTCGATTCCCAGGGTACACATACTGATAAAAGGTGTACCGTGAAGGCACTGTAGTCGCTTTGGATAAAAGCTTCTGCCAAATGCATAAATGTAATGTAAATTTGAAGACTCATAATAAATGTATTGAGATATTTTGCTAGTTGTTTCAATGCTTTGAATTACTAAAACACCACACCTGCATGATATAGTCTCCAGGCCTCACGTCTGTGATGTCAATCCACTGACAGTCGATATCATGACGGTACGTGTCCCAACAGCCCACCGTAATCCCTTGGTCTCCATAATTGTAACATGAATATCGTTTGTGAAGTCCTGATGGGAAAACAAAAACAAAAAAAGCTGATTTGTGTATCTGAACCAGTTACCCAAATGTTGCACATTTAAGATTTCACACAGCTGGTGTTTTACCATCCGGGCAGTAAGTGTCCTCTAGACAGAAACTGGCTTTGTGTCCTTCAGCCACGCGACTCCCGTTAAGCGTTAGAAGGTCGTAATGTGTGAAAACTTCAATGCTGTGATAATGCCTGAATAAACAACATAATTAACATCTGTAACATTTCAACACCCTAGCAACCTCCCAAATCACCTTAGCAACCACCCACAACACACACAAGCATCACGGAGTTGTGATGTTAACCCCCACCTGCATTTTTAGTTCCATGTCATGTACATTTCTAGCTTGCTGGTGAACATGAGCAGAACAAAGGGTCACTATGGACCGCTGCCTAATGACCTCACTGCTCCTACATGAAGGCGTCGGCTGCCACGGTAATGCCCTTTACAGGAAGTTGTTGTTATGGTGACGAGGTGCCGTTTCCAGGCCTGTTTACTCAGCTCGTCTGAAAGGACGTCTTTCAAACGTGACCCTCACCAGTGTTGGTTTAAGAGATTAATAAAACAAGTTTGGCCTGCAAGCATGCAGAGACCAAAACTCGCCCACAACAGCGCGTCTTGTTCCCGCAGAATGGCTTTGCAATTATTTTCAAAAAACATATAAAGGGAACGGAGGCGGTCAAAGCAGCTAATTAATTTAAAAGAGACTGAGAGGTCTTTCTGTGCACCGTGATGACTAAGCTATGCTATGTTGAGCGCAAAAAAGAAAGAAAAGTCTTACCTGTGGCATTGGTGCCAGGTCCAGGACTCGCGTGACGCACGTGGGCGAAAGTCGGCTCTACCCAGGTTCATGATGCGGGAGGAAAAGCGCAGAAGGCGCCGTTGACCGTACGGCCAGTTCATACGGCTGGCAGAAGAGGAAAGACAGTTTTCCTCGTGGGCACAGGTGAGCAGGTGCAGGGGCCTGTCCTCCAGGTATGCGCTCTCCTGCACGAGCTGGGCATCCAAAACCAGGTCGGGTGCGGCTAAACGCATGATGTTGATGTATTAGTCTGGATCTTTTGGTTCTGATAGGATTATAATATGCATGAATTTAAATCACTTACTTTCAGAACATGTGACGCCAGCTGCTTTAGCCCCGCCTCCTCGAGGACAGTGGACGTAATTATTACGACGGCACTGCTGGATGGAGAGTTCTGTCCCTACACAGTGTGCTCCGCTCAGCAGCACTTGCTCAGCTGCAGGGTCACCCTGCCAGTAATAAGTATCCTGTACACGGGAGAAATGCATTTCATCGGATCTTAAGTTGTCAAGCATTTTCAGACTGTATTGAGTAATATCACACAGCTTTATGGGGATTAAGAAGAGTCTAGATCTTAAAAAATACTTCCCAAAAAACTACTTAATATAATGGCTAATGGGTTGTATCAATTAATATTGATCAAGTTGTTGTACTCAAGCATATGTATTAGTTAGGGTGAGCCTCACACAGCCTGTCAACAAAGATACCTAGAAAGATTTTCCACCTCAGAAGGAAACATTCTGTAGCTTGGTTTAAAACTATTGAGATTGTTTGCTATATTATGTGACTTTGTGACATCGCCCACGGGGAAAAACAATACAAAACTTTAAAAACGTTTATATGTAAAGGTAGAATTAGCTGAAATAAATGTAAATTAACATCAAAAAAGAAACAATTTGATTTTCTTATATGACAGTAATGAAAATGGGGGGTAAACATGCTTCATTCTCATGGACAAATGCAGAAAAACAATGCAAAGAAACGTTATGGAAAAAGTATGTTAAATATAATTTCTTTGTTATTAATTTACTTATTAATTAATGTTATTATAATTTATTTTTTCCTTTCAAATATTATGGCCAGTATATGACCTGAAATACGGCCTGTAGTATTGTACATTGTACATGTTGTACAGATATATATATATATATATATATATATATATATATATATATATATATATATATATATATATAAGTATAATGACATAAGCATTGTGACCTGGAAATACAGTATTATTGTACAGGAGTCTTACCATCTACTGTATAGCTCAAAACAGTACTGGAATGTGCATTCTGTCTACAAATACACAGTTTACAGTTAACCTGTCCCACCCATTCACCTCTACAAAACAACTTCTGTATAAAACTAGTGTTCCCCAGAAATATCCCACCCCTAAAACATGCACAGGAAACTCTGAAACACACGCAGACTGAGGCGACCAGAGCAAATAAAACACGAGACACATTGAGGTGATATAACTGGAAAACAACATTCTTCAGTGGTCTCACCTGATGGGCACGTGCAGCAAACCCAAAGCCCAGCTGTCTGCAGACCACCATGGCTTCATTTATTCCCCAGTTCTCACTGCACACCGCACCCCAGCGCTTTCTCCCCCCCACCTCCATGAGCACCTCCACGCGCCCCTCGGCCATGTCCCTGCCCCCTGCCAGCCTCACCTGAAACACAAACAGAGTCACGACAGAGAAAACCAGGCCTGTCTCTGCAGGGCTGTGAAGAGCCATGGCAAATAAAACTAAGAGCTTTACTTAGAGCTGTTGAGAGTGCAGTAATCATGTTATTTAAAACTAAGATCCAGGTCATTTTGCCAAGAGGTGTTCCTGGATGGACATCTTTTGTTGGTCCTGAAGCAACATTTTTGTCAAAGAAACAAAGTCCTAATCTAAACCCGTTTCATAACTCAAACTCTAACCGCAACTTACCGCTACCGTCAGAAGGAAATAACAGGTTGAGAAGAATAGTATACAAGCACTTACCCAGCCCTAAACAGAACATATTGACTGTAACCCTAATCCTTTAATCTGATTGGTTGGTAGATATGTTGTACTAGGACCACCAATGATGTTGATCCAGGAACATGAAACCACCTTCACCTCAAAACTGCACTAGACTAACAAGCAGAGATTTCCCTAGACCAGAGCTAATGAAACTCAGTTTTAGAGGCACAAGGGCAGGAATCTTCATTTTGACTTATTATTATTTATGGGACATTTATAAGCCATTTAGGATCTACAATACAGAAATGTTAGCATTGTTCCAGCAACAATGAGGTGCTGGAACATTCTGAAAAGTACGCACTGTAAAAAATCATGTGATCAATAAGTCACGACATCATATGTTTTTACGTTACTTTATCTCATCAAAATGAGTTAAGCTTTTTTATTATTCGTCTTTTTTATTGAGTTGTTATTATAAGCAACTTTTTATAAGTTAGAACAACTCAACACCAGTCAAATTTTGAAATGTACAACCAGTTTGATTAAACTTATAATTTTAAGACAACAAAAATGTTTACAGTATAGGTGAGGCACATTTAGATGACTATTTCACACCTGCCGATTCAATATAAAGCATGTATTTCTCAGTAGCTTTGCATTATGATACGGTACTAATGGTCAAAGCTCCAGACGTCGCCCCTGGCAACAAGGGCTCTTTTGTTTACCGTGGTCTCCAGTCCAGTCTTGGGAACATTACATTTGACGGAGGCGTCCCGGTTGTGTTTAAATGTCCAGGGAGGGACTTCCTGGAAGTAACAATCTAAGAGGGAACGCTCTGTGCCCGTGCACTGCACCGAGTTCATATGGATTGGCCCCGTGCCTGCAAAACAAATAAACAGTAGATGTCACTCTCCAAGTTCAAAGACTGAAATATAAAACAAAAAAACAAACACCCTGCCAGCATGGGAACTTTCATTACAGAGAACACTTGACACTTTCTAACTGGCCGTTGGCTACCCTCCTTCAAAAACAAAACACCAATCCTACCCTAGCAACTGTTGCCGTCCACTTTATGATCATCTATCATTATAATTTGCTTGAATCGTTTATTACAAGTCTGGAGTGTGTCTGTGGATAATTCCTGTAAAACTGAGTTAAAAACAATCCGCAAATACGGTAAAATGCTGTTGCTGAGACACCCATCACAGTGACGTATGTGTGGTATTTGTTCTCTTTTCCGAATCCTGTGAAGTGCATGCAGTCGATTAAAAAATGCCAGACAGATTTCAATCATTTCATTGCATAATTTCCATATGATAAATGACAGATAGAAGATGAAGGTTAGTGACGGGTCGGTTCGGCGCGTTGTACAGAAAACGCTCTTGCGTTTAGTGTGACGAGATGGCAGCATTCCTCTCTTTCTACAGTCACACACCTGTGAGGGCCACACATGAGTCCGATCACAATCGCAGGTGTGCTTTACCTCATTCTCATTGTCTTGGAGCTGAATGGAGATAAGGTAGCACCTTTCAACTGCTGTCACAGCTCATTTCTCTCTCTGTTTACTAGCAACGTAAAAACGATTTAGCCATACGTCAGCAATATGATACAATTCTGCTGAGAGTCCCACAAGAATATGAAATGCACTCCGTGCCATAACTACACAGAAGCAGCGTTAGAAAGAAATTAATTATGTAGTTTTTCATCTCTGAAATATATGCTGGAAGATTCAGAGTAAATGAAACAGAACGCAGCGCTAACAGCTGTGGGGAGAAAAAAGTGATTATGTGCTGCTCCAGTCTGCCGCACAAAGTCTTACTGATTAAAAAGAGTCAACGAAATTTTAACCAACGGTTTAGTTCCTGTGACAAAGGCGAAAAACAAACATGGACATCGCTTTGGCCTCATTTCTGGGAAGAAAATCACCCGAACTTGGATGAAATCCAAATGGTTCATGTGGATATGTTTCCTCGCAGAGAAAATTACATATAATCTAAGATGTAACCAAATATTTAAGACTGGCGGTTACCAAAAGTAACAATCGGCCATCTACAAACCTATACTAATCTATGACCAACCTGAATATCAGAGGTGTCACATCCAGATCAATACCTATGGTGATTTTGGCCCTTCATACACTGTAAAAAAAACTGCCTTAAATTTTTATGTTTAATCAACTTGGATATACAAGTCATTTCAACATAACATTTTAAATCCTGGTAAAATTTTAAAAAATAGGTTAAGCAATTTTCCAACTATTTCTTATGTTACCTCAACTCAACACCAGTCAAGATTACAAAGAGCAAGTTGAAATGACTTGTGCAGCCACATTGATTAAACTTAAACATTTAAGGCAGCAAAGTTTTTTTTACAGTGCATAAATAAACATAAATATAGCTTTGGTTGGGACTGGAAAGAGATAACTATTGTCTCTGTAATACTGGAGAACTGAGGATAATCAAAAACTGCTCCTATATTAAAATCACAGTAAAATAAAATCGAAATAATGAAATAATAAAAAAGAGAGTAAATGACGCTCACACGACGATCAAAAAGACCGTAAGTTACGGGAAAATGAACGTTTAATGAAAGATTCAATAGTCCAGAAGTGGCCGATGAAAAGGGAGTGACTGTGAGCGTTTCACTAGACTGTGGTTTACAGGACATTTTCTTCTCGCTAAAATTAAACAACATATATATGTGCAGCATTAATGATGTTTTTCTTTCATGGTGTGACTATAATGCCTATTTTAGGAGCAGAATAAACTACTATATAAGAAACATTTCTGTCAGCATCAGTCTGAAGTCAGCGGAAAAAACATGTTCTGCATAAAAATATATAGCCTACATCTATATATTGTTCATTGCTGGATATCTGCTTAATGCATAATGTGTGTGTTTTCCCAGTATTCATTACATTATGGGAACCAAATGTCCCCACAAGTATAGTAAACCAGTAAATGTTGGCCTTGTGTGGACATTTTTAGGTGCCCATGAGGAATGATCTATTTTGTAGATCTAAAATAGCAGAAAGATTTCTGTGAGGGTTAGGTTTAGGGGTAGGGTTAGTGTAGGAGGATAGAATACACAGTTTGTACAGTTGTGTGTGTGTGAGCAGTATCAGTCTCTCGTGGCAAAGTGGCTTAAAAATCCTTCTGCTGGGCATCACTGAGATAAAACCCGTGTAAAACCTTTGTGATATGACATCTAAACATATCTCAAAACAAGTTATCTAGAGATTTCAGTATAGATAGTTTAGCTTAACTTTCATCTGACTGGGAGTTCAGGAGTAGATGGGGCTTCAACAAAACATGTTGCTTTACGATACATTTGCCCTCAAAACAAATACGAGTTATCTAGTTGACCAGCATGACCAGTCTGGATAAAACATACATTTTGTTTTTAAAGTCTGTAACTTTGCCTCTCTACTGCCATCTCTGTTTAAAACACAAAATTGCAGGTTACTTTACATACTTTTCTTTACTTCTGGTCAAATGAAGCCAAACTGACATTACCTGGAAAATCGGACCTGACAGCTCAAATTATAAATCATTATAAACTTACCGTTGTGAGTCAAGGTAAGGTAAGGAGAAGGCTTTGAACACTGAGCTGTCATGTACTTGTTGTCAATAACTTGTTTCTTTTTAAACAAAAATAGCCATGTATTGCAGTTTTAAGGCAGTGCCGTGAAGCTACAGACCATTATGTAGGATGTCTAAAAATAAAAAGAACACAGTCAGGTACAAGTAGCTCTGTTGAATGGTCCAGCTCTCTTCTGTCATCAAAAAGCTCATTTCTGCCTCTTTCTCACTCAATATATGTTTACGTGGCCATAGCCTTGCCAGGAAAATTACACACAACAATAAAATCCCTTACAATTTTTGCACTATGGAGGGGCTGAAATTATTTACTTCTATCTCAAGTTCCTCTGTCACTTCTACCACCAAACTGTTGGATTCAAAAATCAGCAAAAGAAATAAGTTTAACACTTCGCCTAATAAACTTACTGATAAAAACACTTTAGATTCAGATTAACTGGTTAACAGATGAATAGTGGCCCACACAAATATATCTGTTATATACAAGTATGTGTTCATTCACATCTTTTTAGTGGCACCTGATAAAACCACCTCATGTAGGCGTTATTTATTTTACTTCTTGGGTTAGGAAAGAATTTAAACAAACAGAGTAACATAACAACAGTCTGTGTTTCTCATCACAGCGAGATCTGGAAGTTTTTGGTAAATTGTTACGGTCATGGCTTTTCTTTGGCAGTGCCTTTATCCCCGTCCTGTCAGACTCGACCGATTTAGCGGTGATGGGCAGAGAGTCTCGCCTCTCAGCCAAAGTAAACTCACATGCAGTGTGGATCAGCACTCAAGCGAGAATCCCGGAAAGTTCAGGGAAAGTTTCTCTCCATCACTGCCATGGAATGCATGTTTTTCACCTAAAGATTATGATATTGTATAATGTGAGCATTCAACAAATCGTCTGCCCGTAGTCAGCAGACACTCATATCCCTTAGATAAGCAAGCTTACGAATGCTCCTCTGATGTTTCTGCAAACTTCTGAATCTTTTCAGAAGATTCACTCAGCATAAACAATCACTCAGCATAAACAATCACCTTCACAGTAGTGAGTCAACTTCCTGCAAAAACACTATATTATCTCAAAGCTGATGGCAGATCCACCCACATTTAAACATTCTGGTTTTTTTACACTCTCTCATGTTGTACCATGTTGTAGTCTGTTCTTCACACAGTTTGGGGGGAGTATGAGGTACGCTCTCACCTTGGCCCATATATGCCCCGGTAAGAGCCTCCTTGGCTGTGCCGAAGCCCAGCTCTCTGCACACCACGCTGGCTGAGATTCTGTCCCACTGGTGGTCAACCACAGTTCCCCACTTCCCCTCTCGCAGAACCTCAACTCTGCCTTCTCCCAGACGAGGCCCTGCCTTCAGACGCACTGACAGCTATGAGAGGAGGCAAAAACGGCAAGTTTTAAAGGTCAAATTCACTGATCACTGCACTGGTCAACCTAAATATAGAAGCCCAGATATCACTGGCCAACCTAAATATAGAAGACCAGATATCTTCTATGCCAGCCATGAAGTTGGCTGGCATAGAACTGTTGCCTGGAAGTCAGTGTTTGTATAGTATATTTCTAGAATACTTACAGAAGATTTAATTTTGGTTAGATAATAAACCATCTGGACCATGCATTTGGACCAATCTGGACCAATGTCTTTAAAATAACTAAATGTTTCTTTATTTGTTTGTTCATTTTCCATTATCCTTACATTTATGTATTTATCCTTACATATATGTATTTTTCCATTATCCTTACATTTATGTATTTAGCAGACAAAAGCGACTTAAAGAAATACAAGGTATACATTTTTGTCAATACATGTGCTCCCTGGGAATCGAACCCACATTATTTTGTGCTGCAAACATAACCAACTGAGTTACAGGAACAATTGTTTTAGTGTTTACCTTCACAGGGTGAGGGGCCTGGGGTCTCCCTGAGGACATGCGGCTGAATTGGGGTCCTGGTACACAGCGGGCCACAGCATGGCGGCCGTTCTTACACGGGCCGGGGTTTCTGGGGATTGACAGCTGGGTGTGGCAGTCTGCTACGCTGTGCTCTGTGCCCAGACAGTGCACCTTCTCCACCCAGAATCCCTTCTTTCTGGTCATTTGACTCAACCTTGAGTTGTAAGAACGTTTCAGTAACATTTCCATTAAGGAACAAACATGTTAAATGTTACTTTAAAAGTTCTAGGACTGTTCAAAACATCCAGTTTTTTAGACGTTGTACTAACCTTATTGCTTGGTTATAAGAACAATACTCAAACCTTTTTAAATTCTGTAGCATTTTTAAAACATTCCACTAACTACTTAACAATAATGTTTCTAATTTATGATATAATGTTAAAAAAAGCTCTGCTAATGTTACTCCAAGAACATTTTGTTAACTTTGAGAGAACTTTTAGAGAACATTAACCAATGAGTAAACAGTAAACAGATCAAAAAGTAAACAGACTGTACCTGGTTGATGGATCCTTAACTTTTTTATCCCATATTTTTCTGCAAAACAAGCAAGTAAACATCATTTTTAAAAAGTTGTTAAAAGCAGCAATCACAGTTTAAACTCACTATGCAGGTCATTACCATCTGTGTCTTTCATTCATGTGTGTGTGTGTACACACTGAAAACATCATCACATGGGTGGATTATGTTTAAACCAGATCCAGTCCAGAATTTACACTCCAAACTCAAGTTTTATTTGGGTTGATATTATAAGACAATAATAACAGAGCGCAGACAGACACAGACATCTAAACACATACTTGTATGTTTTAACTTAATCTACCACTAAACAGGCTTTCAAAAATGTTGATTCTATAAACAGATATTTCCACTGGCAGCAGTGATGGCATTTAGGAATGAGCACAGCAAGGAAAACCAAGGGAGAGAGAGAGATCCATCTGTCTGTGAGAACATCTACTTCTAATGTACTTGTAAACACAGTGAGACATTATATCATGACCATCACTGTCATTAACATCATTATCATTTCAGTAAATGTGTGTCATTTTGTGATGTTGAAATACTTTCTCCTGCCACAGCTCAATATACAGGCACAACTATAGGTTAGCCATCCGCAGGTTGATTTCCTTCAGAAGTAAATAGTGTGGCTCTGTGGTGCTTTCAGCACTGTTATGTTTGTTTAAGTGTCTCAGACAGACCGATACAGCAACACTGGCCCAACCGATAGTGACAGTTTACAGCAACCCAGCTAACAATTTGAGGTTGTATGAACATTACCCTACTGTTTCAACAAAAACATTAAAAATGTTTTCAAAACGTCCAGCTTTTTAGAAATTGTATTAACATTATTGCTTGTTTATAAGACCAATATTCAAACATTTTAATTCTGTAACGTTTTTGAAACATTCCACTAACAACAATATATAAACATAACGTTAAAAATCATTCTACTAACGTTACTGCCAGGACTTTTCTAACTTTGAGAGAACTTTAAAATGTTAGCCGATGTTCAGAGAACATTTCCTGTTAGCTGGGTAGCTGGAGCTCAGGCCAAAGGCACGGAAACACCAATAGAACTTCAAGATTTTCCAAGAGACTCCAAGTTTTTCCAAAGTGACACACTTCAGCTTAAAAGTGAGACATAAAACAAACATGTAAATGAAAAAACAAATAAATATGTAAATCGAGTTCACAAAACACATTCTCCTATTCTGATCCACCTTAAGAAATGATGTACAAGTGTGAGTATCAGTCAACACAAAAGAGAACAAAGTGGAATTCTGTGTGGGATTTCCAGTTTAATTACCCTATAAAATATTCTGGATGTTTCTACCATATGTGATTGTGTAGTAACTCTCAACAGCTCTGGATCTGTAATCTCTGCTCTGAATTAACACACAAACTCCAACATCCAACTTACTGTTAAATGACATTCTAAACTGAACTTTATCAGCTTTATAGGAGTTGTGGTTTAGCCTGAAGAGATGACAGCTGCGTTCCTGTAGTGCAACTGGTAAAGCATTGCGTTAGCAGCTCAAAGGTTATGGGTTTGATTCCCAGAGAACACACATACTGATAAAAATACTGTATACTGTGAAGGCACTGTAAGTCGCTTTGGAGAAAGTGTCTGGCAAATATGTAAATATTAATGTAAAGGAGATAACATCAGTTAAATGTGCACCTAACGTCTCTCTCCAGACAACAGCAGTGTGTTGTTTCTTTCATTTGTTCTGACAGACTTTGGCACTGAAATACCTGCTCATGTAATTAGTCTGAGAGTTCCACCCTCAGTTTACTGCTGAACCGAGAAAACTTAATGATAGAGAGAGAGAGCTGGTCTGTGTGGAGACAACAATCATGCTACTGTTTTAAGCATCAGTACACACACACGCACAGTTTCTCACTAGCCGTCAGAAAATGTGTTGGTTAGGCATTTAAGCAATATGGTTATGCTATATTTTGAATATAGTTACGGTTACATTTAATTCATCTAAACATTCAGATAAAACACAGCTGTGTTGATACTGAGTAAAGAACTCTTGCTTGTGCGATATTGGTCCATGGACGTAAAATCCGAAATCCTGATTAAAAAGACAAACTAACAAATGTCACCACTGAAAAGTTGTTTTTCTGTTGGCAATCTGACTGAGGCGCTGCTTTAGACTTACTGAGGACTGAATGGGTTTCTTAGAAGCGACATTAAAATATACTTCATTTAGATGATGGATTATTGAGTCTGAATTGTGGCTTAAAGTCCTTAAATTTTCTCGGTGACAGAGAGAGAGAGCGTCGCGCTGACACGGCAGCCAAAGGGCGCAGCTATAATTGTAATCCATCTTTCCTCGCTCGCCAGAAACGTGGAAATCTTCTGCGCTGCCCAACGTTTAATTACAGCATCTTCAGTGGAGGATCCAGTCGTGAGGGCGGGGCGGCTCACCATCTTCGAGACGCTGAGTGCGTGTGCGGGGAATAGCTCTTTGGTACATCTGCCAAGTCTGGAGTCTGTACAAAACGCACGTACTGCATGGTCAGATCAGGTGGAGATGAACAGCCAAATGGAGATTCCCTGGAAAGTGACCCACAAAAACCAAAGCCTGCTCTGTACGCTCTAATTTAGCTTCAAACATCATCTCTATGCTGACTAATGTGTCTTTGGGTCAAGCCCAAGCAAAATCTTGCATAGGTGTTTCTGTGACCTGAAGATAAGTGGAGCACAGAAGCTCGGATGTCATAAACCTGTCATCGGTCTTATCTTAGCTGCTGAGAAGTTCCTTTTATAAGCACAAAATATGATCTTCATGGTCCTCTAGAGCAGAACAACAAGACTTAGAATGGCTGCAGGATGACATTGTCCAAAAGCAGGAGCACATTTAACAAGGCAAGTTATTCCTGTACAGCAGACAAAGAACACAGAGCAGACTCATCAACTTGAGGCACGTACGTACGTTTAACTAACCCACCACTAAAAAAACCATAGGGACCACAGAGCCATAAGATGAAAGCTGTGCTTTTTATAACATAGCCAACGTTCATTCATATGATGGGAATGACCCAGCTCACAATTTTAGGTTGTAAGAACATTTCCCTAATGTTAACTTAAAGTAACAAAAAACATTAAAAAGTCTTATTTTGAAAGTTCTAGGAATGTTCAAATGTCCAGTTTTTTAAATGTTGTATTATCATTATTGCTTGGTTATAAGAACGTTATTCATACATTTTTTAATTCTGTAACTTTTTTAAAACGGTCCACTAACTATCTAAAAATAATTTTCGATCACTTTTGGAGAGCAATGCCTGTTAGCTGGAGAATTAGTTGCGCTGTGAGTGTGGTCACTGAACCACAGAGACCTCCAACAGGCCAGGATGAAAACATGACGAGTTAAAGAGAAAAGTAGGTAGTAATCTTGTGACATCTAGCAAACTAAACTAAATGATCAACGATATCCTGACTAAATGATAGATATCCTGCAAGTAGCATCAAACCATGTAGCATCAAACACAAATAAATTCTTTTTTTTTTCTTTTAAACTAACCAAAAACAACAAAGCTAACAGGGAATGTTCCCAGAATGTCATCTAACATTCCCTAAACATTCTCTCAACAATCTCTCAAAGTTATCAAAAAGGTTCTTGCAGTAATCTAAGCTAGTGGTAAACTTTTATCAAAAATTTGATTTTTAAGTTGTTACTGAAATGCTTTAAAGTAAACATTAAAGAAATGTTCTTACAACCTAAATGTGTTAGCTGGGTTAACAGCTATCTAATAGTACATATTCAAAAGTACATATCATGCAGTTCTCAGCTCACCAAATACAATACAAACAGAAACATAAATACAAATGGAGAAAGCTCTTGTAGTGAAACGCTGTGCAAGAAAAACGTTCTGTGAGAAAACAAGAGGTCAGTGGTGACAATGTCAATGAAAGCATTAAGCAAAGAAACTCTTTCTCCAAAAACAGACACTCTGAAGACTTTAAATGGATGTGTCTTTACAATAACAATCAGCCAGGACATTAGACCTCTTCACTTAGAACTCAACGCAGAGAAACCGTTCATTTCTGGAAAGCTGAAGATAGTATCGGTAGGTCTGAAAGATCTTTTAATCATTGCTTAAGTGCTTAGCTGTGTGAAAGGTGCCTGGCAGATAGAGATAAGAGAAACAGGAGTGATTTTCCAGCAAACAGATGAAATCGAGCATTAACCTCCACACACAAACATCTCTCTGTGCTTATACACAGATTTCTCTCCGTACTGCATATACACTAGTGCACAAAGCGTGAGCCTCAATACATTCAGTGTGATGCAATAATCATTTAGCAAACACCAAAAAAGTCCAAGCTAGATTTTTGGCAATGAAATGCTCTGTTCACTCTCTTTGTTACGGAATGGGATTTTCATCACTGTCATGAAAATATTATCACCTGTCATCTGTTTAAACTTTTGTCCTGTAGCAGTTACACGGGGAGAGTTTAGTCACAAGGGTTTCTAAACTGTTTCTCAGGACTGTTAGTTTGCCAGGCACATGGTTTCACATTTGTGAAAGATGTTTAAAGTCTTTTTGAAGCACTTAGTAGTAAGCAAAATAGATATTTCAAAATAGAACCGTAAATTCTGCTTTCTTTGGCTATGAAACTTTTAGTCAGTACTTTGAGATGGACAGATGGATATCATAAACTATATTCACAATCGTCTATTTCTTTGGTATTTTATATATAGTTTAAATTATTTTATTTCAAGATGGGTTATAATTGTAGTATCATTACATTTCGGACTTAACCGCCTCTAAATGGCATGTAAAAGGAAACAAACTGTGGTTGGTCTCTTTACTTGTTCGTCAGACGCTCTTTTCCTGTCTGTGGGTGGTTCTTGGCCAGAATAAGCTACAGTCTGGACTTGATGTCAAAAGTCTGGCTATTCTAGACTAGGAAACCCTGCACTAACGCTATGAAATTAAACCAGTGTTAGCCAGTAACAGTGAATTGGTGTAAAATCTGGGCATCAATAAAATACCAAAGATCACAGGACCAAATGTTGTTAATTACTCAGTAAAAGTACAGAACTCACTTGTAGGTGTTTATGTTGGGCTTCTCTGCATCAGGAAAGCCCAGCATCCCACACACGACTCTGCTGCTGTTTAGAGTCCAGCCTTTATCACACACCTGTCTCCATCTCCCAGCATGCTTCACTTCCACCACGCCCTCTGTGATGAGGGCACGCCTCTTTGTGGCCATCAGAACTGGCCGCAGACGAACTTCCTCAATCCTCACCCCGCGGCCAGACTAAATAAGATGAACAATTAATTCACATTAATTAATATATTTTAAAGGGATTTATATATATTTATATTTTATAATAATATATATATATAATTTTAGGTTGTAAAAATGCTTCCCTACCATTTTCATTAAGTTCTAGTAACGTTTTAAAACATCCATTTTTTTAGATGTTGTGTTAATGTTATTGAATGGTTGTAAGAACATTATTCAAACATTTTAATTCTGTAACATTTTTAAAACGTTCCACTGACTACTTAAGAATACCATTTTTGATATATCTGATATATAACATTTAAAAACGTTCTACTAACATCACTGCAAAAATGTTTTTTGATAACTTTTAGACAATGTTAGCCAACATTCTGAGAATGTTCCCTGTTATCTGGGATGACATTTACAGCTCATGTGATTGGATTCATTGGCCTGAATGAAGCACCAATGGTGGCATACTTCTGGAACTGCATGCACCAGCCAAGAAACTGCCATGGAGATGAAAGTGAATGCTCACTAGATAGAGATAGTTCTCTCTAGACCTTGGTACTAAGCAGGATTTGTTTGCATGGGTGTCACATCTTCTGCAATCTCATGGAATGCTTACCGGATTATGAATCTGTGGTCTGGAGAACTGATCCCATCTTGTTTGATCTTGTGAATGTCCATTGCCTTGTCTTAGATGTGCAGGTGATCTTGAAGTGGCGTAAATGTCCTGCCAGCGGTTTGAGGTGACTGCGTTTGGTCTGAGGGAGATGGGGTGCCCTCTCCTGGACACTCCAGGATGCACCTGGTCCAACCTTCTCTCTGGACTACAGACCACCCCCAGATCCTCAGAGTGCTTGCAGTCATGCACACCCCACCCGTTCGACTTGCACTCCTTCAGGGTTTTCTCTGTCCCATCACACCTCACATTATCCATCCAAATGGGGCCTGTAACAGATGTTGTTGGTTATAAACATACAAAGAGAATGAAAAATGTATTGTGTACTTGTGTACAAGCTAGGCAATTTAAAACAGCTACCACAAGCACCGTACATTTATTTTTACAAGAAATGGTACATCCCAGCCAACAATTTTAGGTTGTTACTTCATGGAAATGTTTTTACAAAAGCGTATTAATGTTATCTTTTGGTTATGAAAACATTATTTAATTTTTTTTTTAGTTTTTTAACTTTTTAAACCTTTCCACTAACTACTTAAGAACGTCTTGATATGATGCATAACGTTACTGCAGGACTGTTTTCTGATGACTTGTAGAATTGTGAAAGAACAGCCAACTAGGGATAATACATGGGTATAAAGCAGAGAATATGAGTTAACAGGCAAATGGGAAAGAACTGTCATCCCATCACAAGCATTACAACAGAGCTCTAGTGAAGCTGTCTGAAGGGCTTGTTTTAGGTTTAATGACAGTGTTGTCTTGCCAACTAAGTGTTATACATGCTTTGGGTTAGTGGCTGTCTTTATAGCTGCCTTAAAGTGAAATTACAGGGAGTGATTTGGGGCGATGTAAAGAACAGCAGCTTTGCACTTGTACTGCTGAGAAACAGTTATTTAAACAGTAATATTTCATAGTCAAGTGCACTCAGATCTTTCACGTAATCCACAGTTACACGGGAAAACAACAGGGATGAAACCCTTAAACCTAAACTACACAGACGGAGACAGGTTTAAAGCTCCTATAGTGAGTTCTCGTTTCATCTGTAGACATTTAATGGTGCATTTTAAATTCAGTTTCTTAATTCAAGCTGACCAAGGATGAAACTGAATGCCCAATTTTGTGCCTAGTATCTCCTTCTGTGAGGGACTACAGAAAGAAAAACATTGTATTATGGATTTGAGAGGTCACCTGAATAAATTGCATTGGCACCTACATTAAGAAGTGCCAGTGTGCTGTTTTATTACGTGTTTAACGGGGACCTTCACTCACCCTCTCCCTCTCCATACTGCGCGCTGTGCGCCCACGTAATGCCGCTTTGGAAACCCAGTTCCCTGCACACGACGTTGGCGAGTTTAATGTCGACCTCGTCGTCGCACACGGTCCCCCACGTCCCGTTGTGCAGGACCTCCACACGTCCCTCGTTTTCTCGATGGCCGATACCTGCCAGACGCACCTTGGCAGCGGGAGCCCGCGCCGACCGGCCCGGGGATCCAGGGCGCGCGTACGCGCACACGAACAGGAGCGCACAGAGGAGCGCGCACGGTGAGCGGAGGGCAGGAGTCATGACTGAGCGCAGGTCGAGCTTCTGAAACGTCAAACAAATGTGGCCAGTTACAAAATTAACTTTAATAATAACAACTTTAATAATAACCTTAATAATAACTTTAATAATAACCTTAATAATAACTTTAATAATAACCTTAATAATAACTTTAATAATAACCTTAATAATAACTTTAATAATAACCTTAATAATAACTTTTTAATAATAACTTTAATAATACAGGAGGGCGCAGAATTCATCTGAATTACACAGTGATGCTTTCCATCACCCTGCAGAAACCAGAAGAGGAAAACTAAGCAGCCTGAAGCTTTCTATGTGCACATAGTTACTTTTGCAGTAACTATATACTGTACATCTTACAAAAAGCCCTGTTTTACATTTTTAAAGATTGATATCTAAAATATGTTATTTGGTTTTGTAGGAAACTTTGACCAAGACGTGGTCTTGAAAAGTTGATTGAAACTAATTGAAAATGAAGAGTCTAGGTGGACACAAATAGCAACATGAGAAAACTTACATACAAAAAATACATACCTGTATCGAAACAACAAACTGAGAAATACAGAGCTATTATTACACCAACTCAACTTGTAGACATGTAATGTGAAGTATGAACATATCTTCTTATGCCAGACTAATTCATCCGCAGCAAGTGGCCTTGTCAGGTGTACAATCACAAATCAATAAATAAAACCCACTAAAGACAGAAATCATGTACTGTGACTCCTGCAAGAAAAACTGAGTTCATGTTCAGGGTTATGGTGAAGAACCCAAGCAGATGCACCAAATAATCAAAATTTCACTTACCTGGCAACCACGCGTAAGTCAAGTCTGTCACAGACTGGAGGAAAATGAATGAAGGAACGTGTTGAACATACACTCAGTCTCTCTCTCTCTCTCTCTCTCTCTCCATCACTTTTACATCCCTCCCACAGGCATCTGTCTTTATCTCAGTTTCACATCAACACCTTTCCAACAGAACTGTAACATAATACTCCGTTCTTAATAAATATTAGGACGCAACAGAAGAAAATAATAGATATTACTCATTATTTTTAGGAATGATTAATTAATTATTTTTAATGAAATAAACAATGATGTACTCACTATGTCTCTACCCCGGTTTAGTTGCTTTTAAACAAAGATACAGAATAAATCAAATACTTAATATGATATACAGTATTTGTATTTTTCTCTAGTTATCAATATTTGTTACAGTAGGTCTGTTTGGTTCAGGTTTGTTTTTGTCAAAGGTGTTCAAACACTTCACACATAACAATAGAGGATAAAACATACGTTCAGTTTATTTGCTGCAGTATTTACTCAACAGTGCATCTTCAATTTTGTGTCTTCACACACAAAACTTCTTGTGAGTGGCTTTGTAATGTGACCCAGAGGAAGATCTTAAGTCCTGACTAGCTCCATATGTCTGAGTTCCAAGTAACTAAAAGAAGCAACATAACCACATAGTAGATGTTTCTTTACTGAGGTGACCACAAACCTCACTCCCAAAAAAGCAAGACATCCTTCTCCTTTAACCACAGTAAGGATTGTCTTAAACATCTCTGAACTTACATTTTACCTCATCTATATAGTCTTATATTCAGCTCTTCACTGGTTTTGGTCATTCTAAAGATACAACAAACAGCACCAGACTGCTCTTTGCTTTTACTTTTTGAGTTTTTTATGTTTCCGTGTGTGTGAGCTTCATGAGAGAAAAGCTTGTGACAGAATTAGCACATTTTGTTGATAGTGTATTTCGGTTTTAACAAACCTCAGAAGAATCGTTTTAGATGCACAGACATATTTCTGGCAATCAAATAGCCTCACTGTGAGTTAAGGTGGGCCGTGAATCAACATTAATTTTCATAACTTCCATGCACCGATGTGGAAACAATCGAGAGAAAAATTATAGAACCCTGTGGGAAAAAACACCATACCACCTTCAGAAAATATTTAACAATGTCCATAATTGCCTTCACATTCCCTTCCCTTCACATTTTTGCTGTCGATTGAAAACTAGCAATTTACTCACGTTTGTGCCAATGTTGGTGTGACTGTGTGCTTGAACGCAGGCCCTTCCCTCACAGGGTAAACCAAGACAGGAAGTGGAGGGGTTCTGTTAAAGCACCTAATCAAAGAGAAATCTCACCAGATGAATGAGAAGAGAGAAGCAGCCAGAAATATACATTCAGCACCCAAATCAACTGCCATGCCACGGTAACTACCCATAAACATATATGTGACTTGTGTGGCATACACCTACTACATATTCTTTCATTATTATATACATTTTACAATAAATTTAAAGTCATCAAAGCTATGAAATTATACAAATGGAAAATAGGAAAGAAAAAAAAATTCTCATGTTATAACTTCTCCAAAGTCGAATGCCTGCCTACAGCTTTATTTACTAGTTAACAGTATTTAACTAGTTAACCTCCTCAATTAACAGTATTTGAGGAGGTTCCCATGTATTTAGGGCACTTTCGGGTCCAATTCACCCAACATTGCTTTTTGTTTTAATAAAAATATGGAAATATTGAAGCACATCTATATTTGTCTACAAAAAGATACATCAAAATGATTTAAAATAAGACAAACCGAGCACTAAAATAAAATAAAAACCTGCTTGGTCAAAACCAACAATGCTTGGTCATTTTTAAAACAAATACATATCTTTCTGGTTATGCCAAGCTCCACATATTTTATTGGGTAGAAATTGTGTCTGTTGGGAGGTGGAGCATATTGTGCATACTTCATCCATAGCGATGAACACAGACAGATCATCATTAGAAACTGATGATGGTTCCTCAGACTCTTAAAGATGTAGATAACCCAGACCTCACTGACTGTGTGTGTGTGTAAGGCAGGCACAGGCTCTTAAGAGACGCTGCTGTGGTGGGGCGCTGCCTCAAACTCTGTAATTACCCACGAGTCCCGGCTCTGCCCTAAGCCACAGTTTGCGGTGGCATGAAATAAATACATGCTCTTCAACAATAAACAACTGCCTTTTCAAATTATAGCACCTCCTCCGGTTTACCCCCACTGTCACCTCCCATTTTCCCTCTCAGGCTCAAGTCGTGACTTTCATAACGTATGCTGTTTTGCAACAGCCTCACGCGTTAATGAGGGGCACCACTGTCTGAGAAATACCGCTACAGAGCGCAGCAGTCTTCTGTTAAACATCCAAAACAGACCAAATCTTTTAGACCGAATGCAATGATTGGATGAACATTTTATGGTCCTGCGCTTTCCACAAAAGAAATATAAAGATATTTAGACCACTTAGTGATGACTATCAGGATGTGAAGAGACTTTCATGCAGAATAATAAAGTTTCTGGAACAAATTGCCTACCCTGCCATTAAATATCTCTTTGAGGTTCTTTAGGATCACAGTGAGATTAAATGAAAAGAAAACTGAGACTTTTGTCTAAAGGTTCAGATAAGCTGCCGACAATGTCTCCAATTATCTCTCAAGACAAATTCTAACAACTTAAAGACTGTTGGAAGCTAGAGAAGAACAGTAAAACATTCCTCTGGGTTTTCCTTTAAAGAAATTAATTTTAATAGCAATGTGCTAATTGTTTAATACGAATTGTGTGATAAAGTGTCAGAAGTGCATAAACCCACTGAAACCCATTTCAATACGAAATCCTGCATGTATTTACTGGAACAGTGAGCCTGAGCTTTCAGCATCAGCTGTTATCAATAGACTTTCATAAACAATACATACAGGCCACAAACCAGTGACTCCAAGCCATAATAGCACGCTGGTGGTCATGACTGCTGTAGGTGGCGTAAGTCATTTGTGCATTTGAAGCGTGTGGTTGCATTTAGATACAGCAGCATTTTCCCATCTCTCTTTAACTGCTATACTGTGTTGCTTTCATGTGCCATTGATAACAGGGAATAATACAGGGAATAGAAACATATGATCATCATCTCCAGCTCTCCTGAGGCAGCGAGAACAACTCATGATCTATTTTCAGTGTCTTTATGATAAGAGTTTTCTTCACTCAGCATAGAATTTGCTTTGAACTTCTGACTTCTGGGCGAGATTGCCCTCTGCTGTTCGACTAGTATTTTGAGTTACGACAAAGAAATCTGTGTAGAATGGTGTAGTCATGGTATACTTGCTGTTCAGTACTATGAAACATGAATACTGCGCATGGCATGTGGATTTTTGGTGCCCCACAATGCAATGCATTTGACCTGACCTTTGTATTTTCCTTCCAATGTTGCAAATTAAACAGGAGCAATGTCAACTATCATCTTAAAGCAGTATCAGCTGCAACCTTTTTCTTTAAACTATATTTGACTTAAATATCTACATCAGACTTTTTAAGAGTTGCAGACGATTATAACTAGCCACCACTTGATAAATATTTATATATCTAGGTGACGAAGCAGCCCCCGTTTAAAAAAAAAATGCAGATGATGAAAACAGATGTTTCATACTTTTATTATATAGAGGTTTTTTTTTCCATTGCAGTGCTAAGAAGAGTTAAAGAAAATGAACAAAATACAGAAAGTGTGGAATATACTTTGCCTCACTCAATATTTCAAAACTGAGAGCGAATAACAACATATCACACAGGCCACAGAAAGAAAAACAACAGTAAGAGCACAGAACATGAAACCCTTCCGTTTTATTTCCTGCTAATAAAGAAGCGCCAAACTCCATTAAAGGTTTGATTTTAAAAGCAAAACGATACAAGATTTCTCCTTTGCGGTGATACACGTCATGTAATGAATGCTTAAACTAAAAGCACAACGGTAAGCTAATGTTGGTGTCATCAGCCTCTTTGAATAAAATAAAAATAAGTTATCCTAAAACGAGTTATCTGATCAAACGTCGCAAAAAAGGCCAAAAAACTCAATTCAAAATTGACATTTTGTGTTACTGTATTAATTGCTGTATTATTTTGTTTCTCCCCCAGTTCAGAGCTTAAAATAAATGATTTTTCTTGGCACATCTCACTTTAACATTAATGCTTAAAATAACTTGTCCGATAGGTCAAAAGTCAAACAAATTAAAGCTTAAGGCACTCGGAACCATCACATAGTCTGACATAACAACGTTAAATGAGGAGCAATGCAAACAAATGCACTAGTGTAATGACTAACTGCATAAAACCAATACAGTCATGTATAAAAACATAAGAATTTACTGCAGAGGGAGACGCATTCTGAATAGTGTAAATAGTGAAATGTTCACGTGTAGAAATAGCAGATGTGTTTGTCTGTGGTACATTAGGTAAACATTAGTGTTTCTTTGGTTAAATGCGTCATAAAGCAGCACGACAGGCTTTTTTAATTCATTCAAACATGAGGTCACCGTTCGCCAAAACCGTCAGAACCATATTAACAGAAAGATTTGCACACGGTTCTACAAGACGAAATGAAGTCTTAACTACTTCATCCACTGACCCCAGAGAAGGAAGTGATGAAATGCAGAGCTCAGCAGAAACGGCATGAGCAGGAGCTTCCTCTGGCAGCTCAGACATCTTGCAGAAACCACGAGATCTTCTGCAGTACAGAAGCAGCATGATAATGATCACGGCTGAAACTTGTGTGTTGTGATCAAGGGAATGAGTAACACTAGGGTACGTTCAAATATAGAACAAAAATGCATAATATCTAAACTGAAGAAATACCACGAACGTACAAAACTTGCATCCTCAAGAAAAACGTTGCAGGAAAAATGTGATTCTGACTTTAAAGACCAAACTTCTACTACAAAGATAAAAGGCACCACGGTCTTCTGTTGAGGAACGTCAGCTGTAGTTGACAGTTTATATGCCAGTTTATACAAGTACACTGTCAGTTGTATTAAAGTGCAAAACTATGAATAAACTAAATAATTTACCGAGGTTTAAACAAAAGCTATAACCTTTGCAATACTGTTGGGCCCTCAAAGCTGGTACGGTTGGGGCACGAGAACTCAGGATGTAGTTGAAAAAATATCTTAAATCTAATTAGAAATTGTCACAAAGATGTGACATGAAAAAGTGGAGTGTGCATGAGATGGAATTTGAGCCAAATTGAATCAATACAAACATGTAAATCTAAAAATTATTTTCCCTGACTGAAATTTGATGCCTTTTCTCTCTTAACATAAAATCCACAGGTGGCAAAGTGTTATTCTTTGGTACTCTTCGATCCTCATTTCGAGGGCTTTAAACTTCACAGAATCCAAGTTGTTTAATTCAGGATGGACTCAAAAGAAAAAATGTCAGACTGTATCTACAGTATGTCTCTTTTTGGCTTGGTGGTGTTGGCCCAGGAGCAGAGAACAGAATGTACAATAAGAGGCCAGAAACCTCAGCAGGCAGTGATGCGGGCAGCGATGCTCCGCCCCTCTGCACCACCCAAACCTCACCTCATAAGAGACGCTTTTCCCTAAAGCCCATCTGCTCTGCTTTTAAACCCCACTGAGGCTCAGAGTCTGACAGTAAATTCACATAATAACGCCGAAGTGAAGAACTCTGAACTTAAGAGAACTCTCGTAAGACTGTAATCCACAATACTGGTCCATGCTGTACCTGACCTACAGACAATCAAAGTGAATGTTAAAGCCCATCCGCCACGCAGTCACATTCCAAGTTTTGAAGAAGAGGAGGACTCAGGGTTGCCAGTCTTTGCCTCGATGTTCAGGAATGTGTTTATAGCGACACCTGTCACCAAAATGACAGCCAGTCGTCCTCCAGAAGTAACACTCATCACCGTTGACTGGGCCTCTGCGTCTTGGCCTTTTAAGAAAAATAATTGTTTTAATTCACAGTTCAATTCACATTTATTTGTATAGCGCTTTTCACAATGTGTATTGTTTCAAAGCTACTTTACAGAAAATACATGTTTTTGTTAACAAACAAAACCAGAGTTTTTTAGATTTGTTTTAAAATAAAATTATATTATATTTAGTATCATTAATCATTAATTTAAGCAACATTAGTGCACATTTTAAAGCTGCAATCTTTAATGTTTGCCTCTCTACCACTGGCTACAAACGCTGCACTATCTACAGCACCCAGACATGAGATATAGTAGCCAGATCTTCTTTCTGTTTACATACGGACATTCCCAGCAAAATGAGATCTGATGTCTCAAATTTTAAATCATTATTATAAACCTACCGTTGGGAATTGGGGTAAGATAAGATGTTCTGACCACTGATCTGTCATGTTTAATAACTCATTCATTTTCAACCCATAAAGTTACAGATTGCAGCTTTAAAGCAATGATGACATCATCGTAACAATTACAATGTGTCAAATTTGACAGTATTTTAGTTAAGTTTACAGACTGAATTACCCAGCAGCCCCTGCAGGTTGTTGAATGGCAGGTGTTGGCAGGGATCTCTGAATCCGTCGATCTGGATATCGGATCACTAGCCGTGTGTTCTCAATCAGACACCCCTGAGATTAAGCATTGTTCATTTTTACAAAATAAAGTTTCACATCGTCATTCTGCATGCCGACACTAAAGGACGAGATTTATAAAGGACTTTACGCACATTGAGTTTCTCCAGCGCTCGGGAGGCCATGTTAGCGTTTTTGAAGTTAACGAACGCACAAAAACGCTCGTGCAGAACCCGAATGCTGTCGATTTCTCCATAACTACAAAACAACATCAAACGTTACAAATGACAACAGGGAAAATAGTTTAAAGGGTAATTTTGGTTTGAGCATCACATCTTACATTTTGAAAAGATCCCGCAGATGTTTTTCTGTCAGCTCTGTGGTCACGTTTCCCACCCACAGGGAATTGCACAGCCTTCCCAAACGAGAGAGAGAGACATTAGGAGAGACAGAAAAAAGGTTGTTTTCAGAAACACACTGCATGAAATCAGCTATGAGATGACCTACCCTGGTTGCAGGAGGGCACAGTCCTGATTTAAAGCTGTAAAATAAACATTTTAATGAGACAACATGTCAAATCAGTGATGAGAAATACAGGTGAGTGTGATTTGATCTGGTAATTATATTTGGCCCAAACCTTAAAGGTACAGTTCACCCAAAAATGATCACATTGAGTTGTTACACACCCAAATGTTAACCCAAGTCACCCATCACTTACATTGCATCTTGTTTTGCACACAGTAAGTAAATAGTGACTAAGGCTCTCAGTTGAGAGGCTAAATTACCTTAAAACACCACTGATCACAACTGATCCACGGGGCAGTTGTGGCTTACTGGCTTGTAACAAGAAGGTTGCCGGTTCGAATCCCAGTGTTGACAGGTAACAACCGAGTTCCATGTCCTTAATTAAGGTCCCTTACCCCCAATTGCTCCCCTGGGTCACCATACTTGACCAGTCAACTCGACATCACTTCACTGTCTTGTAACGTTTAGCTCTAACCTAATCAAACTCACCTGCTTCTAGCTTTCTAGTAATTCTGAAGACCTTGGTTAGCTTGTTCAAGTGTATCTGATAAGGGTTGGATTTAAACTTTGCCGGGCAGTGGATCGTGAGAGTCAGAGTTGCTCATCCCTGCCTTAAAGTCTCCAAAATAGGTGAAATGAAGCAATAGTGCCCTCAAGTGGCTTACCTGAATAAAAGAACACAAGAATACACACATAAGTTCTTACCCCTGGCTGTAACTACAGCCTGCACTGTGTTGTATTTCTCCAGCAGATGGATACTCTGCTCCTCATCATACCCAAGATCCTAAAAAAAAAAAAAAAAAAAAAGCAGAAAGTAAAAGCCATCCAAATATTGTTTGAACTCGTTTGCTTTATTTCTTGGAGCGATCAGAGTCTTTAAACAAAGCAAAGTTCATTCCTGGAAGTTTAAACTACTGCAGTTTTCTCATGTGCATGCAACACAATCCTGCATTGTAATTATCTTGCACTGTTATCGTAAACGCTTGCTTTTCTTATGACGACATCTCTCATTTACCGTAAGCTGTTGCACTTTACAGTACAAGAGGTCATTCACAGCTTCTTCGCAGTCTGCGTCCAGCTTTAGTACCTGCTCCATGGCTTTCTCAGCCTCGCTGTATCTCTATCACACACAAACACACATTCATCAATACACACACACAAACACACATTCATAATAAAAAAAACACAATTATAATACAAAAAAAACAATCATAATACACACAAAAACAAATATAATACACATAATACACACAAAACAAAATAATAACACAAAAACACAAATCATCAATACACAACCAATAACACAACAATAAAACACAATACACACACCATAAAACACAATACACACAATAACACACCAATACACACACACCAATACACACACACCAATACACACACACCAATACACACACACCAATACACACACACCAATACACACACACCAATACACACACACACACACACACACACACCTAACATCACTGGTTTATACCTTAAGCCCCATAAGTGCACTTCCTCTACGGTAATACCCCTTGGGCCAATCAGGAGCCATCTGGATGGACTTCTCAGCATCTGCTAGCGCCAGCGGGTACTGCTCCAAACAACAGTAACAGTAGGAGCGATTTCCAAAAAACCTGCTGCCCCCAAATCAGAGAATTAAAAAAACAAGCACAAACAACCCTTGTGGGTTAGGTTTCATTCAGATGAAACGGGGATCAAAGCATCACCTGTAATCTTTTGGATCGCATTTAATGGCCTCGGTAAACAGACTGACAGCTTGCGTGTACTGGCCCTCCTGAACAAGCTTGATCCCTTTTTCTGGAGCGTTGAGAAAGAAAGACACATTTAAAAAAGACATGAGTTCCACATTAAAACCTTTGAGAAGATGTTTTTCATACTTCTACTCAGATGAATGTAATGTAATCCAAAACCTTTGAAAGCATGTGATTTACAAAGCAGCAAGTGAATTCCTTGGATTTAACAGAGTGTCACGGGTTTTCTACAACACGAGGGTGGGAAAATGATAGAAGCTTTATTTATGAGTGAACTAAAAACACTAAAACAGAGCTCATGTACTGGATACAGGCTCTCCTCCTGTTGATCTAACCAAAAACACAGTGAGCGTGTGATTGTGGTCTTGCTTTTCTACCACTGTGGTGACCAGTCAGTCATCCCAATGAGGGTATGTTATTAAACATACTAAATGATGCTTTTTGAAGATGTAAAAATGCAAAAAGGGTGAGTGAGTGTGTGTGTGAGAGTGTGTGTGTGTGTGTGTGTGTGTGTGTGTGTTGAGAGTGAGAGTTACACACCTACTAGTAAGGCACTTCTTTTAGTTACAGCATCTGATAAGCCAATAACCTGTAATAAAAAAGCAGTATATAGTATAATAAAAAATATATATAGTGTAATAAAAAATATATATTATATATATAATATATAAATATATCACACAGTTCTATTAAACTGAGCAACATTTACCATATTTTATACAATATATGACAGAATTGATACACAATTTACATTAAACCCTATGAAAACTACATAACTAATCTGTATATTTATGTATCTGAACTAAAGAAACAAAGAAACTTTGAAACAATATTTATTTAGCTGGAAACAAAATGTCAGAAGGCACGTAGGGAGATTCAGAAACACAACTGAATGATTCACAGATAACATGCATGAATGATTTGTTTAACTAGTTCATTGAAATAAATCAATCAAACGAACAGACTCACACAAATGAACCGCCCTCCCTAACACAATCTGACAGAGTGAGAGAGAAAGTGAGGGGAGAGAGAGAATAAGAGAGCAAGAGAGAGCGAAAAAGAGAGATAACCCACCTCTATTCAAATTCCTATATATATATATATATATATATATATAGGAATTTGAATAGAGGTTTTTTTATATATATATATATATATATATATATATATATATATATATATAATAGTTAAAAAAGTTATTGATGTGTGATGTGTGTTTTGAAATTTGACTATTTCACACACACACACACACACACACACACACACACACACACACACACACACACACACACACACACACACACACACACACACACACACACACACACACACACACACACACACACACACACACACACAAATAGTCAAATATATATATAATATATATAAACATATTATATATATATATATATAGTTAAAAAAGTAATTGATACGTATATAATTATATGTGTATAATTATAATTATATGTGTATAATTATATATAAATAAAGCTTCTATATATTTCATTTTTAACACCACACATCACGCACTACTGCCTGTTAAACCTGCATTTTTATATCAATACTTTGTATGTATGCTATATTAGCTATATTGCACATGTAACAATTGAATTGAATTACAGAGAGAGAGAGAGAGAAGTTAGTAGCATTGCCACTTTCAGCTAGATAGTCCATAACATTATTTACTGTTTGTCTCTGGTCAGCAGCTGAGCAGCAGAATCGACAGTACAAGCAGAAAACCTGTCACATTAAAGGCCCGATTCCAACCCAAGAGAACAAAAGCGTCTATATACATCTAGAGAGACTCCACCCATATGTTTATAAACGGTTCATACAAAGAAACCCAACGCCCAGAGTCAGCATTCATGTGCTTCACCTTCATAATGCACAGAAAATCAAACCCAGCTCACCTCAGTTCTGCTCTCATTTTCTTTGTTCTCTTTCGACTTGTGAGCTCCTTTACTTTTGGATTTGGGTCGAATGTGACTAACGGCATTAGCAACAAAAGCACTGTTCACGTCCCACTCTGGATCCTAAAAGTGAACAGTGTCGGTTTAGTGTTTAGCCATTTAAACACGAGGACTTTTCACACTTGGAATCTTTAATCCATCTTAAACCTGGATAAATCCTGGGTATATGGCGTCACATTTCACACTAATCTTTACCCTTGGTTTAATTAATCCTGGCTATGCAGGTTTTATGATTTCACACTCTACATTTGTAAACTCTGAGTTAACGTTTTTGATTGGGTAAATAACATTCTTATCTGCATAGTAAAAACTCTGGATGTTGATTGGCTGGTGCAGTGTGGACGTATGGGTTTCAGCACCTCCTCAGTTGAGCGGCCCAGCATCTGCCGATTGCTCTTGTTCCCCGAGGCCAGTGGAGGTGCAGCAGGAGTTTTATTCGGAGGAGCGACTGACTTCTCCTCCGTTTTGGAAAGGCTGATCTCTTCCTCTGGCTCAGACTCCTCTGAGTCTTCAAGCTCAGATTCAGCTCTGACGTGCTCCTCCCCCTTACAGAAAGGGGAAAAAACAAAAAAAAAATCAAAAAAAAAAAAAAAATCACACGCTTAAATGCTTGTTTTGGCGGCGCTAAGGGTCATACACATAGAATATGTGCTTTGTTTCAAAAATTATTGCGCGGCCTACGGTGACTAAAAAGTGAAATCTGGAATGCACTACACGGGCATCAACTTTGTGCATCAAACAAACAGCTCTACTCACAAAAAGGAGCTTTTTTTGCATAGTTTACTTTGCTATGTGCTAATGCAAAACTATTGAAATCAAGCATAAGTCTCCTGCAAGTTTCTAGTGAGGAGAATTATTAGTACAATGCACAGAGTTGCTGCCTATGTAGGGTGTCACTTATGTGGTTCCATTCCAGTTAAAATCTTTCAGGATGCTCATTAATCCAGTACTGGTGCACAACTAACCAGTTTAGCTCAATTAAACGTACCTGCTCCATGCATTCATCCTTCTTAACCCGTTCTAGTTTCTTCCTCTGCCGCTGGCGCTGACATCAATGCAAGAGATACAACACTTAATGGTACAAGAAATACAGTGGTAGTACAACAGTACACAGATGGCATCAGATGCCACGGTAATATCACAGAACCTGTGATAATGTACTTTCAAGAATATCAGAGTACTGCCATGGTCATTTTCAGTACTTAGTTTGTAAGTACTACTTAAAGGCAGGGTAGGTAATTTTTTACAGAAACATTTTTGTTATGCTGGTTGAATGTCTCTTCACATCCTGACAGTAATCACTAAGTGGTGTACATATATTTATATAAATATATATCTTCTGTGGAATGCGCAGAATTATGAAATGTTCATCCAATCATTGCATTCAGTCTGAATGCAATGATAGGATGTTCTACTTGCCTGTCAAATTATGTATGCATTCATGTGTTGGAGGAAACGTGGCTTTGGAGATCGCACCGAAGGGAGGCCGTAATCTTATGCTTTCAAAGCTAGCGTGCTATTACAAACGTGCTTACCCTACCCTTAACTAAAAAGGCTGTCCACTGAAGAACACACCAAGAACAAAACAATAGGT
The DNA here is from genome assembly GCA_036877525.1 of Chromobotia macracanthus. Classification (NCBI taxonomy): domain Eukaryota; kingdom Metazoa; phylum Chordata; class Actinopteri; order Cypriniformes; family Botiidae; genus Chromobotia; species Chromobotia macracanthus. The sequence continues at coordinate 3,293,258 of JAZGTH010000070.1, read as the reverse complement.
GAAATATCTCCCCTCTGTGTGAACTCTGGGTTAAAGGTGGACCATTCTTGTGTTTAGTAAGTTAGAGTTTATCTGTGAATGAAGAATTTTGCTCACCTTCTTCTTGGCTTTACGCCTCTCAGCTTTCTGTCTGGCCTTTTCCTCCTCACTGAGGCCCTCTTCACCTGTGAACACATCCTGTACCCCCGCACACACATAAATGTATAAATATCCACTGAAATATCTCACATCCACTACTGTTATGTATGGATGAGCCAACCTCATTTATGTTGAGAAAAAACTCTGTGTATTCCCTTAAACAGCTTTAAATGGACATCAGAGTTTAATTCAGCGCAATGCTTTACGTGTACATATAAAGTAATAAGCCCCAGGAAGCCGCTCTATGTTTTACCTAACAATGCCCTGCATCTGTCCTAAATGTATTATAAATCCAGGTTTTTCAGGGCTTATTGCCTAAAATGGATATTTTATATACCTGCTAAAGCTTTATCAAATAAACACATTATAACAAATGTAACAATATTGATTTTTTTAAAAATTATTACGCCAAGCAAAGTAGTTCCATCAACAAGCAGACACAGAGGCGTGGTAATACTGAGGCTATGAGGCCCAAGTGTGTTTCGAGTAATTTACAACGGCTTTGAACACAGCTCAACTAATCAGAATAAAGGCCCGGAACTATCCATTGGTAATTGTGATATCAGTAAAACAGCTACAGTGGAAAGATGATGTGCCACAAATTCTGCAGAGCTGCACTACAAACCAGTCTACAGGCAGATAAGCTGGTACTTTATTAACTTTGAAAACATATCCAGGCAGCTATACAGTTTCCTCAACTGTAGGTGTTAAAACTGAAAATGGCTACAAAACCACTGCAGAGGACTTTGGCCGCCATAAATCCACAGGAAGATTGATCGGCAGGCAGAGCATTCGAACAGACGGGAATAAAAATCAGTGTTAATCTTCTTATGAGTGGCTGTCTGACTCAAATCTAAATCAAGGCTTAAATACTTTTAGAGTTCACAAAGAGTCTCCAGCAGAACTGCATATAAACAGCAGACATCTCCTACACTGAGTGATGTCAATGCTGGAGGGAGAACAGACACTATCAGGGACAGATAAGGCATCATATGAAAAACCTTCAGCACAAATAAAACACTTTGTTCCTTTCAACAAAAGACCTTCAGAGCCATTACAAAGTATCTGCTGGAAGGATTTTGCTGGACATTTGGGGCATGCCGATCTGACCTTGAAATGTTGGAAGCAAGAACAAAAGATAAAGTTCATGCCCTAACCAAAAGATCTGTGGATTCATAAGAAGAGAAACATGCCAAGATATCTACAGCGGCCTCCAAAACCGAGTTTTAATCTTTGATGTTTGATCAGAAATGTTAACGTATTGTTACATTCGATATCAGTTCAGCAAACCAATCAGCATTCAAGAACAAATGATGCGGGACATATTTTTAAAACTAGTTATCCTCAACAAACTTCCCTTTATTCTTTCAGTTACTTTTATCCAGCTAGTCCCGCAGTCATTAGGAGATAAGTCAAGTCTCCTCAGCTTTAACAGGTTTCCAAGCAGAGAACCACCAAGACATGGTACGTTCAACACGTTAACTACAGACTTTATGCAAAATATACAAATTTCAATATTCAATCAGTTTATTCAAAAACGATACTGAAATAAAGAATTCTAAAGGACTTCTTTCTTAACTTTCTGTCACTGTATATCAGACCATCTTCTAGATTTGTCTGACGTCTCGGGCTGATGCAGATAAATGTTCTCGTACCTGCGAGACTGTGTCTTCATTCTGCTCTGCTCCTGTGTCCATATCCTCAGGCCTCTCATCACTGGAGCCTGTGAAGAAAAATTAGAAGATTAAAAATAATCTCAAAATGCTGAGATTAAAGTTAGTCATTCTGTGCTGAGATATATAGATATATAGATATATATCTATATATTATATTATATATAACATAATCATTATGTTTTTTCCAGAATTTTATTTATTAAATCTTAGCAGTAAATTCATCCTAAATCACCGCAAGAATGAACTTCCTTCACATTTTAAAAAAATAATTTAAAGGGTTGATATACGAACACTGGACTTTAAGACATTTATGATTCAAGTACGATAATCTCCCACTGACTTACATTTAGAATTTAAAACGCATAACAGGTTATTGGTCTTGCATTTTTTAATTATTTACAGCCTTTAACAGAACAGTGAATGCATGTTAAGACTTGTGCAGCTGACAGAAAAGCAGATGTGAGCAGAGCGTCATGACAACAGAAACAGCCCTCATTTACATAGAAAACAACAACTTTCTGTGTCTGGACAGACTATTGAAATGGGTTGTCATAGCAACCACTCAAACTTGCACATATGTTCACCAAGTGGATGTTTATTAATCACACCAATTAAAAAATTCAGACATGAACAGCTGACGAACACACTTAACCACTTCTCCACACAAACAAAACACCCTACCAAGTGTACATAAACACGAGGCCTATATCGTATGCTTTACCTGTGCACGTGCTAGTGGAAGAAAAATATCAGTGGTCAAGGTCAAATATGACGCAGGCCTTCGGTTTATGTACGCTTCTAAAAACGGTATGTTTTGTGGGTCAGCTGTACAAAGATTTTAATTTCACATCATCTCTGTGACAAACAAACCAACCGAAGCCAAGATTGAAAACAGTTCAATAAACCACGCTCACCCATTAGTCAACGAATAAAAACTAAAGGCCTACAAGATCTCAGTTTTATTTTCAGCTATCCCAGAGTTCCCCTAAAATGACTAAATTAAACCTTGCAGACATTTCTTCAAGCAACAAGGCATCACATAAACCAAACAGCACAAACAGCTCAGTGATTTGTCCCAGGCCTTCGATAAACACTTTGCAACCTGTACGTTGCAGCATCTAAACCTGCGTGCATGCATTTTTGTTATAGTATGAATGCAGCACAGCGCCTCTAGTTTGTCAGTGTGCTTAGCTAAACATCGACATGCCCGATTTAAAAAGACAAGGATCTTTATGAGCGTATTAATTGATTTCCTGTTGCAAAAGAGAAGATGCATTACTGCTTGAGAAACCACAGTTTCCCCATTTTTAACCACTCCCATTAGCCATTACAACACTTTTCAAGCCCCAGAAGAATTCACAAGCACCAAAAGGACGTACAGTTTCTCTTTAGTCATGAAGCACGACCAAACTGATACCACATGTCTCTAAAAACACAAATCAAAATAACAGAGAGAGCCACATTTCTCTGTCTAAAGGATGCAGCCCACACTCTGTAATGTGTGAATGAATCCTGCTGTGTTCAGGAAGTGATGCGTTGACCAGCGCAATTCTCTTTCAATGAATCATCTCACACTTCTCTTTTATTGAATCATCTCACACTTCATTAGCTCGTGACACAACTAGAAACTGATTTATCAGATAGAAACAGCCGCAGCCCACAGACAGCCACATCTTCTCTGGATCATGCAAAACTTTTCCATGCAAACTAAGCCAACAGCTACTGTTTTCACTGCAGAATGTCAGCATGCGGAATCCATTTGGTTATGAAAGTAGCTGAAGATCTTGATTTTTCAGCAGGTATTTGAATTACACAATGCAAGCACAAAAAAGCGTACTGTAAATCGGTTCGGTCACAACGCGAGCAGGAATGATTATCTGTAAAACATAGAACAGGAATGAAGTTGAAAGCTAAACAGTAGCCAACCTGTCAACACCTCTGAATATTTTACTATGAATGAGACTCGGGTAAAATACCGATTACAACAACAACCCGAGATGAAAACGCACCGCAGTGTTTAAGCATTAATGATGGATGATGCTGTTATGTATATTTACACTTCAACCGCAAATTTTGTGTGAACATTCGAGACAGCACAAACTCTCAGTACTTCCCGCAGGAGAGATCTGAAAGTTATAAACGACAATATGACAATGCAGATAAAAGACTCTGCAACCCTGAAAAATAAACACTGCAAAATGGAGATCAAACAATTAAATACGTTTTTCATTATCTGGTTCTGTAAAAGCCCAGAAATCAAACACCTCATCTGTAAACGTTAAAGGTAAATGTAACAGTAAATGTTCACTCAGTCAGAATTACTCTTATTATTGAGGATGACATGTACCCATGTTGGTGAAGTCCTTAACAGAACCAATGCAGACAAAAATAGTTTTTACATAACATGTTGGGATTTTTTTACACAACTGTTTATGATTGTACGGAAAAGGAAAACTTTGGGGAAACTTTACCCCTGTGAAAGTCTGATGAATGCATGATATTGCTGAAAGTATATATAGTACAATATCAGGTATATATAGTATCAATAGCAATATGTTTAAGATAAAGTGACACTGGAGCAGCACATTGCTGTCATTTCCAGGCCTGCTGCATGTGATTTCTCGTGTTTGCAATGATTTCATTGATAATAAAGTTCAGCTTCAAGTCTCTGATAAATGCACACACACTTTAAAACGTCTTAAAATGCATCGTTCCTAACTAAAACAACCCAAATGAGTTCATTATTATCGCCTTTTCTATTGAACTGAATAGCTACTTAACACAGGAAACATGTAAACCATCCACAAATGCAAACTGTTCAGATTACACGACAGATGTAACTGTCAGCGTTAGTTCATCTAAATTCGCGATACTTTTGTATCGGTCTCTATAAACGGAGTCACATCTAGAAAATCACGGGAAGTTCATAAAAGTAACTTCACAAGTCGAGAAAACAAAGTTTGCATGTCGCAAAACTCACCGCTGAGCCCCAGTAACCGGCAGAGATCCAAACGAAACTTCATCAGTCCGACCATCAAGCATTATTTCTCTCTCAACCACTGAAGCGACAAAATGCACGGAAACAAACGTTAAAACGGCGAACAAATCGTCATTTTTACAACTTATAGCGCTGGATGTGTGCGGTTTCTCTTCCTGGGCGTCGAGCGGGGCGTCAGGCGGGCGTGTTGCGCTCAAGCGCCTCCCCGCATGAGGCTCTTAAAGGGCCGCATTGGGCCCTCGATCCGGGAGCCGCGACGTGTTTTGTGCTTGTGTTGGTCACTATTTTTGGCTAAACTGGGTTTATTGTATATGAGACGAGCAAATGCAAACCTGTGTGAACTTGCTGTCGAGACAATTACCCCAGGGTTTGTTTTCTTACATTTATTCCTTATTCTTGTGCTGCAAAAAGCCTGCAAATCCTGTGTGTGTGACAGATAGTTATGATATGCATGCCAAAAAGATATCCATATTTACAAAACAACATTTCTGCATGACCGCAGTGGGTCTTATATTTATAGGAATATCACAGAAAGTTGGTCACCATATCTATAAAAAATATTTTGTGGCTTTTTGGACATGATAGGGTTAGTTTAGGGGCCATCAACACAATATTTTAACCTACTCCAAGTTTTTGTCCTATTAATACTCTCTAGAATGAGAAAGCTCCTCATAATACCAATGACTGGAAATAGCTTGTTTTGGGAGAAATGTGCCACAGGTTATGAAAAACAACAACAATGCTTTTGATCCAATCGCTGATTTACTTCATTTTCATGGTAAAAATTGTACACCGTGTACTGGCGGAAAACAACACAAGCGTTAAAAAGATTTCATAAGATGGCAGCAAAAAACATACTGGAGTGTTTAAAAGGTTATGTAAGACAAAACAAATAATGCAAAATGTCAACGACACTTCATATCTGGATTGATCTCTGCTTTTTTTCAGACATTTCCAGCTGTAAGCCATAAACATGGTCCTGATGGTGACCTCATGGGCGTTTGTAATCTGCCAGGACGGTGAGAGCTGCGTTCCAGCCGGCTGCGCCCATCACACCACCACCTGAGCAAGACAAAATCAGGTCAGTGCCACGCAACACAGAGGAAGCTCTCGCACCCGACCTGGATTCCTGCAACGTGACACCTCAGTGATGCCACTAAATTCAATCCTCACTGTTAAATGAACAGACAAACCTGCTTTCATTTATTTACTCAGGCACACACCTGGATGGCTGCCACTTCCACATAAGTACAGCCCTCTGACTGGTGAGCGGTAGTCGGCTACGCAGGGCAAAGGTCTCGCCAGGTAAAGCTGATCCAGAGACATCGAGCCGTGAAATATGTTCTGTAGCATTAAAAATACTTGGAATGAATGTTTGGAAAGATGTGCAAGCTGATATCCCAGCTAACAATTTAAGGTTGTAAGAACATTTCCATTAAGTAACAAACACGTTAAAAATGTTATTTGGAATGTTGTAGGAACGTTCAAAACATCCATTTTTTGTTATAAAAGTTGCGTTCTACTAACGTTACTGCAAGAACTTTTGTAAATAACTTAAGATTTTTAGAGAACTTTGAAGGTACATTTAGAGAACGTTAGTCAACGTTTTGAGAGCGTTATCTGGGATACAACTTCCAAACACGCAATTTACAGATATGATTATTTATTTGATTTTATATGATTGTTAATAAAACTAGTAGTAACTTATACAAAACACAGCTCATATAATCCTCATGTAATCTGATAAATGAAGGTTTAATGTTCATACCCCTCCAGTGAGACCAAAGACCTTCTCTACATCTGGAGGAGCCAAAACATCTTTGCCCACTACAGACTTTTTAAATCCAGGTGCATAAAGCTCAACCCAGTCGAATACTGTAAAAAAAAAGAGACAAAGCATGGAATATGATTATATTGCTTTCAAATGAACTAGTTTGGACTTATCAATGCCATGCCGGGCTCAACAAACCAGTTTGAATTACACATTATAAAAGCCCTCTAAAAGACATGCACCTAATAATTAAAGGCAGGGTAGGTGATTTTTTTTTTTTTTATGCTGGTTTAAAATCTCTTCACATCCTGATAGTAAAAACTAAGTGGTATAAATATATTTATATAAATATATATATTCTGTGGATGTTGTGTTTGACCAATCATTGCATTAGGTCTGAAAGCAATGATAGGATGTCCCACTGGCCTATGTGTTCATGTGTAGGAGGAGCCGTGGCTTTGGCGATTGCGAAAGCTAACTTTCAGAACTAGAACTGGAAATACAACTTTAATCAAACGTCTACAAACATCACAAAATTATGCAAAGGTACTAAATGAAAAGCAAACCTGTGTCTGCAAATCTCTCCCTGTCCTCATCGGTCCAAGTGCGGCAACCCTCCAGATAATAAGGTGTAAACTGGGTGAATAAAGACACCACATGGCAGCCTGGGGGTGCTAGAGTGGGATCCAGCACTGAGGGAATGGTCATTTCCATCATAGGTCTGAATTATTAAAAACAAATTAAATAAACTGGAACTGAATGTGAATGGGTGTGGTTTGGTGCAATGCATGTCAACAAAAACCAGCCCCATAAATCATGTCCTGTGAAACTCTGCTCATGAATAGCAAATGCATTCCTAGTGCTTTGATGTGTTTGTTCAAATATTAATTCTATTCTATTGTGAGCCGGACTGCAGGTTTTGCCAACCTGGAGGACGGACGACCCAACTGGCCTTCCTTGTAGGCGTCCTCCAGAACATCCAGGCTTTCACAGTTCAGGTGGATTGAACACTGATGATGAGGACCCGGTTTTCCATCCGAGCCGTTCGGAGCAGCCAAGAAATTAGGCAGCTTGTCTAAAGCCACTGTTCACGTGCCGCAACAGAGACAAGATAAATCAAACCAACATTGAAATGCCAACATTGCTTTCAAGACAGAACCGCAGTGATGTTCCTCAAACATTCTGCTTGTGTTCTAAATGCAGCGGTTCTAAATCAGCATTTGTTCTAAATGTATTTAATTTAGTACAGAGGTACTAAACTAATTCAGCACGTACTGCTTAATGTACAGATTGCGTGCAAACTTACCTTTCAGGGAAATTTTAGCTTTTGGTGTGCTATTTGTCTTGGTTTTTAATAAACTTAACAAAGAGTAAATGAAAAGAAAACCCTTCTTCATTTACATTGGTAGCATATATGCTCATTAATATTAAGTGATTATAACAGCTTTTGAATTCTGACTGGTCTCCTTACTCGGATCTATTTGCATAATGGATTCTGATTGTTGTTTTTTTTAGCTGCTGTTACACTGCGAAGACGATGTTTTGTTACACTGTGAATGTTGTCATGGCAACATCAACATGGAACCAAACCCTACATTTACCCTAAACTTTAACACTATTCTTGTGCTGCACTGCAAATGCTGGTGTTTAATTGGACATGAAGGTCCAGTTAGATTAAATGAAGCATTAAACAAGTTGTATTCATACCGTTAATCTTGGTAACAGGAGAAGTGTAGTCAAACTGATCTATAGCTGTGATGAAGGATTCTGGCAGGGCATCCTATAATCACAGACATCAATTATTCACTCTTCTCATTAACATTGAAGCACTCATTTATTTTTCCACTCAGTTTTTTTTTTTTGGACCGTTGGATAATAGGTATATTGGTATCCCAGTTAACACAAAACATTCTCAGAACGTTGGCTAAAAGTTCTCTTAAAGTGATCAAAAAATGCTTCCAGTAATGTTAATAGGACATTTTTTAATGTTATCAAAAACGTTATTCTTAAGGTGCTAGTGGAGTATTTTAAAAAGTTACAGAATTAAAAAATAGCCAAGCAATAACAGTAATACAACGTCTAAAAAACTGAACGTTTTGAATGTTCCTAGGGTAATGCCTAAAACCTAAAACTGTTGGGTATAACTGGGTATAAAAAGCTGGGTATAACTTTTGACCATTTTTAAATGAGCAGAACTGACAGAAGCTTTAGGAGAACAGAGTTGTACCTGTGGAGTGAGCTGTTTGAAGGTGATGTGGGGTGTGGCATTTGACAGAACCACTTTACTGTGGACTTCAGTTCCATCTTTTAGCACAACACCCCTGGCAGAACCGTCCTGACCAATCAGAACTTGTCCAACTTCCTAAAGACACCCAAAAGAAACGGATCAACATCCTGGACACATCCTGTTTTTTTAATAAATGCAAGGACAAAAACAATGGCTCAGACATATGGTTACACTTTCACCCATAACACTAACACTCTCTGTAAAAATATCAGCTCCAAGAGAGCGTGCAGAGCGGGCGATCGACTGAGAAACCCCGCCCATTCCTCCCTCCACGTAACCCCACGCTCCCTTTTCCTTCTCCAGCTCACCCATGACATGGTGCAGGAGGACATATCTGCAGGGTAGAAAGCACTTTTTATATTCACAAAGTCACAAAAATATTCTACAGACATTTAAGCCACGTGAAAGTTCCCTCACCCACTTCCTGGATTGTTTGGGCTTGTATTTGCTCCAATTACAGAGTCAGTGGCTAATGTGGCTCTTAGTGGCTCAGATTCAAACCAGCGATTTAACACCTGCAGAAAAAACAAAACAATGACTTCATCTACAGCTTTTAAACTCAGCACATGTTCTTTATAATTATACATTGCAACACTGAAAAAGAGGTGAAAAAAATGATGCTATAGTCACTACCAGTACAACGACCCAGCTAACAGGGAGCGTTCTTAGAACGTTGGCTAACGTTCTTTAAAGTTCTCTCAAAGTTAACAAAAAAGTTACTGCAGTAACGTTAGTAGAACATGTTATATAATGTTATATATTATGTTATATATTAATGTTATATATTATGTAAAAACATTATGTTCCTAATGTTCCATATGTTCCTAGAACTTTTAAAATAACATTTTAAACATTTTCATTACTTGGAATGGAAATGTTAGCTGACTTAAATTGTGAGCTGGGAAACGGATGACCGATTTTTACAAGTTTCAGTTTTACAAGTGAGGAATCCAGCATACGCTAAATGTTTACGAGGACTGGGATCTTTTTTAAACAATTCCATTTATTTTATCTAAGGCATGACCCACCTTCATTACTGGAGCCGTAATTAGTTCATAGAAGTCTGGAATATTCTTTCCCAACTTCAACCCTTTAAACACAGAAACACATGGATTTTCCCATAGTGTTTCAGTTTTATAAGTTCTAATTTTATAAGATGCTCTGGTGCTCTTATAATGACATCTTTACCAGACTTCACCAAAGGCTTTAAGCTCCTCAGTGCAGAGACTCTCTTTCTGAGCGAGCCCTGAGTCACTCCTGGAATGTCAACGGGTGGTGCGTCCAAAAGAGGATGAATAGCACAGGCCAGTCTTTCCAAATGAGTCAGATAATCAGGATAGACCTGTAAAGACAGGACAGACAAAATACACTGTCCACATTTCATCTATTATTTTTTACTGTTTATCCAAATTGATTAAACTTAATTTAAGGCTGCAAAGGTTTTTTTTACAGTGTTTGTATCTCAAACAGGGGCTGGGGACCACTAGGAGGCCCCAACAAACTTCCAAGGGGGATCAAGATGACTTACAATTATTGAAAACAACAAAAGACAAAACAAGCATTTAAGTGAGCTAAAACAACTACAAATTTATATTTTCTTAGTGTTATTTTATAATAAATAAATATACTTCTTTCTCATTACGCCAAGCTCTGCTTTTATTTGGGTAGAACTAGTGAGAGGAAGAAGCTTCAAACATTGTTGGACAATAATTTTTTTCTGAATGTGACATTGAACCTTGGCATCTTTGTGGGAGAATTTGCCAATCTCTTGCTGGCTCATCGCCAGATCAGCTCCAAGCAGTAAAGAGCGTGGTGGTCGCCCTCCGACACCCTCCTCCAATATGGGGGTAAATGAATGAGGGTCCCTCATGTACACTTTCAGGCCATGTTTCTACACAGGAAAAGAACTGTTGTCATCTTAGTTGTAGAGATAAAAGTGAAGTAATAAATCATCTGATCTTGTATAGCTGTCAGGTCTATCTGAAACACTAGGACTTCTCCTAAGCTGTTTAATTTCAAAATGAAGTGTGTACTTTTTTTACTGTCAAAATACTTCCTCTTTTCCCAGTTTTAAGTGCAGAAACAATTTAATCATAAATCGACTTCCCGAGAAATGCAAACACTGTAAACACATTCGCAACAACATGTCTTTGTTTTCTTGAGCAACCTGATACGGCGTCTTCTGGCTCAACCAATGTCGTGAATTTGGGGCAGGGCAACCAATGACAGTCATGGGCAACAACTAGTGCCACCGAATTAAACATCTTAAAGCTGTACTTAGTTGTGCGCCATTACATCTGTCTGACGTGATTGTGTGTTTCCCCAAAAATTTCATCTGCCCAAATAGTTAAGAAAGAGATCTAAAAAAACTACAATGTTTTTACAGTTTACAATGAGAAAGTAAGACAGAGAAAGAGAAAGAATGGATGATGTAACGTGAATAAAGATCAGCACCTTGAGTTCCAGGTCCTGGTAGATGTGCGGCCGCAGCAAACTGAGCAGATAAGAAGCTCTAGAGAAATGGAACCCTGAACCACACAAACATTAGAAATTTCCAAAGTCACAAGCAAACAACTTTATTAAATTCAGTATGACTATAGGGTCAATCTGCCACCTTTAGAAAATGCTTAGAAAAAATTCAAGTTAGTTCTTACGAGACAAAAGCACTTTGAGAAACTGATTTTTGGAAAGTCTTTACAGTATACCGTTCCTCTATGGAACTTGTACAATATACATTCCTCTATGGTTTCCATTAGTAACAAAACGTTAAAAATGTTCTAGTAACGTTCAAAATGTACAGTTTTAAACACTAACGCTTGGTTTTAGTTATTCTAGTTATTCTAGATTTATAGTGATTTTATGTTATTCAGACTTTTTTAATTCTGTCATGTTTTTAAAATGTGCCACTAACAACTTAAGAACAACATTTTGATATACAATGTGTAATATTAAAAACGTCCTACCAACATTACTGCAAGAACGTGTTTTGAAAACTTTAAGAGAACTTTTGGAGAACATTGGCTAACGTTCTGTGAATGTTCCCTGGGTGGGCATCAGATCTGATCAGATTAATCTGAGCTCACACCTGGAATGATCTCTTCAGACACAGCTGCTCCTCCAATTACATGCCTGCGCTCCAGTACGGCAGTTTTCAGCCCTCCCTTCTGCAGATATGCTGACTATACAAATCACAGCAGAAGGTTCTTCAGATGAAACTCTTGTGCAACATTTGGGCAACATTTAGGCAACATTTAATGAGAATGTTTGGCGTGCACTTACAGCAATAAGGCCATTGTGACCTGTGAAATAGAAGAAATGAAATATGTTAATTTACAGTCAAAATCAGCCCCTAGATGTTGAATAACTTGTTAAACTGTTAACTGGTAGATGTAAATCATTATGAAGCCTTATGAACGAAAAGTATGCAGAAGGTTGCATGCAACATTTTATGAAATGATAAAACATGCACTATGCAACTAAACAATCAGCAAAATATAATAAACAATCAAAACAAACAATCAGCACGTTTTATATACAGTAAGTAAGTTTTCCTACAATCACTTTGAATTTATTAATATTGGGCAGCAAGCGGTGGTGCTTGTTTTAATGGGACACTGTACACATTATTCCTGCAGGGGGCGCAAGACGGCTCACACAAACGAAAACCTCATTGAGTCTCATTGAGTTCAAATCTTTGTCTGACTTGATAACTTTATTTATTAAAGCTTAATCGTTATCAAGCTATCCACCGCAGGAACTGCTATCAAACAGACAAAATCCGCTCGAGTCGAAATGAAGACCCGAACGAATACGCTTCTCGCAAAACTCAACGGGCTGTGATTGGTTCATCCTCAACAGCGCTGACAAAAGTAACACGGACCAGGTGAACACGGGTCTCAATTCTGTATACTTCAGCCGCTGTTTGAACATTTATTAAGAGTTAAAAAAACAATAGTAGACGCTTTAAAAGTCACTGAACTGAAAATAAACTAAAAAATAGAGTAAAACAAGAGAATTATTATTTTAAACAGTTGTAGCTGACCAATCAAAAGAAAAATCCGGGCCATGAGCACCGCTCTTTAAAGTCACCCATCCATCACAGAATAGCCATTCTACCCCGTTACATCACAGAATAGCCATTCTACCCCGTTATATCACAAAATAGCCATTCTACCCCGTTACATCACAGAATAGCCATTCTACCCCGTTATATCACAAAATAGCCATTCTACCCCGTTACATCACAGAATAGCCATTCTACCCCGTTACATCACAGAATAGCCATTCTACCCCGTTATATCACAAAATAGCCATTCTACCCCGTTACAGGCTTTCTTTAGGATGCACATTAATGTGTTGCGTACCTGCACCGATAATAACCGCATCGTATTGAGGTTTGAGCGCAACGCTGCGGCTGCAGCCCCGCGTCGATGAAACGAACCCCCTGCGTGCTCGAACCCGAACAGCAGCAGCCATGACGACCTCTGACAGCCCTCGAACCTAAAGCTCAAACTCCACAACTCCTCCCGTCCCGTAGAGTCTGTCTGGGGTCCACGTACAAGTTACACATTTCCCCCACACAGAAAAAAAAAAGACTCAAAAAGCCAAAAGCATGCATGTTCAGTGCTTTCAAAAGTGAATACGTTTGTGTGCATTTATTATTATAGGACACATTGCAAATGGGAGCCAGGCAAGCCACCAGAGATGCATAAATTGTGTGTGTGTGCTAATATGAATATTAGATATCTACCCTCTTTACAAAATGTTCACTGCATGTTGTTTTGCTGGTCTGGCTATAATTATAGTGACTCTGAATGGTTCCAAAGTCCAAAGATTCATTCTTAGAAAGCTGGTGAAAAGGTGAACTTGTGTTACATTGTACCGGACTTACAGTCTGATTATACAGCTCTGTTTTGTAATCTTTTTAGTATTTTGCATTTAAAAGAGATGATAAAGTGTAACAGAGGATGATTTTCTGTTTTATCAAAATATAATGAGACTACATTTTTTTTTTTTTTGCTTGCTGTCTCTTGCTTTTTTTCCCAGCTTCATCTAATGGCTAAAATTAGGGCTTGTTATAAACACTTATTTTTCACAACATACCTGCACATAAAGATAAATCAAAAAGAGACTGAAAGAGATTTGGTCCACACTTGGACTAAAGGAACAAGAACAAAAATCACAAGACAAATGATCTCTATGTGGGAGAGTGTTGGAAAACTGCTTACTGTGCAACCAAAAAGTCAGCAACAGATATCAGCTGTCTGTGATCTGAATTGTCAAAATACTTATTCTGTACTATCTCCTCCGTTTGGGACTAGTCATGGACATTCACATGTACAACTTTAAAAATATTGTAATGTTTGTTCTTGCGTAGCAGCAAAAGCAGATGAGGAGAAGCGTTTTACGTTGCAATTTTATTTTATTCCAATAGGTGGCGGTAGAGACTTAATGGTCTATTGTTGGTTTTAAGTGATGTCTAGTTTGGGATTAATAAAGAATGTGCAGTTATTACGTTTTCCAAATATCTTAAATGATTAGATGTTATTCTACACCAACGAACTTACCAGTATCACAGAAAACAAACTAAATTAAATAATTTATAGATAGACAACTTTATTGCCATTGCATAGTACAAGTACACAGCAACAAAATGCTGTCTAGCATCTACCAGAATTGTAGAACTGTGCAAATCTAGCAAGTACAGTTAAATATTATATATACACACACACACACACAATGAATAAATAGCAGGCTATGGCATCTATTATTTTTGATAATACATGACGTTAGGAATCTATTATTATAAAAAAAAGACTAATCACATCTGACCTAAATTTGTCTTTGAGGTGCAAATACGTTTTTATATTTTGTTTCACAAATAATTTATTTTCTATGTCTCTTATCTTTATAGTAACAATAAAGCCACTGTTATTGAGATCTATGATTGAAAATTCATAAGTCTTTGTTAATATTAATCTTGTTAATATTAACATTGATATTAATATTGATCTTGTTAATATTTCATGAATCACTGACTCAAATTCATGAATCAAAACGTGACCTCAGGGTTAATTCAAAGCCTCTTTCCATTATAAAACACATCAAATAAAGTTGTTTTGAAGCGTCAAATGAATCCTTAAGAAATGTTCACTTCTGCTAAGAGAAATCACTTTGACTGAAGAGTCTTTCTAAGAGATCATAAGTGGATCTCTCTGCTGTAAATATGATAGGACCTTATGCTGATGAGTCTGCAGACAGCTTTTTAGAGCCACATTTTAAAAACAGGAGCTTTGTGGCTTTATACATTTTACTCAAGTAACAGAAGATAACCAAACCTTAGGCCCTAAATGAGTTAGAAACTCAATTTCACTCTATATGATGTGTAATTGCTGTATACAATATCCTTTAACTTCTATTTGTTTTGCTTATGCTGTGAAAAACAACTCCTATTGATTCGGGTACTCAAAAGGAAAGAAATAATGCAGACAATCTACAGTTTCCCGACACCTCTATCAGTGCATGTCTTCAAGACATTATGGTCAAGACGGAGCGATTACTTGCATCCCAGCTTGGCTTTCCTTGAAGAAACGCAGCTGGACAACACGCAGTCGACGTTAATTTGATCAAGACCAGGGAATTTTGTTCTTGTAAGCAAAAATTAACACTTCATTCCCTTTGTCGGCAGAAATTCTACACCGTGGGCCATGAGCCGAAATGAAATTAGCTGAAAATGCTCCTGCTTAAAGTGTAATTAGCTCACCGTGGAGCAACCTAGTTAATTTTCTTTCAAAGACAGGATTGACTCTCTGGGGATAGATCAGCGGATCTCAACATTTTTGACTTTAAGGCCCCCCATTGTCCATAACAATATTTAAAGGCCCGCCCACTAACCATTTCTACCCATTCAAATATTCTACAGCTTGGCATAATTAGAAAAACGTATATTTGTTATAAACATATTCAAACTATAAGAAATATTTTTATGCTTATTGGTTGTGGCCTACTGGTTAGAGAATCGGGCAGAGGGTTAGGGTTAGGTCCTTTATACAGGGCATCTTACCCCAATTGCTCCCCGGGCACCACAGTGCTGCCCACTGCTCCAGGTGTGTGTGTTTACAGTTTGCAGGGTGTGCATTTACAACTCAAAATACTCCAGTGTGTGTACTAACTAGATAGGATAAATGCAGGGGTTACCCCACTTGGCCAGCGTGTTGAGAAACACTGGTTGTGAAACACTGTAAACAACAACGTTTAATAATGTCTCTGTAACTGAAACTATGGGCCTAGATAAATTATTGTGCATCGTTTAGGCCGCCATTACATTTCTTCTGAGAGCAGCACAAAGAAGATGGTGTTCAGAATCTCACTGTAAAAAAACTTATGTTTGATTATATACACATTGTTACGGTGAAAGCTAAACAATATGAAGTTTGCTGCCTAGCCTGTGTATTAAAAATATTCACGTTCAGTCCAGATCTACACAATATTTCAACCACTTACAGGTTTATGGTCCATTGTTGGCTGGATTGTCTTGTTTTCTGAATGTATTATTAGTGTCTTATCAGTTTTCATTTGCCTGTTCTTTTAAATGCATTGTCTTGATTTGTCTGTGTTTATTCTTGCAGTGCTTGCTTACGTGTAAAGCGTTTATGTGCTTCATAAAATCAACTTTACAGTTATTGTCAATAACAATATTGCTGTATTAAACGTCTCATGGCTGGTCATCATGTTGCAGCTTTGCCATGTTTAATAAAGGGTGAAACTCTCAGGCTTATTGAACATGCATTTGAATTGCCATTATTATCCAAACAGCAGCACGGGTTCAACTCAGCGTTATTATCTCATAACAAACCGGGTGCGGCCGCCAAACGTTGCGGTAACGTTATATTAGTAACTACAGCGCGCGATCTGTTCTGATCGACACGACCTTGCACCAATCAGAGCGCGGCGCGGAGCGGGGGGCGTTTCCGGTTCCCCCGCGGCCTGCTCCGTCCGTCCCCGCCTACAGCGTGCGCAGTTCGCGGTGAACGGGACTCGTCCTCTCCGCGACACGCCGGAGGGAGAGGCCCGTGCTGAAAGCGTCAACACCGGGCGCGGGACGCATGATTTAGAGGACCGGGCCCCAATGGAAGCGGATGGTTTTGTGCGCAGGCGGCGGATGACAGCGGACACATCGGGCGGCGATGCCGCGGTGGCGGGCGCTTCTGCGGGCGCGGAGATCCATTGGTTCGGCGGGCGCTTCTGGGGTGTTTCGGACGGCCTCGCCGGGACGTTATCACCCCGCAGGGCAGGAGAACCGGAGCTTCACGTTGGACATTTTTATGGCTCCCAGGAAAGCACTGATTTATCTGAACCGGACTACGAGTGTCTGCCCCAGGGTTCATCCACCAGTACTCATATGTTAGCTGGGGCAGTGGCGGGAATCATGGAGCATTGCCTGATGTTTCCTATTGATTGTGTGAAGGTACGGTGACGCTGTTGCGACGCGTTTTAATGTAATAAATGTCTGGCTTAATGCTTGCAACAGGGCCGATCGGGTCGAGCAGAAACGGGAAGGTCTGGGCTGGCAAGGTCGAGTTAGATTGTATGTGTGTGTGAACGCAAAGCCTTCTGGGTATTCTCTATATAACTTTCCTCTTTCTTGCACACGGAGTATCCTCCGTTAGATAACAACAAATGTCACAGAGATGCGTCACTTCCGGGTCCCGAACCGATTCCCACTTTAATTCTTTATTGTTGGATGTGTGTGAACGCATCCTGCAGGTGTGTGTGTGTGTATATGTGTGTGTGTGTGTGTGTGTGTGTATATATGTGTGTGTGTATATATGTGTGTGTGTGTGTATATATATGTGTGTGTGTGTGTGTGTGTGTGTGTGTGTGTGTGTGTGTGTGTGTGTGTGTGTGTGTGTCATTAAAACACGTTCATGGGGACGGAAGGTCACACGTGGCTTCCTCTGTTACGAGACCACGTGACCTTGTTGACGCGCCCACGGGGCCGGTGCGCATGCGCGTTGAGGCCTCTCATAATGTATAAGGCCTCTCACCAAATGATTAGAATAAGGTCTTATAGTATATGTTTTACTTTAAGAATGTTTTATTTCTTTTCCTGTCTATTTCTAGAGTGAACTACAGCATTTTGTCCCAGGCCTTGTGTGTGTGTGTGTGTGTGTGTGTGTGTGTGTGTGTGTGTGTGTGTGTGTGTATGTGTGTGTGTGTATGTGTGTGTGTGTGTATGTGTGTATGTATGTGTGTATGTATGTGTGTGTGTGTGTGTGTATCAGTACAATTGTGCTTTTAAAACCCTTCCACTCCAGCCATCAGGCTTCATTGTGATCCAAAAGATACAGCCTTGCCCTGACCTACATTTTTCTAGTTGAATATCTTGTTTCACTACAGAGGGACTAAAGAGGTACATCAGATTACAGACTTTAAATGAGTTTCGGGTTCATATTAAGGGTATGTAATGTCGACTAACAATACAGATGTCATCACAGTAACAACTCTGTATTTGACAGGCCACATCCTCTCATTTGAATTGCCTCTGCTGAGCGCGTTTACGGATGCGCTGACCAGTAAGTCAGTGGCAGCCTTTAAGGAAGTTTTACTGCGAGTGTTCAGCTGTTGTTGTCCGAATGAAGTAAAGGCTTCTTTAGAGACAAAAGCCCTTTATGTCTTCTGCAGCTGTTCTGTCTCTGCTGGGCCTCCGTTCTGTCAAACGCAGCACCTCCGACACAATTCAGAAGTCGCAGTTTTGGGAACCGTTTCAACTACAACATAAAATTCTATTTAGTTTCACAAGGTGCTTTAAGAAACTGGGCGCTTAAAAAGTCGGGCTTATTTTCATAAAATTTGCATATGCTTAGAGTTTCTTGGCTGCAGCACAATAAATGTTGCGTTGAGATTTTGAGTCTGTCTCTCTTTGCAAAAGGTGGAAAATGCCCGGCAGGGCTTTGTAACCCAGTTGTATGATCGATCAGTTATGGTAAATATAACTGAAGAGGATTCTGTTTACACTTCAGTCAAAGGTTAGCTTTATAACTCTTCACACACAGCGTGACGCTGCACAGTTTATTCATGCAGTGTGTACAAGAAGTGAATAATAATAAAGTTTATTCATATAGCGCTGTTCATAATTAGATAGTGGTTAACATATCAAGTGCCATGGGACCAAGAAATATTTTATTTAATTCTCCACTCTTAAATGCTCCACTTTCAGCCATTTAATTGGTTCTCTTTTTGTTTTTAATGCTTATCCAGTAATTGAAAATGGTTGAAAAAGTTATAGTTCTATTTCATTGATCATTCATCTGTCTGAGAAAATGAATTAGTTTCGGTTGTGGTATAAAAGGTCAAATCTAGATTTTCTGTTGAGTCTGGACAACTTGATCTTACTAGGCTGTGGTTTCTCTTTAGGAATGAAGTGATTTATCTTATTCTACTGGAAGAGGAAATGACTAATTCTCTGTTTACTTTATTTTGCAAACTCAGACATTCCGAGGGATTGTGTGAAGTTTTGAAACTTCCTGTAAGAGATTGTAGTTCCTCATACTGCTGTCCTGAGGAACTGACTACAGACACAATCTTCACACAATTATTTGTAAATCTTATTTTTACCTTGTGCCCAGTACAGGTTTTCCCCATTCACGTAAATCCCCAAAGTATGGGGATATTAAAAGTATTATGAAAATTGGGAAATCATATTTTCCGGATATGGAATAATTTACATTAACTACAGTCATTTCCAGATATGGAAATTACTGTAGGGTATATAATTTTTTTTTGGAGTTGATTATTTTCAGATAGAAAAGGACAGCAATCTCTATAAGTGGCCTGCTGTTTAGAGAGTCAGATTTGTAACCCAGAAGTCAAGAAGTCTACTTAATTAAGTTCAAGGCCACAGTGTATGTCTACAGAATGTGTTACACAATCAAGTACATTATAGGCTATTTCATGCGCTTTATTCTGTTGCATGTGAGTGTTTCTGGCATGCATGTGGAAGCCTGCTGCAGGTTTTGAATTGCTTCCACCTTTCTCATGTATGTCAGGGTGTGACAGAAGCGCTGGAAGAAAAGAGGATTAGGAGGTCAGTTCGTGTGAGCTGATCTATGATCAGTCCAGCTTTTGTCAGTGTGATGCCATGATCCAAATGCATGTTTTACTGTTTTTATAAATTGTTGTGTAGTATATTTACTTTCAAATTCAAAAATATTAAACACCCTTAGTTTCTTATTAATTTCACATTTTTTTGCCAAGCTAATTTTATACATTTTTATGTTATGTATTAAAATGGTGAAAAATAAATCGGTATTATACAGATTGTTGACCTTCGTATAATGAGTTTTTTCAGAGTAGAAGAGGTAATAAAACACAAAAATTGTGAAAATGTGAAACATAACAAAACATTTGTTACATTTGTTATAGTTTTTTTTTACAAGAATAATGATAGTATTTAAATTATTTTATTTTTAACATTCACATATCATCAGGTCATATTTACAACACTACTACTTTATTTTACATATTAAGGCCTTGTGGTTAGTTTACGTATTTGTTTCCTTGTTGCAGACTCGCATGCAGAGCCTTCAGCCGGATCCAGCCGCACGTTATCGTAATGTCATGGACGCCCTGCGGCGCATTGTGAGAACGGAGGGGATATGGCGGCCAATCAGGGGCCTTAATGTGACGGCTATAGGGGCGGGGCCAGCCCATGCACTTTACTTCGCCTGCTATGAAAGGTTGAAAAAGGTTCTCGGTGATGTCATCCACCCTGGAGCAAACAGTCATTTAGCGAATGGTACCAGTTTCCCGTTCATCAGCACAGCTGAATCTTTTCACCAGCAAAGGCTCAACACTTTGTCTTCTGTAGTGTTTTCGTTCAAAGCACAAATCATTTTTTACAGAGTGATCGGCAATCGTATGTTATTAAGTATTCAATACCAATGAAAAGGTCTGGAAAAAGTCTTTTTTAGATTAACGTAAACCTATTAGTTAGGCTAGCAGTGTCAAAAGCTAGTGATATTCAGCAGTCGTTTATACCTATTTATGGGCACGTTTTGGAAGTAATTTTTAAAATTTTACTCAAACATAAGTTCATGCCTCAGCTGATCTCTTTAAAATGGCCTTCTGTAAATGAGGTCAGACCCCAAAATAACCCACACTGCCCCTCTGCTATATCACCACTGTAGCTATTAATATAAGACACGGTCATGTGGGAAGATCATATAGGATTGGTGGCTTGATTAACTTTGTACTTTTGAAACGATCTTATGTTTTTATTTGTAACCTGTATTCGGTCACCTTCTTGTAGTCTCTTGAGTTTTTCCCCTAAATCCTACCAAATTTTAGGTTTTTATATGAATTGAACGAACAATAGTGTGAAATATAATTAGTTGCTGATTTTGTAAAGCCAAATTTACATAATCAAAATGATGTAATTTCACAAGTTAAAATATTATTTTACAAACAAAACTAATTTATGTGCTGTACACGCAGATAATCCAGTTTAAGTATTGTGTACGGTGTGTATAGTGAGGGAAAACTGCTTTACTGTTACTGCAGGTTTCAGGCGGTGCTGTGATGGGTAGTTAAAGTTATACGAAACTAGTAACAGTGACCATTGGTGTTGCTTTTGTAGTGTTTCTTCTCTTTCTCTCCTCTCCAGGTCAGAGAACGTAAGAGGGTAAGTAACTGCTGGCATGTTAAAGCTTAACAGTAAAAGTCAAGTAGCCCCATTTAGCGTTTTTTTCACAATTTATAAGGTCAGAGGTGCCATTTTGTTTGTCTATTTTGGACATAACAATTCACATTTTGATGCAACATTTGGTTCCCATTGGCATATTAGAAATGGCTTGTTCACAGGTTTTTTTGTGACCATTTTGTATTTATTTGGCAACCTCAAATTGCCAATTATAGTGGGGTTATCAGGGTAAAAGTAATTTATTTGGTTGTGTGATCTCTACATGGCAGCCTTCATGGGGGGAACCCACCTTATGCAGAGCAAAGAGCAAAATGTTTTTGGGACATTAATATGATGGGATTCCCATGAGAGTGTACATGCTTTCAAATGTATTTGTCGAAAATGCAAATTACTTTATTGTAAGAGTGGAACGAAATACCTAGTACACCTTTAAACTTCCTCATATATTTTGTTAGCATCTTAACTCAAAAATAGCGACACAATAAGTAAACACTAGTATCCAGGACAAAAGTTTCTTTCTCTCCTGATCTTACATTCGGTTTATACAACACGGTTTATCCAACCAGTCCCTAATCTCTCTGTTAAATCATCCATAGCCTTGTTGCCTGCCTCCACGACAACATTTTTATAATCTGACTGTTACTAGTCAGGCCTAAGGCTTATAATGCTGTAGTTTGAGTCCAGTGGCTGTACACATTCATGTTGTGTTTTTGTTGTTAATGTCTGAGGGTCTGTGTTACAGGCGCTGCTGGGTGTGTTGCCACTCTGCTTCACGATGCCGTTATGAATCCAGCTGAAGGTATATCAGCTTTCATCTCTGTTTCTTGCGAATATTATATGATTAAGATTTTGAATGCATGCCTGTGGGCCTACTTTGCTACTGTATCTTTAAATGCATACTAGAAAATCTAAGTGCGGCATGCAGTCAAAACATAGAGCCAGATAATGATTTGTACTCAAAAAAATTTTTCAAGCCAATCAGGTGAGCAGTAAATGTCATGTGACTAACGCTTCTAAAGCTGCAAAAAAGTTGCCATGCTGACCATTCTGATTGGCTGATGGCCCTGTAAGAACCAAAGCAACAGACAGGGAAAAATAGATTTCATGCATTTAAAAGCCCTCCATAACAAATACACATACTGTTAAAATACGGTATATACCATTTAGTCAGAACAGACAGCAACTTTTGAATGCTGGTTAAGGCATCTACCAAGAATGCTGACCTCCCAAAAATCTGGTCTGACCAAAAAAGGTCTGACAGGTCTGTGTTTGCACTCCCAAACCGGAGGTGGCAGAAGAGAGCTAATTTCCTCACAAAACCTATAAAAGAACACATTTTTAAATACAGCCTTGTGGGAGTAGGTTGACCTTGCTTTAATTAACAGCTGTGCTGTGTTGAAACAGGAGTATTAGCTGAAAACCCCCAGTGGCCCACGTCTTGGTCTTACAGTAGTGTCTGTTTTTGTACTCTTGAGACTCAAGGTTAATTAGCGCAGGTGTTGGACTGAGGCCTTGTGTAGACACCTGCTCTCCTTTGCCCTGCTTATTCCCTGCAGGCAGCTTGACTGTAGGTCAGACAGAAGTCTTATTTGATCTGGTCATATCCAGACGAAACAGCCGACGTTGTCTTAATTCATTCCAAACATTGTTGCTTTGATAGGCTTACTGTATTTCAGTCATGACCTAACGACTGCCTAATGATTCCCTTCCTCTGTTCTTTTGTTTCCTGTCTGGCTGCGATGACCTCGTTGCTTCTTCCTGTTTCCGTGGCGCTCTTCAGTGGTGAAGCAGAGGATGCAGATGTATAACTCGCCGTACCGCGGCGTTTTGGACTGTGTACGCTGTGTGTGGCAGCAGGAGGGGGCATTGGCCTTCTACCGCAGTTACACAACGCAGCTCACTATGAACGTGCCATTCCAGGCCCTGCATTTCATGACCTATGAGTACCTGCAAGAGCTGCTCAATCCTCAAAGACAATACAACCCATCTTCTCACATGGTGTCCGGTGCTTTGGCGGGGGCCATCGCCGCTGCGGCAACTACACCCCTGGACGTTTGCAAAACCCTGCTGAACACACAGGAGTCTCTGGCTCTGAACTCCATCAGCCGGAGCGGAAGACACATCTCAGGCCTGGGCCATGCCTTCCGGACTGTCTACAGGCTTGGTGGCCTGCCAGCTTACTTCAAAGGCGTACAGGCGAGGGTCATATACCAGATGCCCTCCACTGCCATCAGCTGGTCTGTCTACGAGTTCTTCAAATACGTTATCACCAAACACCAGCACGAGAAGCGTAGATCCCAGAGGGATGGAGAGAAGTAAGCGTTTCACCATGTCCCAACCTCGGCTTTCTCTTCTGTCGCTCGCAAAACCACCAGATACGCACTCAAGCTGAAAAAGGACTGATTCATTAAACGACACCCACCTATAGTCCAAACACTCATCTCTGTTTAGTCAGCATTTACTAAATCTGAAACCTCTGTGTGTAATTATAAACATAATCATGAAGCAAGTTATCACTGTGACAGTTTTGTTCATCACGAAATGTATTTTGCACTGTCCCAACAATCAGCCCAAAATACTTGTTTGTGAATTTAAGTCCCACAAGGGGGTGCCAGTGGTCTCTTCATGTAGGAGCAAGTGAAAATATGTTAATGAGGGGGAGGTCTTTTAAATGTGGGTTGGACTTTTTAGCCTCTCCTTTTATGTTCCCCTTTAAACCAAAATCAGAAGAGCAAACCCTTTCCCAGACCTTTTATGTTCCCAGCCAAACTATATACGCACAACTGAAGACACATCTATACGTTCTATATAAATTGGAATTTTAAAGGTCAATAAAATTGTTTATGGCAGAAAGAAGGCTTATACAGTAATTTATTGCTAACTCTGGCTAAATAGCTCTCAGAGATAATGAAAGATTTCTATGTTAGAGGTATTTTTGTAGGATTTAGTGGTGGCTTTTTGTCAGCACTGAACATTTCCCGCAGTTAATCCAAAGTCTGTGAATTGGAAGCGATCGTTTGTTCACAACTACCAGAAATAGTTTTGAGATCTCATAGAGTCACTAGGAGGTCACGCTGGTCCAGATAACTGCTTTAGAAAGAGGCTCTATATGGCTGGTGTTAGTTCCTGTAGTGTTACTCATTCCATAATGCCTTAGATGTGCAGATCACATGACCTTACTGTCCACATAGAGGTCCTTCTAACTGACTGGACTGAATGAATTTGATTTGCTTTATTTCTTGTTGGACACTGGAATGTTTTTTGGTTTGACTGAATTCTGTATGCGAGTTCGTCTGTATAAGAGTTTCGTCTGAAACGCACCAGGCAGTTGAGACTTAATGACGCAAGTTTGTCTTGCCCGATCCTTTCTGTTACTCAGCTCAATAAACTAGCAGTGCAGGATTTTTCCTGCTTGCATAAGCTGATGACTGTGTGTGATTTCAATATTTTATTTGGTTACTGTAAGTGAATGTCTACGGAAAATGTATTGCAGTGTGAAAGACATTAAAATACACAGTTTTAAAGATATAAACACAGGTTTCCAACACCATGTGTAAATATAAATAACCAAAAATCAAATTCACGTTCATGCATCATCCTTCAGTTCTTCTTGTGACCATGTCAAGCAGTAACAGTTGTATGATATTTACAATTATACCAGAAAAGGACTGTTTACGTGAAAAAAAATCCACCTTCTGGAATTAATGTTTTAATTCATCAATTAATTAACTAGTCTTATGACTTAAAAGATGGTTTAGACAACGTTACAACTTTATTAACTCTATTATTGGTGGCAGAGCTCCTCCTAGTTTAACAGTTAATCGTTTTAGTCCTCCTGGGATGGTCATAAATTAGCGAATGCCATGTGGATCACGTAACATCTGTATGTGTGATTTTGACTACACTTCTTCGTTGTGGACTCTGGAATTTCTTCACCAGTGTCCTCGAGACTGAAGCAGCAGCACCTCTGAGCTCTGAGAGTTGAA
This sequence comes from Chromobotia macracanthus, assembly GCA_036877525.1. Lineage (NCBI taxonomy): Eukaryota > Metazoa > Chordata > Actinopteri > Cypriniformes > Botiidae > Chromobotia > Chromobotia macracanthus. The sequence goes on along the minus strand of JAZGTH010000070.1, from coordinate 3,267,702 downwards.
AGATCTCTGTTGGTGGCAAGTTCTGTGTTTGGTCTAAGACACAGGTGCACATGTGACCTTTGACCTGCAGTTTCCGAACAATTGGCAGGGGTGTGTGCGGCGGAGCTCTCACTTTACCTGCCTGCTAACGTCCGGATGAGAGGGTTAAATGTTTTTCTTTTTTAAGTATGACAGAAACCTTGTGCAGTCTATACAGAGGCCCTAAAATGTATTTTGGACACTTGTATGTAAATTGTAAATAAATAAATGTATAGACTATAAAAATTTTTATAAAAATCTATTAAATCTATAAACAAATGTAAATTGCATTAGTCTGTAAGTTGCATTAGTAAAATGTCTAGCTACTGTAAGTGTCAAATGCAGACAAATGATGCTAGGGCTTTTACAGAGCTAACTTCAATTTTTTTTTTAATTTTGCAATTTTGTTAACCACCCGGCTAACAGTTTTAAGTTGTAGGAATGTTTCAGTAACATTTCTATTAAGTAACAGAAACGTTATTTGAAAGTTCTAGGAAGGTTCAAAGCATGCAGCTGTTTAGACATTGTGGCTATAGGAACATTATTCAAGTTTTTTTTTATTCTGTAAAGTTTTTAAAACCTTACACAATAATGTTTTTGTTTTATTGATGCCACTTGGTTTGATATTTTCTTATCTAGTGCAGTAGTACATTCATGCATTATTGTGGCAACTGTGTATCCACATGTAAAGAGTTTTTTTTGATTGTTAAAAGCAGCTTTCACAGTAGCCGTGTTGTGATTTAACATGTAAGTAGCTGCATGCCTGTGATGCTTGTACTGAGAAATTCCTCCCGGAGAGCAGATGACAGACGGAGAACCGTCAGCGTCTCTCCAGCTGACCGTGAACTTGACTGCATGCCTGCCAGGTGGATGAGCTGATCTGTGCTGGAGCAGCTCATGGGCGTAACTGTGAGTGCAGGAAACCTGATTTAAATGAAGGTGAAAAGTGTTTGAAATAACCCAGATAGAATATCACACCTCGCTGCGGTGTAGCTAGAGAGGATCGATTCGGCTTCCCTTGAAGTTCCTGTGTGTTCGTAAGTGTTGCTTATGTTCTAGGATTGTGTGTCTGAGGTCCCACTGACAAGGTGTTGTTTTCTGTAGTGTCATTTCTAAGCATCTATTGGATTTGAATACAAACCTGACATGGAAATCAGGTCTGGAGTGTGAGCCCTCATTTCTTCGATGCCGCAGTGGACACACAGGTCTAACGTCAGCTCTAACTCGTCCTTGTGTCCTTCAACTGACTTTCTGCCTCCCTTTTCATAAAAACCCTGTTGAACGATTCCAAAAACAAGAATGCAGAGTCTTAAAATGTTTGCTTTGGAAAGAGCATTTATGTATTGCAAAACATCACTATTAAAGTTAGTTGTTATAGTCCTTTCTTTCAAAATAATACGGTATTAATTGCTTTATGCAAACATTGAATCAAATGATCACTGTAAACAATGTTGACAACTGAGAGGTTATGCTGTTACTTTCTTTAAGGTTAAGGTTTGTTCGCAGGTGCAAAACGAGTTTTTTAGTCTTCGTACCCTCTTCTAGTGCACACAGAGACATGCACAACCAACTAGACATCTGTTCAAACAGGGAGGGTTAATGAACACTCTTTGAATGTCTGAGAGTGTGTGATGGTGTGTTTCACCCCACCCTAGTGTTCGTTTATCTCTCTTCTCCCATCCGTGTCACGGCTGGCTCGCACGAGCTTGCCCACAATGGTGCTGATGATCTTCCTCAGTAAAGTCTGTTGAGGATTACTCCGAGGTGTTTATGGTTCCTGAGTCACGGAGTGATCGGCCCGTGCTGTTCTTTAAGGAGTCAGGGATGGTAAATGAGGTATTTGTAGAGAATTAGCTGATTGTTATTGTTGTTTTAGGACAAATGCCCAGGCTGATGTTTGATCAGCTGAGTCACAGAAGGACGTGGCGCAGATCCTAAGTGGTTCGATGTGAGAAAGTGTGTGTTGCTTTAGTCGCTGATCTGCTGACAGACAGCCGAGTGTTTGCTTTCTCTTCTGACTCTAATAAAGAGCCCTGGCGGTCTAGAAGCAGAAGACGCATCTCTTGAGGATCATGTTTGTTTGGTTTATGGTTTTTACCTCACGCGCTTGCCGGAGAAGTTTGTTGTTGCTTGTTTGGTTTAATTGCATTGTGATGATTTTTGCAGTTAGAAAACAGGGACACCTTTACCTGAGATGGGCCACCCTGCAGGTGTGATGTTACACCCTTCCTCCTGACGGTCTTTCCTGGGTTACGTTCCAAATGTGGGCGAGAACTGTCGCATCTACTGACAGCGGCTGGCTATGGCTTCCTAAACAAAACCAGAGCTGTGGTATTTAAATTATCCGTAGCAACCACTCTTATAGCAACAATCTTTACCTTGGTAACTTGGTGAGGACGATGATTTATGTTCATTGGCCTTACAGATGTGTTTGTGCATTGGTTGACCTCTGAGGCCTGACTGTGACCTGAAGACCACTTGACTGTGAACTTTGACGTCTTCACGGGGCCTTTCGCAGAGGTCTCCCCCTCACTGTTTCTGTGAGCGCACACAGCCATCCCTAATCTAAACTATTTAGTCTGGCTGAAAGATCCTCTCAGCTTCAGTGCCATAATGCAACAAATGGCTGATATGTGGAGCCTGGAGCTTCCTTGTTCAACTAAGTACAAATTTTTAACATTATAGAAGTAAACTATATATACAGTATATATCCAGTATCCAGAATCACAAATAGTAACTACTAACCATTAAAATCTATTTCTTTTTATATGCTGGGTGGCGTTTCTGGTAAAACATGTCAGGTAGGTATGGGATAAAGGCACTTTTACTTTAGTCTTGGCACTAAACAACTGCAAATCCTCTGGTTTTGTTTTTAGTTATACGGCACCACTTAGCCGTCGTGCTGAAAAGCGTATGATTAATCAGAAAGAAGCGCCTACGGTTTTGACAGCGGTAACTGGCAGGCCCGCAGGCTTTAAGGAAGCACTTGTGTTTACCTAGGTTTCCATCACAGCTCTGCTTACAGACCTACACACAACTCCATTTGTTGTCATTCACAGTGTCAAACATCTCCCCTCTCCAATCCATCTCGCTTTTTGACCAACACCAACCAGCTCTTTTCTGGCTGTTTTTCATGAGTAATAGACTCCTGAAAATGTGCACGTCTCGTGAAGCAGACTGACTTGTGTGAGTGGACCTTAAGGCGCTGATATGAAGCTTAAAAAATGTGTCCTGCGGTGCTGGCTTATGTCTGTTCTGTGATTAATCATGTTTGCTCTCAAGTACAAAAATCTGTTTCTGTTCTGTGCAGTGCACCAAATATAGCCAGATAAACACAATGTCCTTGTGGGATCTGTTCATATTTAACATCATATTTATGATGTCATTCCTTTAAATGTATTTTTACCAAATGGTTTAAACTAATTTCAACTAATAATATATACATACATATACATATACGCTTAGTTATACATACATATAAATATATATATATATATATTTACTTTTCATTTCAAGTAAGTTATAATTTATATAATTTAACGTGATTTAGGTGATAGGATTAAAAGTATATGGGGTTGAACAAAACAGTGCTTTACAAATATTACAAATATATTGTCACCTTGCTAGACTGAAACAACATATCTGAGCCTGAAGTTATATATTTAAATACTTTATTATAATTTATTTATTAAATAATTTATAATAATTTATTTTCATTTCATTAATGAATGAAAGCCCTCGCACTTACACTCCAGTAGACGAGCATTTGCTGGATAGTGTTTAACTTTTGTGTTAAAGATGATGAGTGAGGGGTAGTCTTTACATTGGCGAGGTTTTTGATCATATCTTCTTCCATCTCTTTCAGAGAGCGAGTTTTGGACAGACAGTTTGGCGCCCAGTTGCCTCTGTGTACATTACGGACAGACATAAAGCTTTAGGCTGTGAGGGGAGACCTGTGTAGGACACTGAGTTTGGTGAATCTGGACACTCTGAGCTGCTCTGCTGAGGAATCTCATTGTCTGGCGTCTCGTGAGTGGAGAGCAGTTCCCCGGACTTCTCTTGTCTAAATAAGCCATGACAGAGTGGACTCCCTCTAATTCACTTATCTCTGGCAGTCAACACAAACCAGTGCTGTCTTTCTGTCACACAAGCTAATCTGTGAAAACATGTTCACTGAAAACTCCCACTCTTTCCAAAACTGGCACTACCTTATTCAGAAACCCGATGAGCCAATAAACCTGATGTTGAATGGATTGAAAAGTTGTTTTTGTAGTTTAAGTTACTGTATGAATTATAAGTAATGAAAAAAGAATAGATACACTATTTGACAATAAGGTGAAAAGTATTTGAACATTTACTGGGTGTCAAAATTTTAACATCATGAATAATCTTCATAATTAATGTATAATCTGTTCTGTGTATATGTGTGGTTACATAAAGTGACTTTAAACACCAATAGTTAAAATAAAATGAATTGCAAAAATGGCTCATTAACTCAGAAAACAAATCAGGTATTAATTTGGCTGCAGACATAGTTTGATCATTTGATATCTAATGCAGTGACTTTAAAATGTAATTTAGGAGTCCAAATTCTTCCCAGCTAACAACTGTAAGTTGTAAGAACGTTTCCACAACATTTCCATTAAGTAACAAAAATGTACAAATGTTATTTAAAACATTGTATTCAAACCTTTAATTCTGTAACAATTTTAAAACATTCCACTAACAGCTTAAGAATGATGTTTTTGAGATATATGATACACAATGTTAAAAACAGTTCTATCAACGTTAAAGTTCTAACAACTTTAAGAGAACTTTTAGTTCTCCAGTCAACATTCTGGAAATGTTCCCTGTTGGGTTTTTGTATACTGCATTTACACAATTACCAACTAACCATTTAGCAATACATTTATACAGTATGGAAGCCACATGTGCACAGACCCTCACACACACACACACACACACAATCAGCTCCTTTCTCCCCTCTGTTATGTGCATAAGCCAGTGTTTTGGAAACATAATCTACAGGTCCAAGCACCTCAGTGTTTGCACCTGTGGAAGAGGACATTGACAGCCCAGGTAGAGCTGCCCACAAAAAAAGAGAGAAAACAATCTGCAAATTCTCCCTCCAGCACACACACACACACACACACACACACACACACCATGTGTGGGTCTTGTGGTAGAATTCTTCAATTGATACTCTTTCCATCTCTGCTGACAGACAAACTTTCTCATCTCATGGCCACTGGCCTTTAGGCATGACACTCTAATACTTTAACCAAACTTCAGGTCTACTTGTGGTTCACATTTGTAAACAATGTTTTATTATATAGCTGACAGTGAATGATTTTAAAGAATTTTAAGTTTGAAGTATTATTTTAATGCTTAACTTTGTTTATAACTTTAACACATGCAGGAGACATATCACAGACTTTCTTTGTTTCCATAACAGGCTAATGATCATTATCTATCTTCTAAACCTAATCCTCAAATAAACCTGTTGACATGATTAGATTTAAAGTAAAACATGATTTGGCTGAGTTACGGGCCTTTTATTTACAAGGAAGAACCATTTAAAATATCATCACAAGTCGAAAAATATCATCACAAGTCACAAAAAATATCATCACAAGTCAGATTTTGACACATTTCACTATATCAAGCACCTGGCCGGTCCTACACACACACATTCACACACTACTTACAGCTGAAATGGACACATGCCTCTATTTTGCCTAGAAGGTTTGAGAGAGACAGACAAACCATGAAAGCTGTTTGAAAGCACACCTGCCCTGCTTTCTTCCTTCCTTCCTTCTTTTTACTTGTGCTGAAGGCTGCTGTCTGTCTGCCTGCCTGTCTGTGTATCAGTCTGTCTTTCTGTGTCTCTTTCTAGTCAGTTTGATGAACCTCCTGGCCAAGCCGAGGGGTGTGACAGTTCCTCACATCTCAGTTTGTGCATTGGTGCAACAGTATGTATATTAATATACCCGTCAGACGGTCTTTCTCAGACACCTGTATGGATTAATGTACTATATGTGATAAAGAAGCAGAAGATTTGTTAATATGACACCTCAGTTGTCATTTTCACACCAATATTTATTAACCCCCTGTGGGAAAATTAGTAATGTGAAATTATAGCATGACAATGGTTTAATAGTTTAGTAAATTATAACATGTCAGTGGTTTAATTTGTTTGTAGATACTTTGTCGGCACATTTTTTTTAAAATCCTAATTGAATTAAAAATAATTCAAAAAATAATAACACCGCTTAGATATCAGATTGTCGTTGTTGCAAGCGAGACTCTTAAAATAAATAATTTATTTGTTCCCTGGATATAATTTACATGACACCCGTGAATGTATTTGGATTTGTTTTCCTGTTTCTTGTTTTATGTGTGTCTATACTTGAAGGCCGTTGTTGTTTTGTGTGTCGCAGGTTTGGGCGTGTGAAACAGGATATTTCACACTTTCCACCAAATAAAAGAAACGCATGCAACGCTTGCTGTGAACATAGAGCTTCCCCTAATAAATCCAGGTGTTTATAGTTGTAAGACACCCTTAATGGGCTCCAGTCTAGAGAGCACAGTGCACGGTCTTGCACTCACAAAAGTGATATATTAATACCACACAGAGTGTTGGCGTTTATGCATGAGGACGGTTGTAAAAATGAAAGAAGGGATTGAGGAGGATGAGCTGGTTTTATTTCAGATCACATGTCTATTGAATCTCTCAGATGAAAACAGATTTAAAAATATCTGGTTTGAAGATAATGTTAGTGTAAACGGGCTACTTGCATGTTGACTTTTAGAAACTTCAAAACGGATTATAAATAAAGAAGCAAATAAATAAATAGTCGGTTTTGTCATGTCAGGGTTAAGACCACACAGGGTTTTGATGGTGCAGCTCTTTGCTAATATTGTGTGCAGATGTCCACAACAAAGTTTTTCTCTCTCTTTCTGCACAATGAGCCTTTGGGTAATTTCTTTTCCCCAGGTGTGAACAGGGCTGAGAGGAATCTCAGTTGGTTAAATAGGACAAAAGCCCACCGGGCAGAGCTGTGAGACTCTGAGATGCAAAAAAATGCTCTCTGTCTCTTTTTGTGGCTTTCCAAAATCTGACTGAATTAGCCTAAAAGGCATTGTAAAATGACCAACAATCTGAGCACTGTATATCAGCTGAAATTTCATAATAATCAACCAGGCTGCTTCTATGCTTGGCCACCTAAACTGCTTATGTTGTGAATGCACTGTATTACCAGGGGAAAGGATTTTAATTGTTATTTTTTTTACCATTTATGAACACTTATATATATATAAAGTAATAAACTACAATAAAAAGGACCTGATTTTGCCAAGGAGAAGAGGTGTAGGCCAATTACATCAGCCTGTTTACAAAACACTGAGTCATTGAAACACCAATTCCTCCAGGCTACTCGAGAAGAGTCGAAGCATTGATTCTCGAAGAGTCGACTCCCGGACTCAGACTAATGAATCACCATCACAATACTATAAAGTGTAAAATATAAGACAATAGCATAGTCCATAACTATAAAAATAACAATGTTGTCTGGATCACGATTTTGTTTCACTGCATACCGCATACGAGTCGATTTTACTATCTGAACCAATTGTGGTACGGGTTTGATTCTGGTGCAGGAGTTGCTTGTGTTCTTGCAATGACTCGCTGCAGTCAAATAAGAGCAAATCACTCACATTTCATGCAATCGTGCAGCGTGCAGCATTTGAATGAGAGATGATGAGAGATGATGGAGAGGGTGTGTTGTAGTCTACACGACGACACTTTTGTAACTTCTAGTGTGTCGGGGAAGTAAATGAGTGCTGGTTTCACTGCTTGTGTATACCTGTTAAAGGCTTCCGTACTTTTTCTCCCATGCTATTGAGTGATACTTGCCTGTAGCTTCAGGGACATGGTAACTTTAGCGTCTTCATGTCGCTTTTTCTGATGTAGTTCTGATTGATTACATTCATTTTAAAGCTCAGAATACCACAAAGCTTTGAGACTCCCACTGCATGTCAAATGTGATCGTCTATATCAATGATTAAAGTAATAATAATGATATATATATTTTTCCAGCAATATATTTTATGTATTTTTATATATTCATTTACTGTAAATTCTCTGTAAGATGTGCAGTCACCGTGCATACAACCTATCCAGACAGAGTTTAATTTAACTCATCACAATAACACGTGGCTGGGAGTTGCATGTCTTTATGTGCAGCACTACATTGTAGCCTTTTGGTTCTACAGCAGACTTAAAAACAAACTCATGACCTTTCTCGGGAATTTTGATTTGAGGCTGCCAGCAGTAAAGACCTTGAATGTTTGCATGTTACCTGCCTGACAATAAAGTTCTTGGTCAGGAGAGAGCAAGGACAGACGGACATCATTCCACACGGTGGAGGAGAGGATGTGTGCCAAACCAGAACTGGTAAGCAGCCCTAAGAGCTTCTAAGTGGAGGTCCTATCTCTGCCCGATAAGTGAAGTTGTCTTGTGTCAGTGTTCCTCAGTGCACTCCTTGTTTTTCCTTATCTGCGATAATTAAAACATTGAAATTCCTTTCACAGAGCCTGGGGAGTGAGACATGGACCTGTTGGGAAGCATCTTTTGGAAATGTAACAGGTTGGAACCCTTAGCGGCCCATCTATGGCCAGAGGAGTGCAAAGCTATTCACGGACAGGTGCCAGAAAACACCATGTTCCCACACTCACAAACTCATTGTGCGGGCCAGACAAGAAAAACGCTTTTGTGCACCTTTTTATGGTAAACATCAATTCCATGTGCATGTTATAAACTTGCATGATAAGTTGTACACTGCTAAAAGGAAACGTTCTCATAATGTCTGCACACTTTATTCTTAAATAGTTAGTGGAACGTTTTAAAAACGATACAGAAATAAAAAAAGGCTTAATGTAGGCTTACGCTTAATGTTCTTATAACCAATCAATAATGTTATTGCATAATCTAAAAGCTGGACGTTTAGAACATTCCTAGAACTTTCAAAATAACATTTTTAATGTTTTTGTTACTTAAAGGAAATGTTGGGGAAACGTTCTTATAAGCTAAAATTGTTAGCTGGGTCTTTTACATTATTTTTCCTTATCCCACACTGATAAAGCTATAAACATGAAATACAGTTGCTAAGCTGTGCTTGTGGTTATAAAGTTCTCTGTGGGTTTTCACAGAAAAGAAGCTGATAGCTGATAAATGCATCATGCTGCAGGAGAGTTCATCTCTTACGGTTTTACTGTAAATGTTTACATTCCTGCATGCCGTGATGTTATCAGCTAATCGTTTTTGGAACTGACTGAGGAGTCTTGTGGGTCGGATTATTGGTGGTGGTGCTGAGATGGGGGGGATTTGCCTGAGGAGACAAGGTCATTGTGAAGCTGTGCTCTCTCCAAACAAAGGTATTAACCGTGGGCCATTTCTTTCCTTTCTCGTGCCCTTTCTATAGCCTGGGCGAATGCATTAACGCCCCTGTCCACAGTGCAATGTGAAAATTTAGCTTTTTGTTACATCTCAACCTTGATCCACTATTGTGTGTGAGGTTATAGACCATCAGGCTTATATATTTGGTCCCATAGGACAGACAATTCACAGATGAGATGTCTTTAATGTCTGAGATTAATGTCTGAGAACAGCAATGAGATTAAATGGAAAGCAAATGGAAACTTTTGTCTCAAATATTTCTCCGGCGAAAAATGCTCACAAATGTCTGCATTAGAGTTACAAGTAGAGATCTCAACAATGTCTCAAATCTGAGCTCAGATATGTTAAGTCTGCAATCAAAAGTCAATGTTTTTAAAGATTTAAGTATAAACTCAGATATTCCTCATCAATTTAGCCATATACAGATTATTTTAGCCACAATCTACATTAATTTTACAGCTTCATACTCTTTAATGTATTTTCACAATGGTTGTATTTTTATTTCTCTTAAGGAATTTTAGGAGAAATATTTGGGACAAAGTTGATACTTAACTGAAACCCAACTGAGATCTCCATTATTTTCCTGAGCTTTGACAAAGTAACCTTGGAGCAATAACATTTTCCTCTGGGGTGAGACAGCTATGCATGAGCTCTGTATTTTTCCAGGACTTGTTTATGTTAAAGATAATAATTTTTTATGTTCAAATACTTTATCATATCCCAGTTTAACATGCAGAGGCAACTGTATGAAGGACATTTACAGGTTAATTTCTGACTTATTCTGATTCCATCTTATTCTGATTTATAGGTTGATTTCTGACGTTTATCTTTTTAATGATGTAGCAGTGAGTTGTTTTGTTTACTAATAGTTTATATCTGCTATTGATCAGAAGCACAGCTAGCCATGAGGGTCGGACCAGAGACATTATAGCAGAGACAGGCTACTTGTAGCCTACATACATTATAAAAAATAAATGTTCTTAAAAGGTTATTCACAGTGATGCCATAGAAGAACCATTTTTGTTTCCTCAAAGAACCATTCAGTTAAAGGTTTCTTAAAGAACCATTTCTTTCTTACATTTTATAGTCTTAAGAACCTTTTTCCACTACAAAGAACCTTTTGTGAAACAGAAAGGTTCTACAGTTGTTTAAAGGTTCTTTATGGAACCATGCAACCATGGCATCTTCTATGGCATCTTGAGGCACCTTTTAATAAGAATATATATAAATGGGAGAAACCATAAACCTAATATGGTTGGTGTAGTTCCGCCTTACAGTTAAAGAGCTATTCGCCTGTTTGTTTATACTAGGATGTGCATGCGCATTAGCTGGACCACATAAATTCAGCTTTATTTGCATGATTTGCAAAAAAAATCCATTTATTTTATCATTGTTGTCAGATTTCAAATGTTGTCAAATATGTTATTGAATCGTTGGACCAGTGGTTTTGGAGATTTTGGTCTTTCTATATTCAAATCAGTATGAGCTGGAAATCTTGCCCGGGTTTGTGAGGAATATGGCCGCCTTAAAGGGACTTTGGTCAGACTCATGGTTGGTGTGTTCTGAATGAACTCTTTCTACCAGGTGCTTTCATTTTCACGTAGTATAACACAACCGTTTTGAAATAAGGAAGGATTATGATTTGTTTGTCATGTGTGGGTTAATTGCTGGGAGTCTGTTGTAGCAGGTAAAATTAAGATGTACTGGGTGAACTATCCCACCCAGAGTTTTTGTTTTCTTTGTGCGCGTTTATAAACCTGCTCACTCTAGTCTGCACGAATTGTCTGCGCCTCTCGAAAACATACAATGTTTACATACTTTTTCAGGATACATTTTTTTGTATAAACACAGACATCCATTTGGTGCTCAACTGTGCCCTAATTCCTCATCAGTACCTGATCTATTCATATTTCACTTGAAATATAACAAATTGACGATCATACAAAGATTGAATTTATCAAGATTATAACTGAAAGAAATGACAAGCAAAAGACAAGAATAGACAGAAATGTGCTTGACAGTAAAGGAGGTCTAAACAAAAGTTTCTTCATCTAACCTTGTCAGAGCAAAGCAAGACAACATTAACAGCTGTTACCTGCTTAACTCTGGTTTGGAAAGCAAGCCAGAACTGTTTACATGTATTATTCTTAAGGTTTATATGAATCATAATAAACTCATAAAACATTTTTGTCTCTAATATCTCATTTTACCAAAACATATTCCAGACATTTATAAATATATAAAACTAAATCTTTAACATACAAATATGTAAAAGTAATATAAAACGACGTGTGATAGGTACGTAAGTGACCCAACATTACATTTCCGCTCAGATTTTTAAGTTATTTTTTAAAAGAATTTAAAAAAGGTCAGTTTCTCTAACTTTGGGGGTAGCGAGTAGCAAAATGAAAACAATCACTGGACAGATTGACACCCGACTCGAAACGGGCGTCAGTGTTTCACTGATGCACTGATGTCTCTTACACAATGAACAACAATACACGGTGTGTTACGAAGATTTCATCCATTGAATGTATATGACTCTGTTTAAAACACTGCTGCTGTTGATGCAGGTATGAGAGGGTCCGATTGCACATGGATGCTGTATGTTAGTGATTCCCAACCTTCCCTCTCTTGCCTTCATGAGGGTGTTGTCTCCTAAAACACACATGATTAATGTCACCTGGACTTTAGCCAGGTTCTGTTGTGCAACATAGACACGGTCTATTGACAGTATCTGAATCATGCAGATATCACGAAAGGGCTGCTTAAACTCATGAGAACGGCTGCACTGTATGTTGTGATTGTTGATATAAAAATACACTTTTCTGCCTCGACATTTTCATTGCGATAAACTTGCAGCTCGTTCGTGGAGATACATGATGAACAGCGCAGTCACGTGGAACAACACTGGCCTCATCGTTTAGATAAACAACTTCACCAGAAACTCTGCAGATATTCTATGCGCTTTACCAAAGGACATAAACGGGCTAAATTAACTATATTAACAGGCTTATTTTATAGTTTCATTTAATTTTTTATATGCTTATTTGCTCAATAAACAGAAATCAGCAAATGATCAGCAGATTATTAACATGATCACTTTAAACTCCAGCATTTATTTATGTTTAATTCTCTCTTCCTCTTAGCTTTTCTGTTTAACAACTTAAAACATTTGAATATTTAAGAGCTTTATTTAAAACGGGAAAGAAAGAAAGAACAGAGACAGACAGACCGCCTGTGTTGTTGTTTTTTAATTGAATATTCACATACAAACGTGTTTCAGTGCTATTCCTCATGTAAATGGGATTTCATTTGTCAACTGCTCCGGCCTCCTTCCTTAAACACAGAAGGACAGACTATTCAAAGCAGACAACTCCACGCTGTTGTTCCTCATGGAAATGAAAGACTTAGAATTTAGTCTTGGATGAGAGGCCATAGAGAGGACAGATTAAAGATCATTTGCTCATTTCGTACTGACTGTTAAACTGTACATCTAATCCCAGAATAACTGCCTTTCACAAACCATGTTACCTGAATGTTACCTGAACACTTTATTTAAAACATATAATGAAAGCCGTCCATCAGCTGACCTCAGAATTAGATTTCTGTATTGCTTTAATGAACTCAAATGGTGTCGAATTACCCAAACAAAATGGACTCCCTGAAGGCATGTTAATGAGTTTTTATTGTATGTTAGACTGTACAGAAACACGTGTCCGTCCATTTATCTTTTGATCGTTGTTTTCTTTTTAAATTGTTGCTGTACAGTCATTCATTTCAGTACATCATGTTGACAAAACCCCTTTATGCTTCATTCCACTGCGGTTAGATTTTCTCAGACGTACCATGTTTTTCCTTCTTTGCTGTACAAACTTTATTAAACCTGTGTTCTTCTGTACTTGCCAGTGCCTTTGAATATGATTTAGACATTGAATTAAAACAGTGGGCCTAGATGACACATTTTAGGTCATTGTCCACAGCAGACTGTGTAACAGCATATGGAAGATTTGTTTTTTTTAACTTTCTCTGGTGATAAACATGAAGAAAAAGCAATAACAAACGTTAACAAAGAAAATCCCCAAACTAGGCACGCTCCACATATCGAACCTTACACACCGGCCCTAAAAACTTTTTCGTACATTTAAGCCACGTTTAAAATGTTTGAATGCCGTTCGATAACAAAATATCAAACCATTTCTGACCAGATTGTAGGTTTAAAATTTAACATCATAAAATATCAGATATATTGTTCCTAATTACAAATAGGTTTGGATACGATCTCTTGGTCAGTTTAAGTGGAATATGACAATAGTTAACATGACAAATTACATCTGTGGTTACTCTGCTAAGGAAGCCGTCTGTGTGAACTTGAGGATAACTTCATACATACACTAAACCAGTTGATTTTAAGGTAACATTTAAAGTCATGTATTAAACTAATTAACTAACTAACAGATTTATTAAACTAATGCTTAGGAATGGTCATGCATCATTTGTGTGCAGATGACACTGGTTTGAAATTCTGTTATCAGATGCAATATAGTTCTTACATTTTACGTGTTAATCATTTATCATTTGTGAGTATAATTATCATCTATGTATGATCTATTTCTCATTTATCTTTTTGGGGCCACTGTGTAGCATTAAAAACAACAGTTACTGCTACATATTTGACAACATTTCTACTGAATGAACGTTTCCTCTTTGGCTTAATCGTCAGTGTTAACAGTGAACTTCAGTACGTCACATTCTGCCCTGCTGATCCTTTTGGTTTCTTTGGATACGTTCAGTATTTATAATCCTGCTGGAAGAAAATGTAACTCCAGTAATTCAGTACAAGCCGCCACTTAAAACGCCTCCAGAGGTCCACGGCTGAAAGCAGAACATGTAGGGATAGTACGGGACCGACTGGTGTAAGGGAGGAACGGACGCATTGGGCAGGTCCTCGGGGTTGTGCTGCCTCTGGTTGTTAACAAGCACCCTCACCGCCACCCTCCTCGCCAGCGTTGTCGTGGGAGTCGTGGCGAGCTCGGCCGTCATCTGTCGCCGTTTGGTTTTGTACCTCCGGTTCTGGAACCAGATTTTCACCTGCGTCTCGGTGAGTTTGAGCGCCCCGGCCAGGTCTGCGCGCTCCGGGCCGGACAGGTAGCGCTGCAGGTTAAAGCGCCGCTCCAGCTCGTACACCTGCGCATGGGAAAACGCCGCCCGAGACCTTTTCTTGCTCGATTTGGGGTTGTTGTCTCCGAAGTTACACGTCCGTGGCTTCTCTCGATCAGGGTCGTGATCTGGAGGGATGGAGAAAGCTGAGGGTTAGTCCGCGTCTGGCGCATCGGGGTCATTTGTGCTGCGTAAATAAGCCAGTGTGAGCAGTCCTGGTTCGGTACTGTTAACTCGCCAAAAAGTGCTCAGGAGTAATAGACTACAACATCAAAATATAAAGTGAAAGAAGCTGGTTTGGAGAGATGTGAGATGTGAAAATGGGTCAATAAAATGAAATGCATCATAATTCACCATTTGCACATCTACATAATAATGTTAAGCTGGATATAGACAGGCCTCCCAAATTCAGGCTGCAGGAGATCCAGTTTACGCCGTGCGTGTTTTTACAGGTAAAACAAACGTGTAGTTTTCCTGATGTCTTACCGTGTCGTGTTTCCAGCTGTGAAGTGTCTTCACCTGTTGATTCTTCCTCACACGAATGCTGGTCGGAGGATGAGGAGTCCAGCACCAGCACGCAGGAGGAGATGCGCCTCTCCGCGCTCCCCGCTCCGGACCTGAGCGCGGACAGCCGTGAGCCGGAGCGGTCTTCTTCTCCCCCGTTCGTCCGTTCATCTGCCTCTTCATCAAGACAGGTTTTATTCTCTGAATCACTTCCTCGGTTTAATATGTCATGGATGGAGAAGGACGTGCGGTTGTGCGCCATTAAAGCATTTACGTAGCCTGCTCGTCGACTTTAAAAGGCCTGAAACGATGTTTTCTCCGGTCTATCTGGCAATCCTCTGCTTTTTCATGTCGATGAGTTAGTCCACGGTGTATTGCTCGTCTTCTTTCTGTTTGATTTAATTGCGGAAAACGTCTTGTGACCTGGTCAACAAGCAAAATGTCAGAAAGTGTCGTGTGTGCATCGGTATCCTCTCTGCTTTCCGAGCGCGGTGCCGGTGGACTTTCTGAAGCGCTTTGCTCCGCCCTCGGACTCCGGTGGCCACTGAAATAGATGACAACTGAGAGCCGTCGAAATCTGTTTACTTTAACACGTATTGCTTGTAATTTTAAGTTTATTTAGGCATCTGTGTGTGTGTAATACATTTTAAAGAGATTAAATGTGTTGTGGCACTTTGGTGAGGTCGCAAATTAAAATGGCAACTGTGGCCCTGGGTGAAAAAATCCACCAAAATCACAAATCCTCCAAAGTGGCACAATTTTTTTTTTGTATAAGGAGTTTTTGTAGTTTCTATTTATTGTGTGTTGAAATACAAATATTTAATATTTTTATGGTTATTTTAGCTGCGCGTACGTGGGCTTGCGAAACGTAATAAAAGCTCAAACAAACATAATAGATCATAACTCACATAATCCTCTGATCAATATTTATGTAAAATGGGTTTTTTTTTTCGGGTTTAACCAAACCAAAGTTAAGGCAACTCGAACTATAATGCTTTCGGCTCAATTCTTAAAGCAAAACTTACAAACTTAAACCCTTTCACAGTTCGTGAAGTTCACAAAACTCTGTTTTCTATTGTGCTATTTCTTCTTTGAACACAATTGTAATTAATGCTTCACGTTTATATTCATTTATTGATACTTTTGCTTGATGCTGTGGTGTCTCCGGTCCAGTTTCCGTATTCCGTATATTTAATATTTAGGAATATAATGTTGAACAAAAGTTCCTAAAGACGGGAAAATGAATTTTTGTTCATATTGGTGTTTTTATTTCAGTGGTTTTTACATGGTTTAAATCAGTAGGTGTTTGTTCTTATGACACGCCAGACGAAATTGTCACAAATAAATAAAATTGTCTGATAAAATAAAATGTGTCATTATAAATGCTATAATAATATAACCCATGTTTATTTGTTATGTTCGTTTCTATTTTTCTTAGCCATCGTTTTTGGTGTAGGTTTTATTCTGAAACAGATTCGTGAAACAAATGCATCCATGTTTTTAATGCAGAAAATGTATATGCAGTTTATGTCATTTGTACGCTGCACTGATGACTGTCTGTATTTATTAAACATGCTCATGTTGTATTCTATGCAAAGGCAAATTTCATTTTATAAACTTAATTTTTGCAATTGAATTTGCGTCTTAAAGGTGTTTGTTTTGAAACGGATAGTGTTTTTTAACAAGGAATTGTTGCATTTGTATTACAATTGTATTCGTTACAGCCTATCCATATTTACTCTTTTCTATTCTGTTTTCTCTTTTAGTGAAGCACAAATGCAAATCAAATGCAGTGTATAATTTCATTAAATGACAATGAAGTGAAGCATCTTGGCTTGGCATAATTATAACTCGTACAAGAGTTCAGCTTGAGGGCTGAACTGCACAACCTCACACGGTGTTTGGTGAGAAGCCTCGCAGACTTTTTCTTGGGAGGGTTTGATATTCTAACGAGCTAAATAAAAAAGTTAAAACCATTTTGCGCCCAAAATCGTGTTTTGTCCAGAAATGCGATTGTAGCGCCACCATGTGGCATTCAAAGAGTCAAGCCAAGCACCTTTCAATGTAAACTCATATAGACTCTTAAAATAAAGCTACCAGATGAGGTTCTTCACAGCATAGAATAATAGAATAGAACAGTCATTTGGGTTCTTTAAAGAACCTTTCAGTCAAGGGATTTTTCTTTTTTTTATGTTTTTATAGTCTGTGGGCACCCTTTTCCACTACGAAGACCCTTTTTTGTGGATGTAAAAGGTTCTTTATGGAACCATACAGCTTGCAAAGAACTTTTTGTGAGGAGTGAATTATAGCAGTGTTAGGATCTGTTTTATCTACTCGTTTTGACCATGATTATTAGTGACAGCGGAGGTATCTACAGCTTTAATGGCGTTTCTGTGATATAGACAACATTGATAAATGACATGACTGTTGTGAACAGTGTACACTGGTGTTCTCACATTATTCTTGTCTCCATTATTTTGTGGCTGGATTGTATTTGACTACATTTGTTCTGCTTGCTTATACATGGTGTAATGTTTCGCATAAACTGGCCAATATCTTGGAAGTGGTTCATGTTAAAAACATTTTTACTTTAACGTTTTATTTCTTAGTTTGCACTGCATCATGGTCAGCCAAATAAACAACACTGCTGTTGTTTATGATCAGTGTGTCATATGTTGGGAGATCTGAATGGTAGTTAATGTTATTTACTCTGAAGAAACATTCTGCTGAAGTTTATCAGGTCATTTGCACAGAAACACATTTGGACATCAAATTCAAGGTGCCAAATTTGTCTTTCTAACTGTTTCTCTCACAGATATTTTAGACTGTGTTTAATAGCAAATGTATGGTGAGATAGAAGTCATGTCATTAAACATTAGATTTTTTTGTACTGTATAAATATTTACATGTTTGTTGCAATTCCGACTTCATCATTCTGATAACTTTTTTTAGTTTATTAATGATTTGAGAGATTGTCAGAAACCATAAACAGCCAATCCAGCAATAAACTGCTGTTTTGCTGTTTGGATTAGAGTTTAGGAGTGATGTGACCACCAGGGGGCGCTCTCCATTCTCTCGCTCTCAATGGCGAGGTGCTGACAGTATAAATTACATATAGGATAACACTTAAAGCTTTGGTACTAAACCACTCTGTATTTAACCGTTTATCACAGAGTGGGAAATTTGTGGCAATATCAGTGGCTAACAACGCTTGCTTATGCTTTTCTCCCTTCTGAATAACAAATTTGTGGACACACTGCAATGGACTTTGCTTTTTTCAGGTTGCACACTTGTGTTGTTTAGGAGGAGTAACGTGACAATAGTTTGTATGCATTGTCCGTGCAAACAACACAAATGTTGTGACTGAAGATTTGCATGCATGCATGCACCTGTGTTCACCAAACATTCGTTGTATTTTTATTAATTGATATATATGATACATACATATATATATATATGTACGTGGGCTTAAACTTTGATCCGTGCATGTTTTATACTTTGTCTTTGATAGATCTTCATTTCAACTGCTCAACATTTATCCGGGCTGTTGATATGTGCACTTTATCGATGTTAGATCTTAAAAACACAACTGCATCACTTTTTCAGCCACATTAGGTCATCTGCCACACAATTTTTAAACAGTCATTTTAATAGCTTCCCAATTTCACATAGCTTTCTCTTCTTGTCGTCATACAATCATTGTGTTTGCCGTCTTTGCAGTTTATTAGCTGAATCCAGTGGCCTTATAGCTTTGACCCAAACGCTTTTTTCGTGAACTAATTCTTGCTCCCACTCATCCGTTTCCTTCTTTATATCTCTCCACAGATAGCCAGTCTTTCTTAACTAATCCTCAAGTAGCTGCACTCATTTCCAAATGCCTTTGCTTTTCTTTTTCTCCCTATTCAAGGCCCCTTTCAACGAAAAATGTCTATTCTATTCTATTCTAGAAAATTTCTATTCAATTGTTGTATTTTATAACACCTTTACCAAAGTTTCCATCCGTTTCAGAAGATTTGTAACATTTTATTAATCCAAGAATAGAGTCAGAAACAGAGGAAATCTGCCTACCATTAAATGGCCTATGAAACTAACCACACCCTCTGCTGATAGTGGACCAGAAATCCTCTCTATAGATTCATATCACTGGGATCCAGCACCCTCTATAGATTTATATCTGCAGTCCAGCAGCGCGTCCTCAGGCATCGCCACTCTGTCGCCAGCAGTATTTACATTGAGGTGTCTGGGGCACTTACCCTGACAGCAGGTATGTCCGAATGGTCCTCCGGTAGCGAGGGGTGCGTTCATCCCGTGCTATTAGAGGAGACAAACCCCCGACGAATAGTGTTTACCTTACTATTAATCTTCATTATAAGAATGTGAGCGCTGGAGAGGCCGAGCGGGCTGGGGGATAAACGAGAGGCCGCCAGTGCGTAATGGCCTAACAGATCCACAGACCGACCAAACTCCACACTGGAGTTTGTATTCCCAAAGCATTGCGTTTATTATTATGAAATCAAATTGCTATGAAACCAATAAATGATTGGACTGGAATTAGATGGCTTATCTTAAATGTTACTCATTGTTTTTTAAAACTCTTACATTTTATTTGAACCATAAACCTTATTTTTGCCCTTTGCATTTTAATGCACTTCGATTCTTGTTTTTCTTGCGTTTGCTGTTAATAAAATTATATGACCAAGATAATAATAATTTTTATGAATTAAAACGTAATTCATGGCGTTTTTCGTTTATTATTCTGCAGATGCTGAAAACATTTTGGGTTCATTTAGTCTGGATCATTTACGCATTTCTGCAAGTGTACGGCCAAGGGCTGCGTTTTACCTTAAAATAATAAAAATAAAAGTTTTCCTAAATCAGCAAATAGATTATATGGAAACCCCAAGTTCACCTGGAGCTGTCAGGTGTAATGGTGCTGAATAAAGGCCAAAACGTTTCCAGAAGTTTATCTCTTCAGCATGAAATTTTTGGGAAAATACCGACAAAAATGGCAAGATATCGACTCAATGAAGGCTATTTATTTCTACTATATTCAATAATATTTAATAATTATGGCTTTGGAAAAAAACACATGATTTTCAGACATATTATTGCTCAGCTACGCGTTTCAAGTAAATACTTGTAAAGGAAATGTGTAGCTATTATTACTGCACTGCAGTTAAAACCTACAGCAACAGGCAATATGTTAATAGCCTCAACACAGACTATTTGATAAAAACTTGTTTAATGTCGCTATTAAAATCTCTAGAATAATATATAGTAGTATATAGTATAATTTGCCTATTATAATACGAACAATTATTATTACTTATAATAATTAATATCGTTTATTTCTTCGATGGTACATATTGCTTTGCAATAATAAGGAAGAAAACAGAAAGATCAGTTTAAATTGTACAGACATATCCGATAATTATTTTTAATGTTATAATTGTGAATGTTTAAATAAACTAAAGCCTCTCAAGTATTGTTGCTTAAGTTTTAAAGTTACAATGAAAATAATAATACTAGTAAACATGCTTGGTGAAACGATTCTGTTCATGCAATAAAGCCACTGCTGCGAATTAAAACAATCCGGATTCATACCGATCGTTTTCATCTACAAACCATCCATTTATACTCTCCTATTTATTTTATTTTATTTTTTTTCTGCCCTACAATTGGGGAAAGTGTTGTTGCGTATACTTTGATATCGGCCCTTCAAATTACGCATATTGTGGCACGGTGGTTTTAAAATAAAATGCACTGTTTTTATTTTTACAACGTAGGTTTGCATAAAACACACACCATTGTCAATTTTACACAGTCTGAGAAGGGAACATCGTTAACATTCTCGGTTAATAAATGTTCACCACCAAGTGCAGTAACGGAGAAAGCAAAAACCTGCGTCGTGTTGGTGCCAGACTAAAGTCAGACCCGTATTCAGGAGTACGTGGTCCAACACACATTGCATGGGCAATATATGAAACTGTTAGGCATTATCGTGAGATAACCGTGCTGTAAACTGCATGGTCTTCTTGATTTGTTCATCTGCACAATTTATTTGTATTCGTTCTGCCATCTTGGAAGAGCTGCTAAGAAATGTACAAACGCTTATACTGAAACGGTGGACTACACAGCGTATCCCTTTGGAGTGATAAATGTAATAAGCCTATAAACATGGGTAACTGTCTGTTAGTATTGCCAAGCTGTCGTTTATGTACAGAAGGAGGGTTGTAATGTCACTACCACGCACGAATACCCTGCAGAGTCCCTTGGCAGGCCGACACGGGCGTCCCTTGTGAGGTCTGAGGTTGGGAATACGTTCCGAGGTTGTTGAGGCCCATGCCCATCAGAGCATTGGTGGATGTGTTGGTTGGAAGTGGGGGAAGGCTGGGATACGTACAGCTGTAGGGGTTTGAATACGCGGCATTATTATAAGATGAATAGCCATTATAACTGTATGGACCAGGATTCACGGCGTAAGTGGCGTTGTAACTCTGTGACCCCGTTAAACACGGCTTGCCATCTCGGACCAGGACGGGCACCGCCACTCTCCTGGGCGGCGGCGGCGGGTGGTGGTGGTGTCCAGCCATCTCCAGCGTTTTGTCTTGACGCTGTCGCTTGCATTTGTATCTACGGTTTTGAAACCAGATTTTGACCTGCGTCGACGTCAGTT
This sequence comes from Chromobotia macracanthus, assembly GCA_036877525.1. Lineage (NCBI taxonomy): Eukaryota > Metazoa > Chordata > Actinopteri > Cypriniformes > Botiidae > Chromobotia > Chromobotia macracanthus. Next base: position 3,245,887 of record JAZGTH010000070.1, on the reverse strand, counting down.
TCAGGGTGCTGGCCAAATGTTCCCGCTCGGGGGCCGATAAATAGCGCTGCTGCTTGAAGCGCCGCTCCAGCTCGAAGACCTGCGCCTGGCTGAAGAGGACCCGCGGCTTTCTGCGCGTCCTCTGCCGCTGCGCTCGCTCCGTGTCCGAGTGCCCGTCGCCCTCACACTCCGGGGATCTTAGGATGGCCCCGCAGCTTTCTGTTAACCCAAACACAGTACACACACAAACACAAACGCCAGCTCGATCAGCTCTCACTTATTAATAAAGCATTTGCATGCATGAAAAGTAAAGTAAAGTGTGGAGAGCCTGAGCAGGCCTTTATCCAAATGCAGGAATAACACTGAAGCTTCAAAGCCGCTGTTTTATAGTCCTACGTATAGAAAAAAAACATTTTCCAATCTGTAGTTTAACAAAAAAAAAAAGTATAAGTTTGCTGAACATTATAGTTTAGCAATCCCAATTGTAATGATCTGTTCGTATGCATTTCTAAGAGGCCTGTGTGTTGTTTGTAAGGATAGCTTAAATAATAACACTTAGTTTTATAGCTGTATATAAAGTATTATGTAATTTATTTAGCAACATATTTAAATATATACGTCATTGGTAATTATTTTCCTACCCATATCTGTCTTTTTATTGCTCTTTATTTTGGCCCGGATCTCCAAACGCAATGTTCAAAAATACAAACTCACTCGTTTCATGGTCCTCAAGTTCATCTTCAAGTTTGGTGTCCACGTTTCCCAGTGCCGGATGGACGAAGAGTGGAGGAGAAAGGCTGCTCTCCACTAAACTGTCCTGCATGGGGAAGGAGTTGAGGAAGGACATCTTCTCCTCGCTGTCCGAGAAGCCGGGGCTGTCTTCCCCTCCGAGAAAACTGGATGATGGTGCCTGAAATCTCTCCTGCAGTTCCGGATGCAGCTGGTCGGTGTATTGCGCTGGATGCAGAGACTGAACGTGAGACTGGCAAGATTGCTGCTCCAATTTGAGTATATCCTTCACAGAAAACGGCGTCGATGTTACCGGACTCGGAAGCATCATCAGGCGCTGTTGAATCACATCTATAATATTATTCCCGGTTCAACGGGCAGCTTCAAACACTAAGTCCTGTTGAACAATTGTTTAGATCAGCAACAATTTCGTGTGCACATACCTAAAGGTGTCGATTAATCTCCCATTTTGTCATGGCAGGCTGATTTGCATGAGGAGAGGTGAGGACCGCCGCTCGTCGGTGTGAAACTGTTGTGTGTTGTTCTTGTCCGGCAGAATGAGGCAGTTCTTCTGGCCGGTGATGTCACGGTACCGGGGCGGGTGTACAAGCCTTCCCACAATCCGCAGAGGAAGCGCGTATACAGTTTCATACCAGCAGAGCCTTGAACCTTATACAGCGTTATCCCAAACCAATGCAATTCTTTAAACGCATCTGATTCATTAATGGAGAGTCGAGGAAAACTGCAAACTTGTTGTACACTCTTTAAAAAAGGTGCTGAAAGAGTTCTTCGCAGTGATGCCGTGGAAGAAATATTTTTGGTTCCCCCCAAAAAACTTTGCCAAAGGTTCTTTAAAATAGCAATTTATTTCTTGCACTTTTATTGTCTGTGCAGAACTTTTTTAATACAGTCAACCTTTTGTGCAACAGAACGGTTCTGTGAACCATACAGCCCGACAAAGAACCTTTTGGGAACCTTTATTGAAGAGTGTGACTCAAGAATATGTTGAAATAGTCCCACAAGAACCTCATGAAAGCGCGCATCGTCTTAAATGACACGTTGTGTTCGCAGGCTTGTGTTTAATGCAATGCATTGGCCACAATTACAATCATTTTTGGACAACGCATTTGCCTGTGATCACATTGCAATTTGCTATTAAAAGCATATTTCCGATTTGTCGTTAATAGTTTTGGCTGAGATTTCACAAGAGTGGACGCTTAACCTCCTGGTGTTATTATCCCATTTACAGCTGACCCGCACCACACACGTTCAGTATCTGCTATTAGACAGTCAAACTGGAGTAAAAACAGCTGCAGACATTTGTCATTTGGAGCAAGCGAATTTAAACATAAGGTTTCAGATCAGCATTTGTTTGTGTTATATGTGTGTGAAAGAGACACTTGTGTTTATGTGTGTTTTATGTGTGTGTGTGTGTCTACGAAAGAGAGAAGAACCTTAAAATCATTACAATTAGTTTTGTTGAAATAGAAATATTTAAAATTGTTAACTTAAGGTGGTTTTTTTAATACTTGCTGGATTGTTTTCCTTTTATACAAACGTCGACATTTAACCGAGATCAGCTAATTCTGCTTCCTCGCAGTTTATTGGCTTTTATTAAATTATTATTTGGATTTTATTGCACGCTTTCAATACACTTTAAAAACTTCACTGAATCGCGCTAAATAAACAGCTACTGTAATATTATCTTTTGCGTTTTGGTCAATTTTGGGCACATTTTACGCACAGGTGAGAACGCATAAACTTTTTACCTGCCACGGTGTAATTGTGAAGTATATTGTCGCCACGTCTATTTATTTAAACATCACGAATAACAGGGTCCCAATTGTTTCATGTTGTTCCCTTTGGTTTTGTCCTTTAAAACAGCACTTCACAATTGTACATTTTGCGGTTATCCACGGCAAACGTGAAGGCCCATCAGAAACGACAGTCTCCTGCTCAAAGTGTAATTTGCATAAAGTAATAGAAAGAAAACCGTAAAGCAATAGAAGAAAAAGGTACGATTCGTGTTCATTTATTCCTCTTGTGTTTCGTCTTAGGTATCGATCGCTTATTTGTGATGTGGGGAACCTGTTTGGGGGCGCAGTGATGCGCAACGGTGTCTCTCTGAGCTCCTGCCCCGGCGCCAGAGACAAAAGCCTGCCAGAGACTAAGAAGAAGGTAAAAGCAACGGATAGAGAGACGAGATTATCTCATCCGTTAGCCATCAACAGTGCTGTTTAGATCAGCTTTGTGTCTGTCCGTCCCAAGACTAATGGCTCTGAAGGAAAGTCGGAGTGGAGACTTCTACATTTTCTCCTAAAGTGCAGAATGGCAAGGTACATCATTTTTATGGCATGTGTTGTATTACGACCAGTTATGATGTTTCACCAATGATACCATATTTTGGTTTTTGGAGAGCATTACGCATAACGAGTCATTATTATAGAGAGTTATTATTATGGTAAATTATTGGTTCATTCATACAGTCAGTGGGCCTAAGCGAGTATATGAAGGTAGTTTTGGCGTGATTTATGGTTGGTTCATGAAAATCTTAGACTGCTATCTGTTTTATCAGCGCCACTTATCTTCTGAGTCACGGTTTCCACAGATCATGGTGATTCCAGGTGTGCTGACAAAATGACAAAGTGAACTTCATAGCTTTCTCCAACCTCCAGGTTCAACATCAGCTAAATAACGACTCGACCATCATCTTTGCACATCAGCCGGAGGAGACTTTAACCAAACAGAGCCATGAGCTGAGCTGTGGACAGAGTTTGTGGCTTGTTTTTATCTGATCAATGGTGATCTTTGCCCCACACACGACTAAAGTGTGTGAGTGTTTTGTCTGGTTAATAGCACCATTAGGATGAGGAGGATCTCAGTGAAGCATGAAGGCGAGCTGACCGTGAGGAGCGCATGTCCCCACACGCATGTCTGTGGGATCATACGCATTGACATATTGATGATATCAGGGCCAGGCCAGAATAAACTACACTTCCGTCTGTAATAGCTTCATGTGCCTATGCAAATGTACTTCACCCTGTTAGTGCAAGTGTCGTCTCACCTCACCAATACAGTTACACGACAGAAAGTGGTTGGAAATAAAACCGACCACAAAGCTAAAAGATTGAACGAACGCTCATTGCGCAGGAGTTGAAGGTTTAAAGGCAACCGAGATCAAGGTAAACAAATGGGAATGTGATTATTTATCTTGATCATATATCTATATATATTTAATATATTTTATCATTGATCAGATACCACTTTAAAGCTATTAACACGACAAAGAGCGCTTAGGGGGAAAACGCCGTCCCGTCTCCAAACTTAAAACACCAAGTTTTGGGTTTGTTATTTGCCTTGCCTGTTTTCCTATTATATTATATTATATTATATTATATTATATTATATTATATTATATTATATTATATTATATTATATTATATTATATTATATTATATTATACAGTATGTTTTAGCGTGTGGCTGTAAGGATTTCGTGTTTTGAATCTCATTTTAATTTTATAAGCTGTTTTCATTCAGCCTTTCTGTCCCTTTTCTTTTATTAATTACAATTGTTGTGTAAGATATGCTTTCTGTCTTTTTAAAATTGAATATTTATGAACGATGACTAAAAAAATAAATAATTGTTAGAATATTTCTGTAAGAAAATCACTATCGTTTATTTCCTACATTATTTGACTGGCTGGATTTTCTGAGAGCTGAACACGATGTGAATTGTAACAAATATCACAACTATTATAATTAAACTAAAACAGTTATTTACCCACTCCAGAAAATGTTGTAAAACTGTGTTTAAAACTGTAATCATCATTTATTAAGCTGATTTATTTCCAGATAATTGCTAACATTTTCATTGTAGTAAATGGAAGCCCATCATAAACACAACATTAACTCTAGTCCTTGCTGTTTTGTAGTAACCCCCCCTAAAAAAACTAAGATGCTAAACTGGTTGCGTGCCGATGCCAGTCCTTTAAAAAAAGAAAAAGATCTTTAGTCTATGTTTATGTGAAGGAAGAGCCTGTTTCCTGGACCTAACAAAACCCAGGCCTATACACCATGACAGTGAGGCGGTCAGCAGAGGAGGGAGAGACCAATAGATCATCTTCATCTGGACACTGACTGTGGTTACAAGACCAGGAGTGGGTCAAGGTCTGTGTCTTTTCTGATCACCCGATGCTCATGTAGCACACTGACAAATGAACGCTGTAGACCTGAGGACTCTGTTTAGGATCATATTCCATGTCGATGGGAAAAGATCATTGAGTGACAGAACGTGTAACTAATAACTGGTGTGTTCTATGAAATATCTGAAAAAGGAGTTTCCCCGGTTTTCCTTTCACGCACAGTGTTGACAAATTATGACCTCAGTGAGATTATGTGTCATGTGCTCTGCGAATGTTAATATATGTAAATGTAACAAACGGTCCACAAAAGCATACACTTTAAGAAAAAGGTGCTTATGATGTCATAGAAGAACCATTTTTGGCTGTATGGTTCCATAAAGAACCTTTAACATCCATAGAACCTTTGTGTTTCACAAAAGGTTGTTTGTAGTGTAAAAAGGTTTGTTGGACTATGAGAAAGAAGTGGTTCTTTAAAGAACTTTTGACTGATGGGTTGTTGGGGAAACCAAAAATGGCATCGCTGTAAAGAACCTTTTAAGAAACTTTAGCTTTTTAACCTCTACCCAGGTAACCTCGCTGTGATAGCTCCTTCACACGGTTCTCACCGAGCCCAGAAAACCTTCCATATATACAGAACACATATCTGAGGAGGTGCAGATCCTGCAGGTCCCGGAAGGTGAGAGTCTTATCAGCTCCTGATTTCTGACCGTACGCTTTGCCAGGCCTTGAGACCTCACCGGCACTATTGTGCATCTGACCCAGCTGTATGACTGATAGACTTCCCTGTTTCTGCTTCAGACGGAGAGGAAAGGAGGAGACGAAGCAGGGGCCTGCATGCAACACCAGACGTTCCCTGTCACACCAGGCCTCTGAGTTAGGGAGGTCTGGTCTGGGAGCCCGATGACGGAAGTCAGGCCAGAAGAAATCTACAGGGCCTGTTCCCCCCTCCTGGGACTAATAAATTAGACAGCTGTATTTTCCTTCGTGGCCTTAAACCCTGCAGGTGTGTGTTTGTATACATGGGAGCAAATCGCCAGGCGTTTAGCCCGTAATGTGTGTGACCTATGCCGTGGGTAATGCGGGAAGGAAGCGTGTAACCTAAATATTCTGGTCCTCTCCATTACAACAGACAGCGGTGATTAAGATACAGCATTGCTACATGAAGCTACCATTTAAAAATGGGACATGAAAGGCTAGATTTCCTCTTTTTTTGTCTAAACATTCCCTGGGCCGTGCCAGAGGCAAAAATAAAAAAAGAAAGGTTGCTCCAAGTTCAGCTGACCGCTGGTATGTGCAGAGTTTACAAAGATTGTCATTTAAACAATAATACAATTAATTTTATACAGATTTATATGTTGTTCATTTGTGGATGCACACCACATGACCTCCCTGTGAATAAACATGTTGCGAGCGGGGAGTCTGTGTGGCGTCTCCCATCAAACTGACAATTTGTTTCTACTGAACCGTGAGTTCCCATTCATTCACTGACACAGCTGTAAATAAAAAGGAAGTTGATTTCTGCTCATCCTTGGAGATTCAAGGTTTGGAATGGCTTGTTTCTCTTTCAGTTGGGAAATACACAGCTTCAGAAACTACAGTCATGATAATAGATTAGCGCATCAGAGTTTAACAGATGCAGTTCAGATTTAATACCCCGAATGTATATATATTTGCTCGACTTGCTTTGCTTTTCGGCAGGAGCAGAAATGGCAGTGACACATTATCAGTGTGGAGAATGAAAGGAGAAGATCTTTGAGGTATTCATAGCGGGCATGTATGAACTTGCAGTATTTTGTGGTGCTAAGCTGTCAGGCGGCGTGATAGCAATGGATTTCTTTCACTGTCTCCACTATTTATTACAGAATAATCAGAAGCATTAGGCTTCTGCCTTTATTATCTCTGAAGCCGTAATTGATTGTGGTTTCTTGTAAAGTTTGCTTTGCAAACATTTGTGCGATTACACATTAGTGCAACATCTGTCAGACCTGCTAATGCAAACAAGCATAACTGTGGAGCTGTTACAGTATATACAACTGATTTCACAACATCCAAGAAACATCTTTAAGGGACCGTCGTGTTTTCAGATATATTTTTACAAGCGAGAATATCCTGACATTCCAGCAAAGCTCTAAATCTGGTGACTAAAGTGGTAAATAAACGCTAATCGTAGGCAGCTGCGTGGATCAGCTGTCTTTCTGCTGACATAATGACATGTTTGTGGTAAAGTTTGAATTAAGACAATGTTTGTGCTGTTCTTTCGCTCGTGTTTATTTGTTCTTTTCAATAAGATGTAAACCAATTGGAAGCAGCAGACTTGTAGACATGAGGCGACTTCCTCCCATTGTTCAACACGGTCAAATCGAAAAGTACTGGAGGTCACAATTGTAAGAAAAAAACATCTGTTCAGTACGTAGACAAGGTCAGTATGTACGGTGTATGATGCCAAAATGAATTAACAGAATTCAATATGTTTTCACCCTTCATTAAACAGGGTGTGACTTGTCTGTACGCAGCTATAATGGATTACTGCCTTTCCATGTGATATGACACACTAATCACACCCAAAAGCTTATGGATGATACGTTTATTCATACTGAGATATAGCACATCCCCCCATCAGCTTAATACATGATTACATCATTACTAAGATACTATAGATATTTACATTTATGTATATGGCTGATGTTATTATTTAAAGAGATTTACATTGCATTCATTTTAATGTGTATGTACCCTTGAAATCGAACCCATGATACTGGTGTTGCTAGCGCCCATGCTCTACCAGTTTCATTTTCCCACTTTATCTCTCAACCCAATGTGCCCCTCATAATATTTTTGTGGTATCTTTCTTCTACCTTCTCTCTCTCTCTCTGTCTCTCTCGCTGTTTTTCTCTGAAGAAAGTGACTCATGATATTTAACCTGGATGGCTTACTGAGCTCCACCTAGTTGCTTTCTGTAGGTCTTTTGGTAATGAGAACATCATCTCTGGTTCATACCCAGCTAACAGGGAACGTTCTCAGAACATTGGCTAATGTTGGCTAAAGTTATCATAAACGTTCTTGCAGCATCGCAGTAGAACTTTGTTTTATGTTGTATGTCATATTTCTCATATAATAATTATCTTAAAGCTTAAGATATTTAAATCTTAAGCTGTTTGTGGAAAGGTTTTAAAACATTGAATTATGTTCTCATAACCAAGCAATAATGTTAATACAACATGTAAAAAAATTCACGTTTTTAATGTTCCTAGAACATTCAACGTTTGTTACTTAATGCAACGTTGGGGAAACATTCTTACAACCTAAAATTGTTAGCAGGGTAGACACATTCCACCTATCTCAGAATGCAGTAGACAAAAACATGGTGGTCTTTCAGTCTAGTCCATCAGAATTGATGAAACTGGCGATAGAGAACAAAATAAGCGACGAGGAGTTTCAAACAGACTCTCAGTCAGTGAGGAGTGCTGACCCATGACAGAGAGGCTAATATAACACGTGAACAACACGAGAAGGTCCCACACAGGAATCTGTCTGTGTACATGTTTGCTGTGAGTTGCTGACTCTCCGTCACGGTCCATGCATGTTTTTGAAGTCAGGAAGGCTTCTCAAGTTCTGCCTGTCGGATGTGTAAATTTGTTGTTTTTTCATCAGAAATGGAGCTGGTCAATACTGCACTAATTTTGTCAGTTGTCGCAGGCAAAGTGTTTTACTGACCCAGCTAACAGGAAACTTTGGCTAATGTTCTCTAAATGTTATCAAAAAATGTTCTTGCATTAATATAAGTAGAACTTTTTTATAGCTAATGTATATCAAAAACGTTATGCTTAAGTAGTTAGTGGAACATTTAAAAAATATGACAATTAAAAAATGTTTGAATAAAAGCATTAATACAATGTATAAAAAATATTCCTTGGACTTTCAAAATAACACTTTTAACATTTTTGTTACTTTCCCTTATGGAAACGTAAGGGAAACATTCTTACAACCTAAAATTGTGCTGGGGGTGTTAATGCAAAAATTTTGTCCATTGCACAATGTTTACAAAGTTGTAATGTTTGTTAGGTGGGGTTCATAATGAATGAATGAAGTTCTTTGATTGCTTTAGCTGACTTTTTGACTGATGGCAGACCTGAAGCAGCAAAGATTTCCCAGGAGGCACTTGTGTCATATGTGTTTCTGAGATCTTCATTTCTCTCTCAGTCTCTTTATCAGTATCTCTCTTGGGCTCTCTGTCTCTCTCTGTCCCCAGGCCAACGAACCTTGTGCTGGAAGCCTCAAATCCTTTAATTACAAAGCTGACAGTTAACACACAGGTAAGCTACCCTTACTGACTGGTGAAGAATGCAAACATCTACTGTGTGGAGCTGAGAGATGGGGTGGATGGAGGTCATGATGCAGGTGGAAAAGTTACCCCTTCGCATCTCCTGAGGGTTGTGGGGGCATACAGATCTATGACAGGCCGGTCTACCCAAAAGAAAGCTGAGAGAAAGGAACTGCGTGTTTGTTTGTTTAATAATCTATATTGTCTCGTATCGGTTTGCCACCAGCAGCACGTATGATGTCATGATTGGTAAGTTTTTTAACAGAGAAATTCCATCACTGATTTTGCAAATCAACTAAACAAACTTAAAATATTTTGCTTACTTCGCAACACAATAAACTATCACAATACTTGAAATACAGGTCTGGTCTGTGTGTGATTTGAGGTTGATAAGTTATCTGATGGTGTTGTCACTCAGCACTCCATGAGCTCCATCTCTTTCAAGTTCATATCATTAACTAATAGCAGGTCAGGAAAAGTAAAAGTTTCATCTCTTAAGCTTTCAGAATGAGCTCATGATCTATTTCATTTAAAATCTAGATTTCAATTAGGCTGGTTCAAAAATGCTTTGAGATGCAGTTCATATAAAAATGACCATATTGTAAAATTCTTGTCATAGTCTTGTCTATGACAAGAATCTTTAATGATTTTCATTTTTTATTTTAAAACATACTTTGTGCTCAATAAAAGGCTCATATTGTTTGATGTTCAAATATGTATTTACTTTGGCATAACCAAACTTTTTGTTTCTTTTAAAAAATAAGCAATGAAGATTCTTCCATGCAGTATGAATAAAAATATAAAACAATTATAAAAATATATTTTTACAACAAAAGTCACCCAAGCTAACAGGGAATGTTGGCAGAACGTTGCCTAACATCCTCTAAAGGTTCTCTCAACGTTATTGCAGTAACGTTAGTAGAACTTTTTTAACATTATATATCAAGGTTTTTCTTAAGTTGTCGGTGGAAAACGTTTCAGAATTAACAAAATAATTGAATAACGTTTTTAAAACAAGCAATAACATTAAAACAACCAAGCAATAACAAGCAGTAACGTTTTGTCACTTAATAGAAACGTTAGGGAAACGTTTTTAAACCTTAAATTGTTGGCTGGAAAGCAGATTTTGATGTCGCGCAAATCAATAAAAACCAATAATACATATTTTGACCTTTATATGAAAAGCAAATCCTTATTTTACCTTCTTTATATTAGACTTTTTACAACAATATGATCATGTTTCACTGAAAGATTCAGCCAAGCTTCTGCATTTATGATGGAAGTAAAGAAAGCAGTAATGAAAAGCCAGCAAGAGAAAGAACAAGATATAAAGTTAATTTAAATTAGTTAAAATTTAATGAAGTAAAATTAACTTTATTAATTTAAATAAAGTTAATTTTAAAACCTTCGTGATATGAACACTAGCGGCCCTCGTTGCTCTTCTCTTCTCGGTCTTGATTTATTATTTGCAGCAGATTTTATGCAGCTCATAATAAGCGGTTTCTTGGGTGACAATAGCAAATGCCTTGACCGCCATCTTGTGGTCTGTATAGCTCATGACATGCAGAATAAATGAACTTGGATGTTTTTTTATTGTCTTGTGAAACATAATTGGCCAAAAATACTTGACGTGCCCTGATTCATATTTTGTATTATATGTACCCACTATAATAATAATAATAATAATAATAATAATAATAATATAACCCACTAACTTCTTATAGTGTGTTATGGTTTCTGTGTGTTAACAATAATCTGAAGGAGTGTTTGATTAACTGTGACCACATTCATATGCGTTTATCGTATCGCGTTGTAATATGAAAGTGATATTGAAATACTACGTTTTAATGTTTAATGTTTCTGCTTCTATGCCCTTTACGACATGTAGATGAGTGATGTGATAATCTAAAGGCGTCAAAATAATCGTGATTTACAAACTACTGCTGTAATTGCATTACATTAAACGGGATATTGCAACCTTTTATGATAAGAGTAGATAACAGCCATAAATTACACAATCATAAATAGGATTTATAGGGACTTTGTGGGCGTGAACGCAAGCAAAGGTGCCCATTGACGCACATACGGCCCGCCCTCTCTGCTGTATTATTGGTCAGAACGCACATCACTCACACCCGCGCGATTCGTCATTGGTCCCGGCATCGTCGTCAAACGCGTACTTCGATGACGCAGAGCCTGACCTTTCTGTACTAGAAGGTGATTGGCTCATTCTCGAGGCAATCCTGAACGCGCGCTTCCTATTGGTCGATTTCGTCACGCCCGTCCTCCATTGCTCAACTTTCGCGTCTGAAGGTTAAAGTCGGTGCGTCTCCATCACGCCGCGGATCGTGTCCCGTTAATCTCTCCGTTTCCTTCATCGACGCAAACCTCCGTAGAAAATCATGTCGATATTTGCCGAGGTCCCGCAGGCGGCTCCTGTCGCGGTGTTCAAGCTGACGGCGGACTTCCGCGAAGATCAGAGTCCCAACAAGGTGAATCTGGGAGTCGGAGGTGAGAGATGTTTGTTTATACCTAACAAACGCAAAATATATTATTATATATATTATTATTATTATATATTATAATAAATATATTGTTGCTTATATGGAGAGACAGAAAGAGAGAGAGAGAGAGATTAATCCCGTGCACGCAATGCATTGTGCATCTGATCCCCTCAATGCAGCCTTTTGCATGTGCATCGTTATTTATTTATTGCATTTATTGCATTGCATTGCATTGCATGAAAAGGGCCGTTTCTGTTGCACTTCTGTCACGATGAGGAAGATGATGAAGGTGATCACAGATCAGCTGTGTCTTGACATTGAATAACACGGCAGTCTTCATGCGCACTGGCCCTCAAACTACTGTTTATCTACACGCCTAGCGGTTTTAACTGGAGGTATGACATGTTATCTGATCAGATATTAAATGATATTTATTGTACGCAAGATGGTCACGCTGGAATAACTGGAATAACTGGAATGACTGCATCAGCTGGAGTGCATGACGTCATGCACATTTTTCCTATAAGGGTATGCTTGTGTCGTGGTCGCGTATTGATTGTATTGGTAAACATGTATAAACATAACGTATAAACGTATATATATATATATAAACGCACACACACATATACACATGTATATATTTACATATAAACACACACACACACACACATATATACACACACACACACACACACATATATATATATGTGTGTACACATTAAAAAAACGTTACTGCAAGAATGTTTTATTAATAATGTTGGAGAACTTTTAGAGAACGTTGGCCAACGTTCTGAGAACATTCCCTGTTAACGGAGTTAACCATGATTGGTTAAAAAGTCTCTTGAAAATGGTCTTCACCAGAACTCGCTCACAGGTTACATATGTATAGCATGGGTTAGTTATTCTGCTGTCACGGTTGTTTGTATTGGAGATGAATGGCTTGTGTTATGGTAACAGTATAATTGTGTATTAGCTGTTGTTGTGTGTCGTCTTTCCTGATCTGTGGTTGAGAGTTTGACCTGTGGGAATTCTTCAGGGATTAGCTTTATCTTCCCGTCTTCCCTGCAGACAGCACATCTCTCTGGCTTTGAGCTGCTATAAAGGGGAGCAAAGCAGGAAAAGTCACATCCCTGTACAAATCCCTGAGTCATGATTGTGGGGAGGTTTCTTCCCCCTCCCTCCTGTTGTCCAATCTCGGCTTCACTGCAGCATTCATGATCTGTCTTGAGTAACACAGTCCTTAATAGACTGATGATGGGGCTACACCTTGAAGCATTGTGCAATAAATTAATCGTTGATGGAATATTTAATACATTCAGTCACTGCTTGGCATCACCGCTTTTTATTGCTAAAAATGAAATGATGCAAGATTCATATCGGATTTTCTGTAGGATGTCTACCTTTGCATATGGATGTGAGCGACACGTTTGTCCAGTAAACAGTTTTCTGCTGCTCTTTGGTTAAAGTTCACAGGTCGTGATTTAAGGCCCTGATAAAAAGGAGCAATTATTTAGTGACAGACATTGATTAGAAAAGAATTGAGTGAAGATCAGGGTGCTGTAACGTTCTCAGAACGTTGCTTTTCTGTTTTGTAATGGTCTTTTATTCTCTTGCTTTTCTTTAGCGTACAGAACAGATGACAGTCAACCGTGGGTTCTCCCTGTGGTAAGAAAAGTGGAGAAGATGATTGCTGAAGATCACACTTTGAACCACGAGTATCTGCCTATCTTGGGCCTTCCAGAGTTTCGTTCCAGCGCTTCTAAGATCGCTCTGGGTGCTGACAGCCCCGCCATCAGCCAGAACCAGGTCAGAAATTACGGGCTTGAAAAACTGTTTAATAACATTTTAATAATGTTTTATTAACGTTCTGTATCGTTTGTGTCATTGGCTCTAGATAACATTTAGATGCTTATACTTTGTTACACACGGGGTCCAAAATTAAAACTCAACATGTGCCAAAAATTAAAATAAAAATGTAAATAAAAGTTATACATCAGCTGATGGTTGTGGCAGAAGTTGGTTGTGGACCCCGATTATACATGTTTTGTTGTTGCGGATGAGACATTACTTTTTACAGTTTTTATCGTAGGTAGGAGCTGTTCAGTGTTTGGGCGGTACCGGCGCTTTGAAGATCGGTGCTGAGTTTCTTCGCCGTTGGTACAATGGAACCAACAACACCAAAACTCCCGTTTATGTGTCTGCACCCACATGGGGTGAGGAGAGGACCTGTTCACACCTACAAATACTGTATTGAGGAAACTTCATGAATGTTATTCTAACACGTTACAGCCAGTATATAACAAGTAAATGTTCAGCTTCAAAACAGCACAACTGCGTACATGCTGAAGGTTTTTCATTGACTTTGTATATTCATATATTAAAATTGTCTCAAATCTAAACTGACACTTTTACACGTTTTCAGTTAAGTTTGTGGTTTTTTTTTTTTTTTTTTAGAGAATCACAATGCAGTTTTCTCTAATGCTGGATTTGAGGACATCCGTCCATATAAATATTGGGACGCAGAGAAGCGAGGACTCGATCTGGCTGGTTTACTGAGTGACCTGGAGGTTAGCTGTGATCTTTTAGATTGCAAAACAAATCAAGCTCTGTAATTTATCAAACAGTTATTGGCAAAAGGTATCCGAAACATTGATTGTGTGTGTATAAAGAACCCAGCTAACAGGGATCGTTCTCAAAAGTCTTAAAGTTATCAAAACGTTCTTGCAGTAGTGTTATCAGAGCATTTTTTTAAACGTTATATATCATGTATATCAAAAACATTGTTTTACATAATAGTGGAATGTTTTAAATGTTACAGAACTTAAAAAAAATGAATAATGTTCTTATAACCAAGCAATAACATTAATACAATGTCTGAAAAATGGGACATATTGAATGTTCTTAGAGATTTCCGAGTTACTTAAACAAAAAACGATTTATACGATGTTTATACAACCTAACATTGTTAGCTGGTAACTAATATTAGTTACCACTATCATCACATAAAAAGCAAATTCTTTATTTTACTGGATTTGTTAATAGTTTTGTTTTTTTTAAGCAGTGTTGTAAACAGGCACGGCACAATAATACAAAAAGCAGTGTAAGCTTACATTTTGTTAGTGTAAATCGAAATTTTGACAAGGAGTGACAGAACATTTTGTCTGTCCCTTGAGTAGCTGCGCCCACAGTGAAATCTCATTGGTACACATTTTTCTGAATATTAAACATGTATTTTCAAGCAGGCCTGGCCATGCCACACTTGTCATGTTGTAACAGGAATCAGAAGTTGCAGTTTGGAAATAAATATATTTATTGTATTGATAAATACAATAAATGCCTTATTGAAACATTGTTTTATGCTGTTTCTGTTAGAGCGCACCTGATCACGCCATCTTTGTTTTGCACGCCTGTGCACACAACCCGACCGGTACAGATCCCACCCAGGACCAGTGGAAGCAGATCTCTGACATCATGAAGGTGAGAGAGTATAAAATAACCCGCTGTGACAAGAAACATTGAGCAACTGTTACAAAAATGGATTCTAATTGCATGTCATTAACAGTGAGACATTTAAGATTTAAGCACAACCTGCAATTATAACCTACTGCTGTCTAAATGTGAACTGTTGATCAGTGTAAAAATATTGAGTAAACTTGCGTAACTGTTTCATAGTTGTAATAGTTCTGCAGGACCCAAACTTCACTGGTGTAAGGTTAATTCAGTTAATTCAGTCTTTGCCTACATTTTGAAAGCAAAAACATGTTGTTAGGAAGCAATAAAATAACTATATCATACTAAATAAGAATTCATGGTCAAGATAGCCACACATTTATATATTAATATTTTCTGTTAGTTCATTCATGCAAGTATGTGTGAATTTATTTCATTCAATTTATTCTGAGTCGTTTACAAAAATATGTTATTGACTGAGAGACAAGATCTTTCTCATTCATATTAAGAGACGTTTCTTACTCACTGTAATTCATCTGTCATTTTGTGTCTTTCCAGCGCAAGAATCTTTTTGCCTTCTTTGATTCAGCGTATCAGGGTTTCGCGTCAGGAGATTTAGATAAAGATGCCTGGGCTGTTCGTTATTTTGTGTCTCAGGGTTTTGAGTTGTTCTGCGCTCAGTCATTCTCGAAGAACTTCGGCCTTTACAGTGAGTGTCAACAAACATGTGGTGCATTATTAAAAAGATTACATCTGACACTTTTTGCTGTATGTGCCTGTAGAACCATTTGATTTTCAATACTAACCTCCTCAGATGAGAGAGTGGGCAACCTGACGGTGGTAGCCAAAGACCAAGAGAACTTAGCTCGTGTCCTGTCTCAAATGGAGAAGATTGTTCGAATCACTTGGTCCAACCCTCCATCCCAGGGCGCACGCCTGGTCGCCATTACACTCAACAGCCCTGAGCTTTTTGCTGAATGGTGAAAACAAATACAATTTGATCAAATTTAACGTAATGCTAGAACTTCACTGATACGCATGTTTGTTTGTTTGGGGTGATTATTGTTTTGCATGTGTCGTCCATCTTTAGGAAGGACAATGTGAAGACCATGGCAGACAGGGTCCTGCTGATGAGGGCTCAGCTAAAGGAGAAGCTGAAGTCTTTAGGAACTCCAGGAACCTGGGAGCACATCACTGAACAGATCGGCATGTTCAGTTTCACAGGACTCAACCGTAAGCCAAACTTATTCTACTTTTTTTAATATTTGGGTTACATTTTATTTTTATATTTTAGATGTTAATTTTAGTAAAAGTTTCTAGCTGTCTTGATTGTGTTGCCATTTTATTAATTATTTGTAATATTGCTATATAAGATTAATTAGTTTTATTTCAGTTTTAGTTTACTTTTTGTTTTCAGTTTATAATTTTAGCACCTCAGCTTAAACTTATTTCCATTTATGGCTAAAGCAACATTTCTCATCTTCGTTTAGTTCAAGTTTTTTAAATTAATATAAAAACATTTATTTCCATTTATTAAACATTTATTAACATTTATAAAATGTTTTAATAGTTTTAGTTTTAGCAAACTATAATAACCTTGCCGTAAGCATCTTTTATAGTTCATTCATTTTCAGCTGCTGAAGGCACTTGTTTAAACACAGAAGTTAGTTGAGAAATTATTTTTTGCAGTTGGATTATACTGTGTAACGTTTATATAGGAAATCATTTTAAATTTTTTGCTTCTGTTTCACAGCTAAGCAAGTGGAATATTTAATCAAAGAAAAGCACATTTATCTGATGGCAAGCGGCCGCATTAACATGTGTGGCCTTACCTCCAAAAACATCGACTATGTGGCTGAATCGATTCACGAGGCTGTGACTCGCGTACAATAAGCACCTCTATGACACTTACTGTGTGTGTGAAGCACACAGACTCACATACACACTCTGTAAAACACACCTTCACACACCAGCTTTTGCTGAGCTGATGTCTACATCCTGTTTTAACTCTTTAGTTTTTATCTTAAAGGGACAATTCACTTAAAATTGACTTTTTCTGACCCTCATGTCATTCCAAACCTCTATGACTTTTTTGCTTCTGAGAAACACAAAAGAAGATATTCTGAATGGCACTCTTTGCCTTTGACAGACACAAAACCACCAAGACATTTCTCAAAATATCTTCTGCCGTATTCCACAGAAGTCATCATTGCAAACATTTTTCACAGGTTTGCAATGATACGAGGGTGAGTAAATGATGTAAACGTTTTCATTTTTGGGTGAACTATCCCTTTAAAGCAATCAAACGGTCCCAGAAGATGTAAACACAGTGTTGTCTGTCTCCCTTTTGCCTTATTCCTCCTGTTTTCAGAAGTAAGTTTAAATATTCTCTGTGGTGTCCATTTAACTTCATCTTTGTAAAAGAAGCACTTTGGTGGTATTGTTTAGAGGATTTCAATCACATGACGGTCTCTAGATTTCTTTAACCTGAAGGTCCATCATAATTTTCAAGATCTTGCACGATTCCTTAGATGAATTTCAGGAAGTTATAATGACGAGTCTGAACTGATGGAAAGATAAAGCAGGACTAGCCCTGTCTTAACGCATACATTTTAATCATCATGTTTCTAAAGATTTGAATGTATTGACTGAAGGATGTCTGGTTTGCTGTACGTGTCTGTATGCCGTATTTAAAACTTAAACATACACAAAGATGGTGTAGAACTTGAAATGACCAGGGGCATTAAACTGTGTTTCACTGTTGTATCCGGTGCAATTTGTGTTCTCTGGTGTTCAAACTGTAAAGTAAACATTTCACCCTAAAAACAAATGTTTGGCATTTGCCTTTAAACTGCTGTCACAAAAGGTCTCATATCTCAAGTGACCGACTAGAAAGCCACTGAGTACATCAAAAACGTTCAGAGAAAGTTGTCACATCAAGTTGATGTCATAAAAATGGGAGAGAAAATATTTTCAAGCAGTGCTTTAAAAAGAAACGGGGAGAGACTTGTCATGGTGTGGTGCATTCTGGGAAATGTGACCTGACAGCTGTTGATAAGTGATTTGGGTTAAAATATTTGTGCAAGCTTTACATCTTTAGTGGTGTTTGTTCTGAAAGTTCTCAGCCATTGTTCTGCACTTTTATTTTTGTGTCTGCTTTCAATGATGTATTTTAAATCCGCTGGTTCTTGCCCATCTGTTCCACTGCTGCGTGCTTGTGTTCACAGTCAATAATGCACTGCAGTGTTTTTGAATGTTCAGTCATTAGTCCCAATACAGTCATTTTCCAGCCCAACTTAGCCTCATAAGAGCAAAACTACGATTATGAAATAAAATTGCTTAAAGTGCATTGAAATAAATTATGAACATGTTACCTGCCTTGTTTCTTGCATTTTGTTCACTGTCTGCAGTTTACAGCAAAATATCGGACGGTTTGCATGTCTGTAATTGTCAGGCACAAATGGGTCACAGGGAGTCTTTGAGCCCACTAGTACCTGAATGGTTGGGAGGCCCTTCTAAACCTCATGAGGCTTCATGAGGATCACATTCAAGGGATGTATTCTGCCTCAAAATAACAGCCAGCAAAGGTTATTATCCTGAAATAGCCAAACAGCTGTAAGACCTCAGTGAACCTCCTTCCTCAGTTTAGAATGCTCTTCAAAGTCACGCTGCCTCAAGTAGTGTGCAAATCCATAGTTTGACAAGCAAGTAGGACATCCTATCATTACATTTGGACCAAATGCAATCATTGGACAATCATTATAAGGTCCTGTGAATATGTTTATACCACTTTACTTAGTGATTGCTATCAGGATGTGAAGAGACTTTCAACCAGCATAGCAAATAATGTTTCTGGAAAACATTGCCTACCCTGCCTTTAAATTGTTGTCTAAAACAATGTCTTGATTAAGCATAATCTGTAAAAGGACTGAGAGCTCATGTAGAAAACAACTCCACTGTGCAATTTATCAATGATTGTACAGAAGCGCCATAAAAGCCCTTTTAAGTAATTGTGTGATTGCTTAAGGGTCGTTGTCTTTGAACGAAGAATAACCCTATAAAGATAAACAAGTAAAGGTCAACACAACAAAACACATCCGAGTTGAACCTCAGTTTTTATTGGGAGTGTAGTGGCACTTTTCATTCTAAAACACCACATCATCAGAACTTTATATAATCAACATATGTTATTTATAATTATAGCATTTTTGTTCATATATGACAGTATCTGTTTTATTCGCAAAGTCATACACAATTTCTTAGAGGCTTTTAAATAGAAGTTTTTGTAAACTCTGTAGAAACATATATATTTATCCTTTGGCTAACCCACCATACAGAGAGCATGTGCTGGAGAGATTTTCTTGTCTTAGCAAACACCCACAATTTAAGATCTAAATGTACGTCGCAAAACAGTGTGGATAGAGAGTGCTTTAGTAGATGCTGTCCGTGTCTACACAGAGTCAGTGAGTGATGCACAGAAACCTGCGTTGGTGCATTTGTTTGGGGGGGGTCCAGATATCAGCATGCGTAACGAGGTTGCTTCCTGCAATGCAGTGTTGTGACATCAGAGCTCCGCCCCCTCTCTCAGCATGTGCTCTTCGTACAGTGGGTGGAGCTCACAGTTTTGCACAACAGAAACTTTCCTCGTGGCCTGCATGAAAGCCAGCAGGCACATTCAGATAATCAGTTCACTTCAGATAATCAAGATGCAAAGCCACTTTTATAAAATGGAATATATAATCTGCAGCTCGGTTATTGCTATTAAATTTTACAAGTAATAAATATCAGCGGGTAAGAACAGATGCCCAAGGGGTTTTCAGTCTGAGTTGTGCTTTGTGCTTAAACTCTCCGGTGTTGTTGTAGCTCCCTGTTTGCTGATTCTAACAGCTCAGAGACGAAGTTTCCCACCAAAGTTTGCCCAACAGTCTCTCTGTATATATAACTATATATCACGGGTATCTGCTGCATGCATGCGAGAGGTATTAAATTGACAGACTCATTAAAAAAACCTTTCATGCATAAAACATTCAAGCCTCTATTTATAATCCCCGGTGCCTGACATACTGTAATGTAATCCTGTGACCAGTTGGCAGGGATGAGCTGATTGGTTAAATTTTCATGACCACGGCATGCTGGGAAAGTGATGGCAGTGAACCAGTAATGGCAGCTCAGATATTTCACTGATTTTTAGATGATTGTGAGTAGGAACGTCACTCAGAAAAATGCTATAATTTACAGGACAAGGGGTAAAACTTTGATCCAAAGGAAAACTTTACATAGCAACATGCTCATGGGAGGAAATGCGGGTGGGATTTTCAGCTTGTAGCAAAGGGGGATTAAATTACGCATTCTGTCATTTTCATATATTAGAAAAAAGTGTCATATATTAGAGAAAATACTAGTCTTCTTGCATGTATTAGGATATTGCTTGTGATTTGTCGATGTCTGAGGTGATATTTTTAGTGTCTTTGTTTCAAGTTTATTAAGTTATGGCTTGCTCATGTCCTAACTATCTCTCTATCATACAGTAAACACAATGCTGTTCTAATAGCTATAATAATACTGCTCTTTGATAAAAGCATGCCAATATCATAAAAGTCATTCATTTAGACAAATAAATCTTTTGTTGAACAGATGTGCTTGGACTGTCCCAGCTAACAGGAACGTTCTCAGAATGTTGGCTAATGTTCTCTTAAAGATCAACATTACCAAAAACCATTTTTGCAGCAACGTTAGGAACGTTGAATGGCGTTCTTATAACCAAAAATTAACGTTAATACGACATCTAAAAAACTAGACGTTTTGAACGTTCCTAGAGCTTTCAAAATAACATTTTAAATGTTCTTGTTACTTAATGAAAACGTTCTTACAACCTACAATTGTTAGCACTGGCACGTCAACTGATTTTTAAAAATGTTTCATATCTGGTCTAAAAAACGAACTGTCACTGCATTTGTACCCTGTGCCCTCATAAGAACAAAAGTGCAAACATAAAAACAATAAATAAATCCTAGAAAAAAAGACCATGATTTAAAACAGAATCAACATAAAAGGTTCACTCCTTTGAGAAAAGAAAATCAGTGACAGCACTTACCTAATATAGGTATATCGCCTCTGTCAACAGCTCAACTAAACTCTATTCAACAGAATATCAGATAAAAGGGTCTGATCTGGAGCTTTTTAAAAGTGCTTTGATATCAATAAATTCTCTTGATTCATTTCCAGGCACAACCTGACGAATAGCTCTCATCTAATATGATGCAAAAGAACTCAATTAACACTTTGTCCATTAATCTGAGATAATTCTACTAAAAAAGGACCACAAGTTTTATGATGCAGTAAAAGCTCTGCTCTCATTGGTCAGATGGTTGGCTTCGGGTAACCAGGCTTGTGCTTGCTGGCTTTGCCTGGGTCAAAGGTCAGAGTGTCATTACCACGGTGACAGGAAATGATCATCATAAACCACCATCGAAACTGCAGTATGTCTATGGTGATGTACTGTAGCATCTCATCCACTGAATAAACACAGGGTTTGTGTGTCTTGCTGCACGTTTGAGCCCTGATGGTGGATAATTCAGGTTTGTTGAATCTTCCGGGTGCTGTAGCCCATTGTGATGTTGAAGGCAAGGTTTCATGATGCTACATTTGTTGTGATGGACTGGGTTGTACGTTCTCTCACTCAGGGCCCAGTGAAAGGCTGGAGAAGATTTCACATTAGTGGGAGAGGCAGGAGAAACCAGGAGAGAAGCAAACCCATGAACCGAATGCTAGGTCTTCACCTGTGACAGTTCAGGATTGTCTTCCAGAGGTTTATCTCCATCCCGAGACTTCTTTCTTTTTTTGTTGCCTGAAGAGCAGAAAGCGATTGACATGTCTATTAATATACATCTCACAAATAATTTGCAATAATACCATGTATTCTTTGTTGACCATGTCTGACATTTGTTCTGTTCTTTATTATAATTCTTTTCATTATATGTAAAGCTGCTTTGAAGCAATGTAAAGTTGTAAAAAGTGCTGTGTAAATAAAACTGAACTGAATGTCTAGTTTTAAAATGATCCCAGTATCTTCAGATGACAAGCTGTCAAAATTCAAATAATGAGTAATTCTGCCTTCTTATTCATGTACGACTGACTGATAATGACTGTAAATTTGCAGAGCTATGTGTTTTTTAAAATCTAGTTAATCCGTAAACAACATTCCTAATAAAAACATTAAAGTCTAGATAATAAAATCTAGATAACATTCCTATCAATCAAATTTTAAGGCTTGGTTTAGGGTTGAGTTAGATTTAGGCCTGGTGTTACAGACTTTAGCATATGAACCCACCATTCCCTCTGATTTTAGGACTAAGCTATAGTTTAATAAACCAAGTTCAAGGACCAACAAATTATGTTGTCCAGGAATACATGCTACTAAACAACATTACTCCCCTACTACAAAGAAGCATACTTCAAGCTTATTAAGAAAGTATACTTTCATTTTTAAATATTCTTTATGTAGAAATGACCAATACAGGTATACCTGTAGTACAGTAGTAAACGTTGAATACTCAACTAGTTTACAACTGTCTTTTCTAGTACATATAAAATAGACCAAAAGTACTTATACTTTTAGTTTACAAGAAGTATACTAATAGCACTACTAAAATAAACTTATTTTTGTAATGTATCTGAGTGAATGAGTGATTTGTCTCTTAAATTAAACATACAGTATGTGTGGGCTGCAGCTTCCCTGGCTGGTTGCTAAGAAACAGCTGGAGGTTGAAAATGGAGGTGAAAGCTGTACAGGTTGCCGTGTGTGTTTGTGTGTTTAGTGAGGATGGATGACAGAACTGGCTGTGCAATGCTGATTTGTGCTGTGTCATTACAGGGCAGAAGATTTGTGTTAATGCAGAGGGGCATGTGCTGTGTATTTGTGTGTGTGTAGTTCTCCCAATGGGATCATGTGTGCAGTTGGTTACAGGTACAGGTGCTTGGCAGCTGATACACACTCAGTTTCCGGAGCAGTTTTTTCCCCAGGTTCTCATCCGAGCCAGCCAGAGAGTGAGAGCTGATGAGCTCTGATGTAGACAGGCCTGTCTCCACGGGTACGGGCATAGCATCTGAAACGGATTGGACACACTATGACAATGGGCCACGATCACGTGATAAACTGAGCTTTAGTTTCTCATCTCTTCTCTGCCTCCAGACTGATTTGGTGATTCTTGATTTAGTAATTCCTGTTAACCTCCAGTCATAACAATCCGTGCTGATCCGTGCAGGTCAACATTCCTCTGTAGGTCATATAAACAGAGACTAGAGCTCATGCATTTGCTTTCTCTGCAGTCTGTCAAACGTCCCTCTCACTGTCAAACAGGCACTCCGGTGTTTGAAAGTTTACTCAGAGTTTAGGATTCACCACCCACCACTAACCACACCCCCTCTTAAATGAACAGGCACCCAGAAATGTTATTGCTGCCATCATTTACTCATCCTCATGTATGTATTTGTCTTCTGATTTCTGTTATTGAATAATGTACAAGACGTTGAAGTATTCAAGCTTCAAAAACTTCGAAAATACCATGCATAGTATCTTAAAAGTAGCCCACATAAGTTGTATGCTATATTATTTAAAGCATATGATAACGTTATGTGATTTTTTCCACAATGAATAGCTTTAGAGAATTAGGAGCATGACAGCCTTTCAAAAGCACTTGGTTTTTTTGCATCCTTTCTGGAGATTGAAAGCTTCAGTCCCCATTTAATGTGTATGCACGAAAAATGGCCAGTGCATTATTTAGAATGTCTCATTATGCATTTTACAGAAGAAAAAAGTGTGGTGGGAAAAATGAGCGTGAGTAAATATATTGAATCCTTTTTCTTAATGAGGTAATTATTGTATATTCGTTCAATAACTCGTGTATTGTTTTGCTTCAGAAGTCATTCTTTTCCAATTCACCCACCAATTCCTTCCTTTCTCTCCGAACGATTGTCTCTTATGTATGGGATGTCATCCATCCGCAGGAACACAGAGTCACTGGGGCTCTTCTGCCCATCTGACTTGCTTCCTACAGGGGGAGCCAGAGAGCCACATTCAGTTGTTGATACATGAACAAAAGCTGAACATGAAATCAGTTTGCAGCATTGATTTTGATTTTGTCTTACGTCACAGCCTGGCAAAGATTTGTGCTTGTGCTTTGAACTGAAGTCATGAAGAGACTTTACAAATGTATGTGTTGGATTTCTTGCCCCATCAACACCTGCACATGCAGACATGCCAGATTGGTTTGCATGAATGTCTGAATGAAGGCCATGTGTGTTCAAGCTACGGTCCAGGACTGACACTTCAGATGGAGAGACCCACGATTATCATCTGAAATGTATTAATGTGATCCTGTGGTAAGCTTACAGTTTTGTGTCTTTGCACTAATGTTTGTTTGTTTGTTTGTAACATCAGTGACAGGTGCACAGAGGAAAATGTTATTTCTCAGAGGTTGCTTTTTCTTAGCTTAGGAGATCTGATGGAGATCTCAGTTTTGCTTCAAGTATCAACTTTGTCTCAGATTTTTCTCCTAAAGTTGCTTAGGAGAAATAAAAATAGAAACAAATGAGACAATTGTTAAATACAAATAGAGTATAAAGCTGTAAAATTAATGTTGATCGTTGATTGTGAAAATAATCTGGATTTTAGTAAATTTGCTGAGAAAAGTTCATATTGAAATCTTCAATAATATTAACTTTTGATTGCAGACTTGGCAAATCTGAGCTCAGTTTGAGACATCGTTGACTGTTCTGAAACTCTAATGGAGACATTTGTGAGATTTCTGGGTCTTTTTCTCACTAGAAATATCAGAGACACAGGAAAACTAAGCAAACGTTTCCATTTGCTCTCCATTGAATCTTAGATATTAACTGAGATATTAAAGAGATCTCATCTGTGATTCTTTCTTATGGGTGGACAAAAAACACATTGTAATAAAAGTTTTTCAGTAAAATGTAGATATGCAGGTTATATCTCAGGATCAGATTATCAGCGAGACTGTGCTGTTTGGATTTTACAAAATAAGCAACCTAAAAGAACACTCCTGTATTCTGGAAGTGAATTTTGCAGTCAGTTTTGTTCTCATTTTCTAACATTGATCACATATCTATCATAGATGTGCTTTTGATTCAATGGTTCTTTTTTAATTAGTAAAGGAAATTTAATTTAGTTTTTTGCAAATCTGATTAGTTTTACTGTTAAGCAGATTAGTGTGCGGCCATCTGTTTTGTCTTAAACTTAAATGCCCTGAGAAGAACAACAACTTGGTAATTCCGTCACAGAATTCCTGAAGCATCTACATGCACCATTTGAAAGCTCAGTTTTCACAGAGATGATTGTCATCAGAATCATTGCAATCTTTACACACACACACACACACATCACACACACATCACACACACATCACACACACTCACACACACATCACACACACACACACACACACACACACACATCACACATCACACAAACATCACACACACACACACACATCACACATCACACACACATCACACACACACACACACATCACACACACACACACACACACTGGGTTTTCATGTTTAATGGAGACCCTACCTCTAAACCAAACCATCACAAAACACTTTCTGCTATTTTAGATTTTAAAAAAGATAATTCTTTATGATATATAAGCTTGTTTCCTCATAGGGGCCTACAAATGTCACCACAAAGTCAGAATTTATTGGTGTTGCTATACTTGTTGGGACATTTAGTTCCCATAACGTACGGAATACCAGGACCACATACACACACACACATTTCATTGGCTTGTACCCTGCACAATAGCAATAATCTTAATCTTATCTAAATCTAATCAAGTGCCTTCTAAAAAGATCTGAGTGTTTAGAGATGAGCTCCAGCAGCTTCAGATGAAATTTACTTCAGTGCTTTAATATCGTAGTTAAAGCTACAAATGAAAACCTGATGCACTTACGGACGATGCGGTTTCTCTCATTAAGTGTGGCGGTGTTGTCTGGCTGTCTGAAGAGATGGCTGTGCTGCTGATATCGGGTCATACAGGGCCGTGGTTCTGTCAGAGGCAGGGCGATGCTGTTGGAACGTGTCTCGGGGAGGGTCATCCTCTCTCCAGGCGCTTGGCTGTCTGCGTCAGGTGTCTGTGGAGAGCTGTCCATGCGTGAAGCTGTGAGGGCGTTCTGATAATGGTTACGTGTGATCTGGACAAAGGAAAGAATGAGTTACATAACAAATTAAGGCATATTACAACACAGGGTATTATGAAACATCTGATTATTATTATAGTTGTGTCAAACAAATTATACATCCCAGAATAGTAGCTTTTAACTTTGGGCTGCACGATACTGAAGAAAAATGTGATATGTGATAACTTGTTAAATAATGCAATATATAGTATGCAATACGATAATGCTTTAAATCTGTACAATCCATTTAAATAATATTAAAATCTATTTAAAGCTAAAATGATATAAAACCAACATGTTTCACAATTTTTTCACTACACTACTATTTTTACTAGCAGTCTTTCTGCTACCTGCATCAAACTGAAACTGACATACATAATTTTTTGAATTATTAAAACTGCAATCCATAACTTTTGCCTCCCTTTCGCCATCTCTGTTTAAAACATAAAATTGCAGGTTACTTTACGTACTTTACGTATGTTTAAGTCAAACTGACATCCAGGAAACAGGACCCGACATATCAAATTATGAAGCATCATTATAAACTTACCGTGGTGAATTGGGGTAAGGAGAGTGTTTTAAACCATGATCTGTTAATAGTTTACTCAATAACTGATTTTTGGTCACTTTTAATAAAAAGGTTATAGATTGCAGATTTAGTGGATTTGGATTTAGAAATAATTCAGTTATTGTAAACCACTGCGATATGCACGTTTGTGGTATTTCTATAATTGCAATATATTGTGCAGCCCTATTTTAAATTTACCTTAATGATCTGCAGGTCGGTGAGCTGGCGAACAGAATAGTCGGGTAAATACGGTCCTCCACTGATACTCAGCTGACCCAGACTGCCTCCATGTATAGTGGTATCAGAATGATTAAGACCACTGCTACGAGATGGTGATCTGTGAACTGTACAACACCAGTAAAAATAATTCAGATACTTCTTGTTTTAACTATTGCCACAGATGGAATACACTAACATGTTCAAGAAGAAAATATAGTGAAACTGACAAGAATGTTCATAAGATCGATTTAAAACAGTGGAAAAACTCTTCATTGTTTGTCTGTTTATTACGGAGAGCATGATTATCAGAGCAGAAAACCCAGTCCTGCGCTACACAGAGTCTCTTTGTGGCTTTATTTTAGATGCCCATGTAGATGTCACATCTCATTAGTGGGTTGGTGTGTGTGTGTAGCTTTGCTTTGTGTGTCTCCTGTATCACAAGAGAAACACAGAGAAAAACCTCATCAGAGCGACAGGCTGCGACAAGCACTTACAGTAGCTTAGACTTAACGCACATTCGCTCTGAATTAATCTCTTCCATGAGAACTAATGCCTCCTTCCTAGAAGATACTTTTGCATTGTCATGATTTTAAGCTTATGTGATTTTCATCCTTATATATTAAAGTGCCATGTTGCCTGAGCAAGTAGATGAGTTTGCCTTCAGCTGTAATTACCCGAATCGTCTCTCTTAAGATTTCCGTAAATGCTCGTTTTAGATTTTCTGTCTTAATTATCCCAGGAAAGCAACGCTGGAGGGGTCACGTATGCTCTGAGCCTCTCGGCTTTTAATTGCTTGTTAATATTTCACCACAAGAATAGCTTGTGCTCTTCTGCAAAATCACGTTGATTTATGTCACCAGAGTGAGTTCCACTGCAGTGAATGCTGACAGTAGAATATCAGCACACACACCTGTGGGTAAGATGGTCATAATAGCTGGTAAGCCATAGTAAGTAAATGGCCCATTTTCAAACTTCAGTCCCTCTTTTCCGATCTCTACCTCCACTCGACCCTGCAGACACAAAGAGATTTATATTTACTTTTATGCATTTGGTAGATGTTTTTTTTCAAAGCAAAGAACAGTGAACTGTAGGTATATATTTCATCATCTCTCCTGGGACCAGAACCCACAGTCTTGGTGTTGTATGCGTCATGCTGTACCAGTGAAGCTACAGCAGCATAGAGAGAAATGAATCATGCATTACTGCTGCTGCTATCCATTCTGTGACTGATATAAATTTCCCATCAATAAAAATGGAGTGAATACAGTCCCACTGCAACACTAAACAGAAGTGCCTCTAACAGCTGAAGAAACTATACAAAACTGTGTTAGATTGGAGTCGAAATGTCTGAGACCGCTTGTGAACATATATCTATTTCTATAAATAAGACAGGAATCTATTTCAGATTCCTGTCTTATTTAATACTATTTTGATAACCAGATATATTATCAGCATCATCATTTAAGTGAATGATTTCTTTATACGATTTCTTAGTGTTTGATATTTTAGTTTGAGCATCTTATATCCTTCAGTAGTAACAAAATCTAGAATTTAACTAATTCAGAAATCACTAATTAGTTTAGCTTTGGTGTTATAGTGTTGAATCTTAAATATTTCTGCATTTTATGCCAAAACTTTGTCCCTGAATGGACAAAGATCTAGATTATCAATGTTGTCTTCAACTTTTGGACTCGACTGTACACATTAAAGGCAGGGTAGGTGATTTGCTCCAGAATTTTTTTTTGTTATGTTGGTTGAAAGTCTCTTTACATCCTGATAGCTATCAAAGTAAAGTGTTCTGAATATATTTATATAAATATCTTCTGTGAAAGGCGCAGGACTATAAAATGTTCATCCAATCATTGCATTCGGTCTGTCAAACTATGTATGTGTTCATGTGATTTGGAGGAGGTGTGGCTTTGGAGAACGCTCTGAAGGGAGGGCGGGATCTTATGCTTTCAAAATTGCCTGCCCTACCTTTAAAACCTTTGCAGTTCATTCCTCCCAGATCTGAAGTAATAGCATCATTCTGTGCCAGCAGAGAAATGCGTCTCTGCTCTTTACCTGCAGTATGAGGATGAAATAATCCACAGGTTTGTTGCGCAGGAAGAGAAAGTGCTTTGGTGATCGTTTGTTTTTCTCATCAAACTTGAGTTCCTGCACAACACTTGGGTGTTTTATTAAACGCAGGAGGATCTTCTCTGAGAGATGTGTTGACTTGAAAGGCTCCACTTCTACCGACGGAAAGAGAACAGAGATCTCTGATCATTCAACATTCATTTCTAATTGCAATGTGCTGTAAACTTAAAGGTCAGTCTTTAGTAATGTTATTCCGTTTTCCAAGAAGAGAGATTATACATTTTTAGGAGAGCACTAGCATAGATCATCATAAATGGTGATGGACTGAAGTCGCAAAAATGTCATTTTGATTCATTAGGGTGATTTTGTGGAAGTGGACAACACAAAAGATTCACTCTCTCACACAATCTCACCTGTTGCCAGAAAGCGATGTGTTGCGAGAAGGAGCTGTGGAGAAACTTTGACCTTCATTTCACTCTCTGACAGTTTAAATATGGAGAAATCTTGCTGTTTCCTCTCGTGGTGAGAAACTCTCCTCTTTGTGCGGTTATCAGCTGCCGGGACACAGCAGTATAATGAGAGAACAGCACAGACTCTTCACTGCCAAAGCATGTTGTGGATTTTATGTATATTTAATCCTATTGTAGGTTTAAACCAATAAGCAGTGATTGAGAAGAAATAATATTCTTGGTGTAAAATAAAGCCTGTAAGGGGTTCAGAGAAAAATACAGTTAAATAAAATGCCTGGAGATCCAATGTTATATCTTAAAATTCAATTAAAAGTAAATTAAACATACACCTGCTTGTATTGACCATTCTTTATATTTAATACTCAATATTAAAAACTTTCATGAAGCCCTGAAGGTCATTATCTGAACATTTTACATAATGTTACCTAACAATTCTAAACAATTAAATCGTTTTATGCTCCATAACTCTTTTACAGGTTACATTTATTGAAAAGCCTATACAAATGTAATGGCAGGTTCCCATTGTGACAGTTTGCCTCTTTGTCAAAAGTGTGTTTATTGAACTGTATTTTTTCCTGGTAATGATGGTGCATATGGTTGATAGCTTTTTTGTAGTCAAGTGACACTTATTGATTACGTTGCATAGCAACAGTCTTTTACAGTCTTTTACATGTTTTTTACAAGGAAATATACGTATTACACACGTACTGTAGAGGTCAGTTTCATCCACAATCTCAGATTTAATGATTTCCTCTATCACGTCCTCCAGTGTCACAATGCCCATGACCTCATAGAAAGGGTCTCCTTCTCCTTCATTATTGACTCTCTGCACGATAGCCAGGTGAGATTTCCCTGTACAGCATCAGAGAAAGAAAATGAATACTTCACCAGATCACAAAATATAAACAGAATATGCCATTCACTGTCTTCAAGATTAATAAAAAGAAAAGACGTCCGTGTTTATTTGTCACTCTTGTAGCTTCATATTTCAGGTTAAACAAGGATGACATTTAATTCAAACAATAAACATTAACAACATCCTTCTGTGTCAGTTTGTAAATGTAAGCCTGTGATGCACCCGCTTGACCATAAATTATAGTGAGGAATTGTGCCTATAGTTGAATCCACGGACACAGGTCATTTTAATTCATGACTGGATTTAAGTGAAGTCTCAGTCAGTGGGTTAATTCTCTAATTCCACCATTATGATCGACTGAGGCAGATTACAAACTAGTTTTATCTTTTTGCCTTCAATCTGGACCTTTATCAACTGCTGTTCTGCTGCTTTTGAACCGTGAGTGTTTAGCAAAACTCTTTTACGTATGATTCAATCACATATTTTGTTATTTCTCTTTTTGTTTTTGTTCTGCTTTCTCATTCAGTGTTTCGAGGTTTCATTTCATGTCGCTTTCATTTAATTATCATAGAAACGGTCAATCTAATTTAACAAAAGTCATCTAATTAAACAAATGTGAAACGTTCTTAAATCAATCCATGAATCAATAATTTATTAGACCAAGTGTTCAGAATCAATAGTCATATAACTTAAGTAAATGAAGCAGCAACACTCTGGTCATTTATTTTTGGTTTTGGATGCTTGTGTATTTAGTTTCTGGTGCAGAGAAGTCTTCTGCATTCTAGCTGAGGCTGAACTCTGCATGACTGTCACAAGCTATAAAGGACGTTTTAAATGAAAGCGCATCATGAAGAGATTAAATATGACAGTTCAAAGATTCAGGCTTGACCTTATGTAAACAGTGCTGAGGGATTATGCAGTGAGGTTTGGGAAGCCCTGCAGCTCTGATGAGAAAGCTGACCAGGCTAAAAACCTGGAATCTGCTGGAATGGAGTCTTTAGAAAACAAGCTGCTCAGACATTCTTGGATCTTCTGATGTTACTTCATGTTTCCTCCTTTCAGAAAATATTTAAATTTTGCCATTTTTGCTGTTAAAAGAAATCATATTAAATTGGGAGAGAGAAGACTTCATCGTGCTATAAAAACATACTTTGTTTCACAGCAAAACAATTTAAAGCTGCAACTTTCTGTAACTTTCGTTGCTCGGCCACCATCTCTGTTTGAAACATAAAATTGCAGGTTACTTTACATACTTTTTTTTATTACATAGGTTGAAGTCAAATGAAGCCAAACTCATATGTCCTTGGAAATCGGACCTGATAGCTCAAATTATAAATCATTATTATAATCTTATTGTTGAGAATCTGGGTAAGGTAAGGGGATTGTGTTGAACACTGATCTGTCATGTACTTGCTTAAGAACCGATTTTTCTTCGTTTTTAACCTAAAGTTACAGATTGCAGCTTTACAAACAACAAATGTATTGAAACTAAATGGCTACAAAAATAAATTATTCTTTGAATTTGCAGACAGAAACTGTTAGCAATGGAACAAACAGAACATCTTAGCCAGCTTTCCTAATAATCATCAGACAGATTTGGAATATCATTTCATGCAGAGAGGATTAAATGATATAATCCTTAATGCTCAGCCATTGGCTAGAGACTCTGACGAACTGAAGCCTCGTTCTCACTGTGGTCTCCATGGTAATGGTACTAACAGAGTGATAGTATAGTATTCTGCAGGAGTCAGTTGAGAACAGTGCAATGCAGCACTCAGCACGATGCACCTTGCAGCTGATGTGCAGGGAACCGCATTACATCACTGCACCGTTATATAACACACGCGCACAGAGCCGAGGGGCTTCTGAGCACACACGGATGTCCCTGCGATTCTCTCCGCTGCTGCGCCAGCAAATGAACTTGTTAAATCTGGCACTACTCTTCTTATGCATGACAGAGCAGTACGGGGAAAAATGCTAAATAAAGCACAGCCTGATGCTGAGAGCTGCAGAAGGAAACGTCTGACGCTTTCTGAAAAGAATCCATTAGCATCAAATGCATGATTTAACCTTTAAAAAAAACATTAAATCACATTTTAAGCATTTTTATGGTGCCGCATACATTGTTGCATTTGACTGAAGCATTGCATTTACATTTATGAATTTGGCTGATGCTTGACTTACAGTACATTTTTAAGATACGTGATACATTTTTAAGATACATTTTGTCAGTACATGTGTTCTCTTGAAATTGAACCCACAAACCTTTGTGCTGCTAATGCAATGCTCTACCAACTGAGCTACAGGCCACTGCATGTGACCTTTCAGTAGAAATGTAAAGATCTATCTGTATAGAATACTGATAAAAAGATGCAGCTGTCCACAAGCCAAACACTGAAGGCATGTAGGCACTTAATTGTAATGTATTGTATTGTATTGTATTGATAGTTTTATTATTATTTTGCATTTTCTGCATACTAGTCTTTGACACACCCTGGAACTGTATTGTAAATCGTTTTGTAAATAGTACATTTTTGTAAATTAGAGACTTGGCACACTGAGGGGGAGAGAGTCTAAAAATTCTTGGTTGTAAAAACTTCACCTGATCCTAAAAATACTTCTTTTATATCCGGAAAAGCTTTAATATAATAAACCTTTTGCATGCATCAACAAATTTGACAAATCGTGCCTGTTTTTAAATCGTTTTGATGTGCTAAGAATTAGGTGATTCTATTTACATTTACACGTAACATTTTATATTCTACATCAGCTGAACGGGGTTGTGACGTTAGTATTTTGAAAGAAAATCATTATCTTTGGCATCACCTTTACTTGCTGTTCAGCATCTGTTGTTATACTGACTGGGGAGTGAAAGGTTGAGTCTGCATATTTCATTATCTCGCCCGTAATGGGTGCACAGGAGGCAGAAGCTTCAAAGAGAGACAGCCTGGTGCTCACAGTATGAGGAAGCACAGCCTTCTCTCCTTCTCCTTCTGCTATTTGTGTGCTGATGGTCCCAAGCTGAGACCATGATTGGACTAAAAGATCATTGCTGTAGCTGATCTGCCCTGATGTTTCCGTATAGACAGACACTTAAAGAACTCAGAAGTTATTTCTCAGTGGTACACTAAAGGAGAAATGTTTCAACCTAAAACTATTTGTAGGGTCTGTAAAAGTTGAAAGAGACCAGAGTTGTCAAGCTTGAGAATGGACCAAAAAGGGTTCTTCTGAGTCATGGCTCAAGTCTTCTGTACCTACACGACATATTTGTGTAAGGAACAGGGACTAAATTTAAATCTTTCATTTTCTTAAAAGACTTAGAAAGCAGCACATGAATGTGAGCTACTTTAATCATGATTTTAATTGAGATTCACACCTGTGAGCATAATGAACTGTTGAAATATAGAAAAAGAGCTACTTCTCCAATTGTGTTTGTGTTTTACAGAAAACATTACAGCATACAGATTCGGAATGACTGAATGAGGATGAGTAAATAATGTTTTTACATTTTTTTAAGGCCTAAATGTTTTTAATTTGTGTTTTAGCAAACTCTTACATAAACATAGGCACTGATAATACTGGATCATATAAACTTCTTAAAGTATATTTAAATGGATTTGTTACTGAAAGATGAGTGTAATTTACTGTATGACTTTGACCTCTGCTGGAGGGTAGAGAGTGAATTGAGGTCCTGCACACAGGTTAAGCGCAGTTCTTTGATTAAAATGAACGAAAATCAGTTATTGAGCAAGTACAAGAAAGATCAGTGTTCAACACAATCTCCTTACCTCATGCCAGTTTGCAACTGTAAGCTTATGATAATGATTTATAATTTATAAAGATTTCCTGGGAAATGTCAGTTTGGCTTCATCTGACATCAACATAATGAAAAGTACATAAAGTAACCTGCAGTTGTATGTTTTGAACAGAGATGGCGGTAGAGAGGCGAAAGTTAGAGATTGCAGCTTTAAACTGCCCAGGATTCCAGCAGTTTATGAACTAAAACCATTCACTATCCCTTCATCTTGTCTACTGTGTATGAGTATTTGCCCCCCTGTGTGGATGGCAAATACTGTAAATCATTTGCCCTGTGGGGAAGGTAAATCTGATGAGTTACTGTATTACAGCTCTTAGGCGAGGCAGAGTTATGGCACTCTGCACCCTGCTGCTGCTCTCAGCAGCTTTAACTCTGTTCCTTCTTGGAAAACACTGTAAATCTTAATAAGACGTTATTACGTAATGGCCACAGTGATGCAGCTGTAAAGGCCAAAATATGATTTCATGCCAGGAGTCAGAACACATCACCTCAACGTTCAGGAATTATGCAGAGTAGAACCTGAAGAAAACTATTTGTTACTGTGTTCCACACAGGTTCTACTCTGCATGATGCGTCATTTTTGGATTTTCTGTGGAGGGTGTGTCCAGATATGTTTAGGCAAACGGTGGCTAGTACCTGCTCTTGCTGCAAGCACTGAGTAATGATGGATGAATGCTGTTGCCATGGGAACAAATTCACATTATTCCAGCTTTCAGCCTTTCTGCAGATGCTGAGGTTGTAAAGGTGAGGTTGTAAAGTGAGGTTGTAAAGGTGAGACTGATGCTAAATTCTCAATGTGAAACGATCACAGGATGTCAGAAAATACTCAAATTTAAATGTTCAAGCATGTTAAAGAAAAAAATGAGGATTTATTAATCTGACCATAATTTGAGGTATAGAAATTGGCCACAGGGTAATGCATTACTTTGAGCATAGTGCACTAGATATTAAATAATAGCCATTTAGTATTAGCCATTTATTTTGCCAAATTATTGACTTTACTAATATATTTAATTATATTCTCCCAGCATTTAAACGCATTTAACGTTAGTGAATTGCATGGTAAGAAAAGACCTTCACGCTAGTTTAACCCGAGTTTAAACCGAGTTTAAACTCTTCATCCCATTTGGAGTCACTTATTGTCATGCATCACACCGCATTACCTTTTTTGAACTGTTCCAGCATCGCGTCCAGTTTGGTGTCGTTGAAGACACAGTGCAGCGGGTGCTTGTAAAACTGGGTGATAGTTTTTAACGGGGTGCAGTCATCCGGGTCCACAAAAGCCAGATCTTTAACAAACAGAATATCGACAATATTGGACCTTTCGTTCTCAAACACAGGGATGCGAGTGTATCCGCTCTGCATCACGTCGGACATCGTGTAGAAATCCAGCATGGCATCTGAAGACAGCATGAAGCAGTCGTTGAGCGGGGTCAGAACATCTTCCACAGTTTTAGTCCTGAGCTCCAGAGCTCCTTGTATAATGTTGAGCTCCTCTTTCACCAGGTCGTGGTATGGATCCGTAACCCGCAGCATGGCCAGCAACTTCTCACGCGTGTAGAAGTTACTGATTTCCTGGTGCAGCATGTTGTCCAGTAATTTACTGATGGGATACGTGATCGGGAATGTGGCCAGCATGAGCATCTTGGTGAGCCATATCGTCTTGGATGCTATAGCCAGCCCGTGTCTGGATGCCACGGAATGAGGAAGGATCTCTCCAATGAAGAAGATGAGAAAAGTGCACGCCGCAGTGGAGAGAAGCGTGAGTCCGAGGATTTGGCACATCCAAACCACCAGGAAAGTGTTGGTGAGCACGTTGCACAAAACCAAGGTGCACAGGACGTAGTTGCCGTGTTTGCGCACGGACTCGATCTTATGCGCGTACTTCTGCTCCTTGTCTGTGCCGCTGTTCTGCAGAACTTTGAGCTCCACCGGGTCCAGCGCCAGCATGCTGATCACCAGCCCGCTGAAGAGCGCGGATAACGCGAGGAGCAGCACCGACAGACCAGCCTGCAGCCACCCGTCCGCATGCGGCGACCGCTCCACCACCGCCAGCCAGAAGTCTCGCGTCCTGTAGTGCTCCCACTTCACCCCGTCAAAGGCGCACATCGAGTAATATTTGATGCGCTCTCCTCTGCGGAGGTCTTTGGCGAGCAGCTCCACCAGGATTGAGTTTTGGCTCGACGCGGACTTGAAGGACCCGAGCAGCTCGATATCGGAGCTCCTGGCGCTCTCCTCCACGCACAAGTTCCTTTTGGGATGCGCCTGTCCCTCTCTGCCCGGTTCCGGTTCCTCTATGAAGGCGATCCACGGCGCGGCGGTGGCGCTCCGGTTAAGCCTCTGCGGAGATACTGCATAGTAGACGCGTAACATAAACCGCGTGCCCTCGGTCGCCTTTAACAGCCCGTCCTGCACGGACAGATCTCCACCCGTGTCCTCCGGTCGGAAGCCCAGCAGTCCGTGGGCCGGTGTGTGAAAAGCGGAGATGATCAGGAGAACCAGGGGCGCGAGACGTGGTCCAGGGATGCGGTACGGCAGGAGAGCATCCGCAGCATCCGCAGCATCCGCAGCCATGATGCTGAGTGGGTTGTAGAAGGACATTGGCGAGCTAAATCACGTGGCGATTACACACACACACACACACACACACACAGACACACACACACATTGCCTGTTTGACGAATCAATCTAACAGCTGGAGTCTGGGGTAAATAAATATCACACTGCAATGACGTCATGACGCCCTGGCGAGGGGTAAACGATGGAGCTGCAGTGCCGTACAGGGCACAGCACAGAGACGTGCTGTGTTAAGATTTTCTGCTTGTCTTGGCTATTCTGAACCAATACATATATTATATTCTATAATATATGTATATATGTGTAGTATATATTCTACAAGTTGTGTGTTAATGGTCAATACAACCATGAATGCTTTATTGGTAGACGAACTAAAACAAGGCTATTAAAATATCAAAGAAGATGAGATGTGGCATAAAAACAGGGCTGGGCTTTTTGCAGAACTGACTTATTGCATTTTTTTCATTGCATGTGTTCCTGAAGTCATTTTGTGAAATGCATGCGGTCATTTAAGGTGTGTGCAACGTGTGAATATGAATTATATGAATTATAATTATTGGTCAAAGCATGAGATGAGAATGCATTTGTTCAGCTCGAACTAAATCGACGACTGTGACATCGCGCATCTTGGCCACTAGGTGGCACCCTCGATCACCATTTGTCCCGACTCGCATAACTAAACGTCACTGAATGATGGAAAGTTTGAGATATGTGGTCTAGTTTTTTTTTAATTGGTGAAAAAACGTCTTTGTGTTTTAGCAAAGAAACATCATCGTCAGCAGATTTGTAAATAACACTGAAATATAGAAATGTCTCATATAAACCCAAGAAATGAAAATGCATGTGTCCACTGGTTATTTTGTGCTAAATATATTTGAAGAAGACATAATGTGCCCAAACACTCTCCAAAATGTTTACTTTATATCTAAGATTACTGTTAATAAAACAACTTTTTATTAGTCCATGCTGCATGGAGCTAAAACATTTCGTTCCCAACACAAGAAATGTGTGTCGTGAAATGTTTTGTTGATCATTAAGAAATGTCATAAAAATCGCATTTTCCAAGAGTAAAGAGAAACAATAAGTTGTAGTCTCATAAACACTTATTTTTTCATCTCTTGAAGCAAAGGCCCAAACCGACAGCCAGTCACCCAGAAGGCAAAGAAACACAATTTTTTATGAGTTTAGAAAAAGCGACGAAGTTAGGAAAAGCGATGAAAAAGAAAAGTTTGGAGACATTTGGCTGTGTGTGTTAACCACTTTCGTCTGCTGAGCATCACTCGCTGTCACCTCGTAAATCAGAGACAAAAATGCGCAGCCTCTTTCTTCTCAATGCCCACCCCGGCTAACAGGAAACGTTCTCACAACGTTGGCTATCGTTTTCTAATGGTTCTCTCAACGTTATCCAAAACGTTCTCGCAGTACCATTTAGTAGAACGTTTCTATGACGTATAACGTTATGAAAATGTTATTCTTAAGCAGCTGGTTAAACATTTTCAAAACATTACATGCAGAATTAAAAAAAGCTTGCATATTGTTCTTGTAACCAAGCAATAACGTTAATAAAACCTCTAAAAGCTGGACGTTTTGAACGTTCTTAGAAATTTCAATATAACATTTTTAGGTTTTTTTAATAGAAACGTTAGGGAAACGTTCGTACAACCTAAAGCTGTTAGCTGGGACGGCTCGTCAGGATTTAGAGAGCTCAGTATGTAAAGCCAGGAGCTTGTCTTGTGGTCTACACAGAAACATCTCGGGCCAGTTTGCAGGCTTGGGAAACTTTCAGCTTGTAAGTTAGTGCTTCATTTAGATGAATTGTTACACATCCATGAGACGGTGTTGAGTGCCACAAATCAAACACAAATCAAACTAATATTAAATGTATAAAATGTGCACTCATAGTAGTTTTAGTTGTCTGCCCCAGTGTCATTTTAAATCAAGGACCATTATATCAGATGCTTTCATAAGTCACAACTTCAAATACATTTATAGCAAGTACATATCATATTTCATATTCCTAAAGGCTGAGGACATGCGTTATTGAAAGTGTTTAATAAAATTTTATTAACGCTGTGGGCTACCTTTGAACCAAGGGGAGTGGACATTTTGCAAATAATAGAAAAAATCTGTTCTTTGTCGACGTATTGCTTTTTTTATTTCGTGTGTGTATGTCAGATGTGACACATATAATCCTAAACAAATAAAGAAATCTATTGAATTTATTTTGGCTACCAATGTGCATTACTTTATCTGGTTAATTCTGCGTTTTTTATTTATGCATCTTACCAAAGCAGTCGTATTTTATTTTGACAATGAATAATGTGTGGAAATATGATTATTTAATAACCAGAAACAGTTTTGTATTAAAGTGTGAACGAACACGAATGACCCACGAACGAATGTTTCATTTTTAGAAAGAAATACTTAATTTCTTTATACACTTAAATTCAGCATTTAGCATCTGTTTTGCTCCAGAAACATTTACGAACGTATTGCAAACATTTACATTTACATGCAGACACAAAAACATTTACGTCCAGACCTTTACAGATGTATTTAGGTTGCATTTCTAAATAACAGGAGGGTGCAATAAGCAATACATATTTTAATCCGCTGTATTATTTTAAGACAATAACAGCTGATATCGGTGACAGTGTTTAAAATGTTGGAGAATGATTATTTATGATGCATTAATGTTTCTGGTTGTCTGACATATTGATGTTCAAAGGTCTCTAAAACGGAGAACAGTTTTAGAGACTTCAAAAGAGCGCATATAAAAGCTGATAAATCCACTCATAAAACAGACGTTTAGGAGAAGTCTTGTCTGATTTCCTGCCAGGCATTATACCGTATTAAACAGCACCGTAACTTTATTATTTTCTTTCCTGTCCTCGCAATAAGGAGATGCAAACTCTGTCGCAGGGAGCCCGGGGTGTTAGGCCTGAGTCTCATTAATACAGGAAGAAATCACACTGCTGTTAATGTGATTACACAAAACGTTATGATTCAGGTACAGTTGTGATATTAAATACTTTTTCTTATTTTTATTACGTCACACAGGACTGACTTACAGGTCGTACGTCCATCACGGGTTAAGGGATAGCCCTGAAAGTATAGGATCTGCTCACACTTATAACACTGCTTGTTTTGTAGTGGGATCATTTTTTGCTCATTGAATAAAATAATTCATTAATGAAACAAATAATTCATGTTATTGCAATGCAATTTAAATCAAATTTCATTTTATTTTTGCAATGCAAATGGCAACGTGAAAGGAGCAATAACGCTTCGTCTGTGTGTTCCTCGACATGTGAATTGTTACCATTCAGCATATCTGGCAACCTAGCTAACAATTTTAGGTTGTAAGAACGTTTCCCGAACGTTTCCAAATGTTATTTATAATGTTCTAGGAACGTTCAAAACGTCCATTTTTAGACGTTGATTTAACGTTATTGTTTGGTTATAAGTACGTTTATCCAACCTTTTTAATTCTGTAATTTCGATATACATTATATATGACGTGTAAAGCGTTCTGTTAAGGTTACTGCAAGAACGTTTTTCTTACAGAACATTAGCCAACGTTCTGACAACATTCCCTGTTGGCTGGGAATAGTTCACTGTATGCAGTTAATATGTCGATATAGTTGTACTCATTCAAAGGAGGAAAAACTTTATTGTTAGGTTCGCACCGATGCTTTGGCAAACGATGATTTATAAACGTGTTTTTATTCCTGTTTTTATTATGATTGCCTCCCCTGAGACCCCGGGCCCAGATCTGGATAACGCTGAAAAAACCTTTCATAAAAAATGCACAACGTTTTATTTAAATAATATATTTCGTGACGTTTTAATGGAGGAAATGCATGGTTAAGGCTCTCAAAAGATATTGTTTTATTCTTTTATTTTGCAATATTTTAATGATAAATACGCGAGCTTTTATTTCTCTATATAGTCTTCACTTTCCTTATATAACTATAACCCAATACGTGTGCTTAACTACGGTAACACTTTATTTTACAATGTCTTTGTAACACTGTACGTGTACTAATTATAGTAAAAGTACATTATGCATAAAAACATGCAACTAACTCAACACCAAACTCTAACCATACAGGAAGTAATGGCATCAATTAATGTTGCTCAGTACTTAAATGTATATATATTATACTGTAAGGTCACCTTAAAACTTGTGCTATTTTATGAAATGTTAAAGTCTACATCACACATTTAACAGAGTATTTATCAGTCAGTTATTATTAATTACTTTACGTCTGCACAAGGTTTATCTGCTGATATAAAAACTCATCGGATACAACCAAGCTTTTATTCTCTTTATACAAGTATATTTAAAAACTGGGGGTGCAAAAGGGAAGAAGTGACAAAAATAAAAACAACGTTGCCACATCCTTTATCCTTTGCGCACAAAAGAAAGTGCCATCCCTCAAGAATAACTAAGAAAACAAAAGCAAAACTGCATTTATAAAATAAGGCAAACAAATCGATTTTATATTTGATCGTATGAAACATGTTTTTTTTTTATTTTGAACGCTTGAAATGAATGTATGTGCTATTTAGTGCACTTTTATTACAGGTGCTACACGATGCCATTGAAGAACCATTTTGGTTGTATGATTCCATAAAGATCCTTTAACATCTACAGAACCTTTATGTTTCACAACAGGTTCTTTGTAATGGAAAAGGGTTCCACAGACTATTAAAAGGTAAGAATGAAATGTTTTCTAAGAACCATTGACTAAATGGTTCGTTGGGGAACCAAAATGGTTCTTCTATGGCATCGCAATGAAAAACCTTTATTTTTAGAGTGTAACAGTCTTGTAAAAATATGGAAATTACAGATGTGAATTGCAAAAACGAGCTTTTGAGCACTTTGCTGGTATGGGGAGAGTTACAGGGTTAAACCAAAAATTAAACTGTAGTATTATGTTTTCCTTATACATGGCGCAGCACAAATGACGCTTCAAACGGGGGTCCTCACCAAAAGACCCTCCAGTTCTTCAGTCAATAAGAGGCATCTTACCTTTAAGAGCGGTTGCGTTACTACAGAGGGCGGTACGGTGGCGACAGTGTGATGGAGGCTGGCCCTGCCTGGGGCGTGAGTTTACCCCAGCTAACTCCAAAACAGCGCAAGACAGGGGGCTAAAAGAGACCACAGACACGTATCCGCGTTTAAGGACGGGCATAAATACACTTCAGGTGCTCTTCGGTCACTTTTTCCACGGAGATCTCTGCTGGATCTCTCTCACTGCGCTCTGCTTGGTGCTCCAGAATAGAAGATGCCCAGGCAGATCTTCTGCCCAGTGTTCGGCTCGTCTCTGTGGTTGGCACTCATACTCCAGTCTCTTATCTCCTCCGCCGCTGCCTACAAGAGACCTGTGTCCGGAGGAAAAAGACAGAGCTTTCTGGAGAGGACCTTAATCTTGCTGGACGTGAATACTCGGAGTCCGGTGAAGGTTTTGAATGACAATTTCCTATCGCTGCAGCTGGATCCATCTATCATAAAGGATGGCTGGATCGATTTCCTGAGGTATGGCAGGTTTGCAGATGCGTTTGGTGATGCTGTTGCGTTTGTGTTACTTTGGATCGCACAGAATAAAAGCAGAAGTTGGACATCCTCAAATAATAATGTCCGATATTGTCTAACTGACCAAGACCTACTACTGATTTCTAATCCCAGTCCAAGTGGTCGATCTTCTCTTGAATACATAATCCAACTTTGCCCAGACTTCAGAGAACATACGCTGGCACTTCAAAACGAACCTTGTGTGGACCAGAAGATACCCATGCAACTTATGTTATCCTGTGTCACATTTTAGTGGTATAAATATTACGTATATATTTTTTATTCTCGCCCACTGCTCGTTTATTCGTCCTTTAATTTACGCGTAAAGTTCAAAGCGGCCGTAATTCCACAAGCTGACGCGAAATGCGCAAAACTGCACATCTGTTTTATCCAAATGAAACTGGGTCGTGGGCTCGAGGATCGCCATGATCTATATGTTAGGCTGTAGTCGACATGCCAACTTACACTTTAATACATTGTGCATCCAGTGTTATAACACGAACCCTGAACATAAGCTCCGACTTGAATGGTTGTGTTAATTTGCACACCAGGGCTTGACCTGGAAGTGAATTTGAGTGTTCCAGCCCCCAGAGGAGAAAAGACAAAACCATACGCAGAATCGAAATGTAAGTGCCTCTTATAGTCCCCATAAAGGTTGAATGTGTTTCGAAGTGACGATTAATCCCGACTGAATGATCGGATATGTATTTTAATAGTCAGGGTGAGGAAAACAATCCATAAAGTTCCTAAATGGCCCACCGCAATTGGAGCCCAAAATCTGCTGTCGTGGCTATTTGCCGTCGATTGTATTTGTAGTTTACTGTCGTGCCCAAGCAACCTTATGCAGATTGTTAAAGGGTTTCGTGTGCTTCACCTTCTCCACCAGCATCACTTTGTTTCACTCTTCATAGGGGTGAGAGCACGACTGAATTAATGCAGAATAACACATCTGCGTTCATGCATTTACGTACCCACTACTAAGATTCGTTATATATTTCCACCTTGGCTTGGAAACAGCCCTTGCTTGCATTTGTGCATTGTGTTTAGCTAATAATATCCACATACAAGTTCCTATAAGCTACGCATAATGATGATGCATGTAAGGGCACGAATATTTAAATAACACAATATGTAAGATGTTAATAATTGTGCAATCATTAATACTACAGCGGTGTTTTGCGTTATTTGTGGGCTTTTATTCTGTGGTAAATAAATGGTCTACTGTTGTTGTCATTGGATGGGTTTACATTTTAAGCTTTCCCCAAAATAATGGGCTTGTCTCTTTAAAATATGAGATAAAATATGAGATAAAACATTGGATTTGACAGTCAATGAGCGAATGCGTCATTAAAACGCATGAATAAAAATCCTATTTGGTTTTGCTATAATCATTTCGGCCTGCCCAGCAAAACACAGATAGGATGCTGTACAATGACATTGTGTATATGTTGCTTGTTTCACAAACCATCTCGACACAATTACAACCAAAGCATTTAAACCGTTTCATTTTCATGCACTTATTATTTGCATGCTTGCTTTTGTAGTTTCCTATGCCTGCGCAATTGATAGCGCAGTTGAATAGCTCCTCTTGTAATGGTGCCGTATTATCTGCATGTTTAGTAAAGTGCGTTTTAAAGAAACGACAAGAGGGAAACAGAAGTGTGCACTGCATCTGTGTGTGATAATATGGTGTTGATTTGAGTTTTTTCTGCGGCCTAAAACAGACTCATATTAGACTAAATGGACTTTGGTCGTGCATTGAGCTTGCGAG
Source organism: Chromobotia macracanthus (assembly GCA_036877525.1). Taxonomy (NCBI): domain Eukaryota; kingdom Metazoa; phylum Chordata; class Actinopteri; order Cypriniformes; family Botiidae; genus Chromobotia; species Chromobotia macracanthus. The sequence goes on along the minus strand of JAZGTH010000070.1, from coordinate 3,201,617 downwards.
TTTCTATTGAAATGCATCTAATAACATTTACACAAGCAGGTCATGCATATGTGTGTTTTTTTATCTCAAAATAGTGGGATTGTTTTTTTTACCCATTATTTAGTTAATTATATCATACGTTAATTATACCCATGTATTCAACATTACAATTACAACATGTTTCAACTTTGTTTAACATTTTTAAATAGTGGCTAAATAAATTGGTTAATAATAAATGTATAGTATTTATTGTCTATAGGAAAGTTCTAACCAACAAATGCAATTTTTAAGTGTTAGATTACATTATATTACATTTGTGCATTTGGCAGAGGTTTTTATCCCAAGCAATGTACAGCATTTAGGGTAAACGTTTGACCAATATGCGTGTTCCCTGGGACTCAAACCCATGAACTTTGCGCTGCTAATGCAATGCTCTACCAGTTGAGCTATAAAAACACTTATGGTAGATCTTCGGGTAACTGCACATTGTCACTTTAATTGTACAGCAGTCTGTCCTGCAGAATTGTGTCTATGAATCTGTCTCTCTGTATCCACAGCTCCAAGCGGTTGGTCACTCTGGCTCGTGGACTCTCTCCAGCTTACCTGAGATTTGGGGGCAAACGGACTGATTTCCTCCAGTTTCATAATCTGAAGAACCTGGCAAAGTTTCGAGGGCCCGGACCGGATTATTACCTCAAAAACTATGAAGATGGTGAGGTTTGTTTTGGTCATTTTCAACTAGGCAGCTACCCTACAAACAGCATGTTGTTAGCTCAGGTGAAAACAGTTTTTGTATAATATCTGTTGGGTTATACAAAATGCTAAACACATGCACTAACGCTTACTTTGTGTGCTGGGTGTAATTTTACTGTATTTAAAAAATGTTTCTATAATCAATATGGGTGTATTTTATTTATTTAGTGCATGTAATTATAAGTCTGTAAAAATATCTTCTTAATCATCTTCTTAACCAGCCTTTTTAAAATAAACATGAAACAGAGAAAATGTAGTTTGAATATCTAGTAAACATGAACACAATACAAACCACATGCACAGGTTTTTTGGCTCCTGGAGTGGTGCAATTTGTCCTCACAGTATGACACAAGCAGATAGATGCAAACTCTAGAAACATTCTCGCGGTTTCCTCGCAGACATCGTACGCAGTGACTTTGCCCTGGACAAACAGAAGGGCTGCAGGCTGGCCAGTCACCCGGATATGATGCTGGAGCTGCAGCGGGAGAAAGCGGCCCAGGTTCAGCAGGTCCTGCTGAAAGAACAGCTGTCCAACATCTACAGCGACGTTACAATAACAGGTAGGAGATTACATCAACATGCAGATACTGAGCTTGTGGTGTAAAGCTTGGGGACAACAAAAATTGTCGTATAAATAATAAAATGTTGGTTTTTGCTTTGCACACATTTACATTTGGGCATTTAGCAGACGCTTTTATCCAGAGTGACTTACAAAGGAACACAGTAAAGCGATATATCATAGGGAGGCAAAACATGAAAAGTGCTGTACAAAGTTACAAAGTTCCCACAGTTGTTTGTGATGATACCTGTTTAGGGAGAGAGAAAAAAGGCTTAGAAGTAAAACACATTTTTTAAACCAATTTAAAAAAAGATTATACAATCAGATTATCATAATCGGTGAGAATATCCGCAGTCCTGGAGTAAATTTCATATTTTTTGGTGATGGGATATTTTAGCATGTGGAGCACTAGGATGTTTCTTGGATGTCTTGTGTTTGTGCTCCAGTTTAATGTTCAAGCTGTTTTTTATAGCATGATGTCCAAGACCTGCTTGGCATGATGATGTGAACTGATCAGATCCATCTCATCAGGTCTGATTTGTTTCTTTGTTTGGTTGCCACATGTGCCAAAGGTATGCCAACGAATGCGGTGATGTCATCGTCAGAGCTTAATCCAGACAAGGCAAAAATTTAAAGCAATGAGAGATAGGACGGTCCAGTGCAAAATCAGCCAAGCATATGGTTTTATTGATCATTTTCAACAGCTGTGCTTTGCCTGTTTGTAAATCTAGTCGGACACAGATTTTAGACTTCCACGCATGTAGATTATCGTGAATGTTCAGATCATTTTTGGGGAAATAATTGTTTGAAAGGCTCTGAGGGCTTGTCAGAGACCTTTGTAGTACCCAAAAGTGTCAGATCAAGGATAAAGTGATGCTGAATGATGAGTTACACTAAAGGGCCAATAGAAACAACAGCTGATAATGATTTTAGAAAATGACACTTTGTAAAGGCACTCGCTATAATTCCTCGAGCAGAGCTGGACACAGAGTTATTGCACAGAGCTGTTTGCATGCAGTTGTGACCAAAATGTACATATGTTTGGTGTGCACATGTATGAGGATACATCAGTAAATGTGTTGTAAAAATGTTGTTGCTTAGATGGAACGTTTCTGTTGCAGAGACACAGTTGTTGTTAATTGAATTCCTCTCGTGCGCCCTTGAAACAGCTCGCACTCGACACCCTGCTGAAAACCATAAGGAGAGTTAAAAAACATTTTCGGTCTTTCCCTGACAAGTCTGCTACTTTTGCATAAACACCATTGTTCCTTTATTACAATCTATTCAGTAATCTCACTGTGCACTGAAATCAGACCATCAGGTACGGCCAACCGCAGGGAATTTATTTGTTTAAAGCAGATTTACTGCGGAAAGATCGTACTGAATTTTGTGTCGGACTCTGTGTGAGTTCCAGAGCGGGTCACGCAGCACATTTTCTTTTTGTTATTGATATATAAACGGTCTCACTATCAGATTAGAATATCTACAACGGCGTTAGTTGAGTCTAGCTGTCAGACAGACGAGAATGTTGTTCGTTCGTATCACGTTGCCAAAACTCTTGCCAGCACTCTTCAAACTTTCACCCACATGTCCTGAATATTTTTAATTTTTGGACACATCTGCATGTGCACAGGGCAGCTGCAATAGAAATTAAGGCTAAATGCACAGGAGGTGGAACTGGCTTTTGAAAGGAATCTCTTCCTCTCAGTGAATCTCAGCATGTAGCAAAAAGCCTGTTGTGTGCATGATTGAATAGTGAGAGCAAAAGCATCAGGGTGCAGAAGAGCAGACAGGCCTGTTAGCAATCAGGACACCCCCTGTGCAGTCACTGGCAGGTGGCAGGGGAGTTTGTGGCCCCATCCATTTCCACTCCGCACAGGTCGGCTTTGCTGACCCTTTCTCATTAGATCTATCTGTAATAGGCGCGAAAGCCCTCTGCCAGTTAAAACAAACCATGGTGAGACAAGCCCAAGGTCATGCTAGCTTTCACCTCTACACTCGCTACAGTTTAGTCCAGTTTAGTTAAAGCAAACCATCTGAGATGTGTCGAGGTCAGGGCACTCGAAGCTCTCAGATTGCTACAGTTCCACTGTGAGCTTACATTCTGTGTTGCTGCCTGCTGCTTGTGTTTCTACTTCTCTACACTGCCAGAATTTAATCCTTATTTTGTCTTTTATCCTCCTTATTTTATCCATATGTTGTGACAGCTGAGTGATACATTATTGAAATATTTTAAATATATGAGTAAAACATATTCCTAATCATTTTTTTGTCTTGTTTTTCAATAAAAGTATCTTTAAAACATAAAACATTCTTTAAACAATAAACTTTAAGGCAAAACTTTGTAAGAAACTACATTTTTAACACACAACGTCTATACATATATATATATATATATATATTATTTGTTTGATCTTATTTTACCTTAATAAAAAATTAATAACATTTTAAATATAAAAAACAATATGCCAAAACACAGTAAAAAAGTTCCTTTTTTACTATAAAAAAACGAGTCATGTCTATTTTACTTCTCAGTAAATGTATCTTGTGTTAGAGAGGTTACAATATTATTACTGGAAAGCAAGACAAAAATGATAATTCAGAAAAATTCTTTTGCAGTAGACTGATGGAAGGCTTTATAAGCGGTATTGTTATTGGACATTGTAACAGAATCGTATTTCAACAGTTAGTTTTTTCATGCAGTCATAACTGCAATACAGATGCATATATCATTTAGTACAGGAGACATTTAATATAATAAATATACACGGTACACATTTCTAAAAAGACTTGTGCGATGTTGTTCCTGGAAATTTCTCTCTGCCAAATGCAAGCATGAACTGATATGTAGCTGTACGTGGCGAAGGTGAATTCCTTCGTTCTCCGCGTGCTCTGAGGTCACTGCACATCTCTGCAGTCGTGTACCCAGCTAACAGGGAACGCTCTCAGAACGCTGGCTAACGTTCTTTAAAAGTTCTCTCACGTTATCAAATTTTTATTTACCGCATATCAAAAACTTTATACTTAAGTAGTTATTGGAACTTTTAAAAATGTTACATAATGAAAAATGTTTGAATAACATTTTTATAACCAAGCAATAATGTTAATGCAACATCCAAAAATCTGGACATTTTGAGTGTTCTTAGAACTTAAAAAAAATAACATTTAATGTTTTTGTTACTTAATGGAAATGTTAGGGAGACATTATGACAATCTAAAATTGTTATCTGGATAGCTGGTTTTCTGTCCTCCTGAGAAAGCAGCCGTGCTGTCCTCATGCTTTTGTTGTCTTGTATTCTCATGATTTGTACAGTTCTCCTCCGGCTGTAGCTACTGTGCATCCACTTCAGGAGATGCAAAAATCCCTCTGCGTCATGTTAGCATGTTTAAGCATAGAAATGCAACGTTGTATGTTAAAATGCTCGCTATATTCCAAGTTATTTCCTGCCTTTTTGCCTTACTGCCCTAAGACAAATGACAGGAAATTGTCCAGTGAGGGCAGTTTGGGTAATAACTGATGGTTAGCCTTTAGTCTCTCATTTTCCACAGAACTTTTTGCTAGTTTGTATTGATCATAATGGTGAAAACGCTGTTAAAATGGGCTTGACAATGTTAAAACCTGCTCAGTTTTTTCAGAGGTGGGGAAAACCGTCTTTAATCGTACACAGGATGTTTACAAGTGTATCTTTACATGCTTAAATGCTTTCTTCAGTTTAATATGCAGAAACAATATCAGGCATTCATAGGCTGAGCAGCATAAACGCTCGGGCTCTGTGCACTAGCAAAACATTTCTCTGTTTGTTTGAGTATCTCAAACAGCCTGACACAGCAGCATTGACCCAATTAATGTTATGCATTTGGGGCGGGGCTATCTTTTTGTCCAACCAATGGCAGATGGGGGGAGTGTTTAGGAAACCTAGCTGAACAGTCAAGATTATTTTTGCAATTCTGTTTGATTACACCAGCGAAACAGAAATGACTTAACGTGTTTTTTATCTTGTTTTGAGAAAGTAGATGGTGGCTGGATATGGTGATATTGTGATGTTTCATAGCATTATGGGCTTCCCCGTCATTTCGTAACTTTGTAAATGTAGGTAATATGTTCCTTGTTACTTTGACACGGTTCTGAATTGTTTTCTTTTGGGCTCCTAGAGCCAAATTTTTGCCCCGTCCGTTGCATGTGTTTGTTCCAGAGTCGGGGGTTATTTCATTGAAACGATTGCTTGAGTATTTTGATGAATACCGCATGGATTTTTATTTGCTAGTCATCAAATGGTCTTTCTAAAGTCGTTTCTCTTCTTGTCAGGATGTGCTTAAATTGACTCAAAGGGTTTGGAGTCTTTTCCCCTCCCCCTGCAGCAGTGAAAACACACATGTGTGCACTCAACGCAAACACAGTAAGCGCACGTAGAACAGTGTGCTAATGATGGATCTGGGGCTCTGACAGATGTTTCTGCCTGCGAAAGAGCACCGCTAATTTTTTCCTCTATCTCTGAGACATTAAGCAGATCCACTCCGGATCGCTGTGCGTTGTAGCGCGCGTACGCGTCGCCTTCCTCATGCCTTTCCCTCATACATGCCCATGCATGATGTTCTCCAGAAGAACTGAGATCGAAATATCTGATGTTGCTGTCAATGTTACCAGCCGTTCGTTCACAGTAAACACAGTGACTCTGCACCAGAACCTGCTGTGATGTCTTGCAGAGACATACTGGATTCAAAAAAATAAACTCTTCTGGTTTTCCAAATGAATTTTTGGGTGAACTGCTGCTTTTAAGCTGCAATTTGTAGCTTTTGCCTCTCTGTCGCCCTCTCTGTTTGAAACATTTGCAGGTTACTTTATGTACTCTTCTTTACAGATGTTGATTTCAAATAAAGCTTAACTTACATTTCCCGGGAAATCTGACCCCACAGCTCAAATTATAAATCATTATCAACACTGATCTGTTATGTACTTGCTCAGTGATTTTTAATAAAAAATGTTACGATTGCCGCTTTAATTAGACTTAACCCAATTAAAACAAAAATATAAACATGCTACGTGCCATCTGTCAGAAAACTCAAAGAACTGGACGGAAAAAGAAATAGTTCTGGCATGGCAAACACCATTTAAACAAATTAACTACAGTGTATGTTTTTAATTTTATTCTGTGTTGTATTTTATCCTTATTATTTTGCATTGTTCTTTTATTGCAACTATAGAGTCAATCACCATTGGGGTGATTGAAGAGAGGAGAGAGAGAAATGCTGGCAGATATGATATGAATCTTCACAATCTCATATCAGAATGAGGCCTGAGAAAACAAAACTATAAATAAACGAAACCCTAATATGAATAACAGAATGTTTCCATCACTGCTGGGTGTTACTCAAGGCCGAACTCATTTCAGTGAGCATAAAACCACAACTGCACTGGAAAAATAAAAAGTGCCACAACAGAAGGTTATGAAGAGCCAGTGGGCCCTAGACAGCTCGTAAATGTTGCAGGAAACTGTCAGTCTCCGTTATATATATTGTCATTTGAATTTGCCAAATTAAGTGATAAACCAGCCTTCAAATGATGTTGCGAGTAGAAACATGGAAAATAGGAGCGTATTTACAATTTGCAAAATAATGAAAATAAACTGTGACTAAATGTTAAAAGAAAACACATTTTTACGATAATTGGAAAGAGCTGAATTTCTCGATTGGGTACACAAACGTAATCTAATACTGATATTAGCGTGAAAATCGGTGTGTTGAAAATGGAGTATCAGATCTGGGCTCTGATTCCCAAAGACATCGTAAGACTATGCGTATTGAAGAAACGACCACAAGTGATAATCACACCAGAATTACAGGCTGTTTCACATGAGCATCATGACTTAGAGAAGTTAGTTCACACAGAATGATTTACTCCGGCTGACCTTCTTCCTGCTTTTAATAGATTACATTTAGAAGGATGTTGACACTTGTTTCCCTTTACAATGGAAGTGGATGGAGACCGAGACTTTGTTCAGAGACTTCAGTCTTTGTTATTCTAACCTATTCTAACCAATTTTATCTCCTAACATTAAAACAAAAGAGTATGTAAATGTAACTATGAAACATAAAATCATTTTTTTTTTCATTTATTCATTTTTCAGCAGTTACATTTATGCATCTGGCAGACAGCTATTCAAAGCATTTTGGCATTTCAGTATCAGTATTATATTTTAGTTAAACAGGTTGAGATCACAGCCTTTACAAACTCACCTGACCCTTGTTTTCTTAAAGCAGTATTACAAGGTCAGTATGTAGAGGCTATGAGCCAAACCATTATAATAAATCTTAAATTGCTTTTTACACTTTGATCACATATTTTTATTGAATTCATCTTATTTTTTTAGAAGATCTTTGTAATGCTGTGATGATAAACTGACGATGATGAAGTGATGTTTAATTTCACCAGGCGTCAAGTTAGGCACAATAACTACACAATGGTCACATCACTACTGAAATAAAGATAACCCTGATTTGACATCAAATCTCCAGCATGGATGGCGAATATCATTTTGTTACATTCCTGTTTTTTTAAACATGAGGCGAGCCAAGAGGTTACTGTTTCATTTTTGGTTTGGAGGTTTTGTGTGTCTGCAGTGGCAGCCAATTTGTGATCCAGGAATGTTGGTGGGAACCGAACGAACCTCGTTCTACACTTCTGCCTCCAGCAGTTCCCTTCAGCTTCAAAATCTAGCAAAATTAAAGGTGACAAGATACATTAATCTACATCTCCTTAGTGCTTTTGCCATGTCACACACATTGGAGTTATCTGGCTGATCGTACTGCGCAACACCAAATAATAATCCAACATAATCCTTCCAGAGGAGTTAGCTTCCCTGCGATTGATCAACCCATGCGGAAGCTTTTTGTCTGTGAAATTTCCTTTTCATTAAATTCATTCATTTGATAGTGATCTTTATATGAGTCATCAGAATAGCGTTTATTGTGCATGAGAACTGCATCATACCAGCTGTAGATCATTTAATACCACCCCTTTATAAACAAGTGCTGACATGACCAAACCCATTACAAATTAATAAAGAATTTAATCGCGCACGTCTGCGATCTTCTTTAAACCACCGTAAAAATCACAGAATCTCACCGCACGTCATTCGTGTAACACGAGCGGAACAGATTTGTAAGTCATTTGTAAAACCATTTTTGTGTAAATTTGCTGAAAGTCTGAGAACACTTTCAAAATCTGGGATTTTAAACCAGGAAGTAAACAGAACGTGGGTGAGGATTTAAAAAAATCGAAAACGTTTTGACAAAATAAGAATTATTTAAGATTAAGCACAATTTCAAGATCACTAATCAAACAAGCAGATTTTAGACACTGACAATGTTAACAAATGTGTACAAAAAAATCAATAAAGCAAAATGAGGACATACCAAATACCAAACAATAATCAAATACTAACATTTAAAAATGAATTGTATTGTTTTTCAGTTCTGTTCTACTTTTTGCCTACATTATTTTGCATATATTGTTACGGTGATGACGTTTTTAAAAAAGCAGGAGACTTTTCACAAGTGGTCTCAGACGTTTAGACCACAGAAATCTAATTCTTTGCTTCCTGTTTACATCTAGCTTTAATTTTTTGCGACCAGTCTTGTGCTCACCAGAATGGAGTCGTCAGTTCCTCTGTCAAAACATACGTCCTTCATTACCAGCAGACTTGTAGCATTTCCCTAATTTGGCTGTTAAGCTGTCAGTAGATATTCACGAGCTTTCCCCAGAGCAGGATTAGATTCACGTCTTTTTAAGGAATTAGCACTGTTGGAGATTTTGTTAATAGCTGACATCACAAGCACTGAAGAAAGCGTTTGTTGTAGCAGCTTGGTGTTATGAGGTGAAGGCTGGTTATATATTACCGTGGTGATTTCACCTGGCAGCTTCACAGCCCCCAGCCTGTTTGGACATTGATTTAACTAGTTTTAATGCTCCAAACCCCATCTGGCTTTACCACAAATTTGCCCTTTGTGTTGAACTTTCTCTAGTAGAATTACATGTGCATTAAAGTGTATTGTTGTAGGCGGTGTGGCTTGTTAAAAGACCCATTTCGCTGAGAAACTGCAACTGCTTAAAGTTTTACAAGCTTAACAGTGATGTGTGATGTTAAAATACCTTCTCTCATCCCAATTTATATTCCAATTATACACAAATGACTTTGAGTTAGTATTGGTGAGCAATTTGTAGTTTGAGTCCAACAGAAACTCTGTAAAACACTATAAAAATGGGACTCTATGAAAATATTGCTGTTTGTTTGAGTATCCTGACCAGCCCAACCCTGCAGAATCGGCTCAACCAATAGCGTGAGTTTGGGGGCAGGACTGTGTATTTGTTTGAACAATTACTGGCAGGGGGAGTGTTCGAAACATTTAACATTTATAACATCGAAATATAAGTTGATCAAATACAGGGGATCACAGGCTTTTGGCTTTTCATCTCATGTTCTGTGATCAGTTGAGACATAGGAGATATTTGTGGCTCAGGAATGTCTCGTCTGATCAGCTCTCTCTTGCTCCAAAGTGTATTGGGTTTCTCTCTTCTTCTGGAGTATTTTTTTAAAGGCACAGCTGTTGATTGCTTCTCTGGGCTCTTTAGGATGAACAGAGACACCCAGCTCAGTGGGCCTTCTGTGGAAATGTATTAAAATGGCCCAAAGATATGTGAATTATGCAGAGAGGTAGTCAGAAACGGACCACCTGTGATGAAGGTATTATTCATTTTTATTGTCTTTGTCAGTAGTTTCTCTTGTTCTGCAACACCTGTCAGTGATCATTAATCATTCGAACCCTTCCCGCTGAGGTCATTCTGATCTGAAATTCTCATAGATGTGATCTTTTCCCACCAAGATTAATACTGAGATCCAGCCCATGATCTCGACTCAACTGCGCAACCACAGCAGTCAGAAAAATGTAATCGAAATCAAGCCAAACTGACAAACAATTGGAACGCAAGACAGTTTGTGTTTTTTGCATGCAGTGTCTGTAAATGTACTGTGGGCAGTTTGTAAGCTTAAAGGCAAGGTAGACAATTTTTCCCTGAAACATTTGTTATGTTATTTGTTATGCTGGTTGAAAAGTGTCATCACATTCTGAGAGCAATCACTAAGTGGTATAAATGTGTTTATCAAAATATGTATTTTCTGTGGAAGGCACAGGATCATAAAATGTTCATCCAATCTTTGCATTCAGACCGAATGCAATGATAGGATGTCCTACTTGCCTGTGAATCTATGTATGTGTTCATGTGTTGGAGGAGGCGTGGCTTCGGAGATCACTCTGAGGGAAGGGAGGGGTCTTATGCTTTCAAAGCTAGCGTGCTATTGCCAGCCTCTCCGAAATTGCCTACCCTACCTTTAACAGACTAACAGTGAGCAAAGGTAAAAGAGAAAAGAGTTCATAACAAAATCCCTGCAACATTTTGCTCCTGCAATAGTTTGTCATTTCTCAGAGGGTGTGATGCCAAGTCAATGTTTGAAAATCGAGCGTCTGCAGTGCAGAACAGACAAAAGCTTTTAGTTTAGTTTCTTACTTGAAAAATCTCAGTGTTTATGTTGGACAGTTAATGCTGTATACATTGTTTTGTTTTATTGTTGGAAAAGTGGATTCTATTTTTAGTTAAAAGGGAAAGAAGAAGAATTAAATTCATTCCGGTCTCCAATATCTCTCATTCCTGCCCTGCTATTTGTTTATTTGTAAATCCAGGGAATTTGCCAGAAGCCTGAATATTGACATGTGGAATGCAGAACTATTGTTGCGCAGACTGCAACCATACAAACAGAGCTGTGTGTGTGTGTGTGAGTACACCTGTGTGTGTCTGTGTGGGTGCTGTTCTCAAACAGCATGCATATGTTTATATCATGTTGTGAGTAAAGCATAAACAACAAATTATTGCTCAAAACTTTTTACTGCAGTGCCGTGAACTTAGTTAATGGAATTTAGCGAATGTAGTCGTTTTTTAAAAGATGTCAAAAAGGCAGATTTACATGTATACATTACTGCACAGTGATATTTAAATATTACTTCAAATGTTTTGTATAATCTTAGAAAGCAAATATATAAGCACTGTAACAGGGTATAAAATGTTAACACCTTAATGTGGTTTAACCTGGTTTAAACTTAAATGTATGTGACTGATTTCATCTATTATATCCACGTCACATAAGAATACCTGTCATTACTAATGAGATAACATTGGTGATTACAAGTTACAATGCTAAAAATGTTCAGGTGTGAACGACTAAAACTGAATGCACTAGAAAACAAAATGTATTTAAAGTCAGTGACAGTGACACAGATGGTTGGTCCACACAGAATCTGGGCCTGCAGAGCTCCACAAAAACTCAGAGGACTCCAGCTGAGCTTGGATGCTGTAACACACCATCTCCCCCTTGTGTCTTACTTTATGAAATATTTTGGCTATGCTAATAATGCTTTTAACTGTCAACATGAGTGTAGTGTTCTCATCTCACTTTAACAATTTGACTGCTTAAATTCATTACCCGCAATCCCACAGTTTCCCTGCCAAACTGTGAATATTCCATGTGGGCCTGGCTGTGTACTTTATTTCAAAGAAGACTATTAGAAAGTAGTGTAAATCTGTCAGGTTTCAAATTAAACTGAGCTGAATGGGGAAAAAAACACGCTGATATATTTCAGCGGTGCTGAGGCCTCTGTGCACCTCACATTCAGTACGTTCTGATGGAACCGTGTGTGAAGAAACGTTCTGCAAGGAATTTTATGAGTCCATAAACAAGTAATGAAATTTGCTCTGGTCTGGGGAACACAAGCAGGAAAAGTTAAAATTAAGTTTTCTGTGGCATGTTCCAGAGTTCCAGACTCCATTTAAGTGGAGACCGGAGTGCTTTTAAATGGCCCCCAGTCAAAAGGAACTAACCCAAAGCCTTTTTTTTTTACCATAACTTGAGTGACAAGACCTGACAGATTTAAGCAAAGGCAGATGGAAGGTGCTGCTAAGAAGGCACAACAGAAGACCAGAGCTGTGTGTCTCTTGTGCTTCTGCCCCAGAAGCATAATGTTATTGGCGTAATTAGCAGGTGCTTACAGTGATGAGTGTTTTTATCATTGTAAGCCCCATATCATCAACATCAGTAATCGCCGGTATTTTAATGTGAGGTGTCAACCCTACTGTTTTTGAAACTCCAGGTCTGACCATGTGCCAGAGGATTTGTAAAGATTTGTATGCCTCTGAAGTATATTCATACCTGGGTTAGCATTAAGGCAATTTTTCGTTGTAAGACCAACATTCAAAACATCCAGTTATTAGATGTTGTTGATGTTATTGTCTGGTTATAAGAACGTTATTTAAACATTTTAATTCTGTAACATTTTTAAAATGTTCCACCAATAACTAAAGAATAATGATCTTTATATATGATATATAACGTTAAAACATTACTGCAAGAATGTTTTTTGATAACTTTGATAAAACTTTCAGAGAACATTCCCTGTTAGCTGGGTCAGTGTCCAAAAATACAACAATGTGTAAATACAACAAAAATACAAGTACAAATGGCATAATCCCATTTTAAAACTACAATCCATAACTTATTTGGTTAAAAATCAACAAAAATCTGTTATAGGGCAAGTACATAACAAGTCAGTTTGTAAAACTGTCTCCATACCTTACCTCAATTCACAACAGTAAGCTTATAATTGGAGCTGTCTGGTTCAGTTTTCTGGGAAATGTTAGTTTGGCTTCATTTGATTTCAGTATATGTAGAGAAATGCAATTTTATGTTTCAAACAGAGATGGCAACAGAGAGGCAAACATTAAAATATTGATCAAGAGTAACAGAGCAGTCGTAGTGATCTACGAGAGGAACAGGTTGTTGAGAAATTGCGGCAGATGGTCTGAGAAGCTGATGTCTGTTTCAGACACCTGACATGTTTGACTGGAGTAAGTGTGATCTGTCTATTAGAGAATTTACAGTCCAGATCTGGACGTACAATGAGAACCCAAGACTAATGTTTTAATGGCTTGTATCTTTGGAAGGTATTTATTGAGGTGAATGTTTGGAAAAATGCTCTGTTCTTTTCATAGAGCATCTGGTGAAAACGTGTGACGCAGTACTGAAGTCAATTCCAGGGCTGTCAGACACGGTTACTGGAGAGATCTAACTGCTCTATGTGTCTGCACCTTCTGACAGAGAATGTGGGCCAAAGAAACTGTGTCCTCATCTCTGACAGAGAATCTGGGGCAATGAAACACTGTCCTCATCTCATGCCATCACAATAATTTCAGTCATTATGGTAACTCTTCATTTGGATGTGTCCGCAGGACATGGAAGAACAATTCTGGAAATTGGTGCCGTGTTTGATAACTGCAGCGTGTGGTTTTGTTTTCCTGGATGTTGATTTTGGTGTTGTAGAAGATCCACTGGTTAAACATGACCATTATGTTGAAACATTGTAATGCTACATTGATTCCTTGTATGTCTGTGTGTACATAAATAATGTAAATATTCATTAAAAACATTACAAATTGATTAGGAATGTTTTTTGAAATTGTTTTATCATTATAATCCTGATCAATTTTGACGACTTCCAGAATGCGTACAGAACTCAAAACTCTGAACAATGAACAATTTATATGAACAATTTATTTTGAACAATTGTTCCAACTTATTTTGCCTTTTTATTTTTGTAATCTATGTTTAATTCTGTAATGAGCACAATTAGCAGATCAATGTCTGGCAGTGCATTTATAATCCTCTAGCAACCAGACCATACTTGGTTTAGAACGTCTTCATCAGTGTCATCTCAGTTACATACACTGTGTTGTAAACAAGCGTCCCCACCTTGAGTAGTTTTATGGCACTGAAATGATCCATTCTTGAATAGTGCAGTATTAATCAAAGCATTTGTTCTGAATCCAGAGTGCTGTTTCCAATTATTTCTTGCCATCAGGAGAATGTTGTGTCCTTCACGCTTTGTGTCTCGGCTGAGTTCCCTCTGCTCATCTTCTCCCTGCCTGAGGTTTTCTGGGTTTTTTTTGAGGACTAGGCAGGCAAACTGGACAGATGTTTTTTTCCCTCAAATTTATACACTCCCACATCATTACAAGCCTTTATGTTTCCAGACAGACGAATGATTTACCGCCAAAAGACGATTAATGCAACAGCCTGTCACTCTGAGCTGACAAACAAAAACAAACGTGTCACAAGGTTCCTTTTTTGTGCGAGTGGCTCGCGTGTAAACTAAGCCATTTCCGAGGCCCCGATGCAGCTGAAACACGGTAAAGCTGTAGTCGCTGCCCGAGCTGGTGTGTCTTTTCTCATTGGTAATTGTGGTGAAGGATGGGTTGTGCTGATTTTGTTGTCTGAGGCAGGAAATCCTTTGAAGAGCAGCTGTAAAACAGCTCAAGGGCTTTGAGTGAACCCTCGCCCATCTTCTGTGTGCTTACTCTTTAAACTGATCACAGTGTAATTACAGCATTAGTTGGTGATAAAGGTTTGGGTGGATAATTCCGGCAGGTATGTAAAGGACGTGCTCAGCCCTCTGTAATGTGAGGTACGTGGCCAGTAAAAGATGTTTTGGCACACAGTTGGCGGGCCTGATAAAGATGATGTGTTTCTGTTGGCTGTTGCCTCGACTTGATAGAAGAACAATTTTAATACCAGTTGCGTTGTGTTTTCAGGATGATCGTTAAAGAAAGCGACACACACCACTTCACACCTCTCACAAGTCTGGTTCAGTGTCTTCGGAGTAAAAAAAAGCAGGAACGGACGACACAAAATGATTCCTCAATGCCCCGTGATGATGTATTGAGATCTTATAAAGCGAAACGATTGGTCTGTGCAAAACACTGAATGTTACGTTTTCTTTCAGTGTATAATATTTTCCTTTGTCAAATGTCACATCATCATGTCATCATTTGATTGATTAAAGAGCAGAAACAGTTGTCTTCTGTGATGTGTTGAGTTGCCAAAGGCATCGTTGGGAAAAGCCTAGACAGATCTTCAGGTCTGCTTTCAGATGATGACATATTTGGAATGCTGATTGATGAAACAGGAATAAAGCTGCATACAGTCATGTTGGCCGGATGATTCAAGATGAGCGCACATGAACAAATTATTTCCTTTAATTTTTGTGTCACAATATTGCTTTTCATTAGTAATCTTTGATGGACATGTTTAGAAACTTCTGCAGTCTCGTGGTCAGCTTTGCCCCCACAAGTGGTTTTAGTTTGAATTTGGATCTCATGTAAGACATTTTTAAAGCGGTTGATGTAATTTGGCACTCGCGCTTGTCTTTGACTTCATCAAACGTTGCTCCAATCAGCCCGGAGCTCACGACTGTTGACACTAGCGAGAAATCAAAGTCCAGCAGTGTGGGACGTGCATAAGGCAGCCTCACAGGGGAAGATTAATTAGTGTACACAAATGTGTGTGGATGTTTATATACCAGAGTGTGTTCTGAGATGTTAACATATCAGTCAGTGCTTGGTCTCCCTCGCTGCCAGCCACATGGCTGTGCAAATGTACACATACACGCACAGACATGTATATACACACATGCATTTACTGTATGCATGCATGCATGCATGCATATGCTCACTTGCAAATACAATCATGTTGAACGCTGGTATATTATGTGCATATGTGGCATCGTTTTTTATCGTTTTTTCTTGCAATAATAAAAAATTAATTATGTCTATTAAAAAATACAGATGTAAAATACATATGAATGGGCTAACGCACACATGCAGCCATAGTGAATTGAAAACAGGTGTCTTCATAGTTTGCATTCTTCGCAAATGCCGCGGTGGTTCGACCTGAGAGCTTTCTAGTGTGTATTGAGCCCTATCGGACCAGGGTCCCACCGTAATTCTGTATTTATAAACACAAGTGCGTCTGGGTTTATGTGACATGCGCTGTGTTCTACGGACTACCACAGGCATAGCCAAACTATTGAAACCATATTTTCACCCCTTTTCCTGGCACTTACTTTGAATGGGACAAAGGTTACTACGTTTTGAGGGGGAGTCTCCGAAATGTGTCGGCGGTGCGGGTTCGAGTCTTATTCCTAACTGAGGGGAGAACAGCAGGCGCTGGTGCGAGTGAAAAATTGCATGGAAAGTGAGATTAGAAGCCATTCATTACGATTTAACAGGATATTACTTGTTGTTTAATGTTTTAGTCGTTTAGTCCAACAGTGATCTGAACGGGGGGTTACAGGGGCCGCTGTTGTAATGGTTTAAAAGTGTACAGCTACAAAAATGAGCTCTAACTAATGCACACTGGGACATTTTGTTTTCTCTTGCTAGAAATGAGCGTTGAAAGAGGCTCAGAATGGTATCCGCTCTCTTCAGAAACAGAGGATTTTGTCGGCATCTGTAGTCATTAGTCATAATTAGCCATGGTTATTTTTCCTCTGCAATTGAACAATTACTTTACTTGAAATTGCTTTAAAGACAGCTGGGAATTAAAATAGTCTAAATCATAGCCTTACCTTTCTTTGACTGGAAAGCTCTCTCTCACAATCAGTTTGTGGTTTAATAACGCACAGAGTGTGTTTTTTAAAATGTATTATAATGATTGTAACTAGATTTGTGCATTTTATTTGTTCTGAATGGTGAATAGAACGTTGTTAGGTGGTTTATAGGGTATTCTAGCCTGTTGTTTGGTGCTCAGGTCAACAGATCCAACCCCCGAATTTATGCAATATTCTGGGACCTAAACATTTGATATCGTCCCCTGAACGACAGTCATAAGGATGATCCTTTGAATGCGAAGTGAATGCGTCTATTCACAAAAACCTGTCGGACGTCATTTATGTCCAGAGCACAAAACTGCAAGCCAAGTTTAAATAAAGTTTATCACCCGGAGTCAGGATTTTGTTCCAAGCATCACTAATAATGAAATGGCTTGCTCCTGTTTCTACAGCATTTTCATGTAATTAGCTTCTGAAATGTCTTATTGTAGTTCCTTTAGCATTGTAAAGGCCTGATCCAGGTGCCTAGATCGCAGGGGTGGAGGGATGCTGTAACAGTCTCAGTACGGTAAATCGGATCACGGTAATCAGCTACTGATTAAATTCGTCATTTTTGTCATTTGTTTTACGTAGATCTGACTAACTTTCCGTACATAATACTCCAGTTATTATGTTTAAAATGTTTTAAGTTGTGCTGTGGTTTGTCAGGTTTTCTTTGGCTACAGTACAGTCAAAATCTACATTACTAAAAGTTCTCTGAGGCCAGAACAGTAGTTTGGCATTTGAAACTCTTTTCGTTACGCGGCGCACAAATGACGATTTCGCCGCGTTGCTCTCATCAGTCACTTGGCGCCTCTCACTTTAAAACCAGATTCGTCATTTTCTCTCAAATGTACAAGTGTACATTTTCTTTGTTTAGATAAAATATGGGGCAAAATGACTTCCCCACTGTCCTTTTGATATGAACGCTGAAGATTACATCCCTGGTAATTAATGTAATTGCGTCTCATGTAATGGGATTCTTTGAGAGGGGCTTGCGTGCAATTACAATTGATTACACGGTATGAGGAATGTGTACGGCGTGTACATGTGGCGTATGATTATGAGATCCAGCCCTTTTATTTTTTCAATTGCAATTCAACAAATAAATCTGCTTTTACTTTAAATGCGGGCCACGTATAGTTTGCCTTCCAACGTATAGTGTTGCATTTAACATGTGCGCAGTTTTGGTACAAGACTGGAAATTCTGGTATGTAAACAGAACTTGTCTACCTTGCTCCAACGTCATGAAAACAATGTCTGTCTGTCTTATAGAATGGATTGGGAGATGTTTTCCTGGTAGGGAAGTGCTTTGAACTCTGTTTTGGAATTCGGGTGTACATGTTCCGATAGTTGCTGTAGGTAATCACGTGTCATAAATGGAAGTAAGCTGGCTCAGAAATGGGCCGTAGCGCTCTGGTGCAGTCCAGCTTGTTATGGGAGTCTTATGTCTGTGATCAGATAGCTGCCCTGACAATATCCAGACCTCTCTCTGTTTCCATTACACGGGGAGAGGAGGGATCCAGAACTTCAGCTCTGCTCGCTGGGTTCTCCGGCTGCTGAACTTCACAGGAGTTCACACGGTCCACTCCGAGAGAGATCAAAAGACGCCAATTTTGTTAATACATCCATGCGTTCATACTCAAACTTGTGTTACATTATCCAGACTTACTGGAAGGTTTTTTAGCTTTGGGGAGTTTTGGGATTAGCATAATACACGTTTTCTTACTGTAAAAAATATTTTTGTTGTAAACTAATGGATTTGTTTCATGTACTATGATGTAAATGAACTACAAAGTTAAAAATATTTCATGTAACCAACGTCACAAGATGATAGCATGAACGCACAAATAGCTCTTTACAGTAACAGCTGCAAAACACAATACTTGGATCAGGTGTGGTCTTGCAGTTTTGACTGTCTGTGTGAGTTACAGTAAATACGCTACGTTAGCAGCGTACATTCTAATTTACCGTGCGATACGAATGAATTACAGGAGACAAGCTAGCCTGTGAGAGAAACATCAGGCCTTTCCAAAATCAACAACATTATTTTCCAATACTTCCAGAGTCTTTGGCTTTTTGACACAAAGTTTTGTAATTTGTCATGATTTAGTTCTACCCCTGATATGGAGAGTGAGACAGAGTGAAAGAGAAGAGCAGGAGGAAAGAGAGAGCCAGAGAAAGTAAGAGAGAGAAAGAGCAGAAGAGCTGATCTCTCTGGAAATACTTCCCCGTTGTTTTTTGTCTGTTTAGAGCTCTAGGGCGTGTTTGGCTCAGGATGCTGCCTGTTTACTAATCACCTTATTACTGTAACTGCAACATGGAACTGATCAGACTAGCTGCTTTTAGGAAAACTAGCTGGTCTATCACTAAGAATTACTGCTTAGAAAAACTACTGTCGCACAGGAGGAACTGTGTGTGAGAACTGTGAGACATCATAGAAGGAGAACGTTTAAGATATATAGAATATACCTGCATAAATATTATATTAGAGACCAGGGATGGTTGTCACAGCTAAAAATTTTAGATTGTAGTAGATTTCCCCAACATTTCCATTAAGTAACAAAAACGTTAAAAATGTTATTCTAATGTTTAATTAACATTCAAAACGTTTTTTAGACAGTCCTGTTTTTTTTTTATTACATTATTGCTTGGTTCTAAGAACATTATTCAAATATTTATTAATTCTGTAACATTTTTAAAACATTCCACTAACTACATATAACTAATGGTTTTGATATTTATTATATATAATGTTAAGAAATCATACTACAAATGTTACTCCAATAACTTTTTCATAACTTTGGGAGAACCTTGAGAGAACGATGTTCTGAGAACGTTCCCTGTTAGCTGGATATCTCAGTAGCTATATGGTCAAAACTCCAGTTAGCCAAATGTTGGTTTTGTATGTTGGTTTCAATAAATATTAGGGTATTTTTCTGTTGGGTCATGATTTGAATGTTGCTCAAATTAAATATTATGTTAATTATGGTATTTGTTGGCCAAAACAATGTTTTAATATTTTTGTTACTTCATTAATTGTTTTGTGTTTCTTAATTCGTTACAATTTAATTGTTCTTGAAAAGTTTGTAATGGGCCACATAATGGCAGGGTTCCATTATACGAACTTGCTCCAAAACGTCAATAAATTGACGTGTGTTCAATAAACTGAATCGTTTCACCTGGGCAACAACGGTGCAAATTTCAATAGATTTTACGAAATGTGAATATATAGAATCTGACGTTCAAATATAAACCCAGCCTGAGAAATATTCACTGGACTAAAAAGTGACAACTAGCCTCGTTCTCTCCCCATATCTAAAAAACAATCCACTCACGAACTTACCAACACTGGATGCCTGGCACATTGAGCATGGACTGCGCTCCGCTTTCTTCGATCCCGAGTCCGATGAGAGCGTTTCTGGGTTACCTGAGAAATAGGAGAACATCTGGTTCTCTTTTCCCTTCTGCCCTGACAACACAGTGCTGCTTTCCATCCACCTGTCTTTGATATACAGCTCCGTTTTAATCACCTCACCGTGCTAAAGGCTTTAGAGCGCGCAGAACTCCCACAGCACTCTTGCTGGTTTAACACACGGTGCAAGAATAAAACTCACAAGTCAGCGTTAAGTATGGCATGCTTACTGTATATAAAGTTTTGACCGTAGTAAACAAGTCTATATAACTGCATTTGTTTGAAGTGTTAAAAATAAGAGTGATGAAAGATTCGTGTGACGGCTTGTTTAAATTCATCATGACCTTGACCTCATTACCGTAATATTTGATTTGGAACGCTTCCCTGCTGCGTTATAGTGCTGATTTAAAAGATCTGCTTTTAGAGCTTGGTACCTAAATAAGTTGTGTGTGGATTTTTTTACGAGACTTTGTAGGATTATGATTAGAACGTTTATGTGAGGTATATAAGAAACTGTAACTTATTGTACGTGGTGAAATTGGTCACAATGTGATGAAAGCTATAAAGATGCCTACACAATATATTCTGAAGATTATATCTTGTTCTTCCTCTGCGTCTGACAGTTAATCTGCTTGTATGCTGAATTTCTGCCCATTTCACAATCATATAAATACAGCATGCATGTGATTTTTGGATTTTTTACAGGAGTACCAAGACTGGACTAGACTATGATGTTGGCCACTTATATCCAGTCCCATCAAAATCTTTGGACTAGTTTTGTTTTTGGGAAATCTGCAGAATTCTGTGGCATGGATTCAGGCGCATTAAAAGTGTTACGTGGTGCTGAGAAGTCTGCACTGTTTTTGGTAGCTGGAAGCATTACCAAATTAACCAGCATATTTAAAAAGCAAACACGGAAAGGGTGGGGATGTTCAAATCTTTTTGAATGATGGGCATTGGAAATCCGTGAAGCTTTCTTGTGGAGCTTTGTGGGCACAGATTACATGTGGACCTGCTTATACTTCTTTGTTCTCATGGCTTCTTAAAATTATATATACAGTTGATTCAAACTTTAGTTTTGTTTTGACATTACATTGACATTTAACATTGACATTACTTGGATACCAAGTACCCACTTATGAATGACCCTTAGCATAGACTGTCTCATTACTGACAAGATCTGACGACTTCTGCATTTGTCTTGGTTTCATCTGCTTCCTTTTAAACACAGGAAATGAAGTCAAAGGCTAGTGAAATATTTGTGTTTATTGTTGCTGCTTTTAACAGATAGAATTTCCAAACATCAGTCAATGATTTACCATAAGCAAGATTAAAATGATCGTGATAGTCTGTCTAGCAGATTTTATTTTTACTGAACACATTTCTGTATTTTTTCTCTTTTAAGATGTTTGTGCTATACATTAAGAAAGAATTTACATTCACATTTATGTATTTGGCAGATGCTGCTATTCAAAGGTACTTACAGTGCATTCAAGCTATACATTTGATCAGTACTTTTGTTTCCTGGGAATCGAACCCACAACTTTTTGTGCTGCTAACACCAACTCTTCCAGTTGAGCTGCAGGAACACGACAGAGTTCTGCATGTCAAAAGTGTTAAACATTTAAAACAATTAGAAGTCACAAATAAAGAATTTTAGGATGATCATTTTCAACCCTGATAACGTTTCAGTACTAATACTGGAAATGATTGTACACAAAGATTATTTAAAAGATATACATGAATTTTGGGGGCACTTAAAAATATTACAGCAGACTAAACAAGAACAGATTTGGACGGTAGGTGTCAGTCTGAAGAGTATCACAGTCTGATGGTCTTTAAACAGCATTTTAAAGAACTCCAATGTGAAATTTCAAACAGTTATTATGACAGTATTTGATGAATGAAAGCATCTAAGTTACAGCTGTGTCTGGCTTTTTCCCAGCCAGGTCTTTAGACAAACTGTACAACTTCGCCGACTGCGCTGGTCTTCATCTGATCTTTGGTCTCAACGCGCTACACAGAAATCCTGACAACTCCTGGAACACATCCAGTGCGCTGAACCTGCTCAAATACAGCGCCGGAAAAAAGTACAACATCTCTTGGGAGCTCGGCAATGGTGAGCCCTCACCGCTGCACATAACAATAATAACTCACATGTAGTCTGTTTTTGACATAGCGTGTCATAACTCTTCCATATGTCTAAAAAAGGGTAATCCTGATGTAGCAGGAAACATCCAATCAACGGTGATTAATCTGTGAGTGTTGGGGGAGGGATGTAACTAAAAGGCTGCAGGTTCGAATCCTTCAAGCACAATTTTTAAACAATCGCCCTTTAGCAAAACCTGTAAAGACCTGCAGTAACCACCTTTTGTTTTTAATTTAAAAGATTTATCATTAAGTACACTTTCAAAATGTTTAAACCTGTAATCTCTACCTTTTTTGGTTAAAAATGAACAAATGTGCATGACAGATCAGTGTTCAACCCAATCTTCTTACCTTACACCGATTCACAACTGTAAATGTATAGTAATTAATTATTATTGAAGGTGTTAGGTCCGGTTATGCAGGAAATGTCCATCTGTACACAGAAAGAAGATCCGGCTACTATATCACATGTCCGGGTACTGTAGATGGCTTTAGAAATACATCAGTTTTTCTCTCAGAGCTCTGACAGTGCTCTAGTTCAGCCTGCAGGTGGGATAAGGGCAGTCAAGAGCAAATTCAAGGCATGTCAGTTCACATAGAATATCTATTACCTGTAATTATTTTTCAGGTTTTTCATGACATAGAAGGTTAAAGATGCTATCTTTACCAGCACAGGAATGAACAGTTTGAAAGACGTCAGTAAAATGCATGTCCGATTTCGATGGAATGAAATCACGGGGAAGCTCTGGTAATTATTACATTACCCCACCTTCCTGTATAAAACTAATCCCGCTTGAAAGGGCTTATTTCTAGAGACGTCTTCACAAAGGAGAACCCAATAGGACACCTGGTGATGTTGTAATCTACTCGCAGCGCTCATTCATCTGTTGTCCTCTACCAGACATGCTGCAAATTGCCCCATTTATGTTGCTCTTGTATCAGATGTCTCTCTACAAACATCTAAACACCACCAAGTGTATTAAACAACATTGACTTATTATGTAATGCCAATAAAGTGAGGCAAAACATAGTTTTCTGATAGCTGGTGTGGCTTTAGTATTTTCTGGAGCTTTTTGGTCAGGCTGGTCCAGTAGTGTGTAACTCAGTGTGTCTGTGTTGGGTTCAGCACACACTTACTCTGAGTGTTATGTTTCTGAAGCTCACTTATGAAAAGTCCCCACTTTTGATTTTCAAGTGCTCACGACAATGATGTCAGTGAAGCTCTTAAATGGACAGCTCACACAAAAATTAAATGTACTCGTTCACATGTGATTTGTTCCTGTAGCTGAATCGGTGGAGCATTGCGCCAGCAACACAAAGGTTGCGGGTTCGATTCCCAGGGAACACATACTGGTAAATTGTACAACTTGAATGTACTGTATGGTAACACTTTGGATAAAAGTGTCTCATAAATGTTATTGTAAACGGTGGCACTCACAAAAAAGAATAAGCGCATCATGCTTCTGCAGAAACACGAAAGGCGTACTTGAATTGCGCCTTAAAGATGCGTCTGTGTATGGATGCCTGGCACGTCCTAAAACGTTGCATGTAAACTGTACTTCAAAATAAATCCTTACTTGAACTAACTAGAGTCTCATCACCCGTTATTTCCTTCACAGAGCCAAACAGTTTCCGTGCATTGGCCGCCCGGTCGGTCAACAGCTCTCGTCTGGCGCAGGATTACGCACGGCTGAAAACACTCCTCCAGTCGGTGCGCTTCTACGGGCGAGCGAGCCTGTACGGGCCCAACATCGGCCGTCCACGTAAAAACGCACTCCTGTTGCTCGATGGGTGAGTGATATATATATATATAAAATGTTAAAAAACATTGTACTGACGTTACTGCAAGAACATTTTTTGAGAACTTTGAGAGAACGTTAAGCAGCATTCTGAGAATGTTCCCTGTTAGCTGGGTAGTCACTGGAAACATGTTGCATCACGCTGTAAGCAGAAGGTCTTTTCTGATGCATGCCTCATTTTCCTGGCTCTTCGCCATACATGGCTTGTAAGAGCTCTTCTAAGCTCTTTGTTTAAGAAAGTGTGGAACTGTCCATCTGCCTGAGGAGCGCGAAACTGAGGCATGTTTATGCTGCTCCATGTGGGCTGTTAGTCCACGGCCTGTACCGCCATTGAAACGCACCGTCAGATAAATAAAGTGTCATCTTATTAATGATGTGACAGAACGATATTCCACCTGCTGCTTCCCACTCTCTCCCGCAGGAGCGCAGGGGGAATAGTGGCTTTATCCCAGGGAACAGTCACAGAATGTTGTCTAACATTTTCTAAAAGTTCTCTCAGAGTTATCTAAAAAGCTCTTGCAGTAACGTTACCACAAGTTTTTTAACGTTATACATAATATACGTCAAAAGCGTTATACTTCAGTTGTTAGTGGAAACAAAAAGTCATGAAAATCATTCGGTTGTAGTATTTTCTTTTTAATTTGATTCCTGAATCCATCACAAATAATTGTCAGCATTAATGGCAACCTTTTAGCAACCTATATTTATAGCAACCAAAGAGTCAACCTTTTGCTTCTGAACGTGTATGAATGACAGGAACTTATTAGAGTGTCTTGTTTCTGCCAGCATTGTTGTAGTATTAGGACCACATTTTTCTAATTGGGTCTTATTGTAATATTTTAAACATTGTAAATACTTATAATAATTAGCCAGATTGTGTTATTGAAACATTTGCAAAAAAACATCAGACAATAGCCTGGAATTCATTTGTGAATTATTTACCATTGTTTGTGTTTTTGTGCTGTTCATCAAGTCTTCTAATGCAGTAACGGGTTTTGTGAGTGGTTACTAATTGGTTGTAGTTACATTGTGACTGAACCAAACATAAACCTGTCAATGCTTGACCAGAGCTTCCTTATTCTTTACAGCAGCACCCTCCCACACACACAAACACATCCGTTGGGTTTTCATTTTTTATGGTCTAAACCATAGACATAATGTTGCATGTTCTGTCCCTCTACACTAACTCTACCCCTAAACCTAACCCTCACAGAAAAGTATTCTGCTATTTTGGATTTTCTATAAAGATCATTCTGTATGATTTATATACTTATTTCCTTATGAGGATCTCAAAAATGTCCTCACAAGGTCAAAATGCACTGGTATTACTATACTATTTGGTCCCCACAAACACGTGCATGTTTGCATTCTATCATTACAAGTATTTCCGTTGATTTCTGTTGTTTTTCTGCTGGGCTCTTGATGTTTTGGCACACGTTTCTCTGCTCTGTATGATTTGTTCTGTGCACTTTAGGTGTGCCCCTCCCACCTTTCTCCAAAGACCTTTCTTCTTTAGGGGCTTTGTGTAGTCAAAACCTTGGCAGGGAAAAAAATTCATACTTTGTATTACAACCACAAGCACTCTGTCGAAGGTCTTCTTTGGAACGAGACGCCACCCCTTGCTGCTACCAGTCTCGATTCAGATGGAAATGATAAATGCAGTTTCTGCTCAGTGGACAGCAGACAGAGAGGGAGAGCAGAGGGGAATTATGGGACAGCCCTGAGTTTTGGAGAGAAAAGTGTGGCCACAGCTGAATGTGTCTGTGCCAGTACAGAAATATATATTATATGCTAAACAGAAATTTCACTAAGCATTGCTTGTTGCTCTGTGGTTGTGTGGATAACTGATTTACATTTAAAAGAATGAAGAATGAAATTCATTTTTACCCTGTCAGTTTTAATGATACTGAATTTTTATTTTCTTTACAGGTTTATGAGAAATGGTGGTTCTGTTGTTGATGCAGTAACGTGGCAACAGTAGGTATTTTACCTTTTTAAAATTATAACTTTTTTGTATTATTGCACATTGTTTATGGAAACTTTGGGCCAGTCTCTGTAAAGAAACAAGACAACATTTATGTGGAGGTTGAAAGGGAGGGGCTGGTGATGTCATTTCAGAGGCAGAGCAGCCTACATTATTAAAAGAACAGTTTTAGAGGTGGGAATTACAGATCTGGGAATGTCTGCGTTGGACATTAATTCTCGTAGCAGTCAATCGAGAGTGTACATCACAAAAAGTGATGCATTGAAACAGAGTCTAAGAACAGTCAGAAATCAGACCCTCTCTGTCTGCCTCTCTGCTCTGTTGTTTGTCAGACGTGGAGTCTGCTTTCCCCCCACCTTAATTTCTAACACCTGCGGGGTGGGATAATGTGCTGGAAGGTAAATTTACACTCCCAGCTAACATATGCAGGCCTCTAATTTGAGCTATTTTTCCTAATCTTGTTAAAGCGCCATTACTGAGAAGTGTTGTAAAAGACGTCAACAGTTGGTGTAAGAACCGCAAAATAGTTTACGCGGGTTAAACAATTAACATTTCTTCCATACCATCAACCAAAACCGTACAACCGGTTGTTCTATTTCTCATTGTGGCACACTTCAGTGCTAAATTATGTTGCCAGAAATGTCCCAGTGCTACGTTAGTTAGTACTAATGGCTGTTGGCTGTGTTCAGAATGGAGTTGTAGTATACTAACAGCATGTACACTATACCCTGAAAATATCCCGCTGTTAAAACAGCATGGTAAGCGCAGTGCATTAAAACTGCAATACAAAACATTTGCCTCTGTCTCCTCCCTCTCCATCTCTGTTTGAAATATAAAACTGCAGGTTACTTTATGTACTTTTCATTATGCACGTCAAATGAAGCCAAATGAAGCCAAACTGACAGATAAGGTAAGGAGACCATTTTGAACACTGATTTTTTTATGTACTTGCTGAATAGATTTGTGTTCATTTCTAAAACAAAGTTACAGATTGCAGCTTTAAGTACATTCTAAGTGCATTGCATTGTGGGATATAGTACTCTGTGCAGTGTGCTCTGTTGTTTGCATCACATTTAGTATGAGTAGTATGGTACTGTGCTATGCTGAACACAGCCTATGAGTTTTAGTAAGTGAGATCAGTTACACTCACCTGTGACGGATCAATAAAAGAGTCTTTCAGGGGATTAAAGCAGCTGTCGTCCTCAGGCTGACGAACAATTATCTGTTGTGTAATGATCTCTAAACTATCTTCTCTGCCAAAACCCCCAAACCGATTAACTTCTTATGGGGATGAGGACTGTTTTTCCAGTTTAAATGAATATTGCACTTTTATGTCTGAAATGGGTTTGATTAGAAGTGTACTACGGTTTGTTTGGGATTTATTTGGAACGTCTTGTTTCATCTGATCGTCATGTCTTTGTTCTGCAGCCACACCCTGACTGTATCCAGGTGTATCCAGAACCCAACCAATAGAATTCCAAATCTTTTACATAAGGATGGTTATTGTGTGTTTCACTACAACAAACAAATTATACTTCTAAAGAGCCATAACTTCCTGTTTTGATTGAGCAATAAAGCCACGCCTCCTCTAATAGTGTGCAGAAATATGCAGATACAGTTTGACAGGCAAGCAGGACATTCTCTCATTGCATTTGTGCCTACCACAGAATATATAGAAGATATATAAATATAGACCACTTTACTTAGTGATTGCTATCAGGATGTGAAGAGACTTTCAGCCAGCATAACAAAAATGTTTCTGGAAGAAATCGCCTACCCTGCCTTCAAGGGGGAAAGTTGTTATCAAAGAAATGTATGTGTGTGCTTCAAAGAAGTTTCCACGGTTAATTATTACTGTTTATTCTGACACAGCTCTCCCTGCTGGTGGATATTGGTTGGGTCTTTGCATTGAATGTACTATTTCAGATGTCCACAGCTGGCTATATTTGTAGCTCATGGTTGGTCGTTCAGGTGTCAGCTGGGGGTGAAGCTAAAAGTTTGTCCGTAGACGAAATTCTGCTGTGTGCTTCCGAGCTTGGTTCCGTCCGGAACAATCACTGCCGTCTGCTGGAAACAACCAGGCAGCGAGTTGCAGGTCAGCAGAAGGTTTCCCACGTGATATCATGAGAAATCGCAGATGCTGCTTTTAGAGAGCTTCAGCAAAAATATGCAGGGCTATTTATTTTCCTGTTCCTGTTGAGTTCTTTGTCAGCCGAGTAATCGCTTCACAACGTCTTAGGTTAGAGCCTGTTTTGCTCAACAGCGAGCAATGTGGCAAAGCTTCCTTGAATTCATATGTAAAAATAAAAAACAACCTCATTAACGCGGAGGCGCTTGCTTTTATCTCTCAGCACAATGTCGGCTGGATGTGATTTCAATGACTTTAATTAGCTCCATGCTGAGTGGCTTTGAATTATTTCAGTAATGAGAAACTCTGAGTGTTTTATCAAGTGCATGCAATAGCTGTGGCTATTAAAAGTTATAAGGGCATAAACAGGTTTGCATTTCCCTCTCAATTAGGGCAGCCCCCCTGCGTCTGCGCAGAGAAGGCAGTCTTCGCAGACTCATTAATGCAGAGGTCAAGTCTAATTAAAGGAAGCGGAAGTAGGAGAGGGTGTCAGAGAGACGAATTAAAAAGAAATACGCCACCCACTCGGTCAAACTCAATCCATATGCTCTCACACGCACTGACATGCAATTATCATTTTACAGCAAAGGAGGAATCCAGGAATAATATCCCTCATGACCTCTGTAAAATGCTCTTGTGGCATTTAGATGCTAGATGGTGGGATCCCAACAATTTTAGGTTGTGAGAACGTTTCTGTAACATTTCGTTTAAGCAACAACAATTTTAATGTTATTTTTTAAAGTTCTAGGAACGTTTTTTGGACATTGTATTAAACAAAGTATTGCTTTGTTATACAAATGTTTTTCTGACATATACATACATATATAAAAGCAAGCAATAATGTTAATACAACATCTATAAAACTGGACGTTTTGAATGTCCTTACAACTTTAAAAATATAATTTTTAACGTTTTTGTTACTTAATGGAAGCATTAGGGAAATGTTCTTACAACCTGAATAGGTAGCTGGCACAGTATTGTTTAAATAGAACATAATTGATTGTTGTTAGGATACAAACTCATCAGTTTTTATACTGCAGCTTTTCTCTGAGTAATGTCTATACTCATCATAGCACACTAACAGTCTACCCTGACTTGAAATTCTGTACGTTGTACTGTTGTCTCACATCCAGATCTGATTCTGTCATTGTGAGAGTAACCACCTCTGATTGGCTGTAGGCAAGTAAAGTAACAAATGAAAACTCTCTGAGGACCCCGTGAACTCAGAATTGGAGTTTTGGGGTTATTAGTCAGTCTTTTAGCTTTGAGGTTATCTTTATATGTTGGCGTACTCCTACAAGACTGCAAACAAAAGCCAGTGATTTCAGAATGAGCTCAAACATTTCTCATCCAACTCTTCCAAGATGAGATTCAACGAGCTGTGATATGCTTGTAAACTTTTCAGCTCTGTACTCTTACTGTGTGTCAACTGAAATGACACATACCTGAGAATACTTCTAAGTCTCCTGAGCTTCGTAAGAGTAACCTCTGAGCAATAACACTGTTCTGTGATTGATTCTTTATGTCTTTCATTAGGAGGCCCTTTCTTCTCAGTTCTGCAGGAGACCATGAAACAGATGTATGTTGAACGTCTATTTTTCTTCCACTTCTTCCATCTTTTCCCTCCCAGACATGTCTTCTGTGGATGGAACCAATGCTAAATTCAGAAGTCGTTTGAAAAGTTTCTAATGTGAGGCACAAACTGAACCTAGATCGCCACAAATGGAGATGCATTAGCTAAATATAAAAGCTGGGAGTTGGAGAGCTGCATGCTGCTGTTGGAGATCCAAGGATAATGAAGATTTGTTGCCCCGACAGTTGTGTAGCTTAATCCCAGAGAGACTATAAATTTTGAGGGTCAGCATCCACAGAGAACCGAGACGTATGGGTTGAAAATGGTGCAGTTTTCTGAGGCCCTTTTTTTACTTCCCAAACCCTCCTCCAGATGGCTGGCCCATGACTACTTCATCCCGACCTCTCTCTCGCTTGCTGCACTGACGCTTTGACCAGAAAGAGCTCTGCGTCTCGTCACCACTGTCTTCCTTGACGTCTTAATATAATTCGCAGACTAAATCTGTTATTTATTTTGTGTATAAACCTGCAGACTGACCTTCAGTGCCTTCCATTCATATTTTGAACTGCTTTCACTGAAGTGGGCAGTGAAAATATGGATTGTGTTATTTCATATTGTACTGGCAACATCAAGATTGATGGCTTTTGGCTTTTGGTGATTGTTTTTATTTGATGTTTTTCCAGTCTCGGGCCTTGTTTCAAGCGAAATTATTTTGTTACTGACATGTAAATTATTGTCGGATGGAATTGCTGTAATCAGTTGTTGATTTGCAGGATTAAATGAGTGCAGCTTGTACAAGACATCGGTGAAACGTTCGATTGCTCAACTTCTCAGTGTGTTTTGAGTATTTATGTGCACTGGTACAAACCTCTCACAAAGAATCTGCGGGTCACACATAGATGATACTTTAAATTGCATTGTATTGCATGAGTATTGCAGTGTTTGTTGTGAATGATTTATCCGTGCATATAATTTTTTTAATTCATGCGCCCTCTATAATCTAATCTATAATCAAATTGTGAAAATGTACTTTCCCTCTGGAATGGCAGACCTTCTCTGATGATGTCAGTCTGATGGCTTGGGCGGAGCCAGAGACGTTAACCACTCCCCTCTAACAGTAGTCTGCTGCAAGCTTTGAAACGCCTGCATTTAGTAGTTCTCAGTGGAAAAAAGCCACACCCTCCATTGTTCCATTTCACTTTGTATTACGTCAGAACACTAAAGTAGTCGGTTCAGTCAGGAAGTACTTTAATAATTAGTTTGATATACTGCATATCGCTTTTGTATTTCTTACAGCTGTTTTCTTATCTGTGCAGTTACTACATTGACAGGCGTGTGACCAAAGTGGAAGACTTCATGAAGACGAGACTTCTGGACACGTTGTCTGAGCAGATAACCAAGGTGTTAAAGGTAAGATTTTCATGGTAAAGATGTCCCTGGCATAGAGATCATGAGGCAAAAATGTTTTAGCACTTGTTTCTAAACGTGTAAATCAGAAATATGCTGATACGTATTTTGGTTGTTGTTGTGGATGCGTGTCCCTCTAGTGCTCATTAACTCTGTTTATCTCGAGGGCTTTGTCCTCAACTGCACCATCCAAACAAATTGTCGGCAGTCTGATAGGCCACCTGCCGTTAAGGGAGCTCCGGGTCAGGGTGAGGGAAGAGACGCCATTGGTTTCGATTGGGTTTACGGTTCACCTCAGAGTGGCACGATGGCTCAGCTGCTCTGGGAACAATCCCCTTTTGGTCCAATAAGCAATACCAGGTTTCACAACATTTAAAACTCCTCTCTCAGGATGCCCAATCTATAAATACACATTTCTCCTGTTTTATGTATTTCAGACACACACATCTGGTCAAGCATTCCCCAGAAAGCAAAAAAGAGGGGGAATACTGGCCTTCTACACAAATATCAAACAAAAGATGACAAAGATTTGCTCCCTCCCAACCCGGCGGGACAGTGAACAGCCGTTACATGGTGTGATGTCAGACGAATACTCGTAGAACAAGTGCTTATTCTAGATCTAAACTTAAAAGGTTCTGGCTTCGTTACAGCTGGCGGTTCTTTGTTCAACATTACATAAGAAGTAAAAGATGGAATTTGCACCACTCTTTGGCACTTTACGCATTGAAATAAATGCCTTCCCCTTTTCTGCAGTGGACTTGCAGGTGTTTCTCGTTGGTCCGCTGCTGGTTGTGACAGTCTGCAGATTCATTCTGAAAGCAGATTCATGCCTTAGCTTTGCTGTCCCTGGCAGTTCTGTGCTGCATCAGGTCCCCATAGTTGAGAAAGAGTGTGATTGTCAGAATCAACATGAGAGAGGAGAGTTCATTTCTGGCCTATTATGGAATATGCCTAATATTCACAACATGTGCTTTATCATTACCAGACTCTGACCCTGCAGCTAGGCGGCAGTCAGTTGTGTTGTGCTACAGAGTTGGGATCTCGTCTCAAATCGAGCAGTCTGTACTTGCATGCTTTTCTTGCCCACAGATTGTTCACGGGCCGTCTGGTTTATACAGAGTACAAAAACTTCAAGAGCTGTCTAATTTCTGTGATGTCGCATTTGCTCATCCTAAACGGCACGTACAGAAACAAACTGTGGTTGGCTCTTTCACATCTCAGTTAAATGGTCTCGTTTAGTCTAGGGCGTATACTGCACATCTGTCCATTACTCCATTTCTGTGGTTTGTCCCATTTGATAACACATTTGTCTCTCTTTTCTCAGATTGTTCAAACTCATGCTCCTGAGAAACGGGTGTGGTTGGGCGGAGTCGGTCCTGCTTGGGCGGGTGGAACCAATAACTTATCAGACACTTTTGCTGCAGGTTTTCTGTAAGTGGAGCATCTTCATATTGATAAGGGCTGCAACTAACTATGATTTTGATAATCATCTACTGAATTTATTTGATTAATTAACGTTTTGTTTTCAATGCATACTTCATTTAAGGTTTCTGTCAATTAAAATCATTATGTTACGGATTGCAGTGTTAATGTGATTTTTTTTTTTTTATAGAACATTTTTTTGGAAAAATTCATTGTTAACTTTTTTATGATTGTTATAATGTGTTGTTGTTTCTGTGTTCGGTTTAGGTGGCTCAACACTCTCGGCATCGCTGCATCTCATGGCATTGATGTTGTGCTCCGTCATTCCTTCTTTGATTATGGATACAATCACCTCGTTGATCAGAATTTCAATCCGTTACCTGTAAGTCTGAATATATAAACATACAGATAGAAACCAAATTAAATTAACTGTTATATTTTATATAACTGTTTATTTTTTGCAAGATGGTACACTTGCCAGTCTTGAGTCTCAACCTGGGAAGCTTTTCAAACAGTATTGAAGGAATTTCCATCTATGTTGGAAAACTCTCGGCTGCTTTTATTTATTGTCTGGACCAAGTAATCCATTTCGAAAATAGTTTTCTTAAAATAAAAAATTAGTTTTCTAATGAAAGAAGATAATAGGTTGGCACAATTATATTTTTGGCTACAAATGTCATTTCAAACATTGAAACATACACCTTCAGATTAAAAGATTTTTAAGATCATAAGAAACATTTTTGTCAAGCAATCCTAAACTTTTGACCAGTAGTGTATATAAGTTACTATATGCATATATATATATAGATTCCATGCAAATATAACAAGTGTACTTCTATGTTGATGCTAACGGCAGGCAGGTTTTATTGTTAAAGGTCTGAGAGAGCTTTTGTTGGAATACCGTCTTTGCCCCATATGGCAATTATGAGATGGTGTGAGTGATCAGATTGCAGTCTGTCTTGGTTGCGTTTGGGAGGCCATTTAGTCGTGATTGTATAGCCATCTGAACAGTAAAAGCACATGAAGTGTAAATACCCCCTAAACCAGTCAAAACGGATTAACAATCAGACATAACTAGCTGATTCAGGTCAAATGCCACATGCACTAAAGGTTACGCAAATTAACACCATACGCAGTCATCTGTGTGGTATGCTTGTTACCTTATTGTGAAAACCACTTGGTTCCTAACCGTAAAACATTTAACAGGTAATAATGACTGGGACATCAAATTGTCTTTGCTATTTTTTTTTACGTTGTGGTCTTTTAATCCGGCATTCCAGTAATTTCTTAATTAAGGGCTTTTATTATGTAAACTAATGGATTTCACATTTAGTTCTCTTTTTTTAGTAACAGGAACTATAAGGACCTATATTTGACATATGTCAAACATTTTACAAATTTAATTCCCTATATGTTATTACATATAGTTAATATTAAAGGGCAGGGGAGGTCTTCTGTGAAAGGCGCAGGATCATAAAATGTTCATCCAATCATTGCATTCAGTTCAAATGATAAGATGTCCTTATTCCAGGGTACAATTTATCCTGTGAGTAAACATCCTTTACATTCATTATTTTCATGGACAAACGAGTAGTTTTATAATACAAAAATATGCAGGTATATACAATCCTTATCTCATATGCATTTTTGGCTTGTAAAGTTAGCTATGGATGGTTAGTTTATAGTTAGTCTGCTAGGTTATGATTGGTCTGGAGCATGCGATTATAGACAGAGCCAGATCAGCCCAGTCACCTTACAACTTTTCCCGTGGGACCTATTAGCCAAGATGAAAGGCGGTTAGTGGTGTTGAATACTGGGCAGCTGGGGCGAACCGCACTGAAATTCAAGCCCAAGACAGTGTCACCTGTCTGCAGCCTCTCTACATGTGTGCCCTACTGTGTGGAACGGCCAGATGCTGACAGCGCTGAAACCCGAGACAGGGGCACTCCACAGGTAGCCCTGCCCACTAAACCACTGCCAACTTTATCCTGAATTATGTAGCCCTCGGTCTTTCACAGTGTTCAGAGGTCAGCCCCCCGGAGACAGAACGAACAAAAGACTTCAATTAAATTTCAATTTGATTTAAGAGTCAGTTTTCAGCTATGAGGGACCTGCATGTTCTGCTTGGGCTCTTAGACTTTTAATGGTGCAGAAAAGTGTCATTTCATGACATCATTTCCTAACCTTATGAGAAGTGATTCTAAACTAAATTTAATAACATGTCCAAAATGTTACTTTACTTGTATTTGGAGTCTCCTAGACCCTAAATATAAAATATGAATAAATCTAATTAATTTTAACGCTTTATAGTACCATTCTCTTTGACAATACTGTAACATCGTTTCTGCCTTATATATGTTTGATTTGTTTCACTCTATTGTTCTACTGTATTTTTGCCGAGGACAGACTGGCCTCAAATAAAAATAAAAATATTGTCATAACAACAGTCATATTTCTGAAATGCATAAAGACATGAAGACTTTACAGTCAATCTTACCAGGACATAGGGGTTTAAACACTGCTTAAACCCGGGTTTTCATCTTTTTAAACGTAAAAAAGATATCCCAGAATTATTTCTTAACCCAGGGTTTAGAATACCCCTTGGTTGACAAGTGAGAAAAGCCTGCCTGGTCCTTTCACCTCTGTACTACAATGGAGAGCACTGCCCTTCTTTAGCAATGTTATCATGAGCTTAAAATAACACTGTACTACTGACTCCAGATCTGCTGACAGCAAAGCAGCCCCACTGATGTAAGTTTATTCACATGCAGTCCTGCCTTCAGGTTTTTGCACGCAACCCTCAATGACTCCAGATGCTGATAGACACATTACCTGCTCCTGCCCCCTTTTCTTTAACAGCCCACCAGCAGTGAAGAGGCAGAGCTCTGGCCTGCTCAGGAGAACATCTGCACAGTGCAGAACATCCATAGAGGATGGCCAACGGAAGAGAGCAGCCAAGCTATGACTCAGCCAAGACATAAAACCTTTACTGAAGACTAAGAGATTTGAAAACCTTATTTTGAGTAAAGCCCTGAAAGAGGCCCATTTCTACAGGGATAAGGGAGTATGAAGAAAGTGTTTTAAAAAAACAGCAAATATTGAACAGTTATATGACCATACAGCCATAGGAAAGGAAAATCACAGAGGAGATCTCTTTAATATCTCAATTGTTTCTCCTTGAGGGTAATGAGATTAAATGGAGAACAAATGGGAACGTTTGCTTAAGTCTCCTGTGTCTCTGATATTTCTCCTGAGAAAAAGACCCAGAAATCTCACAAATGTCTCCATGAGAGTTTTAGAAAAGATCTCAACAATTTCTCAAACTGAGCTCGGGTTTGTTAAGTCTGCAATCAAAAGTCAATATTATTGAAGATGTCAGTATGAACTCAAACATCAAATTTACCCAAATCCGAAATTAATTTTACAGCTTCATACTCTTAATGTATTTTAACAATTCTCTCATTTGTATCTATTTTTATTTCTATTAAGCAATTTTTGGAGAAACATCTGAGACAAAGTTGATACTCAAAGGAGATCTCTGTCAAATCTATGGAGCTTTAAAAGCGTAACCACTCAAAAACAAAACTGTCCTCTGGGCAAGTCTTTCCTGCAGGTATCTGAGCCTGTTTTTCTCTGTGCCACAATCTTACCAGGACCTGTTGAATAGCCATGTATCCATAAACTCTTGCTTTTGTCAAACAGTCCTCACAAATTTTGAAAGGGTTATTTTTTTCTCTTTTTCCTCCAATATCTCTTGTTATTCAAAGGACCAATCGCCCCCTGCTGGGATCACAATGCTTTAAACATAGCTGGATGTCTCTGGAAAGTTCCAGATATCCCACAGCGAGAATTCACAACAGCCTCAACCTGACGGCCTGCGTGGAAAATTTACGGCCCAACCTTTTCCCTTTAATCCTTCACTGACTCACATCCGAGCTTCACACTCTTAGTTGTTTGTTTAATTCCTTCCTTTTTTTTACCCAGTTTTTATTAGATACTACCTGGATCCATTCATCTCTGATTTCAGCCAATCTTACTAGTAAAATAAGAATGTTTTCTAAATACTAAATATTCTCTCCAGGTTAAGTGTTATTATTTTGATGTTAAATACTCCAGTTTCCACACTAGCTATATACTAGAGTATACACTAGAGTATACTAGCTATAGGCCAGGCATTCCCGGTGCTTATAAAACATTTCTCTAATGTATATTCAACCTGGAGAGATGCAGTACTGAGAAAGTTTTGTACTGGCAGAGATTTCTTTTCTGGTCTTTATTTTGTTGTCATTTCAGTTTAGTTTTGTGTGGCTAGTGGTGATGAAATTACTTCACCTTTAAATGTTATTTAATTTGTGGGTTTGTTTTGCTCCCGGTTGTTTAGTTTGTGGGTTAATTGCTTAGTTTACATTGTTCTTCTCAGTATGCCAGTAATTGTCTGTCTGATATTACAGGGTGGTGAGTTTGCTTATAGTTTGTTAGTATTATAGATCAGTGGCTGCTCATGTCTTTTGATTGCTCAAATATTTAGTGCTCTGATTTGAGTTTATTTTGTGTTCGCGTGGCTGTTTTGTCATTGCAGTAACTGCAGCTGTCCGGCTGGGAAATTCTTTCTGTTTGTGCAGCATGCTCGCTCTTGGAAAGGAAGTTTAGCCTGCAGCCCGCTGAGGTTTATCACCGTGATTGATTAGGAGTTATAGCTGCTCTGTGCACCTGCATCTATGACATACTGCTGCGAGCCGATCCGTCATGTCTGTTTTAGCACTCTGGTTGGAAGAATATGAATCCTTTTGATCACAACTGTTACAATGATGTTTGAGACGGAATTATTTCACTATTTAGATGACAAAGGAACAGTGCGCACTGTACTGTACCGTACTGTAACAACGTTTTTTTAGATCTTTGATTGACGTTTTAGCGCGTAACTCATCAGTTTGTTAATGGACTGCTCTGCGAGCTGTTTGAAAGCAGTCGTTACTTTTGCAATTCCATTTGGTGACGCTAGGGACAGCAGCTAACTGAACGTTCTCTAAACGTTTTCTCAAAGCTACCAAAAACATTCTTGTAGTAATGTTGGTAGTATGATTTTTAACGTTATATATCATATATCAGAAACATTATTCTTAAGATGTTAGTGGAATGTTTCAAGTGACAGAATAAAAAAACATTTGAGTATAACCAAGCAATAATGTTAATGTCCAAAAAAACTGTTGTGAACGTTCCTAGGACATTCAAAATACCCTTTTCAGCGTCGTTGTTACTTAATGTAAACATTAGGGAAACAACCTTACAACCTAAAATTAGCTGGGATTGCGTTACCTTTAAAAATAGCAGCTTTTTGTTGCATTTTTAAAGCTGTTGTTTTTTGCAAAACTGCAGTCGCAAGAGATCCACCCATTCCGGAGTCTCTTTCTCTCGCTGCCTATAGCAGATGCTGCTCAATGTACACTGCCGGAGCA
The DNA here is from genome assembly GCA_036877525.1 of Chromobotia macracanthus. Classification (NCBI taxonomy): domain Eukaryota; kingdom Metazoa; phylum Chordata; class Actinopteri; order Cypriniformes; family Botiidae; genus Chromobotia; species Chromobotia macracanthus. Next base: position 3,163,469 of record JAZGTH010000070.1, on the reverse strand, counting down.
AATTAAGTTAAAGTTTCCCTGGAAAAGAAGCCTGTAAGTGCTGCCATATGCAGGATTGCATGGGAACTTCCTGAAACACACATGGGGCTTTGAACCAGTTCAATTAGGTGTTGAATTTAAGAACTGATGAGAGGTATAAGGAAATATCTGTTGTAGTCATGCAAGTCAGTTCAGGTAGCCATGGTTCTTCACGATGCAATTAAAATGTATGTAATCACGTAGGAAATTGGTTACACTGCCCAGTCTATATAATCCATGCTATGCATAGCTTACTCTGCAGTAATCCTGGTTTTGCTGAATCATATTGTATAGGATTTACCATTGACCTAAAGCTGTAGCATTGTAGCATTTTGTGTACTGATTGTTTTACAGTTTACAGAATTCACAAACATGCACTTATCTTGTGTGTTTGGCTTGTACGTTCTTTATAGAATATCAATAATTAATAGTTGATCAAACCCCTAAGAACATGCATGATTTAAAAGCAGGTTTTCTAAGAATATTTCAAAGGTAACTTAAGTTGAACATATTTGCAATTTTCTTGTTGTTTTGAGGCTGTTTGTAAGCTATATCCCATCTTTCTTGGTTTTGGTTGTTTTGTAAATGTATGTACCACTATGGCTGAAAATATCTTGTGTTTCACCTGGTGATAAAACTGTAGCGTGTTTCTGTCAATTCTATGACTTTCTTTTTTTATGGATGACAGGAGAGGCATTTTGCTTTGTTGTTTCTCAGTTTTAACAGGAAAGGCTTCCAAAGGAAGATTAAGATTATATTTCTCCATTCGAGCATCCAAGAAAATGTCTCCCGCAATAAAAGGCAGAGGCACATGTGTATTTTTTTTCTGCTTCTGAAAAAATAAAGAACCATTCTTACAAAAGTGAAAGCAGAATGAGAAGATCACACAGCATCTATGAATCACAATTCTTAACTTTTTAATCTTTGGTTTTAGAGCAAAGTTTCCCTCTAACAGTTTTAAACAGTTTAAACTCTTAACTGTTTTGAAAGATAAAGAATGGTTAAAATTATTTTCATTTTCTCCTGGCAAAGATATGGTTTCTCCAGTTTCTTGTGTAACAGTGTGAATCCATGTGAATATGAATCCATGGCCCCAGCTAACAGGAAATGATCTCAGAACATTGATGAACATTCTCTGAAGGTTCTCTCAAAGTTATCAAAAAAGTTCTTGCAGTAACGTTGGTAGAACTTTTTTTAATGTTTTCTGTCATATATCAAAAACGTTATTCTTTAATAGTTTGTGGGATGTTTAAATAAACGTTGCAGAATAAGTTTAAATGACATTCTTAAAACCAATCAATAATGTTAATTCAACATCTAAAAAGCTAGACATTTTAAGCATTCCTACAGCTTTTTAAAATAACATTTTTGTTACTTAATGGAAACATTACGGAAACATTCTTACAACCTAAAATCGTAAGCTGGGGCCGAATAGCTTGTGTTGACATTTCTGGTAAAATGGCTCAGTGATGCTATTTCAGTGTTGTGATTTTGTGTGTTTTGATGTAGGATTACTGGTTGTCTTTGCTCTTCAAGCGTCTGGTGGGTCCCAGGGTGCTTGCAGTGCATGTTGCGGGTCTCCAGAGGAAACCGCGTCCTGGGCGAGTGATTCGGGACAAACTCCGGATCTATGCGCACTGTACCAGCTTCCACAAGTAGGTTCACAACACTGTCCTCATTCATCCAAATACATAAGCTCTTTTACACAAGCAATGCCTTGCTGTCTACCTGCTACATAAGCAGCTTCTTCTTAAAGAGATAGTTCACCAAAACGACAGAAAATATTTTTTTTAAGAACTTGGGTAACCAAACAACAGTGGCACCTATTGACTTCCATTGTATGGACACCAAACCACGGAGACATTTCTCAAAATACCTTATTTGTGTTCGACATAAGAAAAAGTTGTATATGTATGGAATGAAATGAGGGTAAGTAAATGATGGACAATTTTTCATTTTTGGGTGAAGTGTCCCTTTAAGGCAGCATGCTGATTAAAATAGAACTTCCTAATAGTATGCAGAGATAAGACGATATAAAAGTATGATTATCAAAGGCCGTTTGTCCAGTCAAACTTCACAGATTTTTGATGTCTGTCACCTGGTAGAATCTAGCCAAATTTGGCTGACGGACAGGTTGCGTGACATACCCTCATCCTCAAAAACATAAACAAAATGACCCAAGCAAGAACATAAACATGATTTATGTAGAGAATTATTGGATAGAGAGACCATAAACCCACTGAAATTCAATTTTGTACACAACTGTAAACAATTTTAGTGCTGTGCTAGTGTACAATGTAAGATCTGGATCATAATGTTGCTGCCTACCTTTCAAAAACAGCAGCTATCAGAAATACCCGGCTAACAGGGAACGTTCTCAGAACATTGGCTAACATTCTCTAAGATTCTCGAAGTTCTACCAAAGTTATCAAAATGTAACGTCATACATATCAAAAACATTATTCTTAAGTTGCTTGTGCAACGTTTAAAAAATTTTACAGAATAAACAATTAGAAACAGAAAAACAGAAAAAAACTATTACAATGTCTAAACAACTGGATATTTTGAATGGTCTAGAACATTACCTCCACACTTACACCCAGTTATCTGAGAGCGCACCTGTAGTGCAGGATTTTAAAGCATACCTGTGCATTCTCAAATACATAAATTAGAGAGACCAGACAGCCACTCTTTCGGAGTGAGAGCCCATAAAACTTAACAAGTATCAATTGTCGAGTGTGTGGAGTGTCTCTCTGCAGCGTGGGAGCTATTGAAAGGCACCGGAGGCTCGGGCAGGTGAGAAGGCTGTTTTAGGCTGGGGGATGGAGAGCTGAAGAGACAATGGGAAGGTCTGTACCCAGGCCAGATAAAAAGTGCCATCGTCCCCTTTGATGATTATCTATTGCCCCAGAATGATGATGTGAGTGGGACCTGCCAGCTTTTCACCAGCAGTGTAGGTTTACGGCCCACAGATCCCTGTGTCTCTCAGCTCAGTTACAGCTCTGTGTCAGAGCCGAGTGTGCCGAAACAGAAATGTCAAAAAAAAACTGAAGCTATTTTGAAACTGTAGCTACAGTCAAGCTAGTCTTCTGAAAGAGCAATTAGCTACCAGAAATATTCAGGCTTAGGGGATCGTATCTTTTAAAATAAACAACTGTCAGAAAATATGATGTGATTTTACAATCACGGCAGTTTTTATTGGGGATAAACACACAATGAGGATCTCAATTAGGGTGACAGGTTTAAACTTAACCAGATATATTTATACTAAACTAGAAATATTAAAATGAATCTGACTTGCCAATGCTAAATCAATCTCATACTGTATTTATAGCATTTATAATATTGCACTTGTATGTTCTTAATATTATTTTATTCTCAGTCAAAAGGGATTTGGGTGTTTGGATTATCAGTTCTGCAACCTTGGGACACTTGAGAGTCGATGATGAATATGTGGTTACAGGGCCAATTTCTGACTCGTGCTGGCCTGCAGATGACAAAGTTTTGGGCCATGTTCAAAAACTCATCACATTGTGTCTTATTCATCAAAAGGAAACTACCAGGAACCGGACGAGTAATCTTTGTAAATGGCATGAAACCCAGAACATCTGGTCACAACTAAAAACTGTTCACTGATTCACTGAGATGCTCTTACTACTGCTTTATCTGTCCGGTGACTGTTCAATATTAAAATAGATTTCATTAAGTAAACATTTTTAAAATAATACACGACATAAAGTAATACATTGTAATGTTAAGCATGTACTGATGTTTTATATACGTGTGTTTCTGTGTTTGTAGAAATATTTGAAATTATATGTATTGTTGTATGATTCTGTCTGTCTATTTATCTGTATGTATTTATAGATGGACAGACAGACAGATAGAAAGATAAACAGACAGATAAATAGATTAGGGTTAGGTATTATACAATGATCATACAATATATACATATATACACATACATACATAATTCCAGGAATTCCCTCTGTGTTAGTGGAAAAGGAAAAAAAAGAAACAGCAAACATTCTGGTTTCATCTCATTCTCTTTCAACTTTTTGGTTCTATTAGTGGTTAAAATAGCCAGTCTAGCAAGTCATGGATATGCTTTCTGTATCTTTGCTAATCCATCACAACACCCTTATACAAAACAGGCCTCCTTCTCTGGTGCTTTGAGTGGTTTCTATGCTCCATATTTCCCCAGGACCAATCGTGGACATCAAACAAAGGATTACATGTTTACGTTCCCCATGTGAACGCTGGAGAGGAACATTGTTTCAAAGTCTTGGACGGTGTTTATCGTTTCTCGATCTGTTCGTCTGATCTAATGCGCCCTTCTGGAAAATATTTACCCAAGTTACCAAAGTCTATTAAAGCTGAGACACCACATATGTATCACATGACATAAGAGATGTTTTCATTACGCGCACTTGGTTTGTCTTTTTCCGAAAGTCCCTTGAACTCTGTTCGCTCTGTTCACCAAGGTGTAAAGATGCACATGGCCTGGTTGCTCGTGATTGGTCAGATTACTAACAGGCTTGCCTGACAAAAGCCAAGCTGTGACCTGTGCAGCTGCCCCTTTAAAACATGTGGCATTCGCTACAGCTGTGTTTGTCTTTGCCTTTGCGTTCGAATCCTTATTGGATTTTTATCATGTTTGCCTAATCATGTTTCTGATGCCTATCTTCAGTTAATATTCCCTAAAGCCTGAGCTTCAGCACTTTTTTTCCTGAAGTAGGACCAGTTGGATGTAACAGGAGCATATTCATCCAACATGTATAAAGCTGGGGTTATCCCTGTATTTTGGGAGGGGGGTAATACTGTTGCAGTTATATGAAAACGCTCATCTCTTTTAAATGATGTAGTCTTGGGCCTCCCTCCCTCATATACTTTATCATTTAGTTGTGTACTGAAATAAATCACAGGGGATTTTGTCTTTTGTAAATGGATTTTATGGAACAGTAATAGCCAAATTAAACAAGTCGACACAATGTAGAGGGAGAAAATAGTAGAACTTTTCTATCCCCTAGATAGTTTTTTATCAATAATACCATTTAACCAATTATTCACCATTATAGTTTTAAATGATAGATTATAATATAAATTATATATATTTAATTGCTTAAGAGTGCTGAACTGTTCCACTTGCTTGAATTTCATAACTGTGGATCCATTTTCAGACTGTTTAATGTACCTTAATGTCTGATATGTTTGAATTTTTCAGTTCATTTGGTATTTGTGTTCAGGAGCTACAGGGTTCCTGTAGCTCAACTGGCAGAGCATTGCGTTGCACAATTGTTGTGGGTTCGACTTCCAGGGAACACATACTGATAAAATTTATAGCTTGAATGCACCGTAAGGCACTTTGGATAGAAGTGTCTGCCAAATGCAGAAACAAATTGTTATTTGTTGTATGTAAGAATTGCTTTGCATGCCATTGCTGCACATTAAACATTTTAGAGAACAATGGCGTTTTTCCAAAACAATTTTGGTTATGATGGAAATGAAAGATACAGGCAGCATCTCTTTTTACTTTAAACTTTTATAGTATATCCCGCTAGTAGCTATTTTTAGGTGCTGTTACCAAACCAGTCAGTTTTTGTGAAATTTATTGTTAAATAAAACTTTTAACACCACTGTAACACAAAAGACATAGCTCACTATAATACAATATAAAGTAATAGTTCAGGATAGATTTTGAATGCATTAACTTAATGCAGTTGGTGTATCATGTATTTTTAATAAATCTTTTTTTTTTTTAACAGTGCTGATTATGTCAGAGGCTCCGTCACTATTTACATCATCAACCTGCATCGCTCGCGAAAGAAAATCAAGCTCGCCGGGACATTACGAAATAAAACTGTTCACCAGTACCTGTTACAGCCCTCCGGCACAGAGGGACTTCACTCCATGTAAGTATAAAAAATGACAACAGTGATTCAGTGCCGGTCTAAACACAAAACATGATATGCACACATGCTATATCCCCAAATATATCTATTTAAACATCTCCAGTGGCTTTGATGAGCCGTGCTTAATTGATTTTGATCAGTTAAACATGATATGTGTAATTTTCCAGTGTTAAAATACTTTTTCCCGTTCAGGGTTAATATGAATGGACAAATACAAGTAAGCAATTTGTAGGTTGTTTACCTACAAAAAAATTTGCACCATAACATTGCTTGGGTTGTTTGAATAATCTGTCTGGCTCAGCAGCAACACAGACTAAAGCAATAGGGGAAAATTTCATATTCCATTATAATGCATTTTATTGCCTTGCATTACATTGCATTATATTATATATTACTTGCTAATGCAGATCTCTCACCTTGTGTAAAGATTTGGTTTGTGCTTCTGTTCTCAGTTTACTGTAACAATCAACACAGTGTGAGATAAATCTGGTGCTGTATGGCCGTCTACACAAACAGAACTGAGCTAACTGTTTTCTCTCCAAATATTCAACTGCTCCACAGAATCTCCTTTCACTAGCATTAACCTCACAGGCATTATCGTGGCCTTGATAATGGCCAAAGAGGGACCTGGGTCATAAAAACACGACACCTTATTGGTTTATCCCCTCAAACTCCTAAATGGACTATGAGGGGTTTCTTATTGGCGCTGATTTGCCTGATGAAGCCCAACTACAGCAGAAATAAACATGTCCAGTGTCTGACATAACCCTGCGCTCAAATAAACCAGAAACATTTAATTGAACTCAACTGCTTGAAGCTTGATGGTTATCAGCTGTTTCTGTGTTGCTTTCAAATGTTTTCTGTCACTTAAATGCCTATTGGACAGCAGGAATTAGATCAGCGTGGCGAATGAATCCGTTCGCTGGGCTTTTTGTTACGATAATGTGACATTTTGTAGCTCTTGACAGGTTTACACAGTAACAGTGTCCAAGGATGTCATGTCAGATTCAAAATGGCAGAACATCAACAATAAGACATTAGTCCAGTTCGATGCATGAGATTTCCTTAATAAACATGTTGGCTGGTGACAGCTGGAGTATTTCATCCTGATCCGTTTCACAGATTGTATTTTTACTGTTGCGGCGGTTAGAAAACGCATCATATTTTTCACTTAAAAGCAGGCAGAGCGTGTTCTGTTTTGAGTTTTCCACTAGAGATAATTCAACAGCGAGAACAAAACATCAAAACATCCATTAAACACGGACGATCCAATTGAATTAGCGTAATAACGCTTTCTTGGTTTATTGAAACTCAGCTCGAACCGAGCGCACAGTGAAATGCAGTTTCCTTTGGGGCAGATGTTGGCAAGAGTTTTGTCAGCAACTCTGAGCTTGAATTTCAACCAGTTTTTGTCTGTTCTTAGTTTTTTCTCTTGTTTTCTTTTTAAAAATTTTGGGATTGAGAGGGCCACCTCTGTCTGAGCTTAAAGTCTGTTATTGGGAGTTAAGCGTGATGCTTTGAAAACATGATCGTGGTGTTGATCAGTGAAACAGAGCCTCTTTGAATAAGTCTGCATCTAAATCCCTCCGTCCCACAATAGCAAGAGAAGTTGAATGAGGGATTCTGCTAATGCAGATGCGTCATGAGGGCAGTATGAGCAGATATGGAATTTCAGGTTGATGATATTGATGTTGAAAAGTCTCTGTTTATCTGTGAGGAGGAAAACATGAAAGAAAATATTCAGAAGAAGTAATTACCAGTTATATCACAGTGAGCCATCTGTCAGAGGCCAGTATAAAAACAAACCCATAATCACACTTGTTTTGACAGACCTATTCCCACGGTTAATAACCATAAACCTTGCTGCTTAATAATATTTAAAAAATATTTCAACGTGTTATGAAAAGCTCTCTGTGCTTTTCTTTTTTTATGAAGATTCCAGAGAATCTTTATAAAGAAAATTTATAGGCTCATAAAATCCAGAATACACTAATTTCTTCTAAGCTGTTTTTCCGTAAACTATTCAGACTGAACTTTTTTATCCGTTTTTCTCTCATGTCAGCTGTTTTAAGACAGCCCCTGCAGTCATTAGGTTAATTAGTTTAGTTTTCCTGCCACATTTTTTTCTGTGTAATCAGACATACTAAAAAACGAAGAGTATTTGTCTCTTTAGAAACGCGCCCAGCTGCATATGGGCTAAATCAGTGTGTCCCAGACCAAATTCAGTGAGTGAGACATACACAGGTCGACTATAAAGTTACTCCTGACACATTCCAGTGCTTAAGTCCTCTGTAACGCATATGCAGGGAAATTAAATGCTCATTTTGTGGGGTCACACTTAAACATTCTCAGACTCTGCAGAGTTACTTTTTCATGGGTAACATTTTCCTGACAATGTTCGGTGATTCTCAGTTCAGAATCATATTGCTCTACTTCAAACTGGAAACAGAGAAATAGAGGAATCAGAGAGTTTGGTACGCTCTCCCGACATTTATGTTTATCTTTTTATTTTTCTGATGTTTTTACCCAAACAAGGAATGCTACACGAAGTGAAAAGTTGAGGAGACGGTAATATTAAAAGTTGATTTCAAAAAAGTTTTAAAATGGTTTACCTGTTACACTGTTCTTTACCAGTTAAGTTAAATGTTCGCTGTCAGCTCTGATAATCAGGCATCGAAGAACTTAGTTGTTTATAAAAAAGTTAACATTACCATTTTTTAAGATGTTTAGAAAATGATATTTATCTGTAAAGTGACATAGGAGATAATGTTCCTGTGTTTACAAAATCTGACAATTATAGTTTGATTCGAAATTATATGAATAACATTTATATCATGAGACTTTGTGATATCATGAGTTTTCTGTACTGTAAGTGCTTGAAGCTCAAAAACAAACAAAAAAATCCAGCTACTGTATGATCGTGTTTAGTGATCTGTTTGCCTTGAAGAGTTTGTCTTTTCTAAGTTCATCATTTCTTAAGCGCATACCTACATGTGTAGCCAGAGGCCCTTCAGCATGTGGAACTATCAGAAGACTTTAATTCAATCTACATTCTGTCTTGAGGAAATGTGGATCATCCTCTGCTAAGGCCCTGAGCGAAATGCTGCTGCTGTTCTGACATACCTCTCTGTGCTTTGAACTCCTGAGTTTAAATCCTCGCCGGGGGAAAGAGGTGATTGTGAAGATCAACAATCCCTCCTTGCTGCTGCGGTCTGATGCCCAGAGCAAACTCAGCCTCATGATCACTTCAGTCTGTGCCGTTATGAGAAGAGAATGTGATGGAATGTATCAGTCTCCTGGAGCAGAACCACAACTGATCAGAAAGATTATATAATATACATTATAAATTATATACGGCAGATAATGCTGTCTTTAATTCAGATTTACCTATATATATGTATGTATGTATATATGTGTGTATGTATATGTATATATGTGTGTGTGTGTGTGTGTGTGTGTGTGTGTGTGTGTATATATATATATATATATATATATATATATATATATAGGTAAATCTGAATTAAAGATTTATATATCATATAAATGTGTGTAATATATATTATATATATTACACACATACATACATACCTACATACATACATACATGTATATACATATATATGAGAGAGAGAGTTAAATATGAATTACAACAGCATTATCTACTGTATAAAATTTGTAATGTACATTATATAGTCAATATTATGTATATCTATACCCATATCTCAATCTGTAATATGTATAATTTGTATTCATTTGTATTCTAGTTATCGTTCTGGTAATAGCTGTTCTTTGGCCTTTTTTATTACATTTACTGTTTAAATGTCTTTCAATCAAATAATGAACCGAAATACAGATGTTAAGTGCATCTGTAATTACTTCCTGTTTAGTCAAAGGAATTATCCACACAGGAAATGAAATGTTGAGCGTGTTGCATTGTGGGATACAGTATTCAGCACATATGATCTGTTGAATGTGTTTCTGTGTACAGTGTGAATACTGTATTGTGCAGAAATAGTAAGAGCAGTGTGTTAGTTTACTGGAGTATGTTAAGCCACTGTCACATATGGAGGATGTTTCTGGTCTGTCTGATAATGCAGTTGTAGCGCCCTCTAGTGTACGATTGTTTATCTTGTCAGTACACAACACATGATTGACCTATTGAATCTGGGAAAGATTTAGATTTTTGTTTTTTTGTTAAACCTATAAAACAGACAAAAAATTACAATTAAAATATAATAATGTTTATAATAGTGATTTATAATTTGAGCTGTCAGGTAGGATTTTGTGGGTCATGTCAGTTTGGCTTGACATTTGCAGTTTCATTTGCAGTTTTATGCTTCAAACAGAGATGGCGATAGAGAGGCAAAGATTATGGATTGCAGCTTTAATAAAAACATTTTTGAGGCTTTTACATTTTTTGAGGATATTACAGTGACGTTAAGATTGATATAATGATATGAAACATCATCCACTGCAGGAGTTAAACACATGTGGTTTGTGCAGGTCTGTGCAGCTGAACGGAGAGCCGTTACTCATGGTGGACAATGAGACCTTCCCTGAGATGAAGCCACGGACGCTCAGAGCAGGACGAACGATAGCTATGCCGCCTGTATCCATTGGTTTCTATGTCATCAAGAATTTAAACGCTTATGCCTGTCGCAGATAACACACACCCACACTGACCTCAGACCAGACGATCTTCTGTTCAATGCACCGGCCCACAAAGATGTGGAAAGATGCCCTTCAGTTAAGTGAGGGTTGCACTGATTACCATTCAGCTACACTTCTCCTGTTTTCTGCAAGAACAGCTAGACTTGTGGAAATGAATGTATTTTATGTTTGTTGTTTTTGGGGTTGTGGCTCTTTTGTGTTTTTGTTGCTTTTGAGGGAATGTCAGGAGAACATAATGAAGCCTCACGGTTCTTAAGCACAGAAGTGTCACTGGGGTCACATATGCCGAGCAGTTTTAGGAATGACAACTACGGGAGTGAATCCTCTTAATATAGTTAAGTGTGAATACGGCAAACTGGAGTTACTTCTGAAATTTTTGCAGACGTGCCCAGATAACAATTTTAGGTTGTAAGAACATTTCTATTAAGTCACAAGTTCTAGGAACATTTAAAACCCAGTTTTTTAGACGTTGAATTAACGTTGTTGTATGGTTATAAGAACATTATTCCCTGTTAGCTTGGTGATTGCCAGCAGTTAATCCCATTTAATGTTGGCTACATGTATTGACTAAATTCTGATTTCTAAATTCTGATTTGTAACCTTCTGTTGAGGATCACAGTTGGCTACAAACCCAGTGCCAGTGTGAGGCCCACGTAAATCAGTCCATCAGTAGGCCCAGACCAAATCTACTGACCTTTTGTCACATTTTCTGCACTAATTATGTGAGGAAATCTGCCGAATTCTGGGAACTGTATTTAGAGAGTGTAAAATGTGTTAAATAGTGCTTATGGAGTCCTACACTCATATTTGTAGTTGAAAGCATTATCAAATTAGGCAGAATATTCCAAAAATAGAGGAACTTGGTAAACAACAGACATTCCGATCTGCAGAGTTCTGTGGGTGCAGATTCTGTGTGGTCCTGTCCATCAGCTTAATGTCATTTTGCAAAGTAGGACATGTTTGTGGATCAACAGCTTTTACCAGCATTCCAGTCAATCAACCAATCACATTTAATGGTTAAGTTTAAGGGTGGGGTTAGGAGCTTGTGCAGCATTCCTTTCAACCAAATGTTTCCTTATGGTTTAAAGGGTACGTTTTAGCTGCAGTAGGTTTGGGTCCCACTGTGATTGCTTGATAGAAATGTTGTTCCAGGAACAACAAAGAAAAATCACATTTCGCAGATCAGTGTCAGTGTCGTCTGATCTACATCGCTTTCTGGTGCACATTTCTTCTAACAGAAGACGTTACTGCATAAGGGCTAAAGCCACTCACAGGACACAGGGCTAAATCTTGACCCATAATCTTTTTACATCATCACTGCACAGTAAATCTAAACCTGCACTTTTAAATCATAACATGCAGACTTCTCACATAAACACTGACCCGCGCACCAGAAAGAAGCTTCGGTCTCGGTTCTTTGTGCTGTGTTTTTTCTCAGTTGCTGCTTGATAAAACTAGAACTGTATAATGATGAAGAGACAATCGAAAGGTACAAATATTTACTAAAACGTCCTTATGTTTCATTGCGAAATTTAAAAGTCACATGATAAACACAAGCGTCTCAGACTGCACACAAGCATTCAGTCAAAGAAACTCTGCAACATTTCCTACACAAACAGCTTTATTCATTTTACTCCGATATTTACTGGTGCTCTAAAATACAGCTTTGTTTTTATAATGTTTACAGCTCTGACTCTATTGAAGGCTGAAAGACAAGAGCAAAGAGTTTTTGAAGGTACCATTTTTATGAAGATCAAATGCAGTTGTTAAGGAGCTCAGGAAATCAGTTCATTTCGTCTGTTGTTTCTCCTGTCATTTTAGACACAAGCATCACATTTATTCTGACATACATAACACAGTGAGTCTGAGCTCAGTTCTTTAAAGTTGGTTTCTTACATTGCTATATTTAACACTACCTTATTCTCTTCAGATACACAGATTCCACAAAATATTTGAACACTTAAGGAAATATTTGAAGATCTTGCATCATTTGTTTGCAGGTGTCTCTTTTTTAATTTAATGCAGATAAATACAAACATTTTTAAACGGATCTTAAGTGTATGAATACTTTCTGGAGCCATCAGTAATTCTGTGTACAGCTCTATCTTTGTGCTGCTAGCTGACAAATGAATATTACACATGATGGGTGACAATTTGTATTGTACAGGTCCAAACCTATTTGTTCTATTAATAAATGTACATACAATTAAATTTTTACAAATGTATATGCATACAAAGTCATTTTTGTTTTGTTTTTTTGGTGTTGTGTGTGTGCTTCTATAAATATTATTTATATAAATGTATATGTGTGGTTATGAGTGTATATATACATACTGTGTTGAGAGAAAACAGTTGACTTTTATTTAAGTCAGTCCACATTTGAAGATAATTATACTGTACTTTGTGTAAAACATAAAACAGAGATTTTAATCAAGATTATGAATAGCTACATTGTTCATGTTTTGCATTGTTGTTTCAGTTTTAAATGGCATGAGTTGCTCACATATGAAATGTGTCACAATGTTTAAAATGGTGTGTCCTTTGGTCACTTATTCATATTGCAAAAATAACAGTCGTAAGCTCAAACAGATCAAGAGTCAAAGAGTTGTTTGTAATGTGTACAGCACATATTTTACTTACAGGCATCATCTTCCACTCTTGTTGTTATCGTGCATGTGTAGATGTTTGTTTCAGGGTCAGTAAAGCTGTCTGTCATTACATTGTCTTGGGAGATTTGTTGCGAATCAGTTCTAGAGATTTGTAGGGTCCTTGATTTGTAAAGAAACAATTTTACATAACTTTACGTTTTGAATGTGTTTATTGCATATTTGGAGTTGTTAATATTTTTTTCAGTTGAAGAGCATTATTTTATTATGAAAATGTTTGTGTCTGAATATTATTTTTGTCAAAGTATATAAATAAAATAATACAAATGTTTATTGAAGATCCTGCTTGTCCCCTGTTATTTGCAACATTTAATACCGAGTGTGTTTAATATAGAGTAAATATTTTTTTGAAGAAAACTTATTTTTAAAGACTTACATTTTTTTTATAAAAAAGGATGACATGCCTAACCAAATATCCAAAAATATAAAAACCAAGTGTACCGTCAAAAACCAAATTATGTCCTAAACTCTGGATTTATTTTTATCTTACCTACCACTGAAGGGTTCAGCTGATGTACTCATTGAAAGTTCTGCCTCAGCGACAAGATACAAACGCTTTTCTCTTACAGTGTGCAGCCTGAACAATATGTGACCCTTTAAGACTGTTCTGTGACATGGAGGCTAAACTGCAGTACTGCAGTATTCCAGCATATGTTCCAGAGTGTGAGATTTGAGGATAAAAGCATACTGAAACCTCTGTGATTTATGTACAGCCCGGACGCATGAACAGCAGAAATAAATTGTGACAGTACGACACAATGGGTAACTCAACACCGACAGTTTTATGCACCATCAGGTTGGGGGAGGAGATGAACGGCGTCTGTCTTCAAAGGCCCGGCAGGGTCTTTAGTCCAGCACTGGAGTTCAGTAGAGGAAAGGAGCTTGGTCAGCCAGAGGTTGCACTCACATGCCAGCAGATGTTCTCCTTCCAGACAGCTGGAGCTGAACTTTGTTGAGAACTGGAAGAGGACCGTGGTGTCAGAACAATCATGTTGAGTACCAGCTGATGAAAACCATTTGAACCTCAATGAGACTCCATGCAATGGACTCAGATGAAGAAGATTCTGATGTCTTAGCTGCTTCAAAACTGCATAATTTCTTCATTGTCTCCTACATCATGTAGACATTGACCAGATGTGGTGATTAAACAACGATAAATGCTACTTAACTGCACTAAACTACAGAACATCACATTAATGGTAGGTTAGGCAATTTCGGAGAGGCTAGCAATAGCAAGCTAGCTTTGAAAGCTTTAAGATCCTGTCCTCCATTCAGAGCGATCTCCAAAGTCACGTCTCCTCCAACAGTGTGCAGAGGTTTGCAGAAACATACTTTAACAGGCAAGAAGGACATCCTGTCAGACTGAATGCATTGATTGGACGAACATTTTACGGTCCTACGGCTTCTATGAAAGATATATATTTATATAAATATATTTACACAACTTAGTCATTGCTATCAGGATGTGAACAAACTTTTAACCGGCATAACAAAAAAATGTTTCTGGAAAAAAATCACCTACACTGCCTTTAAGCTTTTGGAAGAATGTCTTTGTTCACATCTGCTTCATTTTAAAACATTTAATGTCATTCAACAAATTCCAGCTCATTCATACTTGTGTTTACCTGGTCAAGAGTCACAAACTCTCACATGACACAGCAGGCCTTTATTATAAATATATTTCCTCATTCAGGGCTATTTGATCCACAAGTTTAGACAATATTTGCTTTCATCAGAATATTAGCAAGTTATGGTTAGCAGGTCAGCATGTCTAGGTGTGTTATGAAAGATGTGGATTATAAAAAAACATGTTGCATGAATACAAGCAACAGTTCTTAAGAAATAATCATTCTGTACCCGCTGCCAAACTTGGGTTGAGTTTGGAGGAGTTATAAAACTGCTTTCATGTGCAGCAGTATGAATGTGCACGACTCTGTGCAGACGGCAGGTAGATCTTTGTCATTTGATCAAAGCTGACAATTGACAGCACAGATTCATATACAGACATAATAAAGTATGACTTTCCTTTTTCCGTTCAGTCAGACCAGGAGTTCTGCGAAGAGTCAAACTACCTTTGCGTGACTTCCCCGGCTTTGCCATGCATACTGTAACCAAACCCAGCATGAAAATGTTTATACTTCTGACCCTATTTGGAGTATGCAGAACCCATCCCCCTGAGCCCAGACTGGTGGATTTCATGCTGTTTATACTATGTATAAGCCAATTACATACAGGGTTAAAGATGTAACAATGTTACATTCTTACAGGCATGTGTCATATGTTGAAGAAATAAAGTTACAAGTAAACACAAAGGTTTTACATTTTATGCAAAAAGTCAGATTTCGCCACTAGGGGGCACACAATAAACCATTTGATATTTATACCTTTTCTTAGTGTATCTGCGTGTTTATCAATGTAGAGAGAAAGCACAAGTTTGGGGTCTCAAAAAAAACCTCAAATAAAGCTCAGATAAAAAAGTATCAAACAGACAAAAGAGAAGAAAGAATTTAAGACAGATTCAATATAGGTTGCAGTTTTATTTAATAGACACAGTTATGTGTCTATTAAATTGTGCATTAATAAACAATTACGAGTTTAAACAAAGATTGTTTCGGTTATGATTATTATCATACATACCAGTCATGTAATGGCTGATGTAAACAGCAAATTATTATAATAATTAATAAGTAATGAATAGGGGAGACCAGGGCAGCTGTCACGTGTTCTAATCCAAACGCCTAAACTGTATGTTTATTAGAAAACTTATAAAAATAAATATATGATCATAAAAATACGATATAATCAGGGTAGACTTCCAGTGTTTTTATAATTGCTGTTGGGTAACAAATAAACAGGATTTCATCATAAGGTAGTATATAAGGTTTGTATATTGGGATTTTATTAGGCCTAATTATATAATTTTGTATATTTTTGTGATGTTATTAATAACATGAATCATGTATTCATAACTGTATGCATTTTTACAGTTTAAATGTCACTGAAAAGCTATTAAAAACCCACTCCAAGCAGACAAAAGACACGTTTAGGTGTTGATAAGTAGAAAAGCGGCCCCTCTCACCCTCAGCTCTGAATTGAGTTTATTATATGAATTATAATAAATGTGTCACGTGCTGCTGAGCTGCGGCACATGATCTGAATTCCTGACGTCATCAGCAGGTCACGTGACGCGCTCGGCGTTACAGTGTAACATTACGGAAGCTTGATGGTTGTGGGATTCACATTCGGATCAGGATCCGGATCAGGATACAATGAAACTCTTCTGCTGAAATAGTCGGTTTTCTTTGGTACGTTTGCCTGTTTTGTGGATAACTTGTTTGTTTTGTGTGAGTTGGGGAAGATGAGCTTCTCCTGGAGGAACCGAGGCGACTTCTGTTGCAAAATGAAGAAACAAATAGTAATAGAATATAACAGAGTATAAGTATAATAACTTATAAGTATAATTTTTTTTATAATTCTTATTTGAGTCCTGATGAATATCATGTCATCTTTATCGGGACGTTGTGTGGGAATATTGGCTTTAGTACTGGAGAGTTAAAGGAGATGAAATGCTGAAAGATTTTAATGAAATTATTTCTGATGCGTTGCATGAGTACATAACTAGTTAGGATTAAGTCTACATTAAGTCTTATTGAGAGACTGATCAGTTGATTTAATAATAAATGAAGCCCTGTAAACATTCACATACTCTTGTAATGCTTATCTGGAACAGTTTATGTCATACAACTATAAACTTTTCTTTTTTTTTTAAAGCAAACCCTTATACATGTATATATCTTTTAGCCAAAGATATCTGCTGTAGATGTTGATTTAAAAAGCTCAGATATGTTGTGCCGTGAGCTGATTTTGTGTTGTGTTCAGATGAAATGAAGTGTTTACTGGTGGCTAATGAGAACGCAGAGGTTCTGTTCTACTGGACCGACTGTGAGTTCGAGCAGCTTGTTCAGCAGCGGTATGGAGGTGCCCAGGTGGAAGGGGAGCGGGTGAGAAAGATGATCCATATTCTGTTCAGTTTAACAGGAAATATGAAACAGATATTTCGCTATTTATCATTTCGCTTATTTTCTATTACCCATCGTTTTATAGTGAACTCTTAAATTCCAAAGTACCAAGATTAGATTCTGGGACCAAGAGAAGATCTGAACAGAAGATTCAATCTCATTTTTTTGTATGTGTTGCATGCATAACCTCAGTAATATGTGCTGGTTGTGTTCTCAGCCGCCTGCCTTTGAAGACAGCATCAGCACACTCTTCGCACCCATCATCATCTCCTGTAGCACCATGGTGGACAGACTCGAGGACAGTTACACGTCCTTCAATACAGAAGACAATCATATCTATGTTCTACATCAGGTAATGTCTTATGATCAAACACACACACATTTGCTTATCTGAATGTTTTTATACACAGCTAGTTATAAACATTGTAACGTAACCCTAACAGAAATCCTTCTGCGTTTTTACAATAAAAAAAAATTGTATGCTAGATTTTTATAGTGTTTTTACAAATGTTGTACAGTTTGACGAATGTCTCTACATTACTGTGAATGGAGATGGAGAGGAAACAGAGGAGGATTTGAGAAGAAAGATCTACGTGATGAAAAAGCTTACAGAAATCATGTTTGGGATGGTCACTCTCAGTAGCACCCTCTTAAGGAAAGAGTGAGAACTGCACTTTTTGTTCAACACTTTCAAGACATGCCTTGTTAAAGCTACAGTCTGGCGCTTTCGCCTCTCTATCGTCATCTCTGTTTAAAACATAAAATTGCAGGTTACTTTAAGCGCTTATATTGACATGTTGCAGTCAAATTGACATTTCCCTCGAAATCTGACACAGCAGCTCAAATTATAAATCATTATTATAAACTTACTGTTGCAAATCGTGGTAAGGAGACAGCTTTGAACGCTGATCTGTTGTGTGCTAGCTCAATACCTGTTTGAGTTGTCATCTTGAGTCATCTCGAGTAGACTTCCATTTCTTTTTTATTTTTGTCAGGTTACGCCCCCAGGATACCGAACAAAGGAACCGCCTGTGGAAGAAACTACGAAGCCTCTTGGAAACCTACAGTCGCTTACGAGAGCAGGACCAAAGCTTTTTAGTGGAGGTGCGTGCAGTATGTTTAGTTCTTTATGCTTTTTTTAGAGTTTGATCACACATGATGAGCCTTCTGATTCTGTTCAGGCCGTGGAGAGGCTGATCCACCCAACCCTGTGTGAACAGTGTCTTGAGTTTCTGGAGCGTCGATTGTTCCCGCAGATTAACAACAGTGTGGAGAGAGCTGGAGAGGAAGTTTTGCACGCTTTTATACTGGTGCACACCAAACGTCTGGCTTTCTATTCCAGGTGCACTAATACTGTAATATGTTGGGTGACACTTTAGTATGGGGACCAATTCACACTCTGAAGAAGATGTCTGTTAGCTGTTTATTAGTACTTATAAAGCACATATTAATGCCTCATATTGTACATCCCTTAATCCTACTTAACATCCCTTAATCCATCCCTTAATCCATATCTACACTTAAACACAACTTCAACAAATGCTAAGTATTATTAAGCAGTAAATTAGGTTTGAGGCAACATTAATAGTTACTGGTGATTTTATGTTCCTTGATTTTAAGTGTTAACGATCTTCTGTTTTTATTTGTTTGTGTAGCCGAAATGCCAGCAATCTAAGCCACTCTGATCTTCTCGCTCTGATCATCCTGGTGCAAGATCTCTATCCCAGCAAAATGGACTTCGATGACACAAGTCCCGAGGTTTGATCTCAGATCTCAGAACTGCAGTTTGCAGCCATCCGTTTTTTCCACTTTGCTGTGACGTTGTCATTGGTGTGTGTTTAGGAGCTGGAGAGAAGCTCAGTTGCAGATGTGTTTTACACACCAGAGCCGTCTCCTCCTGAGAAGGACTCAGGTGAGTCATCTGAGAGCACTGATCATAATCTATACACCAGTGGCATCCAGGATCTTCACCGGAGGCCTGACTCAAAGTGTAATGTAAAGAGTCTATGAGAGCACAATATGTGTTTTGTGAATGGGGGAAAAATCGGGTTGTTTATCATATTTTGAGTGCTGTTTGTCATATTTTGTTTCTATCCCATGCAGAAGCAGAGATGATTGGGGGCAAATAGTAATTGGGTGGGATATTTTTTGTTGTCAAAAATTTAACAATGAAAACCATTTTCCCCTATTCATTGCCACTGAAGTAGGTTTAAAGAAACTAGCTTAAATTCACTGCAAAAATGGCTCAGTAAATTGTTTCTAAAAAAGGTGGCACTCTAATTTAAAGTCAGGGTAGGTGATCTTTTCAAGAAACATTTTTTTGTTATGCTGGTTGAATGTCTCTTCACATCCTGATAGTAATCACTAAGTGGTGTACATACATTTATATAAATATATATGTTCTGTGGAAGGCGCAGGGCACTAAATTGTTCGTCCAATCATTGCATTTAAACCAAATGCAATGATAGGCTGTTCTACTTGCCTGTCAAACTATGTATTTGCATATCTCTGCTCACTGTTAGAGGAGGCGTGGCTTTGGAGATCACTTTAAAGGGAGGGCAGGATCTTATGCTTTTAAAGAGGTTGCTATTGCTAGCCTCTATGAACTTGCCCTTTTAAGGGAAACTTGTTTATCCTTTATAGGTTTAAAGTAATTGTGACAGCCATACAGTGCATGTGTTATTCTCATTTACCAGATAACATCAGGGCTGATTCAACAAACCACATGTGAAGTTTTTTTCAAATAACCTCTTGTGTTTCTGTGCATAGTCCAACCAAGAGGGGAAAGTCCTCCCGTCTTCCAGTTTGTAGATCCAGATGTTCAGGTAAGCCGTGGCATCTCTAAACGTGACGTGATTGTGTTTGAGGAAACATCACCCATCTGAAATGTGTATTAATAGCAGAGAACTTTCTCATGGTTCTCATCATTTTAGATGGCCGAGGACAGTCTGACCACTCTTGAAGTTCCAACCCCTGACCCTTCAGCCCCGTCCAGAGTATTTCTAGAAGCCACATATAAGAACGAGGGCTTCTTTCCCATGATGCCTCACTCCATGTATTGTCTTCCTCTCTGGCCTGGAATCACACTAGTTCTTCTCACCAAGGTGACAGTTGTTCTGACTATTGTAGATTCTGTGTGTGTCATAGTAGAAACCTCGTGTCTGACTCTTGTAACTAGCAAAAAGGATTTTGCTAGTTACACTTTGGAAACGTGTTGTACATAAAGAGCGGAATAGTTTGATCTTTAGTTCTTATTTTACATGGACAAATGTAACCATATACTTGCAAATAAAAAAATCAAGCAGCAAATTTTAAAGAGCTTAATTAAAAACAAGTCATTTAAAGATGCACTATGCCATTTTTATAGTTTTTTTATAGTAAACTTGGCTCCTCCTCTTGGGTGGGGTGGGGTCAGAAGCCACACCCCCCCTGAGTCATTGGCTGGGGGCTACACACCCACTGGCCACAGGTTTACAATAAAAATAAGAAAATATAAACAGACGACTGTGTGTCTTTAGACAAACACCACCACACGCTAAGTATTGATTGACAGTGGTTATTTTTGTCCTGCATAATGTCTTTTATTGAAAAGGTAGTTGTTTTTTCTTTTCTGTAGCGTGAAATCATATGAAATGCTTGTGTGAAGATCCACTGTATTCTGTCTACATGTGTATGAACAGATCCCAAATGGCAACATAGCGATGAATGTTTACGTTCATGTGGAAGCGTTTGTGAAGCTGGAGAAGAGGTTATGTGAGGGTCAAGGAGCAGCCATGCGGGGTCAAATCTCTGTTCAGGAGAACCGTAGCAAACTGGACAGGTTCATCAAAACCTTAGCCAGCATGGATATTCAGGTCAGGGTGATCAGTGTATATACTCAAACACACATACTTACACACCAACACACACACACACACACACATACTTATATTCTTACACACTCATACACAAATTTACACACACACTCCTGTCAGACTGTCAGATCCACTTTAAAATGGGGGATTGTCCGCTATATCTAGTGTATATGTGTAATGTATATATCTGTAATGTATATCTAATATATAATCCACTATTATTAAGGATTTTCTGTTGTTGCTGTAAAAAGAAACTCTGTATCTTCAGACTTCCCAACTTCAGAATGTGTGGACAGACTTTAAGAACAAGGCTTTTACCAGATCTGGCTCTGGATTTACAAGGGAGTGAGTGATTTCCTTTATATCAAGCTAAACTATCAGTGATGTTAATGATTTATAGAAGCTGTTCATAATTCAAAATTGTCTTATGTCCAGTTGAGCAACTCGTATGTAATGTTTTTTTTGTTGCAGTTTGCTGCCTTCTTGTCGAAACATGAAGACTCAGTTGTGTGCCGTGTACAGACAGTGTTTTGCGGCCGAGTGTATGAGCAGCAGTCAGAGATTGGCCCCTCATCTCCAGGAACGAGCCCTAAGCATGGTCCAGTACGTGTGATTTGACGTTTCCACACCGCTGACACGTATCATCAAAAACTGAACCACTTTTAACCGTCTGTCACCATTTGTTTCAGAGAGAAGTTGATGGACTGGAAAGATTTTTTACTGGTAAAGAGCAAGAGAAACTTCACAATGGTGTCATATCCTTTCTTTTCCTGTGATAACATCAGTATTGGACTGATGCTTGTTTTTCTCTCTTTAGATGTAATGCATTATGAGATGTGACTGTAATATTTAGTTTCATTTGTCTGGTGACGATGTGATGGAAAGATGCATTTGTTTGGAACTTTAACCCTGTGCTCACATACCTGGAGGAGTTTCCTGGTCTCATCCACTTCATCTACGTGGATCGCGGGGCTGGTCAGATGATCGCGCCCTCTTTAAACGTGACCGATCGCACGGGCTCCGAGCTAGGAAAGGGTCCTGTAGCTCACTTTATAAAGAACAAGGTGCTTCGTGGTTACAGCTAACCAAGTACTGTTTCAAGTATGAGTAGTTATTACTCGTTACTGGTACACTAGTCTCATGTATTGTATTTGTCCATAGGTGTGGAGTCTAGTGGCGACAGCTCGGAGGTACCTGCAGAAAGGTTACACCACCGTCACGCTCAGAGATGGGGATTATTTTTACTGTTACTTCCTGTGGTTTGAAAATGAATCGGTAAATTGAAGCATGTGTCTTTTTTATCATCACTGTTAAAACGTATAAAGGAAATACTATCTTAAGAACATGAGTAATCTTTGTAAAATAATCTGATGTACATTTTGTTTTGGCAGGGTTACAAGCTAGATGTGACGGACATTCCCAGCCTCCCAGATGACTCTGCTCCAGTCGGAATGCTCGCCTGGGATTATTATAGGTAATTGACACAGCAAAGAAAACAAAAGCTATCCAAAGCCACACCTCCTCCAAAACATGAACGCATACATAGGACGTCCTACCTGCCTGTCAAACTATAATTGCATTCGGACCTAATGCAATGAGGCATTACACAGTAGATATATATTTATATAAATACATTTAGACCACTTAGTGATTACTGTCAGGATGTAAAGACACTTTCAACACAACCAAAAGGATGGTATATTGGCTCCACTAAGCCACTGCATAGCAGAACCATTGTAACAAACCTTTAAGTAAATATTTTTCTCTCATTGATTGTTTTGGTTTGTTTAAATCAGTTCTTTCAAAGTGATGCAGACACATCAATAAGACACAATCCAGACACAAATGACAGACACAATCCAGCATGAGATCATTGATGTGTAGTGAGCATTTAATTTAAGGCCTACATAAATATATATGGCCTATATAATTAATTCTTACATGTCTGCTCTGTCCTGTATGATGTCACAGGAAGCTGCTGCGGTATTACAGTAAAAGTCACCAGGGCGAGGTGGTGAAGTGTTATGAACTGCTGACTGTGCATCTTGGTGTCATTCCCAATGAATATATTCTTCAGCACTGCAGTCAGCTGGCCCGCAAGCTCTGGGAACCCTCACGTATTCCTCTCCTGTGAGAAGCACTCATGGTTCTACAGAAGAATTCTCCTGTGAGGAGCACTCGTGGCTCTTCAGAAGAATTCTCCTGTGAGGAGCACTCGTGGCTCTTCAGAAGAATTCTCCTGTGAGGAGAACTCGTGGCTCTTCAGAAGAATTCTCCTGTGAGGAGCACTCGTGGCTCTTCAGAAGAATTCTCCTGTGAGGAGCACTCGTGGCTCTTCAGAAGAATTCTCCTGTGAGGAGCACTCGTAGTTCTACAGAAGAATTCTCCTGTGAGGAGCACTCGTGGTTCTTCAGGAGAATTCTCCCGTGAGGAGCACTCGTGGTTCTACAGAAGAATTCTCTTGTGAGGAGCACTCGTGGTTCTTAAGAAGAATTCTCCTGTGAGGAGCACTCATAGTTCTACAGAAGAATTCTCCTGTGAGGAGCACTCGTGGTTCTTCAGGAGAATTCTCCTGTGAGGAGCACTCGTGGTTCTACAGAAGAATTCTCCTGTGAGGAGCACTCGTGGTTCTTCAGGAGAATTCTCCTGTGAGGAGCACTCGTGGTTCTTCAGGAGAATTCTCCTGTGAGGAGCACTCGTGGTTCTTCAGGAGAATTCTCCTGTGAGGAGCACTCGTGGTTCTTCAGGAGAATTCTCCTGTCATGAGAGTTCTTTAAAAGTATTTCATTTAAACGTAGTATGAGCAAAGCAGCAAGTCCACTTTGTATATACACATATATAACAGATAATCTATAGTTTAATAGTTTCCTAACTTTCTGCACAAGCACTTCTTCATTCAGTATAATTTCTAAGGAAAATATTATGCATGAATTTAACACAATATCCAAGAAAATGGTCAGGATCATTTTGAGAGACTCTTAACATGCTATAAATACAAAAATGTAAACTGATCATGTTTGTGAAAATCAGGACCAAATATTGTACAAACACTCCAAGATTGATCATGTATCATCCTGTCATTGCATTTAAAGATCTATTATACATTGCTAGGTTATGGAAACAATAGGATTTATAACAGGAAAAAAACAGGAAAATGGTTTTTAATAATGTATAGTTGAAGAAAAGTCCAGCCATTTATAATTAACATTACTGTTTTTAATAAGTTAACATTTTAATAAGAGCATTTGTAGCTGTGCTGATTGTCGAAGGTTTTGCTTATCTAATTGTGGGGAAAGGTACAATACACATTTTCTTAAAGAAGGTGATTAACGTTATATTGTCAATGTTTAGTATAATAGCAGAAGAAATTAAAATTAAATTTAATGATGTGATGTGAGATAATCTGCCCTGTAACAGAAATCTGTCACTTATGTTTTAATATAGTACATGTTTGTAATATTTCATTATTATGTTTTAAAACTTATTCAGTTTTCTATAATAAATAAATATCCAAATAATTTATTATATGGATTCTAGTAGCTGTAGTATTTTTTGTAGTCATTTGTATTTTTAATTGCCACTGTATTATGTCAGTGTCTGTGATGTCATCATAAAGCGCCAGTGAGGTCCTGCACAGCTCCAGCTTTCACCAGCTCCTGCAGTAAGATGGTCTCAGCACTGACGTCATGAACCACCTGGGTCATCATGGCATCCATGCGGAGAGACTCGTAGTAATGCAACAGAGCTCCAGGGTGCTGCAGGTCGTATCCAAATCCTGCCAGACTCACTTCATCACACAATTGCAGGGCCAGAACCACTGCGCTTATCCCTAGTGTTGGTACCATCTAACAAACACAAAACATACAGAAGGGATAGTTCACCCAAAAATTAACCCATTATTTACTCACCCGCATGTCAGTACATTGGTAACCACACCACGGTGGCACCCATTTAATTCCATTGTATGGACACAAAACCACTGAAACATTTCTTAAAGATATCTTTAAGAAATTTGTGTTGCATAGAAGAATAGTCATATAGGTTTGAAATGACATAAAGGTAAGTGGTGGATACATTTTTATTTTAGGATGAACCATCGCTTTACTATCAGCAACAGTCTCCTTTTTTTAGTTTTTATAATTAAATCTTTATCCCCACTACTAATTATATGATCAGCGTAAAGTAAAATGAATTTCAGAATTATTTTAGTATTAGGGATTAGGTGAATGCTACGCCATTTCTTTCTGTCCAATTAAAGCTGCAATCTGTAATTTTGTGGTTAAAAATAAACAAAAATCAATTATTGAGCATGTACATGACAGATTAATGTTCAAAATGGTCTCCTTATGTTACCACGATTCGTGACAGTAAGTTTATTATAATGATTTATAATTTTTCGGGTCGGGTCAGATTTTCAGGGAAATGTTAGTTTGACTTCAATATGTGTAAAGAAAATTACATAAAATAACCTGCAATTTTATGTTTCAGAGATGAATCCAGGAAGGCAAAAGTTCTGCAGCTTTAAATGACATGTGAGAGGTGACTGCAGTATACTGACCTTTCTCTGTTGTCTGGCATAGGTTTGCAGTACCTGTCCAGTTCGGTACATGATTTCAGGGTTCAGAATGCGGAAGTTTTCAGGTTGAAGAGGAATTGAGTCTATCACGTCCCTCCAGAACCACAGTTTGGACCACCAACTCTACAGAGTGATAGACACAACAGTACAAACACAATGCATATAAATTAAATTGACGTATTAGGTGATTTTTGTGATCAATTTAAATCAAAATAAGAGGTCTGTGGCTTATCCATCTGTATGTGTGCCTCATAAGGTCAGAAAAATTACAGCTTCCTGTTTCAAACAAGAAATGACAACACAGGAAAGGAAATTGCTTGTCAAGCCAGTGTCTTCAGAGGTCTTCAGATGACACTCACCAAAGGGTCTCTGGTTACTACAGAGGTGAGCCAGGCTAAATCTAAGCTCTTGAATACGACCAAGGCCACCACTTCTGTACTTCTGTATTCCTGAGACTGGGAAGGAGCCCCTTCTGGGTACATGAGACGAATGGTTGTTCTTGAACCAGCGTCTCTTTCAAATCCAAGAACTGGGGCATTGTTCATTCTGTGAGTATGGAAAATAAAACAGAAACGTAGACTGCAAATAGTTTTGATGAGTTAATCTACAGGATTTCAAAGCAGCAGGAAAATGTGAAACGAGTAAAGAAGCAAATGTCTGAGCATTTTTTGTAGGGTGAAAGAGGCCAAAGATAATGTAACCTGCATCCAGGGTCAAAAATAGAACACAATGGGGCAGTTGTGGCCTACTGGTTACAGTCAGACTATAGGTCAACCAGACCCGAAGGTCACTGGTTTGATTCTCAATGCTGACAATAAAGAACTATGCCAAGAACTCACTACACCAATGTGTGTGTAGTAACTGGATGTGTTAAATGTAGAGGACAAATTCCAACTATGGATCACCATACTTGGCCTCCACACCACTTTCTTCCTAATATTTGTACATTGGCCACAAAAAGTCTTTTGAACACACTTAAAAAAAATCACACACTTAAAAACTGCATTGAATGCCATTGAAATAGATAACAAAATATCAAACCGAGAGATACTAAATGCAAAAAATACATATTTTTTTAATGAATAATGTTGGGCTCACTGTAAAACATATGATGGCAGCATGTGAACCAACCTGATTATAATGTCATACTGATCGATATGAGGTCCAAGATGTTTGCCGTGTAAAATGCCTCCACTTCCAACCACCACACATCTCCTGCAGGTCTGTGTGTCGGCAAGTAAACCAGTCTGAGGTAAAGCTCTGAGGGCTTGAGAAACCATCTCCTCACTGCCCTGCAGACCCAGAGGGGGCGGCAGGGCCCAGTCACCTGTGCTGTTCTCCAGGAAGACGGGAATCTTCAGGAGTTTGGTGGGTGTAGACAGTTTCCTCACCCTCTTCATACTCCACCCGCTGCGACAGGGCTGAGACAACAGAGCTGCAGAAAGGTTCATCAGAACCTGAGGTGTGTACAGAAAATCATTGCATCACAATAATGCATTATCAAAAACTGTTATCAAAATTATACATTATCAAAATCAGCTGCTAGCATGCTGGCATACTCTAGGAAATGCTTTAGTGTTCAAATTTTATTTTAAGTTAAAGCTGCAATTGCAGCTTAACCTTTCCTAAAGAACTTGGTCAAGAAATTGTATTTTATAATTTTTTTATATTTTAATTTCCCATTTGATTTTATGTTGTTGGTTCATGTTGTGCATGTACTAATGGCTCACTGCTACACTAAGTTTAAAATTTTTCATGTTTTTACTTTGCTTTCAAAGTACCTGTTGTTTTCTTCCTCTACAGTTTGTGTCGCTTGCTATTTTTTGATCTTTAGTATAGTTGTCCAGACATGAATAACTAATTTTTTTGCAACATATGTAGGAACAGATATGTGATCAGTAGATGGATTATGACTTTATTCAGTCGCTGACTTAATTTCAATCTAGTCATAAATAAAAAAGCCAACATCAAGTGTTCTAAATTAAGTAAACAATAAAAGTCAAATCATAAATGCTTCAGATTGTAACTCGGGTGGTCAGTCTCGTGGTACAGCAGCAGGTGACAGTACCGAGGTTTCAGAACAGCTGTCATTGGTCCAGGTCAGCTCTGGTGTTGGTAGATATGCAGGAACCAGAAGCGCGGAGTAACAGCTCACCAGCAGTATGATGCTTAAAATGAGATTTTTTCTTCTGAAATCATAAACATCAGTTTCATGAAACTCACAATCTTATGCTGTTTTAACAGATCGTGTTAAATGTGCTCCATTAGTTCCTGTAGCTCATTTGTCACCAGTGTTGGCAAAATGAGTCACAATGAGCAAATTTTCAATAATGAGTTCTTATAATTTTTACAATCTTTATTAAAAACCTTTAAAATGATGTATGATTTGTTGGAATCAGCCCCAGTCATTGAGAAGAAAGCATAAAACATTGCAATGTTTTATGGATTATTAAAACAAAGGAAATATTTAGGAAGGTTCACCTTTCAGAAAACATACGCATAAAGATATTTTAGATGTGTAACAGCTATTTAGAGCATTGGGATCACTAGATGAGGGCTTAATGAACTCATTTTTGTGAAATCTGTAAATTAGACCAAAATTGACATCTTTCTCTTTTTGTCTATAGCTCGTAGTTAGCCTGCATTCATTCCGAGCAATGTGTCAAATGTATAGCTTGAATGCACTGAAAGTTGCTTTGAATAAAACTGTTTGCCAAATGCATAAATGTAAATGTAACGTGTGTGGAGGTGAAATCTCCAGTGAACTTGTGAATGGCATGTATGTTTTCGTCCTGTCACACAGCTTATCTCGGTCAAACCCACCGGCTGATGATGAATTCTCTGGACTCTGCCCTGCAGTGTGGTGTGGTGGGGCTCTCACAGCTGCTGGCTTCAGGTAACAGAGGAAGAGTGTTTTCATCATCATCATCCTTAACACTCAAGTGCTTCAGAGTCACCATTTCTTTCCAGCTGACTAGTTACACAGTTGTGTGCCAATTATGAAACATTAATTGACCAAGGAGACATAATTAGCTCTCTGTAAGAAAAAAACAAAATTAGATGACATCACCATCACTTTTGACATCACACACACACGTCTACTTCTCTATTTAAATGGAAACATTTCACAGACTTCAAATGTTTTAATACACAGCTAGTTATAAACAACATAACCCAAGCCTAACCTACACTCTAACCCTAACAGAAACTCTAAGCATTTTTACAATTTTAAAAAACTTTATTTTTACTTCATTATTTTTGTAGCATTTTTACAAACAAGATGTTGCTCAGATTTGTCAGGTTTTGCTTGACTTTTGGGTACAGTTAAGACCAAAACAACACCACCATAAATGTAGTCAAACATTTAAGCAAAACAATCATCACAAAACAGTAATATATTTATACTGAAATGCACTTGGGGAGCAAAGCAGCTTTTAACACATTTAATGCATGTTAGGGAAACATACAACAATACTGAAAAATATTGTTAGCCTAACATTGTATTTGATATAAGTATGATATACGGTCAATGTAATTGTTTATTTATGCTGCTTGTTTAAACTGCTTTTAAAAGTCAATGTCCAGATCAACACAAACATGTTCACAATGCATATTACATTGTGTGTTTTCTAATAATATATTTATTTGCTTACCTCTTATTTCAGGCGTGTTCTGTCCTCTACGACCAGGCAGAGAGGAAACATGTTGAACTGAAAATACTGTGTTGTTGCATCCCATGCTGCCCCTCTCACAGTTAATCATTCATCTGTGTGAAACGCTCAACCTATCCTCAACATGTCTGTGTCTGTCCATTATCAAAGACACTGTTTAAACAACAGCCCAGAAATCAATCTGCATTTTTATGAATTTAGAAGCTCGATCCCGCACTCCAGCTGGTTCAACCGTCCTTTGGACAGTAAGTTAGCCAACGAAGAAAATTAATTACATTTAATTTTGTGCTATTAACGTGATAATTCACCCATAAATGTAAATGTTTCCATCATTTACTCACCCTCATGTCATTCCAAACCTGTATGACGTGATATTTTGAGAAATGTCTCAGTGGTTTGTGTGCATACAGTGGAAGTGAATGGGTGCCACCGCTGTGTGCTTACAAATCTTCTTTTGTGCTTCTCAGAAGCAAAAAAAATTCATACAGATTTGGAATGACATGAGGGTGAGCAAATGATGGAAGAATTGTCATCTTTTGATGAACTCTTGCTTTGAACGAAAAGTATTTCAGCACAAATCCATCTGCACTGTAGTTCAACCAGCTGCTAAAGAGCTAAAATTTAAAAAACCAAAGTGTTTGAATAAGATGAAATTAATAATGAAGGTGTCATGCCTCCTTTCTGTGCAGATTATTTTAATTAAAGTTAAGGGTTTATATTTTGTATAGGCTTGTGTACTTTTTCTATGGATCATAGCTGTAGTGCAAAACCAAATGATGGAGATCAGTGCTATAACCAGCCACATGCTTTTTAATTAAACAGTCAGTGTTGACTCTGACCATTTAGGCTCTAGATTAATAATCACTCTATTGAAGAACTCAAACAACATGCCTGTATTGTTATGAAATCAAAGCAATGAGACTATTCACTTTCATGTGCACTCACGACACGTGTAAACGTGACATCTTGCGCAGTGTTTGCTGTTTATTGTTCAGATGATGGTGGTTTTCTTGAACATTTCAACTTGATGTCACCTTCACAGTCATCTGCTTCTGTTCTGCCTTCAGATGTTTTGTAGGGCGCAACATATCGTGAGCACATCGTAATCAGATGTTCTGTGGCACATTTGTGTGCGTTCTTGCCCGCGTACGTCTAACAGAATGTTCCTGAATGCTGTTCAGTGATTGGACGTTGTGTGGTTGCATTTGTTCGTTGAAACTCAAAGGCATTTATGAGGCATCACTTGACACTAAATAAACATTTATAAATAACATAATCCCTAAAACAGGGCGTTTATTGGGCTGTGGTTCTTTTAAAACTGGACTGCAGTGCATGGCAAAGGTCAGGCGTGCAGAGGTGAACAACACTCAACGGATGAGTGAAGTCACGGGGCAGGAGCAGGTCGCGTGTTTGAGCTTCATCCAGCTCCTGTCTAAGGCTGTCACACAGTGTGACGTGGCTTTAAATTCCTTCTGTAAGTTATAAAACCAACAGCTCTGAGTTCTGCAGGTTTATTATGAGAAACCTGATTTTTTGCTTAGCCTGAAAGCTTGTCTGATGAAACTTACTATTCTAAAAGAACCGTTTTGTTCTAGTTACTGTTCTAACAGAAAACCTAGAAATGAAGGACAGTTTGACAGTACTCTTAGCTGTTAGCTTCTTCCTCTTGTAAATAGTAAACATTAATTTTTTCCCCATGATGGACGAGGACATTCTGTGGACGACAGCTGTGGTTGACAGAACAGCATCTGTTGATAAACGTGGGGAGGTACTGTATTTTTAAATGTGATTCATGTTTTGTTCCTCATTTTGATTGTCGTTTATGTATTAACACTTATTTAGACAGTCTTGGCTGAAATGTTTAAGTGTACATAAAAATCTTAAAGGCTTATGCTAAAATGCATGATGAGTTTTGACGAATATATATTTTGGATTAATTGAACGTTTATAACATTTAAACTTAACAACCCCAAATTTTTTTAAAAGCATCTCAGGTGACCCCTTGTGAGGTTTGCAATAATGTCCAGAGTGCTGTAATTTAGGCAAAGGGTGGCTATATACACCTAGGGTACACTTTGAGTACCCTAATAAGTGGGCGTGCCCAGTATTGTGACTGGACTGAGTGGAGTGTATGTGCATTACAACTGTAGGTATGGTGTTTGTCCACCGTAACTTGCTCGCTCTGGGCATTTGTTTTGCCAGTGTACAGTTTTTTATGACTTTCCTGTTTGATGAGAAGTGTTGATTATTCATCACAATTTTTTCTCAGTTTTTCCCTAAAACGTTTGTTCATTTTGTATTTAAATTGTTTAGAAGCGGCGGCTCGGGCACGGAAGTTGGGTATTTTGATGGTGAATCCAACTTTGGTGGGAGAAGGAGGGGTCAATGAATCAGCCAATCAAAATGTTGCAAATATTCAGGTGAGTGAAAATACATAGCGCAGATTAAAATGTGGACTTTGAATGTTTAAGATACTAAAAGACTCTAAATTTCCAGGCTTCATATCATATCAGAAATTAAATGTATATAAATCTATTTATATACATTTTATTCACAGCACTATATATGATAGTTTGGGGTTTAAAGCAAAAATCGCTTGTAAATTAAAAACAATACGAACCAATTTTATTATAAGGATAGTTCATAATGTCAGCTTGAACCTGAGAACAGGATCTGTGAATGATGCCAATTTTTTATGCAGACAGAAGAACCAGTGAGGAGGATCTCCTCTGATCCGCGACACAAGATCATTAATGCATGGGGTGCTGAGAACATTATGAAGCTGCACACATGGAAAAAGATAAAGACAGCTGCTCGCAAAGATCTGACAGATGTTCCTGTGGTGGGAGGAATCCATCTTTTTTTTGGCCTTTTTAATTATGTGAATTTGAATATTATCAACAGAGACAGTGGGACATTTATGTTTAATGCTAAATTCTAGTAAATGCTTCATCATCTTTTGTGTGATGACCATACGTGCATCTGTGATGTTTGTTAGGGACCTGTGGAACCTGAACAGTTTTTGAAAGCAGCAGACCAAGGAAAGCTGGAACTAGTTGAGAAGTTTCTGGAAGATGGAGGAGATCCAAACACCTGTGATGAGGTGTAGTATGTTAGAAATGACACATTCCCAGGTAACAGGGAATGTTCTCAGAATGTTGGCAAACAGTCTCTCAAAGTTCTCAAAACATTCTTGCATTAACATTAGTAGAACATTTTTAACATTATATATAAATAACTTTAATACAACAACTAAAAAACTGGACACTGAACATTCCTAGAACTTTTAAAATAACATTTTTAACATTTTTGTTACTGAATAGAAATGTTAGTGAAACATTCTTACAACATTAAATTGTTCTCTCATAATGGCCTTCTTCGAAGATACTTATGTAACTGTTTGTCCTAGTTCATGAAAACAGCACTGCACCGGGCTGCTCTGAAAAATCAGGCTAAAGTTGTGGAAATACTGCTGGACAGAGGAGCTGATATCAACTTTAAAGACAGAGTGAGATCCAGTAACTACGAAATGCATCTGAGATGTTGTAGATTGATGTTTCTAATAGTTTTGATGGAGTTGTTTGGTTGTTCTGGGTTCAGCTGGGCTGCAGGGCTGTACACTGGGCTTGCAGAGGTGGAAGTCTCTTGGCGCTGAAGGTTCTTCAGGACAGGGGAGCAGACATCAACGTCAAAGACAAAGTAAAAAGCTTTTATCTGAAGTCATGAGAATCTATGTACAACAGCTTCCAAAAGTCTGAAACCAGCAGTTAAATGTTTCTGTCTGAATTTTTGTTATGTAAAATGTAGATACAGTGCAGTCTGGTGTGTCTGTGTGGTTACAAACTTTTTCCCCTTCTGTATTTAAATACAAGCTACTTAAGAAGTTGGTCTTTTCTGTGTTGTTGTTTCCTGTTTATTTTTTGTCCAGTTGCTCAGCTCTCCATTACACGTGGCCACACGCACAGGGCACTGTGATGTGGTTCAGCACCTTCTAGCAAGTCGAATCAATGTTAATGCTAAAGACTGGGTAACTCACGAACAATTCATCCAAATCAATGAGAGGAACGTTACATTAATGATGCAGATTATAATTTAAAGACAAAGAGTGTCAGTTCTGAGAACAGAGAACTATACATTAGCTAGCTAAACACAAGCAATAGTGGATAATTTTGCATCAACTTTATTTAATATTTACAAAAAGGTTTTCCTTATTTATTTACTGTTATTTTCTTTATTAAAGGAAGGGGACACTGCCCTACATGATGCTGTCAGATTAAATCGATATCAAGTTGTCAAACTCCTCATTCTGGCCGGAGCAGATATGCAGATTAAGAATGCTGTAAGTAGCTTATAGGTAAAAGGTATTTATCATCCAGGTCTGGACAAATTAAGAGCTGATTATACACTCGTCCTTCGTGTGTGTTTCAGGAGGGCATAACAGCCACTGCGCTGGTAAAGCAATGGCAATTTGACACTAAGGAGGCGCTGGAGAGGCTGGAACAGATGAGACAGGTCGGTTTGGTCAGACAGACATGTGGAGACAAATTGGATTCATCGGAGCAGCTGTGAACAGGTCCACAGCAGGGGAACAACCTGTTTCACCTCTGTTTACCTCCTGTGTTCATCACATGCACTGCAGTAAAATTAGAAAGCTGAGACATAGGCTTCATCTTTTGATCTTTTATATATCTTTAAATATATTGACATTACATACCAGTGTCAGAAATTACTTTCAGGAGCATTTTGCCCCAAGCCCTGGGTAATTTGTGATGCCGTTTCATTATAAACAGATTATAAACAATACAAATTAGACTGGTTATGAAATACTTGCATTATAGAGTTATGTCAAGATTGTGTGCAGTACTAAATTCAAACATTTGTATTTAATGTAAAGCTTGATTTAATTATTTGTGAAACTGGGTATGCTTACACAATAATTTAGCTTTATTTGCTTTATTACACTT
Source organism: Chromobotia macracanthus (assembly GCA_036877525.1). NCBI lineage: Eukaryota > Metazoa > Chordata > Actinopteri > Cypriniformes > Botiidae > Chromobotia > Chromobotia macracanthus. The sequence continues at coordinate 3,129,118 of JAZGTH010000070.1, read as the reverse complement.
TTGACTTACTTCACAATCACAGGAAACACATTTAAAGTCCGTGTAAACTGCAAATCGCAACTTCAGTGTTGTGACGTAATTCAAAGTGAAATGAAAAATGGAGGGTGTGTTTAGTTTTTTTTGATGGGAATTGAAAAGTAGGCATTTCAAAGCTCGCAGTAACTGCCTGCTGGAGGGCTGTCAGACTGACGTCGTCAGAGGAGGTCTGCCGTTCCAGGCAGGAAGTACATGTTCAGATTTTGAATAAAGATTACAAAGGCACATTCAATTTTAACAACGACATGCATGGATACATTAGTTTTAAACACTGCAATATTCCATAAAAAAAGAATAGTATATTTTGATTTCATCGTGACTTTAACATGTCTTTGTTTCATTGTTCTGCATAGTTTCTCAGTGTATCATGACTTTGCATGAGAAAACGGATATGTGACAATTACCTGTGCATACTTAGTGATAATAAAACAGACAGAACCTACAGTAATTCTGAAAGCAATTATTTTCCTTAATATCTGATTGTTTGTGAATGAATAATCAAACTTTTTTTCTTATTAACTGTGTTCTGCTGTTGCATTAGAGATGCAATTCTTGGCAAACTGATATCTAGGCCTCATATCAGGGCTTTCTTGTGTGATCACTAATAAACCACCTGTGAATCATTTGTTTTAAACGTTCAGTTGTTCTATGATTATAAATTTAATGTGCAAGCATGACAGAGAATGTCAAATATAGGTGTTTTTTCTGACTTTATTTCTATTTTTTTCCATGTCAAACTTTTGATTCTCTGCTCAAACAATAACAGTGCAAAATACTTTTTGGTGTCAGTATATTTAAGTATATTAAGTCTAAGGTTTCTCTTTGATACTGTACATGACAGAACAATGAGCCATAAACATTCAATTTAAATAATATAACAATAAAAAAAACACATATCATTCATCGAACATATGCAGTGAATGTAAATGTGCACATAACTATATACAACTGAAATAATTTAAACCATTTTAAATTTCTGCCTTGTACAGGAATAATACAACAATACAACAGGAGTTTATAATCTTAAATCTTGAGTACTCGTAAGTAAAATAAGACAGATTACATGAATACCTGTTTCCACAGCTATTGTCCATCAGTAACACGTAAGATTTTATTCCAGCAGTGCTGCTGGATTTCAATTACTTTTAATACTGAAAATAATGCAAAAGTGTTTTACAATGATTTTGCACACAAATAAGCAGTGACAATAGCAGGGTCCCCATACATCAGCAGTTTCTATTATTTTTTCATGACCTTTCTATTCATGATAACTAAATATGCATTTTTTTAAATACTCTTTTCTGACTTTTCCAGGCCTGGAAATCCCAGTTTTAAAATTTGATGTCTGTGGGAACCCTGAAAAGTAATGACTGAAATGGATAAACCCAAACACAGTGATACAATCACAGGCGCACAGATTCAGTTATTTCACCAAAAACTCAATCTGACCACACTTTCGTACCTGAAAAGCCTCCAAAGGTGATTTGAGTTCATTCATGCCTCTGTAACAAACTGACACAATTTTGTGATTTTTTTTTTTTAAGCCACATAGGAAAACAAGGCCAAAGGATGAAGTGAGAGAAACAGAGAGGTGTGGAATGGAAACTCTTTCATCCATCCCTGAGCATCTGAAGGTCTTGTGTATTTTCAGGCTCCTGTGTTTCAAGGCAGAGATCACCCCTGAATGCAGATCCACAATCAGCTTTGCTCTCTCTATATGTGCCTGTGCAATCTGTATTATATTCTAGGACCTGATCTGAAAGCAGCGGTTCGTGGATCTTAAAATGAGGTCAGTGTATCATACAGACAGGCCTCGGGCGGTGGATGCTGAGTTCTTGGCTCGCTGCACCACGGCCTGGCATTTTTCACGTTTCAGAAGCTTGTTATTCTCAAACAGGCCCTCACTACGTGGAACACCATGGGAACCATCTGGGAATGTCAGAAGCCCTATAAGGCACAGAGAAACATATTTCAAGGTTCTGACACCTTTTGACTAAAACATTTCCATAAATTATGCATAATTTTTTAGGACATTAGAATTCAGTTTTAAGACTGTTTACCATGTCCTTCTACACGACCACTTTTAAATTCCCCCTCGAATTTCATTCCATCAAACCTGCTGAAGATTCCGACCCCTTGGAATTTTCCTTGGGCGAATTCACCCTCGTACCTGTTGTTCGGAGATAGCGATGTTTTCTGTGTTACTGCTCCTACAGCATTGCAACATCATAAATATAAGCTATGAAATGGATGACAAATCCACTGACCTGGATCCATCAGGAAATACTAACACGCCTGATCCATGGAAGAGGCCGTTCTCAAAGTGACCTTTATAACAGGTGCCATCTGCAAACTTCAGCTCCCCTTTACCGTGCCTCCGACCTGCACAGAACACATATAGCTTAAACTTACAATTTGGTAGACATTTTTCACACAGTATGCTAATTCTAGAGACAGATCTCTTTGTAATAACAGCTCTGATAACAGAACTGAAACCTAGTTGAGATCACACCTTCATCTGCATTAGCGGTGTGACTCATTAAGCAGTAAGCAGCCGCCACTTCCAAGCCATTCCAATGCCAAATCCCACATTTATCACAAATACGAATCTTATGAATATGTATAAGCAGCAACCCAGTTCAGTGCTTTAAAAGTGCCTGAAAATGATCTGAAAATTTGTTCCAGCTGTGATCAGGTGGGAAGAGATTACGATTAAGCACATAACCTGATTGGAAACCCAAAGAAACACAGGCACAAGCCTTGCACTGGTTGCTTTTTGTACTTTTTGTATTTATGTATTTATAATAAAAAGTACAATGGCAATTAAACATTTATCATGCGTATATTACTGACGTTCCGGACTTGCTTTGACAGCAGAAACACAAAATCTCCATTTCTCTTCTCGAGGGTTGAAAGATGCTTGTATAACAACTTGTGAAATATGAATATTGTTAATGAAAAGCACAGAATGAAGTCACACAGTAACAAAAAGGCAATGATCCAATGCACATGCAGAATGAGTAAGTAATGTCTTGCCTTCCTTCCATTCTCCAGTATATTGTTCTCCACTGGAATAAGTGAAGGAGCCCCTGGTTAATGTCATGCCTTCACCAAGCTGCAAGACGAAATCAAAGAAGGTTAATGATGGTGCAATTAATAATGAAGTCGAATGATCATTCACACACTCAAACCAAAGCAAATGCTTTTATATACATAAATACTAAACAGGGCAGCTGGCTCCACACCAGTATTAAAATCAAGCCTGCTGTGGACTGTTTCAAGCCTAACAGAATAGGATCACTCGTACCCAGGCTCCGTATCACCGTTTACCGTAGCGACTCGTTCGTACCGGATACATTAAAACGCACAGAAGAAGACCGACGGCAGCGGTGACGTCATCCTGCACCGTAATCGCACCCGTGACCCAAGAGCCGCGATTACACTAAACGCGGCGGCAGAGGTGAAAATCACTCACCTGTGATATTTCTGTCCGACCTCAAGAGCATTAAAACTCCGGATCAGACCGCTGACAGATCCGGACTCGACTCGGACTCGGACTCGCCACGTCTCGCTGAATCGCTCGCCCACCAAAGATCTCGCGTTGCTCCGCCCTTTGCGCATGCGCAGTAGTTGAAGCAGCCCGGAAAAGGGGTTTTATTGGCGTCGTTTGAGCTTGTGAAACAACATTTGTGGTACAGATTTAATTGTTAGCCGGAAATGAGTTGTTTTATTGTGACCTCAGCAAGCGATTTTAGGATTTTAGGTCTTGTATGACTGAAAAATATGCCCGCCGAGTGAAGTGACTTTTCTTAACGGGGCTTTGGCTTCTCTTGGCGGTGATTGGCTGATCGGCGCTACGTCATCCTGGATCCTCTTCTGAAGTGTGATTGTTCATTTTCATCATGTGCATCCAGATTTGTCATGCACCAATACAATGAACGTACTGTGTACACAGATGAATACATGCATCTTTTTTTGCCCATAAATGAGCAGAATAGTTTTTTATTCTCATGCTGTATAAACATTTTTGGCACTTATTTGTATTTAACTGCTTTGGCTCGTGTTTAATCTAGCCTCCTGTGACCCGTGTTTGCTAAATGCATGCCTTTGCATGGCAAATACATTTATTAGATTCATTAATTTCACACATTAGGTAGGAAGTGAGACTTCTAACACATTTAGTTTATTTAACATACTGTAAGACTACAGTGGGGCATGTTGTCTCACTATACGGACTCACGATGGAAAACTGCTGTTTATTGACACTGGTTTGGGAAGTGGACTTTTGTTTCAGATCTGTATTTTAGGGGTTTTATTGGCTTTTGGGCTCAATTTTAAAAGAAAGGCGATTATGAAAACTAAAATAAATTCATTCCATAGCAAAAATGGAAACCATACAAAATATCAAACCATGGTTTTGGCCAACAGAAGTTCTGAAAGTACAAGCTCAGATGAAATCTACCTTCATTATATTGTTGACTTCATGTGGTTTTATTTTGTTCACTTATTTAGTTATATGACGCTACTGGCATTCCTGTAGCTTAGCTGGTAGAGCAATACATTAGTGGCAAAAGCTGTGAGTTTGAATCCCAGGAAAAACACATACTAAGGGAATTCACATCATAAATAAATGTGTACGAGTGCGCTGTAAGTCAATTTGGATAAAAGCATCTGCCAAATGTGTAAATGGAAAAATGTGTAAAATTAAAAGGTAGTTTATTAAACTTGAAGGCAGCTTGAAACCAACACAGAGAGCCGCTGCTAGAGAAAATACATTGGAAAAGATTTTTAAAGATTTTTGACGCAAAACTGTCTCTCTTCCTCAGTCTACCTCCCTCTCTCCCTTTCTCTCTCTTCCTCTCTCTGTCATTTAGACTCGGCCAGGCTCAGTGCGTCCTGTAGAGATTTGAAGCCCCTGACAGCTGATCTCTTCATAAAACACAGCACCACAGGGAGGCCCATTTATGACCATCGCTATAAACACCAATAGGTTGGTAATGAGAAATGTCGATAAAAATCTCAGCCCGGAGATCTATTGCCTTTAATGTTAAAGATAAGTGGTTCCCATATCTGAACAACGAGAATCCCATTTTCTAAATACGCTGCCATATGTCAAACGCTGTCAGTGTAATGTGGGTAAATATGACCGTACCGGGTCTCATGTCCTCCTTGTTTAATTTAATGCGAATGTCTTTTTATTTGCTTGGTTTTATATTTAAAGTAACACATAAACTTTAAGCAAGTTATCCCTGTTAAAACATGGAATGCTAGTTAATACTTAACTAATTGTAAGATAATAGATTGTCTATGGAAGTTTTTATTTACCCTTCATTGCTTTAACCTAAAGACCATGAACAAACACTCGCATGATGGGACTGGGGCATAATGTGCTCTCTGATGATTGTCCTTCACTGGCAGTAAATCAGCATGGCAATAATGCCCCAGGGAAATGGGCAGTAGAGTCCATATGCCCCAGAGACACAGGATGGGCCCTGCAGGCATCGCTACACATGAGTGGCCACCCACAACATGAGAACTGACCACAATGCTAACACACACATCACCGCAGCAGAGAGTCTGCTCTCCTCGCAGGACAAATCACAGAGGTCAACTTCTAAAACAGGAAGAATGGTGGAACGGAGGTTGTTGACAAGGGTCGTCTCACTGCCAAACCCAAATTGACCCATAATTCTCTGCAAGCCATAACGTACGAGGAAAGTTTGTCGTAGGTGATCAGTGCATCCAACATCAAGGTGAGAGAAGTCACGCTGTCACATGCTCATTTTAAATCTCCCATGCCCGAGTGGAGAGGGCCTTTTATTTCATAAGCAATAACATAATCCATGAATCTGTCCCTCTTTGCGATAAAAAGATAGGATTATTAAAGGACGCAGTACTCGCTGCAAAATATAATTTACTTTTGTCTGTCAAGGCCAGAAATGACTGTGTTTTATTTTTACTTAGTAGATGTCAGTCATTATTTATTGCTTCACTTCACAAAATTAAGTGATCTTGGGATTGGTTTTTCTTTAATGTTAAATTCATAATTTGGATTAGTTGATATTTAACCTCAGGTAATGTTCCTACTTGTATGTTTTAGACACTTTACATATCATTTATCATACTATAAAACCGGACATTTTAGTTTAATTTTATTTTTATTCTATTTGATGTTATTTTATATTTTAGATTATACTTTTAGATTATACAAGTGATTTATTAGATCGCATAATGTACTAAAAGAGACTTATATTTAATCATTTGTTTTATGGGAAAGGTTTATGTTTTTACATTTACATTTATGCATTTGCAAGTTATACATTTTATCAGTATATGTTTTCTGGAATTGAACCCACAACCTTTGCACTGCTAAAACGATGATCTACCAGCTGAGCTACAGGAACATGCTATTATTAGAGCCTTAATATTATTGGAGACAATATTATTATTGTTAATAGTATACTATTATACTGTGCATGGGATTAGCATTGCTTTAAATGTGCTTTGTAAAGACACTTGAGAAAAGATTATATAATATAAAACAAATGTCTTTATATAAAAAAGAGAAAGTGTAGATGGAATTAATAATCAGGAAGTAATGTTTAGAAGTTCTTCTGCTTCATGTTGTTTTAAAATGACATTTTACAGTAAAGGAAACGCGCGCACACACACACACACACTAAACAACACACACCTTTTGCTCATGGCATAGACCTTTCAACATGAAGAACAATTAGAGAGGAATGAGGACAGAACCACTGGGGGAAATGGCTGCTAAAGACTTTATTGATTAGTTAGGACTGCCTGTTTCAGAACTCTCTATAGCAATTATGCAGGTGTCAACAGAGAGCAGAGCCGCATAAGACCTTCACCACAGCCGTCTGCTGCTTAAACTGCATATGATCCCACATGTGGAGTACATCCATTCCCTATCAAATCACCACTGAGCATTTATTGACAATTGAACCAGAGACCTGAGCAGTAATGCTAAATATGCTTTTCCCTTCTGAAATTGTTGAGTTTATATTTCAAAACTGTAGTTGCAAAATGTTTGTAGTTACACAGTTTTTTAGTTTTTTATTTCATTTTGTTTATTTGTCACATACACAGTCATACACAGGATACAGTTTGCAGTGAAATAAGATCAGAATCTAATTTAATGCTGAAATGTTTGTCTCTGACAATCTAACTAAGCTTTATTGGATTATGCTGAAATTAGTTAAAAATGGTTTATCTATGATTCACTGAATAGGCGAGTTTTTTTTTTTTTTTTAGAAATATTGTCTTTAAACATGAACAGAGGCCTGAGAAAAAATATTACAGCCCAGCTAACAAGGAATGCTTTCAGGATGTTGGCTAACATTCTGTAAACGTTCTTACAAAATGATGAAAAGCATTCTTGCAGTAACGTTAGTAGAATTTTTTTATGTTCTATAAAATGTTATATGTTATCACATATATCAGAAACATTATTCCTAAATTGTTATTGGACGATTTTAAAAACGTTACAGAATTAAAAAAAATGTTTAAATGTTTAATAATGTTTTTAAAACCAAACAATAAGGCTAATACAATATCTAAAAAACGGAATGTTTTGAATGTTCTTAGAAAATTATTTTAGAAATAAATATAGAAATAAATTTTACATTTTTGTTACTTAATGGAATTTTAGGAAACCTGGAAAATTTTAGGAAAATTGTTAGCTGGATCTCTGAGGGTTAAACTTCAGTGACAAAAAGACCTGCACAGTTTATTGTTACCCAAACAGCTCAAGGTGAGGGAAGCATGGAATAATTCGGGTGTGTGTCGAAGGGACAAACACAATCTGTTTCCTTTGCAAATAGAGATGAATTTGGTTCTGCCTCCTTCCACTCCATCAGCCATGCCTGACCAGTTCTGCCCGGCACTTCACTGTCTAAACAGCCATAGCCATTAATCCCAGACACCCTATTTATACTGCCTAATTGTGATGAGTATGAATTATCAATTATAGTGAGTACCTAATTGCCCTTCATAAAGTCAGCCTCCCTCTGGCTTTAAAGAGGGCTGTTTAAATAATGTTACTAATAGCTCTCTTCTTTACATGGAGAATACATCTTCATTTTGAGCGCGCCGAGCATGAGAGTCACTCGTAATTTAAGGGGGCAATCGAGAAAAGCCGCGCAGGTGGTTCCCGGGGGACTCATTAAGAGTTAATGAATTATGATGCGACCTTCTGCGAACAATGTGCAATCAACACAAACGCTGAGTGACAGAACACTGCGTCCACCGCGGCCCACAACCTCAGGCCCAGCTAACAGGAAACGTTCTCAGGACATTGGCTAACGTTCTCTAATAGTTATCTCAACGTGATCAAACGCTCCTAAAGTAATGTCAGTAAAACTTTTTTCATGTTTTACATATATATGTAAAACATTAAAAATTATATATATAAAACATTTCAGGGACTTTTATGCTGGATGCACGCGCTCATGTTTCGTTTACACTGAGCAGCGTACAAACTCTTTCCAATCACAGAACAGTCTGTGATTATACTGCAGTTCTACAGGAATCCTGTCTCCCTGTATCACATCTGTGCTTGTATTCGATCTCAGCCAATGAAGTCTGGCACATGCACATACATTAAGCATGCACATACATTAAGGATGTAGATGTGTATGCATGTCTAGTGTGACAGCAGCCAATAGAAATCTAGGCTGAACTCAGAGTCTTGTCATTTCCACTGACCCACGTCAGGCAGCGGTAGTTATAGTGACAGGCAGGCAGACATCCATGTCCATGAGATTTCCCGTCACCCGCCATCACATATTTTGGACCTAAAGATGGTCAACCAAAGTGGGGTTGATTAAAATGGCTGACCATGATGGTTGATTTTGAGGCAACGCAGTGGGTGATTTACTGCACACAATTTAATGACAATGTAACTGAGCAAATGAGATCCACACAAAATTGGTAAAATGAACCACTTTTTAATACATTAAAAGAAATTCAATTTGATTCAAATTTATTCATACAGTGCTTTTCACAATTTTGCATTGTTGCAAAGCGGCTTTACGAAAAATTTAGAACAACTATTTGAGATGTATAAACAATATAGAAAAAAAGCAAAAAGAGAAAAACAGCAAAAATCATAAAATACATGGTATTATTGTAATGTTTTTTATTATGTACATTAGCATTGCTAACTAAAACAAATACTCAAAATCACTTAAACATTTACAAGCTGAAATGTATTTTCTTTTTTAATAATTGATAAGGCTGTTGGTAAATGTTTTGTTCCACTTTAACCTATAGATTACCTATGGTGACCTTTAGATTACCAGCTGTAGCTTCATTTCAAGAGTAAATTATGGCTGGGCAGCAGTAAGCATTTTAGGGGGTTCAGTACTTCCTGTGTGTACCACATATTCTTCCTGTAATGTAAGTATGTATAAAGTGTGAGAAGTGACCTGACCTTTACCTCAGGGAAAGTGTGTGTGTGTTTGAGCACAGGGGCCGATGTCCATGACTGTGTGACAGTGTCCGCTGGTGTAATTGCCCTCTTTTGCTATGATCCAGCCCCTTAACAAATCACCCAGCCACTTTCCACATCTGCTGCCTGTCAGCATCTGCCAGACGCGCTCACCCGTCCCGGACGCCGCGGCGAGCCTTCATTACGCCTGCAGCTGAACAGGTACAAACGTTTGGGCAATTATCAAACAATGCTGCCGACCTTGTGCGCACTTGCTCGTCCTGAAACATTACTTTTATATAATGCCCAAAAGTTTTGGGGAAATGCCTCCACTCGATTGTTCTTTACTCTTTTTACTGACACTTACACAGTATGACCACAGTAGTTAGTTGTAGTTAGTAGTGAGGTTATTCTGTGTTCATGTTTGTAATAGGGTTCAGTAAAGAATTTTTTAAAGATCTGCAAAAAAAGGTTTTTCCATTTTTTCCCAGATGCATTTGTACCAGGGCTTCTCAACCTTTTGTTGCTTCTCAACCCTGAGTGTGTGCACTAACTGTATGAGGTGAATGCAAAAAGAGAGATTTTTTAAATGATTTTTAAAAAATAATTGTTACCTTTGTTGACCCCCAGGGTTCTGCAGAACACCGACTGAAAGCTAAACTTAAAGCTGTGACATGCTGCACACTGCAGGTGTTTAAAGACGTTGTTCTTCCTGTTTGTTTGTTTTTTGTTTTGTTTTTTTTTTGCTGAATTTGTCCATAATGCAGTGTTTTTAATGTCAGCAATGTTTTTATTTTCAGTTAAGTTTCTCAAATGTTTTTGAGACATGCTCAGCTCCTTTTTATTAATGTATTCTTTAAAGCTGCAATCTGTATTTGGATACAAATATATACAAATGAGTTATTGAGCAAGTACATAACAGATCAGTGTTCAAAACGGTCTCCTTAATTTACCCAGATTCCCAACGGTGAGTTTATAATAATGATTTGTAATTTAAGATGTCGGGTCCAATTTCCCAGGAACTCTTTGTCTTCATTTGACATATGTAATGGAAAGTACGTAAAGTAACCTACAATTTTATGTTTCGCACAGAGAGGACACTGGAGAGGCATAAATTACGGATTGCAGTTTTAATTCTGAACTGTTTACACCCCTCATAAGACCTTTAAAGTCTCTTTTCTCAGTTTAAATGGCGGAATCCATGAGATGTTTAGTAAAGCTGTAATCTTCAAAAGAGTGACATTTCGGCAGTTTCCCCTTCTTTTGTCCTCTGCACTGTAGACGGGAATAAAGGGGCGAGACCAAACAAAGTGTCCATGCCTATCCGTAAACAGATCTCCACCCCAAGACATGACTAAATGAGCGATGCAGCATTTAGCAGACTGAGCTGGCCTCCCTGGTGCTCTGATGGTTTTATGGGGCAGAAGGTGGGGAAGCTGGAACAGTAGGAGAGGTTTGTTCATAAGTGTGCCCCCTCCCTAGGCTGTACACCCTGGATTCCCCACCTTACCCCTCAATGTTCTTTCTCTCCAGTACCTGAGCCCCTGGGCCACACTTTTGTGATCTGGTCCTGTGTAAACAGATGTGCACACTCTCAAACCTGCAGAGAGGAAGTTATAAACTCTCAGGAAAGACATCAGCCTCCATTCTTATGGACCTCACTGAGTGCAGGCCAGTGGGCTTACATATGCTAATGCAGGCAAACAGTCTCTGTTCGGACCTTGACCGTCTGAAGTTTGAGGATGTTATAGCCACAAAATATACACTGCAGGCTTCCAGCAAACAAGCAGAAATGCAATTGAATGGCAGGAGAGGTTAAGTCACCCATTTCCATAAAGAAGAGGAGAGGAAACAGCATCTATGATTTGACTTGATGTTTGCATGTGTGTGGTGTTCTGACAATGCACTTGTCTTTTTGACCCACAGTGGCCCCAAAAAGTATTTGGACACTTAAGCTATGCTTAAAATGCATGGATTTCATTGTATTACTGTCAAAATGACAGCATTTGCAGAGAAATTAATTTTTTTATATAAAAACACTAAGTGCACTTTCTGTTTTCACTTTCAAGTTATTTTTGCAATTAAGTGTAAAAATGCTTTTTGTGGCCACTGTATATATACAATTTAAGCCTATTTATACCTTTCCTCCGGAAAAGTTCCTAATGGTCACAGAACAATCAAAAGCATTGAGGGCATTTATATTATACTTTATTTTCTGATCAATTTTATGACATCTCCTATAGTATTCATTTCTGCATTTCTTTTTATATCTTCTGTATAACCTATGTACAGTATGTTTGTCTTAATGGTTCTTTATTTCTGTGTATGTGGTTTAGTGAAAAAATAAAGAAAAAAATCAGCTACATAGCAAGACAGTCACAGTAGTGCTTTTTTATCAGTGCTGGACACACGTTTATTGATTCCTCTCTGACCGATTGACGCCACATAGTAAATACGAAGATACTGGCTTGAGCAATTGAGTCTATAAAATAAACGCACTGAAGTAACCCAATTTTTGCCCTTGATGGCAAAACGGACACTTGTTTAATAAAGTGGTGCAAGCTTTTCCCACGTTTTTCTAGGAAACAAATCAAGCAGATATGTTGTCCCCACAACATCAAAATCCGAAACAAGTGCAATGCAAAGCTCTGATAAATACACCACAAACAGGCGTCCTAAATACAACCAACTGGAGTTTCACATTGTAATGCGAAAGGTTTTCTTTTGTTTTGCATTATTAAATCATCATGTAATAGTTTCAGTGCTCGTGTTTTAAAACGCACACGAAGGACTTTCTGTAAAACTCAGAAATGATGAGGGGTTTTGCAGAAGCATTGATAAACATTTATTTTTGGGAGGATCGGATGCAACAGTTTTCTCGAGTTAAGCCACTTGTCAGGCTGGGCATTTGCACGGACGTATTGATTGAAATGAGCTGAGGTTTAAGTACCAAACGCTCTCAGCCAATCGAGAGGGATGCAGTTAAACGCCGGAGTTTGCGCGTCTGCTTTAATGGACCCGTTAAAGAGCCGGAGCGACATCTGACCGACTCGCACCCGCAGAACCGACGCAGAATACAGAACCGCGATAGCAGAAATACTCCCGGATCTTCGGACGTCTCGAAAAAATGCTCGAGCATCCAGAAACGGGCGTGAAAACGACACCGGGTCACCGGATTTCCTTTTCAATCATCGACATACTGGATCCTAAAAAGTTCACGAGTAAAAAGACGGACGCCGTGTGGGAGACAAAGCGGGCGCCTCCTTTGGAAAACGCAGGATTTGGAAGTTCGCAGGAGCAGAAAGAAAGTCTTGGACGTGGAGAACCCGGTTCCCTCTCCGAAGATGCCGGTGAGAATACATGCGTAATAACCCAACAGCACCCCAAAATGATAAAAACGCGCCTGTTTGGATGTAAGTGCGTATTGCTCCTGTGTAGCTTTTCTATAGTATAGCAATGGAAAGGATCTCCTCCTACAGATCTATAGCATCAGGCTGTGTCATTAGATGATAAAATTGGACCTTTCCCTCATTTCAAGACCGCGTTTTCTTTAAGCAGCAGCGGCTGGGTAAGTGATTGCCATTGGGAGAGTCGGGGCAGATAATTGTTTAAATCGTCCCATTGAGAACGGCTGCTCTCACTTTGATCGATATCCCATTACTGCGCGCTGCATATCTCCCTCCAGCAGCTTGCGGCTCGCAACTTCTAAACCGTGCCATGTCTGATCCCAAATATCGCTCGATTAAAACTTCCCTTTAAATAGATGACATTTATCGATCCGCCGACAAATATGAAACTCCATTAGCGCGCCGAGGCTGGATGGCAGAGCTGGATGTAACTGGGGTACCTTTCCGCAATGTGACATTTGAGGCGATTTGTGATTTGGAAATTGTTGTGGGATTACGGCCCATTGCACCCCAATGTCTCTTTACATCCACATCTCCACGGGCACGTAGGTTACAACCTTCCCTGTTCTTGAGCATGACTTCTGGTGAGGTTCTCCAAACGCGCTTTACAATAAAAGGTCCCGTTAGGTAACTACATCAGTAGTTAACTAACAATTAATCTAAATTCATTAATAATGAACAATGTTATTTTCAGGAGATACACAAAACCAGAAGTTATCTGTTATGGCATTGGTTTATGCACAATAAACTACATGTGGACGAACAATGGACATTCTGGTTGCTTTTTGCATGAACAAAGATGAATAATGCTGTAAATATATTCTCTATTGTTAGTGCATGTTAGCTAATGCATTTACTGATGTTAACAAACTGAACCTTACTGTGAAGTGTTACCATTTAAGATTTATATTAGTGCGTAAAGTTTCTGCGTTGCCTGGCAACCGTAAACATGGTTTAATATTTTCCTGCATAAAAGCATCTTTTCCCGGGTCATTTCTCAGCTCTTATCTGTGGTTCTACTTCGGTTGTGTGGTCATAAATGCAAAAACTGACTTTTTTTATTTATTGACAGGCGTTCATTCATCTGAAGAGCATCCAGGGTGTGTCAGGCTACTCCCTCCTGATCCAGATACGAATTCGGACTCGGTTCCACCTCTCAGAGGTTTAAAGCCGGGGTTTTCATCTTGTGACGACCCAAATGAGGCATGCGAAGAAAAAGTCACTCCAGCACCGGATGATCTGGCGCGCCAGCGCCGGCGACGGTCCGACCACAGCTGCGCCAAGCCCCGCCGAGCCAGAACCGCGTTCACGTACGAACAGCTGGTGGCTCTGGAAAACAAATTCCGCGTCACGCGTTATTTATCCGTGTGTGAGCGACTAAACCTCGCTCTGTCCTTGAGCCTGACCGAAACACAGGTCAAAATTTGGTTCCAGAACCGAAGAACAAAGTGGAAAAAGCAGAACCCCGGTGCTGAGAGCTCACTGCAACCCGGGACGAACTCTGTGCCCAACATCAGCCCAACCTGTGGATCCACATCCGCCCTCCATCCTGCGTTCAGCTCCGGGAACGTGGTCTTCCATGCGGCTGGCCCCGTGGCTCTGACATCGTCCGGGGGCCTCTTGCATCCGTTTCTGCCCGAGAGCTTTTTCCAGCCAGCGTTCTTTCCTCCACATTTATGAAGGACTTGAAGCACATTTATTTATACAGACTATCTGTAGATGCACATTTATAACGACTGTATGTCTCATCATCCCCAGCAGGGCGGATTGGATTGCTTTTATATTATTTTATTTTAATTTAATGTGGAAATTATTAAGCCCGTAAATGAGCAGATACGCAATTTAGGAGTCGAACCCGCATCATTTGACAGACCAGTAGAAAAGGTATAAGATGTTGTATATATATATATATATATATATATATATGCGTGTATCTTTTGTATAGACATCATTGGTGTGGGTCAATGACTGTGGATATATCCCTGTTTATAAACAGCATCAAACTCTTTAAAGAATTAAACACCTTGGTGTGTATGTCCGTAGACTTATGTATAAACATTTTAACAAGGTCATTAGTAACAATAAAATCACGCTGAAAGCAATTTCCTATGTCTTTTTTTAAGTTTTGTGTTTTGCATCTGATAACAATTTGTTCACGGAGGTTATTTTCATATAAAAAACGGAGGTTATTTTCATATAAAACAAGCTTCACACTTTCTTTGCATTATCGTTGGTTTAAATGGATTTTTAAGCCAGATTCTTTAAGAAAGTCTGGATCTGGGATAAGGATACAACCATAAATCATAAAAGGTTTTAAGAATTTAAATGATTGAATTTGAAAGGTGGCAAAACAATGGTAAGGCTGAAAAAAAAACCTTCATAAAAAGTTGAAATCTGACTTATAAGAATAAAAATCAACTTCTAGGACACAGAAAGTGCCCATAGCTGACACCCATATGTGGTTTATACACAAATAAAAATAAAAGAAATTCTTTAACCAGATTTATTGTGTAGGCCCCGGATGTTGTTTGTCTCCTTCATAAACGCTAGATGGCGTCATCTGAAAAGCAAAGCATCAGAGGAAAAGTTTTATTGTATTGTAAACGTAATCGTGTATATAAATTATTACTAAAGTACAAAAAAACCATCAGCCACGAGAATTGTGTAAAACAAAAAGTATAGAAAATAAAAGTAAACACACTGCACGGAATAACTCGACCTGACCTTCCGTTTAAGTCTTTATTGTCTTAAAGTTTTTTGATGGTAAAAGTTTGACGGAGCCGTGTGTCGATGACGTCATTCGCAGGGCTGTCACGTGACGTCACGGCGCGCTGTTTTAACACGCAATAAGTGCAATGCAACGTCACTTTCTGTTTTTTTTAATGCTTTACATCGTGGACTTCTGCGCACTATTTAGTAAGTACCACATAGCATTGCGTTACATTATCTATCGCTTGTATTAGGCAAAGTTTATTGTGGCCTAATACAAGCTGTCACTTCATGTCAACATAATAATGGCGCATATTGCGCACTGGACTGTAATTTCATTCCATGCATATCTGCGTCAATATTGTTGTAGTCATGCACACTAGTAGCAAACGAAGAGGCTTTTTATAACTTGACGTTTCCCCCCCAAACCTAAGATGGGGACAGTTGCATAAAATATGTTTTCAGTGCCCTTAATAGTCCAGGTTTTCATCGGGGTTTTTTAAACACCATTGCCTTGTGGGAAGTGCCTTTTTGAGACGGCTTGTCTAGATCAATGGGGCAACATGAATTACAGCTTTAAAGTAGCTGAGATCAAGAGGGCCTGGGAAGTATTGATCCGACTGCTGTGGTCCATTACAGAAGCAGAGCTATACCACAACGCCACCACTAGAGGCCAGTGTTGACTCAGGTGATTATTAGATTGACTTTGGTTGTGCTGACAGGTTATAATAAAGTGTTGCTGCGTTCATTTGTATTTGTTTGGTCTCTGAATTTAAGCCATTATTTCTCAGACATCAGTAAAAAGGAAGCCTTTTTTTCTAATGAAATGTAAGCAGAATTGTGTTGATTCATAATAACTTTACTGATCAGTTATTGATGAGGGCAGGTTTGGTAGATAACGTGTTTGCATAGCTAGACTGACATAATGTTCATGAATGCATTTAAATAAAACATGTCTACTTTGAGTACCTTTATATTAAAGCTGCAAACCGTAACGTATGCCTTTGTGTCATCATCCCTGTTTGAAACATAAAATTGCAGGTTACTTCATGTACTTTTCATTATGTATTGTGAAATCAGATGAAGCCAGACATTTCCCAGGAAATCGGACCTGACAGCTCTAATTATGAATCATTATTAGAATCTTATCATTGTGAATCAGGGTAAGGTAAGGAGATTGTGTTGAACACTGATCTGTCATGTACTCATGCTCAATTACTCTTTTTCTATTCATGTTTAACAATGAAGAAGTTATAAATTGCAGCTTTATGACAAAATGCAATGTCAGGCTTAACACAAAATAAGTCAACAAATGTTTTCTGTGCAGATCAGAGAGAGAACAGTGTGATCCTCAGATGTTCTCGCATCCATTGGAACTCATTTCTGCACATACTACAACTTGTTTTCCATGTTCATGTGTGATGAAAATGTGGGTGTGTGTTCATTTGTGTAGGAGTGAAGTAGAGTTGAATCCAGCCCTTGTGGCCTGTCTGTTTTTGAGTGATGATCTGTTGTTTTATCAGTCTGTTCTCCAAACTGGGACGCAGCAGAGACATTAGTCCATTATTTTATTAACATTTATACACTTTTATATTCTTTTACACTTATGTCCTTTATAACTGTCCTCTAATCTGAATAATAAAAATAATAATTCCATTGCTTGATGCTGGTTAGTCAATACAATATTGTATTCACACTATATCACAGGCCCTCAAACCTTATTGGTTAATCATGCCAAGTTAAACAGGAGTCAGTTATCACAGACTGTAACCTTCCCATATTGTGCAGTGTGAAGAAATTCAGACAGGTCCAGGTCACTGTAGTTAATTTTTATTCATAAACTGTGAGAATTATAACTGCTGCTTAACCCAAGAACTTATTTTCCACTCATTTTTCCACCATGTCCACGACACAAGCACCCTTACTGCTACCAGAGGTCGAATGCTACATTAACCTAAATGGTGCTCAGATGTATCACTGGACCTAACTGCAGTCTGCTCTTGTAATCCAGTTGGGCCGGCCTTAACAACTTTCTCAGAATGTTGGCTAACGTTCTCTAAAAGTTCTTTCAAAGTTGTTAAATGTTCTTGCAGTAATATAAGTAAAAAAAATTGTAATGTTATACATCATATATATTAAAAACGGTATTCTTACGTAGTTAGTGGAAGGTTTAAAAAATGTTACAGAATTAAAAAAGTTTAAATAACGTTCTTAAAACCAAGCAATAAGGTTCATACAGTGTCTAAAGAACTGGACATTTTAATTGTTTTCTGCAAATTTCAGAATAATATTTTTAACATTTTTGTTACTTAATAGAAATGTTAGATAAACGTTCTTACAAACTAAAATTGTTAGCTTGGAGGCTGGGGTAAGAGATTTACTGTGTGCTTTATTTTGGGGCAGCTGGGAAAACAGTGAAGTGTTTTGGTCAAGGAATAGCTCATGAATAGTGAGCCAAGGGATTCTCCAGTCTCCCTGTTTCTCTTTCATTGTTTCCTGCCTGGAATGCTGGCATATGTGTTGCCTAATGTATGGCAGTGCATTCATGCACAAAAATCTGAAACTAGGCCTTCCAATAGCTGTGTTCCCTAAAACGTGAGCTCATTCCATTGCTGTGCATTCCTCCTGTGTCAGTCTTTAAACACGCCTCTGTACCACTTAAAGGAGAACGGCCTCAAATAGAGGCTCTAACACAAACATGTGCGGGCAGAAATGAGCCAGGGACTCTTAGGAGGAGTCCTCTGTACATCAAATCGTGTCTTTATTTTGGTCTTCTGTCCTAGGGCAATGTTTACTCTCATGTCTGACTCGCACATCTAGAGATGTTGTTCATGTGAACCCTCAGTGTGAAAGATGACACTAGTCTGGCACAGTGGGGAGCAGTAACAAGACCATTACAAAACAAAATATAAAAGTCTCTTCTCTCTGGCTGTGTTCCAAAACCTGAGCTGCCTAGCTGTCTACTGCCTGCCTTCTAAGGCAGCATCCTAACAGAAACTTAAGTGACTGATTGGAACACTCTACTTAGGCAGCAACTCTATTTGCAACACAAACAAAAAACTACTACCAAGTGTACATTTTAAAAAAACTACATTTAAAAAATGTTACAGAATTAAAACATTTGAATAATATTAATACAATGTCTAAAAACTGGACATTTTAAATGTTCCTAGAACTTTTTACATTTTGTGTGCAGTGCAGTGATCTGCACTGTATGATGGGAAATACTCAGCTAACAAATCTGCTTGAATGGGGAAAGACTAAAATCTCAAAAAGACGTTTTTTTAAAGGTTTTGTTACAATAGCATATTTAATGATATGCTTTTTTAGAACTTGGCCAGAAGAATCGTTGTGTCACCTAGGATGCCTTAAAGTACAGCCTTCTTAGGCCGCTCACTGGGTTTTAAAACAAAGCCATTGTGTGCTGTTCTGTCTCTAGTTTTACATGACTTCCTTCCTGTTTTCTTCCTTCCACATCACCTCAATTATAAGTAACTCTTTTAAATAATTTTCTCTGATGAATCACATTAATGGGGCCTCTTCATGTCTCCTGAATTGTCTTATGTTAATTAACTTTGTATGAGATGAACTGATCCTGCTCCAGAAATCTTGGGCTTAAATTATTCTCCCTCATGCACTTATGCTCGTGTCCTGATTGATGCTGATCTTACTGTTCTGATCTTCTAGTGGCTCTTTGAATGAGCCCTGATTGAAAATCTCTTTTTCTCCCATCAGGCTGTTGGGCATCATGCAGAGAATCAGATCTCTTGATTGTGCCTGTGTCTCTTGTTATGAACTGTGGTGCTGCTCGATGTTGAGCTGAGACAGGACAAAGAGTCTTGTGTACTTAAGTGTTTGTTGAATACAGTTCAGGGGCATACATAACCAGCTAACAATTTAAGGTTGTAAAAACATTTCTCTAGTGTTTCAATTAAGAAACAAAAATATTAAAAGTGTTATGTTCTAGGAAAGTTCAATACGTACAATATTTAGATGTTCTATTAAAATGATTGCTTGGTTATAAGAATGTTATAAAAAAATTTAAAACCTTTCACTAACAATTTAAGAATAACGTTATTGATTTATGATATATAATGTAAAAAAAGTGCTCTATTAACATTACTGGAGAAATGTTTTTGATAACTTTGAATGTTAGCCAACATCCTGAGAATATTTCCTGTTGCCCAAGCAATTTCTGTTTAATCTTTTATTTATATTAAACACACACTAGATTTTCTGAAGGAAATGATGTGGGCCAGTGCAAAATGCGTTGCTAGAGTGTTTGAGGAGGTTGCCAGGTTGTTACTATGTGGTTGTTTATTGGTCCAAGTCGGGAGCTCACCCACAAGCGACATGATTTGAGGTATGACCTATGATTATTTATGAGGTTTGGTTTATCCCAGCATTAAGGTTACAAGACGAATTACGCATGGAAGCGGTTTGTTCACATTCCTACACGTAAGTGTTAGTAATAGTAACATTTGTCTGGGTTTCAGGGTGAGTAATACTGTCTTCCTTAAAAAGACAGAATGTAGGGAGGATGTTTGGAAATGGCTTTTATCTCTGTTCATTTGATTTATAGAGCTTTCTTTTAGAGGCCTGAAACGCTGCGCATTATCTGCACGATTATAGCGTTGAATGCGTCATGTTTCTATGTAATACCTTATTTACATTACACTTCAAAGAAAAGTCCACCAAAAGTCTTGATCTTCGTTTTATCAGATATATTTTGGTTTATATTTTTAAAGCTTTATTTGAAGAGTTTATAATTTGTTTCATGGATTTTACAGGGCAGTAAATGCAAACGGTCAGACCTGAAGACAGTATTTTCTGTTCTTTGCTCTGATACATTTTATGATTACACCTGCAGGAAATCATCTCCAATCATGATAGAATTAGCTACTGCTGTCACTATAAACGTCAGTCAAAGACAGGCTACACGTCTTGGGCAAGGAACCGCAGTGCTCTTTATTAGGTTGAAAATGCTGCTTTGCAAGCATAGTAAGTCATCAAAACACATCCAAATTTAATATTTGCATTACGTCCTGTCTACTGAGATGCCTTCATCTGCTCTGGTTTTGAAGGCAGCAGAGATATGTTCTGTGATTTCCCACAATCCCGTGCTTAAAACACAGGTGTAGTATTATGGGATATCATAAAAAATGGAATGAGTGGTTGATTGGTTAAAAAAATCCATTAGGTTTCAAGCCTAGAGAATACAATTTCATAAGTTTTTCATATTTTTGTATAATCATATTTTTTTATTAGTAGTGGGTATACACTACTCAAAGGACCAGGTTCCCAGGAAACGTTCTCAGAACATTGGCTAATCTTAGTTATCAGAAAGTTCTTGCAGTAACGTTAGTAGAACGTTTTTAACGTTGTGTCATATGTATTAAAAATGTTATTCTTAAGTTGTAAGTGGAACAAATGTGTTAAAAAAAGTGTTACAAATTAAAAAAATGTTTGAATAATGTTCTTATAACCAAGCAATAATGTTACGGCTAAAAAGAACATTCCTAGAATGTTTAAAATAACATTTGTTTTTAATGGAAGCATTTCATTAACATTCTCACAAGCTAAAATTGTTCCCCCTTGTTTTTTGTTCTCCAAGCATGTTCATCAGTTGTTGGGCCTGTGGAATGTGTGACCAGAAGGAGCAGAAGATTTCAAAGCTGTACTAGATCAGACTCAGCAGAGGTCAGCGGTCAAAGGGCCCTCTTGAACACTAAACCACCTAAGGCACAGCTCCTCTGTCAGAGATGTGGAACAGAGCGTTTACTCGGGGTCAGCACCCCAGTTAACAATTTTAGGTTGCAATAACGTTTCTTTAACGTTTCCGTTAGTTAGAAAACGCTACAAATGTCATTTTAGATGTTATAGGAACATTCAAAACGTAAAATTTTTTGGATGTTGTATTAATGTTATTGCTTTGATTACAATAATATTATTCGAACTTTTCAGCATTTTTTAAAACGTTCCACTAGCAACTTAAGAATACAATTTTTGATATGTATGCTATATAATTTTAAAAATGATCTACTAACGTTACTACAAGCACGTTTTTTGATAATTAAAGAACTTTTAGAGAATGTTAGCTAATGTTCTGAGAACATTCCCTGTTAGTTGAGACTGCACTGAACTTCAGTTAAGCAATGAACAGCAGGTAGGGTAACACCACATTTTTGATGGGACTTAAGAGAGCCGTACTGGGCACATTTAACTGCTGGAGATTCAGCAGGTTTGTTGTGTTTAGGGTAATCATGGAAAATGTCTGCATCACATGGGTTTGGGTTTCAGAAATGATGTTATTTGGAGCTCAGAGTTGAGGGCTTGTTTCAACAGGGTTCTGTAGTGATTTATGGGAGCCCTTGTAACGGTCTACATCTATCTTTAGCAAGCTGGGCTTTTACGATTTGGGGGAAATAGTATTTTGGTGGGACAGCTGACTGTAGCTGACCAGCAACTCACACACACACAGAACACAATCTCATGTACACACACACAGACACCCCGCCTCTCCCTAACACCACTGATTCATGCCTGACATACCTGCCTGAGGCAAACACACACACACACACACACGTTGGGATATGTGGTTTATGGGGCACATAGACCTAATGGCTTTTATACTGTACAAACTGTATATTCTGTCCCCTAACCCTACCCCTAAACCTAACCCTCACAAGTGTCCTCATATACCATGTTTGTGTTGTTACACGTTAAACACGTCATTATACGCATTTGTGTCCTTGTAAACCATATATTTAAACCCTTTCCACACACACTTCTGTTGTTTTTATATAAAGCTAATTTAACTTTTTGAAATTTTTTTGTTAAACTGAAAAGAGAAAAAATAAATAAAAGTTTTTTCTTTTTGAAATGGTTTTCCACCTATAGTTGATTATTATTGTTTAGTATAGAAAGCTATAGTTAACACAGATTTCACCCTTACCCCTGAAACTTTTATTTTTAGGTAAGCTAAGTAAACCCACCCATCCACACATACTTGACCACAAAGCTCAGGGCATCAGCTGGCCAGACTGAGGCTTGACCAGTCATGTCCTTCCTGAAACTGTCAAAAAATACTGAAAATACTTACAAATGCTTCCAGTGCAACCCAGAAACAAGCATAAACACATCATATATACAGAAATAGTGGCACAATCTCCCCAGAAACACACGTTGGCACGGATCGAGTCCAGCTGTACCCAAGAGTCCAATCAGGTCGAAAACTCGCACTGTGTAGAGATCCTGTTTATGGTTAAGAAAATAGCTTCTGATTCCTAAACTTAAACGTTCCTCCTCCAGGAATATATGATTAGAGAAATCTGCTTCAGGCCAGTTTGCCAAGATCCCATATGAGTACGTTTATTTTAAGCAGAACTTTTGACACAGTCTGAACATTGATTTACTGCAGATCATAAGGCCATTAAAAGGATTTTAGTTTTGTGGTTGTTTTAAACATTTATATAAAAATGTCCTGTCATGCCAATTCCATTTTAATGCATTTTATAAGCTTCAGCGCCTAAAAAAAAAAGCATTGCTAAAAATCCCATAGACTTAACACAGCTAACAATGTTTCCAATAAGTAACATGAACATTAAAAATGTTATTTCAAGTTCTAGGAACATTCAAAACATTCAGTTTTTAGACGTCTCAACATTATTGCTTGGTTCTAGGAACGTTATTCAGACATGTTTTAATTCTGTAATGTTTTTACAACATTCCACTAACTAAAGAATATTTTTTGGGGTATGATATTTAACTTTAAAAAAATGATATATAACGTTTGTTATTAACGTTTTAATAACTTTAAGGCAACTTTCAGAGAATGTTAGGTAACATTCTGAGAGTGTTCCCTGTTAGCTATGAAGATGGGGCACAAGCGATATCTAAGCTACAACATGTGTGTGTGTTGTTACTCCGGAGTCTGAAATACAAGGTATTGTTATTATTAAATTTGGCATCCGAGCTTGTTTTCTGCAACTTGTTGGACCAGTGACTATTGTATGTTATATATAAGATAATTTTTTAGTGCATTAGCAAATTAACACAGACATCATGCAGTTCTCAAGCAGATGATCTTAAAAACGAAGAAATGAGTGTGTACAGTGACATTAGTTTTGGCGAGTGCTTCCTTTAGTCTTACACAGGGAACAGAGTAAAGCAGGTCTTATTCTTATCCATTCCAGTGCAATACATCCTTAAACAGAGCTGAGCGTTTGTTAGCGTCCATGTGTTTTTCTGCTCTTAAAAAATACACAGCGACTTATACTTTCTGACAGTCTCTCCGCTGCTGTCTGCTAACCAAGACATCTGTCTGTTGACCTTTCTCCAGCAGTTCCTTTCCTACATGAATGATACGCGTGCACATATACACACGTTTACCATGAACGCTGAAGCGCCCACACACAGGAAGGGGCAGCGATGTAGACAGATATGCTGTTTTCCACTGTAGCTGCAATTAGATCAGGTTATCTGAGGAAGGATAGTGTCTGTGCTCTTGTTTGGCTCTCTGTCATTGAGGCAGGGAGATCTGTTTGTTGTCTTTAGCCTCGTGGCAGGAAGAGGGTCTCACCACTGCATGCTCTTACCCAGCTGCGCCATTTAAGGCCTGTTACGCTTCATTCCTGCACATGTATACACACACATCACTCTGCACTACATACATCATACCTAAATACACTGCGCCAGTGTCAGCACAGCTGAAGTCTGCCTGCCTGTCTGTCTGTCTGTGTATCTATCTGCCCCCCTGTCCGCCAGTCTAGAAGGCTGTAGCTAATTTTTATATTACAGCAACAGTATGCGGTATATCATGATATAGTTATTTTTGCTGGAAATTCTAAAAAGTAAAAATATATTTTAAATTATATATTGAAATATGTTATATAAATATATAAAATATTATATATTTAATTATATGTTTGTTTATTTAAACATATCTATTTAGCATTAGTATATAGCATTGTCTATTATTAGATAATCACTTACATTTTTTGCATTTGGCGGACGCTTTTATTAATAGCAACTTAAAGTGTATTTAAATTATACATTTGATCAGTACGTGTGTTCTCTGGGAATCGAACCCACAATCTTTTGTGCTGTTGATACAACGCTCTGCCAGATGAGCTACACAGGAACACAGTAACCCAGTGAATCTGAGACTTTCACAATAGGTCATTAAACTTATTTTCTCATTTGCTTATTTTCTCTTTTCATTATGAACTTGATAAACCAAAAGGTGTTTGCAGTATCTAGTCTGAGCTAAGACAGGAGGGCCAGTATCTGATGGTAGATCAGAGCTGCTCTTTGTTGGACTCTTGAGGAACAGGTCAAGAATGAAGGGCCATATTTGACATGGGGAAAAAGACTTCAGAGCTAAGACCCATAAATTCCACCAGATGTGGAAAGGCAAGGATCCAGCGTTACAGTCGTCTGGCAATGCCCCTGCCTGCTGACGGCCACAATAGCACTGAGAGTTCATGAGCGAGTCAGATACTGAGTGATATAAAGATCTGATTTAGAAACACGGTGTACAAAATGTTTTCTAAACATAAATAAGGGAAAAGCTTTTTGGTAATCGTAATAGCCTGGAAGAGATGATCAACTAATTTATATTTGTTTGGTTTAATTAATCATGTCAGACTGAGACCACCATGTACTTTCCCTACAAAGGTGAGGTCTAATAAGTCCTTTGGTCTGCTGAATAAATGTGTATGTAAATAAATGTAATAAGACTCGTGAAAATAATCGGCCCTTTGAGAAAACAGTGTAAAGACACTCGTCTAAAAATACAGCGTGCCTAACCTGAGGGGAGACACAAAAGTGTGTGTAAGAAACAAAAGGAATAAGCTGAGAGAGGGAGATGAAAGCAGAAGTCATTTCAGTTTATATCAACCTGAGTCTCATTTATGGAGTGTGAGCCCAGATCCTGTGAACTGACAGTCAATGAAATGTGAACAGGCAGAGATGCATTAATTAGGGAGCGCGTGCACTGCTTTCTCTTCCCTGCGATTTTGTAACATTTCTCAGCCCTTGTTTTGTAATGACACATCTGGAAGCTGCTGTAAAGGGCATTTCCACCATTAACCTCAGAAAACTGTCTCTTTTCTTTAGAAACAGGAATGTTTACATGTTTTAACCGGTGAAGGGAATTTATGATACTGCAGTTTAATCAAACTACATTTTTACATTGTTTTAAGAAAATGTGAGTGGTGCTTGCCTGCACAAATCTTGAAATCTCGATATTATAGCTATCTGGCAACTTTCTCAGTATTTGCTAATTTACTGTCAAGTGTTCTGAGTGGTTTCTAGGGGGTTGCTGGTAAGATAATGTTGGACTGTTACTGACCCTTGAATATAGATTCAAGGTACATCCCGATTAACAATTTAAGGCCTGGCTCAGTTCTAAACCTAAATGTAACATTGACCCTAAACTTAATCCTACAATCTGGTTGATAGAAACATGTCTCAACTTGTATAATCAGTTTTGGTAAAAAGTGTTTTTTAGGGGAACCTATAATAAGCATGAGTAATGAACCAGTCAGGGTAGAACCATCTTTAAATTGACAAGTATGCGTGAAGGATTGAAACACAGTCCAACGGAACAGACTGTACTGCTCCGTGCCAATTTCAGGTACAAACAATATGGGTTGTGAAAATAGGACATTGAGTCAGTACACTATATTGAACAGACTGTATGTTTATCCCTTATAGCTTTGCTTTCATTTGCGTCAAACTGAATGTGGCGTCTACTCTGACTAAGGTCCATCATAAAAGTCATGATGGCCTTAGATCACTAACCCCTTGATCAGGTCTGCCAGATTGACTATATTGCCTTTCTGATTTCCTGTATCCAGATTTGAGAGAGCAGAGACAGATCTGATCAGTGACTGACAGAATGACCTCTGCTTCTGAAGCTATTGAGTTTCAATGAGAGAGAGAGAGAGAGAGAGAGAGAGAGAGGCAGAGAGAGAGAGAGAGACTGTTACAGGAAAAGGATGAGTAATGTCTGTCTCAGCTCTTACCCCCGTGCCTCCTGCAAACCCCGCCCACCTCAGCCTGTAATCCAATAGCTCCCTCAGGTGCACAGCAGCACTGTGCTAATCATTGTGTCATCGTTCAAGCTCCTATCGCATCTTTGTGATTTACACCAAAGTCAAACAACTTTTTAAACATCCTCTTATAAAACACAGGCTGCCTCATATGCATTCACATTTATTCATTTAGCCGACACTTTTATCCAAAGCAACTTACAAAGAGAGAGAGCATTTAACATTTTGCTATAAAAGCCAATAAGCCTAGTCTACACAGCTACATTTACAAGTGGGAATTGTTCTGATGCTAGAGACGGGATGAACAGTAGAAGGTTGCTTTTATATGCGTGAAACAAGGTTGAACATCGGAGCGGTAGGAATTAGTCAGGTGTCTGCAAAACGTGTTTGGTTGTTTCTTGTAGTTTGTGATCGTCCCAGCAAATTTTGTAGAGGCTGGGAGCATGTTCCACCAGGCAAAGTGTAAACTAATATAAGATGACTTAAATGAAAGTGTGCCTTTGCTAAATAAATGGCCAAAATGCAATAATACACAGTGCAATAACCATTATTACATTTATTTGTGGAATGGCTAAAATTTCTGTAAAAAGTGTAAAAAGTAGAACTGTAAAAAGTGATTGAAGTATTCGGAAAACTACTAATAAAATAAAAGTAAAATAATAAAATAAAAGCTTTTAAATCATCACACAAATGATATAGACCTTTAGGGATCCTCTACAGTACCATTTTAGAGTACCATTTTAATTGAAAATTATTTTTTACTTTCCGTTCTCGCTGTAGCTCTGGGTCTGAATTAGATCCCCCCTCATAAATGTGAAGAGGACTGAAGCTTTCATACCATGGCTGGCTAGTTATGAATGCACAATAACCTACTGTATGTCTCCAGTCACAAATCACAGTGAAATAATGACTCCGTATTGTGATGTATGGCATCATTCACAGCTCTCCACAGCTCATAGGACACAACTGATGCTGAAACAGCCAGTTTTGTACACTTAGATTGAATAAGGTGTCTGAATATTCCCGTTTGTTCGTGTCGGGTTACACGAAATGACGTCATGCCTTCATCACGTGACCCTGCTGAAGAGGCGCAGATTGATTTTGGCCAGGGGTGGCAGAGGCTAAATTGTTTCATCACAGTTGCTGGGACGTGTGAATAAAACAATGTTTTTAAAAGAATATGATTATGATTCATATGCATTTGTTGAAATAAGTGTGCAGTTTGTTAACTAATGTGTGATGGCTGTGTTTAAACGCTGGACGAGTGTAAATCATGTTCATTTCGTACTGACGCCGCAGTTGCTTGCGCGTCTTGTTGCGAACAAATTTCTCATATTTGTTCAGCCTTTGTGCGTCCCGATGTCATTGTAAATGCATCTTTTTCTGGTGCATATACCGCATCCGTCGGTCTTCTGTGACCCCCCCACTTTTGTCCCCCAAGCACCAAAGTGAAACTCCGCCTATACTGAAGACCCGGTGCAAGAGGCGACAGCTCGGTGCGTGTTTTTTGACGGAGATGTTTGGGACATAAGTGACCGACAACGGGACCGACAACGACTCCAGTTTCCAAGTGTAAACACGTGGATAGATCCGCAGTTTTACTCCGGATTTGTAAACCCCGATCTGATCTCGACGGGTGATCTAGTGCGCCTGGTTTGATTTCCACGGGATTAAAGTTTTCCTTTTACCTACCTCAGAATGAGCGATCTGGAGGAAGACTTTGCCAAGATTTTAATGCTGAAGGAGGAGAGGATACGAGACCTGGAGAGGCGCTTGGTGGAGCGAGAAGACGAGATAAACGAGCTGAAGAGGAAGCTGCACAAATGTCAGTCGGTTTTACCGTGCGCGCAGATCGGACCCCGGACGCACCGAGCGCAGGGAATATCAGCCGAACCGCAAACGCACCAGGATCTATCAAACCAAAGCTTTCGGAGAGTTGCCAAATCTGACAGGTGGGGAATACAAGACATCTCATTTTTTAAGCATGTGCTTGTTGCTTTTGCGCATTTGGCATGCCATGTTTTAATAGTTTCATACTTGGCGATATTGCATCAGTGCATCGGTTGAGGGCATGAATGGGAAACTCATGATGACAGAGCATCTTTGTGGAGCTTCAAAGAGAGCAGGAGGTGGAGGAGGAGAGAGAAAGTATCATTGATCTAAACCATCATCATCGTCAGCTCCCAGGGGGCTCTGCGCACAGGAAGCCTTGCGCATTATCGGCTTTTAGGGTTTAAACGTGTAGCGCCCAAGAGCCTGTCTGAGGATATTTAATACGCCATTAGAAAGTGCTTTGTTTGACCATATGGTTCCCCTCCCATCAGTTTTATCCCTGCGATTCTCTGAGCGAACCTTTTTAAAGGTATGGCCGAACTTTTATGGATAAAATGTAACTCACAAAATAACTCAAGCTTGGATTCATTCAAAGCAGATCTGGAATGCGTCTGTATTTGCATCTTTATCATTTTAAGCAAATTGCATAACTAACATCTATTCAGGCTCCTTCTGTAGAGGTCCTTGCAAAGCTCACAAAGCCCCGTGGAAAATATTAGCAGCATCGCCACACGTTTGATTTGCATGCAGCAATGGCCACCAGAGGGCAGAAACTTGTTGTTTATCTTCACATCACTGAAGAGCCATTACTAATGACCGAAAGAGCTTAATAGTCTTTGAAATTGCGTTTTAGGGATAATAACCCTTCGAGGAGAGTATGTTCAATTATGTTTTTTTGACAGTTGTGTATGATGCGTATGATGACAGATGCACTGGACTAATGATGTTTCCTATCTTAATGATTTCATTAAGGCAGAAGCAGAGAGATAAAAGTGGTTTGTAGCTTAATGAGCACTGAGACCATATGCGGATAAACAAACCGTTGTAATGATGCATCATTATTTGACCCTCCCCTTTCCAATAAGAACAATAATTTCAGACAACTTCATGTAAAGTGATTTAGAGATGCTGTCGACCACAGTGAGATGACAACTTAATTCCTTATGATCACAATGTGACATTAGTACATTAAATTCCACTTGGAGGAAATTTAATAACACACCTGGATCACAGATCTAAATATGAACAATATTCAATCAAACAATCGTTTTTAAAACATGTAAAAAGTTTGTGTAACGTTCTTATTAATCAAGCAATAACATTCATACGTTCCTAGAACTGTCAACCTAAACATCTTTAACTTTTAAAACAAAAGGTTTTGACGTTTTTGTTGCTTAACATAAGCATTAGGGAAATGTTTCCACCACTTTACGCAACGTTACTGACTATGTGCAACAAATCTTCAAATCTTCTCTGATTTCTAGACACAGTCTAAGTTGAACTCAAGTAATACAGATTTTCATAGGAGAATGTCCAGTATTATTTAATTAAGGGTTTGTCTCCTAATACCCATTTAATAATAATAATAATAAGAAGAAGAATAAACATTTATGTTGGTCTATGTCAGTGAGAGCTTGTTGGTGGCCTCTAAAAAAGTATCGGTGCACTTGTAAGGGTTCCAAAGAGACAAGATGGCGGCAAATGAGAGTCTGTGGCAAAAGAGAGCAACCACACTAGTCATGTTACAACAGATCGTCTTTCCATCGATCCAGAGAGGAAGAACCCTGCAGGAAGAGTTTATAGAGCTGAAATTTAAAGCCTGTTTTCCTGGGAGAGGAGTTTTCAAGGGCAACGACAGCAAGAGAGATGCAGGGACAAAATAAAGAGCATTAGAGAACTAATCTTAAAAAATACGTCCTTAAGTAACTTCAGATGATTTTATCCTGTGTGTGATTTCTGACACATACAACTATCCAAAGAAACAGATACATCAAAAGTAAAGGTTTAGGTGCTCCCGTGGGCCTCTGATATCATTGGCGGAGTTGTTTCAGTTGTGGACATGAAGGTTGAGAGATTTGTCTTAAACTTTGACCAGATTTTAGAGCTTCTTTTAGCATCACAGTCCTGTGTTTGTCCTGAGCTTTATTGCTCCTCATCATCATCCCTCGTTCATGGCTCCCGCGTCTCGCATGCTTTGACACCAGAGGGCGCCTTTTGTCCTTTCACAAACAAACCCATTTATATCCAAACATAAGGGATCGTCTCCAGCTCTCCAAACTGGTGATAAATACTCTTTTTTAAGCTTTTCATATGGTTTAAGCTTTTCATAATTTAAGATCACCATATGGGTTTTAAACGCCGCAATATAAACTTGCCTGTTATTACAAAAGATACTGCAATAGTTGGCATTTGCCCTAATGCGTTTTTGTTGCTTGTTATGAACGAAAAATACCGTCATAAAAATACCGTCAAAAATAAAACTTGCCGTAATGTGTTTTTTGACATGAGGTCAAATTTATGTTTGACATTAATTTAGTTTCAGAGGTATGTGCATCATGCAACAGCATGCAAAGCCATTGCTGGAGGAAACAAGCGTTTGTGTAACTGGACGCGTCAGCGATTAAAAACATTAAATTTTTAATGTTTATTTTTTAATCTTTATTTTTTAATGACTTTGCATTCTTATGAATCGCAGTTGAGTGGACGTTTCCCGCAGCATCAGCTGCGGACCGGCTGTTTGATCAAAAGCAAGATGAAGTGTTTGCGTTAAAGCGTCACCGACGCGCGTCACACCGTCCAGGAATCCCGCGCTGCTCTGTGACGCCCCGCTCATTCATCGCGTCACCACACGCGAGCGACGCGCGCGCACGGACGCGTCCCGGAGCTGCGAGGGTTCGAGCGCGGTCGCGTTTCTTCTCTTGCACGGATACCGCGACGGAGAGTTTTTAAAACGGGCTCCTCTGGCTTAGTAGTTGCGCTGGTAGGGACTGTTCGGTGGTGAAGGTTTAATCCTCTCTCGGTAAAGTTAACAAAAGTTCTCGGTTTTATTCGGGTCGCTTCGGAGGGGACGATGATGGGCACTTTACGCGACCTCCAGTACGCGCTGCAGGAGAAGATTGAAGAACTGAGGCAGCGAGACGCGCTCATTGACGAACTGGAGCTCGAACTGGACCAGAAGGACGAACTCATCCAGAAGCTGCAGAATGAGCTGGATAAGTACCGCTCCGTGATCCGCCCGGCGACCCAGCAGGTCCAGAACCGCTCGGAGCTGCAGGAGCATCAGCGCACCAAACGGCAGGCGATCAGCGCCGAACCCGCAAACGTCCAGCAGCTGAGTCACGTGACCCTGCCCACCGTGCCCAAGAGCGCAAAGTAGGTTATCATCATAAAGGGTGACATTAAAATCATCCAGTAACACACCAGATGCGTTTAATATCTCAACACCATGAAACAGTCTCAATAATTGAATCCCATTGATCAAATTCCACTTTGTAATTACAGCTTTAAAGTTATCGACTTGCTGCATAAAAATCATCAAATCATTTCCATGGTAACCGTAGTGCCTGCTTGAACTCCATAGTTTCTTACTTAGTTACCTGGTATTGTAACAAACTAGTTGTCTGAGCACACTGGATGACAATACAAAGGACATTTATTGTATGATGGACAGTAGATGTTGTAACAATGGATGGGGAATATGGTTGCCATGGCAACGTGAGGAGGCCGTATCATGCGAATCCCAAAACTCAAAGAGACAAACGAACTCATTATGTTCTGTTTAAAATGGCATTCATTAACATTTGCAGAAGCACATTTAGTAATGATACTAGTATTAAAACACGAATAATGTGTCAATACCGAGCAGCTACGGTGACACAGCTAACTATTTTAGGTTGTAAGAACGTTTCCATAACATTTCCATGAACAAAAAACATTAGAAATGTGATTCTGAGAGTTCCAGGAGCGTTCAAAACGTACTTTGTATAGACATGCTGTGGAGGCTGGGGGAAAGAAATGGCCAAAGGCTGGTGTTGGTGTTACAGTATATACTAACTGCTCTGTTTAACGGACTGATAGTATATTTGCTTATCAAAGCGGCATATTACAGTGCAGCAGGTGGATCTTGGTCATTTGGCTCATGTTATTTACATGATCATCTCTTGTTATACACACATTAGCGTGTGTTGTGTCTTAATTGAAACAGACACTGCCAGGGCCAGACGACCTAACCAGACTAAACAATAGCCCTGGACATGAGAGATCTTTGTGTTACAACCTGCAGCTCTCCTCTAATTAATTAGCATCTAGTGGTTTGGCATCACAGCAGCATCATTGTTCTGCTTCTAACCAGCATCCCAGCCAACAGGGAACGTTCTCAGAACGCTGGGTAACATTTTCTAAAAGTTCTCTCAAAGCTATCAGAACTGTTCTGTTAGAAATGCTAGAATGTTTTTTTAAAGTTATATATCAAAAACGTGATTCTTAAGTTGTTAGTGACAACATTTTAGAAACATTACAGGAATATAAAAAGGTTTCAACAACGTTCTAATAACCCAAAAATAATGTTAATACAACATCTAAAAAAAGCAAGTTATCAAAAACATTCTTGCAGTAATGTTAGTAGAACGTTCCATATCATATATCAAAAACGTTATTCTTAAGTGGTTAGTGGAACGTTTTAAAAAATCAGACAATTACAAAATGTTCATATAACTTTCCTATTCCTTTCAAAATAACATTTTAAATGTTTTTAGTACTTAATGGAAATGTTAGGGGAGCATTCTTACAACCTTAAAATTGTTATCTAGGGTGGACCTTCCCATCTGCTGCATCTGACATTTGACCGCTCAGCACTGTATTTATTTACAACATAACCTTGCTTTGTACAGAAAAGCCTTTGAACCCTGCAGCGGAGTCTGTATCGCCTCTTGTGTTGCTCTTGAGCTGATGAGCTCTTCAAGGAACGATTATGAACATTTAAAGCAAAAATAACTGGAGAAAAACAGCTTTTGTCGGGCTGCCAGATGGAAATGAACTGACATCAATATTGCTTTAGTCTGTAAAAAGCCTAAATTGTGTTGCAGTAAGATTCAATATCTTTTTGTGTGGTCGGGAGATGACTGTTGTTTTTGGATGAACAATCCATTCGTCTTTATTTTGCTTGTCTTTCTTTGATAAAGGAAGCATTAATCTGTCCTGTTGAGCTCTTTGGTTTTATTTTTCTTAGCAGTAAACACATGGGCTCTGGTTCACTAAGATTGAATTATCAGCATTCTTAACATTTGAATGTCACAGCCGCAGTCTTTCCGTCTCATAATTTTGTCCTGTTTCTGTTTTATCCAGACATTTACCTTTGCAGTGGCACTTGATAGACTAAAACTGATGAAAGATCGGATGTTTTTGATCTAATGTTTTTGAAGTCTTGATTGAAATATTTGCTTTGAGCTGCCCTCTGATACCGCAGACTGTCGGCTGTGTTCTGAAATTTTATAGATCTGAGGTTTCATACTTGGACAGGAAGGACAGCGCTGGACTCTTTGACCTTTAGGTTATAAGACTTAATCACAAGAAGCTGAACCCTGTCATGTTTCATGATGTATTTGTGTTAATTCTGTTCTATACTTCTGATGATTCATTCTCCAGTCTAAGGCGTTTTTATTAATTCTCTTCTGAGGAGCAATATTGCACTCTACTCATATGCAAGATCTATTTAGCCTCTGCATACCACGCCAAGCTGTTCAGCCATTATGTCTCCACGTCCACAACTTACTTTAATTTACTCAGCTTTGAGCCTTAGCATACTTTGTCCTTTTAAGGGAGGCCGTTTCTAAACACATGTGATGTGAACATCCTCCTGCAAAAGGCATCGAGTTAAAATCGAAGTCACACAGAGGAAGTGTTGTGGATGTTAAGGAAGATGGTCACGGGACGCTTCAGAGGTCATCTGTTGTAGACGAGGCCAGTGAACCTTGTGTCTCTACTGGATATAAAACATCTCCCAAAGAGATGTTCCTCCAGAGAGATGATGTCCTCTAGTATACACACAGACATAAAAATGCCACAGAAGTCTTGCTGGATTACACAAGTCTAGCCACACACATCTGGTAATACTTCAATACAATCACCCATAAGAAAGAAAACTCACAGATGAGATCTCCTTAATATCTCAATTATTTCTCCTAGACAGCAATGAGATTAAATAGAGAGCAAATGGAAACTTTTGCTTAAGTCTCCTGTGTCTCAGATATTTCTCCTGAGAAAATGACCCATAAATCTCACAGATGTCTCCATTAGAGTTTCAGAAAAGATCTCAACAGTGTCACAAACAATGCTCAAATTTGCCAAGAAACCAATGTCTAATAAATCAAGAGATGTCTCATAAAGTTACTCATTTTATGGGCTATATTATTTGCTTCAGTTTTATAGTCACAATAGTAGAGCTATTCTCGTAATGTATGTCGTAATGTATGTGTTTTATTTCTTCTAAAACGTTTTAGGAGAAACATCTAAAATAAAGTTGACATAAGAACAGATAGCTTCATTACATCTCCTGAGAGATTAAAGTAAATTCTGCGGGTAATACTGTCCATGTGTATCAGAGTAAAGTGGAATAGGGACTACAGAAAGTACTGGAGAGAGGTGAAACGGCTCTGTTTCTGCTCATGGTGGAGCGTGTCTGTGGAATGTAAACAGAGTGAGGATCATAGGTAAGCATCTGTGGGATTTGGCAGATAAATCAGGTGTCTGGCATCAGCTCAGGTCCATCAAAACAGGAGATTGTGATGATGTCAAAATAATAAGTCTCTTTGTTGAGAAACATTCAGAGATGCCCGGAAGTGTCATATATACAGTATGTCGCATATGTCTGCTATACATTAAGAGTACGGGGCAATACAATTATTGTTGATGGTGTAAGTAAGGACATCTGGATACATTTGATGAGAAATCTTAATTTGTATTGAAAACTTTAATCCTCTTTATCTGAGCACAGTATAACATTGTCAAGATCTCTTCTGAAACTCTAGTGGAAATATATCTGAGACGTTTATCTAAAGTTTCCATTTACTCTCAGTTTAAACTCATTGCTGTCTGGGAGAAACAACTGAGGTGTTAAAGATGTTATGTTGTGCCGTTCAAACAAGCACAGCAATGTTTTGATAGCGTCACAGTGTTTAAACTCTTTGTAAGCCAGCCTGTAAATGGGTTTTAGTTACAGTTACAGTATCCGCACACATTAAACTAGGAGGAAAAGCATTTTATCATTTAAAAAACTACAAACTTTAAGGCTTGTTTTTTTAATGAGATATATCTGATATTTTCAAAAAATAATAGTTATAGAAATTATGTGGTGTAATCTCACAGTCAGTGTTTATTATGGAATTGAATTACTTTAATTTGTGTGTTTGTGCGTGTATGCGTGATGCAAACCTTCGCAATCAGTCGTGTTTTTTTATTTATATCCATCTCCTCATAAATATTTTAATCTGTTTTCCTAGTGGACTCATTGCTTTCTCTTTTATTATATGAGACAGTCATTTCTAACATCTCTTTTCTCACTGTGCAGGTCTAAGGAACTGATCAAGTCAGCAATCCTGGACAATGACTTTATGAAGAACCTGGAGATGTCTCAGATTCAGGAGATAGTGGACTGCATGTATCCAGTGGATTACGATAAAAACAGCTGTATCATTAAGGAAGGAGATGTGGGCTCGCTCGTCTATGTCATGGAAGGTGAGGGACCGGCATGCTTGCAAAGAAAAATTTTGTGTGGGACAGTTTG
Organism: Chromobotia macracanthus; assembly: GCA_036877525.1. Lineage (NCBI taxonomy): Eukaryota > Metazoa > Chordata > Actinopteri > Cypriniformes > Botiidae > Chromobotia > Chromobotia macracanthus. The sequence continues at coordinate 3,092,845 of JAZGTH010000070.1, read as the reverse complement.
TGCTTTATATTTGTGTGTGTGAACCCATATTTAAGTATATTTAAGATTACTCAACATGAAAACTCTGTCAAAATCCAAACATGACAAAAAAAAAAATTAAAGACGCCCATACGACAGATGTGCTCTATTCTTTTTGTAATGTTTGTTTGAGGAACAGACCGAAAATTGCTCAATGAAATTTTTCAGTTTTGGGTAAACTGTCCCTTTAAGAAACCGGCTGTGAGAGGAAGGTTATTTACATCATATATTTCTGTTTATTTTATTGGCTGGCATTTATTTTTCAAAAACACTTTATGGCTGTGTGTATAGTTTGCCGTTGAGGTTAAACGTTGTCACACTTGCGGTTTCTGCTCTAGATCTCTGAGTGGTTCCATGATATTGATTCTCTGATTAGATGCTGTTGATTAGTTACCTGTTTAATTGATCTAGTCGAAGAAACCAAATCCCATGAGAGCTGTTAGGCTACACTAAATTAGGGTGACCAGATAACTAGCATCCACCCCCTCAGCCCAAGAAAGGATGCAATTAAATACATTTGTCATTTAATTACTTATGCATTTAATTATATAAATGAAATGGACATGAAATGTCCTTTCTGGTATTTTATTTCAATTTCATCAACAAACATTTGAGTTCAACAACATATTCAACAACATAAACATTTCAATTTGACATTTACCAATAAACATTTTCTTTATTCAAAAGATATAGACAATGACCTCCTCTCGAGGCCAGATTATCGAGAAGGAAATTCAAGAGGGACTAAACATTTTCTGGAGTAATTATCAGATCACAAACTGAGTAAAAACTTCCACTCAAGCTCTTATCTTTAAATATCAACCCACATAAGTTACATTTAAGTTACATTAAATGACATTTAAATCAATAATAAAACATTTAAAATAAAAAATAAAAATTTCTTCCTCTTTTTTATTCTTTCCATTTAAAAGTCCCATTCAGTGAAAAAAATGAGCAGTTTTGAAAAATGAGCCACTTCTGAAAGTATGCTGAACTTTGGCACAAATGGAGGCAGTCCAGATATTTGTACAGATGATCACTTGGTTCAGATGGAGAATTCTGACTCACAGCTGCTGTATGCAGAACCAATCATAGCCAGAATGTTTGCATGCTTACACATTTACTGCCATGTTACATCTCCATGTTTTGTGCTAATATTTCAGTACTACAAACTCATGGCATGTTGGTTAAACGTTTAAACATAGTTTTCTGTCCAGTTGAAATAAGTTACAGTGTCACACAGACATATCTTCGGAATATTTTGGTTACGTATTTGTGAAAGTCATTTGCATAAACAAATTAAATTGCATCTGAACATACATAGGGACTTTGTGTTGAGTTGTGAACCACTGAGTGCTTTCGAAGCAGAACTTGTGTGCTGAGAACGCTCTGATGTGTTTGATCTTAAACCCGGGCCATAGAAACATGATTGACAGGCAGGTTCCTAGATAACAGGGAACGTTCAGAGCAATGGCTGAAGTTCTGTAAAAGTTCTTTAAAAAAAACAAAAACTGTTCTCTCAGTAATGTTAGCAGAAGGTTTTTAACATTATAGCCTACATCAATGACGTTATTCTTAAGTCATTAGTGAAATGTTTTCAAAACATTACAGAATTAAAATATGTTCGAATAATGTTCTTATACCTCAACAATAACATTAATACAAAGTCTAGGAGATTATTGGAACTTTCATAAAATTTTGAATGTTTAAGTAACTTAATAGAAATGTTAGGGAAACATTCTTACAACCTAAAATTATTAGCTGGGATTGTGTCCTGCAAACTAAAATTTGATTAGCCCTAGCTTAGCCGATATGTCAGTCATCAGTAATTTTTTACATATTTCTTGAAGTATCTGCATTATTTCTATTTATTTGCTGCTTTCAGTTAATCATTTACCTTGTTTTGTTGATGCATGTAAAACATGGGTTAGAATTGTCCTGGGTTTTAATATGCCCGATTGATCAATATATCAGTCTCTGATGTCATTATTTTGGCGCTCCCTGAGTAGTCAATACACCTGTCTCTGATGTCATTACATCTGTCAATACGTTTGTGGTCAATACGTCAATTTGTGTGGTTTAATAGGAGAAAAGGACCAGAAGACTCTTTGTGTTCATGATGAAACAGAGGAACACTTGGTTTGAATTAAGGGATTTTGTTAGTCAGACTCCAGAGATTCAGTGTTTTTGTGGTACAGATTAGGCAATTGCCCAACACACCAAATCCTGGCACAAGCCGAAAGAGCGAGAGAGAGAGAGAGAGAGAGAGAGAGAGAGAGAGAGAGAGGATATCTTATATATGCACTCTCAGAGCACATTATTCTGTATGTTGTTTTTCTACAATAATTAAATTAAACATATAATTTTACATATAAATTAAACATCCTTTGAATGAACATAAGCAGATATTCCCATAGAATACCACAGCAGATCAAAGTGAACAGAGGATTTGGAGAAGGAAGAGAGAAAAAAGATGACTATTCCTTTGGGATTCTCTCCCAGCTAACAGTTTTAGGTTGTAAGAACGTTTCCCTAAGTTTTCATTTCCTAACAACACTTTAAAAATGTTATTTTGTTGCATTAATGTTACTGCCTGGCTATAAGAACATTCAAACATTTTGTTAATTCTGTAATGTTTTTAAAATGTTCCACTTACAACTTAAAATAAATGGTTTTGATGTGTATGATATTTAACGTTAAAAAAGTTCTGCTAACATTACTGCCAGAATGTTGTTTGATAACTTTTAGAGAACTTTGAGAGAACTTTAGAGAACGTTAACCAATGTTCTGAGAATGTTTCCTGTAAGCTGGGCTGTCAGAATGGAAAACAAACTCTTCACAGCAGGACTTTGGTCCTCTGGGCTGAATTATTTACATCTGAGAGCAGCCATAATGAATGCTATAGATTGCAAAGGCAAGGATTTTGAGATTCAGAAAGACTTTAATGCCACATGAATCCTCCAATCAGATGTCAGCTTTAGAAGAAAGCATCTATTCAACAAATACAAGGGCTCAATCCCGCAGTTAAAGGTCAGTGATGGTTGTCAGAAGATCAATATTAGTGATCTGCACTAAATTGACCAGCATTTCCATTCCAAGCCCAAAATCACATTAGGTGAGTATAATTGTAATGTTACTGCAATGTTCTTGTAGTAACCTTAGTAGAATTACTATAAGAATAAGAATGTTATTCTTAAGTTGTTAGTGAAATGTTTTAAAAAGTTTGAAGAATGTTTGAATAACATTCTTTCAACCAAGCAATAATGTTAATTGCCTGTCTGAAAACCTGGATGTTTCTAGTACTTTAAAAATAAAATTTTTAACGTTTTTGCTACTTAATGGAAATGTTACAGAAATGTTCTTACAACCTAAAATTGTTAGCTGGGGTCATGTATATTTTGGTCTAAAAGAAGCTCTCAACAGGAGATACATTAGAGGCTGGTGTGTATTTAAACTCTCAGTCACGTGAAATGGCTGTTTCGGCTAAAATAATTAGTTCGGCCTTACGAACGGAGAGCCAAGGCAGGAAATGATGCCATGCTATTATCGTGCACTGAATGTCACACTAGTCTGTGTGCCAAAGTCGCCATGCTAATTAGCCCCAATCTGAATAAATAAAGACACGCTTAATGGCTGCAGATAATGTCAGCACAGAAATTACAGCTGCTGCATCTGTTGCATGATTTGATGCATGTTTTCAGTGCATCGCATTACCCCAGAGTTATAATCCAGAAGCCACGCAGCTGGTTCTGCCCTCCTTTTGGGCAGACCTGTTTCCTGCTGTTTAAAAAGCAGAAAAGCAGACTTAAATTAGAATTTACCCTATTTTCTTAAAAAGAAATAATGTTTTTATATTGTCTGTTGACAGGGCTTTCAGTATATTTTAGTATTTGTTGCGAGGAGGAACTGACACTTCTGTTAAAGCTGGCACCATAAAATGAAGCTGGTCAAACCTTTAAGAGTAGCACTACTCCAAAACAACTTTTTTTCTGCTGATGTAACGAAGGCCATGTGGGCGGGGAAAAATAAAGTAACTAATAATATCACAGCACAGCATGTTTCATTTTTAATAATCCGATCAAATCATGATGGATTGAAGTCCTGACCTCTGTTATTTCCTGCTGAATGTTTGGTGTTACTCTGATGTATAGCATGCAGACTGTCTTTCAGCCTGCAGAGCAAACACAAAACAATCTGCCATCATTTAATATCTGTCTTCAGTGGGCTTATCTGCGGCCCCGCTCTCTTTATTTCATCCAATGCATTATTTCTTTCCTCCCTATTTGATCACTTAGCATCTGTCTCTGAGTTAATAATGTTTGTGTAGTAGAGCAGTGGACTATCTCTCTATCTCTCTCTGTCTCTCTCTCTCCTCTTATCTTTGTGAATCATGGGCAATTGTTGATTAGCTGTAGGACATTAATGGGAGTTCAAGCAGTGCCTGGGCTGCTGTGAACAATACGGCTTAATAACCACGACAGGGCAAATACAACCCAGCGACAGGTAACATTCTCCGAACGTTGGCTTCTGTTCTGTTAAAGTTCTTTCAAAGTTATGAAAAATGTTCTTTCAGGAATGTTAGTAGAATCATATATTAAAACTTTATTTTTAAGTAGTTAGTGGAACTTTAAAAACATTAAAAAACGTTTAAACAAAGTTCCTATAACCAAGCAATAGTGTTAAAACAATGTCTAAAATACCGGACGTTTTGAACATTCCTAAAACTTTCAAAATAATGGTTTTAACGTAATGGAAACGTTATGGAAACATTGCAACCTAAAATTGTTAGCTGGGTATTGGCCGGGGAACTGTCATGTAGTGGCTCCAGCTCTTTACACGCCAATGTGTCCCATGTTGCATCATGAGAAATTTTCCATTCCCTGGCCAAGAAACACAACAGTGCATGTTGGGAAATATAATCAGTTGTTCTCAGCGATGCCTTTGACCATAAGGGTCAGAGCTTCCTGTCTCTGTCAGGGGAGGAACTGAAGGTCACACTATTGTACACTATTACTTCCTGTTTGTGTGGTCGGTGTATTAGCTTTGGGGAAACAAAAAAACATTTGAGGCAGTTAAATTACAGCTTGATCAAACTCTGAACCTTAGAACTTAGACTCTGTTTATCCTCTGTTTTCATTTAATTAAGTTAATTAAAGTTAAATTATTAACTCAATTAATTATTAGCTTAAATTATGACAGTAACATTGAGTTGTATAAATGCACACGGTGTAGGTCAGTATTTCACTAATGCACACATTTTTATTGTGGTTAGGGTTAGGGTTACCTTCAAACATTCTTCTGCCCAGCTAACAATTTTAGGGTGTAAAAACATTAAAATTGTTACTTTAAAAAGTCTAGGAACATTCAAAATGTCCAGTTTTTTAGACATTGTATTAACATTATTGCTTTGTTATAAGAACGTTGAATGTTGTTTTGATAACTTTGAAAGAAGTTTAGAAGAACATAAGCCAACGTAAATGAAAATGTTTTAATCTGTAACTTTTAAAATGTTCCACTAACTACTTAAGAGTAGTTTTTGATATATAATATATAATGTTAAAACATTTGTTAAAACAAAAAACATTCTACTAACGATACTAATGTTATTCAAACATTTTGTTAATTCTGTAAATGTTTTTAAAACACTCCACTAACTACTTAAAAATAACATTTTGGTATATAATATATAACGGTAAAAACCATTTTACTAATGTTACTGCTGTTTTTTGATAACTTTGAGCGAACTTTTAGAGAACTTTAGACAACATTCCGAGAACGTTCCCTGTTAGCTGAGTGTGACCCCATCTGTCTGGACTCTCACACATAGGCTACAGTAACACAAAGTATATTATATTAATAAAGCATATAGCACACGTTTAAATGTTAAAGTTTGGAAATGTACAGTAAGATTCTTTTGCTTCAGAAATCTCATCCTGCCAAGCACGTGTCAGAAAATGTTTTGTGAATCCAGTTATTTGTAAATGCAGAATGTATGAAACATACTCATGCTTGACTGATTTCATAACTTAGCTTGTGGTGACTCTTTTGGACTATTTGTTTTGGATGACTAGAACTCATTTTAAATGTGGCTTCAGTCTCCTAATGCTTTTTGGGCCACTGCATAAAGGTTTGTTTTAAAAGACGGTATGACGCACTGTAGATTAATTTGAGTCCATTTTTATGTTTGACATGTTTGATTAAGTCCTGCGGTGCTGATAAGCTGTGTTCATATTTCATATTTAGTTCCTCAATGACTCAGTTACTAACAGTCTAATTTTATGCTCCACTCTTATGGCCTGTTATGGGACTGAATTCTTAGCTTGCTTTGAATTGTATCTTGTCTGTACACTGATGGATTTGACTGATGGACTTGTCTGGACTGAATGGAAAAAGTTTATTTGCATACCATAACCACTCATTTAAATGTCATCTTAGTCCATGTGCTGTAATGGTTTTATTTTGATATCCTGTACACACACATTACAAAATGGTCCTGCAACCAAATAATCTTAACAACATAAATACAGATATATTTATCAGAATGTGACATTGTGTATGTTGTATGTTCTTTACAATCCTCAAACATGGGACTGGAGAATTTGAATGTTTTTTCTCAGAACCTTGTTTTTGTGACATGGAAAATTTCTCGATCCAGAACTGAAATATGAGGAACTAAATAACAATACCTTTTTCATTTCAGCTGTTTTTGTGACGGGTGTAATTTTACAGGGAAACAGGTCTATCTTATATATGAACAGTGACCCAGTAACTTGCTGTTGATATAAACGCACACAAACATAAAATTGGAAAGTTAATTTTGGACCCTGGTCACACAGAATACAAAGGTTTGATTCTGTCAAGGGCACATGAAGGTCATTCCATCCCATAATCCTTTTCTGCCAGAGCTGAATATTAATGATTTAGTTCATCATCAGGAGATGAGGGTCATCAACTCTCTCCTGTAATACTCTCATTTCTTCTTACATGCGTCTCATACACTATCTCTCTAAATGCTGGAGGTGACCTTCACACATCTTTCTCTCGTGTCACATGGTCATGGACAGACAGGTGTCTGTCTTCACATGTTGAAAAGTGAGAAATGCTTCTCAACTTCCTGTTATTCTACCAACTCCCCCCAGAATAAAATATTACTTGTGTATGTTTTATGTAACACCTAATTAAGTAGTACGTTGGGTTGTAAATCAAGATTATAATGCTCAAGAATATGTTCTTTGTGTGTTTGTGTGCAAACTTTACTGAAAGTCATGGCTGTGTACAGCAATTATTAAAGTATATATAATAGCTATGTTTTAATTTATGTGGAATGTTTTTATTTTTGTCTAGAGGGAAAAGTTGAAGTGACTAAAGAGGGACTAAAGCTGTGCACTATGGGACCAGGGAAGGTGTTTGGAGAACTCGCCATTCTTTATAACTGCACCAGGACGGCCACAGTAAGAAGTGAGTGTGCACACACACAAACACACACACACACACACAACACACAACACACACACACACACACACATATTGGCTAGGATGTTTCTTATTCTGGTGACTCAAACAAATACCTAATGACACATTTAGGGGCATGTTGTTCATTTCATACTGTGATATTAAACACAAATTAGTTTCATTCCAGAGTTCATCCCAGGACACATTTGTTTTCCTCCTGCTGTGGGATTTGCTCCAGGGGCAAATCATTCTCAGTATGACTCAAGACAAAAGTGACACCCTAGAAATGACTCCATCTGTGATAGTGATCTGTGCTCTCATCAGTAGAGAGGGGCCAGGCTGAGAGATGTATGAGGGACGGAGACATATCAAATGTGTGGAAAAATCTTTGTCTCATAGAACACGCTGTTTTTTCTCAGATAACGTTTGTTGCTGTTTATTTGTGTCTGCGGGTAAAATAATTTAAAGTATTTGCCAAGACAAAGATTACTATTATTACAGCTAATTCTCAGTTTTAGGCATTTGAACAAACCCTGAGTGTTAAACATCGACATGCAACTCATCCCCTGTGTTTGTGCTCTGAAAATGAACAATCTCAAAGCATGCAGCTTTCTGAAGTGAGGTGTGCTATTATGTTCTGAGTGGTCAGACTTACAGAGACCTTTTGTTTGGTGGATGATAAATACCAGGAGATTCCCTGCTAACCACTGAAAGTTGCTGGGTTGTTTCTGTAATGTTTCAATTAAGTTACAACAACATTTAAAAGGTTGTTTCGAAAGTTCTAGAAGCGTTTTTTTAGATGTTGTGTTAACGTTATTGTTTGGCTATTTAAACGTTTCCTAATCTGTTATGTTTTTCCACTAAAATGTTATGTCATTCCACTAACTACTTAAGAATAATGTTTTGATATATGATATATAACAGTTAAGAAACGTTCTACTAACATTACTGCAAAAACTTTTCGATAACTTTTAAAGAACTTTTAGAGGACTTTATCCAGTGTTCTGAGAACGTTAGTTGGATACGTATGGACAAGAATTATGTAGAGCCTTGGGATGGTGAACAAGATTTCACAAGTACATTTCTATCAACCAATCAGATTGAAGGATTAGATTTAGGGTTAGTGTTAGGTTTAAGACTGGGTTAGTGGCTTGTATATTTGTATCAACATAGAGGCCAGTTATGGTTAGGGTTGTTGTTTTGAAAAGAATGTTCTTTCAGGACCATCAAAAGATGCAGGGACTCATCTTACTTGGCAAACCACAGAAATGAACAAATCTAACTAGAATAAACTTTTTGTAGGTGCTTTAGAACCTGGTTCTCATTTTATATTCACCAGCCAGTTAACACAGCTGTAATGAATGTCCAGTTGTTTCCTTTTAATCAGATCATCTCGTATGCGCAGGCCTGTGTGTTGTTGTTTCTAAACCATGTTCAAGTCGTTCCCTCATTTCTTATTCCATACTTCATTATACTCTTTTTGTCCCCTGTGTCCTTTGGAGATCTTCTTCTCTCTGCTTGGCTCTGTATCTGCAACCCCCTTTCGTCTGCTCTCTCTCCTCTGTCTGTGTTTATAGGTCCCGTGTTTCTGTACAGTCTCTGATCCTCTGGATAGGATCTGGGACAGGAAGTGAGCTGGGCTGGGATTAGAAGACATGCATGTGTCTGATCTCCACATAACACCAAAATCAAATACATAACATGACCTACGACCCGTGTGCGTGACTGATATCACAGCAGAACAACCTCTAAGCTCACTCAAGAACTGAGCTTTTATTTTCACTTTCATTCAGTTGACTTGTAAGGTAATATTGTGTAATTAATGCAACTTAATTAATCTCTGGGTTATTCATCATTATGACACAAGGTTCTTTATCAACAACCTTTAATTAAATTCGTAAGTTGTTGATAATAATTACTGATGCTTACTAAGGCAGCGTCACTGCTTCTACCCAGCTAACAATTTTAGGTTGTAAGAGCGTTTCCTAAATATTTCCATTAAGTAGCAAAAATGTTAAAATTGTTATTTTGAATATTCTAGCAGTGTTCAAAATGTCCATTTTTTTAGCTGTTGTATTAACCTTATTGCTTGATTATAAGAACGTTATTTTGTAACATTTTTGTAATGATTTTTAATCCTTCCAGTAACAACTTAACAATAACGTTTATATATATATATATATATATATATATATATATATATATATATATATATATATATTAAAACATTCTGAGAACTTTTCCTTTCCTTTTCCTTAGCTGGGTATTGGTTAAACTTTGGGTTTGAACCCTTAAGAACGAAACTTTGACGACTAAATGTGTTCTGCCTCTTTTATGCTTTGGAAGTAAATGAAACGTCAGATCCCGAGGCATCTGTATAGCATCACCAGAAAATTAACTGAAGTGTTTGCATAGCTGCCTCTGTGGTTACTCCTATCTCTCTCTCTTTCTCTCTCTTTATCTCTCACTCTCTCTCTTTCAGAGCTTTTGTTATAGTTAGTTTCCATTAGGTTTGCATGTAAATGAGTTTTCGGGAGAAGCTGTGGCTTATATTAATATTTGGATGCCCCGGGGAAATGGCACAAATATGTCAGTGCTTAAAGTGATATTGACCCGGAGTGATCTCACACACCCCTGCTGCTATCTCTGTCCTCTCCCAGCTATAAACAACAGAGCAGAGACTTCACACTGAGAGCAGCCCCTGTCTTTCCTCTTCTGAGGGGACCATAAAGACTCTGTTGTAATGATGTAACCCCACTGGATGCTGTACACATATTATACAGAAACACTGAGACATTCTAAGCAGGTTTATTATAAGCCTGCAGGAAAACAAACATTATAAAAGTAAAAGTTTAATACAGCACCCCTGTGAATTGAATTTGAGTCAATTCTGCAGATATTCATAAGTCATTGTAAGTATCTGGATGTTTAAAGGGTTATTATGTTCTTATTTGCTAAACATGATAAACAGTTTGTTATTAGTGCACATTATGGCAAGTGTTTGTCTGAAGTCCTGAGGGTATAAGCACCTTCTGATACTGTTAAAACACTTTTTTCTGGTGTGTGTGTTCATGATGTTATGGGAACCAAATGCCCAAAGTAATGCAGTAAATCTTGATCTTGTGGGGACATTTTTTAGGTCCCTGGAAATCTAAAATAGCAGAAAGTTTCCTGGTGATGGTTACGTTTAGGGGTAGGGTTAAGATAAAATATACAGCCTGTACAGTATAAAAACCATTACATCTATGGAATATCCCCGAAAAACATGAAACCCAATGTGTTTGTGCATGTGTGTGAAACCCAAGCATGTCTGTGTGTGTGTTTCTTTGTGTGTGTGTGTCTTTGTGTGTGTGTGTGTGTGTGTGTAGAGAGAGAGAGAGAGAGAGAGACCAGTGATTGTAATGGCTCGGGTTGGTTGTCATCATTTAGAGTGACTGCAGGAGATCTTTTGGAATCAAGGAACATTTTAGTGGGAACAAGGGGATGGAGAGTAGAGGCAGAAGAATGAAAAATAACCGAAAAAGACAAAGAGAGAGAAAGACAGAGCATTGGTAAAAGAGAAGATCTGAACGATGACCCATTTATGAGACAGTATACAAACAAATGCTGCTGTTATATTTCAATGTTTTGTCATGATAATACACTTTTGTTTTGCTGCCAATATTAAAGTAAATAACATTGTGAAAATCATGATTTAATCCACTTCTATTTGGCCATTAAGATTAAGACATCATGTTGGTTTTGCGATTTCTTTTTGTTGTTGTGGCATAAGTTGAATGAAAGCATTTAGATATGTTTTATTAGCATTTCTAATACAAAGTTTTGTTTTAAAGTAAAACCAAAAATCCACCTCAAATTTCAGTCAATACATTAATATTAACAGCACATGAGATGCACAAAGAGAGTAAAGACAAAATAAACATTTTTACACGTTTGTGTAGTCAGTTTCAAATGAAGTTTATGATAGCTCCAGCATGCTGTTAGAAACATGCCATAGTATGTTCTCACGTATACGGACACAAATTGTTCCTGTTTGGACATTTTTAAACAGTTAAAAGCAGTGTAAAAGAAAGGTTGTGGTGTGCATTGTTTTACGTTTTAGTCCTGATGTATTATGGCGAGTTTTAAATTCTTTATCCAGCATTACTTTGCCAGTCAGACAGCTTGACATTCCAACTCAATTTACCAGCCAAGATCTGGAGTTTGTTTACTTCCATTCAAGAATGTCTCATAAGGCAAGAGGAGAAAACAGAAAAAGTTTGAGGCATAAATAGGACCTTACTGTCAATGCTGCAGATATCTGAGACTGTTGCCCCGCAGCGGTCTGATGAAGACCTCCGTAAAACAGCTGGAGTTTTGCTTCTGATTTCTGCTTTTCTCTGTGTGACTCTGAAAAACACCCATTAGGGGATCGGTTTGAATTTCATTTCACATTGAACATTCGGTCAAGTCAACTTCAGCCGAGCCCATCAGTCAGAAACAAAAATGAGATTTTCTCTGAGGCATTTTCTGCATAAGGCCAAATCCAGCTGAGAAGTAAACACTGACTCTGGAGGTGTTTTGGCCACTGATGAAACTTTCAGCCATCAAACCACCATCCCCGTACCGCTGCCATAATGATGCACTGACCGTATGCTGTACACAGAGCTTACTAAAACTGAGAGTCTAAGTCTTGATACAAACAAGCACAATGGGTTATTCTGCTTCTTTTATTTCCCATTTCATGAAGGCTGAAACTCTTGAGTATATGAGAGTACAACCGTATTCAAGATTTTCAATATCAGTTTTTTTTAGACTCGTTTGCCCTGTTCTGAGAGCCTTTTGATCCTGGTTAAATTTCATTGGAGAGTAATATTATTTGGAGAGGTTAATAGTGGAAATGCTCACAAGCTTATCTACATGTAATATTGAGTATGGTAGTTTGTAAACTGCATAAGGCACAGATGGCCATTAATGCTTAACAGCTGCCTCTCTCTCTCGCTCTCTAATAGAATGACCCTCATATCTTGTTTTGGATCTTTTTCTTATTCCTGTGTTTGTTGACTCCACTTCCCTGGCAGGCCAGGACTGCATCGATTTGTTTTCCTCCTTGCCATTGAAATGAACAGAAATTGTCCTTGAGAAAATGTTGTGAAGTTTGAAGTGATTGGAGCGTTTCTGTGGAGAAAGAGCAGAAATGGAAATGTCTCTGTTTCCTGGATACTGCTGTTTATAGGGGCTTTGCTGGGGTTGTGTTACGTGAATATCTTGTGTTCATATTTGGTCTCATTCCCTGAGGTTGTCTGTCATCTGTCTGGAAGGATTCATGAATTCAGGTTGAGGATATCCTGCTAAAAATCTCCACCTCCTGACTGAACTGAGGTTAAAGCAACCCAGCTAACAGGGAACATTCTCAGAACATTAATGAACGTTAGGGAAACATTCCTTTACAACATTACAACCTAAAATTGTTAGCTGGGAAATCTTTCATACACAGGGTGGGAATATTAGTGTACCTCCCCATTTTTGTTTTTATTCAGTAAGTCACAATATGATTGCGAAATGATTTTCAATGCATGTCAGTTTTCAGCAACATTGTGTAGGGCTGCAAAACGTTTGACAGGTGTTTGTAATGGAGTCCTCTAGAATGTTCTGGAATCTAATCGGAAGTGATGACGTCATCATGGCCTGTCTGCTGAATGTCTGGCTGTCTCATCTCTTCTTTTTCCGTGGATCGTTTGTCATAAATCTTTCTTCTGCTGCTTTGCAAGCACTGGTATTTACTCCATGAAGTTCACATCAATTTAAAATACATTACATTGTGTTTACATTGTGTTTGTACACGCCTGATTGCACAGTTTTGTTGTTTTGAATTGTCTCGTTTTCACTTGAACAACAAAAGAAAGGGGTCTGTGGGTGTGACAAAACCGTCAGTAAACCAGAACAGAGTGAATCTGTTTTTGGGGGGAAGATGAATCTGTCACTATAGGATTGGAAGAGAACAGGTCGTGTCAGGGCAGGTTCTGTAGCGATACATTTGCTTTCCCTCATGAATAATATTATCTCATGTGCTGACAGAGAGCATGCTGGGACGTGTGTTGTCTCTGACCACAGCTTCTACATCTCGATGTTAATTGAGAACATCTTTTTATAAGCTGTTGGAATGGATCTCTGGGTGCAAACGCTCTGCAGGGAAACAGCACTGATGTAAATGTTTCTCTATCACACATCGAGCTGTGTGATATGGCTAAAATTTGTTTTTCAATTGTACCTTTATATATTTTGTTATTTTCTCTGAAATACATTAAAGAGGCAGATTTATGTCCTCACAATCATATATTCCATACATCGCCCAGCTGTAATCACACATTTGTATATTTCTGTGTGAATAATGACATACTATCCCTGATTAGAAATGAAATCTGTGTCCAGGTGCTGTGATAGCCAGAAATTTCCTCGAGCATGATATGCATAAATCAGCGGATGGAAACTGATTCGTTTTATTTTTTTTTTTGTGAAATGGACATTTGAGATAGCTTAAAGGAGGGAGTTAGATTCGGGTAAATATGAAGTAAATGTGAAAAACAGCACAAGTGATGTTTGTGTTTGTGAACATATGTCATATTAGGTGGGTGTTGTTAAGTTGATGTGCTCGTGTAATGAATTCTGATCTGCCAGGGGCTTGAATGTCATCATGGGTCCAACAGCAGCTGATTTTTCTGAGTTCACTGTTTAATACACAGCAGAGAGTGGGTGTTTCAAAGACTAAACAGTCTCCTGTCTGCACACTGGCTGTTTTGCACTAAATCATAGCTCAATCTACCAGGGCTATGTGTTTATCTGTTGTGTGGCTCATCTGTGTCTTTTCGGTCTTTGCTCTCTCGCTCTCTCTCTCTCACACTCTCTTTCCCTGCAGGCAGAAAAAATACAAGCGTCAGAAGCAAATCTGATGTATTTAGCTCACACCTGATAAAGTCAGTCAGGCACAAAACCGAGCTGGGTGTAAGCAACTCCCCAGTAATAGATGAATTGAGTAGATAAAAATTCTGTATACCCTTCTGGTCAACCTCTTTTCAATGGAATAACATTTACAGGTTAAATTGGATCAACTCTGTAAATGGGGTTTGAGAGGAAAACATTCATTTTGTAGCTTCTGTACAGACACCAGTGACATTTTCTTCAGCAAATGTAAAAAATTAGGTTTGCCACTGTGATTCTCTGGATGTCTAGTCAAAATGTGTGGATCTGAGCAGTCAGAACCTCAGCTTAAGAATTATATCACTAACAAAACAGATTATGACAGTTTCTTGATTTATTATTGATAGAAAATATCTCTCGGTCATCAAGCTTTTCAAATTCTCAGCAGCTGTCATTAGTGTTGTTGGTGAATGATGTCGTGTAGCTGTGAAATTTCTGAGTTAATAGCAGGTTTGTCTGAGAGAACTCGCTATGTGAACGGAGAATGAAAGGGTGGGCAGCCAGACAGAGTGAAAATGGTTGTTGTTTGTTATTGTAGGTTTTTACAAACCTAAAATTACTTGAAACATGCGGCTCAAATAAACAGCTGTTAATCAGTCTGGATGTTTTTTGGAGGTTTAATTGACGTCATTAGACTACAAACATGTACAAATTTGCATTTAGCAGATGCTTTTATCCAAAATGATTTACAACAATGAGGAGAACAACCAAATGATTCATCTTAAGGAAGCAATAATACTACATGTATAAAACTGTTGCTTTAATAATAATTTGACCATGTCGTGTACATCAGCGATCTTTCCTCTTTCTGTTTGTATATGTAAGAAGATACGTTTTTGCTTTTGAAAGTTTTGTGGAGCCAGGTTAATAGACCTGTATCTCATGGAACATCAGGTGAAAACATAATAAACTGTTTTTGAGATGATTAAAGCTATTGTGGAACTAACAACTTCTCAAATCCAGACAGACCACCTGGCTTCCCTGTTGAAAAGACCACCATGAATTTAATGCTGGTTAGTGCTGGTCTAATAATGATCTCATTGGTTACTACTAAGACCAAGTGGGTCAGTGACAAACTTCAAGCTGTTGGTTTTTCTCAGAGCCTTCAAAGAAAGCCAGTACGCTTTTAAAAAATGATGCTTCATGATGCCATAGAAGAACAATTGTGGCTGTCTGGGTGAAACAATTGAACCTTTAACATCTGTAGAACCTTTGTAGAGGTTATTTGTAATGAAAAAATGTTTTTTAGACTATAAAAAGGTAAGAAAGAAATGGTTCTTTTAAGAACCTTTGACTGGTTCTTCTGTGGCATCATTGTGAATCTTTTAAGAACCGAGTCTAGGCCCATTAACTCAGCACAGAGAGTTGCTAAAGAGATGTTTAAAAAATGAAAAAAATTCCTTCATATACTCACCCTCATGTCTTTCCAAACCTGTATGACTTTTTTGCTTCTGAAGAACACAAAAGATATTTTGAGAAATGTGTCAGTAGTTTTTGTCCATACAATGGAGGTCAATGGATGCCACTGTTGTTTGGTTACCAACATATCCCTCATCAACTTATAGCTCATCAACTATCCCTTTAATGTTAACCTACTTAATTTGTAGTTCATATACTTCCCAAGTGTGTGTGTGTGTGTGTTGGCATGATAAATAATGAATGTTATCACACTTCAATTAATAAATAAGTGCAGCATAGTTCTGCTTTGAAAGGCTGTTTATTTCCTTTTGTTATTGGACTCTATGAAAAGCTTTGAGCCCATCACAAATTCAAATGAATCCTGCAGTCTGAGGTGAGTCAGTGGCTGTATTCATATGCAAGCGCTTCTCTATCAGTTCATCTCAACACACGTCTTTTTACTTACGCTTCAATTGTTCTTCCTCAGCGATGGAACTTTTAGCCCGTGCTGTTTTTCACATCACTTTATTCGTATGTATGCAAATTCAAGTACTGTATCATTTTTTGTATGGTATCAAGACAAGTTTTCTAAAAGTTATTTTCACATACATCAGTGTCACCTTGTGTTTGTAGACAAAAAAATGGCTTGTCAACGGGTTCAAAATGTGACTGATAGTGTCGTCGCTCAATACGTTCCTGGAAATCCCTGTTACATTTGATGTTTTCTTTACATAAGTAAATGAATGTTAGTGTAATAACTGCTGTTTATCACTGGTTTTGATCTGGTTATATAATATAATGTTAGTTTGAGTTTGATGTCATCTGAATGAAGGTCCTGTCAGATACATGCTGCAGTAATGACCAAGATTATACAACCTGATTATATATCTGATTATAATAATTAAAATGTTGCCCTGAGGAGCAAATTTATGTAAGATAATAAGACTTTATGTAAGATAAGACGACGTTTGCAGAGAATAGATCTAAAAAGTTTATTTTTCTTATCCCATTGGCTTTCACTGAAATTAGTTTTTTATGTTTTTCTCTCAAAGTCATCATATCGTATGCAAAACTGTTTCTCAAGTAAATCTGTCTTTTTAAACATCTTTATAAGGATGTTTAGACATTGTTACGGTGACATCAGACAGAAACACTGCAGGGCAGGGAAGTGATGCTGTCTTTGTCTGATGTGTTTCTCAGCTGTGACCAGTGTGAAGTTATGGGCCATCGACAGACAATGTTTTCAGACCATCATGATGAGAACTGGGCTCATCAAACACGCCGAGTACATGGAGCTACTGAAGAGGTGAGTTTCTGTCTCTGAAGCTCCTCCCCTTCCTCCTCCAGCTCTTCTTTACTTCCTGCCTTTATTTCTTACTTTCTTTCTTACCATCTGATAATTTCATTTGCATAATGGCGCCTAGAGGAGAGATCATGGGCACATTTTACATATTAAAGACGGTATTGTCGGGCTCCTGAGCCAAAGTGCATGAAAGAAATCTTCATCAAAGACTTTAAAGACGCTGAGACAGAACAGAAGAGTATCTTGGAAGCTTCAATAATTCATTGGAACAAAGAGTCTCAAAAGCTTCTGGAGTCTTCTGCTTCCTCTCTTTTCAGCTTGATGTATAAAAATTAGGAAAATGAATAGTAATGAAATCATTTTTAATGATTCATCTAATGTGGTTTCATTTCATGTTAATATTACCATATTCCTGCTGCTATATTTGTTTTTTTGAATACCTAAGCAAGACTTCATTTTTTCATTGACACTTCACCAGCTGTTAACACTGAAGCCGAGTGCATGTGAAAGTGTTACATGCTGAGTCAAGCTTGTGTGTTCTGCCGAGTCATTTTGCTTGGCCTCAGGTTTAACCCAAAGGAAATCTTTCTGTGATGTAACACTGTGTGTGGGTCCGTTTGTGTGCTATATGTATCCCCATGATTTAATATAATTATCCTGATACTGAACTAGTATTTGATAGCTATACGTATGTTTGGCAGAGAATTCATTAGTTTAAAATAAAGCATTTGTTTTATTTGCCTGTCCCCATTTGTTCTGAAGTGCTTTATGTATTATCTGATGCAGAATCTGTCTTCACTTTATGTGGTACGTTGTTACTTTTGATATTTCTCAAAAATATAATATAAATATATGCATAAACACACAATAAATGACAATTGGTACTTTGAAAGGGTAACAGTTAAAACTGCAATCCGTAACTTTTGTCTCTCTATCACATCTCTGTTTGAAATAAAATTTCATGTTACTGTACATATTTTACATACAATTAAGTCAAATGAAGCAAAACTGAAATCGGACCTGACAGCTCAAGATATAAATCATTACTTTAGACTAACAATCACTAATCAGGGTAAAGATTGTTTTGAACACTGATCTATTATGTACTTCCTTAGTAACAGATTTGCATTCATTTTAATGTTATGGATTGCAGCTTTAAAACATCAGCTATTAAAAACACATCTCTCTGTGATGCTCTCCCAGTCTCTGGGACATTGGGCTTGAGGTAGAAGAATCTGATTTCCCCAAAGTGTAACAGGAACCTTTTTAACTGAAAGACACAAATCAGTTTGATCGTGTGTTTCCAGCGTACCTTTGTGTCGCTCTGCTGCAGTTCTTACACTAAACTGTAACAGGAGCCTTTAATGGACTTGTGAATATTTTATGGCATGTGAAATATTTATGCAAGAGCAGTTATTGATATATGAGCATCTCATGACACACGAGACTGAATGGGGAAGCAGCTCAGTCTGGCAACTGTGTGTGTGTACATTTACTAATGTAACAGACAAACATGTACAAATCTCGTCAGGGACAGTTTAGTCTCTCAGGACAGCCGTTCAGAAGCCCTCTCCTGCCGTCTGCTGATAAACATGATTAATTTAGTATTTTATAAATGACATCTTACTCAGTAATCTCAGTAATGCCTTTACTTTGTGGATAATCAGCTCTGCACGCGCAAATTAGCCAGACACAAACCTTCTCCTCCATTATATAACTGACATACAAGCGGATATGTTTCGAGGCTTTGTTTGATGGTGATGAAGTGATGTTATCGTAGTTTCTGCGGCTCTGGGTTTATTCAGAAATGTGATGATGACCAGCTGCGTCCACTGAATCTGGGGTGCGAGAGGAAACTGGCCAGCCGCTCTGCAAATCAGTCAGCACAGTTCTGAACATGTCTAACTGATGTTCTTTTGAGAGAATTAAAACAATGCAGGTTCAAATCTGGCCTGCAACACGCCCTGATCACATTTTCACGTCCTCTCTGCTGTCGCAGTCTAATAAAGAGGCTGAAACCCAGATAAAACAAGCGCAATAATGCACCGTCTTTCAATAAGTACCCTTGTCATCATACACTTACATGTACAGGTGAGATTTTCATTTGATAATAATGAGAGGTGTGTTTTACTTGCAGTGTTCCGACATTCCGGGGTCTTCCAGAGGAAATACTGAGTAAGCTGGCTGATGTCCTTGAGGAGGTAAGAGATTTTCCTGATCTTGTGCAAACACAGACGTTATTAAACCAAAGCCTGTGTCTCTCTGCACTGATCTCTGAAGGATCAAACTCTTCAAACACATTCTAGCTTCTATTGATTATTGTTTATTTACCCTGTGTGTGTGTGTGGGTGTATGTTTGTTATTTATGCAATCTTGTTTTAAAGAAACAATATTATCCCAGATTGGTTAAAGATTAGACATTCTGATAAAACTTGATTTACAAAATACTAACTAAGCGTTGAAGCTAACAAAACATAATACCTTCCATTATTCTACAGGCTGTGCTATGAGCACATGGGTACTGTGTTCTTATTAGTATTGGCTGGCTATTCGTCTGGTTATGTTGAGGAAGTCACTTTTGATACTGTTCTTCCTGTCTTTGTGATTAAAGCATGTGGTTTAGGTAGTATTTGTAGTGGAGTGGATGTGTATGTGTCATGGAGATGTGTCACTCACTCAGTGATTTGGAGAACCACTGGTTCTCAGAGAAAAGACACCTGAAGTTCACTTGTACTTTGCATAAGCTTTAAATGAGCCAAATCGATATTTGAATCTAAGAGGAGCATGAGAAGATGAGCTGTAGACATTGTGGCTATCAGTCAGTTTGTCATTCACAGACATAATGATCCACATCACCTTACCTCACCTTGTCAGGACTAAACATTTATCACTGTGGATTGAGCCAAAGAAACAGTTCAGAGAAAGAAACAGTGAAAGTTCCTGTTTTTTCATTCTTTGTTGGTTTTGCCATCAACAACAACACAACAGACCAGAGCATAGACAACATAACACAGTGCAATATGGCATAGTATAGTACAAGACAGCATAGTACAGTACAACACAGCACAGCACAGACACAACATAACGCAGCACAACACAGAACAGACACAACATAACAACACAACACAATATAGTACAGTACAACATAACAGTGCAATCCAGCACAGACACAATATAACAGTGCAGCACAGCACAGCACAGCACAGACACAACGTGTAACAGAGCAACACAGCACAGACACAACATAAAATCACAACACAGCATAGTACAGTACAACATAACAGTGCAACACAGCACAAACACAATATAACAGTGCAGCACAGCACAGACACAACATGTAACAGAGCAACACAGCACAGACACAACATAAATCATCACAGACCAAGAAATATTCACTGACGATGAACAAATCAACTGTGAGTCATTCTCTCTCTCTCTCTCTCTCTCTCTCTCTCTCTCTCTCTCTGTCTTCTCTCTCTCAGTGCTCAGAGTTCCAATGATACCATGAATAATTTTGTGATGTGATTTGCAAAACAAATGTTATGAATTTGTGGAGTGGAGGGAGGCTCTTCAGCTAATAATTGACCTCAAATGAGATGCTGAAATTTCCATCAGAATTTTTTTGAGCTTTATGCTTTTTTTGTGATTGTGCTGGAGTGATCTGCGAAAAAGAAAATAAAATTCTTGACTTGTATTTGAAGCAACTTTAATTCCACATTCACCGTAGCTGGATGCCATTAAAAATCCAGACATATCAGACATAACACACTGAATATTTACACTGGCTCGAGAGCCTTCCATTTCACTTCACCCCATTTATCTTCAAACAGTTTAGCTACAGTGGCACCACAAAGTGTTTGGCCACTCAAGACACACTTAAAAATGTATGAATGCCATTGCATTAGATAAGAGAATTAAACCAAGTGGCATTTATTTTGAGAAATCGACACACCACAAGCACACTTTTAAAGTATAACTTTAGATGAACAATACACTTGTAGGCATATACTGTACATACTGTATATATACTCTTTAAAATGAGGGAATAAATCCTTTGGATACTTGTCAATAGTTTTAATTTCCATATAAATTAATTATATCGTACATTTTTGTGTAAGTTAATACTGTACATCAAAGCGAAGAACAGTGAAGGTAATAAATGCTCTTGCATTGTTTTTTACAGATGCCACTTGGTTTATGTAATTCTGTGACATTCATGCATTCGGTGACATGTCTTGGTACACTTGGGGCTGCTGTAAATCTAATTCAAGATGTAAAGGAAAAACTTTTATCTAGAACGACTTACAAGGAAGAACAAATTTAAAAGAATCCGTCACTTGGCCGTTTAACCTCTGCTCTTTTTCCTACCATAAACGGATGAGACATGGCCAGAATCTCTGTTTCTCCTCTCCCAGACCTCTCACTGCAGGAGGTGTGTGTGTATTTCCTGTCGGAGGGCAGATCGGAGGTGATGCTGGAACAGAGTGTTTGCTTGTGTCAGAGTGGGCGGGGGTCAGTGTTCTTGCTGCTGGTGATATCTGATTTCAGACTGACAGGTCTGGAGGTCAAGGTCTTGGATAACACACGGGGGTCAGGGGGATGGTGGATGTCAGCTGGGGGGGGCTGTCTTTCTACCGAGCTGGGTCTTGTTTCTGCACATCTCCATGTTCATCTTGGCCCAGCGGCTTTTGTTTTCACAGGCCGCAGTTATTTTCATTTCAGTTCATTTTGTATTTGACAATAAATAACGTTTCTACAATACAGATATGCCACATATACATAATGTATATAATGTATATATATATATATATATATATATATATATATATATATATATATATATATAAATATATATATATATACATTATATACATAATGTATATTCGATTCCAGCGGCATCAGGTAGCAACTGAAGTGCCCTTGAGCAAGCCAACCCCTGATTGCTGTGTGTGTGTGTGTTCACGACTTGCAGTGTGTGTTCACTCCTCACCGGTGATGGGTTAAATGCTTACCCCATATCACAACGGTTTAGCTTAATTTGACTTTAATATATGTAAAGAAAAGTATGTAAAGTAATGTATTGCAGCTTTAATTAAAACAACTGCTGTTTTGCGGGCAGCAGTGAAGACAATGCAAAAGTTTTTGTTTTGTTTAGCAGAACCCTTTCTCTTTTTACTCATTACATTCAGTTCAGACTTCAAGCACACACCTCACAAAGTATCTTTATCTTTCTTTTTGCCGTGACACCGTAGATTCAGCCGGGTTCACAAGCACTAATGTGTGCGGTCTCCTGGGTTTTCCAGTATATCTCCATCCCTCTCTCTATCTCTCTTTTTAACAGACCCACTATGAAGACGGTGACTATATCATTAGGCAGGGGGCACGAGGAGACACATTCTTCATTATCAGTAAAGGGAAAGTAAGTCCATTTCAGATAATGACATGAAAATGACCCCTGTTAATCTCTTGCTCTGTCTCACCTCTGTCCCTGCCGTCTGCGTTCAGGTGACGATAACTCGCGAGGACAGTGGCAGTCAGGAGCCCGTCTACCTGCGGACTCTGGGGAAGGGTGACTCGTTCGGGGAAAAAGCCCTGCAGGGGTGAGATTGCTACTGTTATCTTCCCTTACCTGCCTGCTGCCAACCTATAAACCAGATGAAATCGATCTGAATTCACACAACACCAAAAAACACATCTAGGAAGGTCTCTTAGTTTTTAAAGATTGTGCTGCCATCTTGTGGCTGGTGGAATGAGGTGCTCCTTGAATCAGAAAAACGCTTGGAATATAAACTGTTTACAGTGGCTGCACTTTTAAAGTGAACAATGACATCACATTCATCTTTAAAAGCATCACTCGCTCATACTTGAACTGCTTTCCTTCTTTTTCGGGGTCAAACATTTGATCAGGAATAAGAGGGAGCATGTATGACCAAAAGGGATAAAAATGGTACATTAGCATAATACCTCTTTGTTTGTAGAATGCAGCAAATTAAATTCTTCACAAATAAAAGCAACTTGATCTCATTTGATTATTTTCATAAATGTCACATTTTTGTTACAAACAAAAAGATTCAAAACAGTTGAACGAACATTATGAAACAGATCATTCTGATTGTAAACAAAGTCGTGACTTTTTCCTGGAAGCTTTCAAGGGCTCTGCTCTAGATTTCACTTACTCTTATTTTTGCAGCCCCAGAACTGCTTCGTGATTTTACATATAGTCTTTAAGAGTGATACAGAAAAACAGATATGGTTTTATTACTGAAAATGAGTTGAGCTATAGGAACATTAGAAATTAAGGGGATTGGAGTTGTTCGAGGAATGTTGGAGAACCCTTGAGTATTCTGTTCTGTTCTGCTGCAGTGTCTGCCGTAAGGGGACTGTTTACCCCTGATTATAATGCTGCCTTCGGTTCTGTTACTAGGAGACAGTGATCCTGACACTGTGTTGATATGTTCTGGTGTATCGGGTGTCCTGCTCTGCAGTCTTTTGCTGGGAGCTGTGAGTGTGTGATCTGAGGTGAAATATGGGCCATGCTTATAAAGATCAGAACATTCTACATGGTCACTTACACAGTTCTTCTGAGGCCAATTAAATATTGTCCTATAGTGTGCCCTGATGCTAAAGAAAACCGTGTGTGTGTCCTGTGGAGATCATTAACCGCAAGAAATGCGTAAATAAATCTCTTAATCCCTGGATTCATTTCATGCGTGTCTGTATGTGTGTGTAGAAGCATTTGGCCATGATCAGATCAGGGACACATGTTTGGCAAGCACTCTGGTGTCCATTCTTGTGTCGTGCTTTCTTAAGCAGGTGGACGTGTTCCAGTAAAGACAAACTGTCCAATTAAAGGAACTGTTTATCCAGGAATAACAAATTCTGTCATTGTTTACTCTCAGCCTGCCGTCTTTACAAACACGGATGATTTTTGTTTTCTGAAGGACACAAAAGGAGAGGTTTTCCAGAATTCAGTTTTACAAACAATGAAAGTGAACAGGGATTGGGAGCTCCAAAACTGAAAAATAAAAAAGTGCCATAACAGAACTGCTTGTGCACTTCCATTTATATTTCAGGTATTGTTTTATAAATGTATTTATAAGTCTTCTGACGCCATACAGCATCCTCTCGTCACATCTCATGTTCTCTCCTGTTCTCTCCTCTCCTCCGGTCGGTCTCGTCTCCTCTTCTCTGTACAGTAATATTGTTGAGCAGCTGTGACCTCTGGCTGCTGTGTTATTGTATATTTGTTCTGTGACAGCTTTAGATCCTCTGTGTTGTGAAGAATTCTCACCTTGACTAGCACCTTGAGTTTGGTGTAAATGGATCCATCAATGCGCGTGTGTGTCCAGCACTATTTGCTGTTGGACGCAGGATGTGTGTGTGTCAACCCTCAATGCTTTGAGACTGTGTGTGAGAGCTCCTCTGATCACTGGACTGTAGCTGAGATCAGACAGTGAGAGAGCATCATGGGATCAGACTGGGACTCAGACTCTGATGACTGTGACTGGGGCGACAGTGAGGAGGAGAATGAAGAAACTTTGAGGCACACTGACATTTTTTTCTCAGAGTAAATCACTTAGCTTTGAGATTATATTTTAAATCTAAATGATGTGTGTTTTATTCTGTTCATTATCTATAGATCTGTCTGTCTGTTCATTCATCCATTTGTCTGTGTCTGTCCATCCATCTGCCTGTGCTTTTGAATGTATCACATTTTTCTGTACTTCATCTCTTTTTTCAATAGTGAGGATATCAGAGCAGCTAACTTCATCGCAGCAGAGACGGTCACCTGTCTCGTGATTGACAGAGAGTGAGTATATGTCACATTTATTCTGCATGCATCACTGTTGTTGACATTACAATGGGGATAGTCCAGTCCAGGTTTTCCAGTTCATTGATCACCCGCAGGTGTTACTCTGATCTTTCTATTTGTGGTTGTGAATCTGTGGGTTTGAAGGCGCTTAGCTGCTCTCATATAGAAGTCTGACACAACAAAGATAGCTAAAGCATCACGTGTATCGATAATCTGAGGAGACAGACAGACCCAGCTAACAATTTTAGGTTGAAAAAACATTTTCGTAAAGTTTCCATTAAGTAACAAAAACATTATTGTTTTTTCGAAAGATCTAGGAATGTTCAAAAAGTTTCCAATTTAGATGTTGTCTTAACATTATTGCTTGGCATAAAATGTTTATTTTATTATATGCAATTATTATTTATTATATATTATTTTATTTTTGGAATTTATTTTGTTAATTCTGTTACATTTTTTAAACATTCTACTAACTACTTAAGAAAGTTAAAAAAGTAAAATAAAAACTACTGTTAAAAAACGTTATGCAAATGTTACCACACAAGGGTTTTTGATAACTTTAAGAGAACTTGTTTAAGAGTTTAAGAGTTCTGAAAACGTTCCGTTAGCAGAGACAGACAGACGTGTCCTGCAGGGAGAGAAACTCTTCATCCACTCTGAAAGAAACTATCTGTGTGTCCGCTGAATGTGTTACATTTCAATAAGCATGATTTCATAATTAAAGTTGCACCATACTGGTTTTCTAAAGTAATGAAGTGACAGCATATAATAATTAATAGCCAAAAACAAAGGTCCAAAAATGTGAAATAATTTCAGTGGTGTGCAATCGAACAGGCCTGCATCACACCCCCCCAAACACACACACACAAGATTGTCATAAATTAGAATCTTTAACATTTTCATAAGCAATAAATCATCCTTCATATGGTGTTTCTTTGCAGCTCATACAAACATCTGATTGGAGGTTTAGAAGATGTATCTAACAAAGCTTGTGAGGATGCAGAGGCCAACGCAAAGTAAGTCAAATCTCTCACTAGAAAACCTTCTACACAAGTCATATCGTCATTTTTTAATGTTCATCATGAAAATCAAAATATTCATCATGTAGTTCTTCAAGACCACTTCACTTTGTTTTTTATGACAGGACGCCTTTCAGTAAGTCCTGACACAAGACTTTTTCTCAGTATTTTGGGGAGATTGTAGTTTAAGTAAGTCTGCCAGAGAATATGAATGTGCATGTTACCTATTGGAAGCTATTCAATTGAAGTGATTTGTTGCCGTTGCAATAAAAGGGCGTTACAGAAACGCATGTGCTGTAATTAGATGTGTAAAGTCAAAAAGACTGTCACAGAATCCAGAAGACAAGTTACATAAGAGCGGTCGACAACTGTTCATAATCAGAAGAAACGTGATAAGAGAGAGATGCAACCACTGTGTAGAGATGAGAACATAACTCGTCCAGAGAAATGTGAAGCCTTATCGTGCCGAGAATTCATAGAGAATAACAGACGCGCACAGACAGAGAGAGGGATTGTGGGATAGCTCAGGAACTCATTTCCCACTTCCCTCCCCCGTCTTACATTTGAACCGAAATAGAAACATTCTGTCCTCCTATCTGTTCATTTACATTGTAAATGAGCACTGATAAATAATGAAAAGGTGTCTGTCGCTTGTTATGAAGACACATCTGTAGCTGACACCTCTTGCTAAGCTTCCTCTATGACTGGCACTACAAACCTGACACTAATATCAGGTTTAAATGAACCCCAGCTGCCTTACTGACACATACAGAGCCCTCCAATGAAAGATACTATATTATCAAATCTGCTTTCCAGGGTTATTTTGTATCAGCCTTTGCAATGTTATGACTCAATTTTTCCTAACTTTGACTTTATTCTCAAAATATTACAACGTCATTATTTGTGGAAATTATGTCTTGGGTCTTCCTGTTATGACAACCCTTGTTAAATCTTATTCCCATAATGTTACAAGTTTATTCTCATAATTTAGAATTGTATTTTATTATTTCGACTATATTATATAGTCGAAATAATATTATATATTATATTATATATATTATCTACTTTAAATTAAAAAAAATGTTCTTAAAGCTGCAAAACAGGTGGATGGTTGGGTGTTTTTAAATGAAGCAGTTTGAGTGAGGCTATCAGGGGTGGTGGTTGTTTGTGAATCACTCCTGGAGTTTAATCCAAATATCTGACATTAAACAGAGGCAGGAAACAGCTGTGATGTCATCTTCAGAACTCAGCAGGGGTGGAACCCTTCTGTCATGAAGGTACTAGATGAGCTGTCAGAAAGAGGGTTCTGAGACATATAGGCGTATACGGTCTCTATGAGGTCTATATTCTATATATAGACTATACCTATAGTCTATATGGACTTTTTAATATTCAGTCAATTCTCAGTACAATAGCAGTTTGGATGCAATAGTAGCTCCATATCGCCACCTTGTGGTCAATCAATTTCACTCTTGTGTGACTTTTTATAGGTGATGAATTAGAGAAGCGTGTCAGTCAAGGCTCCAGGGTTTATTTTCTAATCAACACAATTTTTAAAATAATTGTTTTGTTGATTCCTGGGGACACAGTATCGGCTGACCAGCAGTGTTAAGCAACTCCAGCAAAAATGTGGAAGGTAAGGTGGAAGGTGGAAGGTCAAATACACACTTATTTAATTCCTGTATGGAGCATCACTATCAATTTATCTTTTCAAGCAATTTATGTTTTTTTACAGCCAGGTAGTCTCAGAACCTGTTGTTATTTTCTCCTAAACCAGATTGTGAAATGCAACATGTCTTTTCATTTCTGCTAAGAAATGATTTCCTTCTGGTCGGTACGGTCTTACTCAGCAAAAGGTTTTGACTTGTGTCTGTGCAAGCCCTCCCCGACTGCACTCGATTTTACTCTCGTGTATTGTGTTGTGCCTTATTCCTGCAGAACATGCCAGCGTTTAACAGTCTGCATTCACATTTCTGACCCAGAAAAGATTTTCCCCTCTGTTGGCCAGCCAAATAACTGATTACATGAAAGAGATTGAGTAATTGCTTATGTGTGTGTTTGTGTGTTGGTTTGTAGGACCCCTGGTTGTGTGCATGGAAAATAATAACCTCTGTTTGACACTGGCAAGCGTTTTTTGCCAAGCCAAACACCAGCTTAATCGTGTCGTTAGTCACAAGATAAACTCACTCAAGTGAGTTATTTTCAAGGGATTTGATTGGCAGTTCTGCTTCATGGGCCCTTATATGGGTTCTGACTGAAGAAAAATAGATGGCTGTGTTTGTACAGGTCACTAAGACATGATTGAGTTTGCCAACAAACATTCGGCAACATTTTATTTGGAATGGTGTATCAGCCGTACGATTGTGAATGCTAAACAAAAACAAAACAGTTACAACATTTTATGTGGCAACGATACCAATGTGGGCTGAATCATTTCTTATAAAATTCTTCCAAGACCAAATGATTTAAGATATGCCATTACCGTTCGTTCAGAGCTCTGTACTCTTACTGTATGTCAAATCTCTCTGCTGTCGAATTAAAAATAATGGGGGCTCCAGTAGGTCCCCTGAGATCTGAACGAGTCTTGAGCACTTTCTGGGGACACATGAGATTCTGAAATACAGTAAAAAATAGACTGCTTAAGAGCATAAGTGACTGTTAACCTGATTGCACATCTCTCCTGACAAATGAAGATGAACTACAGGTTAAGACATAATGTGAGGGCTTTTCTCCAGCACACAGTCTGAAGTGTTCAAGCTATGATGAGATGCTGTCAGTGTTCACTTAAAAAACATCTGATGCCAGTAGCAGATAAGCATTTTGTTTGTGACAGCCATAACCCATTAACAGGGAATGTTGGCTAACGTGAAGGTTCTCAAAAACTTTCTTGCAGTAATGTTAGTATAATGTTTTTCTAATGTTACATATCATATATCAAAAACAAAAATTTTTAGTAGTCTGTGAAACATTTACAAAATGCTACAGAATAAAATATTTGAATAATGTTCTAATAGCCAAAAAATAATGTTAATACAACATCTAGGAAACTGGATATTTTAAACATTACTAAAACTTAAAATTGTTAGATGGGACTATATCATCACCTTTCTGGAATATAAATACAAATAGCTGCATATCACCAAAGATTTATCAGAGGTTTAAAATGAAGACATTTTTGGGAGGAATTTTCAGGCTTGGTTTGATGTCCCATAGGAAATAAAGAGGGAAAGAGTGTCCATGTGTTTAAACTGTCTTCACTGTTTTCTGAACTGCAGATATGAGGCAGAGAACGCGTTCTTCTCCAACCTAAAACTCTCAGACTTCAACATCATCGACACTCTTGGTGTTGGAGGATTTGGGCGTGTTGAACTGGTAACAGAATATTGTTTTTTTTATTACATAAACATGTATATTTGTTATACTGTAGCAAAATAATACTATTGTCATATTTATGCAGACACTCAGACAGCAGGAGAAATTCACTGTTTCCCCATAACCTTTCATCCTCACTGCTGCGCACATACGCTGAACTAAAGTTGTGTTCTCAGGTGCAGCTTAAGAGTGATGAGGTGAAGACTTTTGCCATGAAGATCCTGAAGAAGCGTCACATCGTGGACACGAGACAGCAGGAGCACATCCGCTCCGAGAAGCTCATCATGCAGGAGGCGCATTCAGATTTTATCGTCAGGTACCTCCAGCACCTGCCCAGCTAACAGGAAAAATCCTCAACACATTGGCTAACGTTCTTCAGAAGTTCTCTCAAAAACATTTAAAATATTTCTATATATCACAAGCGTTTTTTATATGTTGTTAGTGGAAGATTTTAAAAACATTACAGAATTCACAAAATGTATGAATAACGTTCTAACACAATAACATTAATACAACATCTTAAAACTGGACGTTCTGAACATTCCTAAAACTTTCAAAATAACATTTTAATGTTTTTGTTACTAAAAGGGAAACATTAGGGTGTAAGAACAAACGTTCTTACAACCTAAAATTGTTAGCTGGGTGGCATCTCTACTACATTAACCTTCAATGATCTCCAGCTAATGCTCCATTTTAAAAAACAGAATTAATTTACATCAAGCATGATGTATAAAGTTATTGCAGCGTTCTAGGACACTTACATTTGTAGTATGGTATTTTACGTTGCTAATGATACAGTAGCTGCTGTATTATCTGTTTTGTGAATTGGGTTTCCAACCCTGTTCCTCTTGTGTCTGTAGACTCTACAGGACTTTTAAGGACAGTAAATACCTCTACATGCTGATGGAGGCATGTTTGGGTGGAGAATTGTGGACCATCCTCAGAGACCGGTAAGATATGTTAAAAAATCTATTCACGTTGAAACTTTATTTTCAAAATCTTGATTGTCAAAGCTCTTAAACACTGAATTTCAACAACATGTTTACGGTTTTGGGGCTTTTGGTATAATCACAGGGGCAACTTTGACGATTCAACCACGCGGTTTTACACGGCCTGTGTGGTGGAGGCGTTTGCTTACCTGCATTCCAAAGGCATCATATACCGAGACCTCAAACCCGAGAACCTGATACTGGACCACAGAGGTTATGCCAAACTGGTGAGAACTGGATCTGAGTTCACTTTAAATCCAGTGCAGTGTGAATGCAAAATGTTGCTTCACTTTTCACTTGGTTCACTGTGTGGTCCACTTAAAGAGATGTGAGTGTGGATCATTTTGTGGAGAGGACTCAAGTGTGAAAAACCCTAACTTTGTTCATTTTAATGTTAAAGGTGGATTTTGGCTTTGCTAAGAAGATTGGCTTTGGGAAGAAAACATGGACGTTTTGCGGGACTCCAGAGTATGTGGCTCCTGAGATCATCCTGAACAAGGGACACGATATCTCTGCAGACTACTGGTCGCTCGGGATCCTCATGTATGAGCTACTGACTGGCAGGTAATCAGTTAATTTTAGTAAGAAGCCCATTAAAATGATTTTAATTGATAAATTAAATAAATTAATAAAGGAGGATAAATTAATAAATAAGGATAAATTAATAAATTTATACCTGAAATGCAAATGTGACTTTTTAAAACTCTTAATTTCAACATATATTTCTCAGTCCCCCTTTCTCAGGCCCTGATCCAATGAAAACATACAACATCATTCTTAGAGGCATCGACATGATCGAATTCCCCAAAAAAATTACCAAAAATGCTGCCAATCTTATCAAACGGCTGTGCAGGTATGACCATCACGACATCAGGGACATCCCAGACTTTTGCTCTGTCTCTTTTACCCACACAGATGTCTTTTCTTTGTTCTCAGAGACACTCCCTCTGAAAGACTAGGAAACTTGAAAAACGGCGTCAAAGACATCCAGAAGCACAAGTGAGTTTCAAATGGGTTTTAAATGGGTTTTAAATGTGCTGCAAGCGATATCTCTTTGGACTACCACACATAAAATGTAGTAGCCCTGGGCTCTTTAAAGTAAAGAAAAAAAATCAGGGGAGCCTATCATAAACAGTGTCCACCTATCATGTTCAGGTTTGCTGACATCGGATTGGCTGACATGTTTTTGGAGGGTGGGGTTTTGAAGTGAGCGCATTTGGTTGAACAGAGGAGGGTGGCTTGGTTTAGCTGAATCGCTTATAGCACCTTTAAAACAAACTGAAAAAAATCAGACTGTTTTTCTGTATATAGTTCTATATAAACCATCTTGTATAATAAATGTGTGTGCAGATGGTTTGAAGGATTTAACTGGGATGGATTAAGGAAAGGGACATTGATGCCCCCCATCATTCCTAATGTAAGTACTCATTATATAGTCTGAGATTAGACTGAACAAATGCTTGATATCGCCCCATTCTACATCATGTTGTCACGTGTTAATGTGGAGTGTGTTGTGTCTTAAACTTGACATCGATTGTGTCTCAGAAATTGTGTCTCACTTGCAATGTAGAGAGGACTTTGTCATTGTAGAGGAACTTGCCAAAAACCTTTCTAGATCAAGTCACAACCGATGTAGAACATTTTCTTACCGTTTTATCATATATCAAAAACATTATTTTTAAGTTGTCAATGGAACATTTATATTACGGAATTAAAAACATTCTTATAACAAAAAATAACAATACAATGTCTAAAAAAGGTCATTCATTTAAAATAACATTTATTAATGTTTTTGATACTTATGGAAACATTAAACAAATTAAAATTGTTAGCTGGTCTGCACAGATCACATGCTAACAAGCTCTGCTGTGTTTGTTCTCATTGTGGTCCTGCAGGTAACATCCTCCACGGACACCAGTAACTTTGACAGCTTTCCAGAAGACAATGAAGATCCACCACCTGATGATAACTCAGGCTGGGATGTTGACTTCTAAACAGGCTTAAACGCACATGCGCACACACACCGAACACGGCTCTCCTTGTCTGGACTTGTCTGGACAATCCAGCGCTACTGTATGGACATCAGGAGAACTTCATAAAAAACAAGAAACAATGGAGTTTGACATCAAGTTCTTGGAGTGGCGTGACTATGAAAGGACTGTAGAGTCCCAGAGACTAAAAAAACAATTGTGTGTGTGTTTGTGTGTGTATGGATGTGCGTGCTAACATCTGACCTATAATAATCTTAACTGTGAGGTAATTGAGGAGACAGTCCATTTAGGGAAAGGTTGTGACCTCAGCGATTTATTCTTCTCCCTGACTGGCTGCAAACTCTTCACCAATCTGTGTGCAGACTACTCTAAAGAAGACTAGGTGATAACAACACTGTATGTCATGGGAATTCAGACAAAACTGAATGTTACTCTTAAAGTAATACTCATTCATTATAGCACATGTACATAGTAGCGTAGTATCATTACCCCAAAAACACACGTATACGCTGGCGTTCTTGACATGTATCAGTTTATCTTTCACATGTATCATGAGACTATTCATACAGGTTCATACCATGTTCATCTCTTCAATCTCACACACACACATTAGATGCATACGCACCTGTCTTTAATCTTAATTTATTGCCAAAAATGGCCGTTACGGTTTATGATATTCTGAGCCCAGCCCTGGTTTCCTCAGACTGTAATTCCATGAAATGACGTGCCTCAAATTCATAGCTCCATTAACAGAGTGTACTGTATTTACTGTCCCTGACGCATTTATAATGATGACGAGGTATTGATCACTGTGAATGGACAGATTTGAAACAGGGCGGAGTTAAAACAAGAAATGCCTTTTATGGCCATTTCCTTTAACACAAAGAACTCATTCGACTGCAGGTACACTGTAATCATTACTCTAGAAATTCAGCTGTCAGATCATGAACAGTATTAGTGCCTTAAACCAACGGCATCCCGAATCGCTCGTCGTGCTGCATGCCTTCAGTACAATCCCTTCAGCCCGCTGCTGTCAGACTGTGTCCTGTCCTTTTTATACAATAAAGCAACTGTTTTAGACACTCTCCGTGTCTCCACATGAACTTCCTCTGTCTGTTATGCTTTAGAAAATGTTCTGTATGATTTAAAGAAACTGCACCTGGAAATTAAACTTCTGTCATTGTCACTTTCATGTTGTTTTAAACACACACACCTTATTTGAGGAAAGCAAAGGGTCAAGTATATTTTGGCAGTTGTGTCTGTTATAAAGTGCCATCGAACAATGTTTATAAAAAAGCATTATAAAGTACAGCTGAAGTTGAGGTAACCCAGCTCACACCCAGCTTACAGAACCTCTTCCAACCTAAACTTGTTAGCTGAGAAGATAGCTTTGGGTGATAGACTAAACTGTAAAGCCTCACGTGTTGTCAGTCAAATCTGATTAGAACAATATGCTGATAAGCTCCAGTGGCAGAGCTGTTTAGCTTACATTACGTCTTTACACTAGTACAGATTGTGTGCATTTTTGTTCTCTACTCTCTCCTGTTATTTTAAAGGGTAAAGCTGCATGATGGTAAATATTTAAGGCTACAAGGCAGCAAGCTATGTGCTGTGCTTCATTTTCACTGTACCCTCACACAACCACAACCTCAGGTTACTCCAGGGGACTGTATGAGTACTGTAAGAAGAGTGTCTGCTAAATGACCTGAGGGAATCTTAGGAAAATATGACCCCTTATTACACTGCACCCCAAAATAAAAAAATGAGACGATATTCACACTGTAAAAACACGTTGCTGCCTTAAATTTTTAAGTTTAATCAGGTTGGTTTCACAAGTTTACATTCTTACTTACTACAACTTACTATTCGTAATCCAGACTGGTGTTGGAGTTGGAAAATTGCTTAACCTATTTTTTAATACCAGTGAGGATTTAAAATATGTTGAAATGAATTGTATAGCCTAGCTGATTAAATGTAAAAAAAAAAATTCAGCAAAGTTTTTTACAGTGTAGCATTAAAAATTAAGTTATTTTAGAACCATACATTTTTTTACATTTTGCAACAGTTAAGCAGCCAAATTCCATTTTAGTGAGTCCCCAGCTAAAAGAACGTTTCTGTAACATTTCCATGAAGTAAAAAAAACATAAAAAATGTTTAAGAACGTTCAAAACGTCCAGCTTTTTAGATGTTGTACTAACATTATTGCTTGGTGTTTTTGATATATGATAAATAACTGTTATTGCAAGAACATTTTCTGATAACTTTAGGAGAACTTTTAGAGTATGTTAGCCAATGTTTTAAGAACATTCCCTATTCGCTGGGTGAGTTCCTCATAAACACATAACTGATGAAAACAAAAGGATGATCTAAAAACTAAATTAATTAAATTACAATTTACTTAAATACAGCTGTCACTATTGTCAGGCATGAACAGAAGACTCTGTGCTGTTGTTTTCACACTACTATATGTTGTTTTCATCTGCAGTAAACACAGAAGGTAAATGTACTCTGGAGAAACTTTTCCCAGGGTAAGTTTACTGTGCAGTCGGACAGATTCATCCCATTTTGGGAATCAGAATCACAGATTTATCTGTTTTGTCTGTAACACACCTCTTTGCAAACTCTACAGTCCTACTAAAACCAGCAAATAAACGCATTTCTGTAGTTTTTCATTTAGTTCCACAGTTCGTGTCTGGTTTTTTATCATTATTGTGTCATGAACTGAAGTTAAATTCATCTTCCATTACACACACAGTGCCTCTTAGACTGCATAATGTTGCAATACACACAATACACACAATTAAACGTGATCCACATCATGATCAACAGGGGGCGATATTTCACCTATTCATTTCAGCCAGAAGCTTCCCAACGCCGCTGCGATAATCATTCATACGAAAGACTGATTTCTTGGGTTTAGGTTTACTTCATAAATAAATCCTGTGAATAATTGAGTTTTACAGCAACTGTGAAATAAATGTATTTGTTCAAACTGAAATAAAAATGATTTTCATCGAAGTAAAGCTAATAAAGAATAAGGTTCCTATCTCTGGAATAAGGTTAAGGTTCCTATCTCTAAGGTTCCTATCTCTGGAATAAGGTTAAGGTTCCTATCTCTGGAAAAAGGTTAAGGTTCCTATCTCTGGAATAAGGTTAAGATTCCTATCTCTAAGGTTCCTATCTCTGGAAAAAGGTTAAGGTTCCTATCTCTAAGGTTCCTATCTCTGGAAAAAGGTTAAGGTTCCTATCTCTAAGGTTCCTATCTCTGGAAAAAGGTTAAGGTTCCTATCTCTAAGGTTCCTGTCTCTGGAAAAAGGTTAAGGTTCCTATCTCTAAGGTTCCTATCTGAAGGTTCCTAACAGTTCTTATCTGAAGCGCCTCAGAATAAACAACTCACAATAATACAGACGAGTCGCATTTAAACCCCTTTTAAACATCCGCACCATAAACGTGTTCAATTGTAAAATGTTTCCTCTTGATTCTTGCCTTTCCTGCGTTTGTACTTTATATCAGCTGATTTCACATCAGTTCGGTTATTAACCAACAGCCTACAGCACGAATAAACTAAAACTTTGGACATCTGAATCATGTTTTTGCCTTCCCGTTAAACGTCGGGGAAGAAGGTCCTTCTTTGCATTACGGATTGCGGATCTTCTTCCAGGTGCTGGAAGCTGTAAGTTCAACAGCCTGCCCGGTTAACGAGTCTTAAATTCCGCTTGAAACGCTTCAGCTTCTCCGGTCTGTTTCTGAGGGGGCGCGGCGCAATTACGCAGTTGCGAAAGATGCGTAAAATGAAGCCATTTCTATTTTCATAAGGGCACGACGTGTGCATATGCATTGGGTTGCGCAACCGCGTCTGATGAATATGCGCAACGAGTGCGTCTGTAACACAAAATTCACATTCTTGAACCCGGGACGCGGCGCGCAGTCCGCGCAGACGTCTGCGCTGGATGAACGCAGGCGTGCGCAGGCGACAAGCGGGGAGGCGGAACGCGCGTCGATGCGCTCTCGGTCCTTCAAAGGGGCGGGAATATATAAACAGTCCCGGGTGTATAAAGCTCATGTGTCCAACTCAAGCTCTTGGAGACGCGGGGAGCGATCTGAACTTTGGACATACTCGTTGGACAACATGGGGATGGTCTCACCGCTCACCGTGGTGACTGTTTATCTCGCTGTTTGCGGAGGAATCGCTGCGGATGCTCAAGCCTCAAGATCTGTGTTGCGGAACTCCATCAGGCATCAGCCCGCCGCATCCAGCCCGAGTGATGCGGTCACCGCGACCCCGCGCGTAACCGGCACCGCTGACGGCGACGCTCCGCCGGTACGTGTCCGCGTCTGCGGATGCTGAAATAAAAGGATGTAAAAATCAGTTTGCATTTAGACTTCGACTCGTTGGTGTTTAATCTCTTGCTTTGGCAACATATGCATACCCGTATGCGTGTGTGCATGCAGTGCGTATGGGCTTTATGGTAATAAAGTGTGTAATGTATTCTTTCACAGTCACCGCACTGCTCCGTTGACTCTGAATGCAGACTCGGTGAGTTTTGTAACGGGTCGCGGGGAGTCTGTCTGTCCTGCCGCAGGCGTAGGAAGCGCTGCGCACGGGACGGGATGTGCTGCACGGGAAACAGATGCATTAATGGTACAAACCTTTGGCCTTCAATCCGTCTTATTTCTGAGGATTTCATGTAATCTGAGTACGGTTCGCCTAACTGTGCCGTGTTTCTTGCTTCTTTCTCAGGTGTGTGCCAACCTGCTGATCTAGATGGCACTCAACAGGTTGGCAAAACGGATGCAACCACTGCAGCTGTAACACGTGGGCATAACCTCACAGTGGTGCCACATCCTAAAAGAAACACTGTCCCGACAAGACCACAGCAGCCACTGAAAGGTGTCAGATCCGTCTTCACATCTCTTCTCTTTTCTCAGTCTCATCTTTGTCTCCTCAGTCTCTTCTCATTTGTTCTCAGCCTCATCTTTTCTCATCTCAGTCTCATCTGTTGTCTTCTTAGTCTACTTAGTCTTTTCTCAGTCTCGTCTTTTCTATTCTCAGTCTTGTCTCTTCATCCAAAGCTCTCACATTCTGGCTGTCATGAATAACGTTGCAGATCTTCACAGCACAGTCTTGGCATCAGTCTCTTCTCTCTCTGTCAGGTGGTGAAGGGGAGACGTGTTTAAGATCCTCAGATTGTCTGGAAGGGCTGTGCTGCGCCCGGCACTTTTGGTCTCGGATCTGTAAGCCCGTGCTGACGGAGGGGCAGGTGTGCACGCGCCACCGGAGGAAAGGGGCTCACGGCCTGGAGATCTTCCAGCGGTGCGACTGCGGGGCTGGTCTGACCTGCAGGGGCCAGAGAGAGAAAGTAGGAGCAGAAACCAGAAACCTGCATACCTGCCAACTGCGCTGATCCTGCAGAATCACCCTCTGTGCCATACACACACACAACACACGCACGCATGCATGCAGACACACATGCAGCTGCGACGAATGAAAACTGACTCCGCGGAAGGATGCGCCATTAAAAGGACTGATCGTATTTCCCGAACGGTTGCAGAGAAACTGCACCGTGTGGATGTTTCTGTTGTACACTCTGCTATTTAAGACTTTATTTCCTGGATCATCACAAAAGGCAGAATGCTTTTGTTTCCCTTTATAAGGAACTTTTTATTCTACTTGCAGTAAATTACTGTATTGTAAATACGTAGTCAGAAATTGCACTTAACACTGAGCATTACGGATTCTGTATTAGTATTTTATGATTCACACACCCATATTGTAAATGCGCAAATCGTATGATTTAGATTGTGTATCAGTACTCTATTTTTTAATTTCAAGCCAATTGTAAAGATATTTGTGTGATTAAAATATATTATTGAAGTGATATTAACAACTGCTGGACTTGCTCTGTATTCTCTAGATATTCATCTGATCCAGACTGCCACAGCTGCAATCTAAAGAAACCACTTAGGGATATTTTTAATCTAATGTCTTACACTGTTCGCTCAATAGTTCAGCTTCCAGCATCATCCCTAGAAACAAAACTGAACTTTAAACTTCGCGAAACTCCGCTATATATTGTGTAGCATTGTGTAGCATCTCTCGTTTGTAAATGGCTTTGAAAAAAGCATTTAATAAATGAATAAATTAAATGTGAAAAATGTGCCTTCCTAATTCAATGCAAGGATTTTGAGTTGACAGGAGCTGTCTATGTTTTGAGTTGAGAATTTGATCTCCCTGCCTGAAGAAACTGAGCATTGTGAGAGCAGCGCAAAAGGCTGTGGGTTCGAATCCCAAGGAGCACAAATACTGATCTTGACATACAGATTGTATAGCTTGCGTATAGCTTCAATGATCTTCATAAATTGCTTTGGATAAAAGCATCTGCCAAACGCATACATGGAAATGTGAATGAAATACTGTAGATTAAATAAGAAACTACTGTAGCTAGAGCCTCTGTGGCCAGAATCAACTTATTTGTAAAAACAAACAATTAAAAATGACAATGAAGTGTGTTACAATGGACGTCTATGGGGGTAATGGCTTGCTATTGACTATCAGCTGGTGCCAGAAACCTCTTAAAGAACAATTTTTGTCCCCCTCAAACTGATTTTTGGGACATTTTTATCCATTAAAAACAGGGCAACATGCGTTATCATTAAATACTGTAAATCCAATAAACTAGATGCAAAATACAACACAATATGAAATTAAATGTAAGGTTAGATAACAGATTAGAGTATTACCTGAGTAATTCACTACAGACACATTTGAGGCATTTTTGTTAATTCCCTAGTTAATTCCTGACAATGCTGTGCTTTCTGACCCCAGACGGAAGTTATTATGACAAATAAACAAGCTCTGAGCTACGCTGAAGACACGAGATCCTCTGGATTACCAGATCACTGTGTGCAGAAAAACACCTGACCACATGAAAGCTTCAATGGCCCCGAACAGCAGGG
The DNA here is from genome assembly GCA_036877525.1 of Chromobotia macracanthus. Lineage (NCBI taxonomy): Eukaryota > Metazoa > Chordata > Actinopteri > Cypriniformes > Botiidae > Chromobotia > Chromobotia macracanthus. The sequence continues at coordinate 3,053,576 of JAZGTH010000070.1, read as the reverse complement.
AAGTACAAAGCCGACAGGAGAATATCAAACGAGAAGGAGCTGAGGAAGATGAAGAGAATCAGCTGTAGAAACCTTTGGTGTGTCTGGCTAACTTCTAATTAGTCCTGCAGTCAGGCCTCAACTGCAGGTTAATCATAGATATCTGACCCTTTAATTACTTTATTATGGAGCCCGTTTGGCACGCAGGTAGCATGTATAGTTTAGAACAGAGAATTCTGGATTCACGACGATGAGCAACTTTATATATGTGCAGTCGGTTTGCTATATCGCTGATACAGCAGCTACACCTGATCAATATACACTCCTCAGAATAAAGGTTCTTAAAAGGTTCCTCACAGCGATGCCATAAAAGAACCATTTTTGGTTCTCCAAGGAACCATTCAGTCAAAGGATATTGAAAGAACCGTTTCTTTTTTACCTTTTTATAGTGTTTAGAACCCTTTTCCGCTACAAAGAACCGTTGGTGAAAGGGACCACGCATCCAAAAAATGTTCTTCTAAGGCATCGTGAAGAACCTTGTTTAAAGAGTGTAGTTGGCACATTTCTAGTTATTTCAGTTATCACATTTAGGGGAACATGTCCATGGTTAAATGTGAAGAACTCATATGGTTGTATCTTAAGGGGAAATGTGTACTGTATTCACTAAATACGATTTTGGGAACAACTGGTGTAAAATCACTGCAAAAACAGCAAACAAATGTAAAGCTGGTCCTGAGAAAAGATTGAGCCTCATTCGTCTGCAGATGTATTTGGGTTCATGTGTTGTTATTTAAAGTGTGACCTGTAGTGCACCATCTCTGAAGCTGTAAGTTAAACAGTGCTGTTCTGCAGCAGCTGTCAAACATCAGAACCAGACTCGTCAAGAGGAGAATGGAAGAGTGAATGATCTGCTCCTTCAAGCTCTTACAGAAAACATAACCTTCCTCTCCATCCACTGACCCGTCTGTCTCTCTCTCTCTCTGTTGACAGACACTGTGGCTGAAAATTACAGACAGTCAGATCTGTTTAATGATGTCAGGCGTCACAGATTCGAGGCCTCGCGAAGACTATTTTAACTGCGCATGGAGACTAGAGGAGACGGCCTTCACTCACACAAATGCGCACACACACACACACACACACACACACACACACACACACACACACTGTATGGTTGCTCTTAGAGTGAGTAGTTGAGCTTTGGTTGTCTGAGCCGCTCTACTCGTGTGCTGTCAAAGTTACTCACCTCTATCTCAGCCAAATGAGCAAATTACTGCAAAACAAGTCCAAACAAAACCACAGAAAAGCATTCTGTTTCACTACAGCAGAGCCTGCCAATTGTGTGTGTGTGAACTTCTGTGTCTGCAGTATTTAATACTAACTTTTAATAAATTCCAATTTAAACAGATAGCTCAACCAAAAATAACCAAATAAAATATATATATTTACATATTACATCATATCTATTAAAACCTTAAAATAGAACAATAGCCCCCAAAAGGGCCAAAAACAAATTTTGCACATTCCTAGAATTTTCCAAATAACCTTTTTTTTTATAACATTTTTGTTACTTAATGGAAACATTAGGGAAATGTTCTTACAACCTAAAATTGTTAGCTGGGAAAATACAGATTTGTAACATACTGTATGAAGCTAAGAAATGATGACAGAGTTCTAATTTTTGTGTGAATTTCTTCAAATAAAGCAGCACTACATGACTAAGAGATGCCAGAACAGCCAGCGTCTTCTATGACATTACAGTTTTCTGATGACCTCACCTGAAGGTACAAGGAGAGCAATTACAGACAGAACCTGAGTGAATTCATCAACACAAACAAATACACCAAGAGCACAACTGCTGACTTCAGACCGAGCTCTAAAATAAGTTCATTCTGACACTTAACAAACGAAACTGGTGTTTAAAGAAATCTGTTTTTGCTCAGCTCTGTTTATTTTATATATTTAATTTTCATATGCCATTAGCAAGATGCTATGCAAGCACACACACACACACACACACACACACACACTCAGTGAGAGTTTTGTGAGTAATATTTCAGCAGCACAGGGTTCTGGAGTTTGAGGCAGTCTAGAAACCGTGTTTACGCTGAACTGCTTGTTATTGGGCTGACCACAAACCTCTGCCTGCCACAGGCATGTGTGTGTGTAAGTGTGTTTGTGGCGATGGTGACAGGGGCGGGATCTTCTCTTAAATACACCAGCTAAACTCCATCACTCCAGAACTGAGGCAAAATAAAGACCTGATTGCCAACGGCATCATATTCAAGGTCTGTACGACAACAATTATCTCATTCAACCAGCACTGGAGCTCAAAACAGAATTGCATCACCTCTGACCGCAAAACATGGGTGGGTTGTTTTTGTCATCTTCGTACAGCGCTTCAGCCTGCATCGACGAGAATTTACAAAGCTGATGGTTGATTTTAAAGATAATGTTGCAAGCAACTTCTCGTATTTCGCTGAATAATTGATTTATTGTTGGTTTCTTTGGCACAGGTGCAAAGCAATTCAATACTAATTCAAATAATCGTAGCGAACCTGCCATTCTGATTGGTTCTGAAACACAAACAATGCTCAGCAGAAGAATCAGGTCTTGTTCTCCGTTTATTAGACACTTGGCACAAGTTCGTTTATACGGTGCTTATCAAAACAGTCTTAGAACAGGTGTCAAACTTACACCCAACAGATCTGTTCTCAAACAATACGCTTCATTCATCTTTGTGCTGTGTAAACGAAGGCGGTTCTGCAGAGAGAGAACTGGATTCGCTAATGAAATCTCATTCACCACCAGCTGAACGTATCAAAACAAACAATTAAAGAGTTTTGTTCTGAATGAACAGAGTGACCTGAGGTTCTGCTTATATTTAAGAAACTGGGAAAAATATCTTGAGGTGGAAAAATACTATTGCTTTGAACTTTTGGCAGATCTCAGTTATGTTTCATTTAGGTATCATTATATTAGATATAAGAAGAATCATAGATGATTCAAGTAACATTGTCACTGATGTTGCTTCTGAAATATGAAATAGATTTCATTTTAATTGAACAATAGAATTGTTGACACAATGAGATTTTTATTTTAAAAATCTCTGACTTTTGATTGCATACTTTGGTGGATGTTGACAGATCTAAGCAAAGTCTGAGACATTGTTGAGATAGTTTCTAAGCCTCTACAAGTGATTCATAAGATTACTGAGCTATTTTTAGGAGAAGCAGGAAATGTAGAAGTCTCATCATTGAATCTCCGGTATCTTAAAGAAACAGCTGAGACATTAAAGAGATCTCATTTGGGATTTTTCTCCTAAGGGTCTGAGCACACCAGTTAACTGTAAGTCAGTGTTACTAATGAATGGCTTACAATAATCATTTCCTAACTCACCCTCCACACTGTGTAGCTGTTGTGATGGAATGTCAGTCTGGAGGAGCGTCTCTGACATCAGAACCTCATATGGCCTCCAGGAGGAAAACAGGAAGACAGCAGAGATCTCAAAGGACGACAGTCTTCTGTGGGTATGACACACACACACAGAGACTATATTAGTGAGGTCATTCATATCATATATGCTACTTTATGAGTCTTTATGTCTAGGGAGGATCAGTAAAATGTCCTCGCAGGTTGATTGTCATGATATTTCACTATGCAGGTGAGGGCATTTGGCCCCCACAATTATAGCTTAACCTGTACATACACTTACACATGCATGCTTGCATTTTTGGATGCTTTTGTACAAGCTTCTGTGATGTCCCAAGAGTATTTTAAAATAAGAAAAATTAAAAAAAAAACAGCACAACACACTTTTAAATCAAATTTCACAAAAAGAGAAAAGCTTTAGGTGATAAAACAACAGACATATCATTTATCTTTCTGGTTCTGGTTGCAAAACTGTGTAAGAAAAGTGACGTTCGTTTTGTGTTTACTTGTTCTTATGCCACTTGGTTTTGTAACCTGAAGTTAGAAATCTAATGCATTGAAATTCATGTTGTAAGTGTGGCCTAAGTGTCCAAATACTTTTTAGATCAGTACCCCCACCCAGGGTTCTCCACAGGGCACGAATATCCCACCTGCTGTTCCCAGGTGAGTCTGGTGCAGTTCTGTTTGCTCCTTCATTCCCTTCAACAATCTGTCCATTGTTTACTGAAATAATAAAACAATATTCTTTTGTCTGGAGTTGCAGCCAGACTAAACAGAGTGAATGTGGAGCTCCTGGAGGCCACTGCTGCCAGGCCTGCTGTAAATTAGCACACTCACATTTGTATTGGCTTGGCCAGGAGCAGGGCAACGTTTAGTGTTAAAGAGCCCATCCCAGCTTTAAAACCAACCGCAGAATTCAGCTTCATTTCACACACAGTAGTTCTGTTCCAAGACCCAGTGAGCTGACTTGCTATTTACTGGCTACACAGGCAGATGCCTTCTAAGGTATCATACTGGCCAGCCAACAATTTTAGGTTGTAAGAACGTTGCACTAATATTTTTATTAATTAACAAAAATGTTAAAAAAGTTATTTTGAAAGTTCTAGGAATGTTTAAAACATTTTGGACATGGTGTTAGTGTTATTGCTTGGTTATTAAAGCGTTCTAGGAACGTTCAAAATGTCCAGTTTTTTAGTTGTGTGAACATTAGTGCTTGGTTAAGAACGCTTTCAAACATTCAAACATTTTTACATTATGTAACTTCTAAAACATTTCAATAACTACTTAAGAATAACGTTTTTGATTTATATGCGCACACACACACACACACACACACACACACACACACACACACACACACATATATATACAGTTACAAAAGTTCTACTAATGTTATGTTGCGTTAGAATGTTTTTTGAAAACTTTGGAGAACTTTTAGAGAAAATTAGCCAACGTTTTGAGAACGTTCCCTGTTAGCTTGGTGTATGCTGCACTGAAGAATGAATTGAAATTGTGTGTATGTATTCAAAAGTATATGCATAACTGTGGTAAATAATAGTGAACTGTTTTCACTACATGTTTTGAAATATGCAGGGCTATATTTAACATGATCTCCCAGCCTAACCAGCTAAAAGTGCCCCAAATCCCTTTAACACCAGCAAACTGACCGGAGGGCTAGACAAGCTACAGTTAGACCAGAAAACCAGCTATTTTAGCGTGATGAAACAGATTATGTTTGGTTTGTGGTGACAGATGAATTGTGTTATCTAACCGCTGTCAATGTAAATTTTGCATAGTTAGAGGCTGGCTAAGATGTTTTCTTCCCTCTCCTGTTAAGAATGAAACACCAGAACTGTGTTTACGTTTTACTTTTATTCTAAAAACAATGGAAGTCTATGATATGTCCTTTCTAGTATAGTGTATTAAATCTATGCGTGTGCTGGTATGTGTGTCAGCATCGTTACATCCAGAAAGAAGGATGTAAGCACATTCAGGGTAGTGCATTCAGGGTAGTGCTCTGTGTCTACCCTGTTTTGACATAAAAACATAAATCTAAAGTGTGTCACATGGTGTTGGTAGTTTGAAATGGTTCTTTAAATACGCATCAATTATGTGAATAATTCAAATTCAACCCCCCCAAAAAAGTTCAGACATATAAATAGGCAAGAAATAGATTATTCTGGAAGCCATCTGCCCTCATATTCCATGTCATTAAGTACATCAATGTCTCTCAGCATTAAAGACATTTTTTCATATGAATGTGAACTGACACTACATGTAATGCACACATCTAGACATGATCCAGATGCAGTGATAGGATATCCTACCTGTCTGTCAAACTATGTATGCATTTATTTGTTGTAGGGGGTGTGGCTTGGGAGAGTGCTCTAAATGGGGGGCGGGATCTTATGCTTTTAAAACTAGCTTGCTATTGCTAGCCTCTCCAAAACTGCCTACCCCACCATTAAAGTAATCTTTGTGTCGAGGGGTGGAGTTTTATTAAGAAAGTTTCACTCCCTCTCGCCATTACATCTCATCTCTTTATGACATCATAATGCGGAGCTCCCTGCACAAAATTGGCTTTTGTTTAGTTTGACACAAGTCTGAACAGCCTGGAGAAATGACAGACACAAGTTGGCTTTGATCTCACTCAGAAGCCAATTGGCTTTCCATCTCTTGTCCACAGGGTGCGGCGAGAGGTTAAATCGAAGGTGTTTAGCTGCAGAGAGGCCATCGCCATCTCATCACACTGGGAAAACATTTGCTCATTCACACCTGCTTCAGAAATACCTGGCTAACAGCCCCTGTCAGGCATGATCAGCGGCTATTAGTGGCGCCACTGAGTTCATATGAGTCTGGAGACCCAGAGCTCATTAAAAACACTCAGTGAAACCACATAACACTGATGCCCACAGCCCGATTCAGCAGACAGAGGCCATTTCCCATCAGTCTTAGCTTGAAGTGAGTCAGACAGCGAGAAAAGCCAATCAAAAAGCAATGCTTCCTGTCCACTGGACAAACTCTCAGATTATTGGTTATTGGTTTTTGAGTTTGACCAATCTGAGAGAAGAATGAGAGAAGAACTCAGAGGCTGATTTTAAAAATTCAAGAGACTTGATGAGAAATGTTTGAGTTCATACTGAGATCTTTGACTTGTAAATTTTTACTTGAACATTACTAAGATCTCTTCTAAAGCTCTAGAGGAGATACTCATAAGATTGCTGGGATCTTTATCCAAGGACAAAAATCTGAGAATCTCCTTCTGATCTCCATTTAATGACTAAAGTGCTACTTTCTAGGAGAAACAATCAAGAGACCATCTTAGTTAAATTTTCTTCCATTTGGGAAAAAAATGTACAAACATGACTTCCCAGAAAGTACAGTCAGATGTTTACAGCCAAGCCTCATTCAATTTAAGACGCAAGTAAAAAAAAGAAAAAAAAATGCTGAATTGTGGCTGAAAATCTTTTAACAAATTCCCAAAGACCCAGAAGCACCGGCTGCTGTCTGGCTGGTTCTTCTAACCAAAACTGATGATGTGATGGGTGATCTTAAATGCGATGTGGGGGTCTTGTGTTAAGGCGGAGGTCTGTGTGTGTCCCTCCGTATTGAGGTTTTGCTGTCTGTGTGTGTTCTGTCAGCTTGGGTGGTTACATTTTATCTCTCCCCTGAGTTAAGTGTGGCCTATACATTCACAAAACTGACAAACACACAAATCAGAACAGGCTTGAAGAGTTTGGCGCCATTTTAGGTTCAGTATGGATTCTAAATATGATTAACATCCATTATTGGGTTCTCTTTTACCGTTAAATCATTACCTTGTGTATATATATATATAAGAAATACAAAACTGTCGGCTGTAAATTATGTGTAAATCTGAGTGCATTATGGGTATAAATTAATGCTTTAATAGGAAATAAAACTGTTGTGGCCTCAGTTAAAAGTCAGACTTGTCACCCAAAGGTTGAGGTTTCTATTACCAGCAGGAAACAACTGAGGTGCCCTTGAGCAAGACACCTTACCCCCAATTGCTCCCCAGGTGCTGCTCGCTGCTCCGGGTGTGTTTTCACACTTGCAGTGTGTGTTCACAACTCACTGTTCCTAATGTGTGTGCACTGGATGGATTTAAATGCAAAGGGGCAAATTCTGAGTGTAATACGTGTAATTCTGAGTGTAATACACTGAGTCTGGGTCACCATACTTGGCCTGCAAGTCACTTTTCTTTAAGGAAATGGGAACATTTTCAGTATAAGAGCTGATATTAAAATAGTTTATAAACAATTTTAACTATATTTGGTACATTTGTACAGTGGGGTCTAAAGGTCTGAGGTCACACTGAAGATCTGGGAAAAAAACAGATTTAAACCTGGAAATAAACATAAAGATTTAGCGTACTGGAACATTTCAGAACAAAATATTATGACGTAAACTAACGATTTACGATTCTGCACTGTTCTTGGTCAAAATCAAAACGTACAAGTGGAAACTTCTTTTAGCTGAAGCACTGAAGATGTTCTTCGGAATGTTCTTAAATCATGCTGGGAGAACATTGATCATGTCTTTGATCATGTCTTTCCATAAGCTTGTGTAGTCCGAGCCAGCAGAGACCAAATACTATGAAATAAAACTCTAAAATTTTTTCGATTAAGTAACTATTGATGATGAATTTTGTCATTCAAAAATGCTATACAAAAATGTTTTTACTAACGGTGTCAGACGCCAGCTTGTTTTACAGAAAGTGCTCCTGAGACACGCCTTACATGTCATCTAATATCCCAGCTAACAGGTTCTCGGAACACTGGCTAAGGTTCTCTAAATGTGGTCTCAAATTATAAAGCGTTCTTGCAGTAACGTCAGTAGAACTTTTTAACGCTACATATCATATATCAAAAATGTTATTCTTAAGATGTTAGTGGAACATTTAAAAAGTTACAAAAGTTTGAATAACGCTCTTATAACCAACCGTAAGGTTAATAAAACGTCTCATATAAACTGGATACTTTAAACATTCCTAGAACTTTCAAAATAACACTTTTAACGTTTCTGTTACCTAATGAAAACTTTAGAGAAACGTTTTTACAACTTAAAATTGTTAGTTGTGATGTGCCTATATAAAACTTTAATCAGTTGTCAAAAAAGTTATTTTGCAGCTGAATTCACTCATGTGGATCAGCGAGGCTTCATTGTTTAAAGTGGCCGTGAAAAGCTCTCTTGATCTGCAGAAGCTCATGACACACTGTTGTCCGTGATTACCATTCCACAGCAGTGCCATTGTAGATCTTTACTGCAATTTGCATTCCTTCCTGATAAAATGATGATCACTGGACAGAGAAGAGCTGGCCTCAAAGGAAGTGACCTCAGGGGCTGATGGCATCTCCTGATTAGAGGCAAACATGCAGCATAATGTTTTAATTCACATCTGTGTGCCCTCGCTTTACACCGCCAATTTCTCTCTTCCTGTTCCCTGCATCCTTCCCTCAAGTATCACTTCAATCCTGCCCTTATTTTCTCTCACTGTCTCTGTGTGCACATACTTCAGCCTGCTTTTTTAATCGTTCCTCACGCATCCCTCGCTCTCTCTTTATCTCCCTGGCTTTGTAGTGCTCCTGGCATCCTTATCATGAATCGATCATGTCTTTGTGATGAAAGGAACTGCCTTCATTTCCACTGGAATGCGCCGCTCTTAGTGTCCATATGGAAACACTTGTCAGACAGATTGCTTCTTTTCTTTGCTCTTCCCCAGAGCATCAAACACGCGTGATCGTTCTGTTCATGTCCAGAATAGAGTGATATCCGGGAAAAACGAGAGCAGAGCGCCAAGAGATGAGACTTCCAATGGTATCGCATTAAAACAACGCAAATAGACAGTACAGAGTGGCAAGCTGACATATCAAATGCAATTTGACACTAAAACTAAAGCTATGAATTATGAAATATTTGTTTTCACTATTTGTCTATGTGGACAAAAGTAAAAACATTTAAAGGAGCAGTTTGCATGCACACACAAAAATAAATAAACAAAATTAAATTCTGTCATCATTTGCTCACCCTTATGTTGTTTCAGACCCGTCTGACTTTCTGTCTTCGGTCGAATTCAAAAGATGAAATTTTGAAGAATATACTGGGCACTCCTAAACATATAATAAATTAAATATAATTAAGATTACACATTTAAAGATAATTAAGATTAATCATATAAATTAATTAATCTATATCCATAATTAAGGATGAATAAGGTTAGTCAAACTGCAGAATAACAAAAACATTTGAAGAAACATTTGAGAGGAACTGACTTCATATATCCATTTAAAATGATTGTAGGACCAGTTTAAGTTTATAGAAAAAATGGAGATCGAAGAGTCAGATCAGAGAAAGTCAAGCAACATATACAGCTGCCTCTTGGTTCGATATTTTTTTATGCAATCAAATTTAAACATTTTAACTGTGTAAGTTAAGCTTCTAAATACTTTTTGGGGCCACTGTAAGTGAAGCACCATACAGAACATGTTCTCGTACAGAACGGCGTAATGGACAGAATAATCAGGGAGTTCAGAGGTGTGAAAAGTCGCGGTTTGTTCCTGTAATTGTCCAGCAGCTGAGCGAACAGAATTCTGACGTGTGGTCACCCAAAGTCGTCTATTCTGCTGTGGTGTAATAGCTAATATACCACGGATGATCCCTCATCTGCCAGTAACTCTGTCTGGGTTGAAATGTTGGAAGCGTTTTGCTCTGCTAAGTGGTTTTCAGCACCACAAGCATTCTGGACATTTTAATGAAAACCATATATATGAGAACTCTATAGCTCATTTTCGTGTGTGTGGGGGGGTTATGAATATAATAGTTGGTGTGTTGTGCGAGAACATTTAAGGAGATTTTCCACAACTCTTCTGTCAAATCAAAATCTATAAGTAGTGGCTGGTATCATCCCAGCTAACGATTTTAAGTTGTAAGAACGTTTCCATTAAGTAACAAAAATGTTAAAAATGATATTTTGAACGTTTTAGGAGGGTTCAAATAAGTTTTGTAGACATTGTGTTAACATTATGACTTGGTTATAGGAACGTTATTAAAACATTTTTTAAATTCTGTAATGTTTTAAAAATGTTCCACTGACAACTTAAGAATACTGTTTATGACAAATATGAAATCTAATATTAAAAATACATTCTACTAACATTATTGCAAGAATGATTTTGATAACTGGAGAGAACTTTAAGAGAACACCAACGTTCTGAGAATGTTCTCTGTTAGCTGGGATATCTGGAGAACTATACTATACACAAATTGTATAATACCTACAGTGGAAATTTACACAATTAAAAACAACAGTCAATGAGCTTATGGTATGACTCTGAGCTGCACTCATACAGTCACCCGTGTACAGGTGTCGCACGTTCACCTAAACATGTTTACACAGCCCTTCCAAGAGCAAACATTTCTCCTGCTGTCCTGTTTGGGTCCCATCCAAACCACTGCAGCTGCCTCGGTTCAGCTCTAATTGTTTGGTTCTGAATACCCGGGCAGTAATTTTTACTGAACACTTACTTGTTATTTATCCAAGAAAGCCACAATGCAGCTTTCTAAACGAATGGCGACTGCCAGCAATCCGGCTTTGTGTTTCTCTCCGCATGTGATTTACGGCCGAGTTGATGCACTTAAAATTTGTTACCTTGGGCCCCATGTGGTGCGTGTGCCGCGTAAACTGGTGTTATGAAAAGTGCTAAGTCAATGTTTTCACTCTGGGCTTGGAATCAGCATTTCTGGAAATCAGAATGTGACCTGCCCTCGCTTGTTTCTCTCCCCTCTCATTTTCACACACCAATTACCAGGATCATTTTGAGCAAACCAGGGTGATGTGGAGCTCTACCAGAACCACACTCTGGATCACATTTACACACACTGAGGCATTTATCTGACATACTCCTCTATTTACACTTTTACTTTTATTGTGACGCTGAGCGTCATAAGATATGAACAGAAGTTGTGTGTTGTACGAGCAGAAAACAGGAGAAAGGGTCATTTTATGAAACTAAATTCTCTTCCAGTTTTTGTTTTTAAGTATTCCATGAAACAAATTATGTGTTTAAGCATATATGAATTATGAATATGATTTGCACATATGAATTGCACTGTGAATTCTAAATTCACATGCGGGGTCGGCAATTTTTAAAAGCTGTGTAATTCAGTCTAAGAGACACGAATGACCCAAATATAAAGAAGTGACATGCAGGCCATGTATGGTGACCCATACTTTGAATTTATCCTCTGCATTTAACCCATCCAGCACACACACTGAAGAAATGAGTTGTGAACACACACTGCAAACTGTGAACACACACCTGGAGCAGTGGGCAGCAGTGCAGCACCAGGGAGCAATTGGGGGTAAGGTGGCTTGCTCAAGTGCACTTCAGTTGTTTCCTGCCAGCATTGGAAACCTTTGGGTTACAAATCTGACTCTATAACCATTAGGCCACAACTGCCCCCATAACCAACATAGAGTAACATAGCATTAGTTACTTAAAGTGACTGTGCATTTACAAATCTGTTGATCAGATTTGTGGTGACAACAGGGAGCTAAAACAACTTACATTTCTCAACACTAAGAGGCTGGTCCATCTATCTTGTTGAGAGTGAGGCAGCAGAACTGTGTTTACATTGTGACTCTTCAGTGGCTTCATGTGAGGGGACATAGAAGACGCTGTTTAAAGTGCATGTGCCAGAATAAAAGACCTTTTGTTTTTCCTCTTATCAGAGTGGATATGAAACAAGCAGCAGTGAGTTGCATTCATTTAGAGAAATAGCTTCCTTTATCAGGAATGTGTGTGTGTGAGAGAGAGGCAGAGAGAGCAGAACATTTTTACCCTCTCTCCTGATATCCAGCATTGCCTTTAATAAATAGAACAGCACACAAGAGAAACATAATTGAATTAAATACGATTGAGTTAGTGTAATTTGTCATCGACTCATCTGAATGTTGTTCAAAGCTCCTTTGCTTTTTATTTTTCTGTGGAACACAGAAGTAGAAATTTTAAACAATTGTCACAAAGCGATTGCTACACCCAAACTTACATTTACATTTATGCATTTTAACCCATAACCAGATAGCTCTAGAATAAAAAAGACTCTTATGTAATACTCTTATGTAATGTTTTAAAAAGTTTGATAACAGCTAAAAATGCCAAGAATTCACTACAGGGATACTTTCCCACTATATCTGAAATCTCTAGGCCATTTCTGCCACTTAGAATGGCATTACTGCCCCATGTCCAGCAGATAACATGTTAACCAACCCAATGATATCAAGTATTCGACACTATACAGCTCCCACCATCATAAATAGCTCAGTTAAACCCGTACCGACGACAGCTTTAACAATCCCCCATCTCAGCAATCCTCACTCTTGGGAAAAAAACACCACAACTGTGTCAAAAATCTGAAGGCATCAGTCAGTCATTCCCATCTGAACTGGGGCTGGAAGGCTCAGTGAGCCGACCACAGCTCTGAGAAATATACCAAGACTTTGGCTCAGTTTCTTCTTGGCTCTGGCATTTTTCAGTAAGGCACTCATAGCTTCTACTATATTCCATTTAATCCTAAAAGTTAAAGGGATAATTCACCCATAAATGATGGAAGAATTTTCATTTTCTCACCCTGTGTCATTGCAAACCTGTATGGCTTTATTTCTTCTGTGTAACACTAAAAGAAGATATTTTGAGAAATGTCTCTGTGGTTTTGTGTCCACACAATGGAAGTCAATGAGTGCCACTGTTGTTTGGTTACCAGTAAACTTCAAAATATCCTCAGAAGTAAAAAACTCATGCAGGTTATGAATGACATGAGCGTGTAAACTCTCTTTAACATAAAATTAGGTTTTCTGTGTATACAAAAAGGATGATTTCTGTCTTCTATGCTGATTGGTCAGATGCACACAAATGCTCATTATTTTTGTTGCCTAGCAACATCCTGTTACTGTTTACATGTCAGGGCTAAACCCATAAGAAAGAAAATCAGATGAAATCTTTAATATCTCAATTGTTTGCTCTAGACAGCAATGAGATTAAATGGAGATCAAATGGAAACTTTTAGTCTCGTGTTTCTCCTAAGCTTAATTACTCATCAAATGTCTCCAAAACCAGAGCGCCTTAGCCTCATACAATCTCCATGAACTATATAGCTCAGTACTCTTAATGTTCTTCAAAAATTGTGTTGTTGGTATCCATTGTTATTTCAGCTAGGTTATTTTAGGAGAAAAATCAGAGACAAAGTTACTGAGACAGATAATATTCTGCGGAGGCGGAGAAACAGGCCTGAGATCAGTTGTAGAGACAGGCACTCCCACGGACAGCATGATCTTCATGTTTCCTTAGTGGATCTGACTGTTAGCACAACACTGCTGTCCTGGCACAGTGTAATTACAACAGCTCCATTAGAGGTTAGTCCTGCCTGTTTTAAGACAGAGGCACATTGAGGAAATGTGGTCATTACAGTGGCCCGGGCTTCGCTCGCACATGGCCCGTTATACTGTGTAATGACAGAGCCTGGTAGTTATTTAAAGATTTAATTTAATCCTGCCCTTTTGACCCCCTGGGATCACCTGAGGGGGGTGGGATCAGACCATATCCCATCATGCACCACTGATGGACTGTTGGATCCATAAGAAAACCTCCCATCAAATTCACACTTAATCCAAATGGAAATGAGGTGCACAGAAATAAGCCTTTCACACTACGCTTAACTCTGGGATAATGTCTTTATATAACTTTTCCATTTGTGACTATGTCGCCATGTAAATCCACTCTGGTTGTCGTAGCGAGGGGATAATATACAGTCAGCCGATTATTAACGCAGAACAAACCCAGACAGAGCCATCAAGAGTTCTGTCATTCTAAAGGGGTTTATTTTGCAATAACGGCTAGCCGACATTATCCCTCTTATTATATAGCTATTTACCAAATAAGTAAAAACTGGCTATGAAATGTCGATTTGAGCTGGAATTTATTTGATTATATGCCATTTATGCATTTGGCAGATGTTTCATGCAGATGGCAATGGGAATCGAACCCACAACCTTTTGCCCTGCTAATGCAATACGCTACCAGCTGAGCCACAGGAACACTACAGGAAAGCCAAAGGTGACAGACACGCTTTTAGTACAACACAACATCATCTGCGCTTTTACATAACATTTCGACTCCACATCTACCTTCCACACTGCATTTAAATGTTAGTTTTTTTTAAGCCAGTATTTTTGGTCGAAGGGCGTCACAGGATTTGATTATTAAACTGCAGATTTTAATAAACAGCTTGCATGTTAAAAACATGCTTGTCACAATTAAACTATACAATCCATGTTATTAACCTGAAAACTGTTAACGGAGGGTGTTACGCCAGGCGTAAGAATTGGCATCTTTTCAATCTGTTGTTTTTTATGTGATCTACTGTATTCACCACATCAACAGCGTGTGGTTCTCATTCCAATCACCAAAACCTTCCCAGTTAACACATCATTAAAAACAACATTTACACTTTATAGAGAATCTGATAACAGCTCATTATGCTCAAGTGGCAAACACAAGACAATACAGTTTTACATTAGTGGATTACGGTACATTACCAGAACAACGACGTGAGTCACATCTCTCAGGGGAAAACTAAACACATACAGTAAATCTTTAGCATCACCTGTTTACAAGCCCCAGTTAAATCAACACCATTATTTGTTTAAACCCTTGGGAACATTTTATTTGCACTTTCATAGTTCGGGAGACTTAACTATCCACATTGTATCAGATGTTTCTCTTAAATTTGGCTGAGGGAAGGAAAAACTCTCGCAGTAAGACGATGTAGTCATGCAGTAAGACAACAGAGGTATAAAATAAATGATGTGAGCTATGCTAGCCACTTTATTTTGGAAAAATGAGATCATTTTAAAATATCTGACTTAAAAATATCTAGGCAGTTGGGACATCATTGAGATCTTATTTTAAACTCTAAAGGAGACATGAGACCTTTCCACCTTTCCCTGTGAGTTCTCATTGTATTTTTGGAGAAAGAATTGAGATACTAGAGAGTTTTGCTTCATGTTTTTTCTTTTGTACAGGAAGCCCTGACTGAATGTTCTCAGAACATTGGCTAATGTTCTCTAAAAGTTCTCTCAAAGTTATCAAAAAAGTGCTTGCTGTAATGTTATTAGAACATTTTATTACAAAATTGTTGTTCTTAAGTTGTTGTGGAACATTTTAGGAACGTTACAAAATTTAAAAAAAATGTTTGAAAAGCATTCTTATAATCAAGCAAAAGCGTTAAAACAACATCTAAAAGCTGGATGATGAACATTTAAAACAGAACTTTTAAAGTAACATTTTTAACGTTTTTTGTTACTTAACGGAAATGGTATGGAAACGCTCTTACCATCCAGAAATTGTTAGCTGGGGACATTTTTCTGAATTTATCAAACAAACCTGTTTTGAGAAGTGTTGCTACAGTCACCATATGAGCTCATGCTTTCATCTCTCTATAGTGTGGCTGTAACTTTCTCTTTGAAAAGCTCATAGTCATTTCCTGTCACGCACACGTGCCCTAACCAGTGTGTGTTGAAAGCAGTCTGCCGTGACCCCTGGCAAACGACTGACTGATGCTTAACTCTGTGCACACAATGCTGCATTAGTTCTGTCTCTCGTTGTCTTGCGGCCAGAACAACTTGACCTTTGTCTACAACATTCATCAGGCAGGGCCATTAACCATTCTCAGCACACCAGTGCTTTCATCAGAAGCCTGTATGGCCATCAAGAACACCCTCGCAACTGCATAGCAACGTATCAAAACACCTTAGCAACGCCCTGGCAACACAGTATGTTCAAAATGCAATGACATGCACATATATAATTTACACATAAAAAACCTATAAGTTCCTTTTTGCATCGTCTTTCTGTATAAAGTATGTTTAGAGTACAAGTATGTATACATAATATATAAATACTCTTCAGTAAGTTAGTTATGTGTAAGTTTGTATGTTGTACAATATGTAGCAACATGGTGTTACTTTGTGTCTCCACATACAGAATGACAATAAAGTTTATTTGAAGATTTGATTTGAAGAGATAGCCTTAAAACATTTCTAGAAATAACATACCGTAGCACTAAAACTGTTTCTACAGTTAATTACTGTTTTAATGGAAAACAGTGTATTACCGTATATTCAGAATTGGGCCATTGCAGTGTCCCATGTTTTTGCCAGGGTTCAGATCAGAGACCATTATATTGTTTAATCACATTTGAATCTGTGCTGATAACGGTTTCATTTTCAGATAAAGCAAATCTGTTGTCTAAAGCTCCGATACATGTTTGAATAAGATATGATGCGTGTAACTCATTCAGTAAGACAACACAAATGTTTTATTGATCCCTAAGGGATAATTTAATGAAAACAGAAGGATTCCTCACAATTATGGGGGGAAAATGTGAAGGAAGACATGGGGAGTGATTTGGGATCTGGGAAAGTTAAAATCGGAGCGATAATAGAAGAGAGAGAAGCCAGACTCTACGCAGGACAAACCACAGCGAGTTCATGATAATGGATTTCACATGCCTCTCTCTCTCTGAGTGTATTAAGACGCCTGCAGCTAGTTTGTCGTCATTTTAGTAGCCTGGCATAACCAAGACTGTCTGATGAAAGTGGATCATTAATCGTGTGAGGTGAAATGAAACAAAAACAAAACATAAATAGAATAAACAACTAATAGTTTAAACACTATTGTGTTACATCTCCTATGGGACACTTACTGGTTGGGTTAACAGTCTGCTACTGAACTATGTTAAGTTTTATTAAGTTCTCACTGTTCCCATTATGCAATGACATATTACTTTGTTGTCACATAACTTCAATATGTTGCATGCTTAATTTCAAGAGTGTCAAGAGTGTTTTTTTTTTGCATTTTTATGAAAGTCTTTGCTTTAAGCTAGGTCTAATCAATTAATAAAGTTGCAATCAATAACTTTTGTCTCTCTAGCGCCATCTCTGTTTGAAACATAAAATTGCAGGTTACTTGTGGAGTTATTTCCTTCATGTGGAAGACAAGTTTAAATTCTAAACAACTGCTGTAGGAACAAGCTACAAATGCTGCATCATCTACAGTATTGTGTTGTGATATAGTAGCCAGATCTTCTTTCCATTTACACATAGACATTTTCTGCAAAATCAGACCCGACCCCTCAAATTATAAATCATTATCCATTGCAAATCAGGGTAAGGAACGGAGATTGTGTTGAACACTAATCTGTCATATATTTGCTTAATAACTGAGTTACAGATTGCAGCTTTACCTAAACTGGTTGCATGAAAATACGTGACAGAAATACCTTTTAAAGTAATTGTGGCGATGTCACACCCCGATAGAGACAGGCTGTTTTACATGTGTCAATAAGATGGACCCTTCATTTTCCTTTGGCATTTCCTGCATGTACTCTCCCGGCTTCAGATGTCTGAAACATGCAGGTGACTCACAGGAAAACAGGAGCGTGAATATCTGAGGTATGTCTGGAATCCATGCAGCAGTTACTTACCATAAACACACACATACAGACATGCTGTGGGCAGATTTCAAAATTATTAAGGGCCTTGATGAGGCCCCTCACTGTTGCTCAGCTGGAACAAGGGCCATACGAACGTCATATGACATATTCTAAAACTCTTGTTTGTTGTATGGGACCAGGTGACCATCATCCTGCTGTGATACTGGAGCCACGGAAATGAACAGTCTGCTGTGTGTTTGTGTGTGTGCGCATGTCTGAAATGGGACGCGGTCATTGCTGGGTCTTATTGAAAAGGACTCAGAGGTCAGGAGGGGTCTTCTGAGAGTGTGATCTAAGTGATAATTGTATAAAGGATTACCGTAAGCTGAGTGTTTGGAGAGAATTCTAGATCAAAAATGGGCTCTTATTACACTCTTAGCAGTGTGTGTGTAGGGGGTTACTTAACCATATATTGGGCACAAATTTGGGGACCCAAAAGTCAGTTGTAAAAATGCATATAGTTTTCTGTTAGGGTTAGGTTATATTGTTTATAACTAGCTGTGTATGAAAAAGTCTATAGAATGTCCCGATTTGGATAGATAAGTACACGTGTGTGTGTGTTAGAAAGGGTTAATCTCACCTTTGTCTCTACAGTGGGATGAAAGAAAAAAAATCACTAATAACTTTAAGATCCTCGTTCTTTTAGATTCATAGGACGACAAATTTAGAGATTTGTTGTTGCTTGGACAAAGGCCTATACGCATATTTATCCAACAAAATGCTCTTTGTCTATTTAAATAACAGAAATAAGCCCCAAATCTCACATTTAAAAGAAAAATGTATCAACATGGGAAAGAAAAGTGTGCTAGAGAATTCATTTCACAGGATCTTTAAACAAATAACAAAACTCGATTAAGTCTCCTGAGCTATGAACCTCTGAGCAATAAAATACTCCTCTGGGCACTTGTCTCAGTTTTCTCTCTCTCTCTCTCTCTCTCTCTCTCTCTCTTACGCACACTCAACACACACACACGTACAAAACTGCACTACAAAACAGGGTAATTACACATCATTATGTGTGTTACTGGAGGACTGGAGCCACTGTGAATGAAAAAATATGACGAAACAAGAATGACAACAGGTAACATCACACAAAACATCAAAGCCACAAGAAACAAAAAGAGCTGGACAGAGAAAAAACCATCAGCAGTCTACAGGTCACGCTACAGATGACATCAAAGACCTGTTGGGCAGAGGAAGACAGAGACAGACAGGAAGACAAGAACACAGAGACAGACAGGAGGACAGGAAGACAGACTGCAGTCTACAGGTAATGCTACACACTGCACTTCAAAGACTGTGAAATTACAGCCTGATTCTGTGTGACGCCACAGAGCGGCCACAACCTGACTCCTCACAGCGCTGCAGAGCAACATGCTGAGGCAAAAGCACACACATGCAGACACACACATGCAGACAAACAGACAAACAGACACACACATGTAGACACACACATGCAGACATACAGACAAACAGACACACACATGCAGACACACACACGCAGACATACAGACACACACACACATACAGACACACACACGCAGGCATGCAGACACACACACGCACGCAGGCATGCAGACACACACACATGCAGGCATGCAGACACACATGCAGACACACACACACACATATGCAGACACACACACACACACATGCAGACACACACACACATGCAGGCATGCAGACACACACACACGCAGGCATGCAGACACACACACACACGCAGGCATGCAGACACACACACGCAGGCATGCAGACACACACACACGCAGGCATGCAGACACACACACGCAGACACACACACACATGCAGACACACACACACATGCAGACATACAGACAAACAGACACATGCAGACACACACATGCAGACATACAGACAAACAGACACACACACACGCAGACAAACAGACACACAAACAGACACACACATACAGACAGACAGACACACATGCGCACACACACACAGACAGACACACACACACACGCAGACATACAGAGACACACACACACACATGCAGACATACAGACACACACACACATGCAGACATACAGACAGACGAATAGACACACACACACACACGCATGCAGACATACAGACAATCACATGCAGACACACACAAACAGACACACACACATGCAGACAAACACACACAAACACAGACAACCACAGACACACACACACACACACATGTAGGTAAACCTAAACCTGTAGGTAAAACTAAGAGAACGCTGCTAGCAAGACCATGGGTTTGCGTCACACTCAAAATTGTGCACTGTTGTGCAAAAGTCACTTTGTTAAAAGCATCTTCCAAATGCATAAATGTAAACATTACTATTATCAAATGTTTATTAAACATACTTATTCTATTTCACATTTATGCATTTGGCAGACGCTTTTACTTATAGCAATTTACAGCGCATTTAAGCCATACATTTGATCAGTATGTGTGTTCTCTGGGAATCAAACCCACAACCTTTGCTCTACGCAATGAGCTACAGAATCACGTAATTAAACAGCTGTAATTTTTTTATGCTTAGCATTGTCAGGGATTTTGAGAATGCACAGCCTCATGTCTCTTCAAGCTTTATTCTTAGAGAACTCCAGATACAGATAGACGTTTCCAACATTTATTCTTTCAAACAAATATTTTTCCAAAGGTCCTTCACAGAACTCTATTTTTTCTTTGCTTTCTGAGAAATACAAGGAAATATGCGTCTGAACGTCTTTTTTGAGATCCACAACAACAATTTCTGTCCCAGAAGCTTCTCTGTGGAAGAGCATCTTTGATTTATCTGTGCCGAGAGTCACGTTGAACTGAACTTTCCTCTCAGACTTTATGAAGGATGACTCAGAGCTGTGATGGAAATTTCAAGCTTGTGTTATAAAATGGTGTCTACAATTTTAAGGGGATAAATAAGGTATGAACCTCCAAAATTGGTTGTTGTAAGTTTAAATGGTTTTACATTATTCACATTTAGTCAGAATACAGAATTATAAACAAAACAAACAGCATTGTTTCATAGTAGCACAAAGGACCCCCCAATCCCTTTCTGTATGAGTGATAATGGGATCTGTCGACTCTACAACTCTATAAAAAAAAAGGCTCCGCTCCTCACCCACCACAGATTGGCCTCACACTGTGCTGAGATTTAGCGACTCCGTTTAAATAATCAAAACCAGATCTTTCCTCCTCTGCAAGTTGTGGAAAGTGTCAGCATGGAAAAAAGCTCCAGTCATTGCACCATAAATAAGTAACTATTTAATAATGATCCAATTAATTAATGGCACGTTTTTTCTTCTCAAAAGCTTTATACAGTGGGAAAATCTGCTAAGACGGCCGTGACTTCAACACTCACACGTTGAAATCATTTACCTCCGTTGACTAAACAGAATAAATAATTTTCCATTCAGTAAGAGCTAAGAAATTATTATTTCTCTCACGGTGACAGTCAGCTACAAAGTGACGCTTACAACTAACACACTGCATGAAGCCATTCCGTGGAATTCCTATCCTAACTTTTTAAATATTCTGTAAGTAAAAAAGGATTGCAAAAGTGTTTTCATACTGAGCTTAACAAAGATGATTCTTATCCAAACTGTCACTTTGATTTACAGTGTGTGGAAACACTTCACATGTTCACATGGAAGATACTTAGATGATTGTGAGCCTGGAAAAGCATTCCAGCATCAATGAAGAATTCCACGCAACACGGATGAGCAGAATGCCACACACTCTTCCCACACCCAGCTACACACTGCAGGAAGAGACAGACGCCCGCACGCAAGGAGGGCGTCTGACAGAGGAGTCCCACAGGGTCATGAACCTCTGTTAGATACAGAGAGAGAGAGATAGAGAGACAGAAAGAAAGAAGTGAGACGGAAAGAAAGTGAGAGAGACAGAAAGTGAGAGAGAATTCAAGAGAAAGAAAGAGGGAGTGCGTGTGAGGGAGAGAGAGAGACAGCCGAGAAGATGCTGAAAGAATAAGAGCTTAAAATGAAGGCATATTGTTGTCATGTATCATGTGGACACCAGCTGTGTAAGCTGTGTAACTATTACACATGCTGCATTACACAATCTGAGCAGACAAAACAGCAAGACAACCTCAATAGTTACGTTTAAAAGTAACAACACAACTATCGTTTCATATATGACGGTTTGTTGTGCAGGTGACCAAACTGAGAATTAAAGATATACTTTGTGTTTGGAGAAGCAGGTTCTCACAGGGAAAGAACAATCACAAACAATATCTTAAATGTCTCAATTGTTTATTGTTTTCCAAAAATAAAGCTTAATTACATTTCTCCCCTCTAACTCTACGCATGTCCTCAGGTTTGTGAGTGTAGGGTTAAAGCAAAACATTATTTGACCAATTAATAAATGGATAACATAGTGGCCCTTATAAGCACAGAGAAACCTACACACACACATAATACATCCCTGGTAGTTGTAATACTGCCAGTTTTGCCATTATGGCAGTAAATAATGTTTGTAAACAGTGTCACTAAAGCCCCTGTTCCCCCTCTAGTGGCCGAACAGAGGCAGTACACTATTTCCACAGGTGCTGTACTAGGTCATTTCTTTAAGCTGAAATCTGTTGATGGGCTGGTATATCCATTTGTAATGGATTCTCACTGCTGTTGGTCTTGTTGGGTCTATTTAATTACAGATACTATTATGAACCTGTCAAACTAGATACATAAAATGCCTTGCCATCCATTGTTTGTAAGCCATAAATATTACTCAAGAATATTTAAATGTATGCAAATTGAATAACGAAGTGGCAGACTGCCGGAGACCCTGGTCTTCTCACTCCACTAACAAGGGTTTTTAATTTTTGTCATATTTAACATGTCATTACACTGTTCACAATAATCATCATCCACTCGAGACTAATTAAACACGTCAACAAGCAGCAGGTGGATGACACACACACACATATACACACACACACACACACACACACACAGTGTGTAAATGACTAAATCCATCTCTGTTTTTCACATTAACAGTTAATGTAGCATAAACTGGTACATACATAAAACATGTAAATAAATGTATATGAACTTCACCAGAGGAAAATCTGTTTGCTCATAACATGTCCTGTCATAGTTCTGGAGACATACACCCTTAATAAAGGTTCTTAAAATGTTCTATACAGTAATGCCATAGAAGAACCATTTGTGTTCTTCAAAGAACCATTCAGTCAGCAATTCTTAAAATAAGCATTTCATTCTTATCTTTTTATAGAACCTTTTGTGAAACAGAAAGGTTCTATGTATGTTAAAGGTTCTTTATGGAACCATACAGCCAAAAATGGTTCCTCTGAAATGAAGCAACTCCATTTCAGATTTTTCTTTTTAATGTTTTTACATTTTTCTTTTAAACAACTGTTCATACACAGAACAATTTCATTTTTATAAACTATGATAGTTGAATATCATAGTTTCAAGATTTTCCATTTCATTTTACGTTTCAACTTCTAAATTATGACTGTGAAATCACACATTGCTGTTCTGTTTTGACTTCATAAACTCACAGAGCATCATCTCAATGACGTGTAACATAGGTGCAAACGTTGGTCGCATTAAAAGCGCAGGATTGTGTAAACACAGCAGTTCTATCTGCAGCTCTCACTGTGTGGGCTGTCTCCACTGCAATTAAACCTGCACTTAGAAAAAACACGTTTATCCCACACAAAACACATTATTGCCCAACTCTGGTTAACAAAGTGCAAACAACTAACCCCTCGACAAATGTATGATGAGACATCATTTCTGAAGGACCATATTTACAGAAAAACATCAGATCAAAGTTGAACAGTGACTGAGTCAGAGGTAGAAAATGCTTTGAGACACCAGCTGACTAAAAATCAAACTGTAAAGGGGTTTGAACAAATCTATAAAGTGAATTTCTTCTTACTGTTTTGACACTCGCTGGGTGTCATAAATACAGCTAATTACTATGTTCAGTTTAAAAGACTGTTGGCAGAAGTGATGAAGTTTGGATCAGACTCAGGGCCGTAACTTGTGGGGTAAAAGTTGGAAGAGATTCTATGGGCCCAGAAGGATGCAGGGGGCCCAAAACAATTCCAAATCTTTTGGATCCAAACTACAGCCTTGTGTTTGCAACACTTGTTTAACAAATCTATTGTATGGCTGTAGAAAACATATGTACTGTATATAAGGCTTTCCTGTGTAGGTAGAGCATAGTGCTAGCAACACCAAGGTCCTGGGTTTAATTCCCAGGGAATGCAATACTAATAAAAAAAAGTACATAAATAATATAAACCTTAAACCCATTGTAAATTTCTTTGGATAAATGTCTGCCCGATGCATAAATCTGAATTATATGGACTGCTTTTTGGAGTCACTTTTTTTAGTCACTGTTTTCCTACACTGCATGGAAAAGAACACAGACACTGTTAAATTTCTCTTTTTTTGTCTTTTGTGCACCACAAAAGAAACAATGTCACAAAGGTTTGGAGTGATATGAGGGTGAGAAAACAGAATCACAGAATTTCTGTCTGAACTATCCCTTCAACCCTGGGGCCCTGATGAGCAGAGCAAAAGAGAAGTGTATTCTCTCATGAGGGATTCAAACGCGCATCTGACTCTGACTGGTTTGATCTGTGGTTTGTCTGCCTCTCTTTTCTTTACAACTCCATCTCTGGACTTTCTCTTCCACTTGGCACCGGTTAAAAATGCTGCATTTTAGCTGTTTGGAAAATGTGAGTCTGAAAATCATTCCCTCATATTTTTCTCTGCCGGACCAACATCGAACGAACAGAAGCATCAATTTCAGATGCTCTTTTCTTTTAAGCACTGCTCCAAGTTAGAGTGTCTTTTAATAACGTGTAATGCTGTAAGTGCAGAGCGTGACCCCCCCCCTTCTCTGCTCTCAGGACCACACAGGCATCACACCACATCAGAGCAGGCGAGTCAATGTGCAAACTCACACACAGAGTGCGCACAGCGAGCAGCGACAGAACCCGTCTGGCTTTACGAGAGACAGACGCACACTGGGCCTGAAATAGCACTTCACACACATCATCTTGGACCATGCCACAGACGCCAGCCGGTGCCACACTACGTCCAGACACACACTGACATTAAACGCTTTGGCACCAGGGACCCAAAATCGGTCCGGTCCATTCTGTCACGCAGTACATTTTCAAGAATATCGTTTTATAATTGTTAATCAATTGATGTTTTTTTCACCATGACCTTCCATCCCGTTATTTTGTGTAATATTACTTAAAGCAACAAAAGTTAACAAAAGACAACAGAAAACAACAAAAGTTGTTACTTACTTAACAAAAGCCAGGTTTGTAATGACATCATCCTGCACTGAGATTCTGGTGGGAGGATCAGAAACGGATCTGATGAATTCAGCAATGTTTTGTGATCTTGACTGGTTTATCTCACTCTGTGTGATAAAATTACAGAAAACTGTCAGACAAGTTTAAATGACTACAAATAAAAAAAAATGGTTAAAATATCAAAATTTTTTGTGACCTTGTGTAAATAAGTTATAATTATGCAAAGCTGCAATCTGTAACGTTTTGGGTTACAAATGAATAAAAATCAGTTACTGAGTTTTGACTGATTTACAATTTGAGCTGTCAGGTCCGATTCCCTGGGGAATGTCAGTTCGGCTTCATTTGACCAACATACATAAAGAGAAGTATGTAAAATAACCTGCAATTTTATGTTTCAAACAGAGATGGTGGTAGAGAGACGGAAATTACGGATTGCAGCTTTAAAGGCAGGGCAGGAGACTTTCTGAAACGTTTAGCCTCTCCATCCTGCTAACCTCTCCAAAACTTCTGGATACTTGTAGAGAAATAACACCCTTAAATGACAACATACATGTTTGTTCAGTAAAAGTTCAGAAAATGCTGCGTAACAGGGATGACAGAGTCTGTCTGTTAGCGAGAAAAACACAACACAAGCATCTATATAATTTCACTCTAGATTTTAACAGTCTGGCAGGAAAGACAAATGAAAGCATCAAAGCAGGACAGACAGTGTGGTCTTACAGTTTTGCGGTGTAGCTGAGAGTCGTCATACACAAATACACACGAGAAGACAGAAAATGTAGAACGCAGCACCTACTCATTAAAAGTGCTAGACTGTGAACTATCTATTTTTCAACACACCCAGCATTTCAGAAATAATAAAACATTTCGGGTGGGATGCAACCATGAATAGCTCCTGCGTACTATTGAGTGTCGTTCCGCGCGTGTCTGCGAGTGAGATTGTCTGTCAGTTTAAATGTAATTTGGGCACTAGTACATCTCAAAAATAACCATGTACAAGACAGAAATTATAAGTGCCCAAAACCAACAATATATACTTAGGGCTGCCAAAAATGGTTTTTCAAAATTGCCTTGAAAAATAAAAACATCAAATGGGGCCCAAAAATAAACCCAGTGGACATGAGAGGTACACAAATGTCAAAACAAACGCATGAAGCCTTGAAAAAACAGTGTCTTGAACTGGCCAGGCGCGGAGCATTTACATAACACGCAGGTTCTTCGGCAGAAAACCTCTCTGCAACGACTGGTGTGTCTAAAATTAGACGGAAAATGAAAACGACAGGGCTGTGTAATGGTAAGACTTTACACCACCAAGTCTCAGGCTGAGGAGTGGGTGGTTGTGGCTGTTGAGGCAGTGGACGTCCAGCAGGGGTCAGTACATCAGTCATGACGATTCGGTGTTGGCATTTTAAGACTTCACCCAAATGAGCTTGTTAAATGAGTGGCATTATGCTGTTCCCCAATTAAACTCCATTTTCAGGTAATGACCTTCCTCCACAAACAGACCAGCTACAAGCCTCATGCCACAATCGCATTCTGCAGATGACACTAAATAAGAAACTGTGTTAACTGTGTTAATCAAGCAACATTTTTATATAAAGCAAGGAACAGAAATGAAGGAATTAAAACATTCACAGATGGACAATCCACGTAACAAGTCAAGAACTGTAACGTGGAAGATTTTAAACTACAATTTCAACAAGTTCAACACTGATCAGTCTCCTTACCTTACCCCAATTCACAATGGTGAGTTTATAATAATGTTTTATAATTGGAGCTTTGAGGTCTGATTTCATAAGAAACATCTGTGTGTAAACAGACGAAGAAGATCTAGCTACTGTATCGCATGTCCGGGTACTGTAAATGATGCAGTTGTAGCTTGTTCTTACAGCAGTTGTTTATAATTTAAAAAGGTACAGTGCAGGTATCCTGCAATTTTATGTTTCAAACAGATATGGCAGTAGAGAGGCAAATGTTTTAAATTGCGGCCTTAAATGAAAAACGACAGTAAAACTTCACTTGCTGCATCTAAATAAAAACATTATCTGCTGCAAACATCTAATGTAAAATTAGTATGAATCTAGTATTATTATACTGTATTCTGATGGCCTACTTCATTGGCTGAGATTCTGGTGTGTATAACTTATGGACACTTTGCTATCCCATAAGGCCATGCAGGGACCGTCTGAATCGACACGTTACACTACTAACACAGAAATCACATACTTCACATTTAAAGAAGTACAATATTACCCTTTAAACCATCACTGTACCATAGCACCCCACAAAATACACAGTGAAGCAATTTAAGATATCATTTTAGTTATCCATAACTGGTCAATTGTTTGCAAAGCACTGCATCATACAGATGAAAACTGAAAGTTAAAAAAACTAAACCAAGTTTACGACACATTGAAAGCATGCAGGTCTCAAACCTCACCGTCTGAGAAAAGAAACAAAACAGGAGAGGATCAGATTGTCTGTCCTGAGGCTGCATGCTTTACGTCTGACAATTACCCTCACAATTACCTCACATGCGGCGGTTCAGGCTGTCTGTCACAGGCTTAACCCACAGATATCATTTCTCCTGAAACACACGCAACCCCCGTTCCTTCACAAACACCTGCAGCATGCAGACAGCAGCTAATTATATAATCTGCGTAATTAGACTCATAAGAGCGGGCTGTAATAGCAGCTCTGCAACACTCAATAGAGGTTCATCTAATAGCACAGAGATAACAACTTCAGCCCTGTATTACAGCACCCGAGCAAACCTCACACATAGCGCTGGCTGCTGAAACGCACGCTTCCTGGAAGCCCCGTGAGCTCTATGTAGTCACATAGAAAATATTTTGTTGCAATGGCATTTATTTTATTTGTTTGGTATTGGATCTTACTGGATGCTGAGCAGCAGTGATGGGTTTGACTTCAATACTTCAAAGCATGCTGTTATAGTTACCGTAACACAGCATCATTACGTCATATCTTTTCGGCCATTTGAATCAGTGTGGACCAATCCGCTGATTTTGATGCCCTCTAAAACACAGGAAACAAATACTACAAATGACAATAAAACTTAAATTATTACAATTGGTTTGTAAAACGACTCAGTATTGCACACTTTGTCTTTTATTGGCGTGAAAATTGACGTTTTCGTTTCGATTTCTTTGGACGTCGCACGTCATGCTCTCGAGGTGGATTGTGGGATTGATGTGAATTTTGCAACACAGTTTGCAGAAAGCTTCGTTTCTCCCTTTACTGCTGTGCTGCCTACTTAGAATAGCAACTTTTAAACAATTAAATGCCACATTGTTGTAACAACGTCGTTTTGTTGCATCCAATAAATAGACATAAATATAAAAACAAAGCAGTAATTACTTGAGGGTCACTGGAAATGAAAGGTGAAGCCAGCCATTGTGGGATACAATATTCAGTACAATGAAGGACTGATTACTTTATGGTTGAGAATAAAATCCAAATTTATATTTTGCAAATGTGGCTTGTCAAGTGTCAGATCTCAAACTGATGTACATCTGCAGTATTCATTCAAAATCTTTATATCGGTTTTACTTGCATTGCCTTATTTTTATATCAGGCCACTGTGCTCAAAACCCTTGGCAGTCTGGAGGAACCAGGTCACTGGACCAGGCCATAATCCACCCTGTTGCACATTTTTGCTAATGTAGTTCTGTAAGTCAGTAAAATATCTCATGCATGCCAAAATTTTGTGCACATTTTACATTTTATACACTGCAGAAATATAAGAGCAGTATGTTAATGCTGCATGTTATTTTGAACGTCTGTGCAAACACCAGCCCGTGAAATGTGATGTTGAACTTTTTGCATGACAAACACAAACAGGTCATGTACATGCACGCTTACAATCTGGCTCTGCCCACACACACGCAGCATGCTGAACCATCAAGAGCTGAACCAGTGTGAGGAGCATGAACCAGCTCACAG
Organism: Chromobotia macracanthus; assembly: GCA_036877525.1. Lineage (NCBI taxonomy): Eukaryota > Metazoa > Chordata > Actinopteri > Cypriniformes > Botiidae > Chromobotia > Chromobotia macracanthus. Next base: position 3,024,309 of record JAZGTH010000070.1, on the reverse strand, counting down.
TTAGAGCTGATTTTAACAGCTCACTGGAGCACGTGTGCAATAGGGATTTAAGACAGCATGAGCAGTATGAGCATTTCACTGATATATTATGATTGAAAAACTGAAGAAAAGTTGACACCTACACAATAGATAAAAAGCAGGTAAATGTTACTGTTATGACTGTCAGTGGGGCTTTTGAGTGACACTATTAGGGCAAAGCATTTCTTTAGGATCATCACATAAACCAGTTTAAGGTGCTGTGGGTGATTTCTTTTTTAATATCACACAGAAAACATCCTCACTACTTTGAGAGACATCACTGAAAGAGGTGTCATGTGAAATGACACCTGTCTATCTGTCAGCTGTAGGCAACGTATAAACAGTACGAAAAAGTCAGGGCACTAATCTGTGCTTCGTTTATAGCCAATCCGAAAATAACGTTTTAAGCTCCTTACCTCATGATTGTTAGCAAAGTCAATTGACATGCATTTAGGTATTAAGAGTTTGTTTTCAGTTTAGTAATAAAAGCAGCTTTTGAACACTCTTAGTGCATTTCCTCTATTCAAAACATTCTTTTAGGGAGATACAGTTTTCAGTATGATTTGCTTTGGTAAACTTTAATAATGTTCACCAGCTTTGAGAAGAGAGGATGGGTAAATAGTGTGCCTCCCTCTGCTGGCGAATGTCGAACTGTGCGGTTAAAGAGATAGTTCACCCCAAATATGAAAATTTGCTGTTAATTTACTAAACCTCAGGCCATCCAAGGTTTAAGTGACGTTTCTTCAAGAGAACAATAAAGAAGATGTTTAGCTGAAAACACTGTCCTTTCTCATTTAAAAAAGTCAGCGCGTGCTGTGTCTTTAAGATTCGAAAAAGCAGATACAGGCAGCACAAAATTAATCATCGCCTATATAAACGAATACAATACTTTAAAAACACTTGTGCGGGTAAATACAAGCAGGCCGTAATAATCACAAAAACTAGTTTTGACTGCAGGCACTGTAAACACCAAAAGATACCATTTATCCATGGCAGTCAGAATCACAAACATATGTTTTGGCTAAGAAATCAAATGTATAAAGATGATGTGTGTGATTTTTATCCCAACAGCCTCACTATCCATTGGTCAGATGTCTGAAAACACATCAATGTCTGAAAGCACCACCGAGCCAGTGTTCACACTTTTAAAAACAGTGTATTCATGTTTAGACTCTCAGATGTGACACTCGTAAGTAAATTTGTCTTACTGTAATAAAGATAATTACATCATGTCAGAAAGCTATCATGAACATTCTAGAACTCTCAGTCTTTATCAGAGGCGGCGTCCTCTTTTTCATAATTTGGATTGATATCTGAAAGAGCAGTCAGCTTTTGATGTACAGATAAGAAATTGTTGGGAAAAGCAATTATATTTAGCTTGTTAGTCATCTGAAAGAGACACATAAAAGACACTTTATGAAGACAAATAATGATGGGAAATTCTAATTTATGAACCCTAACAGAACAAAAATCTGCTCATTGTCAATTTATTGATAAACATGTTCGCATTATCTGCACGTTCACATATTGATTCATAATGTATAAATCAAAGCTAAACTATCGGACCAAAAAAAAGTTCCAAGATAAATTAATTCATTTGATTATTATGACCAAAAGAATGAAAAAACATTTTGTATTTAACACATGGTTGTTGAAGTTATCAAAATACATATTATACTTGTGTATATAGATTTTAGATCTATGTAAATCATATCTATGTCAAAATATTAGGGCCATTACAACCATATATATTCTCAATGTAAAAAATACATCCATTAAAAAACTTGAGGAATAAAGAATATCAGTGCAACACTCATCTCTGGTTATAAGGAATTTCAGGGAGTCCATTTTGACTCGATTAAAAAAACTTTAACTTTAATCTCCTCTTAAAGACACGCTTTCTAATCTGTTTAAATCTGCTACATTTTTCTTTGTATTATCCCTTTGTGAACTATCAGGTACCAAATAATCATTTTAATAATATGATTTACACATTTTAAAAAACATTTGACTTGAGGCGAAGTCTTTTGTACAGAATAGCCCTGTCTTCCACAACAGTTTATCTGACACCTGTGATAAGAACTGGAATATAATCTTCATGAAAAAGAATCTAAATAAGAGAATCACATTTCTTGGTCGGTGTCTGGCGTGTGTACAGAATTAAGATTGACTCTAATTAAACCAAAAAGCATAGAAAAAACTCAAAAGAAAACAGTACAATCAGCATTTGTAAGAGCAGAAATCAGAGTTTTGTCATTGGTATGTGTAAGTTGTTCCAGGGGCCCATCCAAAGCTCTTCTTCTTCAGATAGTGTCTGCTCGCATGGAGAAACAACTGATTCTTTACTTCCTCCATTGTCCACTGAGGACTCCTGCTCACAGCGCCCCCTATCTTGCTCCACATGGGCTTTATCGATGTTGGATTTGAGCCCTATGCTGTTAGGGCCCATCACACTACACTCTTTGGAGTTGAGGTTGTGGTCAGTAACAGATGAAAGGGCTGTGGTGATGCCAACAGTGGGCCCATTGTCTCCTGTTCCATTTAAAGGTAATTGCTCTTCATGTGTTACACCTAATTTTTCAAGCTTTTTAAATTGTTTGCCTAATCGCACCGGTGAGCCCATTTTTAAGTTGTTGGGGTAGGGGGGCCTTCGTGTTCGGATGATTGTTCCATTTTGGGCAAGGTATACCGACCCATTGATGTTACTGTGAGTGGTGATGTTGGGTATACGGTTCCGCTGGGTGTCTGGGCCGCTGTCCTCTCCCGTGGAGGTGGAGTCATGCTCTCGGTCCAAGACCAGTTTGATCCTCTTCTTTTTGCCAGCCTGGAGATCAGAAAGAAGAATTATGCATACAAATCAGGTTGAGAAGGTGAGAGGAGCAGAGTAAACTGCATTGCGATGCATCAATCTGACAATTCAATGAATGATGACAATTCAAAATAAAAGTCCCCCAAATCAGATTGCTATTCTACTTCAGTTACATATGTGCTTGGTTGTTCACTTAATATGATGTGTCTTCATCATATTTTAGATAGAAATCTTAAAACTAATACGAAAATAATAAATCAAATTAAAACCAAATTTCAGATGTCATGATCTATTGTATAATTTGGTCAAGAATTGAAAAAATGCAAAAGTTTACATTTCTCTTAGTAGTAGAAAAGCAAAATGAATATGTGGTGTCAATTTCTGATTATGTAGTTTAAATTTTCCAAATTGTTTGGAAAAACAAACATTAGAAAATAGATGAAACAGTTTAAACTATAAACAGGTATGATAAACATAGCTTACAGGTCAAAAAGATCACTCAGAAAGAGAAAGTACAAGACATAAGATTGAAGGTTTAACAGAACAGCACTGTCAGCATTCCTGTGTAGCTGTAGCATCTTCAAAATACAACAGATATAGAGAAAATACTGTAAGAAAGGAGGTAAGCACTTCACTCCAAGGCCGGCAAGCCTTACTTGACTTTGACCTCCCCTCTCTTTTTAGAAAGCAGTGGAATCTCCTGATTCTGAGTCTGCATCTGTTTCTTCTGTGGTTCTTCCTGTTCCTGACTGCTGTGAGCGATGCACAGAGCCGCTCTCAGATGCAGAGGCACTGCCAGATGTTATGGCATCCTCATCCACCTCTGTGATGGGTGAGAGACCCCCAAACGCTTCATCCGAGCTCCCCGTCATGCTGCTCTCTGTGGCATACGGTGTGCCTCCACTTCCAGCTGCAGAGATCACACTGGACCTTCTTGACATTGATCCATCACTCAGTTCACTGGCTGACTCTCTGCTCTCCTCTGCAGCTTCATCATCCTCATCTTGCTCAGAACCCTCCTCCTCACTCTCCTCCTCTATGGTATCCTGGGATGATCGAGTAATGATGCTTTTGCGAGAACGACGACTTCCTCCAGCAGATCTGGAGCTCGTGGAGCTTCTCTCACTGCCGGAAACGGAAACAGCATCTGATCTGGCATCATCAGACACTACAGATTCACTCATTTCTGTCTCAGATACCTCTTCAGAGCCGCTGGCCTTTGAACCTGCTGACCCCATCTCAGCACTGCTCTTCTTACCAGATCCTGAAGTTCGAGATCTTACTGAAGACCTGGCAGAAGATCTGCTGCCACTTCCACTACCAGATCCACTAGCACTACCAGACACACTTCCACTTCTACTGCTCCGCGTTCCCTCACTCGCCTTGGTCTGTGATGACTTCATTGATGAGCGAGCAGACGACGGTTCTGATCCAGATGCTTCCGTTCCTTCTTCCTCAGATGTTTCTTCCGACTCCTTCTCTGTAGCAGAGCTCTTCTCAGCACTGGACTCTTCCTCAGTTACTGACTTTTCTGTCCCAGATCTGGATTCTTTTTCAGTTCCTGAGGTCTTCTCAGAGCCTGACTCCTCTTCCGAGCCGGACTCTTCTTCTGAACCAGATCCCTTCTCCGTTTCAGATTCTTTTTCAGTTCCAGACTTCTCTGTCCCAGATTTAGATTTACTCTCAGCATCAGAGTCGTCTGGTTCCTCTGGCTCAGATTCAGAATCAACCGTGCTCTCATTGGCATCATCACGGTCCAGATCCACCTTCAGATAGTCCTTGTCTTCAGAGGCTGCTACACTGCTCCTCTCAGATGATTCCTCCTCATCTGAGCCCTTCTTCCTGCTCTCTGCCTCTGATCCACTCCCACTGGGCTCTGGCTCACTGACACTGATGGACACTTTTGATTTCTTCTCTTCCCTCTCTGACTCTGCAGATTCATCTTTCTCGCTAACAGAACTTCGGCTGATGCTGCTCAGCGACTTCCTTCTAGTTTTCAGTTTATTTGCCAGGTTAATACGTTTCAGGACTTTCCCAAGTCTGCTCCTGGCTGAGGATGTGCCATCAACAGAAACGCTCGGCCCTCCTGTCAGGCTCTCTTGACTATCAATTCGACGTGCCGATGTCAGCTTGGCATAATCTTTGTCTTTCTTCCCTTTGCCAAACATCATTGGGAAGATCTTGGCCTTCTTCCACGGGGAAGTGCTTGTTGGTTCAACCTTCTTCCCGGCAGTGAGCAGCTTGCTGAGCTTCATGACAGATTTCAACCTCTTTGAAGCTTTGGATTCTTCAGGCTCTGCTTCTGCCAGCTCCTCTGCAGGAACCTCAGGCTCCGCCTGTTCAATCTCATCCTCTGGTGAATAATCTTGGAATCCCACACGCTTGCCACGCCCACGACCTCTACCTCGCCCACCTCGCCCTCTGCCCCGACCCTGTTGTGACATCATTTCCTTTAAAACAACCTCATTATTTACATGTTAAAAAAATCACACAGCATGAAAACTGATATGTAAAATAATCATAATGGGAAAACATACATTAGAGGTCACTGGTGAGATGTCAGATGTCAGTGTAAGAAATGTGTAAGTTTACCTCTGGTCCAGTATAATAATAACCATCATCCTCCATGATGGCCTCTCCATACTCATCATACATGGGTGCGATTAGTCTCCTGCGACTGCCGTAAGGTGGATAGGGATCATATCTGGATTTGGAAAATGACAGAACAAAGAAATAACTCAAAAACATTCAAAGCATCTTTAAGAATTGGGACTGTGTGTATAAAATGTGTAGCTAGTGTGGCTGTGTATTATTTATGATTGTTTTTAACACATTTGATAAAGATTTATATATCTCAATTAGGTATGAATTCACTTGACTGACTGCAGCAAACACCTGCAATTTATGAGAGACCTACCAACCTTAGTCTGTCTACATCTCACAGAGATTGCCTGCTACCATGTTTTTCACATGTTTGCATTAAGTTTAAAATTTCACAACTTTTTGATTTGTGAAAAGTAAAAATGACCTCGTTACTCCTAAAATAAACTTCAGCCCACGTGCAGCCCCACCTACAAGGGACATACAGACCTAGTGATCCAGGGATAAAAGACTAAACCCTCATTAAAGATTCCTAAGCTCTCTAAATAGCCCTACATCCTCAGCAGGCCAGTCCACTCTGATAGCAGGTGCAGTTCCGACTTGACAGGTCTATAGCCCGGCTGAAATGCAACATTTATTTTCCACACCCTCTGTAATGAAAAACATCTTTCTTTCTTGACGGTCTTTAGTATTGACAAGAAAATCTTAAGAGGGTGCTACTGGTCAAAACCATTAAAGAAAACAGAAGAAAACTGTTTTTGCAAAACAGTTTTGGCATTTTTATTCTTTCCAAAGGTGTAAACGCTGCAATTTGTTACCTTTTTTATAATGAACACAAATCAGTTATTGAGCAAGTACATGACAGATGAGTGTTCTCATGTACCTTACCCCAATTCACAATGGTGAGTTTATAATAATGATTTATAATCCGAGCTGTCGGGTCAGATTTCCCTTCATGTTGGTTTGGCGTCATGTGACTTCAACATATGTAAAGAAAAGAATGTGAAGTAACCTGCAATTTTGTTTCAAACAGAGATGGCGGTAGAGAGGCAAAAGTGGATTGCAATGTACACAATGTACAGTAGCACAGACTTCTATCAGCAGAAATGTTCATGTCAACTCATAACATCTGTTCTTTGGTGCTACCAGCAAATGCTCAGAGCTCCACCAGTGGCTTGATGACCATCTGCTGTTCCTTTCCACAGGCAAAATATGACTCCAGCTAATGGACATTAAACATTGCACTCCAGTCTGAACTTGGGCTGGCTAGCAAACGTACGCCTCACATCCTAATGAATCCGATGAGCTGAGCTAAAGACGGCTGTGTGGAGCTGAGGGCAAATTAATCTTTTCCAAGTTTCCAGCAGAACGGCTGACAGTAAAGCGGGCAGTTCACAAAACAGCATCTGTTCTGAGCTCAATGCACAGTTAATGTACAGTATTTAGATGAGCTGGCCACAACCTTATATCTTATCATGATGTTTTTACCAGGTGTTTTTTTATCAGCTTTTCATCAGCTTCCCAGATAACAGGGAACGTTTTCAGAACATTGTCTAACATTCTCTGAAAGGTCTCTCAAAGTTATTAAAACATTTTTGTTGTAGAATGTTTTTTAAATGTTATATATCATGTATATCAAAATGTTATTCTTAAGTTGTTAGTGGAACATTTTAAAAATGTTACAGAATTAAATAGTATAAATAATGTTCTTATAACCAAGCACTAGCATTAATATAATGTCTAAAAAACTGTTCCAAGATAACATTCAAAAAAACATTTTAACAACCTAAATTGTAAGCTGAGTTTATTTTGTTTAGACATATATTAAATATATTATATATTGGTGAAGGTACACGCATGCAGCTAGTTAGTGTCAGTGTAACACAATCTGTCCTGTAACTTACCCCTGATCATAGCTATAGTAGTCTTGAGTATAGTAATCTTGCCCAGGGTCGATGCCCGATTCCATGGAGAGCGCCTAAAATATGTAAAGACATCTGGTGTTTGCAACACAATATACAATTAAGCCAATAATATTTTTGCTACATTGTGCTTATTCACTAATAAAAAGAAGCAGTTCACTCACAAATGTAAATTCTGTTATTGTTTACTTGTTACCCTCATGTCACTCTGTTTCACACACACAGGTATCTTGTGGTATCTTGTGTACTTAAAGTTTTTTTTGTATTCCACATGAGGGTTAAAAAAATGACAACAAAATTTTCATTTATGGTCCAATTACTATCCTATAAGGGCAATTGTTTTACAATTTTGAGACCCCATAAAAACAAAATTGAAGTTTTGCGGCTTTCAATTTACCTATGTGCTAATGGACCGCTAAATTTTACATTCTTAAAATATTAAGAATAACTAATCCTAACCCTAAAAATTCTTAAAAACCTCCCCAACTTCCTGTTTCTACAGGAAACACATCACCACAGGAAAGAAAACTGCACTCAATCCCTTTCATAAGGTCATTGAATAACAGAAATCCAAAATATACAGAAACAATAGGAAGATCTGACAGGACTCTGGTGGAGGAAATCTGGTGACAGACATGCAGGAGAACAGAGATGCTACCTCAGGCCGAAGAAGAGACGGTCTCAACAGCTGCTGCTCACACAGTCACAGAGAGAGAGAGACAGAGAGAAAGAGAGAGAAGAGAAACAACGATTTGACACTGAGAGAAAATACATGAGAGGCAGAACAGAATAAAAGCCATAAAGACAATGAGAAGATGTCGCTGCATACATTTATAATCAGGCAGAACATGACAACAAAAAGACGTGTGCTGAAGTCAAAAAAAGAGGGGGTGGAGGAAACAAGGTCCTGATGGGAACGATAATGACAGAGATGAAGTTGATGGAAAAATTATCCACCGTAAACCAAAACTTTAAGAGCTGAAGTGATGGAAAGGTCACAAAAGGTCTCGTTTGAAAGCGCATATGGTACGGGCAACCTATATGCATCCATTTGTCAACTCAGTCACTGATGTTACATATTCTCAGCGCAATTATGTATGCAGGCAGAATTTAGGTAAGACAAGACTCTTCAATTTCAGCAGCGTCCGTCGTGGGGCATAAATGTAAGTTTAATGCAGGCGTCTCTGTCACTTTCTGCTTCTCATTATGATTCCACTACAGTTCGCTCTCAAGGTGCTATTGGCAGCCTGAAGTGACAGGGAACCAACTGTTCTTGCCTTCCAATATTAAAGACAGGACCTGTGAATCATACCAACTATAAATAAAACTCAATCTTCACATTTCCTAAAGAAAAGTGATGCTGGGACACTGTTGTGGTAGCGTTGCTAAGGTAATCTGAGTGGTTGCTATGTGGTTGCTTTGTTACCCAAGTCCCCAGTGGCCAAAAGAACCCTGAACTCTGGACTCCCCTCAACATTCTGGTTCAACAATCTTGGGTTTGTCACTTAATGTAGGTTTAAGATCATTTTAGCCAATACTCAGCTAATAATGCTAGAGCGTTTCAGTAACATTTCCATTAGTAACAAAAACTTGTTAGAGTTTTTTTTAAAATTGTGTTAATGTTACTGTTTGGTTATAAGAACATTTTTTAATGCTGCAATGTTTTTAAATATTCCACTAACTACTTAAGAATAACGTTCTGATGTGATATATAACATTAAAGAAATGTTCTACTAACATTACGAATGACAAGAATAACTTTGATAACTTTTTTTGATAATGTTTTTGAGAACTTTGAGAGAACTGTTAGAGAACGTTCCCTGTTAGCTGGGTATTGGATATTTCTATCATCTGTGAGTTGACAAATGTATGTCTGATTGGTAAGAAAAGTAACAGCACACAAATCATTTCTCAACCTTGATATGAGGTACAGTATTACACCTGTAGCCAAACGGCGTGGGGTAAGCTACAGCGTTTAATACTGTTGACGGTGGTTTGGAGATTTGACTCAACCCCTAACCACTAGTATGAGCCAAACTAACAGAGACACTTGCCTTAGCATGCACCAATAACAAAAATCAATTTAACAAAAAACACGAAGCAGATAAAATGCTGAAAGAATGACTTACCTGTCTGCCAAAGCCACGCCTGCGGAAGAGAAGAGACGCGTTAGAGAGAATGACATTTAAATGGAAATGTAAAATCTGCTGCCGAGCTAAGTGATTTTATGCCTGTCGCTTCTCATCATTTGTGGGTATGATTCGCTTTTATCTCAGTGTTTGAGAATTTCAACACATTCTGTCCTCTCTTATCACTGGACCAGAATGAAAAGACCGTGTTTAAGTGGCAAAGTGCTTGTAAGTCTTGTGATAAAAATGCAGCAGACGCCAGTATTCCTGACACAAGCAGTTTTCCCAACAGCTGCAGTCAGACTTCACATGCATCACCATGCTAAGAAAGTCAGACATCTGCTTTTCTAAAAAACTAATTTCCTAATGAACCGCAAACTAACACACGCATTTGCAGCACCTATAAATTGTCCGACCATTTACAAGCCGCATGTCCAGAAATTACATTTGAGGTTTTTTAATAGTGCCACAGAGTCAATGAAATCAAACCAGTTAAGTGATTAAACCACTGTGACAAATAAGCAGCGTGTTGCTCAGCTCTGTTTATGTATGTGTGTATTTACTTAGCTAGACCTTTGGGACAAAATTGTCAACAGAAGTTAGCTAAATGTGACACAAGCTCTCTTTGGAGACCATCATTAAGATGAACATTATGGTAAAAAGACCTTAAGGGGGAAAATTGCTTAATTATTATAAAAATAATGTAACAATGCAAAAACAATCTTAATGGTCCAAACATAGCCTTCTTTCTCTTGCAGCAAAACATAAACTTAATTTTATTCCATTTGATTCATGTTTTTTGTTTAATTTGGCATACACTTACAAAGTGTTTGTCTATCTGTCCATCTATGTATCTCTTCCTGCCTGTCTGTAAAACAATAGAAGTCTATTCTACATTCTCATTAAGACAGCTAGATAAACAATGCTGTGTGGGTTCTAAGGGATTTGCATAGCGTGATGTCACAGGGCGTGCAAATCTGTTTTACATGAATAAATTATAGAATATGGCTGTCAGACACAAGTACACAGACAAACACAGTGAATGTAAATGACAGATGAGTGACAGCGAAAGGTGACACGTGGAGGCTGACAGTATAATATATATATATATATATATGTACAGTCTATACAGTAAACCACATGCCTCTCTGTCTCTCCCTCAGGCACACATAGGCATGTGCATTGACACACAATTATATAAAACACGCATATTTACTGTTAATTTACTCCTGATCCTGTGACATACTAAAAAACACAATCATCACAATCATGTAATGCAAAACTAAACTGAGATCAGGCCAGTTTAGAAAAACTTAAAACTTTTGACCTTCATGGTTTCTGTGTGTGTACAGACTGGTCACATTGGTCATAGATGATGTCACAGTGATGATGTCACTGGTTCTTGCATAGGTAGAAACATTAAATTATTTAATGGTACACTATCTATAAAACAACAAAATGTTAATTTAAAAATCAACTGAGCCACAGAATGTCATGTATAATCAAATTTTCAAGCTGAGACAGAGAGATTTGAGCTATTACATGTGATGGAGCCAGTAATACAGAAGAAGACAGGAGCAGAGGATGGAGAAACACGAATCAGAGTTTGTGATGTCCACACCAGACTCATCGATTGAGTAATTTAATTTCTCTGTTGCTCCAGACAGTCTGAGCTTTGGTCCTGCCGAGCACATCACGTGAACAGACTTCTTTCTCTGAACCTTCAAACAAGCGTGGACACATCAACACAACATCCATTCAGCTACCATGCAAACTTCTGCCTCAGAACAAATAAATAATGCAAACTCATGTTGTCTTTGATCATGCACCAAAAAATGCTTCAAACGGAATGTTCCAATCCATGGAAAAACTTATTATTTTCGTGTGGGGTCAAAAAAAGACTATTTCCAACTACCATAATAAGGTGCTAAAGGTAAAAATCTTAATCTACAAAATATGTAACTGAAGTTCCATAAGCAAACTAGACCTTACCCAGCTAACAGGGTAACGTTCTCTAAAACGCAATAATATTAATACAATGGCTAAAAAACTGGACATTTCAAAAACATTTAAAATAACATTTTTAACATGTTTGTTACTTAATGCAAATGTTAGGGAAACATTCTTACAACCTATAATAGTTAGCTGGGTAGTCAGTCCGGATACACATCAGAACTAAAGATACAATATTAGCAAACGTGTGTATATTGCTCGTGGGACTTCAGGATGATTTTAGGATGAGGCACAGAGCATCTGCAGAAGCCTACAGAGATATTGTTGTAGCTGTTTGTCTAAATGCCAAGACATCGACTGCGAGCCTGATGGGGTGAATTCAGTGGGGAACGACGCAGCGAATATCCCCCGTCATGCGCCACATAAACGATTAGCTGTATTGTTTAATCTCTACGTGATCCTAGACTGCTTGAATTTATGAAAGGGCTAAAATCTCCACAGGACAGAACAGAAGCACAGGGGCTTCAGGAGGTGTGGATAAAAAAGAAGAGAGAGAGAGTGTATGATGAATACATGTGGACCATTAAACTATACTGACCTTTTATTAACTGTAAGGCACAACCTCACCAAACATAACACTGTCATCACCGTCCTCAACAGCACCCAGTCAAAGTCACATATTCATAATAACAGCTACTGTTTAACAAAAATCACATTTTATTGGCTGGGTCTGATTCAGAAACTGTTCTTCTACATTTTGCCTAATGCTCTTCTTAAAAATGTGCAAACTGAGACTATAAAAACAAATATAATTGTATGACTGTATGTACATACTGGGTGCAAAAACAATATAACAACATACATTTTCACATTATCAAAACAAAACTGTCTACAGCAACAGAAGAGTTCAAATTAATGAATTATAAATAATAATAAATGACAACAAAATCCAAAAACAGTAACTGGTAAGAGGTAGAATGATGCTGCAACAAACTACCTCTTCTGAATATGTAGTGATGCTAAGGTAAATTGTATTTCTATAAATGTAAGAGACATTATTAGAATCCCATTACAGTTGTTCTTATAAAATATTTTTCTTGTTGACTGTTATTGCTTGCCATTATTGACTATTTGAATTTGTTGTTGCAAAATAATTCATGACAAAATAAATGATACACAAGATTAGAAAGAAGAAATGTCGGAAATAAGACAGATATAAAAACAGAAGAGGAGAGATCCAAAGTTCTTTCAGAATGAGTGGCTCACTCTGCTGTGATTGGTTGGTTGAAAGGCTAGGTAGAAGAGTCTGAGTCTGATTGGCTGGTGTCTCTTTCGTCTTGCTCAGACTCTGGTTCTGTCAGCACAACAGTTTTGGAGTTTTTATTTTTGATACTTTTACTATGGTCATCTTTCTGATCAACATTTATGGTATTTCCATAGGAACAATTCTTGAGAATCCCTCTCAGTTCAGGTGTAGTACGAGCAGTCACCGGGCGGAGTCTGCCCAGGGCGTCTAGAGTCGGAGACTGGATGGGCAGTCTGGGAGACTGAGGAGCCGTTGGCGGCGGAGTGGGGTCCTGGCGTAGGGGTGGTGGGGACAAAGAGGAGGCAGATGGAGGAGGAGAGGGATGTGGGCTGTCTGGGGGATCAGGTATGATTTCCACTTTGACCTCACAGGGCTCCACCGTCATATAGCTGGAGATGCTAGAGCTAAACTTCCTCAGAATGGGTGGAGTTGGCCGCTGAGCTGTGGGTGGTGTCTCACCATCGGTCCGGGTGATGATGATGCAGGGTGGGACGTCCTGGCCGACAGAGATGGGACTGTATGACAGCATGGTGGCACTGAGAAGGGGGTCATCCAGATCCAGAGATGCATATGAATCCCGGCTCTGTCTGGGTGTCCGCTCAGCTAAAGCTTGCTGCTCAAACTGCCTAGCTTGTTCTCTGACAGACAGCTTTGTTTCTGTGCTACGACCACTCATATCAAGATCAGCATTAAGCTCCTCCCTGCTATCCTTAAGCCCCGCCTTCAAAGCTTGCTCTTCCCACTCGGTGGGGTCCCAGAGTGCTTGCCTCCGCAGAGTATTGTAAAGAGGACCTCCTCGAATACGTGATGGCAAGGACCAGGAAATCGTCTTGCTGGTGTGGCTTGCTGAAGAAGGGGCATCACTGTCCAGAAAGCTGTCCAGCCTGGGCACCTCCGAACTGGGCTCTGGACTGCTGGAGACTCCGTCCTGGTATAGAGGGTTTTGGGTGGTGAGAGGCCGTTCATCTGAGAGTAAGGTGATGGTGCTCTCAGACTTGGGCAGCTTGTTGCACAGCATGCCATTTTCAGCAGACTGTTTGTGTGCAGCAATAGCACGAGACGCAAAGGTGCTTATGAGCTTCTGTCGATCCGCCTCTTCGATTACAGACCTTCTACGTCCACTGTGGCTCATGAGAGAGAGAGATGGACAAAGAGAGAGAGAGAAACAGAGAGAGATCGAAGCATACATGGAAAGAGAAAGAGGAATGAATTGGAGCGGAACAGAAATATGAGGATGGAGTACTATTAACAAACTATCCAAAAATACTACAAAAGTCCCTAAATCCTTCACCTTAACAGACTCCACCAAAAGAGCTCCACAAACGAAACCATGTGTTAAACCTTATTTAGCTGTAAATAATGTGAAGGACATGCTTTCTGCTGCCATAACTGTTGGGATAAACATACTCTCCAGATGTTTCAAGAGATTTTAGGCCGTTTCAATGTGGCCAATAATCAAAACTTTGTCTTTCCAAGTATGAAGTGAAAAGATCATACGCTAGCATTCATTAACCTGTGAGAACTCTCCAGATCTATTCAGATAATCTATGTTCAAACACCAATCAAGACTATCTGTGCTGATGGCAAGTCTCAAAGTGAAGGACGAGAAACACTGAGTAAACAACTAAAATTTGCCTTTTAATATTTCAATACAGCAATTTTACATCAACTAAAGTGTTAAAACTGATAAAATGATACAGAAAGTGTAGAGCATCTACTGAGCTACAGAGACGCGGACTAGAAACTACAAACCACAGCTATGAGGCGCGAGGGATTTGAAAATACACTGATAACATCATGTAAGGATGAAACTGCAGGGAAATAAGCAATACTTCATGTTACTCACTGTAGTCCAAGCCTGGAAAATACAGAGAGCAGGTTTGAAAAATGTGTGTGAAAACATATGTGAGAAGACAGAGATGTGACATTTGAGATGATAGACTTTAACACACAAGTACAAAGAGAAGAGAGGAGAACCCTGAAGCTTAATAGAAAAGCTCGTATTTTATACATGTGAGGTGAAGGAGCATTATAGCCATATTATAAGTGCAATATGTATATATATATTTTTTTGCACTTTTTCCCTTCAAATTTTCATTGCAGTAATATATCTGGACAGTTTACTTTTTGGTGTATCATTAGTCTACACTCACGTTTTTATACTGTATTATAGAAAAGCAGTACTGTTATACATCGGTATTTGAAGGTAGTAAAGGTGGGTCAAACGATAATACCATCATGTACAAATACTTAATCAGATTTTTTTTTCCCATTACATTTTTTTTGCATAATGTTTGTATATGGGAGCTGACAGGCTTCCCGTAGCCCATAGGCTGTCAGACAGGTTTTTATTCATATCTGACAAAGCAATAAACCTGTGTGCCTAAACATTCACACTACACACACAAGCACACACCTAAACCTGTTGTTCCTTCCTGTTAATGTTGAAAACTGCTTTTCAGGAAAACAGCTCAGCAGTCTCAGCAGTTATTCTAATGGATTGCATACAGAATTACTTCTGTTTCTTTGTCTATTTGTGTTAGCCATTGCATTTGTTTTGATTGCATTCAATCAAAGGCACTTTAAAAGTGCTTACCTGAGGGACACTGATGTTGTGCTACAGCTATAATCTTTTAATCTATTAGAATTTCATTGCAATTTTAGGATGGCCTTGAACTTGGCAACGGACTGCTGCACTAAATGGACACGTCCAGCAAGCACATCTCCGTGGAAAGACTTAATGCTAAAGCCAAAAGCACAGCTAATTTACCAATGAAACAATTACCTTTGGGATGTCAGAAAGGAACACTCTATCCCTTTGGTAAATGTTAAGGCTTAATAAAGTAAAACCCATTTCTTTTCTAAATGAAAAATCAGGTCAACCCAAAATGACAAAATGCTGACTTTATTTGTGTGCCCTTGTGTCATTTGAAGCGACGGAACTTTCTTTCTTCGATGGAACTAAAAAAGTTTACAAAACAAAATAGGATGAAAATATTCTCTTGAAATTGCTTTTAGGCAGATGTTTCTAACGTTTAAACCTGTAACTCTTGCCTCTCTAACTCCATCTCGGTTTGAAAT
Source organism: Chromobotia macracanthus (assembly GCA_036877525.1). Classification (NCBI taxonomy): domain Eukaryota; kingdom Metazoa; phylum Chordata; class Actinopteri; order Cypriniformes; family Botiidae; genus Chromobotia; species Chromobotia macracanthus. Next base: position 3,008,490 of record JAZGTH010000070.1, on the reverse strand, counting down.
ATAAAACTGCAGGATACTTGTGGAGTTATTTAATGTTAAAATTCTAAAGAACTGCTGTAAGAACAGCTACAAACACTACACCATCTACAGTACCCGGACATGTGATACAGTTGCTGGTATGTTTACAGACTGACATTTCCAGGGAAATCGTATCTGACAGTTTAAATTATAAATCATTATTATAAACTTATCATTATAAATCGGGGCAAGGTAAAATTGCATCTCTTAATCCACTTGCTTATTACCTGATTTTTGTCCATTTATTACTAAAAAGTAGTTTAAACAGAAAAAGCTTTACGTTTATAGCGTTTATATAAATTATAGCCTGTTGCTCACACTAAGCTAACCTGAAGGCTTTAGAAGACTTGGGATATAGGAATCACTTTTTTAAATACACTTCTTTATGTTTTTTCCTTATTGGAGCTTGACAGTCTCTATTCACTTGCACAAGATTTTCTTCAAAATATCTTTTATGTGCGATGGAAGAGAGAAAGTCATACTGGTTTGGAAGGAGCTGACAGTGATGGTAAATGATGACAGAACTGTCATTTTTGTCATTTTGAACCCTTTTTGACATTGCCTAGAGATACACACACACACAATCTCACACCGGCACATTTCCTCATTTACTGCACATTCACAAACACACATCTCTCGTTGTTTATCCTGAAGGTGAAAGGTGCGATTCAGGATAGGTGACTTACACGTTGCTGTCTCCCAGCTCCTCGTACAGATTGGTCGGAGCGCTCGCTGTCGACTTCCCGGCAGGAAGTGCCATCTGGATACGGGCAGTTTTGGCACACTCTGCCTGTCTCCTGTAAATCACACCAGAAGAGTTTTCTCTCTTTCGAAACACTCATTTCAGCCACATTATTGGAGGATATGAGGCCAGACGCTCCTGCAAACTTTCATTTGATCTGTTCCAGCACTTTATTATTCATGCAGTGTAAAATATGACGGGTTATTCAGCTCCTTTCACACCGGGACGAGGGTGTTTTATTAGGCCGGAACTGAACCCAGTTCACTTTGTACTCTACGAGGAGATGAAACCAGTCACTCTTGTTCATTTTCAAAGGCGTCTCTATTGTGCTGGAATCAGAGAGGTCTGGACCGAGCATATCCTTCCTTCCTCATCTCAATTCATCTATTTGATTCGTACGCTCCTGTTTTAAAGGACTGAACCGAATAACGAGGGTTTGAAAGCACACAGAGTCCGGCAAATAATTCATCAAAAAGAAAAATCACTTACTCTTTGAATCTGCGCGCAGCGTCCGTGCCATGCAACAGGAAGTGCAGGGAGAGGAAGAAGAGGAATAGAAAATTATTAGATAATTAGCACAGCAGTAATTCCTCAAAACACACAGTGGGGGAAATCACTATGAATGAATTGCGTCCGCAGACTTTGAGCTTTATTAGCATGTGCTGTTTGCATAGTTTTAGGACCTGATTAACTGAAGGAAATACCCATAGAAAAAGAAAAATCACAGATGCGATCTCTCGATTATTACTCCTAGGCAGAAGATTCAATGGAGAGCAAATGGAATCTTTTGCTTGTGTCAGATATTTCTCCTGAGAAAATGTGTCTGCGATCAAAGTCTGCGATCAAAAGTCATACTCCTTAATGTATTTTAACAATGAATGTATTTTAATAATGAATATATTTTAACAATTGCCTCATTTTTTTCCATTTTTATTTCTCTTAAGCAATTTTAGGAGAACCATCTGAGACAAAGATGATACTTAAATGAAACACAACTGAGATCTCCATCAATTCTCCTTAACTATGAAAGAGCAACCTGCTAGAAATAACATTTTCCTCTTGGTATGCAAATTAGGTATCAACACATGCCCAAAAACTGACTGCTGAACGCAATTTGCACGGCGCAATTCCCGGTGCAGTTGTAACCGCACAGCATCATTCCACCATTGTCGTTCAGAGACCTGAATATTCTTTCTGCACGTGCTAATAGTGATGTTGATTGCACCAAACAAATAGCATTTTCGAAGTAAGCACAAACTATAAATCTCATTTATATAGCAGGCGTGTTTGCACTGAAAAGATTCAGGTCTTTTTTGTGAATAAGTTATAAGGTTTATGCACTGCAAATACATCACGTGCAATAGTGATGTAACCCTTTCGTAAATTTATCAACGGCTGGTTTTACAAGTTTTTCTTAGACCAGAAAACAACCGTGGAGCTGTTGGGGTCACTTTGGTTGCTGCAGGTGTGTGTGTGTTAATGATTCATGCTCTGCTTTAAAAGGAGATAACAGCATAGGACAACCCCAGTTTATCTCACATCTCAGCTGCTGAGAAACAACACAGCTCTCCATTCTTCTTCCCTCTCTGTGTCTTCCACACATTCGGTTTCATCCTGACCCCGGGCTTTCTGCAGGCTATTGGAGATGTGGCACTCCGACATCATTTATTTAACCAGAATGCAATTACTTGTGAAATCTTGTGTTGTGTTATACACACGCAAAACTACTTCTGTTGTAAAATATTACTCACCAGCGGCAAACACATTTATATTATCATCCAGCCTTTGTAAACGTGATGCTTTTAAATGCACTCAACTTACTGAATCTAAACCTGCTGATGTAGGTAAACGACCTCGTTCAAGAAACACAAGCAGAAAATATTTCTGTCGATTGTTCCACAGACCATTTACACCTGTGACAATTTGTGCAAAACTAGAGTTTCACAAATAAAGAATGTTTTTTACAAACAACTTCATCCAGTTTACATGACATTGGCTTTCTAAACAATTTAAATAACGTGAAAATTTCTGTAAGTCTTACGAACAATTTACATATCAATTCATTCAAGTTTAATGAGCAAGGCCGAGTGTGTGTCATTTCTGCACCCCCAGAATTAGACTGCATACGAATACTGAAAATTAAACTTCTTAACTTTAGTGAAGAACTTTAGAGTGTTTAGATGTTTGCGTTCAGTGATTGCTATGCTATGTGTTTACACAACAGCTGATGACAGTCTCATTGACTTGTACAGGAGGTCAGTGCCTCTCTCTCTCTCTCTCTCTCTCTCTCTATCTGTAGAGCAGGCCCATGGCCTATATGGCACACATGGGTTTTCATGAGGTATAACGGATGGACTGAATGCCGGGGATCTGTCACAAATGCCTATAATTAATCTACTTTCACACAGAGTTGGCTGGGACTTTAGCCTGTTAGCATGGATAATTACAACAAAAAGGGCCATTTTAATACCTGGCAGCCAATCCAAGCTCTCATATCCCTCTTTTCTCTATCCATCTCTCTCTTTTATCCAATGTTTTTATTTTTCAGCCTCTGCTCAACCCTATCTGAACCTCAGGAGTTACAAATAGAGATGACTTCTTAAAGACTGTGTATTTTTGTACTCTCTGGGATTTGCTAACCCTTCAAATGTAAGTACACGAGCGCCGCTGAAGGGTAAGGTACGTAAAACACACTGCTTTTATATATTAAACCTATATATACATTTTAAACTGCTACCTAGAGGTCTGCGCATCTCGCAATCAAACTTTTGAAGTCAAGAACAGCCCACTCAGACCTTATATATGTGACATTTTTATGTATGTATATAAATTACATAGATGCAGTTGCCGACTGGATCAATACTAAGTTTCTCAATCTAAATTCTTGACTATCTTTGGTGCAAACTTTGCTTGCAATTTTGTAAAAAAAAAAAAAAAAAAACTTGCCATTTGTGACCCGTGCTGGTTTAATGAGTCACAATGAGCAAATTTTAAAAACTGAGTTCTTGGTATTCTCACATTCTCCATTGAAAAATAAACATTATGTATGATTTGATGATTAGGCCAAAACTGGCATTTTTAGTTGTTTCGCCTGTAGCTCTTAATTAGCCCTTGCCCATTCTAACTCATTTTTCCAGCATGGGTCACATTTGTCTGTGCATGGCACATTGTCCAAGGCTACAACCAGAGGTCTCAAAATGTTTGTCACATCAGTGAGAATGCTCATTGTTTGTACGTCACCATGACGATGAGAATGGCAGGAATACTCACTGTTTATATGACACCATGACAATAAGGATGGCAGGGATGCAGCACAGGATAATGATTATGGCCAGCGCCAACAGCGCCCCCTCTGTGTAGCCCACCGCCTGTGCAGCCTTCTTCACAGTTGCCACAATGTCAGGAGAACGGATCTCCAGAATCCTCCCGCCCTCACCCAGGTACGGCTGGAACTCTTTATTGATGTCCAGAATCTTCCCATCCAGAAACCTAGCAGACACACACAGATTATTATGATGACAGCTGCAGGTTCCCAAAGCTGCAGGTTCCCATAATGATGACAGCTGCAGGTTCCCAAAGCTTCTCATTGCTCCAAATAGTTGAGAATGTAACCATAAAATTCTATATATAATATAGCCCGAACGTCTCAGAATGTTGGCTAACATTCTCAAAAATTTCCCTCAAAGTTATCAAAAACGTTTTTGCAGTAATGTTAATAGACCTTTTTTAATGTTTATATCAAAAATGTTATTCTTAAGTTGTTAATGGAACATTTTAAAAACATTAAAGAACGTTCTGAAAAACAAGCAATATTTGCTGATATGATGCTGATAACATCTATGCAAAGCTGTCGATGCAAAGCATGTCAGTGGGGGAGCAGGAGTCAGGAATTCTGCTAACAAGGACATCATCCCCTCAGCTGTATTTAGCCTTTTCCAGTTCGTCTTATGGGTTACTAGGCAACATCATCGGATGCTTATTCTCTCCTGCATGGGTAACATGCCTCGACTGTGCTCGTGTCTACCTATATGTTCTTAACATCTTCATGACTAGTATAGAGCTGATTACCTGGCCCTCTCAACAGCAGAGCTCTGTTCTTCAGCTAATGTTGTGAAAGCACTTCCCTGAAGACACTTGCTTGATCAATAATGTTTACAGAGACCTGCATGTTAAGTACTTCATAAGTATCTACGGCAAACCAATTAGCCTCTGCTGCAACAGAACACTTCAATAGAAGCCCGTCACAAACAGAAATGTTCAAACACGATCAATGTTGCACACGTAAAGACGGATGAAAGACTGTTTTTGATCTACAGGGTCAAATCGACTAGAAGCACTACACGTACATGAGCTTCAAAACATCTGCTGAGTTTTCTTTCAGCTTAACAGAGATGTAGAAGAATAAAGTTCGATTTAAAAGGTACCTAACCTACTTCTGTTTCTGAAGGATGTAGTATGTACACTGTACAAAGTATGTGAATTAGTATGTTAATATGTGAACACTGTTATGGTGCTTTGGCCAGTCTATATGTTGACTTGCGTTACGTTAATAAATAATTTTCTCTCTCCTCACTGCTGCATAAATGTGTCATCTTATGTACTTTATAAATAAAATATTAAGCAGGCACACATTGCCATATGTTTGTGAAAAAGTTGACGTTTCTTAATTGCTGAAGCTATAATATTTTCATTAGTAGTCAATGTAATTGTATTTCTATAGTGGTTTTTGCAATGTACACTTTAAAGAAAACAAGTTTCCACAGGAAACAGAGAAAAAAAAACTGTGAAATGATATAAATACCTCTTACAATTCTTAAATTTCTTACAGGATTTTTATAAAGTGTCCCTAATCTTTAAATATGACTGGAGAATATTTATTAATATTCACAGCAGTTTAACCCACTAATGTTTCATCTCTTTGCATTTGGCTTCTTTTGTGGAAAGAGACACAGCGTGAGTAAACTCATGCTGTTACAGACACACTGTGTGAATGTGCTCAACAATGATTGGCTGTTTTCATCCTGTTTCACAAAGTCAATGGGCTTCTAAGCAGCGGGATGATGGGATTCATCAATACAACACACCATTAAGTGTGATCAGATGGATTCTGGACACATTACAAAATTAAAACTTAAAATATGTTCTTATAATCAAGCAATAAAGCATTTAATTTTTAAAATGTTTTTGTTACTTAACGGAAACATTAGAGAAACACTCTTACAACCTAAAATTGTTAGCTGGGAGAGCACAACATAAGCCCAAACAAATGTGTGTAAGATGGAAACAGAAACAAACACAACGTCAGATTGAGGCAGGTGTTCTGTGATCTCTCCTGTGTTTGTGAATATCAGATGTGTGTTGGCTCAGTAAACTCATATTTGAAAAGGATCCTGATAGCTTGTGTTGTATCCCAGTGACAGACACGCCCCACTACACCACGGGGCATGGCAGAGTTTATATGAGCTTACTGCTTTGTTTCTGGATGTCAGGGGAATTTCTCCTTTTGGCTAAATGGGGCAGGTGCTTCCCGTACTCATAGCGCCTCATGAGCGCCTTTACAAATGCGACAAATTTAACGTCTCATTTTCGTGTGCCATTTTTTGTCACTTTTTTTTAGGCAGCATATGATGGGCGTATAAGGAGAGAACAGAATTTGGAAACATGTTAGATTCGAACCCACACCACCCATATTTTTTTTTAATTAAAACTCTGAGACTCAGTTGCTCATGTGCATCATTGCGTGTCGCCATAAACGCTGATTAATTAGTAAACAGACTGTTTTAAGTTTCACAAATAATACAAATTAGCATTTTTATCATGGCTTTATAAACGAACGATAACGGTTTTAGCTAATTTCAAGACAACAATCTGTTTCCATAATCCTTCAGATCTAGGCAGTCTGAAGACTTGGTTCGTTAATGGGTTCATTAAACTGATTTATTAACCGCACTAACTGAGTGATCCGTTCGCAAATAGCACACTACGACTCTCTCGTCACACAGAGTTCACAGGCTCACCACTGTTAAAATATATATGTTTGACGGCGTGTATTCAACAGAGGCACAGCGGCGGTCCCAGATAGCAGCACAGAAGATGCTGGGAGCAGCAGGCTGTTTGTGAAAGGCCTCAGGAGTGTCTCTGTGTTTGGCTTACTTGAAGAGCTCTTGTCTGGAGATGGCTCTGTTGGTTAGAGGGTCGATGGCGTACACCTGCAGGTCTGATTTGGAGTAGTCCTCCAGTTCATATCCTTCACCATGTCGACGGGGGCCGATCGACTCCACTATCACTTTAGCACCAGGGATCTGATCTTGAACGTATCGCTCCAAAATCCTGAAAAAACACAGACAAAATAATAGCTGTGAGAATGTTTCAATTAAGTAACGAAAATGTTAAAAACTTTTTAAAGTTGTATTAACGTGTATTAATTGTATTAAGTTTACATATACATACTTACATATATATACACATATACATATACACATATACACATATACACATATACACATACACACACATACACACACACGTACACGTACACGCACACGCACACGCACACGCACACGCACACGCACACGCACACGTATACGTATATGTATATGTATATAGTAAAACAACGTCAATGTGTACATTTAGGATGGCTCTACCCTAGTGAACACTAGATAGCTGAGAATAAAGTGTACTTCATTTGAGACACTGCATATTTCTTTCTCAAAATTTGAAATTTGGGTCATATTTTGTCCAAAATGAAAAGGATAAAAGAAATTATATTCTGCATAACGAAAATTCAGATGTTATTTTCATGACAATTAAGCACATTAGCGCTCATTACTGTAATGTGAAACTGTAATTACAATCTAACGATGATCCTCATTAGACGCTCGTTACATTAATACAATAATGAGAACAATTCTGCGCTGACAGAATGAGTAATTTATTAATTAAAAATCACCATCAGGCAGCACAACAAACACCACTGTGATGTTTAAAATATTTACAATGTAAATAATACAGCATTATTACTTTTCACATTACAGTAATGAGAATAAATGGGCTTAAAAATCTAGAAAATAAAGTCATAAAGAAAAAACTAAACTCTTGGGTACTAAAAACAGGCTTTATTTACATAAGCACACACACTGTGAGCTTTTATGTTTTATGGGGATATTCCATAGATGTAATGGTTTTTGTACTGTACAAATTGTATGTTCTATGCCCCTACACTAACCCCTAAACCATCACAGAAAACTTTCTGCTATTTTACATTTTTTCTTAAAAACATCTTTTTGTATGATTTATAAGCTTGTTTCCTCATGGGGACTTAAAATGTTCCCACAGGGTCCCCCCAAATTACTGGTATTTGGTACTGGTATTACTATATTTGTGGGGACCACAGCGAAGCTGCTAAAGGTGAGAGGAACATTTAAATGTCTGTCTGAAGGAAAGCAGCAGTGCAGGGAAACCGTTTCTCACCCAATCAGCTGTTCTTTATTCTCCTCCACAACGGTGGGCGGCACGTTTGAGACCACAACCTGCATGTCCAACGCGTTCACAACTGACACCTACAACACACACATAGAATATACCAGAGAATCACGTCATCTGATTCACTGAGGTACAGTTTACTACAGGGCTGTGAGATATATTTCCAGGCTGAAATATATCAAGATGTGTGTAACTGACACACACAGTTTCCTCATTTCTCCAAATGGGGATTTCCAATTTCATAGACTTCCATTGCTTTTATACACAGCTAGTTATAAACAATATAATTTAACCCTAACCCTAACAAGAAACTTTATGTACTTTATTTTATTTTATAGCATTTTACAAATGAGGACATCCCAAAAGGAGGTTTTGCTGACTTTTGGGTACAAATTTGTCACCAATTTATGGTAAGTAAACACCCCCACACACAAACTCACTCGCTCACAAATGATACTGGTTTTGGATAACTCATTGCTCATTTAAAAAGCATACTTAAATGACTACAGTATTCCAACTTCACACTTGACTTTATATTTCTATAAAAGTCAAGTTATTGTGAAAGCATGGCGAATATTCAATACACTGGGGTCCAACAGAGACCACCTGGACACCTGGAGATAAACAACGTTTTCTGATTTTGAACCATCAGAAACAAATAAATGTAAAAAAAAAGAAATAAGATTGTGGACTATTTCTAAATGACTAATCAAATGTAAGCTAATTAGTAAAGTTGACCGTGTACAACAGGTCAGATTTTCATGCTTTCGATGAAGCACACAAGATGCTGTTTGGAACATTCTCAGATCCTGCTGGGATAAGATGGACCGTCGTCAAGTTTTGTGGAGCGCAAGCCAGCTGGAATGTCTGCTGTGATTGCAACTCAAACTGGACACAGACGATCCTCTGAAATTCTTGTTCATTTTAAGTTATTATGCTGAATATATATACGGTATTTGTTAAGGGAAAAAAATGCATTGAAAATGTCAACTCAAAACACTTTTGCTAGTCATTATTTGGGCCTGTGCTGTAGTCCAATTCAACAGGCTTTTATTCAGCTGCTCAATAACAGTGTGTCAGCTGAACGAATGCATATAGAATGACCAACACGCACAGAAAATGGTTCTGCTAATATAAAATTAAAGCAATTCAAACAATAATATTTCTGAAAAATAATGATTTCTGAAAACCTGACGCACGCATATTGATTTTTCAAATCCCTCTTATTTTAAATCTTTCATTAGCTCTATAGACTTCCGGGAATCATACAATCACTGCAACAGTCCAAGAAATACAGCAGCATAAATTATTCAGCTGACAGTGGAAACCGTCCATTTATATATTCATTACCGCACTAATTAGTGCAGAAACTCCACATGCACAGATGCAAACAAATATTTATTCTAACATAACGTGTTCAAATGCAAAAGTATACAGACTGATGCGATATTTACCAAACCAAACAGCACTTCAGAGAGAGATATCATCACCCCGTAGCATCGACGATTACTGTTACGCGATTTAAATTATTCAGTGATTTCACGTTAGCTAAGCCAAAACACTCATTTTGCTTAGCCAAAGGGATAAGAGAAAACTTCACTTCTAAAACGGAAATATTTTCAGTTAAATGTTCAGAGTGTAAACTCAATGTAGAGCTATGTTGCATCAAATGCATGCAGTGCCATTGCTTTAGTTCAAGGGGGGCATGCCAAAAATCACTCCCCCAGGCACAATAAGCGAGCAAAACCATAAGGGGGATCGGGGCGTCTCAACAAACTTCCAAAGAGACTTCGATATGAGTTAAATAATTTAAAATAAGACAACAAGCATTCAAATAAGCTACAACAACTAAAAACCAACATATTTTTTGTTTTTGTAATGAATATACATCATTTTCATTATGCCAAGCTCCAGAATATTTTATTAGGTAGAAATTGTTAGTGGGGGGGCCTTCAAATATCGCTGTGGATAATGGGGGTGGGCTTAAAGTCAAAAAGCAGGTCCCCATCTCAGGGCCTGGAATTCTCATTTGACAATTAAACCAACTTTAAGTCATAGGTCAATGGTCACACACTCACTCACCACCACATCCGCTCTGCTGCTCAGCCCCTGTCCATAGTTGTCCGTGGCGATGACCTCAAATTTGAAGTAGGACCGGCGCATGTTTCTGAACATGATGGCGCTCTTGATGATACCCGTGTAGGTCTCGATGACGAAACTGTCCTGGCCCTCGGCTGTGGGTGGGATGATCAGTCTGTAAGCCATCTTACTGTAGTTTCCTGTGTCCACATCTGTAGCCTGACACACATTAAGAAAAGATCTGAACCTCCCAAACAAGCAGGATTTAGGGGAATTTGTTATTTGTTTATATCTCAAAGATCTACAGGTCTACTGAAAGAATTCATAGAGTAACAACAGCATAAAATACAGTAGAAACATTTTAGTTTCAGAAACAAGTTTGTGTTGACAAAAGGATGATGGATTACTTTTTTTAAAATTATACCTTTAAAAAAACTGGCCTGCAGATACATTTTACATTAATGCATCTGACACATGCTTTTATTTAAATCGACTTACAGTCCATTCAAGCTATAAAGTTTATCAGTGTGTCATCCCAGGACATCGAACCCACAACCTTTACACTACTAACACAATACTCTACCAACTGAGCTACAGGAACAAACAGAACAAAAACAGAATAAAAAAATCTATGCAGTTCTTTAACAACAACCTGTAAATATACTGTATTAAGCCCAGTATCACTAAATTATACGTCTTCACGCTCTCTGCATAGATGGTAAAGGACTCTACATTTATGAAACATTCACTAATGGACACGCAGCAGGGGTCCAGTGGCTGTATTATACAACAGAGCATATATTATATATTACACAGAAATGGTGCAGCTGTCTGAGCACAGTGACTGAGAGATGATTGGAGGGAGAGTGAGTGAAAGATTGTGCTGTACTGTTGACAGGTGTGTCAGGAAGTACGGCAGGTTGTTACTAAAAAAGTAAAAATGAAACACACCAAAGACTCCAAGACCAGCTGAACAACAAACCTCATTAATTAATAACCACTGTGTTATCCTGAAACCTTACTTGACTAATGTAAACCCAACTAGTAATAGTTGAGGGTGTGAAAAATAATTAAATAAATGACATACATTGATGCATCTTGGCATAGTAGTGATTTCAGCCACTACAGGAAGCTGTAGCTTTGTGTTCCTGTAGCTCAACTGGTAATGCACTGTGTTAGCAGTACAAAAGGTTATACGATGGGTTCGATTCGCAGGGAACACACTGACTTATTAACCGCATAGCTTAAATGCACTGTAAGATGCTTTGGATAAATGCGTCTGCCAAATACATCAACGTAAATGTGAAGCTGAACGTTTATAAGGAGCCGCTTCCACTTTTCTCATGACACACACTTACCACAATTTTCAGGACTGTGGTAAAAGTCTTAGTATCTTCTGTCACTCCTCCGATGTAAAGGGACCTGGAGAAGACTGGCGGATGGTCGTTCTCATCTTGAACATCGATAAAAACCTTCGCTGTGTTTGCTGGTTACATTCCCACAGACACGAAGGAGAAACAGAGCTCAGTTTAGGGAAACATTGCCCCTATTTGTCACAGTTAAAAGTAAAACGAGTTAATGTAAACACAGCTGCTTCAGCTCTCTCCACACTGTGGCAAATGTGAGAAATACGCTCTGTCAAAAAGCATTTGTCTTCTGCTGCGCCACGCGACAGTATATGAAGTCATCTAGGGTAGATCTAAGCACACTCAGGGGGAAAGCACAGACGAAGGGCTGTATATCATAACTCAATGAACGAAACAAAAGTAGGAAGACAAGAGAAACTGCAGGTGGGCGAGTGAGCTCAAGGCCAGCCATCAGAACGAAGAGAGAGAGAGAAACAGAGGGGGAGAGAGAGAGAGAGAGAGAGAACAGAGAGAAGGTGTCTGTCCTGTTATATACAACAAAATCTATATCATAATGTTTAAAAACAAGACATGGCCGGAAACCCACATTATTATTTCAAATGTATAAAGCACAAACTTCTTTTAAAACTGATACATTGTGCACAACAAATATATCATGTTGATTTCGTGTTGCCATTAAGAGTGAAAAAACTCATCACTTAATAAATATGGCATGTTTGAATGTTCAAAGTGTGCTTCTGTCTTAATGAAGCAAGTTGTGTCCTGTTCGAATCCTTTAACGCATATCAATGGAGTTTTAATGAAGTACACAGACTGTAGAAGATTTGAGCTCCAGCAGGAAGATCGACCATCTCACATGAAGAGGGACCTGATGAATTTGTCTTTAATGTCAATCTAAAACTCAACAAACTCACATCCTGCTCCTAAATGACCAAGTGTTGAAAATACAGGAGATATATTAAACCAATAACTCAAGAGAAAACTGGTATGCTACTGTAAAATGACGAGGTATTAGGCATAATGTAAAGTTCAATCATGATAATAGCCTTTTATTGAGTGTTTTATTGGTTTGATAACTTTTCGGCAACAGCCGAAAAATAAAATATTCAATATATACATATATTAGTAAAAGAAAATCACAATAAACAATTCTTCTTCCTAATAATATAATTCATTAGTCTAACTGGAAGCTGTTTACCATTGCCAGGCAACAGAGAAGCTAGGAATAAACAGGATGGCTGGTTACTGAGGTTAAGAAGTACAGAAATCTAGATATTTCCTTTAGCTTTTATATGTTTTCGGCGGCGGTGCTTTTAAAGGGATGAATTTAGAGACACACTTTCTCAGAGAGTGTTTTATGGGTAAGCTATGCTTGTGTTCAGTGCTCTCAGCTCAGTAAGATCTTCTCTGAGAAGTTGTTTCTCTGAAATCATCTCTTTCAAAGCATCACCATTACCACCATCACATGTCTAACAAATTCTCTCAACAATACATTAGAAGACAGTTACTGCCAGACTTGAAATTGTCAGATATGAGCAATGTTTCTGTGATTATACATAATCAAAACTCTGTTTTTGCAAGGACTATGGAAATTTTGTGCAATAAAGGGTTTATTTGTTGAATCTGTCAGACGTGCCATCTCAAATCTATGCACACTGTAATTTACACTGTAAATTTGTAAAAAAGGTAATAAACTAGTTAAATATAAAGTACTCTGAATCTGTCATTTATTTTATTTGAAATCTGTAAATCTGAATCATTGTTCTTACTTTTGGATGGGACGCGCAGGTTGGCGAGGATGACAGCGAGGGAGTCGGCCTGAACCCGCAGCACATAACTGGTCACCTTCTCATAGTCCAGTGATTTATTTGTGTAGATTATTCCAGTACGGTTGTTTACAGTAAACTCCCCTACAAACACAAATCCAATCAGAGAACAGCAGCTTCAACACAACTCCTCCAGCCACTTCAAGTGAGAAGAAATTCATTTATATGACGTTTTTTATCCAAAGTGGCTTACAGCACATTCAGGTTATGCATTTGATTAGTATGTTTGTTCCCTGGTCATCAAACCCACAACCTTTGCATTGCTAACACAACGCTTCACCAGTTGAGCTACAGGAACAATCAGAGAGCTGGATATAATAAATAGCATTTTATTACCAAACAAATCACATGCAGTTCAACGTAACCTGCTATATCAGTGTGTCTTGTTTACAAACGCTGAATAAAACTTTCCTGGCACAATTAACATTGAGCTACTGGTGCCCAAAGAAAACAGACATAATCTGAATTTTAAAGGGAGTTGGAATTCTGGTTTAAAATGTGGTGGATTTCAATCTTTTATCCATGTAATAGGTTAGGTAAGTTTCATGCATAAATACAGTGGCATTTTCTGCATCTGTGGTTTAAAAATGCAAAATATGTCCCTAAGTAGTTCCCCCCCCCCACAGTAAATCGCAGCCATTTCCACCACTGACTGGATCACAGTGGCAGAGTGATTCTGTACAGTCCCAGTCAACCATTCTAGACTGCAACAGCCTGCAGCCCTCGATGCACAAATTGCACTTAGCACTTTTTGGATGCATCTGCCTTATCACAAATAAATGACACCATGGGCAGGTGCAATTCATTCTTGGTAAATTCCCCTCGGGGTGTTTTTGAAAACTCACCTCCTTTATTCCCATCCACTATAGAGTAAAAGACGGTGGTGTTGACAGCTGCGGCGAGAATAAGTCCCACAGGTGTTCCGACAGGCGCGTTCTCGCTCACCGGACTGAACCTGCACAGCGCAGCAGAAAGGAGACAGTTCATTCACTATTTAAACCTGCAGGAGTGGGAGAGCTGGAGAGCTGTCACGTCCAGCATGGACACTGTGACACAAACGTCACTTTTCTGTTGAATATTACATATACATTTCAACGGTTTAATTGACTCTCCACTGCCACAAAAGACCATTAGAAAGTGCAGAAGAAAAAAAAGGACGTCTCTGTGAAAGGCGAGGAGAGTTTAATTACTGCATTTAAAAGCAGCCCAGATTAGTCGCTGGTCTAAAAAAAATCCAGGGTTTTAAAGCATTTGTGCACAACCTTTAGGTCAGGTGTTCTGCGCTGGTGAATCGCCACTTGAAAAACGTTGTTATCTGCTAAATGCTAATATAAAATAAAGTGTTCATGTTTAGGCCTGAAAAACATATAGGCTTATTAAATTTTACATTTAAGGAAAAAGGCTTATATTTGGTTAAATGTAAAGGCTTCCCATATCTTTTGGTGTTGATGTCAAAAGTCGTAACAACCAACCAATTTTGTGCCATAAATTGTTACATATCAAGAACAAGAAGCAACTGGATTTTAAAATAAGCCAAATACTCAAATCATAAAAAGGACAATAAATAACATCACCTGTTCATGCATTTACAAAATACCCAGTTTCACTTTTCAGTCTGTGCTTTGTATATTTGCCTGTTTATTTAACAGTGGTGTCTTATTTAAGGCACTCAGCTTCATGTTGTACTAAGGCTCTCTCATTAGCTGTGGTACAGTCACTGTAACAAGAAGCTTTGACTGGATTATTGCTTTAATTTACTATCGTACATTAAGGTTACAGCCATTATTTGTAATAACTGAGTCAAATGTCAGAACAAGAAAACAATCAAATATGATTGTTGTTTTTCAATGCTGACCGTGTGTGTGTGTATGTGTGTGTGCTTGCACTTGTACATTTATCTTTATGAGGACCAGTGTGACCAGCTTGATCATCGGAGCGTGGACAAAGAGAGTAAAGTGAGGACTTGTGGCTGATTCTCACTTTCTGACATCTCTTTAAGGGGCTGTTTGAAGATTAAGACTTGGGTTTAGGGTTTAGGACTAATTTTAACTAAGGTTGGAAAGACAGCTGTACAAATGAGTGTGTGTGTGTGAGTGAAGAGAGAGAGAGAGAGAGAGAGAGAGAGAATCAACTGTCAGAGTTCTCAGACGTTTTACAGAAAGTCTCTACGCTTTCGGACCCCACGCCAGCTGTCAGAGGTGGGTGGGCGTGACGCTCGTGTCTCTATTGTAGAGCAGTCAAAATACAGGCATCGCCGTCAGGGCACAACAAAGAGGCGCTCACTGCCAGCCTTCTCTGGGTTATAAATGGGGTGAAGTGCTCTTCTCTGTCTATGAGACAACAGGGCGCTACTGCAGTCAACTGCTACACTGTCAGCGAGAAACATAAGGTCGCACAAAACCTCAGTGATGCTCAGCTTCACACCGGTTACCATGGGAATCACTGAGGCCAAAAATAGCCAGAACCTCAGTGTGTGCTTGAGGAACCACACAAATGGAAGCAGCTTTCTAATGTAAATGAGTTACTGCCACAATAACTCATGACCAGATTACTGAATGCATTTCTACATCCTTATTATTCTCATTTACACAGATGTGTAATTGCACAAGTCATTTGGTCTTTGCTATATTTGTTCATAGAGGATTTCACAGCCTCAGCATTGCCAATGTTTTCATTTTAATGCCACTGCACTTTTCTGCCTTTGTATAACCGAAGGTCTTTTGTATTATAATTGTATAATAATAATGATAATTTCTTGTTTTTTTATGTATTTTTAAAATCATTCTTTTATTAGCAGTCAAAGGCTGCACAAGAAGTTTTTCACTAAACTGCAGTAAAAGTGACGTCAAATAAAACTTATTTATGTAACTTAATAAACCATTTAATTTCCACTGGAAACTAGTAATGTTACTTTTTGGTTACTGTTGTGCTTATCGTAAACATACATACCAAAGCATATGCAAGGTACGATAAAAAGATGAAAAAAATCACTGTGGTAAACCATGGTAAATGTGATCACCTAAATACTCTCTCTCTCTCTCTCTCTCTCTCTCTCTAATACGAAGCAGTGGAAGTTTGGTTCATTTTAAAGAATCAGTTCACTGAGATAAATGATTCAATTAAAGGATTCACTGACTCATTTGACAGTTCGTCATTGTTTTTGTGTTGTGATCAGTTCTTCAGAAGCTATGACCTGGTGTCCAGCCAACCAATAAAATTGCAGCATCCATCAGCAGGATCCCCACAATGACCAACAATACAGCCAATCGGCATCCTGCCATGACAGAATCAATGTGTGTGTGAATGCCCAATCAGAGTTCATTAACAGTGAATTAAAAGAGCATTAAATCCGCTTCAGTAATCAATGACAAAGAACGAAGCATCAGTGACTTCTACATTCTTCAGTTTGACACTCCGAGACCATTACAAGAGCAACGCGGAAGTACGTATGCCAGTGCTAGTTATCTATTTATGCAACTGATTCCTTATATAACACGCTTCAAAAAGGTATGACCAAGATAATATCAAAGATCATGATGAAATAACCTTTCCCTTTTAAAAAACCTGCTTTGTATGAGACCCTGTGGTTATTTACATAATCTCCTACAGTGAAACATTGAAAACGGCTCTTCATAAAAATTAACATTTGAGGAAACGCTTACATAACGTTATAATGACTGGCTGAGAACAATAGAATATAGTTTGGTCTAGCCTCTGCAGTGTCTTTAGATATCAAGGGCTGTTTTATGTGTTGTACCATTAAGCAAGTCATCTCATGAAATGTGGTGATTATGTAAAACGGATAATGTACAATTAGTCGATCATTACCACAAAACAAACCTGACAGAGTCATCAGCGCAAAGTGGAATGCCACAGTTGACCAATCAGAATCAAGTATTCCAGGGAGTCTTGTAATGAAGTTTTGCTCTTCAAGCTCAGCTATTATAGACATTTGAAAGCACTGGACCAGGTGAACTATAAACATACATTTATATATTATATAATGTATATTACACTGTATATATTAAACACTTTTTTCATCCAAACTTGTCTAAAACATGGGAGGGGCCTAAAATGTCAAGAAAATGATGTCACTATGTAAAAGAAAACATAATTGTTCTAAAAATAGGCATTACTTTGTCAATGGAAAATACAATATCTCATTTCTCCCTTTCGATTATGGAGTAAAACTATAACAGTGACATGTTCTTGACAGGTTTGGTGAGACTCATCCACTGTTTTAAAGTGTAGAGGTGTCATTGTGACAGCAGCCCGAGGCAAAGCGCAGGGTGATGAGGACAAACCTTGACAACACGAAACAACTTCTCTGCCGTATCCATTTGCGTGCGCGCGTGATTGTGTGCGGCTTGTTGGTAAACAAGAATTATTAATCCCTGACAATATATGACCTTCTGTGCAGACTTGATAGTTAGGAGGTAATACAGCATAAATCTTTTATAAAAACAGAGGATTAAGTCCCACAATATTAATACTGCAAGACGTCTCACATTGAGATCCCTGTTTGGCTGATGGATTTGAGCTGACTGTGATGAAAAATACAGGAATTTATAGTAATTGTTTTCTGAGTAAAGCTGCAATCCGTCTACACTTATAAGCGTCAAGCAGTTCATTGAGTCAAAATGACAAACAATACAAGGCAGTGCTATAGGCCTCTAATTCCAAAATTGCACTGAGCGTCAACACACAGCAGAACTATTCCCTCACTGTTAAAGAAATACTGAATGTGTGTTTGAAAGATTGTAAGTCTTCATTTAACTCTTTTGAATCCAGCATGCTTTAATCAGATCTCCAGAGTCCCTTCACTGAAGTCCGTAGTCTAATGAGGTCTACAGAGAAACTGCGTGCTCTCTATAGCTCAGGCCATTAGAGCTTCTGTGAAGTGTTGTGCCTGGCTCTACTGCTTTAGTGAACACACAGCCTTTTAAACACCAGCCCCTCTCAGAATGGACTTCAGACTGCATAGCATTAGAACTGAATGTGCAGCGAATCCCACATGGGTCAGAGAGAATACAACTTTATTACCACCACAACAATCAAAAAGTAAAAAAGTAGTTTAATTAAAGGGACAGTTTACCCAAATATGAATATTCTGTAATTGTTTATTCTAAACCTGTGTGATTTCTTTCTTTATGAAACATAATATGAACTTTTTAGTAGAGTAGTAGGGACTGACAGACGTAGTCACCATTTAGTTTCATTGTATGGATAAAAAGATGCAATGAATATGGGTGAATGGGGACTGAGGTTGTCATTTCATTATGACTAAAATCTCTTCTTGGCCTTGGAAGGCCTTGGAACAACATGGGGGTGAATAACTGCTAACAGAATCTTAATTTTTGGGTGAACAAATGAGATGTGAAGAGATGTGAAGACAGAGAGTGTCACAGAGAGGGTGGGAATGTCAAATACAAACTGTTTTGGCATAGAGACCCTGACAATAAATGATGACACAACACTTGTCTGTTTTACACACAGGTATCAGATCAACATTTTGTTGGTTTGGAGCATCATACTAAATCATTAAGGTGGTTCCTGAAATTTAGGGAGTGGGTGACATCACTTTCTGGAAAATGAATGATCTTGTTGTACATGACCCATACTGCACCTTAAATAAGATAATTTTACACATGAATAGTGTAATGTGTAATGTTTCGTGTGTAAGTTTATGTTGTCAGTTCATTTATTGCTAACACACCCAGACAAATGGTGTGACGGAAATCTGTGGGATGTATATCTCACTATAGTAATGAAACTGTGCATGTTGGCCTGAGCAAGCACAGCAGTTTAGCTCATTTCTGAAACCAGCTGTGATATATCAATCTCATCGATGAATGGCCAATCTCTCAAGCCTAAAATAGACTGACTTTTCATTTATAATCGCTATGGAAACTGCTGCTACATAAGAACATCAGCAGGACTCTGAGATTAAGAACGTTACTGCAAGAAAGTTTACTGATAACTTTAAGAGAACTTTTAGAGAACATCAGCCAATGTTCTGAGAACATTCCCTATTAGCTAGTTTGAAATATGGGAAAATCAAATGGAAGCAAATACAGAGCGGCCAATGTAAGTAAAGTTAAACTTCAATAACATCTAAAGCAAAATTAGTACAGGGACAACCAGAGGGTAAGTGTCTTGCTTAAGGTGTAATAGATTGCCCATAGACCACTCAGTCCAGGCTCGAACCAGTGACCTGTTTGCCGTCGCTGATATTCAGCCACTACACCACACCATTCAGAAAACAGTCTTAAGACTAAGTTCTAAGACATTTACTATCGCAATGACCCGGAGCAAACAGCCAGCACAATGCTGGGGTGGCTGCAGGACAAATCTCTGAACTGACTTCAATGTCCCAGCCAATGCTTGAAGCTGGAGACCATAAATAATGACAGAGGCTCTCCATTTAATCTGACAGAGAAACAGATGAAATCCCAGTGGGTCGTCTGGTAGAAGAAGAAGCAAGAAAACTCAATGCTGTAATCGCTGCCAAAGGCTCTCTTACAAACTAGTGAGAAAAGACCTGAATACTTATGAAAGGCTCCACTCTATTGCCTTTTGCCCATTTTGTTATAAAAATTATATTTGTAAAATTAGTACAATTAAGAGTGTGTAGTATAACCAATTTCTCATATATTACGATATACAGTAATTTTATATCTTTGTACAGTATACTGTATATCACAATATAGTTATTGTTGCTGGACATCCACAAAAATAGTTTGCATTTTAACAACCATATGGTAATGCTGGGTTTTGATAATCCAGGGAGTGAAATGAAAGCATAAATAATTCCATAAACTTATTGGACACAAAAAATGATACGTCTGTTATCACAGCAAAAACAGATTAACTTATATAACATTTACATTAAAGATTTTAATTATAACAGCTTCCATTTTCAAACCTGATTGGATAAGCCACATTAAAAAAAAAAAAAAAACATTTCCACTGTCCACTGACGGCCACACATACAGTATGTCTACCGCAGTACAAAGGTTTTGCAAAAAAAAATTGTCTGTGGACACGGTATATAGTGTCACCTCCCACACCCAGCTACAACAATGCATGCTGATACAAATGAGCTACAACACCAGTGTGGTACATGTAAAAGGGTCTAAATGATACCTATGGATGCTCTTTTCACCATCCTGGAAATGACACGTACAGTCTCACTGTAAAGAATAATTTACAGTTCCTTCCCTATATCACTGCAGGAGGGTCACTTCCACCACCACATGCTGTCTCAAATTCTTTAGATGGTTTCTGCCATATTCCATTATAGTTTTATAGTCTTTTTCATATTATGCATGAGGGAGAAAAAAAGAGCAAAAAATTCATATATTCTCTCTGACCAAAAGAACAAAACTCTCTTTCTCCAGAGTTCCTTTACTGCGAGAATGACAGAAAATAGTGAGGGAAGAACAAGTTCGTCACATGCTGTTTTTAGCTCATGGTGAAAATGTACGGACAGAGGAACAGATACTGCTGGCGCAGGCAGACATCCCATAATATTAGGTCAAATACTACTTGCATTTTTGAGTTCATTCGTATATCCATTTTTTTTGTCATTTATTTTTGTTTGTAACTCTACAGTTCTTCCTGAATTCTGCGAAACTTCCTGAATTTGATTTTGAATACCAGACGTTCAACGCAAGGTGAAAAGATTATTAAGCTAATATCTGACAACACTTAATATTATAATCTAATGGTACCATACAAAAAATATTTCGCTGATGGTTAAACACAAGAATTAAATTTGGTGATGTCCTTGCTAAACACAACAGCAAATATACAGGCCATACAGACAGTGGCATTATAAACACAAAACAGCTTTTAAAATATTGAAGGACAGCAGAATTATGTATTTTGAACCAGCTGTAAGCAAATTTACTTTTTTACCAGTAGGTGGCGCTGTCCCTCACTGGTCAGTTGTATGTAGGGTGTGGTATCATAACAATGACCAAGTTTCATGTCATTATGTGCTGTTGGTTGTGAGAACAATCAAGACTAATTAGATCATGTGATGTTGTGTTCCCATCTAGCAATTTAAGGTTTTAAGAACGTTTCCCTAATGTTTCCATTAAGTACCAAAAACATTATTTTGAAATGGTATTTCGTTATTTCGATTGCTGACGAGCTACAGACATGCCTTTCAAGAACACCAATATGTATTTGAGAGCTTGACACCAGCTAGAAACCTGCAGCCCTTCCAGTCATATATTCTGAGATAACACTCATTAATCACGCAGAGATTGTGAGCGAGCCTGCAGAAAACATGCGCTGAACTTCATCTTACTCAGAAACCTCAAGGAGAACGTCACACATGACTTTGTCACTCTACATCACAGCACACCTGTATTCCTCTTCGGTGAAGATAGGAATCCTGGATGGCTGCAGAACCGTAATTTCCACTCTGGTTCTGTTCATCTTCACCGGTTCTCCATCGTCATAGGCGATCACCACCAGCTACAAGCAGAATTTATGAGATATGAATAAGGATCAAAGACGTGACTTTCATTTTTTGTCTGGATCTATCAAATTATTTTTTAAAAAACATATAAAATGCAATTTATATAGAGAATCATTTGAATACAGTTCTTCTGATTAAAATGTTTAATCAGAAGATTAATTTAGCAAACTCTAAATTAAAATTCAGTTTCATACTTTTTGTCTAAGTAATAAAAGCCAAAGATTGTAATATAGAGTTTGCCATAATATTTAATTATTTATCTATTAAACAAACAGTTATGCAGTTTGTTTTGCAATATAATTATTTAGGCCAGTGTGGTCTAACCAACATGCAGAAATACCAATGAACAGGAAATGACATCACAGAGGACCCCTGTAGACCCTCATACCTGTGTCTCAGGGTCATGTTATCTATGTTTAATATTAAAATAGAAATGTGAATATGTTAAGCAGGGCTTTGTGAACGGTTAATTTTCTGTTTACAACAGCAGAAGGATGGGCTCTTACTCTGAACACGGCGTTGGGTTGCTCATTCAGGTTGACTTTGGTGAGAACTCTGCCTGTGTCCTGCTCAACATCAAAGATACTGCCGCTGTACGGAGACATCTCCTGATCCACTCTGTAGCGCACTTTACTGGCAGCTGTACCCTGAGGGATGAACATGGTTAGTATCAGCCTATCCCCAGAGCCACTGCACTGCAGTTTAAAAGACCAGAACTGGCAGGTTATTACATTTAATTATACGCATCACATTATTATATTATATTATAAATACAATGTTCTACTGTTATTTTGGCTTCAAAAGGCCTTTTGTCATATTCCATTACACATTCTTTCTGTATCTACTTTATCTATAACTGTCTGTCTGCCTGTCTGTCTGCCTGTCTGTCTGTCTGTCTGTCAAGGTTGTGGGTTTGCTTTCCAGAAAACACTTATACTGTTCAAATGTATACCTTAAATGTACTGTAAGTTGCTTTGGAGTAAAGCGTTTGCCAAATGAACAAATGTAAATGTAAAAAAAGGACTCATGTACACAAGCGTGTCTCATAGCTAATGTGATGTGTGACATCATCACATTTATTCACTAAAAGCAAATGCTTTTAACAAGTTACAGAGCTACGGGAACAACAGACATGTTTACACATTCAGAGGCAAATGAGAACTGTGGCAGAGGGCAACATTTTTCGCTACGTTTCTCACAAAAAGCCATCACTACACCTGAAGCTACTGGAATAGAAGTCCACATGAGTTGTATGGGATACTTTTATGCTGCTTTTTGGACCTTGATAGCCCCTTGGTAACAACATTCTTTCTTAGTACAGAAAAGGGCAGCTTGGATATTCTGCAAAACATCTCGCTTTGCGTTGACATGAAAGAACGCGTTCGGAACAACATGAGGCTGAGCAAATGATGACAGAATTTATTCGTGAACTACTCCTTTAAATGTTTGACTTTTCTTCGAATAGTTGGTTTGAACTTCATCAAAGGTCTCTTGGGCATCGTGTTTAGCAGAGCTACAGAGAATGTCGTCTGCAGCTCCTTATTCTGCTGATACTTTACTGCTCTGCTGTCTGGCTGCATCATAAATGTTTGATAGTTTGGGATGTAGTAAACATAAAGAAGTCATTTATACTGCAGGAGAAAGAGACAGAAACAACATCACATTTACATCTCTGACAGCCAAGAAATTGGTTTCTGGTTTCTCTTTTAAATCCACGTCTAAATTTCTCCATGGCTTATTTTTTTGTGTGTCATTTTTTCGCCCTCCCCATGAATCAAAGCTTTATTTTAAAAAGAAATGAATAATTGAACAGCTTCTGTGGCAGGATGTGAAAACAAACAGTGCTGGAGTTGGCGTGTCGACAGAGGGCAGGAACAGGACGAGTAAAACTGGTGTTTATCTCACCTGACCACCATAAGCTCTGTTAAGACGATCACGTCACTATGTTTAGGGGCAGTAAAGGTAAAGCCAGTGACCTGAAATCACTGAATCACCTGCTGCTGTCCCTGTACTTGTGAAAAGTCCTGCCACCATAACAAATAACCCCCCACTTGTTTTTTTTTTTGTTGAACACAAAAAAACACTCAGATGAAGTGATGATTATGCATAAAATATTTTTAAAAAAATGTAGCGAAAAATAAATCAAGATACACTGCTTAAAACTGCAATCTGTAACTTTTTAGAGCTAAAAATGTACAAAAATCAGTTATTGAACAAGTACATGACAGATCAATGTTCAACACAATCTCCTTACTTTACCCTGATTCCTTTTATATAATAATAATTTATAATTTGATTTCCTGGGAAATGTCAGTTTCGTATCATCTGACTTCAACACACAGAATGAAAAGTACACTGTAAAAATAATTTAAAAAGTTTAATCAATGTGGCTGCACAAGTCATTTCAATGTACTCTTTGTAATCTTGACTTGTCTTGAGTTGCTGTAACTTATTAAAAATAGTTGAAAATATGTTTACTTATTTTTATAAATTACACCAGTCAGGATTTAAATTAAGTTGAAATGACTTGTAAAGCCAAGTTGATTAAACATAAAAATTTAAGGCAGCAAAGTTTCTTTTTACAGTGTATGTAAAGTACCCTGCAGTTTTATGTTTCAATCAGAGATAGCGGTAGAGACGCAAAAGTTAAAGATTGAAGCTTGCGGAAATCCAGACATGCAGATCTTCCATTTTCTGTTTACAGATGTACATTTCCTGTGAAATCAAACCCCATTAAGTTAAAGTAACAGGATTGTGTTGAACACTGATCTGTTATGTACTTGCTCAAGAACAAATTTTTAGTTTGTTTATTTTTAACCAAGTGTTACAGACAGCAGCTTTAAGATATTTTATTTGAACACAAGACAAACTGATTAAGATTTTCATTTTTGCAGTGTACTGGAAATGAAATCTTCCCCGAGTTGAGTCACAAAATTAGACAGCCCTCATTCATGCTAATATGGAGCAAAGCAGCTATCAGTGTACCACACGACATTCATGTGTCATTTTTAACGGGTATATCACTGTCAACACTCGAACGCCAGCCAGCTGCATTAGTAAGACACATTAAGTTTCCGCCTGATGATTGTATTCATGTGCTGCCCTATGATTAATGGCCGCTGGTTGTTCCGCTCTGTAGTGACAGTTCAAGGATGGAAGTTCATTACTCACCCCTTTAAACCTTTTCAAACAAAAGAAAGTCATGGAATCGCAGTGCGGGACACGAGGTTCAACCAGCACAAAGGCGGAGGAGGAGCGTTCATTACCCAGTGACCTTTGCAGCCAAGCATAGAAATACTGTGCCATTATCTCCTTCACCAACACTGACTGGAAGAGCAGAGGTTCTCTTATTGTAATCATCTGGGTTTGAGCAGGACCATAACGAGGACGGTCACTTCCTGTTCCCGTACCGCACTTTTCCCTTCAGGGAATGCGTGAATTATCTGGTTTTAATGCCAGTCATGCCTGGGAGAGGCAGAGACTGTGCTGAACGAAATCTCCATGGTGATTCACAACACAACCAGAATGATGAATTGGTATTTCAATGGGGAATCCAGGGTCAAAAACTTTCCTCAGCAAACATCAAAACAAAAACGCAGTTCTACACACACATGCACAAAACATACCGAGAGACAGCCTGGAGAAATACAGAAACACACGCCACTCATAATAATGAGCCTGTCCTCTTGTAATTTCCCGCAAACCTTGACGGTGTTCTGCGAAGACGTGCAACCTTGCAAAGCAAGAATAAAATATGAGCCAACAACGAGGATTCTGGTGGGGTCAGCAGACCAGAATTTTCCTTTTATATAAATGTGTCTGTTTCAGAGGTAAAGTGTACATTTGTGACAGTGCTTGATATTTTTCAACACATTCTGGTTATGTTGTAAATTCCATCGATCCAGTCTCTATACTGCTTATCCTGTGTTAAGGTACGGGATGTGCTGAAGGTTATCCCAGACTCCAGGCCAAAATCAGGCAACACTCCTGACAGACCATCATAGGAAAGCTTTACCACCAAGTTCACATCAAAAAATACATTAATAAATCCAAACAGAATAAAGGTACCATTAAACTTTGCACTTCCTTCAGGCAAAACATCAAAAACAACGTAAGGAATAACATTTCCATCAGACAAAAACAAAAACATTGCATTTCCTTCAGACAAAAAAACATTAGTTCGTACGCTGCAGATTTACAGTATGTCTGACAAGCTTTAAATATTATTATATGACTATATTTAAAAATAATGCCTCACTGTTTTTGATGTGTCTCATACCATTAGCGCTCTGCTGTCAAGACAGTGTCCCATCCTCAGGAACATGAGCTGTTTCATGAATAACTGGTTCCATTAGCTCCAATAGTACAATACTGAGTCATCCACAGACAGAAGCACAGCACTGCCACTGTCAGAGCCCATAAACTCTAAATAATAAATAAAACAATGCTCTACAAATGACGGTACAAATCCTTCAGAAACGCAGTGTTGTGTTTGTGGATGAGTCCTGCAGGTTGACCTCCCTAATCAATGTGTCCTTGTATGCATTATACCGCACTACACTAATGTAATCTATGTTTATCTGTATGTTGCACTTCTGCAGGAAGGCCATAAACCGGCAACAAATTCCTATTATGCTCACGTGTGCTTGGCCAATAAAGCTCTCTCTCTCTCCCTCAATAGGAAAACGTAACTATCGTACTAGCTGGCGATTTTATTCAGACTTATGTATTTTTTCAAAACACTTTGAAACTTTTCAATCTACTAATGTTACTGAAAGAACTTTTTTGATAACTTTGATAAAACTTTTAGAGAACATTAGTCTGTGTTCTAAAAGCATTCCCTGTTAGCTGGGTAGTTACGAATTGCCATGAGATTGTGTTGATCTCCCAGCATGCACTTGTCCCCTACAGTGATACAAGCACAGAAGGTCACGCATGTCTTGCAGCTTAACGTTTTCAGAGTCACCACAAACATCTCTTTGCGTCCACTCTCACCTGCTGTCAGGTGTTGTATCTTTGATCGTCCTGTCACCTTATTTTTTGGATCAAATGCAACTGTTTTAAAGGAGGGGAGAACTGAGAATTGTTGAGAGAAATGATGTGTTAAAGTCACTGATTTGTAAAGAGGTAGAGACAATGGCAAATGAGCTTTTGACATCATAACAAGAAGAATGCTTAGCTCATGAATATTAATTAGGCCGTGCTGACATTGGTCAATTTCCAAAGCATCTGGAATCTTCTGAGACTGGAATGATAAATGTGATGCTGCCTTGGAATTTGCCTAAAAGATGGTCTCTAAAATGTTTAAAATGCAGGCAGCCCACGGGATTTTGGAAAAGAGCCATTGTTTATACCAGGGATGCATTTTTAAATCTAATTGGAACCAACAGAGAAACATATCTAAATATCAGCCAACGTTCAGCTGAGTAAGACGTGAGCTAAAAATTGGTTACGGCACCCCTGCTGTGATGCTCCTATTCTGCCATAAGTGTTCTCCAAGTTATCTTCACCAGAAAAAACCTCAACAACCACGCAGCAAACTGTGAAAAACGACAGACTCCAATGCCAACGCAGCCACTTATTTTAACACCCACTAATGAAAGGAAAAGCCCATTGGAGAAGCTCCCTCTGTATTAGAGACATTCAAGCTTTGTTGTCTTTTTAGCAGAGGAAAGACTTTCATAAAAAGATGGTGACAAAACCATTAATGGAAAAAATACAAGAAATGCAAAATAAACCAATTTCATAAGGTTTATTCTTCAAACATCAAATACGCTATTGGGGTAAGAAACACTCAATTCAATATATCTCTGACAACAAGTCAATTTAATATTTTATGCAACATATCATAGGCAAATGTTTGCTTCTGAAGTATGTTTCATCTGTTTAAAAGATGTTAAGATATTTTGACTGTTGGTGGTGGTCACGAGAAACAAATTTGCACAGATTCGCACAAATTCGCACTACATTCAGAAACTATTAGTAAGTACAGTAACTACATTCAGGTCTTCATAAAGTCCTTGAAACTCAGACTCCATTGGGGGCAATTATTGACAACCAATAAACTTTATTAACGAGCACTTCTTGTCCCATACCCACACACGGCATATAGAGGGACTCGGAAACCCACAAACCGTCCTTCTGTTTTACTGTCAGTGGATAATAAACATTTACAGGCAGTAGGTGCATATCCAGCCCCCTGCGTGCGCTGCCACTCTGAATAAACCAAACCTCAGGCAGCGTATAACCTTGTTTATGTAATTTATGAGGTAGAAATAGACGTGCGTGTTTGCTATATAGTAATGGCCTTGTGTTTCCCTCCAGCTTTAAAACTTGCTGGGCTGCATTCTAAAACCCAATAAATATCTTCACCTTCTGATGAAAGCACAAAAATCATTTCTGGATTCACCACGGTGCCAAAATTTCTGTGTCATTGCGCATAATTTCATTTCGAAGTTTGTCTAGCGAGCGTGAAGAGGAGGCTGGCCTCTAGACGGTGAACGTTAAACCGTTCTGTCAGATCAATCAAGTAAAGACACGGAGAGAGGGTGACAGTGTAAACTGATTAGCTACACCAGCAGGCTAATATGCTAATAGCAGGAAGTTTCAACAGCGCTGAGCAGGTACGCCATAGTGGGAAAATTCAGAAACAAGGAGTCGAAAGAGTCAAAAGTAAAATTATGTATTTCAACCGATTACTTCCATCCCAAACCGCATCCCTTCACCACCACCCTTTAAACCCTACTAGTTAACCTAAACTATTTTAATCATGCTTAGCCCAAACCAGCTTTGATCTAAACTAATCCTGACCCTGAATTATTTTTCCTGCTATTCTAAAATTTAAAAAAAATAAAGCTTTTTTTAAAAAGTTTAAAAATACATTAACCTAGTTTTAGGTTTACTAGGTCATTTGGACCACCATCACTGTCTGTTCATGCTGTTTCGTTGATGGAAGTCTAGCTCGTGGCTCTGTGTACTTACAGGAGGATCCTGATCTTCAGCAAACACAGTGATGATGACGGTTCCCTTCTCTGCATTTGGAGCCACCATTCCTTTATAAAGTGCCTGACTGAAGACTGGCGAGAAGTCATTCATGTCCTGTGAAAACACACACCAATATACATAAAATATAAATCTAGTAAATTCTGTTTACATTCCCTATCTTATCCTACTTTTCTGTGTTGTGTTGTGTTGTGTTACTGTCTTAAAAAGCCGACCAGGTCTTCATTTCACTGCAATTTGTCATATGTGAATTAAATATGGATTAACCAAGAGGTCCAGTTGAAATGTTGTATGTTGTTTTTAAAGGGGATTTGCACCAGTTGAGCAAGTGTCTTTAAGATGAATGGCGCTACTGACGGACAGCTCTCTCCAGGCATTACAGAGCTCCTCAGTATTAACATCCCTCATTAAAACTGGATTGAGGCAAGACGTGCTTGTCAGCAGTGTGATTCTGAACCCTCTTTCCTCTACTGAGGAGATACACAATGACACACAGAGCATTAATCAGCTTATGGGTGCTGCTGTCTTTCACTAAGTCAGTTTTGTTTAACTTTTTTAAACATTAAAAATAGTTACTTTGTCAAATATGTTAAAAATAATTTACATTAATGACTTATGTTATGTAATATATACTCCAGTCATATCAGTAACCTAGAAAAAGTTGTTTTATTACTAAAGGGTGGACCCCCCTCCCGGGGGCTGTCATCTTGAGATCACATGACCAGAAAACACAGCTCTTATGTTATGGTTACTGTATAAAACTCCTGCAGAATGCAACAGTACATTTCTGGACTAGCAAATATAATTATTTCTATAATGGAACTGACTGACAGGTTTCAGTAAGTGCATTGTTCTATCATCTAGTGAAGCACACCAAAAAAACAGAGTACTCCTTTAAATTCCTCCTGCATACAGGCAGAAAGAGAGAGCGAGAGCGTGAGAGAGAGAGAGAGTGAGAAAGAGAGTGAGAGGAGATCAGGATGTTGCCCGGTGGGAGGAGAACAGGCTATTCTTCATCTCATGGCATCCTTTGATTAGAGCTGAGCGAGGTGAGAACGCTGTTTGAAATGTGAGGACGCCGCCAGCAAACTCTCTTCCCACTTTAGCACATGCTACTCTGAAATATTCACATATCTGATGTGGCTCATCAGTTAGCACTTTAAGGGTGAGAAAACCCTGCGTGCGTGCGTGCATGCATGCTTTTCGTTTTATCACATTGGCTCTGTTCTAAAACCCTAGTGAGCTGCATTTAAAGGCACCACAGGAAAGAAAATGGAAGATTGTTCCAAAAGGTACTGGTCAAAAGCAGCACTGCTTGAATGTTGTTATAGACATATATATATATATATATATATAAATATACAAGGGAGCTCACTGAGTTTTAAAACAGAACTGTGAAAGTTCGGCACTGCAACTGCAGAGACAAGTTTAAGTTTCTGTGTCTCCTTATGGGGAATTGTCCACATCGATACATTCTGACCTTCCAGCACTCAGCATGAGCTCAAGCGGCTGAAACAACAGCAGAAGACATATAGATCTATATGGAGCTGGTTGCTCTTCTCAGGGGGTCAGGGGGACCAGAGCTGCAGACGCACTGCAGATCGAAACAACCCTGAAACAGCTGGGGGAGGTCACATGACCCAACCTGCAGGTTACCTGAGATCTGCTTTGAGGTATTGACCACACCACGTAGATTCATAAATTGGCTGCTGCAAAATAATATTAGGTCAATAGACAGACGTGTTTCTTCTCTCATGATGTTCTTGCTGGTTGCTCACATAAATCAAGAGTTTGACAAGTTCAATTCACAAAAAAATGGCTCATCAACTGATTCTTTACCCCTCAGTTATTACCCCAATTCTAAATGGACCAAGAACAGCTTGTGAGGCGAGAGTAGAAATTTTCTGTTATGCTTGTTGAAAATCATTCACGAGCATGACAGCAGTCAAGTAAAGTAGTCTAAATACAAATAAATAGCTTCTGTGGAAGGCGCAAGAGGATTAAGTTGTTGTCCAATCATTATGTTTCAATAATGCAATAATAGCATGTCCTACTTGCCTGTCAAACTATGTATTTGCATATGTTTTTGCATTGCTTTCAAATGTGTTTGGAGGCATGACTTTGGAGAACGCTCTAAAGGGAGGGTGGGATCCTATTCTTTTGAGGCTAGCCTGCTACAGCTAGCCCTTCTGAAACTGCCAACCCTACCTTAAAAACGTACACAGCTTTGGTGTAATATATTGTCCTTAAATCACAATATATTATTGCAACAGAAACAATATTCTTGATCTGTTTGTAGTTAGGACCAATTATTGGGGGCTGGTGTTCCTCAATGGTACTAAAGGAACCTAAGAACTGTAATCAGAATAAAACTCGGAATCAATACATTCTTTATGATTCCCGTCTTTACTTTACATCCAGCCACACATTCTGACATTCAAGAGAAAACATGTCTTCTGCTAAACCTCCAAATCTTCCACCAGCAGATACGACGACTCTACCCAGACATTAATGATATTCCTTCACCTCAGCTAAAGCATCATTTCAATTCGTTACACCTCGTCTCCGTCGCAGTAAATCTAACCCGCTGCAAACTTTGCTAAGTTGAAGGTAAACATCACTGAGAACCCCGAATCTGTTTCTGGAATTGGAAACTCAAGATTCAAGGCACATCTAAAGGAGCAGCAGCACATCCAGAAATTCACAGATTTGTTTTTCACGCCGCAACAGACACTTGATGTGAAGATTGAAAAAATCTTTGGGAATTTAATTTTCTCTCATAAGAAACAAGTCAACATGGTGTGTAAACACACGCTCTTACAAGATAAAGTATCTTAAAGGAATATCCCAGGTTATTTTCAACCTTGTTTATGCACTGTATCTGTGGCATGCTGTCGATTACTGCAAACAATAGCCTGGTTATGCGTTACTGATGTATTTCCTGTGGGAGTCTTCCCAGCTAACAATTTTAGGTTGTAATAAAGTTTCTGTAACTTTTCATTAAGTGACATAAACATTAAAAATATTATTTTGACTGTTCTAGGTATGTTCAAAATGTCCAGATTTTTAGACTTTGTATTAACATTATTGTTAAGTAATACGGACGTTATTCAAACTTTTTAAATTCTGTAACATTTTTAAAATGTTTTACAAACTGGACTGGTAAATGCTTCAGTTACGTCATCATTTAACCCTAATGTGCTTCAGAAATCACTTTAAATGTTTTCCTGTCTTCCGTGACCATCAATAACCAAACAACATTTATTGAAGCTTTACATAATTAAAAATAGAAGTTTTTACACAAAGTTCAACAAGTTCATTTTTCCCGAGGCACTTTTCATCACACGCTACAGCTGCTATAAACTGGAGGAGGCTAATCCTTCAGTTCTGATCCCGCGGCTAATCTTCGGAGGCGCTGGAGAGCGCTCCCGCTAAAATCCTTCCATAATTGCAGTCACAAAGCTAATGAGTCATTCAAGCTTGGAATAGCTGTGCCAGGCTAGCATCCGAACCTGCAGTGAGCTTTGTCTGTCACCCTGTCACCGTCAACCAGAAATAACACGACAAGAACGTAGGCAAATGCAGGCAAAGATCCAGTAAACAACGCCCACGGTTCTGCCAACAGAGCGGTTTCTCTTTCAGGACTAATTGAATTCAGAGATCAAATCTTTTGTAGGCATTACTGGAACACAGTCAACAGAGCTTCAGCAAGCAGCGTTAGCCACATCGACACTCTGGACCAGCTCTAAAAGATCTAATCCAATCACCGGCTTTTCTGCTGGCACTAGACCTGATGAAAATGAGCTTCTCAGTAGCTAACAGGGAACGTTTTTAGGACGTTGGCTAACACTCTCTAAAAGTTCTCCCCAAGTTATCAACAAACGTTCTTGCAGTTACATAGTGGAACCTTTTTTAACATAATATATCATATTTATTAAAAATAACCAAGCACTAACGTAAAAAAAAAAATGTTAAAAAAAATGGACGTTTTGAACGTTCCTAGAACTTTCCTAGAATTTTTAACATTTTGGTTACTTAATGAAAATGTTAGGGCAACGTTTTTACAACTGAAAATTGTTAGCTGGGTCTCCTCCCCAGTTCAAACCCTTTCGGGCAGAAACCTCGGGCAGGAAACTGTCAGAGTCTGCATGGCCTCAACGGAGATAAAAGAGCGTGTTTTAAAGTTGATGAACAGAACAGCTGTCTCGCACAATTTTTAAGGACCTTACCGTGATCCGAACGATGACTGTTGCCGTGCCAGGAGGCAGAACTCCACCGTAATCCAGCGCCTCCACTTCAAAGGTGTAGGTGCTGTTCCCTGCCCCCAGGTCCTCAAAGTCCAGAGCCTGTAGCACAGACATGGCGCCGGTCAGACGGTTGACGGAAAAGAGCTGCCGGGCCATTTCTGTTTTTATTCTGTAGGTCACGTTAGAGACGAGATCAGCATCCACCGCCTGAAAGACAGAGAGACAGACAGTGAAGGTCAGAAAAAAGAATGAATAATCTCATACTTCACTGGCTACTATATTACTACCAACAAGTTCCTTAAATGATACATATCATGAGGAATCACATTCCTATTGATCTTTTGAGATAAAAGAAAAGAAACACAAATGGAGACTTTTGTATAGATGTTTTTTCCTAGATTTTTCTCCAGAGAAAAAGACAACAGTAAGCTCACATGGGTCTCATCTGGAGTTTCAGAAAAGATTCACAAAAGATGTGATGCCCTACTTGCTTGTCAAACCATGTATGTGTTCATGTGTATTGGAGGAGGCATGGCTTTGGAAAGCGCTCTGAAGGGAGGGAGCTTACTGCTTTCAAAGCTAACTTGATATTGCCAGCCTCTCTGAAATTCCCCACACTACCTTTAAAACAACTTAATTCTAAACGTCACTCGCTCAAATTGACAAGCACTTAAGTTGCGCTTTGCTATGCACAATAGGACCAGGACGATGCATGAGGGCTTGTAAGATGGCTTTCTTTGGCGCATGTAAGCATGTTACACAAGCGTATTTCATTGCAGGTTTACAAATACAGTGCATGATAACCACAGATGGCTTCGTGCTTACACATGTCAAGTGTTGCACATCTGCGTGTCTCCTGATGCTAATTAGAAGTGAATGCTAATTGATGCTTTAGAGAAAAGACGCTGCATGTGGGAACCTTTCAGATGCCTTTCTTACGTGAAAGGCACATGGGAATAAACTCTACCCTGATCGCAAAGATTTTAGAGATATACTGTATAAATAAAGCTTCAAAGTCCCCAGAGAGAAGCAGCACAAAGCATCTAATCACTTCATCAACCCCAGACCAGATCTGTCACCGGTGCCCCTGGTGTTCTGACACCCGCCAGCACTGCAGGGGCCCGAACGTGTCAGACACACTGAGATAAAAATATGGCAGAAAAATCACTGTCTTCAAACAGTGTCACTCAATTACCACCCCATAAAACCCTTCCTCACCCCGACACCCACACACACGTTTACTTATCTATCTTAATGGGGACATTCCATTGACTTCTAATGTTTTTATACACAGTTACAAACAACATAACCTAACCCTAATCCACACTCTAACCCAAACATAAAACTTCTGTTTTACAATTTAAAAAAAAACTTTATTTACTATATTTTGATAGCGTTTTTACAAATGATGACGTCCTCAAATCTGAGGGCAGATTTTAGAGTGAATTTCAACCTTAGTCATAGTGTTAGATACACAGTATATACACTCTTCATGGCGAATCTATAACTCTTACAAAAACGTACAAATGTACAAGACCCACAGCAACTCATTCACATCACCAACATCTGCGAGGGACAAAAGATTATTCTTACAATTCAAAATAATTCCCTGCATTATGGTGTAGTTCTGAATATGGTTACTGGCTAACTGGCAAAAGCCAATTTTTACTGGCTGTTTATTTAATCATGCTGCCTGGAATAATTTGCACGGTCAAACATGAAATTTGCATTAAGAAAGTAAACAGGGTCAGTTTTAATCTCATGTTGACTTTACATACAAATATAGCAACATACCGGCACCTGCTTAAGTTTCAATGCAGATAATATGCAAATATGAAGCAGGATTTTGTACTGAAATACCACAGACTAGTGTGGACCGTCTAATGAATTCACCTCTGAGACTTTTTGTACATATTTGTCTCCGGTTTGTATAAAATTCGGCGGTGATTGTGTTCTGTTGGCGCTCCTCTAAAATTCCCAAGAGTGCCGGCGTTTTGAGGCACATTTACCACAAGACATCATCTCCTGCCTTTCACACTGTGTCTGTCAAGCGTGTCAATATTTATCTAGTTAAATATGCAGCCCCGTCGGGGAATAAACTGAGAAAATGCAGACGCATTCACCCCCCAACACTCCCCACCCCCCAGGCTCACAAAGGAGAGAAAAACACACATAATCAGGGAGTTACTGTCAGGCCAGCAGACAGAGACACACACAATCACACACAACTCATTTCTTTCCTTCCAAAAGGCAGGTGGGATGCACAGGTCAAACAGAAACCAGCTGGTGTGGGATTTCTGTAGCAAATGATGTTGAAGGCACAATTCTGATGTGACGGTGAGGTAAGAAAATCTCAGCTTTTCTTTCTTTATTAAAAAAGTTTTTTCCCATTTTTATACACTGTGAATTTCACAGCATTTCTGTGAAATGCTGCTGATATCTGAAATCCACAACCAAAACACCCCCTCTTCATTGCCTCCAAATAAGAAAGATGCTATGCAACGCAGGCAATGACTAACAGATGAAGATACGATGAACAAACGCATTTATTTCAATGCACACATATACCTAGCAAATAACTCAAAATTGTTTATCTGGGTATTGATTTCAATTTCTCAGAAATCGCTTTACATTCTGAATACATCAGCAAAGATTGGGCACAATTTACCGCATTAATATGAAGGAATTTCCCATTCTTATTTTTTACAGGTATTTTACTCTTTGAATTTTGCACTGCTTTGTATTGTGTTTTAGGGTTAATGAAAATGTCCATAAAATTAATGGATAAGTTCCTGGCAGAAAATTATCAGTACATTTTTTAAAGGTTACCTTTAAATACCTTACATCAACTATACATGCAAAGTCTTGTAGTTTGCTTTGTCATCAGTGATGTCACAGACTGAACTTACACTGAGTCTCAGAATGACGGTTCCGGCGGGTGTGTTCTCCGGGACATTGACTGTATAAGTGGCCTGTGAAAACACAGGGCTGTTGTCATTGATGTCCGTCACCTCCACCAACAGCGTGATGGTAGTTCTGCGGGGATCGACAGCACCATCAGATGCCTCCACAATCAGATCGTACCGGCTCCGCGTCTCCCTGTCCAATGGGACCGCCGTAAGGATGGTACCCGTGCTGTTGATGGTGAAGAGAGAGGCGAAGGAGAGCAGTCGGTACCTCACCTGCCCGTTCAGCCCAGCGTCAGGATCAGTGGCCTGGAAATACAGATTCATACTCATGAGCATACAGATTTATGTGTGGAAAGAGGTTTGTCACTCAGATATGGTTGAAGGTTCTCGACCCCAGACACTCTGTGATGATTTCTACCACAGAAACATGTACACCTGGTGGAGATTTATTTACAATTTTATTTTCATATATGAATTTTGCAGACATTTTTGTCCAAGAAACTTCCTGTGCATATGAGCTATACATGTTATCAGTATGTGTGTGTTTTCTGGGGATTGAACTTATGACCTATGAGTTGCTAATGCTAATGCACATTGTGTGCATGCTAAATATTAAAAGTGTGCCCACCCAGCTAACAATTTCAGACTGTAAGAATATTTCCCTTATGTTTCCATTAAGTAACAAAAACGTTAAAATTTTATGTCCTTTGTTATGTTCGGACGTTTTCAAAATCCTCCACTAACTACTTAAGAATAGGATGTTTGATATAAATAATACATAACGTTAAAAAACAGACTTTTTGATAACTGTAAGAAAATGTTTAGAAAACGTTAGAGAAGTTCCCTGTTAGCCGGGCAGGCCCACTAAACGCCCGCAGCACAGGCTTCAGAGCGTCAAAAATGCAGGAGCAGAGAGGAAGAGGGAGGGGGTACAAATGAAAGTAATCTCTGGCAGTCCTTAAGGGCAAAGAAATAAAAAGTTGCTTAACTAATCCTAATTCCTGTGTGATGAGAACAGCTCATTTGTATTTGAGCAGGGGTGCAGTGCTCGGCTGTAATGGTTTCAGAGGTGCCCGCCATAATTCCTTCCTGTAGTAATTACACATGCAGAAGGGAGAGAAAGAGAGCGGGGGAGAGAGCAAGAGAAAGAGAG
Organism: Chromobotia macracanthus; assembly: GCA_036877525.1. Taxonomy (NCBI): domain Eukaryota; kingdom Metazoa; phylum Chordata; class Actinopteri; order Cypriniformes; family Botiidae; genus Chromobotia; species Chromobotia macracanthus. Next base: position 2,971,174 of record JAZGTH010000070.1, on the reverse strand, counting down.
AGAGAGAAGAACGAGAGAGTACGAAGAGAGAGAGAGAGATCCAGGAAGGGGGAGAAGATGAGGGGATGAAATCCAAATGCAGATGAACGGAAATAAGAGAAACGAAAGGAGCACGTCGGGGCAGAAATTACGGCCACGTCTAAGCAGTGAGGAATGAAAGTGCCGCCTGTGGCTGTCTCACCGGCAGCACTCATCAAACGCCCTGACAACACACTCACACAGCATCTGCTGCCGTCAATAATTAACTAATGGAAGGAATATGTAAACAGAACGATAAATAAACAAACAACAATACACAAGACATAAATAAAATGACGCTTCTGAGTCATTGTTGTTTACCATCACGAGTCAGAAGAGTGGAGACTCCAGAATCATGACCTACTCAAGAGAGCTTCTGAACAGCTGCTGGATACCTCCTTCCAAATCTTTCAAACATTCCCAGAACACTGGCTAACATTCTCAAGAAATTCTCTCAAAGTTATCAAAAACGTTCTTGCCGTAACATATTTTTAACGTCATATGTCATATATCAAAGACTTTATTCTTTAGTTGTTAGTGGAATTTTGAATTAACAAATCAATAATGTTGAATGAACAAAGCAATGACGTTAATACAATGTCTAGAAATGTAAAACGTTCATAGAACATTAAAACGTAACAATGAAACAAAACGCAACAAAAACATTTAAAATGTAACTTGAATGTTACATCACAACGATTCGATTAAAGTGATTTGTCATTAAAAATAAAATATTTCACTTATTTTTACTTAATGGAAATGTTAAGGAAACATTCTTACAACCTGAAATTGCTAGCTGGAGTTGCAAATACTGCAGCTGTAATGTGTTTGGGCTTTAGGTTCTGCACTCTGTATTGCAAGTTGAATGTGTGTGTGCGTTGTCTGATTTCTGATGTGTGAAATAAGTTTTTGCGTGTACGCTTGTTTGTTTGTCACAGCAGAAGAATCCAGGTGGTTCTGATCTCCGCTGGGACCCGTGTGTGAATTTGAGAGAAGGGCCTCAAAGTTTGGTGAGCACCTGCGTGTGAACATGGCAGACTACACAACACATGTCTCAGCGACAAGATGATGATGAAATGAGAAGAAAGAGCATGAAAACAGAGAGAAGCAGCAGTCAGGAGAGATTTCACTTGAGCAACAATGTTCATCAAATTAGGCCACAGCTGAAAAAACAATATTTCATGCAAACAAGTGTTGAGGATAATGTTACAATGTTACTTGATCAGATTTTCCAAGTAAAGAATAAAGCAACATGTTAAATTCACAGCTTTTTCTGTAGTAATGCATATTATATGTATGTATATGTATGTATAATTAAATCTCGGTCTTGTACTCGGATGAGCTGGATTCAGCTACAACACAGCTAATGAATTTGCCCCAAGTAACATTATGTTTAATGCTAAATTACTACAAGTACTCGTCACTTTATTTGTCGAGGTAAACGGTGAGGTAACGCAGCACAGTTTTACGTGTTCAAACAATCATAGTAAAAGTACATTAAATGTACATTAAAAATAAAAAATTGGGGTCCACGGTGACTGTGCGAAAAACAGCAACAACAGAGTGGCGTGCTAGATACAACTACAACTCCCACATGTTTCATGAGACTTCGTTGCCATGGTTTCTGTGGTATTAAAAACAAAATCAAGGATAGCGTGGACATGATGCCATTGACAGACGATGCAGTGAGGAGGGACGTACGCTGGTTAAAACTGTGAGTTTCTCGGGATTCAAACATTGTTGTAAACATCTGGGATAATGCAAGTACACAAGTGAATAAAAAAATATAACCCTGTGCTAGAGGTCTTTGAATATTTTAAAGCAAAAATGATACGTATTGTGCATTTCACCGTTTAATTTGTTAAGACAACTGATCCACGAGGGCGGACCTGATGTGGTTTTGTTTACCATGTTTACTATCTATTCTGTTGTCTAAGAACGGTATTAAATTCAACATTACAAAGGTCAAAAGGTTTAGCTTTGATATCCTAGCGCTGTTTCATGACAACTTTTGTCTAAAATGTAACATACAGCACTCCAACATAAGAGTGCTGTTTCATCCATGCCTGAAGGGACCGGCACATAATCTCACACCTTGTCAATGACATCAGCAGCAAACTCTATGATCAAGACATCACAGATCGACAGACGAACGGTAAAGAAACGTGTGATGCCAGAATGAGCGACAGCACACCATTGTGAATGAAAGCCTGACGCGTCTTGCATTGATTATCTTTCTAACCAAACAAAACCTGATTAATCAAACACTCTAATTAAAAAAGCACACAGCTTGGCAGGGCAAAGCAGAAGCCGTCGGCAGGGACCCACTGTAAAGAGACTAATGGCTGTAATTTACCAGCACTTAATTAGTGGATAACAGATAGCGCTGTTTGAAGATCTGAGCTGTATGACAGGTGAACATGGAGCTGATGGACTTTCAGCTGCACCTGCAGCTGGTGGGATGGATCCAAAAACAGGAACTCCGATGGCCAGGATTATTCAGTATTGTGGGAAACAGTGACCTGAACTTCTATATGGTACTTACTCTGACTTGGCCCACAAGCAGATTGGCTTGTTCCTCTTGCACTGTCAGGTTTCTGGGCAGTGTGAGGTCAAAGGTGGGGTCGTTGTCATTAACGTCCGTCACAACAATGCTCACTGTGGCAGTGGACGTCTGCAAGTACAGATAGATAGATAAATACCACTAGTAGTCTAGATGTGTGATTTAAAGCTGCAATGTGTAACTGTTGTCTCTCTGTCGCCATCTCTGTTTGAAACAGAAATATGCAGGTTACTTTAGATACTTTTCTTTACGTGTGTTAATGTCAGATGAAAAAAAACATCATTCTAAGGTAGTTAGAGGAACATTTACAGAACTTACAGAACATGTTTAAATAATGTTCTTATAGCGAAGCAATAATGTTAATACAACTTTCAAAAGATTTTTAATGCTTTTGTTACTTAATGGAAATGTTAGGGAGACATTCTTACAACCTAAAATTGTTAGCTGGGTTAGCAGAGGAATCACAAGTTTTGTTTGTAAATCTGTAAAAAAACTTAAAAAATCTCTCGGTACAGCTCAAACAGTTTTACAGAAGTAATACAGTGTGTGCTGACTGTCAAAGACAGCTTTTCTACAATTCCCTCACTCTGAGATTTACACGCCGTCTGTCTGTCTTTCTTTTCGTTGCCTTTTAAAATATTGAAAATGACTGCTCAAAAAAAACTGTCACAGTTTAGTTTCTGACTCCATTCCAGTACATTTACAGAGTCGTAATTAAATCATAAGCAATTGACTTCCTGCAGCTTGCAAGTTTAGTGGCACACAGTAATGAATATAAATCCCACCAATCATTTAAGATCAGCAGGAAGAATTTAAACCCCAGAGGGCTGGAGATGGGCATGAAAAATTAATTTACCAAAAAATAATGCAGTCGAAATATCTGGGACATTTGCATTCATAGATCCCAGCTAACAGGGAACATTTTCAGAACGTTGGCTAAAAGTCTCTTAAAGCTATCAAAAAAGTTCTTGCGGTTTTGTTAGCAGAACGTTTATTGAATGTTATATATAAAACAGTATTCTTAAGTAGTTAGTGGAATGTTTTAAAAACATTACAGATTAAAAATGTTTGAATAATGTTCTAACCAAGCAATAATGTTGATACAACATCTGGACGTTTCGAACAATCCTAGAACTTTCAAAATATAATTTTTTTAACATTTTTGTTACTTAATGTAAATGATGCAGAAATATTGTTACAACCTAAAATCGGTAGCTGGGAGAGATGTGCTGTTTGGCAAAAAAGTGTTTAGTTGGACATCAAAAAGACATGATGTTTTAGTGTTATTTTACAGACACACACGCAACAATGACAGACAAGCGCAAAATATCTTTTCTGACAACACCATTAAAGCTTGTTTTATGTCAGGAGAAAGAGCTGCAGTGAATATTTCACTCAGTCATTATTATGTTTTTACACAGACTCCAGGTCAATTAAATTACATTAACTCATTAACCTGTTTGCTCTTTCCATGACCATTCCTTAATGACACAGTTTGTCCAGATCATTAAAAATCATTTTGTCCGGTCATGCTGCACAGCGAGTGTTCTTCATTGTGACATTTTAGGGCACTTCTGAAATTTCTTCAGATGGCTTATAAGAAGTAACGTGTCAGCGCAGCAACATGTCAGTGTTTATTCAAGTTCTCTTGTTTCAGTGGCCCGACTCAAGATGTACTTTTATTTATCTTATTTTTTTTTACAAAGGCAAGTGATTTAAAAAGAATCAGAATTTGCATTTAGTCTCATTACACAACAGTCTTGAGAGGGTTTTTGACAGCAATGAATATGCAAATAAATAAAAACAAGTACAAAATGATACAGAAACTTCTGTCTGTCTGTTTTTTCTTTTATCTTTGTTCTTTGTGATTATACTTGAGAATATGAGTTCAGGAGAGGAGAGAGGAGAAGAGAAGGAGAGGAGAGAAGAAGAGACAAGAAAAGAGAAAAAAGGAGAGAGAAGAAGGGAACAGAGGAGACGGGAGAAGAGAACAAAATGAGACAAGATGGAGTTCTGTTATTGTAAGTCTGAATGAGAAGAGAGGAGGAGAAAGAAAAAAAAGAGAGGATAAGAAACAGAAAGAAGAGAGGAGAAGGAAGAAACAGAAATATGAGATGAGATACAGTTGTATTATTGTACGTTTGAATGAGAACATAGGTCAGTCAGTGGTGTGGAGCTGAGTGGTGATGTAGTCTCACCCCTCCTGGATGGCCGTCAGATGCAGTGACGATGAGGCGATACTGGTCAGTAGTTTCTCTATCCAGAGGTTTGGCCAACAGCAAAAGACCTATACTGAACAGACACAAACCACACCCGCACACAGACAGACAGACAGACAGTGTTTACTGCTATGGTCTCACTTATTAAATTAAATTGCCATGAAAACTCTCTCATAAAAAATTAAATTTGATTTTAATTTTCTGTTTTTAATTGTGTAACTTACTTCAAAGGCCAATTACTTTCTCTTTTTAATCTTTTTTAGCTTTATTTTTTGTGAATTTAAAGAGGACACACAAATTGAACAACCACATTAAAGAGAAATAGAGATGAAATGAGAAATACAGACAGATAAAGAAAGGAGAGAAGGTGTTTAGACTATATTGAGGACAGTGATGAATTTAAAAATATAATAGAATAAATATAATATTATAATAAATATAATATAATAGAACTATGAAGTAACACGCTTTCTTTCTCACACACACAACAGATGAAATTATGGGATAATCAAACATGGAGCATCTCGGAACGTTTTTTAATAGTTGTCTCAAAAATAACGTTAGCAGAACATTTTTAATGTTATGTATTATATATTATATCATATATATCAAAACAATGTTATTCTTTAATTGTTAGTGTAATGTTTTAAAAATGTTACAGAATAAAAGACTTGCATTCTTTTGTGCTGTGTTCTTATTAACATTCCTAAAATATTCACTTGCTTAATGGAAACGTTAGGGAAACGTTCTTACAGCCAAGTTGTTAGCTGGGTTCTACGTGCAATGCAACATAACCAGTCTTATAGTGATGCTGTACTCAGAACCAACCCATAACATGCATCATACAAACTACATTCAACACAAATTTTTGCTTGTTTTCCTGAATAACCTGATTTGCATAATTGCTTTGCTGAACTGGGTGCTAAAACAATGCAGGGAGCATGTGCAAATAACCTGCGCTATCTGCAGACACAATCCATTCTTAGTAAATCCCCCCGCCTGCTTTTTTAAATCCTACCTTCTGAACAGCGGAAACAATCAACCAATCACAAACAACCAGTGCTGGCCTGAAACAGACATACGAACAACCAGTGTCTGTGATCATCTTAGCTGAAATGAAGACCACAGAGACACCATTATCATCTGTAGACCAATGGGATTTCTGCAAATCAGGCAGCTCATCCTACAGCGAGCTTGTGTGTGTGTGGGCCAGGAGACAGGCGGAGGACGATGTTAGACAGACAACATCCTGTTAACATTGCAGTCACACACAGCAGAAGAAACAGGCTGCTGCACTGGTTGTTTATGTTGGAGTATGTGTGTGTGTAGAGATATATTTCTCCTCAGCTGACCCCTACAAAAGCGATATTGAATGCGTCCTCTGGAGCCTGTGAAACAGACACATAAAACACTTCATGGCTGGAATTCTTTTCTCCTGGCCTCACAAACTTTGCACAGGCCACACGGCATTCAAGGCAAAGTCTTTAAATTTTAACATCCTTTTTTAATGACTCCTTAACTGCTTTTGCTGTTTCTTCTACAGGAAAAAAATCAGTATGAAGAATCAATAAAGGTGACTTTTATTTCTGCAGTCACCACACAAAACCTTCTGCTTCCATTCCTCTCACTTACATTATTGATGATATTATTATTTACTGACAATAAAAGAGAGAAGGAAAGGAGATGAGAAGAGAGGAGAATAGAGAAGAGGAGAGAAGAGAACAGAGGAGAGGAGAGATGAGAGGAAAACAGAGGAGAGGAAAGCAGAGAAGAGAAGAGGGAGAACAGAGGAGAGGAGATGAGAACAGAGGAGAGAAGAGAAGAGGAGAGCAAAGAAAGAAGGAGAAAAAAGAGAGCAGAGAAGAGGGAGGGCAGAGGAGAGGACAGGAGAGAAGAGCAGAGCAAAGGAGAAAAGAGCAGAGGAGAGAACAACAGAGCAGAGGAGAGCTGAACCAGCTGAACCAGACAACATGAGGTCAGATGAGAAAAGATGAAGTGGGGTGAACATAAATGAAAAAAGACAAGACCAGACAACAGGAAACTAGACAAGGTATAGAGATACCACATGAAAAACAAAAACACTAGATGAGAAGTGGATCTAGATCCTAGAACCTAGTTCTAGAACACTAGAAGAGAGAAATGGATGAGAGCAGGAGGAAGAGAAAAGAGGAGAAGAGAAAAGACAACACCAGAACAGTCAAGAAGAGACTCTGGCAGTTCACTACTCTCTTCTATTAGTAATAACAACTGTCTTATTATGTCTACTGTATTTAAAGGACATTATTAAAACTGACTTGCTGTTACAATTCTATGAAGTAATTCTCTAATTCTCTGTCCTCTCTCTCTCTCATTAGCATTGTGACTCTCTCTCTCTGTGGTCATGCTTGTGTTTTCTGTGAGGGATCCTCATGCAGAGAGAGAGATGGATGGAAGAGAGAGAGTCTCTCACAGCAGTTTCTTCAAGCACACGCTGCTTCTCCTCCACACCCCTGAGGAACTTCACAATCTGTGGGCACAGCTTATCTGTATTAACAGCCTCTAGAGACGCTTAACAGCCTCAGCTGTCCATATTACACACACCTCATTCATCAGAGGACAACAGCCTCACTAATGCAGTGGATTGTTGGTTTTACTGGAGTATCCAGCTTCCTGTAAACTGGAGTTGGGGTGACAGCAGGGAAACTGACCCTCTGAAACACGATAACATTTGCTTTTTAGAAGATCTGATATCCAGAACAAGCTCTCGTTACAGTAACTAAACCAGCAGCTGAGAACAATCAGTCTTCTGGGAATTCACCTTCTAAAGCTAAACCGAACACCAGTCACGAAGTTGGCACGATAGGTGTTTATTACTTAAAATAAAATAAATAAATAAAATACCATGATACACCAATGGCATTTGAGCAACAATATCATGAATGAACATATGCAATCAAGGTACATTTCTACATTTTTAGGTTCATATGGAAGCTCTTGAATAAAATATTCATTTTATTGCTATTATTTTATTGTTATTAAAGAAAACTTACGTTCGTGAGAGATTGAAGACCTGCTGGGGGTCACCACTGTCAACCTGATAGCTGATTGGATCCCGCTCACGATCTGTAGCCTATAGAATGATGACAATTCACACCTTATTTATATTAGTTATGCATCCAAATACTGGCTGGTGATCAGTTGTCAACATCATGATTTTTAGAGACATGATTTTTAAAATCTACCATTACTTTTAGCATCGTTTTCTTGATAATTTGATAAACTGTCATAAGTTAAAGGTAGGGTAGGCAATTTCAGAGAGGCTAGTAATAGCAAGCTAGCTTTGATGATCCCGCCCTCCATTCAGAGCGCTCTCCAAAGCCACACCCCCTCCAGCACATGAACACGCTGATGACAAAGACATGGAGGATGGAGGTACGCAGACACATAGTTTGCCAGACCTTGTTGGACCTCTTACTGTCCTGCACCTTCCACAGAAGATATATGCAGTCTTTATATAAATATATTTAGACCACTTTATTTAGTGATTTTGATGAATTTCTATGACCCGTCATTTTTTGTCACTGGATTAGGATTTTGAAAATGACTAGTGTTCTGTGTGTGTGTACCTGCAGGTTTAGCAGTATGGCTCCAATCCTCATGGCTTCACTGATCTCCAGGTTGTATGTCTGCAGGGGAAACCGTGGAGGACTCTGATTGTTGGGCGGCAGAACCTCTATGTAGACTGTAGTTATGGAGCTCCTGCAGACACGTTTACAAACACACGTTACTTTTCAAAGTGAATCCACCCCTGAAAGAAGAGTGGAGGGTATGACATCATCTCTGACCTTCTCTCTGGGTCAGGAGCGTTGTCTGAAGCTCTGACGGTCAGCGCGTACGAGCGGCCGACAACAAGCACGACCCCTGGTGCTAACGTGATTCGACCTGTGCGGTTATTGATGATGAAATCGCCCTGATCTCCGGCCAGGATTGAGTATGTGATCAGTCCATTTAAACCTGCGTCAGCGTCCAGAGCCGCCAGCTGAGAGAACAAACAGATGCATTAGTATTTCATGCCACATTCTATATTTATGACACGCTGGTCCTTACTGTCTGCAGCTGAACTGCAGCTGCTCTGTAATACAGATTGTTTGTCATAGGATATAGAGATAAATCAGACACATTTATTTACATGTCACAACAGTATGGTCTGTGTGAGTTTGTGTTTACATTATATATAATGTATGTAAAATATTCTTATGCACACACACATATATACAATATATACACACACACACATATATACTTTAGGAGATTTGTGTATGTATGTATGTATGTATGTATATGTATATACAAATTGTACACATATAGTATATACATAATATCACGGTACTTTGATAAATACACTGGTACTATATTGGTGTACTGTGGTATTCACATGGCACTGCAAAATAAGAACACCATGGCACTGGTCTTTCTTTGAGGGTGTAAACCATGTAATTTTCTCACAATATGTACAAAGGTGTTCTAAACTTTCTTCCAAATCAAGACTCATTATTTTAAACCATCCATAACAGAAAATCCATTTATCCTTAATTAATATGCAGATTAAACTTTCACTATTAATGAGCTTTAAAAGCAGCCTAATATGATTATTCTGGTTAAGTTTGTGAAGACAAACGTATCGATCCAAGACTAAAGATTTTGGTTCAAAGAAATGCATTGAGATGGATCCACTTAGCTCAGAACATTATCGTCTTTGAAAGCACAAGCCGCGCATGTTAATTACGACCCTTGGATTAGTCATCGGGGGCAATAAATACATCCTGAGGGTAATTATTTCAAGTCCTGCTAATAAGAAAGCACCACCTCCATCTTGTATTCTGGAGAAAACTCTACCTAAGCTCTTCAGAATCACTGATCCATGTAGTGATGCATTTAGCTGCTTTGAGCTGTCGACTGCTGAGGTAGGGAAAACACACACACACACACAATACAGGGCCGCGGAATGGCTTAGAAAACATAGCCAAGTGGCCCAGGTGACCCGGCTGTCACCCCTAACCTCATTTTTGGAGGATCCGGGTGGCTTGTTATTTAAAGAGAAACTAAAGGCCTTCATGCGGCTGATTCTGCTTTGAATTCTGACCCAGACGTGCCAGTACGAGATAAACATAGACTGAGAGCAGAACATGAGCAGAGTGCGAAGATAAAGCAAACAAGCCGAGCATTATTACTGAGAGAGAATGTTCCACAGCCCAAGGGAAAGTCATGCACACATTATATTCACTTTAAATCATTTTGCCCCACTTTTTGAGCCCCCATTACTGCAGCACTGTAGTCTACTTACTGCACTATATTTTTATTTAACCTGTTTTACACCCCTACTGAGTATATACTTCAGCACTAATGTAGGTGATGGACATCTACATTCTAACAGAAAAAAGCTGTTAACTGTTTGGTCAACAGCTTACACTAACGGAGTTAAACTTTTGGCATTAATTTGCTATGGCTGTTGCTATGGTTACTGCAATGCCATGTCACTCTCCTGCTCTTCCAAACTCTGTATGACTTCCTGTTTTGCGCAAATCACAAATGGAAACTTAGTGCAGAATTGCCAAGGGTGCAATTAATGACATTTTTCTTTTTTTGGCTAAACTATTTTTTTTAAATACACTTCCTAGCATGTGAACTACTTCCTTTACAGACAAAAACAGAGAGTACAAAAAGGTATGAATCACTGAAATCTGCCTTTTTCCAAAAATTGCATTTATTTATTTCGTCTGAAGAAAGAGGCAAAGCTGAGAGATTTCCAGGTGCTTTTGAATCACATTCAGTAAATGATTCACATCTTCATTTATTAATGAAACAAACATATTTTCGAGCAGCCTTCACATGCTGCAGATCACATGCTACTCAACAAACATTTCACTCTGAATAAAGGATTCAGAAATAGCTCCTCGTGAGTGAGGAGAATATTTTTCAGCTGTAGTGTAAAATCAGTGTATATCAGCTGTACGTTGTGTCCTCACCTGCAGGACGGTCTCTCCGGACAGCATGTTAGTGAAGACCTCCACGCTGTAGGACACCTGAGTAAAAGTGGGCGTGTTATCGTTGGCATCGATGACCAGGATGTCCACCGTCACGGGTCTGCTCTGCTGAACACCGTCAGACGCCAACAGCTGGAAAAAACAATGAAATGATTTCAACAGCATTACACACCATGTCATGTTCAGTACAATTTATAATCTCTTAAATGGAAGAAGAATTGTTTTATTATTATTACTAAATTAAAATAGAACTGTCTTGAATGTCATGTGTCAACATTTATAAAAGCAAAAAGCCACTTGAGTTTATGATTACAGTGTGTTAACATGAGGGGTCTGAGACGGAGGATAAGAACTTTGGAAAATATGGAAATTAAGGAAAATAAGGAAATTAATTTTCTGTCCTTTTTTAATATGTGAAGCTGCTTTGAAACAATGCAACATTGTAAAACAGCACTATATAAATTTGAATTGAATTAAAGTAAAGCTTTTCTAATGTGAATGTATCTGAAGTACATTACACACAAGATGCAAGTCTGTGTATTACAGGAGAACCTACAAATGCATCAGATAAATATCTCCATTGTTCAGCCACAACAAACATTTGTCCAGAGATTCACGCTGTTCCTTTCAAAGACACTCAAAGCGCTGAGTTAGCAGCCGCGGGTTACGTCTTCGTTCCTCCGCTTGCAGATCCATGAGCTTTTCCCCAGAGAACACTGGCAGTAAATGTGGATCAAAGCCCAGCAGCTCCCAGCTGGAGAAGGAGCGAGGCAGAGCTCCGCATATGTAAACACAGCACAGCGTGTGGAGCTCTGGAGAAGAGCTCCAGGCCAGCAGGATCTCCAGAGTGCTGCCTGTACGCAGCTGGACCTTCTGGATGAACCCTGGGTTGGCTTGCGCTCTCAAATGTGGAGTTGTTATATCATGAGGACACACTGATTGCTGGTTGGCTTTGAACTTTGAGAGCATTGTTTGGTTTGAAGCTCTGAGATCTGCTACTTATCTGAAAACTAGAACGTCATGGAACCTCATAGATGTTTGGTTTGAAGTATAAATAAATCTCTCCAGCTCACAATTTTAGACTGTAAGAACATTTCCATAATGTTACCAGTAATAAAAACGTTATGATGCCTAAAAATAATTTCTCTGTAGATTACTTACTAGGGTTTGAAACACATCCATTTTATTACGTATGGCGAGTTCTGCCTCACAAAGAGATCTCAGTGGCAGCTGTACAGTAAGTTTGTTTCAGAGTGAATTGAAAAACCACGAAAGAATATTCCAGATCAGCAGAGTTTCAAAGCAGCACATATTCAATCAAAAGCTTCAGGGACATTATTGTACAGCAATATAGAGATTGACAGAAGAAAGTGAAAGTCAGAACAAAGTGAAAGTCCACGACAGCATAAAATGCTACGTTATCAGATCCTGCAGTGATCAAAAACCTCTGGTTTCACTTTTATAACTTTCACCATAAACACTTTCTAATAGTCACCCGGACAGAGACAGACAGTGAGGAAATTACAGCCCTGTTTCTGTCGTGAACAAAGCGTTTTCCCTTAGTTTTGCCTCTCTATGTGGGGCCTATATGGATCTTGATAGCAAATTAAAGAAAGAAACTGTTAAAACAAAAAAATAAGAAAAAAGAAAATAAAACAAAGCCAAAAATGTGTTCGGATGAACTGCCCCTCATAAGAAGCTCCCAGAGAGAAATTCTGTTGTTCTTTGGTTACTCTTTTATAGCTTAGGGAGACAAAGGAGTTCTCAGATATGTTTAGTGTAGGTATCGAGTTTGTCTCAAATGCTTATCTTTGGATACACTAGTAGAAGTGAAAACAGACAAAAATGAACTGTGCCCAGATCTGGTCTCGGATGAATTTAATGATTTGTTTTTAAATAACTTCTGATTGCATATTGTCACAGTGGAAATGGTAGGTCAAATGAATGCACTGCATTGTGGGTACGGTAATCCATGAAGTGTGCTTTGCTTTATGCTACACATTTTTGCAATTATAGCAGGTATTCCATGCTATCACAAATTTGCATACTGCGCACAGTATGCATACTATATACTGCAGAAATAGTAGGAGTTAATATCCTATTCTGAACATAGTCTTTCTGTCTGACGGGTTGTGCTGAACGAGAGAGGAAGGATCAGAGGATGAGGAAAGGATAAAGAGATGTCAGTGAAAGCAGACAGGAGAGCCGTGAAGGGAATTCAAACCTCGGTCTGTCAGAAGATCACCTGTCCAGCTTTACCTCAGAGACAAAACGCATGTGAAGCATGTGATGCTTAAGTCCAAACTTACTCCAAAAGAACCTTTAACACAGCTACAGGAAGGGGACGCTGATTATGTTGGTCTATTTCCAGGACTACGTGCTACAAGACTAATAGCTCTTCCAATGATGTTAATCTAATTTCTTTTCATGTTCTTGTTTTGGCCCCTCTGTTCTTATAAACACAAAATGTGATTGGGTCTCTGTTTTGTGCTGATAAGCGAACTATTGTTAAACCATTCAAACGGATTAACGCTGATTATGCTGTCCCAAATTATCATAAACTTGCACGCCAGGGATCCTACAATTCGATTGGCCACCTCAGTTGCCGCCCCAAAATTCAACATCATGATTGGCTATTAGCCAAGACAAAGGCGGAACCTACAATAAAACCAGATTTAACTGTAAATTGTGGCATTTTTCACCAGTACATTGACGTCTGATTCGTCAAATGGCAATTTGCCTGAACAATATACGTGATGACGTATGAACAGAGGATGCATTTTGCAGCTGGGACACGTAACTATTTTTAACTTAACCAATCCACGTCCAATCCTGCACCTTGTTAAGAAAACTTGCTGACAGCTGTAAGCTAACAATGTTCACCCAGGGGACGATAAAACAGGCTTGCGAGGTGGCGACATACATAAGCAAAATCCATAACTGTGGAAAAGAGTTTTGCACCACTTACATTCTCTTCAGAGACGTTATGAGGGAAGTCCGTTATGTTTTATGTCACCTTTGAATGATTATGTACCCCACACAGACAACCTTAATCAAACACAATTTCTCAGTCAAGACGATGATCAAAACGAGGCACTCAGATGTTTCTCCTGTGATCCAGCTGACTTCATAAATGCTCCTAAGAGATCAGGGATTCTAGAAAGATCAGAGGGACTTGAGCCCAAATCTCAGATCAATACATCTGATCAATGGACAGAGTCCTGAAGAGGCGCCTGACACAGAGAACAGCACGGTTAAAATGGGCCTGCTTTGTTCAACAGGGCTCATGCTGAGACCTGATGCGCAAGACAGAATATTAATCTCAAAGTCAGACCTAGCTGTGCTTTATAGAGATTAAATGACCCCAAAAATTTGATTAAAATGTCCCCAGGAGTTAAATATGAATAAACACATTTAGGGGACATATTTAAAAGAAATAAAGGTTTATAAAGAAACTAAATAATTAGTAAATAGTCTTAGTTTCAGGTTGGAATTTGGCGATGCCTGTCAAAAACATGTTTAGGTCATATTTCACCCCAAAATAAACACTACATAAAATAGTCACTACAGAGAATCAGACTTATCAAAATCAAACTATTTTTTCATAAAAATTAGAGCAACATAAATCAACATGAAGCCCCCATTTAGATAAATGATCGGCATTTTTTTTTGCAATGTAAAACGTGTTCCTGGAACAACATTTCTGTCAAAGAACCCTACCCATAATCCAAACCCTAACCATAACTAACACCTAAAATTTGAGGAAATAATAGGTTGATATGAATGCTACAAGCAGACCTAGTCCTACACCCCACATTAACCCTAAGCCTAATCCTACAATCTGATTGGTCTATACAAAAGACGTTCCAGAATCAGCAATGTTGGTCCACGGTGACATTAAAACAAATCACGTGATCTTAGATCTTAGTGTGTGTTTATGCTTGTGTGTATGTTTGTGTGTGTCTCATACCGTAAATGTGTAGTTGGTCTGTTTCTCTCTGTCCACGGGCTTCAGCAGGGTGAGATACCGCATGATGCCAGTGGAGGTGATGGTGAAGATGGAGGTGTAATCATTCATCGTAATCTTCAGCTGAGGATCTTTTGTCTTCACAAAGAAACAAAGATCAGAGATGAGCTGCTAGTATAGTACAACAAACACACAAAAAATACGCTACATAAACACACAGAAGAGAGTCGCACAACATGCAGAAGCCTCTATAGAAATAAGACAGACTGATTAAACAGAGAAGTTTATGGAATTAACCAGAGTCTGACATAAATCTGGTGAAAATGAAGTATATTTCTCAACCAGCAGAACTGCTGTGTGTTTGGTCATTATTATTGATCATTTATGTCAATACAGGTACTTTATTTGTTAAACGCTGGCATTAGTTTATCTATTGATCAGGCCTGGTCTGATCTCACTCGGCGTTTATTTGACTGATTCATCACAGTCACAAATCACAGAAAGAGATAGAGACAGCAAGCGAGAGAGACAGAAACTGAAGTATGTGTCTGTCACCTCTGATTGATTTATTGAAGCATTGGTTGGTTATGATGTGAAGTTATTGTTTGTAACTAGGTAGACAGTTTGGAAAGTGATGACTCTTGCACACAGGGTCATATATAACTTTTTGTCCAATCAAATTCTCTCTATAATGTCAGTGTATTCCCAGCTAACAGTGAATGTTCTCATAACATTGACTAACATTCTCTAAAGGTTCTCTCAAAGTTATTAAAAAATTGCAGTAATGTTAAAGTGAACATTTTTTAATGTTATATATCTATGTCAAAAACATTATTCTTAAGTAGTTGGTGAATATTTTAAAAACATTACAGACTTAAAATATTTGAATAACATTCTTATAAACAAGAAATAATGTTAATACAATGTCTAACGTTCCTAGAACATTCAAAAAACATGTTTAATGTTTTTGTTACTTATTGGAGATGTCAGAGAAACGTTCTTACAACCTAAAATTGTTGGCTGGGTTTGCTGTCAGCAAATCATGATTCATGGTTGTAATACACGTCAAAGCCTATTGGTTATTAAAAGAAAGACGGAAATTCAATAAAAGAAAAGAGAGGGGAAGAAAATAGAGGAAAAGAACAAAGAAAGAACATATATGAAGTCCACTCTTCACATCACTCTGGTACCTACTGGTGTGGCCCCTGGCAGCAGCTACAATATAAAACATGGAAAGACTGAATCCATCTGTGACTTTAAATACATCACATCCCCAACACGGGAAAGAAACAGCATTTATTATGAACATGTGTTGGGTTTAGATTCACATCTCACCTCCTCTATGTCATTATCCAGAGCTATGATGCCCAGAGGGGCCGTCAGGTTGGCGTTTCCTGAGATGGTGGTGCCAACAGCGGCCGATTCGCTGATGAAGCCCTGGTACGAGGGCTGCTGGAAATATGGCGCCTGGTTGTTCTCATCCAGGATCTCGATGACCAGATCAGCGTATGCAGGAGAGGGTGACCATTGTCCTGTTCAGCCTGTTCGTATACAAACAAAAACAAGCGGCACAGAAATATATCTACTGATGACTGTAACAAAAAAATATTCATATAGTTATGGATTGATATTGATTGTATTATGGTACAAATGTCAAAAAAAAAAACAAGGGTATTTAGAATAGGAAGTGACATGCAGGCCATGTATGGTGACCCATACTCTAAATTTGTCCTCTGCATTTAACCCATCCAGTTAGTGCACACACACTGGAGTAGTGAGTAGTGAACACACACACTGCAAATAGTGAACGCACATCAAACCAGCAACCTTATGGTTACAAGTCTAACTCTCTAACAGTAGGCCACAACTGCACAGTAACAGCAACTGTATTTCCATAGTACATATCCAAACAAATAGTACAACCATGGTAATACCACGGCGCCTTTTGGCACTGTGTGGTTTTTCAAAATAAATAAGAATGCAATTAACAAGAAACATTTTGAAATATTTTATGAATTTCTTTATACATTGCGTGATTTCTCGGTTGCATAGTTACTTAGTACAGAGACAGAGATGGAAAGCACGCAGCCTACCAAGTAGAATTTTTTCTTTTAAGCTCAAATTAATTTCCTATTATCAAAGGATTTGAATTCATCTTCACTCATTTATAATTACAGTCCAGTTTCAGGCATCCGACATTCACGGACCCAAACGATGAAATTGGCCCTTGTTTATTGAAGAGGAGTGTGTGGGTATATCTCCCTGAACAATTTTATTTCAATTACCAGCCCTGCCCATCACTCATCGCATTAAGAAGCCACAAAAGAGTGCAGATCTGTGATTGAATGACCACTTCTGAAACATACTCTCACACACACACATACATACACACACAGAGAGACACATGTTGCCTTTCATGCTTTATTGGGACATTTCATAGACAGAATGGTTTTTATACTGTAGAAACTGCATATTCTATAACTTTACCCCTAAACCTAATTATCACAGAAAAGTTTCTGCTATTTTCAAAAAGATCCTTCTGTATGATTTAAAGCCTGTTTCCTTATGTGGACCTAAAAATGTCCACACAAGGTCAAAATTTACTGTTATTACTATACCTGTTGGGACTTTTGATCCCCATAACATAGTGAATATCAGGAGCACACACACACAAATGCATACATGTTTTGCACATGGTTTTGTACATGGTTTCTATGCTTTGTGGGGGACTTTCCATAGACATAATGATTTTTATACCGTACAAACTGTATATCCTCATCTCTAACCCTATGCCCAAACCCTAACAGAAATCTTTTTACATTGTTAAAAAGACATAATTTAGTTTGTTTAATAATCAGTTTCCCTTGTGGGGTCCGCTGGCTCGTCCTTACAATGTAGGTGTGGACATTTATTCCCCACAATGGTAGGAAAACAACACGCGCGCCTGCACACACGCTCTTCATCTGACAAACTTGACAGCCACAATGTTTTATTTGCAATTTGGTGTCGAATTTCAGCACGCTTGAAGCAAACTGAGAGCAAAATCTCCTTCTTTGTTATTATGAAATGAGAAAATCATAACAGCAAACACAGTCATGCATCGTTTCGCAGAGGAAACATTTAAATGACTCCTGCTGCTACACTGTTGTTGCACCCAAATCTGTGACAGAGCGGAGTAATTTCACACTCCCTCTCCCTTGTTTCAATTTCGGTCTCTCACTTTCTCTCTATTCCAATTCAATGATATGTTTAACGTAATTAAATACACCAAGGCTGTGTTCCAAAACTAGCGTGCTGCCCTGCGGTCTGCTGCCTACATAGACAGCCTACAATTTCAAATAGAGATCCAGAGAGCTTTTTATACATCTGTACATAATTCTCTGTTTTTGCAATAATTGCTTTATTATTTCTAGGCACACTCGAGAGGCTGGTACGCTGATGCATTCTGGGAAAGCAAGTGTTAAAACTGATGTGAACTGATGTGCACACACTCCCTCTGAATGACTGCTTCATTACTTTATGATTGCTTTATGCAGGGACTGAACCTTATCTTTCTTTAATATTATTGATCTATTCATCACTGTAGATTAATACCATCAGTTTTTTTTATTTACGGCATACCACATATTGTTCCTGTAGTCCAGAGTTATTTAAAGGTAGGGTAGGCAATTTCGGAGAGGATAGCAATAGCAAGCTAACTTGGATGTTAGCATAAGATCCCGCCCTCAAGCAGGACATCCTATTATTGCATTCAGACCGAAGTAGATTCCACAAAAAATATATAAATATACACATTTATATAAATCACTTTACTTAGTGATTGCTAGAAGATGTGAAGAGACTTTCAACCAGCATAACAAAAAATCTTGAAATAAATGGCCTACCCTGACTTTAATGTGTGCCAATTGTGACCCCGAACTTTGTAACTGCTTGTGCTTACAAAAACATTGGCTATTTCTGCAGAATATAGCAGGCATTCTGTATACTGTATAACTCTGTATAACTATTACTTAGAAACAAAGCACACAACAAGGAATACTATAATACTATATTCCACAGTTCCCCTGCTGCCAATGTGAATCAATTTCTTTGATTTATTATTTGGTTAACACAGTTTTACTCATTGGACTAAATATGCCAAACAACCCTATTTGTTTCCAAGGTAACCATTATACACGAAATTAATTAAGCATGCAATGTAACAAGGTTAAGGGGCCACAAAGTAGCAAACTATTTATAATATTTATCACCGAATATCATACACGGTTTCACATACTGTCACAAATAATTCAGCAGTATTTGAGATACTTCATACTTTGGCCTTTAATCAAAGGTTGTGGCTCATCTGGTTTGATTTGTGGCTTAGAATTGATTTAAATGCCTATGAATAAAATTAAAGGGAAAAATACTTCCAAAATTAAGTGCATTGCTGATTTTGCTTCTAGTCGAACAGGACATTAGATGAGACAGTCAGATCTTCCGAGCCGTGATATTGATGATCATTGCTGCTCTAGAGAGACTTATGAACTGTGTAACCTGAAGATAATGATGATGAAGATGGTAAAATGACCTTAATGACGAGAGTAAAGCGCTGGTACAGCTCTCTGTCCACGGGTTTCAGCAGACGCAACTCAGCTGTGCTTTTGTTGAGTGAAAAGAATTCTGGGTAAGCAGCAGGTTGACCTGAAAACACAACATAGGGAAAAACAACACCTATACTATTATCTTATTCACATTTTTAGGATTATTCTTTATCTATGGTTTTCTTGTTTGGGATGATTTTGGGACAAATTTGTCTAGCGTGTGAACCAAATTAACTGATTAATGAGGCTGAAAACTCAATATTAGCTTTTAAATCCATTAGATTGTACTGGAAATGTATAGAAACGTGCGTGTATGTATCAGGCTGTTTTTACCAACCCGTGGAACCTGCAAAATATCCCCCTTGAAATACATACCAACCAGTATGAAGAACAGAATTCCGGGTCTGTCCGAGGGTGGCTGGATGTTTCTATCCTGGTCAACGGCCCGAATAGGAGGAGTCACATTTAGAGGGTTCAGTTTGCTCTGGAACAGAAACACAGAAATAGATGACCAATGGCACCTACACACTAGAGAAAACTGAGATGGAGCGACTGACGGCCAGAAATGTGTAGAGGTGTTTTCAGGGTGTAAAAAGAAGCAGGTCAGTCTGAAATCAAGTGGGAACGCAACAAATTGAATGTCCAACTGGAGGGCATAACTGGACTCGCCTGTGTAAAAAACATATTAAAGTGATTGAACCTCTGAAAACCCCTGCATTTTTCCTCCTATGTTAATGCATGCCACCATCACTAAAATCAATGAATTTATAGCAATCTATACTATAAATGCTGTAGAGATGGTAACTCTGGATGGAATAATATTTAGAGTGAAAGCCAGGCTTTATTCCCAGCTAATAGGGAACAATCTCAGAATGTTGGCTAACATTCTCTAAAAGCTTCTCAAAGTTACCAAGAAAGATTTTTGCAGTAACATTAGCAGAACATTTTAATATTTTGTATCATATATATCAAAAATGTTATTCTTAAGTGATTCGTGGAATGTTTTAAAAACATTACAGAATTCAAGTTTGAATAACATTCTTATAACCAAACAACAATGTTAATAGAATGTCTAAAAAACTGAACCCTCAGAATTTACCTAGACCTTTAAAAACAACATTATTAATGTTTTTATTACTTAATGGAAACGTTAGGGAAACATTCTTACAACCTAAAACCGTTAACTGGGTGATCTCCCATGTGCCTCCTTTAGAGTTTCAGAGCTCAAACATGCCAAGATAAAGCCTGCCATCAAATCTGTTCCATTAAAAAGCAAGATTTCAATATGAACTATGAGTATTTCAGTATGAATATGAATATTTGATGAACATTTTTATCATATTCTTCTACGGCCAAATGATAAGAGATCTACTATACGCATTGATTTTATAGCTAAGTGCATGACAACATCTGTCTCACTCGAGTCTATTTTTATTTTACCCAGCGCATTACAGAAGATGCATCAGAGACAAAGTACTGAGAAGTTTATTAAGCCTCTTCAGTTATGAAAGAGCAACCACTGAGCTATACAGATTCCTTAGGGCTAAAAGCAAAACTCTCGAGACTCTTCACTGTATTAAATGCTACAGTTTGTGCTCTACAGACGTGTGCATTTCACACACGCAAACAGGGTCTAAACGATATTATAATAAGAAAGATGTCTTCTGGGACCAGCGCTTCATTAAAACAGAAGTGTAAATACAGACGCTCAGCGTTAAATACGGGAAAGCAGCAAATCAGAATTCCTGCCCACCTGAGATGTTTAAAACTACCCATAATCCCCCCTGCAGCAGGCATTAGACCGATTAATCTGTGCCTGGAGACAAGAGAAAGACTCTTGAACCGTACCCCAGCTATAATTGTGAAATATGTGCTCTCATTAATTACCACTATTCCTCCAGTACGATACTCCTGCCAAACGAAATAAGACAGAGAGAGAAAAAGAGAGTGAAACAATAGAGTGCTATGTTTGGAATTCAATACAAGCGTACTGCTTACTGCATACTTGGCAGCTACACTGAATTTTGCCTACTATTTTTTTTAAATAGTGTGTGAAACAGTATGCAGTATGCAACAATTACTGTTATGTTCACAATAACTTATTACCTACTATACTAACCTATTAGCAATACTTACCATACTGGCAATTGCATTGTGGGATATAGCACCCAGTATAGTGTGCTCTGTTGTATAATGCACCTTATAGCTGTAATAGGTTGCCCAGGTTATTTATTTATACCAAAAAATATTCATACTGTGCACTGTATGCATACTATAGAAGTATTATATGCAGTATGCTATACCAAATATAGCCCTTTATCATATAGTCTGAGAGTAAGGACAGGACAACAGGATCTTCTTAGGATTTTCCAAAAGGAATTTTAAAAATATTTGCTTGCTTTCAACCAGTTTTCTCCAAACATTCCCTTGTTTCCCACTGGTCAGCAAATAGCCCTGCCCCTCATGCTACTGGTTTAGCCAGCGTAGTACTGTTGGGTCAGCTGGAAAGCTTGAGAAAACTGAACAATATTTTGATATTGGCATCACAGAGCCACTTTGTTTACTTTGACCATAAAAATCTAAATAGAAATCTAAGTGTAATTTCTAAACTGGATTCCCAGTTGCACTAATCCTCCATAATTTGTTTTGAGATCATTAGAGAACAACAAGGAAGAAAGAAAAGAGAAGATTGTCTCTGTAAAAATGCAAGCTGCGCAGTAAACAAAACGCAGAAAAGAACGAGTCGACCGCTCGAGAGCAAGAAAATCTTTAACACATTTATTCGGTGCAGAAACTGAAGCCTTTGGGAACGTAGCGTCTGTGGTGGAAAACATTTTTAGCATAAATTACCAAACTGTCTAAGTCCCCTCTAAGCAAAGATCAGCCATGGCTGTGCTGGACTTCCTATCTCCGTACGTGTGTTTCAGTTTCAGAACGATCCGTCTCCTCAGAGGTCTGCCCACCCCCAGCTCACCTCTCCTGGGGGCTGATTTCATCAAAGCTTCTTTGATGGGCGATGAACCCTGCGGTGTCACAGGAGGTCCTGTCCTGCCTCGCCTTGGCTCTCTGTCCCCGATCTCATTCTTCCATCTGCACCGGCCAACTTTTATCATCTACCTGTTTTTTCTCATCTAAATCCCTCATTTCTCACCCTTTCTCTCCCTGCCACCTCAGCCTCGTCTTCAGCCAAGCGCAGGTCAACAGGGCAGCCAATGTGATGGAAAATATGGAAGGAAATGACATTTAACTCAGCGAGGGTCTCAAAAACAACTCCATAATGACACAAATATACACTGTGGAGCGAATTCTAAAAGAATGTGTTGTGTGCCGCTTGTGTGATTTTGCACCAAATTATGCAAATTAGATAAAGGCACAAACATGTTTACATTTAGTGCCGAACGTAATTTAAACGTAATTTCTAAGCGCTAGGTTGTAGAGTCCTGTGATCTAGCATGCCCTACATGAACTGCATAGCATCCTCCAGAACCGTAATCAAGACACCTGAATCATCTCTCTTGCAGAAAGAGTTCTTGACCACAATGAGCGTCTGGAAATACGCCCGGTTATAACGCTTCTCCATCATTTGATGAGTTACTGGGGTGGTAAATCTGAAACTGGATATGAAACAAGATTGCTCATTTACTTGGCTCGTACAAAACTCTGAATATCTTTCAAAGATATGCTGCCATGAACTTCGCACACTTTGGCAAATCTAGTGACTCGTTTTACCATAAACGTGCTCACTGGTAGCAGCCTAGGAGCTTGAAAACACAATAAAAACCTGCATGCAGCTGGCCAATCAGATTAGAGCTTTTGAGAAATCGTATGCCGTTTTTGTTTGCGATATTTGTCAAATGGTTAGTAAACACAAGACCTATGCTTGAAACACAAGCTGAATAAAATTCTGTTATAAATCTTTTCATATGTAAAACGGCCTATACATTTGGAAAAAGAATGTTTCTTATGTATAATATACACAGATTTTTTTCTGTGTAGTTTAGTTTATTTATAAGTGTGTAGTTTATTTTTCTCCATCGCCGATATCTGCTTTCCATGTACTCCGTGTTTCTCTACAAAAGCATCTCTATTGAGCTGCACACTTCACATCCTCAGGTCACTCTGTTCAGATCAGGTGAAAAATTTCAGTCAAATTAAGATCTGTTTTTTCTTATCATCTAGAAAAAACAAGTACCTTATATGACTGTAGCTTGTGACAAACTGTGGAATCTAACCAGTGGTAGTTCTAGACAACAGTAACTTATGAGACAGAAACTGACCATGTTTGGGGGATGGGGTTTCGGTTGGTGTCCAACAATTTGGGAGGGCAAGCTTGTTGACAACATCTTTGTTGAAAACTCCAGTGTTGGTTGCTGGTTTAACATTTCTCAGTTTTTCTGAGATAGTCAATAGCTGGTCTATGCTAGTCCAGATGATCTAGATAGTTAATCTGAACTGGTGAACCTTGTTCAGTCTCGGACCAGCAAAAAAAAAAAGCTAGCATGTACAAAAACCAAGTTTATCCATCTTAAGCAGGCATGACCCAGTTTGCAGCTTTTTGGCACCTACCCAGCTAACACAGAACATTGTTAGTGGAACATTTTAAAAATGTTTCAGAATTATTAAAAGTTAGAATAATGTTCTTATAACCAAACAGTAATGTTAATATAACATCTAAAAAACTGGATGTTTTGAACGTTCCTAGAACATTCCTAAAATAACTTTTGTAACATTTTATTACTTATTGGAAACGTTAGGGAAACATTCTTACAATCTAAAATTGTTAGCTGGGTACAGCATTGTTTCAGAGGTTCTGTTTTTGAGCTCTTACTGGGTCTGTGAGCTCAGGAATGGCCACGCGGTATGTGATGGGATTACAGTCCTGAGTGTTGTTCACCAGAACACACGGGAGGAATATGGGACCCAGATCATCCCCATCTAAAACATCCAGGGTTAGAGTGGTGGTTGCCGTGCGACGACTTCCTGGATACGGAGCCCGGTCCTGGGAAAAAAATGTTACCATAGTTACAGACCTTTAGATACAGCATTCACAGAGTGAAATAAAAAATTAAACAATTAAAATTTAAAGACACTGAAAATCTATTACAAAACAGTTTAAGTGTCATATCACTGCCATTAATATTAAATGTGCATTTCTCTTTAATCTACTGCTTCAAGATTATCCCCAGCTTCTTAGGTTGTAAGAACATTACCCTAACATTTCCATTAAGTAATTTTTTTTAATTTGAATGTTCTAGGAACCTTATTCAAACATATTTAAAACATTCTGCTAACTTAAGAATAAGCATTTTGATATATACAGTACGATATATAACATTAAAAAATAGTTTGCTAATGTTACTGCAGGAACTTTTTTGATACCATTGATAGAACTTTTAGAGAACATTCTGAGAACATTCCCTGTTAGCTAGGACTGCCATCAACAAGAACAGGAAGTCTTGCATCACTCCTCCAATCAGGTTTCAGAAAGACCATGATGCATAAACAAAACAAACTTGGTTAAAATAAAAACCAACTCCCTTGTTTTCCACATCATGAAGTAATTCCATTGTTTTGGAGCAGTCATAAATTAACGCATTTATCTCAGCTGTTTGGCTCTGTGAAAGCCTCTGGGGTCTGGCCACCTCACAGAGATGCTCTTCTCTGTGGTTTTGGAGCTAATTGTGTATGCCGCTCATGTGAGGTTGGAGGGATGCGTTTGGAAGTGAATCAGGATGCTGGTTATTCAGAGACTGATGGAGGGAAGTGTCTGGAATTTTAACAAAGTGCATTGTGCAAACAGCCAACCTCACAGGCTAAACACCAACTGACCAAAAAAACAAGGTTATATTTATAACCTACAGAAAGAGTAGAGAGTACTGTATGTACCCAGCTAACAGGCAATGTTTTTAGAACAATGCCTAACGTTATCTAAAAGTCCTCTTAAATTTATCAAAAATGTTTTTGCGTAACTTTAGCATAACATTTTTATAATGTTTTAAATCATACATACAAGTTGTTTGTGGAACGTTTAAAAATATATGAATATATAGGAATAACATTCCTATAACCAAGCAATAACGTTAATCTATATAAAAAATTAAGTGTAAAAAACTGGACATTTTGAATTTTCCTAGAACTTTCAAAATAACATTTTAAATGTTTTTGTTACTTAATGGAAACATTACTGAAACGTAATGTTTAGGTTTTGTCACTCTGTTTTTGAAACATTATATTGGTTCTGTACTGTATTGAGCTTGGAACCCTTCGTTAAAGCTCGAGTTCATTAGGCATACTGGAACACTATTAAAACATCTTATGACAGAGTGCAAAATTTGTTTTATGTTTTAATAATCTTACATTGGCCTGGATGATAATTAGATAGCGAGTTCTCTCCTCATAGTTCAGTCTCTCTGCCAAAACAATGTTACCAGACAGAGTCCCAGCAACTCGTACTGTCCTGTTAGACATCTGAAGGAGAGAGCGAGACAGAGAGAGAGAAAAGAAAGAGAGAAGAAGAGAAACAGGGACAGGAAGAGAGGAAGAGAGAGACAGAAAGAGAGAAAGACAGACAGGGAGTGAGTGGAAGTGAGAGACAGAGACAGAGAGAAACAAACAGAGGGAGAGAAGAGAGACAGACAGAGAAAGAGGGAAAAAGAGAGAGTGAGAAACAGACAGTAATAGAGACAAACAAAAAGAGATAAACCAAGACAGAGAGAGAGAGAAGGAGAAGAAACTGTTCAAATAAAGTATTACAGTTCAAAGTTTAATATTCATCTGCACACAAAGTCATTACTTTAAATGAACTATTATACAATGAAGAACTGAATGTAACGTCAGAAGGTTGTGTGATGTGATGAAGTACCGGGTCATTTGGGTTGTACTGAATGCCGTATTCAATCTGTCCGTTGGGTCCATCGTCAATGTCCGTGGCTCCGTTGTTTCCTGAGAAGCCGGTGAAGATGGTGGTACCAACAGGGGTGAGCTGGAGACCATATTAAAAACATACATAAAACATACATCACACCAATTACAACACAGTAACTCTGTCAGGCCTCACATGTGACCCAACAACACTCAGACATTTTTTTTTCAGTTTATTTTGGTTCTAGACAAGACACAGAAAATATGAAGAAAAATACAAAGAGAAAAACAACAGACAGGAAAACAAATGGAGAGAGAGAGAGAAAGTGAGAGATATTCTAGCAAACACAAAGAGACACACACCCACACAGAAAAAAAACTCCTGATATTAAAATAACAGTTCTGGGTCATTCTACAATTGCAGTGACATTTCCATGTGAATCTTCTCAAACATAAATCATCAATAATACATTAAACCTACTGTGCAACATTCATGAAATTCTTTTCTTTCTCATTTTATACAAAGCCACCCTAAAGATTTAATAAAACAGATTATTTTTAATAAATGTACTTTACCATTCAATGGTATGTTCTTCTTCCATGGTGTTAATTGTGCTAAAGACAAACACCTTAACACAATACCAATGAACTTTCACTATGGCCATTAAAACATTGTAGAATTTATTGTTTCGATTTTCACAAAATTGAACCTAAAGAAACCTCTTTGTCAGCCACTATCCATCACCCTCATTTTTACATTTGGATGGACAGAAATTCTGCTCACACACTTTCAGCATTTTGTAGATGTTTTCTGTTCATGAAGACTGTCGTACCAATGAATTCTTTATTTTTTATTTCCATGACGGCCTATTATTGTGGCTCAATCTATTTCCAGATAAACCCGCAGGTAAAAACAAAGACCCCAGCTGAGTCTCTGTTTTTTCTCGGTTTTTCTCCTCGTCTACATAAATATCTGCTTGCCACACTGTCTTTGGCTCACTGAGTAGAGTGCTATTCATTGTATAGCTGCTGTGTAACTATGTATTGTAAAAAATATTATACAAATACACTGAAAGGTAAACAAATATCAGAACCACTCAGAATTTAGAGTCTTCGGTTGATGTCATCGTATCAGAAAATACACATACACGGTGTAACCCTTCTGTCCCACACATACAGTATCACTCTGCTTTGTCTCTGGGCCTTTTCCAGAACACAAGAACACTCCAGAGTCGAAACACACACTTAAACCACCACATAACCCCCAAAACAAGTCACAGCACTTATAAATCTAAAGCAGCTCACAGTCACTCCGGGTCACATGATCACCGCCAACCACAGATGCAAATATCACCCGACACTCTCCTTCTTCTGTCCCCTAAATTCACTATATGTATCTCATTTTGCATGTAGGAGGGCAGGAAAAAGTAAAACTGCATATTTGACTTCAAGGAGAGAAGAAAGATTGACAACCTTAAAGAAATGGTGCTTTTACAAACCCCCGACACGTAGATGTTCGGAGAAGATATTCAAACATATTCAAAATAAATGAAAGCCATTACAGTTAAAAATAGTCATCACAGATGTACTTGCAGAGAGCAGGGTCAACCGTACGTGTGTGTGTGCGTAATGTTAAGTGTAATTTTGAACTGAGGCCAAGAGAAGACGATTTCACATCTGAATAACTGATGGCGCATGCCAGCTGACTATACAATGACTTTATGTGTGACAGCCTCTCTCTTACTTTCTGTCTATGCCACAAATTTTAATAAAAGCAGTTTAGTAACATTAGCTTTTAAAGTCTGTTTTAGTGTTATGCTTCCTTTTAGTACATCATTTTTCTTATTTCAATACTGTTTCTTTTTTTATGTCTTTCTGATAAAACCTATTTTCGGCAAAGCTTCTCTGCAACAATGTAAAACGATGAAAAGCGGTAAATAAAACTGTTTATAAAAAATAAACTAATGAAATAAAAAAATAAGAACAGATCATTTATGACAACAAACTCACATAAACACAGACTACATACTGAGTACTGCAGACATTGTAAATCGGTAATGCATTAAACTGTAATTGTAACAGAATTAAAACAGAACGGATGAGAGAGAGAGACTGTTTATCAGAGGATAAATGAAAAGGACGCTGCACACGTCTCACCTCATTAACCGCTACGTAGTAACGAGGCTGCTGGAAATGAGGCGTGTTGTCATTTTTGTCTCTCACCACTATCCGTACTTCATGCAGAATAACCGTCCCCACCAGCTCATTGGTGCACTGAACCTGAACCACAATGGTAGTGATGTAACTGGGTGGCTGAAAGAGAAAACATACAGCGAAAGAATATAGGGAGAAATAATAAGAATATAATAATAATACACGAATAAAATGGAGCAAGCATGTAGTAGTATATAGCTGTATATTTTTGGGGCCCTCAGGTGTAACATATGATGAGGCCCCTCCCATAAACAGCGAGAAATAAGGTGTAAGGTTATTTATTCTGGCAATATTCCCTGTTTATGATCATATTTGCAAGCTATAGCTGGGTGTGCAGGCCACCAAAATGTATTTTCTGCAAAGCTGCTTTGCAACAATGCCAAATTGTGAAAGTGCTATATAAAAACCTAAAGCGCTATAAAACTTTAAAGCTGAAATCTGTAAATTTCATCTCTCTACCGCCATCTCTGTTTGAAACATAAAACTGCACGGTACTTGTGAAGTTATTTTCTTAATGTGGCTTACAAAATTAAATTCTAAACAACTGCCGTAAGAACAGGCTATAAACACTGCGTCATCCACAGCACCCAGACATGTGATGTAGTACCAAGATCTGTGTAAAGACGAACATTTCGTGAGAAAGCAAACCAAAAATTATTTTAAATTTACTGTTGTGATTTTGGGTAAGGCAAGGAGATCATTTTAAACATTAATCTGTCATGTACTTGCTCAATAATTGTTTTTTGTTCATTTTGAACCAAAAATGGCACGGATTGCAACTGATTGCAATTTAATTGTTTATAGTAAACAAACAAACTAATAAATAAATGCAATAAAACAACTAATATCACATTTAGAATTTAGAAAGGTCTTATTTCTACTGCCCTAACATATAATAACCTGTTTATGATCAGATTTGCAAAGCTATAGCTAGCTGTGCATCCCACCAATAACACAGAAGTGCATTGAGCAGCAGGATCTATGGCCATTAATACAGCCATTTTGAACAGCCCACAGTACGTGACAATGAAACGAGACAAACAAGATTAGTGTCAGGGCTATGTTTTCTCTTTTGGTTAAATAATGGTGTTTGGACTCAAGTGTTCAGCGCAAAACAAACAGCAGAGCTGTTGAGTGAAGTGTCTGAATTCCTCAAAGTCGCTTGAAGAAGAGCAGAAGGGATTCTCCAGTAATCATGATCCAATAGTGTTATTAGAAAACCTTCTCTGAGTGTCACCAGAACACACGCCTTCTCAAACAAACCACAAGCGTTGACCCAGCTAACAATTTCAGGTTTTAAGAACGTTTCCCCAACATTTCCATTAGGTAACAAAAATGTTAAAAATGTTGTTTTGGAAGTTCTAGTACCGTTCATCCAGTTAGGCATTGCATTAATCGCTCGGTTATAAGAGTTGATGAGACATTATCAGGAAGAGCAATCAGTAAACAGAAGAAATCACAACGCCTTTTTTTGACAGAGGCACCATCCGTTCATTTATGGTAGACCTTCCCTGATGACGTCAGTCTGCGAGCTTTGAAAAACCTACTTTTAAAGAGCCAATCAATTTCTATGTACTGTATGACATCAACATCTTTATAAAGCTGAAATCACACACATTCCCGTTGGCTGCTGTTCTGTGAATCTGCGATTACTCTCAGTACATGAAATGCAGTTATAAAGCATGCCAGCTGTGTTGATTTCACTATAGCGGCGTTTAACTATTGCTAGAGCTTTTGTTTGTCTTGTAGACTTAAGGCATGCTGCCATACATATATATGACTTTCTGCCTCTGTCGGCCAAAAGACAGCAGCAGCAATGTGTTACATGTGGCGGTGTGTGTGTGACACTCACGTCTCGGTCCAGCACTCGTCCAGTGCTGTTGAGATACAGTCTCTGCAACGCCGGGTCAAGGATAACCCAGTAATCATAGTTATCTAGCAGTGTCAGAGAGATGGTTCTATCTGGATCCTGTGCTCGCCCGTTGATCTGCATGTTTTCCACAAGAACAGTACCTGAGAGAGAGAGAGAAAAACACACACAGTTCTGAATCTTTTTCTCATGAATAAATAATATGTGGTTATTGTGAATGTAACCAATGGTTAAGGGGCACTCCATGAACCCTTGAACCATGACTATATCCACAATACGGCACAATCCTGAGAGCCTTATTGCTTTAATAAAAAGAGCATTATGAAAATATTAAAGAAACTGCTCACCAAAAAATGAAAAAAATATTTGAGAGTTGCATGAATGATTTGATCTGAGAGAGAGTAATGAGTTAAAATTCAGTCTGTTCATCACACAAAGCGACTGTATGGCCTCAGAAGACATGAAATATGGAGCACGAGTCATGTGGACTTCTTCTGCTCTTTTGTTCCTGCTGGTGCTTGGCAGTATTTTCAAATGAAGATTTCTGAAGGATTTTGCAAAATATTGTTTTTCAGCATGATAACCGTTCGCAACTGTTCAGAAGCGTGATGGGAGATCAGCTGCTCCCAGCTGATGGCACAATATTTATAACAATGATAATACATCTGTATATTAAAGTTACTTTTGCCTCTCTACTGCCATCTCTGTTTGAACCATAAAACTGCAGGATACTTTACGTACTTTTCTTTATCTATGTTGAAGTCAAATGAAGCCACACTTTTCCTAGGAAATCAGACCCGATAGCTTAAATTATAAATCATTATTATAAACTTACCGTTGTGAACCACGATAAGATCGCGTTGAACACACATCTGTCATGTATTTGCTCAATAACTAATTTTTGTTTAAACTAAAAAGTTATGGATTGCAGCTTTAATAATTTCTTTATGCATAAATAATAAATTAATGTTATGTGGAGGTTCATTATGGCTCCTCTCTGATTATAAATATCTGTGTATGAGACTCTGGGTAGGAATATAAAGGTCATAAATTCAGGCTGTGTTCATGTATGGTTGGCTGACTTCTCGCCTCTCCACAAAGATAATTACACTTCATTTTATGCTTCAATGTGTTACAAATTATTTCAAGCCCAGCATAAATATACAAAATAATATATCCTCCCCCAGATCCCACGAAGCTCCAACCACAGGCACCTCTACACCTTATTTAGGGGGTTTCAGCCCCCGTCTTTTATCTCAGCCCACCAAATAAGCAATCTGAGGTGATTTCACTCCAAATCCTAGTCGTACTGTTCATTATAAACCTTTACGTTTTGTTACATTAAAGTTATTCTTCATCCTAGTCAACAGTAGACCGGGTGACAGCTGTAATTTGTGCTTCTCAGTGAGTGGGTTGTGACCCAAAAATGAGTTGCATGTCTGTTCTGATGCTGCTCTGATTTATGAACAGCAGGGAAAACAATGACTTTGATTCCCTGTACACCAACAATGCCATGATTGCCAATAAGCAGAGCAAAGACGTAAGGTAAATTTGTTTAAATAACAAAGGAAAATCTGATCACTACTGTTTACATGCATCTTGTATCTAGACAAAATCATACTTTACATTTAAAATGATGTTAATATCAAAGTGCAATGTAACAAGTAAATGTATTGTTTTAATGACATTTAAAAACAGACAAATGAACTCGGTAAATGGAAATGTTTGCAGTTAAGTAACTTGTTTTTTTTTGCGGTCTGAAGCTCAATTTTCATGTACATTTTCAGCCATAACACTTTTGCATATTGTTGGGCTTATGTAATTCATGGTAATATTAATACCAATTAATGTTAAGAAAGTTTGTTTTACAAAAGTAAACAAAAACAATCTGGGTGCTGCATCTCCACTTCAATCTGGATCCTGAAGCAAAACCACTGATCCAGATCAGCACCAAAAACACATCACTCCACATCGCTTTCCACTGGCCTGTTTTCCCCTACAGCAACACGCCTTCATTATTGATACACATCTACTGACAAACAGATGCAATTCATTGCTTTATTTAAAAAAGTGTCAGTCAAGCAAGATTTGAACTTTGAAAGCAAAAAATATTTTTATTTCACACAACAGATTCCACAACAGATTCAGAAAAAGTCCCCTAGGGCTTAAACCCTGAAATCGCCCCTGGCCCAAACAATAATACTCACCCAGCACTGTTATTCAGAGAGCTGGTCAACAGATAGATTCTTTTCTCAGAGCCCCTTTGTGTCTTCAAAACACTGACCACTTTCTACATCCCATTAAACCCATTAAACAATGTTCTTTTCCACATATTGTAGAGTGCCAGGATGTGTAGCATTTGTCTTGGCTCAGCCAATAGTGTGATCATGGGGTAGGCTACCAGTTTGGTCAACAAATTGAATATGAGGGGACGGGCAACAGAGGGTAGCAGTGTTCGTCGATGTGTCCCAATTTGCCTATTTATACTATGCACTATGTATGTACACTACGCAAGTATTTTAAGAATACTCATGTTAACTACGATTTGGGCAATACAAATTTTAATTTAAAATACTATTTAAAAGGAATAGTAAGAGAATTGGGCCGCCACATGAGTAACCTGTTTTGTTCTTGCAATTCCATTTTGTGAAGATAGTGGTTAAGAAATGAAATATAAAGCTCTTATATGAGCAGCACCGCCCGGTTCTTCGAGAAACTCATAACAGACCACCCACACCATCAGACACAAACAACCTCTGAAGCCCTGCTGTTTGACCTCAATATTACCTGAAAGAAAATCCACAACCTGAGCCGAACTACCGTTAGCATGTGTGCTGTGTGAAAACACATAGCAGTGAAAATCAGGCACGAGCGAGGACAACCCAACAGAGTCTCTGTGTAAACAGCATCTCAGTTCTGGGAGGGAGGGCGAGCACAGGTCACAACATGCAGGACTCCCATAATACACCAGCTAAAATCTACCATTCATGCAGTTACAGCACAAAAACATGTTAATATATATCTTATGCACTTACATGTCCACGCTCTGTTGTATTATGTTAAAAAGTTCACCCCAAAAACGTAAATTCTGTCTTGTTTTTTACACTCATGCCATTGCAGATCCGTATGACTTTCTTTCCCTTCTGGAACACAAAATGTGTTTTGGAAAAACAATCCTTTTCACTTTTTTCCCTATAATGATGACAGACTCATTTTTGCATGAACTACCCATTTAATTCTCCTGCGTTTGTTAGGGGAAAAACACATAGATGTAAATACACATCTAATGAGTGCATCAGAGGAAAATGGATTCTTCACTACACACTGGAGAAAATCAAATGCTATTAAGAGGGATCTGCAAAGACTCAAGGGACAAATGTGCTCTCAATGTACACACACGCACACACTACATACACCAAATCCTGGCCAGCTTTTCACAAACCTTTTCTCACCCATAACCAGGTGTGAGCTTGTGCTCTATACCACTTTTATTCCTAAATAACCGCCTGCCTGACAAATGACATCATTATGCTGTTATAATACTAGCATCACTGCTACTCTTACTGTTGCTAAGGATCTGAACAAACCATAAACTTTAAACTATTAAACTTCAGTCGAGAATCGTCCTGCTCAGTGCTACAGACATGAATGATTTCTCAAACTATTAAAATGTTATTTTGAATGTTCTAAGAATGTTTAAAACGTCCTGTTTTTTAGACATTGAATTAATGCTATTGCATGGTTACAATAACGTTATTTAAACATTTTTAATTCTGTAACAGTTTTAAAACGGTCCACTAACAACTTAAAATAATATTTTTAATATGATATATAATGTTAAAAAAGTTTCACTAATGTTACTGCAAGAACGTTTTGATAACTTTGAGAAAACTGTTAAAGAATGCTAGCCAATGTTCTGAGAATGTTCCCTTTTGGCTGGGATATATTTTTAAGCAATTAAATCAGATGTACAATCTTCATCTGGCGTATGATGAAAAGTTCCCAAACTTACATCATAGGGGAAACTCCAGCTCTATCTAAGGATCTGAAGAAGTTCAGAAAACTTCTGACTAAAGACCAGTCAGTAACTACCTAAGCTAGGGACACCTTGGCAACCACATTACAGTGCCCTGGCAACCATCCAGAACGCCCTGGCATTGTTTGTGGCCAGTTCTGCATGGGCAAGCATCCCTCGCATCTTCTGCAGGAAAATGTAAAACCTAGATTATTCTCTGCCAACTCGAACGACACGTCGTCTGCCAGCCGGGGAAAGTTGGGGCTCTGCCAATCAGTTTCAAAACGGGGAAAATCTTTGATGGGACATTGTTGCTGTATGACAAGGAAAGCAGGTCCAATTTAAACTGAAAGAACTGGATGCTTATTTGAATTTCAAAATGAGCTGTCATCCCATGGTTGGGTGTTGGTGATTGTATTGTGTTTAGACTGAGCTCTATTAATGGCCTGAAGCGTGTGTCTGTGGGGGGGGCTGCAGGAAGGATATGAAATCCAGCACAATCGATTGGGAGAGAAATCGAATTTGATGTGAAAATCCCAGGACGTCACGTTACCCTACTGATGAAAATCTTTGTTCTCCATCTGCCTTTTTAGAAGAACGGCACTGTCACAAAATCATTACAGCGGGGTCCCGTAACCAGCTTTACCGTTCAATCATTCAGGACAACCGCGAGCGATCAGATACAACTCAATAAAAGAAAATGAAATCATATTCAAATGGCACTACAGAACTGCCATAGGACAAAAAACCCACAAATTTAATAAATCAAATGTTTCTTCTATACAGCAATGAGATTAAACGGAGAGCTAATGGAAACGTTTCCTTAAACGATTAATTGACCTAAAAATGAAAGCTCACTTTACTCGCCCTGATGACATTCCAAACCCATTTGACTGACTCCTTCCTGAAGCTCAATGGGTAGAGTATGGTGATAGCAAGGTCAAGGGTTTGATTCCAATGAAATGCATGTACCATTAAAATGCATAGCATGAATGCACCTTGGATAAATGTGTCTGCCAAATGTATGAATTTAAATGAAATGCAATAATGAATGTTAGAAAGAATTAGACAAGCTCCAAAAATCAATAAAGTGTTATAAATTATTACAAAACCAAACTCTCGAAACTACAATATCCATATTTATTTTAAAGTTCTATACTTACTGTATGTTAGCAGTCATCTCATTTGCATATTTATAACCCTCCTGAGAAATTTACAGAAAAACATCAAAGTTTATACTTCAAATGGAGCTAAACTGAGAGATGCATTACAAAAAAGCAACCCCTGAAAAACAAATAAAAACAATAAAATATAAAACAATATAAACTAACCCTAAACCCACACTCTAACCTTAACACTAACAGAAAAGTTTCTGTATTCTTACAATTTAAAAATAAAGTGTTTTTACAAATGAGGACGTCCCCAAAAGGAGGTTTTACTCATATTTGTCAGGTTTTTCTGACTTTTGGGCACAAATTTGTCCCAAAGATTTGGTTAGGAAAACCCCCCCCACACACACACACACACACACACACACACACACACACACACACACACACACACACACACCACACACACACACACACACACACACACACACACACACACACACCATAAGTGTCTAAGTCTAGCCATAACCCCTCAATCCAGCCTTCCAAACGACCCCAGAGATCTGCTGGCAGCCGTTACACTTCTGATGTTGCGATGTTGGGTTGTAAGCCTTTTTTCAGCTCTCTCTCATGCACACAATGATTTGTGACTTACTTCTTAAAGTTCCAGAGTTAAATACATCAGGAGAGGGTAATCTTATTCTGAGCTGTAAAGCTCCTTTGGGAGTTGTGTAGTACCATCTCCTCAGACGGCTGCAGGACCTGGGGCTCATTTGAGAGTGATGGCTCCTTACAGGCTGTGTGTTTGAGTGTGTGTGTGTGGGTGGGGTGTAAAAGCTGAAGAAAGTGTAAAATCAATACATTCCCTCCACTACAAACATGTAATCAACCGGAAATAAACAGTAATTATTAGACAACTATTTCACTCGGACAAATAGCAGGAAAGCACCAATGGGAAAAAAGTCAAGAATGAGAGCTTTTTACCATCGTAATTGATTCTTCTAGACATTAAAGGTAAGGTAGACAATTTCGAAGAGGCTAGCTACAATAAGCCAGCTTGAAAGCATAAGATCCCACCCTCCATTCAGAGCGCTCTTAAGCCACACTTCCTCCAAAACATAAGCATAGTGAGGGAAGGTATGCATATACACAGTTTGACAGACAAGTAGGAAAACCTATCACTGCATTTTGACGTTATAATGGTCCTACACATTCCACAGAAGATGTATATTGATATAAATATATTTACACCACCATACTTAGTGATTGCTTAGTGATTGGATGTGAAGTGACTTTCAACCAGCACAACAAAAAATGTTTCTAGAACAAATTGCCTGCCCTGTCTTTAATGAATTGTTTATTGCAGACATATACTGAGAAGAAATGAAGAACATGCATGAGTCTTCTGAGAAAATAGTCCCAGTTTTCTGACATGCATCTTCTTCAGAGTTTCTGAATGAGCTCTGGCTATTTTTCATATTTTTTCCATGAATTATCGATTTCCAAGAATTTTAGGAAAACAACCGGGTCAAAGTTGACATATATAAAGAAAACATAATTAATAACTGAAGTAAATCCACTGAGCTCTGTGAAAAACCGCTTCTGAGCAAAGAAACTTTCCTCTGGGCGTTGCTACGGGCCACAGGCATTGTGCTGATTTGGAAAAATAGCTGTTGAATCTTAAGAGGCCTGTCAAGAACATGTCTGGGTTATTAAAAAACGT
The DNA here is from genome assembly GCA_036877525.1 of Chromobotia macracanthus. Lineage (NCBI taxonomy): Eukaryota > Metazoa > Chordata > Actinopteri > Cypriniformes > Botiidae > Chromobotia > Chromobotia macracanthus. The sequence continues at coordinate 2,934,009 of JAZGTH010000070.1, read as the reverse complement.
ATAAAAAATATTTATACCCCATGGTAGTATTTGTTGGACTGTGTTTAATTAACAATCACCTAATTAACAGTAATTGACAATCTCCTTTCAAGATAATGTGAATTATTTTAGAAAAAATTAAAATAAATTAAATGAGAACTTGGGGGTGGGGGGGAAGGTCCTAAAACAATCTTCATTTTTATTATGCAATCTTTTTATTTTTAAATGAAATAAAACCTGGCCATGTTTTTATGAGATTTACTCATTTAATTTTGAAGGCACAAGGACAAAAGCTCTTTGGCAGCAAAACAAGTCAGTGTAAGAAACAAGCATGAAATATATTAAGGCTACTGTGAATGAATATTCATGGAAGAAAGACAGACGTTTAGAGAGTAAGTGACAGATGAGTCACCTCGGGGGGAGAGAGAGAGAGCGAGAGAGAGGGTGCGAGCGAGAGCCGGAGGCAGAGCGAGGAGATAATGACAAATGCTTTCGTGAAAAGGCCTTCGGGGCTTTGTTGTGTTTCATCTGTCATGTGACATCAGAAAACCTGCCCTCACTGTCACACTGACCTATTAATGAGAGCAGGTGAGTGCTGCCATTACCATCACACACAGCGTGTGTGCGCATAAGTCAATTAAAGCTCCTGGATGGGTTTCCTTAGAAACATCAAGCTTGACCTGGGACAATAAGCATCATGAACTCAACTGCTAAAATTTCACATTACACAATGGAGCGTTTTTGCGGCAAATATGTTAATGGATGTTCTTATAAGCGTGAAACAGCACCGGGCTGCCGGGAACAGCAGTTTGAACTCACAAGTCGACATCTGTGTGGCTTTCACATCATGAATTGGTTAAAACTCCTCCTGCATCCAAATATCAGCTAAATGTCAGTCACACCGTCCATCTGCACAAAAGATGACAGAAATGCAGAGCAGGCCGGTCATGACGGACTCGTGCGAGCATCCGCGAAGAAAGACGCAGTCAACAAGTGCGAGAAAAACAGCCAAACTTTTGCTGAGATGGATTAATAGAGGCTGCCAAGGAATATTAAGTCAACATTGGCTCCATTCCAGAACTTAGTGTGCCGCCTTGCTGTCTACTGCCTGCATAGTCAATTGATTTTAGGAGTTTTCCATTAGCATGTTGTGAAGCTAAAGTCGTGATACTCTAATAAGAATAAAAATACATAGTGCATGCGAATATTGGGTATAAAAAGTCCAAAGGCGTTGTTTAATTATTTTTTTGATTACAGTCAGGGCATGCTCCCTACACGGGGAGCTCACTAGGTTTTAGAACAGAGCCACAAACATTAATGATTTAAGAATGAAGTAGCTACTCAGTCAGCAGATGGATGGAGTTATCTCAGTTTGATTGAGTGAAGCTTGTTTTTCATTTGTTTGAGCGAGACGGTTTTAATTTTGGGAGGCTGTGCAGGTCTAATAGAGGATGATTAGAGAGGACAGAACGAATCAGTCAGACCAGAGACACTCTAATGAAAGTAAAGATCTACAACACAAGCCAATATCTACAGCTCACTTCACAGGAGATCTGAGAAAAACAATCAGTTCAGCTATCATGAACAACCAAAAGCAGAGGAACAAAAAAAAGAACTGGAAAGACACAATATATCGGTGTCTAAAATACAGTGTTGTTAGTTCCTGCTGGGCTACCCTAAAATCTCAGTGGTCTAAAATCTCTCTGCACATTACTGTACATGAGCGTGGACAGACAAATCGGTTGTTACTGGACAACTGTTGTGTTGCAGCTGGAAAGGACATGGTGTAACATGGGTGCCATGCATCTATATTTTTGGATGTGGTACCAGTAGCAGTACTACTGTAGATGAGACAGGATGTGACCAAAGAAAAACAAATATCAAGATATCGGTTTTACATTAATATCATAATGATATAATTATAGCCTAGTGCTACAATTTTTATGTAGTGTGAATGAACCCAGGTTCCAAACATATTCATTGGAAATGAGCCTTACACTTCTTATGTATAGAAAAGAAAAGAAAAGGCACACAAAACAGAGAAAATTATATCAAAAAATAGTTAGTTAATAGTTAAGTGAAACATCACTTTAAAGCAAATTAATGTTTTTTTTCATTTTTACTGCAGCCAAAACTTACAAACTACAAAATAATTTGAATCTTGGATTAAGTTATAATTAAGTTCCTTAAAATAAATCTTTTGGATGTGATTTGTGAAGACTCCTTTTGACATTAAAATAAGATGAGCTCCACAAAGAACCAGAAGTAACAACAGAGCTTGTGGAAAGAGACGTTCCCCTGCCAACAGTGAGATATCAATCAGACCTCCATCCAGAAGCTGTCAGGAGCCACTGAACACACACCGTACAAACACACCCAACAACCCCACATACAAACACACACAAACCTAACCACTCACACACTCCCACACACACAGGAGAGATTTAGATCAGAGTCACTTCACAGGGTATTCAGCCTTAAGTCCGGCTTTAAATCTTAACTGTGATTTCAAAACATTGAAGCAGTGAATATCCTCACCATGAAGAAGGTGTGAACACTGATATATCGTTTCACAGGAAGTCCACATCATGAACTTACACCACATCGGTACTTCTTGAACCTTCGGATTAAAAGAGGTTTGCAATTTTGTACAAACCCTTTAGGAAAATACTAGTCCTACACTCCACTCTGGGTTTATTTTGCAATAACGACCAGCTTACAAATATCACAACAGTCAATAATCACTAAACTTGGGAATTTAGAGTATTTATATAAAAATACATAAACATCCTTGTTTGTATTTATGTAATCATACACGTCTTTACACACACAACCCAGAATTTGTATCACTCAAGTGTTGCCTCTGTTTGCCGAGCCTTTATTTTAGGCAAACTTAGTCCCTTCTATCCCCTGATGACAGTGTAGGGACCACACTACATAGGGACCTTGTGAATAAGAACGCATCTTGTATCATGCTGACTTTAATTACATCCAGCTGACTAACACACACACACACAAACACAGTGTCCCAATGCCCAGAAACAGCATTTGGTTACTAATGCAAGTCTCTAGTTCACAGTGATGAGGACTGAATTATAAAGCACCATCTGAATATTTACCATTCATTATCAGCCGTGCTGACAGACAGCTCAAAACACAAACAAAAACACAGAGGCTGTGTTCAGAATGGAATACTAGTGTACTGCATACTGCACACTATACCGTATACTATTTACTACTCTTCTTAAAAACAGAATATGAAACAAAACAGTACAGAGTAGCATACAATGTTGCTGCCACATGACCGACTTGTTTTGTGTTAAATGTATTATCACACTGGAAATAAACATGGCTTCTTGCATTTTTAATCCAAAATTGTATAAAAACATATTTTTGAGCTAACACTGAGTAAGGAAGCATTTAAAAAATGTAAAATATGTAATAATTTATTCAATAAATTAATGATAGAGAAAAACATTTTGCTGTTGAGGAAGACAACGGCTAAAAAGGAAACTGCTAATGGATTTTACTAGTTTTTTGTCATGAATGTTACATAAAGAGTATGTTTTAGAAGACTGCGTTTTAACACATCTCTAAAGATCGACTCTTTCACACATTGAAACAACCACCCAATAAGAGTTCCCTGAGGGCCAGAGGATCTCACTGAAACCATTCTAATGTTGAAGACAGACTTCACACATAGCCTTCGCTGTGAATTTAAAAGCATTATTTTCATTCAGCAGCGACCTGTGAACAAAAAGTGTGGGTGAAATGCTGGCAAATCAGTTCCAGCTATTTGTCACCAGTGATGCGTGTAATTTCTGCACCACTAGTGGCAAAAAATAGAATTGCAATCTGCTGGAGCAGCCCGGGCCATATGCAACACCGGCTCAAACAGTTGTTCGAGCTTGGGTTGAAGCTGGTTCTTTCCAGACTGTATTAACAACCAATGGCAAAGAGAGAAGCATTTAAAACTAATTTGTTCTTCCCATTCGGTTCACGCATAAACATTTCACTTCATCTTTAAGGAGTTACATGCCAGAGAAGTTCAGTATTGACGGTATTTGTGAACAAAGCTGCAGCATTAAAAGAGCTTGCTCAATGACTGTATCTCCCTCATGTAAAACCACAATATCAAAGCACTCATAAAAATCCCAGTAGAAAATGCTCTTCTTGAGACAGCTCAAAGAGCAACACATCTCCAGCCTCACCCTGGTCCAGAGCAACTCTACAAAAACCAGATTCCAGCTTTACATCTCAGTCAGGTTCTCAGGAGTTCCCTTTTACCCTCAGTGAGTATTTTGTTCAGGTGAGAAGGTCACTACATCTACCTGTATCACAGAGTTTCATCTTCTGCTGTAAGAGCTTGTACTACTGCCCAGACTCAGCCAACCCTGAACATGTCCTCTTAACCTCTCAAAGTGTCTCACCAGCATGATGTCATCAAACACCCGATGATGTCATCAACTACCTGATCAATAACGACTTAAAATCAAAACACACATATAGCCCAACAACATCTAACCAGATCATTGCTGTTATTTAGCAGCTTTTAACCTGTTGGTACAGTAACTTTTAAAAAGCAGTATTTCAGAAATATACTCAGATCAAACGCTGGCACGTATATTTTAATAAAATCTGACTATTTTCATAATGGCAATGAGCTGATTAAAAGGATGGCATCTGAAAACTATGGAACTAAAGGCATTTAGGAAATCAGAGCTGGCTTACAAGAGGGTTTTCAGCTTAAAGTACTTTTTGACATTATCATACCAATTATTTTATATTAGCAAACAGACTGGAATGTTTTAGAGCGAGAAAAACCAACTACATTAGAAAGTATCACTACATTCCTACAATCTATTGCTTATACTCACTAATGTCTGTGCTGTTGTTTTCCCTCCAAAATGATGTCACTTCCTGGAAGATGATGCCATTAAGGAAATGGCTGTTTTAAAGGGATATCATAAAGATCTGTAATAATGTTTTGTTTTAGTGTTTAAATTATAGACCTATAATAAAAAAAATAATTATACTGAGTTCTGTGTTTTTGTTACTAGTGCAACTTCAATGCAGTTTTGCAGGCTACATTGCAACATGCAGGCTTAACACAAGTATTATTATTTTCTCTGGCACTTCAATGACTGTCTGTTCATTGTGTACATATATATTTACATGCTTGTTTTTGTAAATGTTTACACTGCAGGCAGAATATTTGTGTTTATCTGTGCTGATAACCCAGTCGCACCCTGATGTGAACTTCAGTATGTTAATTCTGATATTTTCAAAGAACTGGGCCTGAACTCAGCTCCTCACCACACATAGCCCTGAAGGACCCTGGGGTCAGACATTCACTAATATTTCAGATCCCTAGAAAAATATTTAAAAGTGGGTCACTTTTGATGACCAGATATAACATCTATGATGCAGGGATCAAAGTATACCCAGAAGCTCTCACCAAACGTATTACCACAGCAATTGTGCTCTGATATCAGTCCAAACACACAGAGTCCTTTAATGAAGGGATTCTTCTCTGATATGGGACTTATTTAAGTATCTCTCATATACAGCAGAACGGAGACCTCAGAGATCCTGGTACATCTGAATTGGTCTAAAATGTCAAGTGCTTATATAATTTCTTACTGACTCTTTCCAATTTCCTTCCACAAGCAATTCCTCAGTGTCCTCAATCTAAGGATTCATTTCCAGAACTGCTTCAGGTTCCTTTAGAAACGGAGCAACTGAGGACAAAACAGGAAACAACAGGAATGCAATATTCATGCAATATCGAAATGGACTAGTCATGAGCTGCCTGAATAACCGGTCAACTAATCGGCCTGAGGGAAGCTTTGTGCATATATAGGCTGGTGTAGGGGGCCGGGGCAACATTCAAGACTGACGCATGGCTGATTTGATTGCCAATTATAGCACATAGCGTACAGTGATGTTCAGAGGTTGTGTTTGTCACAAATCAAAAGACGATATCCAGCCAACAGCCAACAGAACTATTTTTTAAGTTTAAGGAACAAAATGTCTTTATAGATGCTGTTTTAATGTTACTGCTTGGTTATAAGAATGATATTCACACATGCTTCTAAGATAACAATGCAGTGTTTATCAGCACAAAACATAACACACATATTTACTGGAATCAGTTACAGTAACAGTAATACACAATTACTGTAGGCCACAATGACACCCAGGCTTATATCAGCACTGATGAAACAGGGCCTGTATTTACCTCTGGTAAAATCTACCCTGAACGACAATTATAAATGTGTCTGTTTCAACTGCTTTAGTGTCATTGCCTCAAGAACACATATAAAGAGGAGTTCCTGTTTTATCTTAGTTAGTTTGATGATGCCAGTGGCGGTTTTGTCTTACCTCAGACTGCTAGAGCGAAAAACTAAAAACAAACTAATTATTTAAACACCCAGAAGTCAGCAAGCACGAAATATCCATTAAACTACTTCCAGACTACATTTCCCAGCAGGCCACTGTCTGAATGCACTTTTTTGTGCCATACACGCATGCCAAACAAATAGTTTGACCCACAGACTGAGAAGCACCATAAGAAAAGAGGGGAATCGACAGGTGAGACGTAAAAAGCGAGTAAGAGATGGTAAAAAAAGACAGTAAGCAGTCTCAGTCGCCAACACCTGTCACATAAACAAACAGACAGTGTTGTCAAACGCTCGGTTGAGCACTACAGCGGCAAGTGGCTTCTTTATCAGTGCGTGACGCAGTGTAGCAACGTCTGCGCAGAGATACTGTATGTGATAATCGGCCCCAGTGTGCCGCTACAACAAAAACACCATCTGTGGTTCCAGAGAGAGCACACACACACACACACACACACACACTTACATACACACTCACATACACACAGCCAGGAAAGCAACAGGTCTCTCTAGCTGTTGACAACAGTGTGACATTAAGGAAGTTTGGGACAACTGTTGAAGCAACTTTATTTGCAGCTGCTAAATTTCTAAGCAGAAGCTTCCTTAAGTGCCCAGCTAACAGAGAACATTCTCCGAACATTGGTTAACGCTCTCTAGAAGTTCTCTCAAGGTTGTCAAAAAAGTTATGTTTTACATCAAGTGTTGTTCTTTAACAATTTAATGTTTTTGTTACTTAATGTAAATGTTACGGAAACATTCTTGCAAGCTAAAATTGTTAACTTTGTAAAGGTTGGATAGGTTTGCATTAGTAGATGGCATAGCTACAACATTCTGTCAGCCCAGAGTGTTAGTCACATGACATTTTTTTGGCTCAAGACTTACAAAAAGAAAATCCAAAAAGTTTTGTATATCTGGGGCTGCATGCACCGGTCATGCAAAAGTCACTGAGATGAACAGAAACACGAACATATCTTGGTATCTCGGGTAGCATCACCTATCAGGTATCAGCCACTGTACACCTGTCCTAACATTTCAAGCCTATGCAAAACTGGTCAGCAGGACGCTACAGTGTTGTGGATGGTTGCCAGGGCATTGCTATGCAGTTGCTAAGGCCTCTTGGTGTTTGTTAGGGTATTGCTGAGTGGGTTTTGGGCAGTTGCTTACTGCAGTTCAATCATTAATGCTTTGAGCTTTTGGGAATCCCTGATTTAAACCACAGAAAAGCAAATAACCATGTTAGATCACTGAAGCGTTTCAAGCAGAAGACGAGGAGAGATGGGCAGAGCCACTTACCGTTTGGACTCTCCTCATCGATGGTGACGATAGTCGCGGGTGGACCCGTACGAGACAACTTACATTCTGCCAGAAAGAGAGAAAGAAAAACAGTAAAATATACGTGTATATACATGTTCACCACAAAACATGAGGTGACTTCTGGTTGAGTATGAATACAGCAGGGTAATTTACTCGTTTACTGGGTGAATGAGTGAATAAATGAAGAGAGATAAGTGTAATTAGCTTCATCCCAGCTAACAATTTTAGGTTGTAAGAACGCTTCCATAACGTTTCTGTTAAGTAACAAAAACGTTAAAAATGTTATTTTGAAAGTTTTAGGAACATTCAAAACGTCCAATTTTTAGACATTGTATTAATGTTAATGTTTGGTTATAAGAATGTTATTCAAACTTTTTTAAATTCTGTAACATTTTTAAAACGTACCACTATCTTTTAGAGAATGTTAGCCAACGTTCTTTGAATGTTCCCGGTTAGCTGGGATGTGATTCAGGAAAGAAAGGTCTTACCCTCATAGTGCCAGTCTGAGGGGGCGTTAGTGCCAGCAGCAGTGAGAAGAGAAAAGAGGAGACAAAGACAGGATTCATGTGAGAAGACAGAGAGCCAGAGGGAGAAACACAGAGAAACCAGCCTGGTGTGGAGTACAGGGCTGTGTGTCATTCACAGCAGAAGTACAAATGCCTTTAAATTCCAGTTGAAATTCAGTGACAGTATTGAAATTAGTTTAGTGAAATGGTTTGAGATGTTGAGAAAGCATATAATCAACTCAGCAAGAAGTAAACAGACATGTTTATTTAAATTAATAAACAAATTATGTTGTGGCAAAACCCTGCTCATACCTAATGAAATTCCTGTTGTGTGACCATGCTGAATTTCTTTTAATTGAAATTCACTAAATTCTTTTCTCCTGTCATACCAACTCAAGATCTAAATCATTATCTTGTGGGGCACAGAGGTAACCATGTTTTATTGAAACCCATCAAAGCACAAACATACACGCACACACCTCAAAGATCTCACCCACACATCAATTAGCATTAAGTGTCTGAAGTGAATCACCTTACACACCCGTGAGTCATAAGGGCAATAGATGCCCCACACACACACACACACACACACTCACACCCACAGATAAGGTTCCCCCTTTACCGTATGTCATCTCTCATTACGCAACTAAGCAGCAGTTGGCAGGTGCGAAGCAGGAGATTTTCTTCCCATTAAATATTGATAATCTCAGGCTTTTATCCTGATCAACTAGGGTTGGAAATCTTTGGGCTGACAGCTGATCGATTCAATTCAAAAACCACAACTGTATATTCAGATGGATTCAATGCGATTCGTTACATGATTTGTTTTGATTCGATTCAGTAACTCTAGAAATGCATTTGTGGGACACTTAAAAGACAGCCAGAATCAGAGAAGAAGCAAAAGATACAGAATCCATTACAGGTACAGAGTATTTTTGGAGAGACACTGTGAAATTCTGTATCCTGCTGGTTTATTTCAGTAAACCACAAGGTTTATGACGCTTCACTGCACTACCTGTTCCCAGGGAACACACATACGGATCAAATGTAGTCCATCAATGCAATTTCAGTCGTTTTGGATAAAACATCTGTCAGTTCAGAAGGTAAATGTACTGTATGCACTCTGATGCACCCAGATGTAACTCTCATTACAATTTTAGGTTGTAAGAACGTTTCCGTTATGTTTCCATTAAGTAACAGAAACATTAAAAATTTAATTTTGGATGTTTTAGGAATGTTTTAGGAATGACCTCTTAGAGAACTTTATCTGTTCTGAGAATGTTAAGCTGGGAGGTCATTTTTTTGTGCTTGTAAATTCACAGATTAAAAAATATGAATACATGATCAGAAACTACAACAAAACATTGTTAACTGGTTGCCATGGTTGCCACATGAGGGAAATAAGATCTAATCAAATCTGTATCTAATCTAACCAAAATAGCAACTAATTTATAGTACTGAAAAACAGTCATGATGGTTCTTGGACTCTGATCATTCCAGCGTTTGTCTCTTATCATGATAAAAATCAAATGAAAGAAAGAGCTTTGTGGGATCTGTTTGAAGTAGTTTTGCACAAAAAGCTCTTGCCCCCTTTAGCTGTTCAATTAGAACACATGCCTCTATATAGTGAGAGAAAAGAGGTTGTGGTTTCTTTGATAGACACTGTCTCACCCCCCCACGGCACCAAACTGCAGCTAATCTGTTGTAAACTCTGTTTACTCTAGTAGCTTTATATACTCAAACGCTCCTAGTTACCCACTTACAGGAGAGAACATTCTCCCTTTAAGAGTCTCAGGACAGAGCAGAGGTTTATTGAAGAGGAGTTGTGTGATGTCAAAAAAGAGAGAGACTTTAATTAAAAAGAGGACAGGAAACATCACAAGGCGCTGAGACAAAAGATCCCGCTGTGAGTCGAGAGTGAGACACGGTGCACCAAAACAGAGCTGTCTCTTCTCTATCTTCTTTCTCACACACACGCTTGACACACAAACAGGGCTGGAAAAGCACTGGTGATGAAAGCAGATTAGTCTGCAACACACACACACACACACACACAGGGTTATATGCATATGAAATCGATATCAGTCCTTTTGAGAGTTCTTTGGTGAATCTCGGAATCTGTTGAGAACATGTCTTGATCATATTTTAAAGGAAATAAGGAATGAAGAAAACAAAGGCTCATTTCAAGATCTTTATTATTTTGTACATTGTTAAATATATATTGCATGTATATATACATATATATATATATATATATATATAATACATTGTACATTACATAATATAAATAATTGAATCCCACTGAATTTAAAGAATCACCAGTGAGATTATTGTTTATTTATTTGTTTATTTAGGGTTGAATGTGATTTGTCACTTACAAAACGAATGTCTTTTATCATTAATCATTACTGAAAACTCACAAAATATTGAATTTCTTTTGGGCGCACACCCATACACACACACGCTTGCACACACGCATGCATTCCATTCCAGCTGTTTGCATGTTTCATTCTATTAACTGATGTCATTTGATTTTGGTTGCAGACAAACTGCTGAGTGTGTAAATAGATACACATGCACACCCACTCGCACACACACACACTGCAAAGCAGCTTAAGGCTTGATCCACTTATCTGAGAGGCCAGAGCAAATCCTAAAAAGCTAAAAGCTAAAGCTATAGGTTGAGGTCTGGAGTTAACACAGAATGATCAATCATAAAAGCCAGAGACAACAGAAGTCACATTCACCACTCTGAATCGGACCCAGCTGCTTCAGACTAATCCGCAGCCATCGGCTGCATTAAAGCAAAGTGAAAAGTCTATTTAAAGAAGTAAGAGAGGGATGAACAGCATGTAAGAGAGAGAGAGAGACAAAGAGAGAGAGAGAGAGAGAGAGAGAGAGAGAGAGAGAGAGAGAGAGAAAGGTGGCTTGTTTCTTAACACTCAACCCTGAAACATTTTGAATGTAACAGGGTTGAACATATATATTATACATATTAAATCAAGTTTTGTGTGACACAAAAATTTATAGTTATCAAGATGTGAACCTTCACAGTTCACAGGGAATGTTCTCAGAACCATGGCTAAAAATTCTTTCAAAGTTATCAAAAATGTTCTTGCGGTAACGTTACTGTTAGCTGAGTTGTGACAAGTTCTGTGTGACAACCAGCCCCAAAGAGATCATTCTAACGATAAAGGCTTGGGAGGGTCTTTTAGGTAGGGTTCCCAACGGATAACTAGTCAATGACAAGAACTGAGGCACATGAGAAGGTTTAGAGTCTCCTTCACCTGATAACTTAGTTAACACAAAGACTGAGAGAGAAGCAGGAGCTTTACTGCAGTCACATCCCCTCAATCTTCATTTACACAGGGAGAACGACTTTAAACCGCAGAGTAGAGAATTTCAAGCTTCCCTTCTGATCACCGACCACAGAATCCTGCTGATTCTCAGCACGACCTCAAATGTTCCTCTGGGTGATTAGAAAAGTGCCACAATAAAGCAGGAAAATAAGATGGCTGAGAGCTAAGCGCTGTGGACACAGTAGCACAGCATGAAGAAACTGCTAAACACACTAGCAAAAACAACACCCATCTACAGTAACAAAAATGAATAACAAAAATACAATACACCAATGAAGGAAAATAAAGACATGTTCCATATTGAACCTCACTCATTGGTTTCCTTGGTCACAGTGAGCAGTAATTGCTTTATGCTGGAGAAAAAAATATGACAATATGTACAATTGGAATAGCATAAAAATAATAGTTCTAAAAATAAGATTTCTTTCTTTCTTTGAGCAAACATAACTTCTTATTTCCTTCGTTTGCTTTTGTAAAAAATCACCCCAACATGTTTCTTTTCATGAGACATTAATGGGTTTATATGTATCCTGTTTGGTCATTTGCATTCTGTAACTTTTGCAGCTCTACCAGCTCTACATTGCAGGGTACTTAATGTAGCTATTTTCTTAATATGGGTGACAAGTTTAAATTCCAAACAACTGCTGTAAGAACAAGCTACAAACGCTGCATCATCTACAGTACCCGGACATACAGATATACATTTCCCACAAAATCGGATCTGACAGCTCAAATTATAAATCATTATTATTAACTTACTGTTGCAAATCGGGGGAAGATAAGAAGATTGTGTTGAACACACTGATCTGTCATGTACTTGCTCACTAACTGATTTTGTTTAGTTGATTTTGTTCATCAAAAAACGATACGGACTGCAGCATTAAACCTACTGTATTTCCACACTACAGCTAATATTACTGATATATGTGCCTGCATATTCATTGGATATAAAGCGCTGAAGTGTCAGATCAGTGATAAACCGGCTCTTCTCCCTGTTGTTTCACAGGGGCTTTGCTGTTTTGTGAATGTGAATCGCAGCTCAGTTGGATTTAGATCGTGTGACTGTCTTACACAGTCAGGAACTCTCACTTTGATCCTGATAAACTCTTGGCTGCTTTAACAGTAGGTCCGGGATTTCTGTCCCTAAGTGGGCAATATATTTCCTACTAAATGAATTCCTGTCTAATAAAAAAGCTTTAGTCTGCTTTCACACTTGCTGCAATTTAACAAAAAAGACTTGCATTCAGATTTAAAACACCACACTCTAAAAACTGTGCCCAGAAGCATGCAAAATTATTTTGTGCATCATCTACAGATGATTCCATATCAATGTTCCTGTAGCTCAACTGGTAGAGCAATGCACTAACAGCCCAAATGTTGTGGGTTCGATTCCAGAGACCACACACACTGATCAAATGTATAACTTGAACGTACCGTAAGTCAATTTGGATAAAAGCATCTGCCAAATATGTAAGTTAACTTCTACAAGTTAAGACAGATCACCCTGAGGCACACTTGAGTCACTAAAACTGTTTTTACACCAACCAACCAAACTGACGTCAAACAGACCTGAAGCTTTAGTATAAGAGCTCCGGTGCTAATAAAACTCGCTGTCTGTATTTAAACCTCAGGGTTAAAGTGCAGTTTCTACTCTATAGTCTTTTCAGAGCACAAAACGGCAAAAATAGCATCGCTCTTGTTGAAATGCTTTTGAATGCTTTTCCATTTATGTCGTCTGTCTTGCTTTATACGTCTGTATGTTTGAGTGACAATGTCTGCTTTTTACTGCATGTCCTTTTGGTCTTTGTGTCTTTGTTTTTGTCTCTCTCTTGCGCCATCTCTCTCCCTCTCTCCCTCTCTCTGTCTCTGAATCTCTGTGTGTACATGCGTGACGGCACCTTAAAATTTTCCTATGAAAGAATTTCACAAATTAAAAAAGAAAACTAGATTTTATTACTCTTTAATGGTTTCTTGTAGACAGCAATTAGATTATATGGAGAACTAATAACACAGATTTTGCTATCCTGCTTCTCATTTGTGTCTCAATTAATCTCACATGTCTCCGAAAGAGATTTGAAAGGGACCTAAATATTTTTCAAAATATGCTCAGATTTGGCCAGATACTACTCTCTGCAGTCAAAAGCCAAAGATTTTAATCAGAAATCAATTCTTTAAAATTATTTGAAGAAACAGACAGTTCAAAGTGAAATGAAACATAATAGTGATCTTTATTATTAATAATTGTCACCTATAATATGGTGCTATTTTAATGTACACAGCCTACCCAGCTAAAAATTTTAGATTGTTTTTATTACTTCGTGGAAACGTTACAGAAACGTTATTACATTCAAAATATTATTTTAAAAATTAAACATTCAAAACATCTGTTTTTTTACGTTGTATTAATGTTATAGCTTGGTTATAAGAACGTCATTTAAAGGTTTTTAATGTTCTGAAAACATTCCACTAACTAAATAAGAACGACGTTTTTGATTTATATGATATATAATGTTTTAATGTTAGACCTTTTTCATAAATTTGAGAGAACTTCTAAGGAAACATTAGCCAATGTTTTGAGAACGTTCCATGTACTCTGGGTAATATCTCTCAATGTAACTTCTCTACTGTCCTTCTAGGTTAATGATGTCATCACAGGAGCAACGGTTGCTGACAGTCCATCTGTGTGTTGTTTCCCGATGGCTGAGGATCTTCTCTCCTTTTGTCTGAGAAAACATCTCCATCTGGTTCGGTCATCTGTGGCATCTCTCCAGAGCTCTGTGTCAATATCAGGAGCTCTCATGTACCGCTTCAAAACGCAGCCAGTCTGGATGAAGAAGACCCGAGTGCCTGTTCATACCTCTTGCATTGGAAACGGTCAATTCAGCATGACATCTGAGCAGCATATACAGTTATCAGAGAGCAGCCCAAAAATGTGAACTTCACCAAATGTATCCAGAAGACCACCAGAAGGACCGAACTGGTAACAGGTTGATTTGAAGGTGTTCCCAGTGAACAGGGAATGTTCTCAAAACATTGTCTAATGTTCTTTAAACGTTCTCTCAAGGTTATCAGAAGAAAGTGTTTGCAGTAACATTAGTGGAATCTTTTTCTAACATTATTACATATCAAAAACATTATTCTTACATTGTTAGTGGAAGCATTACAGAATTTTATATTGTTTGAATAACATTCTTATAACCAAACAGTAATGTTAATACAAAGTCTAAAAAGCTGGACGTTTTGAACTTTCAAAATAACATTTTTAATGTTCCTATTACTTAACAGAAATTAACTTAACAGAACCTAAAATTCTTAGCGGGGCTGTATGTAAGTTATCTTACATACATAAATAGAGACATAAAGGCCAAGGGAGGGACCTCCCTGATCTTAAAGAGATGTTCACCAAAAACAATCTGTCATTATATTTCCATCATCAAGTCACTCTAATCCTATGTGAATAACACAGAAGATGTTTAACAGGAGATGTTTAGATGTTTCATGTTTTATTTGTGGAGCCGAACGAAGAAACTGAAGCCGTGTAGCTTAGATAAAACTGTTAACCATGTTTTGTGGTATGCGGAAGAAAGAAGGTAAGACAGATGTTTTTGGCGTGAACTATTCCTTTAACAAGAATTTCATTTAAAACTGATTTGAATATTTCTGTGAGCATCCTTTCAGCATATAATCTAGCACGCTAATCAAAGAGTGTCTGCCCTGAAGCAAAGCAACATTCATTAAACAACAAAAAAATCACAAACGTCTGGAGTCAACAGACGTCACATCACAGAGAGAGAAGGCACGGGGGAGAGAGAGATGGAGAGAGAGAGAAAGAGAGAGAGAGACAGAGACAGAGAGAGAGAGAGAGAAAGAGAGAGAGAGAGAGAGAGAGAGAGAGAGAGAGAGACAGAGAGAGAGAGAGAGAGAGAGAGAGAGAGAGAGGATTTTCTGTCTTTGCCTTCACTTTTTAGAAAGACTGACTAATTATCTGCATTTTTGAACACAAAGAACAGTTTAAATGGATGGCAATAAACCTTGATTAGACCCTTCAAATCACGCAGATGGTTTAATATTCCATAACACCAACCACAAACAATGAGTAAAAAAGAAATTATTTCTGCTGCCACTGATTGTCTGCCACTTTTCCTTGGATTTCCGATGTCAATTTATTTGTTTTCAATTTTGTTAAGTTGCGGTGAAGTGTGTAATTTCTGCACAACTAGTGTCACCAATCAGAACAGCAACAATAATTGTTTATTATTAAACAGGTTACAGACATCGCCAATATGGAAACATACATTGCTTTAGGTATCATGAACTAATAATTATTTTTATTTATTAACCTTGTTTAATGTTAATGCATTTTTTATATATTAAATAAAAATATATATGTTAATATGTTAAAAATATAAACATTATCAGTAACCAAGATTAATGTAAGCATATGGTTCATTTGTTAGTTTGTTAACTTTACACTATGTAAACTTTGTTGTAAAGTGTAACAATGTCATTGGTTGACTGTGTCCGGCCCAGTTGAAACAAACAAACAAATACACAGAATTTCTGTCTGGTGTATCAATGGTGCAGAAATAACACACTGCACCTTTAATTTAAAGTGCAGGGGTAAAATTAGACGTCAAATAACGCATGTAAACACAACGTCAACTCAGGTGACACATAAAGAGGATCAACATGTTACCAGCACAACAACCGTGAGATCACACATCAGCATAAGATGCACTGATAAACAGTCCTGCTTATGAATTCATGACATTTCAGGGACATTCTGTAAACATATGACACATGTTATTTGCTCTTTAAACTCACTTCTCAAAGACAACCATTCAATCAGACCGCTGTGAGAAGACGGTGCAAAGATGAAGAGAAGAAGAGGCTTATTGATTCCTAAAAGCCTCTTTCCTCTCCACTCCCTGATTCTTGTGCGCTAAATATCCAATTTGCCAGCTCAACACAGGGAATTTACAACCAACCAAAAGCAAAATATGTTTCAAGTGTGATCTCTCAACAAAAGCAAGCAGTGCTGTTTTACCGCTACAAAATAACAGCTAAACTGAAGGATCCACCAAGCCTTGTGTTTCTTGATGCAAATTTTGGTATTTTTTTCAACTATAAGGCATGTTTATATCCCAGGGGTTGTTTTTAATAAAATGTAAACTTTTGTATTTTGTTTCATTAACATTTTAGGCACACCAAGACAAGTTTTTAAATGTCTTGGGAACTTTTTCTTAGACCTTTTATTAACTTTTAAGATTTTGTTTTCAGATCCAGACTCTCAATTTTAAAATACGTAAACAATATATTCAATATTCAATGTGTTTTTATTTCGTGTTTACGTTTTTGACGTACATAATGTCTTCACAGAAGTAACAGCCCCTCGGTTTTGGAGCTCGCTTATGTTCAGATGTATATTCACTGTTATTGGATACATTACATTAATGAGTGAGAGTATGAAAAGTGTGTTTCAAGTTTGTTTTCTATAAGTCCTCTATAAGAACCAAAAGTGGCCTAAGTTACAAGAAACACTGTAACTTGACACATTTATGACATTGAAGGTTTTCTACTTTCTTTTTATTCGGTCATTTGAACAGGGTCTCCTGGCATCTTCTAACACGCTTTTCTACCTCATCTACTCAGAGCTCATCTCTGAAATCTTTATAGCTCAAACCTTTTAACGATATTGAAGCGTTTTACTCAAACAGTTCTCCAGCTTTTACTTGCAGAATGTCCACTGCAATGAGAAACAGCACGACCTCCAGATCATCTTAGCATCACCTGGTATCTGCTGGCAGAAAAAATCATTCAAGTAATGGCATGGCAGTCTGTGTGACCTGGAACTGTTATGCAAAGAGTCGAATGCTAACAACCCAGCTTACAATTTTGGGTTGTAATAACGTTTCCTTAACATTTCCATTAAGTAACAATGCTATTTTATGTTCAAGGAACATTCAAAACATCCAGTTTTTTAGACATATTACCATTATTGCTTGGTTATAAAAACGTTTTTTTAAATTCAAGCATTTTTTTAAATTCAAGCATTTTTTTAAATTCTGTAACATTTTAAAAATGTTCCACTAACAACTTAAGAATAACATTTTTGATAACATCAAAAATATGTTCTCCGAACATAAATGCAAGAAAGTTTTTTTAGAGAGTTGTTAGCTGAGAACATTGGCTCAAACAATGGCATGAGTTTCATCTGTTTGGCTAACCAATGAAACTTAAATATTTTTTTATTATGTTTGGTGGCAATACTAATGCAGGATTTGCACGTCACCTTTAACATCAACCTACTTTCTACTTTTGATTAATTGACATACAGATGGATCTACGCAATGACCAAGTTTCTCTCCAGCTAGGAGACAAAATCAAACTTCAAAACCCTTTGAGAAAGAAGAGAGGGTGCTAGCGCAAAATAAAAATAAATAGATCAACAAACGAAAAGTAAAAATGAAGGGAGCCGAAGATCACAAAACCACACCACGCCGGCTTTCAGCATGCACTGGGACAAGGATCAAAGACAGACAGACACAGCAGAGTGACAGAAATAAAGGAGACTGAGGTGATAAACAGACAAGAGTTACTATATTAAACCACAACAATATAACATAACGCATAAAAGAGAGAAACAGACAAACAGAGAGAGAAAAATTGATTTGCTACACTCTTTGCACAGAAGATGAGAGATTGGACTCTCTGGTCGCCGTGGTGATGACAGCACGTGCAGGGTTTTGTTTCTAAGATGTGTTGCACACAGACACTGAGCGATTGAACGTGACCAAACTAATTCCACCCCAACACTACAAGAAAACCATTACTGACAACAAGCTGAAGGTGCTCACTTTACTGCAGAAGATTACAACACAAGTCCCTCACAATTACATTTGTTATCCATCTTTCTGCTGTATGAACGTTTCTGTTGGGTTTTACTGTTCGTTTGCTCAATACAGAAAGAATTTAGTGTAAATCAGGGATTCCCAACCAGTATGATGTGAACCAGGGGTACTTTAGCAGGTTCCATAATATGAATAATAATTCAACATGAAATTTAAAACAATTTAAAGGCAGGGTAGGCGATTTTTTTCCAGAAACATTTTTTTGTTATGCTGGAGGACAGTCCTGACAGCAATCACCAAGTGGTCTAAATATATTTAAATAAATATATATCTTCTGTGGAAGGTGCAGGACTATAACATATTCGTCCAATCATTACATTTGGTCTGACTCTATGTATGCGGTCGTGTATTGGAGGAGGCGTGGCTTTGGAGAGCGGTCCAAGGGAGGGCGGGGTCTTATGCTTTCAAAGCTAGTTTGCTATTGCTAGCCTCTCCAAAATTGCCTACCCTACCTTTAAAGGTGCAGTAAGCAATGCTGTTAAAATTTTAAATCAGCAACAAAACAAAAAATTATTTTTTGTTAAATGCATTTCAAATATCAAGCACCTTTAAAAGTACACTTCTGTTAAATGCATTTTGTTGAGTACATTTTTAATTTTAGGGTTGATGAAGGGATATTTAAGCCTTTAAATAAACAGGTTGGGAAACACTGATGTGACTGACTGACTTGAAGGTTTTGCACATGTACAACACCCGTGTTACACTCGCATTTACAGACACTCATCTGTTTTTCTAGTGGCATATGACATTGTTAGAAGCTGTCTTCTAGCCACTGATAAGGTCAGACTGACACAGCTGACAGCACAACACGAGTTTATTTCTGTTAAACTGAAATATTTACAGAAAACCCATCTGTCACATAAACTGACACCACATTAAACCCTGTGCTTTCTTCACAATGAATTAATTTAGACTAAATTCAAAGGCGGTATTTCATACATCCTTCAAAGATCAGCCAATCCCAGAATGCAATGTTCTCAGAACGTTGGTTAACATTTTCTAAAAGTTTTCTTAAAGTTAACACATTGAACTGACTTTGACGTAACAGTAAGACGGCATTTTAATATAGCAATGCATGATAATTATAAAAATAAAATCATTTATTTCATTTTTTCAGTCGGGAAAAACAAAAAGGCTGGGGTAGCTGGGCAACACATTAAAACAATAAAAACAGGAAGCTCACAATGTAGACAGGACTGATCTAGTTGTCTCATCACAGGTTATACACACCCAGTGTAAACAACAGCTGCTTACGTACTGTAAACTATAGCCTGCGATACGGCTCACTAGATTTAGAAGAGATTCTCACCAGGATCAGCTCGGTGTAATTGTGTGATGGGTATTTTTTTAAATAACAGCCCACCACTTTACTTAGATGACATGAGACACAAGACGCATCTTCTACTTCTCAATTAGACAGAGAAGACTGACTGCAGTCCCAATCTGCACCTGCAGGCTGATTTTAATGGCTCACCTAGCAGGAGATATCCAACAGAGTTTAATTACAGTGACAGAATAAAACAGGCGGAGCTGACACCCAGCTCACTTCTTGAGACGGAGACCCACACTTTTAAAATGGAACATTTAGAGTGATCACTCCATCTACTTTTAATGGTAGATACAGAGTCTATCTTGAGTATAAGATACAGGAAAACTGAAAAATTAAAGATAAGCCGAAAGAGAGATTGCCAAAGACAAGCTCAGTTTTAAACCCTGGTGAAGTCTTACTGTCTGTTGTCTGATTAGAGTTTGCATTGAATTACTGATTGCATGTACATATCACCCTTACAGAAAAGACACATGAATTTCACATGGGCAAAAACACACATTTCACATCTGATCTCGTGTTTTTGCGCGTGAAATTCATGTAGAAAAGTAAAAAATGTGATTAGATGTAAAATATGTGGATTTGAAACATTTTTGTGTAAATACCATGTAAATTCCCATGGGAAACCCTTTGGAATCATGTGTAAACGCAGTAACATTTTTCACATGTGATCGTGTGTTTTTGCACATGTGAAATTCATGTCTCTTTTCTGTATGGCCGGGCTTAGAATGAAGTTTAGTGTAATTAAACAATAAAATTTTCACCCAGTATTTGGGTTTGCTATTGTCGACATTATGGAATTATTCTAAATAAATAAAAAAAAATTAAATTCAAGATTTCTAATAATTCCTTTGACTGTCATAGTTGACATGTTTTAGTTGGTCTGTCACAGTGCATTGTGGGATTGATTTATCTTGAAGGATCTTATAAGCAGCATAATAATCCCAGCTAACAGGGAAAGGTTTCTAGAACGTTGCTAACGTTCTCTTAAAGTACTCTAAAAGTTATTAAACAGTCTTGCAGTAAAGTTAGTAGATGTTTTTTTAACGTTACATATCACATATCAAAAATGTTAATCTTAAGTTGTTAGTGAAACATTTTAAAATGTTACAGAAATAAAAAAAAATTAAAACGCTCTTATAACCAAGCAATAATGTTAATACAAAGTCTACAAAACTGGGAGTTTTGAATGTTCACAGAACTTCAAAAATAACATTTTTGGTATTTAATGGAAACATTAGGGGAAACGTTCTTACAATCAAAAATTGTTAGCTGGGATGCTGCCTTCTGTTTAAAACACTGTATGAGACGAGTGCATGCTTAAGACGTCTAAAAATGTTCAGGTGGGAGAACGTAAGACTGGCGGTCTACAGGTTTGTTCCCGAATCAAGATCTGAAGAAGTGAATGTGCTTCTTGACAACCATCAAGCACCAAACATCTGAAACTCCAACGCTGATGTTCTTCAGTGGTTATTAAAGACCCTTGACAGCTTCACCAGCACAAACATCTGAGATACTGCAAGTCACATCCACGGCGCACTCCTCAAATCATACACAAAAAAACTCAGAACAATAAACACAGCGTGAACAGACGAGTCTATCTGAAAATGTCAACAATGGACACCCACAAACGTTTTATCCTCAACAGCTAATCTGAACAGTCAGACAATAGCCACAATTTATTTTCCTCTATTTCAATTCAGCCTGGCGGCATTTCCAGCACCATTTTCACATTTTTATTACGCTTGTCAGTTTGTCTTCGGAAGACATGGTGTTATAATTCACACATCATCAGAAACTCAGTTTGGAGAGCCGTATATCTGCCTCCTCTTGTAATGAAGGTGTGCAGAGAACAAGCAGGGACTAATCTGTAAAACGCTGCCATATCCAGATAGCGATACAATTATCTCTCTGACTTTGCTCGGAGCATAAACGCTGGGCTGAAACATCCCGTTTCACCATCATCAGGAACGAAATAAGTCACATTCGTGGAGAAAAGCAGTATGTGTTATTTCACCAAAGTGCACAGGAAAACATCTGATGTTATGTTAGTCACATGAGTGATATGAGGTATGAATGGAAGCGTGCGTCTCACCTTCAGTGTTCTGAGCCGAGACCAGGGTGAAGAAAATAAACAGGCCAATCACAGAGGCCAGACAGCCCGACAGCCACCAGCGTCTTTTCATCTTCAGTTACTGGCTCTGCCCAACCATCCTGCAGAAAGAGAGTTTCATTTCAAAGGTCAGATAGTGTTAGTGATGACTGAGACCACAGACATTACCAGATATTCATGTCGCTTTTGACAGATTAACTCCAGAACATATACTTAACCTAAAATGCATCTATGACTTACATTTATCAAATTATTTTACTATCGCTTTTGAAACAAGCCCTGGTAAAATGTTGTTCTCACAAAGTGCAAATACAATTCTAAGCATTTAACTGTAGCTAGGCGATTTCAGAGCTTAAGATTCTGTCTACCATTCAGAGTGATCTCCAAAGCCATGCCTCATCCAACACACGAACACATACATAATTGACAGGCAAGTAGGACATCCTATCATTGTAATAGGACCGAAAGCAGTGATTGGACGAACTTGTTATGGTCCTGAGCCTTTCACAGAAGATGTATTTATATATTTGGACCGCTTTACTTAGAGATTGCTATCACGATGTGAAGAGACTTTCAACCAGCACAACAAAAAAAAAACATTTCTGGAAAAAAATCACTCTGCTCTTACCACGAGAGAAGCATTGAAAGTTCCTCACACAAAGCTTTCGTATGGCTTCAGAAAACTTCAAAAGAAGGGTTTGGACTACTTTTATGGCATTTTTATGGTGCATTTTGTCCTTTTTGGAGCTTGATAGCCCCTGGCTACTCTGTGATTTTCATTGTATGAGAAGAACGGCGTGAAAGTCTTCGGAACTTTCCCTTGCGAGTTCCGGACAGAAGATCATACAGGTTTTTCACCGACACGAGGTTGAGGAAATGATGACAGAATTTTCATTTTTTGGTGAACTAATCCTTTAAAAAGATTTACACCCACATGACATGAAGACTCCAGTCATATCAGTGGCCTAGAAAAGCTCTTTTATTCTGCGTGAGGGTGGTCCCACCTTACAGAGGGACCCCATACCACTACAAGACAGTAACCTTCCTTTACTGAACAATTTTGGTTCCAGAAAACATTTATCATGAGTGACAAATACGCCTGCAGGCAAAGTATTTCTACAATGGCAGTGGCGAATGAAAAGGTTTGCTTTTTCCATAATGCTTCCTCCACAGTGACAGGTTACTTTACTGTTTACTTACCGTTTACATTACATCCCTGACACCACTGATCTCCTGCCAATAAAATCAATTGGTTTCTATCATCACAGGGGCTCAAACTGCCATCAAAAGCAGGTACATATGTTTAAGTTAGCGTGTAAAGAGCGTGATGGAGCGAATGTCCCCAG
Organism: Chromobotia macracanthus; assembly: GCA_036877525.1. Taxonomy (NCBI): domain Eukaryota; kingdom Metazoa; phylum Chordata; class Actinopteri; order Cypriniformes; family Botiidae; genus Chromobotia; species Chromobotia macracanthus. The sequence goes on along the minus strand of JAZGTH010000070.1, from coordinate 2,910,753 downwards.
CTAACAATTTTAGGCTGTAAGATGTTTTCCATTACGTTCCAATTAAATAACGAAAACGTTAAAAATGTTATTTTTAGTTCTAGAAACATTCAAAATGTGCAGCTCTTTAAAACGTTGTACTAACATTACAGCAAGAATGTTTTCGACAACTTCGAGAAAACTTTAAAAGAACAATAGCCAAGGTTCTAAGAACGTTCCCTGTAAGCTATGTCCCCTTATATCAGTGGCACTCCATCCATCCAAACAATCTTAATTCATCTCTCATTGGCAGGTTTGATAGAAAGTAGACCGTAGATGTGAGCAAGTGTATTATAGTTTAATTAAAACATTTCTGTTAACTGAAATCAAAATATAGGCATAACTATTATTTTAAAAACTTAAACAAAATGAAAATTATGAATATTGACTTAACAATAAAAAACTGAAAGTTTAAGATGAGGCACTAACATTATTAACTAAAAATAACTAACTAAAACTGACACTAAAACTGAAAATAAAAAAAATCTTATAAGATTGTTTTATAAAACAACATTAAATATAAATACATTTAATTCATTTAAATAAACTGACACAAGTGCATAACAAGAACTAAAATTAACATGAAATTAAAATATAAAATGAAAAGCTAATTCTAAATATTTAATAAAACTACAAAACTACAAGTACAAACCAAACTATAGTAAGTCTGAGTACTAGAAAACATTCATCATCATTCTAAAAGCATTCTCTGAAACGAGGCTTTAATCTACTCTGCTCTGTTTGTCTGATGCACGAGAACAGATAATACTCGACTTTGTACAAATAAAGATACACGTGGGATTAGAAGCATCATTTGTGCGTGTCCCATCATGTGACTGTCAGTCTTAGCGGTGGCTGTCTACATGCTGAGGTTGATGTAGAGATATACTTAAAAAATGAGTGTTTCCATTTGATCTGTCACCTGCATTCATACTCACAGTCTCTATGACACACCTGCGGCAGCCGTAAGCCACTGAAATGGCTTTATAACGCACGCTGGTGTGCATCAACACAGTCATCTAAATACAACATCAGACCCCGTCACACCCACTGTCAGATTTTCTATTCCCAAAAGACAGAAAGCAAGTCTCTGGAGTCTGATAGGTGAAAATGATAGTTCCCACTTTAACATTTCCACAGAGTGCTCAACATCTGTGACAATACCCAACAAGGTTTGGAGAGACACGGGAATCCTGCTAACTCTCTCTCTCTCTCTCCCTTGTTCTTTCTGTGCTTTGAAGTAGAGCTTTGAGTCGTGTAAGGAAGGTCCAAAATTAACTTTCTGCTACACCTGTCAACAGTGGGTGAATTGAGAAACTCTTTCGGCCATTTCTTACCGGAAACGTGTGAAATTTCTGCACCACGAGCGGCGCAAAACAGAACTGCAAAAGTAATTCAGATTTTAAAGAAAATGTGAGTTTCGTAACCGATCACGTTGGATTTTTTTTCTCTATACCATGACATGAGCTCAAAAATATGATTTTTGTTGAAAAATATGATGAAATCTAAATCTAATTTACAAGTCAGAAGGGGGAAAGGTCACATTTAAATCCAAACGATACTTTACACAGAATGCAAACAAACCTCAGACTATACATATAAGATACTTAATTTGTCTTCCCAACTAACAGGGAATGTTCTGAAAACGTAATGCTAATATTCTCTAAAAGTTCTCTTAAAGTTATCAAAAAAATTCTTGCAGTAACGTTAGCAAAATGTTTTGTAATGCTTTATATCATATACCAAAAATGTTATTCTTAAGTTTTTAGTGGAATGTTTCATAAATGTTCAAACTGAATAAAAAATGTTTACATACCTTTTGCATAACCAAGCCATAACGTTATTACAACATCTTAAAAACATTTTGGACATTTTTGGACATTGGACATTTTGAATGTTTATGTTTTTGAATTGTTACTTAATGGAAACATTATAGAAATCTTCTTAAAACCTTAAATTGTTAGCTGGGTTCAAATGAATGGAAAGTGCTGTTTGTGAGTCTGTCAGTGCCTGTCCCTGCATAAAGTTTAATGTACTTTTTCAAACAGTAAGTAGTGGTTCACACCATTATTTTACGCTGCTTCACAAAAGCCTGCGTTGCAAAAGACTATGTTGATAAATAGGTTGACAGTGCATTTTTGCTCTATATTTCGCTGAGTTCAGCGAGTGACATAAGGCACAAACATGCGTGCTAATGGGCGACGCGCTGCTCACACGTGCAGTGCAAATACTGCAGTACTGCAACCTGTTTATCTGCGAGTCAAAATGAAGTCACCTTCATTAATACAGCACACAATACAGAACGTTTCAAAGCAGCTTTAAAGTAAAGTTAATTTATTATGAAAGTGCCTTTTAAAGAATCAATTCAGTTACAACTAAATGTTTTGTAGTAACAAGACAGAAAATGTGTAAAACTGGCCTAAGTTTATAACATCACCCAAAAGAGATAAGACATAAACCTATATAACACAGTTATATTGTGTTTACACACACACACACACACAGAAAATGGGCATTGCATATATACGCCAACATTAACACACACCTAAATTGTGTATTGTCTTTATACAGACACGCACACAGAAAACGAGCTTTGCATATATACACCAACATTAATTGTGAATTGTGTTTATACACACAGACACACACACACACACCTAGAAAACGGGCTGTGCTTATATACACCAACATAAACACACACACAAATTGTGTATTGTCTTTATACACACACACACACAGAAATGGGCTTTGCATATATACGCCAATATTAACACACACATTAATTGTGTATTGTCTTTTAACACACACACTCACTCAAAGGCAGAGACAGAGCGGTTCTCTCTAACTTCTCTTTGAGGAAGGATCATCATATGCTTTCAACATGCATTTTTATTCCATTAGCTGTGTCCTTTAATCAAACAATAATACAAAGTCTCGAGCTGAAAGTCCCCTCTACGCATGTATAACAGTCATGGCAACAGAAGCCACTTCCTCTGGTTGGTATCAAGGTTTAAAGGCATATCCAGGTTTCTGTGAGACCCATCTGGGTGTAAATCCTAAACTTCACCCTCTATATTCATTTCTTTCACTTTCTTCTGGACTGGGATCAGACAGAGGCAGTGATTGTTTCTGAGATAGTGGATGACACCCATTACAAACCAAACAAAACCACAGAAAGAAAGAAAAACAAACCACAAGGAACAAACCGAACAAAAAGCATTTTGATTCACAGACAGACAGCCATAGAGACAGACAGAGATGGACAGAGAAATAGGGACAGAGAGAGAGAGATACACACAGAGACACAAATAGCTAGAGAGACAGACAGACTGACAGCCAGAGAGTCAGTCAGAGAAACAGACAGACAGAGAGACAAAGACAGACAGACAGAAACTCAGAGAGGGACAGATCGAGAGACAGACAGACTGACAGCCAGAGAGACATACAGACAGAAAGACAGACTGATGCATGGATGGATGACAGACAGACAGATACCAGCCATTTTTTTAAATTATCATCACAATTCTTTGTAAAACAATTTAAATATTGAATACATAGTTATCAAGGGGTCACTGGTTTGACTGTAGATGAAAACAGATTATGAAGCATTGTCAAATATTTGTTTTGCTTTCATATTCTGGCGCATGATACTTTACAGAAGTATGCAGTCACATATGCAAATACCTAGCACAAGAACACAAGAATGCACATTAAGTATGTACTCAAGGGGGCAATAGGCATTACCTTCAAATGTGTGTGTCAGTAACTAGATGAGGTATTATTATTCAGGTAGCTATAAACATGATGACAGCTTGAATAACTAGCTCAGCAAGATTCTCTTCAAACTCCAGCTACACCACAACAGTTGAGCCGAAAGACAAAAGTGATTTAGCAGAAGACAGTTAATACTAATGCCAGCTATTAACAGCTCTTACACAGAGAATGCAGCGCATACTTATGTTGTATCACAAACTGCATTCTAATTAGAAACGGAGGTCGTTTAGCTATAAAGGTTTGTATGTTTAGTGCTTAACCAATCAAACAGAAGAACAGAAATTGTAACGCCATACAATGATGACTAAGAAGGTGCAACGGATCTCACACCAGCGCACACAAATCTCTTTATTTTAAAGATATTTTTAGACTTCCTTTCAGATTCGAAATTAATTTCAAAACATCTGACCCCGTTCAAATGTTACTCCAAATCAAAAAATGTTTGTCTTCGTAATCGTATCAAAACGTAATCTAAAATGGCTGTTCTTTTCATTTGATGTCACAAATCCCTCTTACTCTTCCAACCACCTGTCATATAAAGACTGCTTTTCACGACGGAATCTGATTCGGATAGATAAAATCAAAGCCTCTCCACATTTTGTCTCATTGATTATCCTGATTCACTCAGAGATACTTGCATACATCATTTACATACTGTTTAAAATAAGGCAGTATGCAGCGTTCAGTGTATACTCTGGAGTGTGCAGTAAGCAGCACTCTTTCATTCCATTCTGAACACAGCCAGTGAAGCACTCTTAGATTTCAACAGAAGGGGATCGTTCGCATTTCATTCATGAAGTGGGTGTGTGTTATATTAACCGCATGTCTGAACAACGCTCAGCATCGGCAGTCATGACTGTGTTTGCTGTGATCAGTTGTGCATTTCAAAACAGCTTCATAAGGACTAAATGATCCCACATCATCTTATGAACCTCGCTAACAAGGGAACGTTCTCAGAGAGAACTTTGGGGAACGTTAGCCAATGTTCTATGTTGTCAAAAAATATTAGATATTATCTAAATATACGTTATTCTTAAGGAACAATTAGAGAATTAAAGTTTAAATAACGTTCTTCTAACCAAGCAGTAACATTAATACAACAAACTTTCATACCACAAATACGAATTTTGAACTTTTCTAGAACATTCAAACTAACATTTTTAACATTTTTGTTACTTAATGGAAACTTTAGAGAAACATTCTTACAACCTAAAATTGTTAGCTGGAAACAGATTGAAACGTTGGAGGAACAGTGAATGCTGCTGGTCTGATCAGCATTTAAACGTATCATTATTGTGGTGCCTCTAATGTTTCATTATTCCGCCAACACTCTTCAAATTGTCAGCTTGCGTTTCTTAGGAAGAGCACAGATGGGTGGGCAGGGTTTGATTATCGGGCGCCTATGCATCTTTCACAGTAACATTTGATATCAAAGTACAAAGCTGCTGGATTTCCTGAATGATCCAAAGACCTCAGAACAAGCTGCCTCCTGCTGTCAAAATTACCCAGCAGACACGAGGCTCCTGAACACAAACATATCCAGACTGTTATCTCTCAAATACACGCTCTCAGAGCCCGGCTTCCTCTGATCTGTCTTGCTATCAAAACACACAACCCATATCAAAATGACAAAAAGACAAGCTGCTTTAATTAGCATTCGCTGACCTCAAAGAAAAAGAACACATTTTCTTTTGCTATTTAAAACATTTACATTATCTGAAACTTTACAGGCCGAGACATTGTTAAGATCTCTCTCTGAAATTCAAGAGGAGACGTGTGGGATTACTGGAGTGTTTTTCTCAGAACATAAAGGTAAAGTCTCGATTTTTCTCCGTTTCATCTCATTGCTGTCTAGGAGTAACAATTAAGATATTAAAGAGATCTTATTTGTGATTTGTCTTTTCTGCAGGCGACTGTGACTCATTAGCTCCTCAAGAATTTCTGTCCAATTCATCACTATCATCGCGGGTAATCTAATGAATTGTGTTTGAACTATGAGAGTCTGTTTCTTTCTTTTCTCGAGGGCCGTCTCACCCTTTCCTGTGGTGAAGGGTAATGGAGCAAAGTAACTGACATCACAGCGTGTCAGCAGAGGGATAAGAAGGCCATTGACGTCCCTGTGCACTATAATATCAGCCAAACACACCTGCCTAATAACACGCTGCTCTTTTCTTTTCACCGGCAAATAAGAGCTCAATGAAAATTGCTGACGTCTCGAGCTAAAACCCATTACAGTCAATGTCCGACACCCTTTTATTCAGGAACTGTTCTGTCAAGCTAAACCGCTCATCAAAGACACTTTGATGCCATGCCGTGCTGGGACACTGTTTTGCATTTCTAAATATTTTAAAATGACTAAGTTTCTCTGACAAGCCATTCAATTGGCCAGCATGCATTCACAAGCCACCCGAAAGATGATCGTTTGATGGGTCACTGATCACCGACGGACAGCACTTGTGATTCTTCTGTCAATGATTCTCCTGTCATAGACACCGAACGCCCATGAGACGTCAGGTAAAAGTCACATGAAACACTGCGCTCCCTACCGACCCAGTTAACAATCTTAGGTTGCAAGAACTTTTCCCTAATGTTTCCACTAAGTAAAAAAAAAATCTTGTTTGGAATCCTCTGGGAATGTTAAAAACGTCCAGTTTTTTAGAAATTGTATAAACGTAACTACTTGGTCTGAAGAATGTTGTTCAAACGTTTTTAATTCTGTAACATTTATGAAACGTTCCACTAACAATTTAAGAACAACATTTTTGCTATCTACGATATATACCATTTAGAAACGTCCTACTAACCGTACTGAAAGATAACTTTTTTGAGAAATTTAAGAGAACTTTCAGAGAACATTAGCCAACATTTAGAGAACATTCCCTGTTCGCTGGGGAACTGTACATGTAAAAATCAAACTATAGATTTTGTATGCAAACAAATTCAAAAGTTGTCCTATTATGATACATAAAAACTAAATATTAAAAGTAATAGCACAAAGTTTTGAAACTAAATGAGAGTGAGTAAATAATGACAGAATCTTCATTTTTGGCTGAACTAATTATCTGGAATCTCTCTCGGTCTCTCTCTGTCTCTCTCTTTACTCATGGTATCACCTGACCTGAGGTGAACCACACAGAGTGAACAGTGCCAGAGACAGCAGTGTAATTCATTACACAGCATGAGATGCAATCGGAGGGCGTCAGGGCTCCATACACTAATGACTCCAGTGATTAACCCATATCAACCTTCCAGGCGTTTTCCAAAGCACCTGTGATGGCAATCAAGCACAAAATGGTGAAATTTGTTATGCTGCATAACTTGGAAAGGCAGAATATTTGAAAATACTCAGTAAATTAACAGAATGTCACATAAAGTCAGAATTCAAAGGTGCAAACTTTCAGCTAGGAGGATCATGGGTAATGTAGTTCTTCACCAGGAATTGCAGTGAAAGTCACCATGAAACAGATGTTAGTTCTTGTCCCGTCTGCCACATTAACGTAATGTTCTTGAATTCTCTTCATTTTGGAGCAATTTATCAGTAAATATTGATATATGTGAATAATTGCAAGTAATTCAATTCATTAATCAGCATTTAATGTTAATCTGATTACGGTTTTTAAACAGCCCTAATAAAATCACATTAAACCAACAACATTTCCCTAAATGTCCCAGACAGACTTTTGAGTACAAACAATTTCCCATCTAACAATGTTGCTGATTTGCAAGCTCTCAGCGTATTTTGTGGCATGAATAAATTATGCGTTGTTATAGGTTTATTGTTTTGTTGGTGGCTGACTTTATTTATGCAGTTGTTTTTATCACTGTTAGTTATTTGTTGTGCGGTGATGTCAAGGGCTCATCTTTTTTTAAATGATGTTTTTTGATCGTCACTGTTCTGTCTGTGTGGGTATATAAAACTACTGCACATACTGTGAGTCATCTAAAACCATATATAATACTAACTATATAATATATTATACGTAGTACCATGGAAGTGCCACATTCCATGATACCTGAATTTCAGTACCATGGTAAATATCCAAGGTACCACAGTACTTCCATTTGATACCATCACTGGACCATAGAACCACACCAGTACTTTTTTGCAAGGGCTGGACATCAGTTGAAGGGGACATTTTGCATCTAAAGACAGGGTTAGCAATAGCAACCTAGCACTGAAAGCATAAGATCCTGCAATCTGTTCAGAGTTCAAAGCCACAGCTCCTCTAATAGTTTGCTGAGGTATGCAACTACACAGTCTGATGTGCAAATAGGACATCCTATCATTGCATTTGGACCGAATGCAATGATTGGACCAACATTTTAGTTTTAAAAGCCTTCCACAGCAGATATGATATATATTGGTATGAATATATTTAGACCACTTTACTTAGTGGTTGCTATCAGGATGTGAAGACACCTTTGACCAGCATAATAAAAAATGTTTCTGGAAAAATCACCTACCCTGCCTTTAATGAAATATTTAATATTTAATAACCAACCAGACCTCTGTTACAGAAATTAAAATAAAAATACCTTTTGACACTGCAACTATTCACAAACTAGTCCATTTTTACATTTGTTCCTAAGCAGTTGAAACAAACATGCTCTGTCATTTTGGCGTTCAAGGTTGGCTGTAACAATTTATACCAGCAGCATTTTTAAATGGTTCAAATGAGCTTCTTGGAAACACATTGAAAAGAATAGAGATGGTATAGCATGAAAACACATATCTTAAAATAATTGTGGTTTTAGTAGCTTAATTCATGACTAACGTATCACCAATATTGGATCGCTTTACTATTTCTGTAAATTCATAGAAAAGGGTTTGATTACATCGCAGAACTGATCTATAGTTTGGGTCACGACATCAAAGGAACACAGAGAAATATCACACTGGAGAAATCTATGAGCTGTAAGGCCACAGAACACAACAGCAATAGAGGAGTGAGTGACAGGCTGATTGTGGATTGAGACCTGGGAATAGTGTAATGGTCTGAAACGCTCACAACAGAATGAGTGTGAACAGACCTGAGGTCAAAACCAGACCAGCACCTCATTCAGACTCTATCAAGATGGACAACACATAGAACTGTAAATCAATGAAAGGTGTTATGGATGCATTTCAAGGGTCATGTGACATTTATTTGCCATGGAGTTGAGTCCCTTTATAGTGTCTCAGCTAGAAATCTGAAGTATGTTATAGCAAAGACCTTCTTGTGATGACCTTAAGATGTCAGCCCAAACATAGTTAGGCTCTATAAAACACACTACAATACAACACAACAATAAAATTACATTTAAACCACTGCCAATAACAATAGCTTTAAAAAAATGATGGTAAGATTTACTGGTCACATGGACGAGCAACAAACTCAAAGCCTTTACACACTTCATTCTTAAGCTGGCATGACCTTGTTTTCAACAGAAATAAGAGTCTGCATTAGCCCATCTGATTATATTTAGTATAAAACATTTCAGCCATTCAAACTAGACATTTACAGTCACCATGAAATCAAAAAACACTATTCTTGTGTTTATAATAAATGACTGATCCATGCATATAATTTTTTTATTTTTTTAAAATCATGCCCTCACAATCTTTAATCAAAATCTGAAATTGCACTTTCCCTCTGGAACGGCAGACCTTCTCTAATGATGTCAGTATGATGGAGTGGGCGGAGCCAGAGCCATTAACCACTCCCCTCCAACAGTCAGACACTGCGAGCTTTGAAACGCCTGTTTTCTAGAGGCAATTAATTCCCAGTGGAAAAAAACAAGCCACGCCCTCAATTTTCCTTTTTCACTGAGGTCGGTTGCAACATCCAGTTCATGTGGACTTTAAATTTGCAGTTATTAGAAATCAGATGACATACCACATTCTAATAAGTTATAATGATCCTGTAACTTCTATGACAAATATTATCCTTGATATTACTTGGCCACAGTCAGTCCTCCTGATACTGGGGTGGGCAGAGTTACCAAAATCTTATATATCACAGCATGAGTCATTTAATATCACAGTGAAGATATGTACCACAGCCTACAGTAATTACTTTTGGTGGAAATTAAATAAAAAAAGCCTGATGTATTATTTAACTGCATGGGAATGTAGTACTTTATCTATATGTAATTTACCTAATTTAATTTCTTTTTATATTTAGAATTTGATAGACACAAACTAAAACATAAGGCTATTCATAACAAATGAAAGCTCTGGTGTCAATGTAAAAACAGTTTCACATTATTTAGACTGAAAACATTAGTTCCAGCTCTATATTCTGATGGGAGTGGTCAAATCTGGGGGGCATCCTGCTCTATATTTTTGTATTACTGTATGTTTCTTCTACAGTATATATCTGATCACACCATCCAGATTCTGGTCCCTTACATAATGACACACACACACACCCAGTATCTGAATTATTCAGGCTCATAAAGTGACTTCAGAGGGCGGTTTCTGCTCACATCCTGTGTACCACATCCACTCTACATCCCTGACTGTCATTATCCGAAAGTGATCAAATCAGATCACTGCAATCATTTTCTGGCAGAGCTACACTGGTTGCTATGGTAATGATGTAGGCGTCACCGTGGTGCCAAAAGACTTTCTTCTAGCATCGGCAGCAGAAAGTTGGCAGTGTGGGGACAGCTGACAGAACGCTGGAAATCTGCTTATCTGCACCGTGATGTTTCACCACAAATCTGATCTCATGCTCTAGAGGAAAACTAGCTCTGCAGAGAAAACCTCTCACACACAAGTGGGGTCCAAAATTAACTTTTCGCCACACCTGCCAAGTGATTTGAGAAAATCCACGGGCAATATGTTTGAAATATATATGAATATATATATGAAACTGCATTATTTTTTATTAAAAATACGTATAGTTGTTCCTTTTATCAATTTATTTTATCCCTACGCGTATGTGACAAATACATGCAATGAATATCGTATATGAGATGAGCAATGACTCATGGAGAAAGTGTCCTAGATAAACTTCTGACGATAACGTTTCCACTGAGATAAAAGTTCTTAGTTTGTCCAAACTCAGAGAAAGCTAAGAATACAACATCCTACAGAAATAAAATGAGTCCAATGCAGATAAAGAAATCAAGTGAGTAAATGCTTGTAATAGATCACGATGTTATCTTACAGTGTCCTAGATACAATATATATAATAATTTACGCCCATAATTTGCTATCTGGCGATAATTTTGGACCCTTCATACAAGAGAGTGGAATACCTGGAACACCTGATGCAGTTGCAATGTTGGACTAATCAGATGGACTAATAGCTTGTGTAGGAACATCTTCTCTGAAAGTTTTTTAAAATCATCATCCCTATAGTGAAGAGATACAGCTTTTCTTTCTCTCTCTCTCTCACACACACACACACACACACACAGAAAACTGAGCAATCACAACACTATTGTTGTAGCAATGCTGAGCTTTTTGCAACACCCTGAATAAATATTCTGAACTCCCGTTAGGTCTGAAGAAAGAGCCATTTGATGGTTTCCAGTTCACATAAGACTCCCTACTGTACATTAGAGAGGAGGAAAGTTCAGACTCTAGACATCGGGTAGTCAGACATGAAAATACACCTCTGCCCAGTGCACTTGGCTTTGCAAACCTCTATAAATCATTCAGTTTGCCACATAAACGGCAAAAATACATGCACGGGAATCTTAGTCTGTTAGTCAGACTATAACCAGTCCTGAATAGTGGAAGTGATGAAATTAAAGCAATAGTTTAGCCCAAAATGTATTTTTTTAAATCTTGGAGATGAACAATTATTAGTGACTTCAGAAGACTTAGCACACACGACATACTTTTGAATTGTTTCATTTTTTTGAGCTTGACAGGCATATCAAGCTGTCAAGGGATTTGTTCTGAGTTCCACTGAGAAAATGAAAGCTTACAGAAATAAGGTTATGTAAACAAAAACAGAATATTCATTTTCAGCTGAACTTCTGCTTTAACTAAGCATCTTCAAAAAACACTCAAGAGAACTACTCAACCCCCCATGAGTTTACATGCTAGTCAAGGCTGGTTAGTCTAACTGGTCGACCTGCATAACTAGGACTATTTCTGTTTGTAAACATAGTTTTTGTGTACTTGGCTCCGAAGAGAAAATGTCAAATGCTGCCTCATTGTACGCCGCTTTGGATAAAAGCGTCTACTAAGTGAATAAATGTAAATGACCAAACAAAACTGAGGCTGGTAAACCCACATGGTCATTCTTTTCTTGAAGCTGGTTGAGTAAGAACATTCAACCTAGTTCAGATTCCAGTACACCAGTATGTCATGTTAAGAACCATGCCAACCAACTAACCTACTAACCAACTGTATTGTTTGTTAGCACAGCTGCAACATTGTTAATAACAATGTCTAAATAACTGGACGTTTTAAACGTTCCCAAAACTTTCAGAATAATGCTTTTAATGTTTATGCTATGTTTTAATTATTACTTGGGTATCTATAAAAATGAATAGTTTGTGTCAATTAATATGTATTAATGCCTACAAATATACAGATAAATGAATTAAACATTTACTAAATCACTATTGTGTAATGTATTGCATTCCATGTTTTTAAAAATAAAAGCTTAGATGATTTTTGCTGTTATATATCACATTAAGACAGGCATTTGTATATCTGCCAATATCCTGCATGTTCTTTTAAAAGCCCCCCATTTGATTTCCTAAGCTTATTCCACCTGCTCAAACCCAGAGTATTTCCCACTCTCTTACCCCGTCAGACCTTATGTCTTATCTTCTCTAAATCAGCCCTTTTCTACAGCACATCCAGAGTCTACATCATTACACACTCATTGTGTCCATCCAAAGGCTACAGATCTTCTCTAAACAGTCTCTTAACCCTGTCTGGGCCTGCAAACTAGTGCCTCAGCCAAATACGTTAGCACTCTATTAAGCCCTGGAGCCTGGATTCCCGACCTTCTCGAATGTTCTCTTTTTGTTTGAGCTCTAAACTTCGGCCTCTGCTGGCCTCCCCTGCTGCTCTCATCCCGGGAGACTCCCAGCAGACAGAAACTGATTGGAGATGAATCAGAAGACTCCCGGGGTCTGACTGAGTGAAGGTGCATGCTGGAGAAATCTGGCTGGGTTTGGACCTATCCTTCACACATCAAAGCCCATGTACTTGGCAGAGAGGTGAATATCATTTAAGTTATATTCATATAGTTGGCACACAGACAACACTGAGTGTGTAACACAAGGGTTCTCAGAAATTGGTTTCTGACCAAGTTTTTTTGGTTCCAAAATCATTGTAAACACATCGTCCGCATAACAGAATGAATCATACACACTTTAAAAGCTCACAGGCGGCAAATTACTTTTGTCTGCTGGTCTGATTTATTGAGTTCAGCTTTCTGCTCTGGTCATCTTTGTGGCCTTTGTAAGCTACATTTCATGTACCATTTTAGGCACAAGAGAAGTTGTATATTTAATATACAGGTTTAACAAACAGCTATAAAACTTGTTCTATGTTTGGATTTTGATCAAATATAAATAAATGAATGGGTGTTGACCTAATAACGTCTTGCCTTCTCACAGACATTATCTGACTGGTGGTCAACCTCCATTTCCCCCCAGAATATAAGTAAAATATAAAACAGAAATAAATATAAACTACATAAACAACTTTTGGTGTGGAAATATTTATACAGTATTTTGAAGTACAAGGTCACAATACATAAATTTTCCCACCCCTAAGAACCACTGTACAAATTACTGTTAAAATATAGTACCTGCTAGCTAGAAACAAACTGTAAATTCACATAAAATATTTGACTCTACATGTGGTAGCTTCCTCTTTTTGTTCCTTACAAGTTTTTGCCTCTGTCTCAAGATGCTGCTTTACTTCCTGTTTATCTGTCCATCTTGGTTTCTCCCCAGCTGTTCACCCGAGTTGTTCTCTCTCTCTCTCTCTATCTCTGCTCCTCTCTACCTCGCAGCTTTTCTCTCCTTCCATCTCCGTCCGCCGGGCTGTGTGAATGGAAATCATTTCAGGCATCGCTACCCACGGCTAATGCTGAAATGTGTTCCCAAAGGTGCCCACAGTGCATATGAATACAGTCAAGTCAAAACCCAGATACCAAACGGCCTGATACTCCAAACGTTCAAACAACCCGCCGGCGTATAATAACACCCTCGCTATTCCATGCATGCACAAACACAACTTCATCATCCTCTTCTCTTAGCATGCCATCATTCCGAAACGTGAAGATGTAGCTTTAAAAGGTCAGTTTAAAGGCATTAAAAGGTCAGAAGTCAAGTCCGACACAGGCAGGTGAAGGTCAGAACCTCCGTGTTATTGCCTCAAGGCTCTTTAAAGCCCATCACAGTACGGCTCCCATTTGCTACGCCACACTGGTCAGAAGTGCTTATAGCAGTACGATGCTCATAATATTTCCACTGTGCTGAACAACAGACCACATAACCACTATTAAATCGTCCTGAGACGGTTTTACAACCCTAGAAACGTTCGTGAAAATGTTAACATGAAAACAGAAATTTCCTTTAAAACAATTTCATGTTTTTTTTCTGGTTAAGTGGAAAGCATTGAAAGATTACACTTATGTATACTTCAACTAACCGGGCAAAAACATCATGATGAGATTCATAACTTTACTAGCATATAACCTCACTGGTTTATTACCTCGTTGTCTAATAATCTCACTGGCATATAACCTAACCGGTGAATACTGATGAAATACTTCACTAGTATGTATTTACACTGCCCAATCATTTAACTAGTCAATAAATTTACTAGTGCGTTACATCACCAGTGTACAAGGTCAATGGTGTATAACTTCACTGGTGTATAACCACACTGCCCAATCATTTAACTAGTCAATAAACTTACTAGTGTGTTACATCACCAGCATATAAGGTAATAGTGCGTAACGTCACAAGTATATAACCTTGATAAATTATGTCACTGGTGTATGACCTCAGTGCAAAACTATACTGCTGTTCAACATTACTGGTGGATAAACTCGCTGCTCAGCTGCAGGTTTAAACAATTCAAGATGTGTTTCAAAATTTGACGAACCAAATTACTGTTAAAAAGATCAACTCTGCAGTAACTGTTTTGCAAATAAATTTTAGATGCAGCAGCAGCAAGCCCAAAGAGTAGCTCAATGTCACTATACAGTTTCGTCACTAAATGACACAAATACTATGACAGCAAATTAAACTACTGACTGATTTTAAAGCTCCATATATTCTGTGTTAATATACATTCAGCCTGAGCTACTAAACACACGGGATGACTGTATCATCTCTAACTAATGAAGATTCTTATAAGGAAACTTCAGACGAAACATGAACGCCAGTTCATTAGATCACCCAGTCCTCAGATCACACACACACACCCCATATATCATCTGTGTCAGCCTGAGATCTCTCTCTCACACACAAACACACACTCACACACACAAACACACACACACACCCCATATCATCTGTGTCAGCCTGAGATCTCTCTCTCACACACAAACACACACACACACCATATCATTTGTGTCAGCCTGAGATCTCTCTCACACACACAAACACACACACACCATATCATCTGTGACAGCCTGAGATCTCTCTCACACATACAAACACACACTCACACACAAACACACACACACACCCCATATCATCTGTGTCAGCCTGAGATCTCTCTCACACACACAAACACACACACACACCATATCATCTGTGACAGCCTGAGATCTCTCTCACACATACAAACACACACTCACACACAAACACACACACCCCATATCATCTGTGTCAGCCTGAGATCTCTCTCACACACACAAACACACACACACACCATATCATCTGTGTCAGACTGAGATCTCTCTCTCACACACAGACACACACACACACTCACAAACACACACCCCATATCATCTGTGACAGCCTGAGATCTCTCTCACAAACACAGACACACACACAAACACACACACAAACACACACTCACAAACACACACACACACTCACTCACACACAAACACACACTCACAAACACACACTCACACACACACACCCCATATCATCTGTGACAGCCTGAGATCTCTCACACACAAACACACAAACACAAACACACACTCACAAACACACACACACTCACAAACACACTCACACACACTCACAAACACACACATACACACACAAACACACACACACCCCATATCATCTGTGACAGCCTGAGATCTCTCACACACAAACACACAAACACACACTCACAAACACACTCACACACACTCACAAACACACACACACACACACACACACACACACACACTCACAAACACACACACTCACACACTCACACACACTCACAAACACACACTCACACACACACACAAACACACACACACACTCACAAACACACACACACTCACAAACACACAAACACACACACACTCACACACACTCACAAACACACACACACACTCACAAACACACACACACACACACACACTCAAACACACTCACACACACTCACAAACACACACACACACTCACAAACACACACACACACACACACACACAAACACACTCACACACACTCACAAACACACACACTCACAAACACACACTCACACACTCACAAACACACACACACTCACACACACACACACACTCACAAACACACACACACTCACAAACACACACACTCACACACACTCACACACACACACACACACTCACAAACACACACACACTCACAAACACACACACCTCACACACACTCACAAACACACACACACACACACACACACACACACACACACACACACACACACACACACACACTCACACACACATCATCCGTGTCAGCTGAACGCAGATCAGCTCCAGTCTCTCTGCGCTATTCATTACGAAACGGAACGTCATCGGCACATTTCTCAAGCCTTTAACTAACAATGCGAAACTGAGAAGCATGTGAATTAAACAACATCCTCACATCTGCGTAAACAAATCTTCTGTATCGCTGCACACAAAAATATGATTGATTAGAAAGATAACACAACCGTGTTTGTAAAGGAGCCTGATAAATTACACCATTAATTCAGAACTTCATCTTCCTACCTGATGGATGACTTAAATTACGTGCCTAATGGAAATGAATGACACAGAAAAGTTTAATCCACCAAAATGCATCAACCTACTGGTGAAACCCCTCCAACATTCCCAAAATGAATATCGTCTTCAATCGGACTTCTCACCAGGCATGCCTTGAACGCATCACAATAAACTTCACAGGAAAACGAGTCGATGTTGTATTTTCCCAGCTGGATTCAAAGGACCCCGGTTGCAGACGGAGGGTCTGCTAAATGGAAAAATAAATGGCACGTCTCTTCATCAATGCATCTGGAGTTTGCAGCGAGTGCGCGTAATGAAGCGCAGATCCGTCATCTCATCCCACCAGCATCTCTTGCAAAGGGGCTCAAGAAAAACACGGAGATCAATTACTGACAGTTCACCTGCTTTTCTCAGATGCTGATCTAGTTGCTACCATTTCTTTTAATCGGGATGGTAACGCGTACTCACGGAGTTATCTCTCCATGTTCCCGCAGACGCACGCAGCAACAGTTACGCGAATGTCTCCGGCGCGTCTCCGAAGCGACTCATTGTCCTCCCGGCGGGATTTTGCGGGACGGTGTCCGTATCAGTCCGACCGTATAACCCAGCAGGTCGGTGTACAATCCACGAATCTCCGCGGACGCGCTCACGGAGCGAATCCCGCATCAATCTCCGCCGCGCGTGTCCGCAGGCGGATGCTGGAAGACGCGGAGATCCGGTCCGGTGCCGCGGGACGATGCTCGCCGGTCCTCAAGTAACGGGAAAAAGTACCGTGACTGCTCGCATGAAAGTATAGCCCGCCTTACACAAGCCCCACAATCTATCCTCCCTGCCTCTCTCTCTCTCTCTCTCTCTCTCTCTCTCTCTCTCTCTCATGAGGTAATAATCTCATTTGCTTGGTCAGTACTAAAGGTGAGGGCAGGTGAATCTCGAGTCATTCTGTCATACTTCAATCACCCTAAAATTAAATTCAAATGCACAAATAATGCATTACACTGTACTGCAAATATCTGTTTTATGACTGTGCTTTTATATATTAAATTTTGCTATGGTCCATTATGTAGCTAAAGAGCCCAAATCAGTTTGAACAAGATGAACTTCCTGAATGCAGCTATGAGAATTTAATTGAATGAAATGAGAAGATGCAAACGCATCATATTTTTGCACACTAATTGGGGGAGGGGGTTATAATATATGGTATTATCATAATAATATCATAAAATAATGTCACAAGGCAAAAATCCTTAATAACAGAAATGTTTCATGTTATTTATACAAAATATGTTTTATTATTATTATTATTATACTCTTTGTAATTAGGGACCAACTTCACGGAACCATTGATAAGGCACACTGCATAGGTTCCCTATATGAATACTCTGGAAAGCCACCCCAAAACTTTGGGTGTCCAAAACCGTGAAATCTAGCAAGAGCTCTGGAAATATGAACCCAACATGTTTCTATGACATTTATCCTTTCAGCCAAATAGAAATCACGATACACGTAATCCCACAGACACCCTCCCTCACATTCTCCAGCACAGAAGAATACAATGCATGCTGTGAAAACACTGAGCTACGACCTAAATGTTTCTCATAAACATGGTGCGAGTCTCAGGTTGTGACACTGTAACCAAACAGCCTGAAAGAGGCTTTTCTTCCTCTTTACAAATTTATGTGGGTGGTGACAGAGAGAAACAGAGCGACATGTGAACACTGGCTGGCTGTGCTCTTCTCTAGTAACTTAACCAGTTAACATCTTAAATGCAGCTCAGCGTAACCGAAGAGGCCACGGTCCAGTGCTCCTATATAATCACTGTAACATCACACGACCTGAATATACTGTAGCCCAACGCTGCACAAATGTACTTACACAAAGTATTTAAATCACTTGTTTCATGTTTTCATGTGCATTTTGTATGATCTGGTCTCAATAAGTACATTACAGTGGAGTGAAAGCAAGGTGAACTATTCCACTATAACCGTAACGATTTGTAGCTCACAGGTAACGTGGGGCTCTCTAACAAACGAGAAATACATGCACGTCCACACCTTGTGCACAGTGGATCAGCAGGCAACCCCAGGAGATCCATGTGGCAATCACCAGAACTGATCAAAAGCCCGAAAATAGAAAGTATGTGAGAAAGAAGAGATGATTGTGTGTGTGTGTGAGAGAGAGAGAGAGAGAGAACAACCATGTCAAGGTCAACACAGTAATTTGTAGTCATGGCAGGCCAATTAGCTGGGTAGAAGGTATATGTGGATTTTGGATCTCCTTGGGTGTGAGACATGGACTCACCTGCAAATACAGCGTTTTATTTAATGTAACTGAACGAATGCAGGCCACTCTATAAGCCTAAAATATATACAGCATGTATATTACGCATCTGTAACTCTGCTGTGGGCTGCTTTCATGAAATCTCTCATCAGCACCTTCAGACCCCAATCTCAAAAAGCTGAAGACAGGAAATAGATCAAAACGTGTACACGTTCCTTCAGCCCAAACAATGCAAAAATAAAACCTCGTTCTAAGTAAAGGATCAGGCGTCACACCTCCCTCAAATTATCTGAGAAATGTACGCTGAGGCAAAGTTGTGCCTTGCTCTCAGAAATAACCCCCACACAGGCAGAACACAGACTGCAGCTGCTCACTCATGCCTCAGCAAGCGCACAATGTAATATTCTCAATATAGAAGCAGAACAAAATCTGTGCTAGCATGCAGCATATCTGCACATTATAAAAATCGTGATGCTAGCACATTTTATACCAATTCCTATCCAAACCTCACACTTGCAGGTACACGCAGCTAACAGGCAACATTCTCAGAACAATGGCCAATGTTCCCTAAAAGTTCTCTCAAAGGTATCAAAAATGTTCTTGCAGTAACATTAAAATAATTTTATATAATTTATATCATATTAAAAATGTTATTTTTAAGTTGTTAATGGAAAAATAATATAACCGTATTTATTATAACCAAACAGTAACTTTAATCTAAAAACATCTAAAAAAATGGATATACTTACTGCAAACATGACATACCATAACAAACCATTGCATTAATATTCAGATTGGAAGTCAACCAGTAATAGTTTTTCAGTGACAGCTTCTCACCCTTGATGCCTCTGATCCTGAAAATTTGGCTACATTGTTAGTAGAATTGAAGGCATTATGATGCAATAACCTAAAATATACAAATAACAAATGTATTCATACATACATTATTCATATATGCATACACATACACACAAACATATACAGAAGTGACATGGTTTCGCTATGTATGGTTGACACACTTAAAGCTTGAATCAACTAATAGAAACTTTCAGTTTCCCCCCAGGTCATGCATAATTAAACCACTGCGTGAGTCTAGCCTCAATTTACTTGTGGCCAGTGCTTCAGCAGCAAAAACCTGTAATACTGGTCTCATCATTTTAAACTGCATTATTTATCTGCGCTGCCTTCTGTTAATACATATCAATATTACTAATGAGAGTGTTAGGGAGAGTTCTTGCTCTGTGCTTTGACTAAGCCAAGTTTAATCATGCTACTACATCCCCCTAGGGGGCAGATTTAGATATACAGCTCGGTTAGAATGGAGAGGGTGAGAGAGCTGAGTAATTCCTCTTTCTTTCGCCCTAAGGCATCACGCAAGAGGTCAGAATGGAGTGCACAAGACCCCTTGGCACCAATAAGTAAGTTAGAAGAATCAGAATCTGTGTATGTGTGTGTGTTTGTGTGCACTTGTACATGTTTTTATGAGGACCAGTGTGACCAGTTAGACCATCGGAGTGAGGACAAAGTGAGGACTTTTTGGACAGTCACCGAGACTTACTTTCTGACCTCCCTTTAATGGGCTGTTTAAGACTTGGTTTTAGAATTAGTTAATTTGGTTAGGCACTTAGTTGTGATAGTTAAGGTTAGGGTAAGGGGCTAGAGATTGTATTGTTTCAAGTGCTAAAGTTAGGGTCACAAAGCTGTACAAACATACACTGTGTGGTGTGTTGTGTAAGCAAAACTCTACTCTCAACACTATTAGTGTTGCGTTAGTTTATCAATATGGCACTGAGCGTTAGTTGAGTCTCTCAGGCGTTGTGTGGGATTGAATTGTTAACAGAGTTGGTGCCCATATACAGCGTTTCAAATCAGTCCATTCTAAGGTTCCACTGTGCTGCCTGAAGGAACGTTTAAGCTGACAGTGATTAAATTAAATTGGTTTATAGTAGGTATTTCTACTCGACTGCTATCCAATTGCATCATTCGAAGGATCATGTGTACTTCACTCTACATTCCCGTCAGCAGTTGCCACATCGTGTCACTTTGCATTTGCATAAAGCTAAACCTCTCTGCCAACAGTCAGCGTTGCTCATGTCACCCCGAATAGCCAATGATAATTGAAAATGAATGACTTCTGGTCGCTCTAAATTGCTGTCAGTTTAAACTTCCTATTAGAAAGTAGCTGCCTATGTAGAAAGAAGACAGTGAGGGAGCTCACTACAGTAAAGTAATTAAACATTAAAAACATTATTTTGAAAGTTCTAGGAGCATTTAAAACATCCAGTTTTTAGACGTCGAATTAAAATGACCGTTTAGTCATTAGAACGTTATTCACACTTTTTTATAAATCTGTAACATTTATAAAACATTTCACTAACAGCTTAAGAATAACGTTTTCATATATGGTATATGATGTTAAAAATGTTGATTGTAGCTTTGCAGGAAAATTACAGTTATCAGCTTAAAACATGACGGCAGGCATTTCTAAGCATCATCAATACACTAGCTGTACTGTCATAAACATATACACAGAATATAAATGAATCACTGTGAAAACTAAAACAGAACTGTTGTATCAGCACAGCCTGCGAAAACTGCTCGCTCACTGTAGGAATTCTCTAATGAGCATGTTCAGATGTTATTTGTTAAACAATTCTGCAGTCAGCAGCGGAATATCATCAACGTTTCCCTCAAAATCATCCTCTCGTCACCCGTGACCTCTGATAGATCTCTCAGAGGTTGCTGTTGAATAGACATTCTTATTAAACCAACAAGTTGCTTTGGGAACCCATGAAGCAAAACACAGTCATTACTTAGTTCAGCAGAGCTCCAGAGAGAAGCAGCTCTGTGTACTAATAATTAGCAGGAATGAAGCATTTACAAACAAAGTCTCATTAAGAGTGAGAGTGACAGACATCTCCTTCAAGGCCTGTGGAGCTTGTGAGCGACACAGATGCTCCATCCTGCCAAGACTGTCAATGAGTATCCCATTACCGCTCATAAACGACACATCTGCACAGCACGGAAACGTGCGTGTGCGTTTTGTAGCAACTTGCCAGCCTATGAAATTAGCCGTAGGTCGTTAGAGGAAGCGTGCACATCTCTGTCTCAAGAAAAGGTGTTCTGCTGACGTGAAAATACCCAGCTAACAGGGAACGTTCTCAGAGAAAAAGTTATCGATAAAGGTTATTGCAGCAATGTTAGTAGAGCTTTTTTTAATATTACATGTCATATATCAAAAACATTATTATTAGTTTGTTAGTGGAACATTTTTAAAACGTTACAGAATTAACAAAATGTTCAAGTAATGTTCTTATAAACCAAGCAATAATGGTAATACAACCTCTAAAAAACTGGACGTTTTGGACATTCCTAGAACATTCAAAATAACATTTTTTAAAGGTTTTTGTTACTTAATGGAAATGTTAGGGAAACGTTTTACAACCTAAAATTGTTAGCTGGGGAAATAGCTTCGGGTGAAGATGGAACTCCAGCAGAACATAAGTGAGGCCTCAGCTGGTCCAGAGCTTTGATTGATTAGGTTTGTACAGAACAGGAGGGCACGTTTACACAGAAGAAAAGGTCTTCAGTACCCTCAATGCATTTAGAAACAGTGAAGACTATTAAAGACACAAAGGAATAAAGAACATTCACGAGTCCTTCCTTAATAAAAGAGAAATGTGCTTTAGTTGATGCATCACAGAAAGCTCCTCTTATAAAGAACCATTTATACTATGTGTAGAGCTTGCGTTGACTGTAACGTAACACCATAAAACACCTTTTATTTAATTTTAAAAACACTGTATATATGACCCCTGCTGCCAAAATGAGTCACAATAAGCAAGAGTTTCTAAAATTTTAACATTCTCCATTAAAATACCTTTAAAATGATGTATGATATGTTGGAATCAGACAAAAACTGTCTGAATATGTCTGAAGCATCAGTCATCGAGAAGAGAAAAATTAAAACAAAGGAAAGATTAAGGTTCACCTCTCTGAAAACGTACAAATAAAGATAAATGTAGATGTTTAACTGCTATTTGGAACTGCTATTTGGTGAAAACCTCAAATTAGTCCAACATTGACATTTTCACTCATTTTGCCTTTAGCTCTTAATTAGCTTGTGCACGTGTTATAAGTTCTTTGAAACATTTGTGCTTGCATTCTTTAGGTTAGTTCAAAGAACTAGACGTTTCCCCTTGTCTAAGAACTGAAATAAAAGTAGTTTAGAGAAGTTACAAGGGTTCTCTTGTGACATCAGACTTTAAAACCTTTTTGAGTTGTAATTGGAACTTCTTATTTTTTTTATTTTTCAGAGCATAGCCATTTTAATGAATTCTCCTGATGAAAAGTTTTCAAGAGCTTTCAAACAAAAAGTAGGTCTCCATTCTGATAGAAACTGGTCTTAACAGCCAATAAGATCTAAATGTGAGTTCAGAATGAATGCAAAGGCCACTGGTTAAATTCTATCACTGCAGCGACATGCTGGGTGTTTGATTCGTCTCAGACGCTGGGTAAAGTGTTTTGTCAGTGGTAATGAATTGGTTATTTCAGAAAGGAACAAGAGCAGAGCCTTGTGGGTCATTTAGCGCACAGCTGTATGGGGATCCCACAGCACTGGAACTTTACAGCTCTCTGAATGAGGCAATAAAGCAGTTTGTGAATATGCGCATATGCGAGAGGAAATCTAAGGGGAGGGGTCAGAACGGGGCGGAATAAGGCACCTGTCTCTGCTCACCCAGGAGAACCATTCTGCCATTTAATCAACTCTGTGAGCGGATCACAATCCTGGTCCAGATTCGTGTGCCAGGAATCTACTCTCTACAGATAACTAAAGAGAGCGGAAAAACCTGAAACACACTAGAGCTGCATGTAATAAGTGAAAAAGTGTCCGTTTTGTACTCACAAACACACAGGAGCAATCTATGATGCTAAAACACGGGGCGGCTCTGGCTCCGTGAAATGCTAATTTCACACGCTGTCGACCCACCATGGATTTCCAAAGTGCTGAAATACACAATAATTTGCATGAGGGATCTAGCTGCTTTAAACAAAAGAATTATGTTCTCAAGTTTAGCTTGTGGTACATTACCGCAAACAACCGAGGTAGCAGTAAGACCGTAACAAATGCATGTCGTCAGGGGCCACTGAAAGTATGGCGCCTGGGGAACAGGGGCCCATCCATAAAACTGTTGTTCTGGGCCCTTTAGCAACGGCCCTGGTGCCAAGACTAGCCATTATCACTCAAGCCTGGCATTTGTGTTTCTGATGTGTGTGCACATTCCCTGGTCAAATGAGCCTCAAAATTAATTAGACTTATGAAAAAATCCCACCTGCTTTAACCGCAAGAAATAAAAATACAACTAAGCACAAACTTTCATATATAAGCCAGTGGTATTTTTCCCCAGTAGACTGAGAAATGGTTCCTGCAGCATCTTTTGCAAAATTCATATCACCTCCCCTTTGCTGCAGCTAAAAAACAATGCATTAGTCTGCGGCTTTTATTTAGTAATGAAAAACGGCCATACTTTTGTTATGAGTGAAATGCGCAATCGCAGGATGTAATGCATTTTTAATGTGCACGATACTGGAAGCATCCCAGCTGACAATATTAGGTTGTAAGAACATTCTCCCTCAAACGTTTCCATTAAGTTACAAAAGCGTTAAAAATGTTTTTTTTGACAGTTTTAGACATTGTATAAATGTTACTGCCTGGTTTGAACATTACTCAAACATTATTAAAACGTTTCACTAAGAACTTAAAAAAACATTTTGATATGATACATTAAAAAGAACTTACTGATAACCTTAAGAGAACATTTACAGAAAATTCGGAGAACATTCCCTGTTAACTGGGATGCTGTGGTCTTTGCTGAATCTCAAGTTGTCGTATGAAGCCGTTACACACAGAGGAGATTCCAAACATGACTGCAGCGCTCAGATTCTGCTCAGAGATCAAGCAGTGAAGCACTGAGAGCATGTGCTTTAACATTCTAAATGGAGCAAAATAACCCAGAATGCATCTCACTTGTGTGTACAAGCAGAGCAGAGCAGAATGAGAGCACAAAACACAGACATTCAGAAAACAGCAGGCCTGCGCCTGACTCACAGTCAAGAAAGAACGAAAACAACAATGCAGAGAGTGAAACTGTTTCACGAATGCTAAATAGCGGGTACCCAGCTAACACTTTTAGGTTGGTAAAATGAATGTTTTTTCCCCTAATGTTTTCATCAAGTTACAAAAGCGTTAAAAAAAGTCCAATTCATTGGACATTTACATTGCATGTATGCATTTGGCAGACGCTTTTATCCCAAGCGATTTGCAGTGCATTCAAGTTATACATTTTGCCAGTATGTGTGCTCCCCTCGATATCGAACCCGCAACCTTTGCGCTGCTAACGGGATGATCTACCAATTGAGTTACAGGAACATTATTGCTTGGTTTTAAGAACGCTATTCAATTGTTTAATTCTGTAACATTTTTAAAACATTGCACTGACAACTTAAGAATAGCATTTTTTTTAAATCTTTGAGAGCCAATGTTCTGAGAACGTTCCCTGTTAGCTGGGTATTCAAAATGCAACTTTACAAGCTTCTTGTAAATTATTAAATGTGAAACCACATAGGAGACTCACAATGTGAAACTGTCACCATGATGTTTACACAAGCTTTCATTTTGTTTATACACATTCAATAAATACTTAAAATCTTTTGAATTTATTAAATTAAGTATTTATTGAATACTTCAAAAAAAATTCAGTGGTTGCACCATTACTAGTTGGCTTTGGCTCTGTAAATTACAGAATTAGTTTTTGGTTGGCAATGCCAGATTGTGGGCTCAGACAGAAATAAATATGTTTCTGCATCTTTAAACTGATCTTGGAGATGGAACAACTGTAATTTGGCAGGCACATTTATTCAAATCAACTTACATTAAAGCTATGCTGTTCTGGTCATTCCAGCAGTGTGTGAGAACCCATGACCTTGTGCATTACAAGTGCAACTGCTAGAGCATTAATCTAAACACTACTGCAAAGTCAAAAAAAACTTTTGAAGGGAACCACCACTTATAGGGCTCAGCAGTGTTACATTACATTTACATTTAGGCATTTGTCAGAGCGCATTAAAGCATACAATTTATCAGTATGAGCGTTCCCTGGGAATCGAACACACAACCTTTTGTGCTGCAATGTAATGCTCCACCAGCTGAGCTACAGTGTTCCTTTCCACTTACTCATTCGGGCCAACATGACTGCTGTTGCTCTGCAAATATTGATTTTTTTTGCTGGATTTAGGAGAACTCATCACAGTAATTATAATGAACTGAATTTAAGGTTATTAGTTAAGTGGACAAAATCACATAGTGATCGAAAAAACACATTTTCTTGGGTTATAGTCAGGCGCTGTATTGTGCCAACATTTCATTCTTCATCTTTTATTGTTTTTAAAGTGAAGCTAACTGTCTTAGATAATTGGAATAAAGTCAAATAACACAAATCGTCCTCCAGCACAATAAAACGAGAGCTAAAATGTGAGATATGAACCCTTGACTTAACAGATACCTATATAACCAAATATTACAATACACCCACATACAAGTATATTGGATAAAATGGGAATATTTGACACATTTATAGAAAAACTAGATCCAGCAGTTCAAAATGTACCCAAGGTAAATGTACCCTTATATTAGATGGGGGGAAAAGCTGAAATGGATTATGGGTAAAAGCAAACCTGTGAGAGGAAAACAGTTTCAGATACATGACACAGCTCAATCAGCTTCTACAGATCCCAGCGGTTCTTCATCACAGACCCACTGCAAGCCAAGTGAGATGCCTACAAAGGGTGTATTTACAGACATCGTAGATACTCTCACTATGCACAAAGATTATAGAATTAACAAGATGATGCAGTTCTATTACAATGAAAGGGGGAAACTGCAATGCTCAATATGGCTGCTCTAGAGACAAAGTCCTGCCTATTAGTAGAAAGAGCCAATAATCAGTTGCTAAAGAGTAACATTCTATAGGGGAGGGGCTCTGTACAGAGTGTTATAAGGTACTTGACAGCCTTTGTGCATGCACTAGCTGAAGTGATCTGGAAAACTTCTAACAACAAACATGTTCCATTGTCTAACAAACAGAAAATAATGTATATATGAGCGACATTTGATTGTTCCCCCACAACGTGGTACCAGATCGCTCTCTTAAGATCTTCACCTATTCCGTTCCTTCCTGGTGGAATAAACTCCCAGCCTCCACCCGATCCACTGAGACCATCACAACAAAAACAACCCCAAACTCAAAAAAACAATGCAGACACCTGATTAATCCTTAATGCTCTGATATTGTTTCCTACATAAAAAACACCCTTCTTCTGTTCATCCCGTCTCTAGCAGCAGAATACGATTTCCATTTGTAAATGTAGCTTTGTAGACTCGGCTTGTTGGTTCTTAAGACAAAATGTTTAATGCTCTCATCCTTTGTAAGTCGCTTTGGATGTGTCTACTAAATGAATAAATGTAAATGTATATAGAAACAACACAGAACAATATGACTGCCAGCACAAAATCTCTAAGCAAACATAAGGCATGCAATACAATTATCAGTGCAATGCAATGCAATTATTAACAATACGCTTTCAACATCCACATATATGATATATATGTATCTTAGTAAATGTTGAACACTTCCCCACAGCTAACAATTTTAGGTTGTAAGAACAGTTCCATAACATTTACATTAAGTAACACAAACGTTAAAAATGTGAAAACAAATTTTGTAAGTTCTAGGAATGTTGAAAACATCCAGTTTTTTAAGTGTTGTTTTGACTTTATTGCTTGGTTATAAGAACGTTATTTGAACATTCTTTAATTTTTAATTCTGTAACATTTTAACATTTGCTACTAACGATTTACAGTATATATGATTTATAACATTAAAAAATATGTTCTACTAACATACTTATATAACTTTGAGAGAACGTTTTAAGAACGTTAGCTAATGTTTTGAGAACAGGGCTGTTATGGCCTACTTGATAAGTGAGTCAAGCTTGTAATCAGAAGGTTGCTGGTTCAATTCCAGTGCTTGCAGGTAGCAACTGAAGTGCCCTTAAGCAAGTCATCTAACCCCTGATTGCTCCCCGTTTCAGGTTCAAGATTACACGTTTCAGGTATTGGTTACCATATCTGACAAATATGTAACTTTCACTTCACATTCCCTGTTAACTGGGTCCATGGGTGCCAGCATGTTTACATGATGTCATACATCTGCATCTCTGAATCTGACTTTCTGTGGCATTCTGTTGTGCTGTCCCAGTGGGAGGCTGTAAATTCTGAGTTTACTAATTGAATGGAATCCAGAATTAGCATATACACTCTTACAGATATGCCAAGTTGCTGAGTTTTAAGCTAAGTGCTGGACTCCAGATCTATGACACTTGGCACTGCTGTGTAGCCCATGGAGCTGAGGGTGGTGGGAATAAGACCACGTGCCTGCGGGCTGGATTTCATTCTGTCTGAGACCCTGACGATTGGAACAGAGAAGGAACAGAGTGCCTGCTTCACACAGAACTTCTGCTATGAAGCTAATGCCTAAGAGCTAACCCAACACGTTCTCTGATAACCCGCCTTGCACCCACAGACACACACAATAGCTCCACAATCAGACTCATTTTTGCGCTCCCTCATACACACATACTCAGAGCCGAGTCTAAACTCACACCTACATTCAGACCTGCCTTCACAGAACCATCTGTCCATATCCCTACTGCAGAAGATTACTTTTACAACCAGAGGCACAAAAGCTCCAGAAAGTCCATTAGGACTCTGACTGTGAGGCTGACAGGAATGTAGGGAGCTGAATCCTGTTCCTAAAGAGTTCCACTTTTGACCCCTGAAACCGCAGACATCTCCTGCAGGCCACAATCGCTGTTCCAAACGCTGAAGACAAAATAGGTGCCATTCAAAAAAACATGCATACCCAGCTAACAATTTCAGGTTGTAACGTTTAGATTGTAACATTTTCCTAATGTTTCCATTAAGGAACATGTTAATTGTTATTGTTAAACTCAAAATGTTGTTTTGAACGTTCTAGGATTGTTCAAAAGGTCAGTTTTTTAGGCTTAATATTCAAGATTCAAGACCTCTATTGTCATGAGTAAAACGAAATTCTTACTTTGTTTACATCTCTCGAGAATAACAGGGTGGAAGGGGAACAGACATAACTTACATAAACAAAATATAAAGAATATACAAATTAATGTTTAAAATTAACATTATTGCTTGGTTATAAGAATGTTATTTAAACTCTGTAAGATTTTAAAATGTTCCACTAACAAATTCGGAATAACATTTCAGAATAACATTGATATATGATAACATTAAAAAAGTTCTGCTACTGTTACTGCAAGAATGTTCTTAAAAACTTTCTAAACGTTCTGAGAACGTTCCCTGTTGGCTGGAATAAAGATTTGTCCACGCAAAAATGAAAATGCTGTCATTATTTACTCACCTTCACGCTGATCTAAACCTGGATGCCGTTATTCACTGTTCCATTATAATCTTGCCCTGCAGTTAGCTATTATCTTGAGAAGCATTTGGAGAACTCTCTGACTCAATGATCCGATTCTCGAGTTAAAAGCTCACTGGAGGTCAAAAACATCAGCAAATACAACTCAATCTGTTTCTCACCCAAAGTTACAAAAAAGCATGTGGATTTGTAAATAATGACAGAATTTTCATAAAAATACCACCTGCATTAGCCTGCTTGAAAGTACACATACCAGCTCACCTTCAGTATCTGTTTACATTAGTCTAGATCAGGTCCAAATTGATTCCTTGGTTGTGAAACAGTTTATCTTGAGGATTCAGGCGTAAGTATTATAGGGAAGTAGACATATTCAGACACAAGGAGAGTGTGCATTAATACTTACAATTTTTGCATTGCATTGTAGGATTTGTTTTTAGAAAGCAACCACTTTCAGTGTACCGGAAAAGTTTTCCAATTACGACAGCCCCTCAAGTGGGAAACTCCCTGATCAGTGACTAGTGAAAGCTATGTACTGTTTATTGTTTTTATACAGTTATATGTCCTGTTGACTGTAAAATAAATTACACTTTTCAAACTAAAGAAAAACAGAATCCGTTGTCCTGCTGCATGTCATCCTCACAAAACATACGCCTATATATTCTATACATACACATATATACATTAACTGAATGTGGTGAAAAGTAAAATTAAGTGACGTGCGGGTTAGGTATGGTAACTCAATTTTGAGTTTGTCCTCTGCATTTAATCCAGTTAGTGGACACACACTGGAGTAATGAGTTGTGAACACACACCCAGAGCAGTGGGCAGCCGGGGAGCAACAGGGGGTAAGGGGCCTTACTCAAGAACTCCTCAGTTGTTTCCTGCCGACATTGGAAATCGAACCAGCAACCTTCTGGTTACAAATTTTACTTTCTAACCAATAAGTCACCACTGCGCCCTACTTCTTTAAATGGCTTCTTTCAGTGACTTACATACAGCTCTCTGCAAATAAGGGTGCAATAGGAGAAAGTATGTTACCATCAAAGCTATGAATGCTTCAGCTGTAATATTATTTTAAAAAGTCACTTCTGTTTTCTAGATTTAACAAGGCAAGTTTAAAATCTAAGTACCCCCGGAACTTTTCTAAGTACCCCTAGGGTACAAGCACCCCTGGTTGGGAAGTCACTGCATCAGCAGCACCTATGAGGAGAAAAACCCAGCGTTCAGTTCTCTCAGTATGTAGAGACCTTAGCCGTGCTTTGCTTTGACTAGCATCAGGGAGGCTACGAGTGCCGTAGTCGTCCAATTACTGAGGAATTAGAGCTCAAGGCCTGAGGTTATCTTCCTCTCCACTCGCTCACTCCCGTATCTTTCTGTGGATTAACGCTCCTCTGTTCTTATCTGAGACTGCAAGCTAAAATCCATGAGATACAGGCCGATAAAAGCCAAGCAATAAGCCAAGAGGAGCCTGGAAAATAGAAGAAAACACACAATGAACCTCCAGAGCACCGAACAAATATTACTCATTGAAAACAGCATGTACATTCACCGCTATTCTGACATCATCGCTGTCTGCCTCTTTGGCTGAACGTGCCAACGTTCTGTCATGTGACCAGCGTGATGGGGGTGGAGGCAGTAGTTTAACATCTGGTCTGGTAACCCACAGGTTGCTAGTTTAAACCTCTGAAAGGGGTGATGGATGACCTGGGAAGATGCTGAGTTTGTCTTGCACCACTGGAGTCCATTTTGCTGTTTTGCGAGTTTTTATCTCGTCCTCTCTGTTCGACCTGTTTTTTTGCGGTGAAATCAGCTGCGCATGTCTGGAGTGTGTGTCTGCCAACATACTGTTCACAAAACAACTGTGAGACGGACATCTGAGGCACAAGCTGAACTCAACGGATCTTCTCCAGTCATATGTGCAGCTCACACACACAGTGTCACAGTGACTGTACTGACATCTGGATCTAAGGCACTAGATCCTTATCTGGATCCACAGCTCAAAATCCACATCTAAATCTAGATGTCTTACATGAAAAGCTCAACAAAGCTATGAAAATGGAAGACAGATAGTGAAAGCATAATTTTATTTCATTCAGATTTGTATTTTTATATCATTTGTGGTTTTAATGATTAAATTACTCATGGGCCGATTGCTATGACCTCTGTAAGATTTCAAATCTCAGATGACCAAGACAAATTTAACTAGTCATCCAGACTGAAATTACTTTGGCTCTACATAAATGATTTTATTGAATGCTGCCTGCTTAGTTCATTCACACTCCGGGAGAGTCAGATTGCTTTAATGAACTAAATCCTTTTGCAGACAGAAAAGGGAAAACAAGCTCTACAAAAGCTAAAAAATACACAGAAAATCGAGAGAAGCTCCGAACTTAAGAGATTTACAATGCAAATAGGCATTCACAAGAAGACCAATTACAATTCCGTGTGCAAATGTTATAATGACGTCATCTGTCAGTTACACATTAAATAACTCTATCAGTGTAAGTCAATGCCAGATTTTGGAATCTCTACTTTCTTAAAAGTTTAATATTTTACAACAATAGATGCACCAACAATCTCCAAACGCAAAGCTTGAACAGAGTGTGTACTTTAAAAGTTTTAAAGGTCGACTTATTTACAGAATCCTAATACGAACAAACCCCCCCAACCATAATGTTTGAGGAATATCAACACAGTGCTGCATGACACAAAATATTGATTTGAGATAAAATATTTGATCAATTATTATTTTATTACCTGAAATATTTAAAAGTGGTTCAGATGAGTGGTCCGATCCCTTCAAATCCTAATATGTTCAGGGGTTATTGAGGGACATCAGACAGCTGAGTTGTGCGACTGACCAATCAGAATCCAGAATTCCAGAAAGGCCTGTAATAAAGACATTTAATAAATGATACAAAGCAAACATCCAACTAAGCTCAAAAGATGCACATCCATAAGGAAGAAACACAGGTCTCGGGTACACTCAGAATCAACAGACACATTGAAAATCAAATAATATCCTGTCAAGCAATTCCACTGCTTGATTACACACAAATACACATGCTCTCCTTTAACTTCACATATTCTCTAAGCATGACAGAAGACGTATTGCCCCTGTCCATAAGGTAAAGTCTCTCTTTCAGTGTGTGTGTGTGTGTGTGTGTCATTACTTCTACTCATCTTCCCACACACTTTTCACTCCAATAGTTGTCTGCTCTCAACTTTGACCTCAATTTAAACTCACCCACTCTTCAAGAATCTCATCATTTGAAAGCCAAACTCATTTATCATTACATTGATATTGGTATGTGTGTACCTGTGGGTTTGAATATGTGGTTTATGAGGACGTAAATGTGTATAATAACGTCTATATTGTGTTTAACAACAAACATGGTTTACACTTCCTGTGTCCTCATAAACAAAGTAACTTTAAAACATGCTGAATTGTGTTTTTTTTTAAATAAATAAAAACATATTAATATAAAAAAATGGCAAAACTTTTCTGTGAAGGTTAAGTTTAGGGGTAGGGTTATGGATAAAATATACAGTTTGTACAGTATAAAACGTTACGTCCATGGAGAGTCCTTGTGTGTGTATGTGTCTGTGTGAGCTTGTGTTAAAACTGGCTTGTGGGAGTATACATGCATGTTTTTGTATCTCAGTTTGCACATGAGATGCATATCTGTGTGTGTGTTTGTTCTCGCAATAATATAACTATTTATGAATCCTCCTGTATTTGGTTGAAATCTGAACAAAGCTCTACAGATTTCTGCATAATTCTCATGAAAACTATTTACAAAGTTCTACTTAGTCCCGCCTCATCATGTTCATTTGTTTAGCATTTTTAATTTACACCTTCAGCTACCAATATGAGTACAGAACCCTCATTATACAACGCTTAAATCCACAACACAGACACCAGCTAACTGCTTAATATTAACAGACTCCGATATTTGCAGAACCGTGCAGAGCAGTTAAGCAGCAAAAGACCAGAAAATCCGGTGCGCTCTGTTAGATACACAGTCCAGCAAATCCAAGTTAATTTGATGAGCGGTGAGTTCAGTCTGACCCAGCTGTTGGATGCTTTCAAACTTCTGCTGCCTCACTGCATGGACAGATGTGACCACAGCATGACCCACAGTGAGAGAGAGCTGCCCTGACACTTCCATTTACAGGGCTTCAGTCTGTACATTTTATTAGTCTGTGCATTCCCTGGAAATCAAACCCGTGACCTTGGCATGGCTGGCACCATGCTGTACTGCAGGAAAGCTATGAAAACATAACTTTCAGAATTCAAAATACAACATTCTCCAATGCCATATAAGACCTTTTATTAAAATTAAGCTGCGAAAAGATTATGTGTAAGTGTATTTTTAACAAGGACACTGACCTCTCCAGTCTGACCTTCACAGTTTGAGGCACATTTCAGTGCTTTGCAGAGAGGAGGTTACTGAAGGATGGAGTATTTAGAAAACAATATCTGACCCAACAGTGTAGTTGGAAACCTTACACAGAAACCTTAAAGGCATGGCAGCACGAAAAACAGTTTAACTCAAAGAGTTGGAAATGATGACTGTTAAAGGGATAGTTCATCCAAAAACATTTTCCATCATTGACTCAACCTCATATCATTCCTGTATGACTTCCTTTTGCTTCTAAGGAACACAAAATAAGATATTTTGCCATAGAAGAAGAGAACAAGTCATACAGGTTTGGAATGACATGAGGGTGAGTAAATGATGGGAAAAAAACTGTGTGAACTATCCCTTTAACATTAATACAAACATTACTTAAACACAAAAGAACACGAGAGAATTTCAGACAGAATTGTCAAAAGGTTCAAATTTATATCAAGCGGATATGAATCCGGGTCTAGTATCTGGGAGTTTTAAGAAGAGTGACTTCCTGTATAGTACACAAATGGAGGAAAGTGCTGAATATTTTTGCCCTGATGGAAAAACATCCCATGCTGATTACCACACAAAAGGCTCTTTGTTAAATAAAGTGCGCAAGACATTTGAAAACAATTCTCGTCTGTCATTAAACCTGAAGAAAAGTTCAGCATGAAATTCAAAAGCATCTTTGTGTTAGAGGTTTTAGTCTCCACATGCAGCTATTTTGGTTTCCTCCCGAATTGTGTGTGTGGTCGTGGGCACAAGAGTATTTCACGCAGAAGCTGTTTTCCCTCAGAAAATCAATTTAACCAGTCGCTACACAAAGAGGCTGATTATCGACCACAGTTTGTAGGTAACATTGCAACTGCATCTCTCAGGATTGTGCTCAACTATTACCAATATACCATCTGATATATAGTGCAATGAGGCAGGACACAGCAGGCACAACTGTAAAGGGGCCAGATAACTAAAAAGTGTAGATATCGGGCAAATTAGGCATGCTCATCTCTACATGGAAAACGTGCATTATTCTCTTCCATTAACAAACGAATTGGACTTAGAACTTTGGGCCAAAGCTAATCTGTCCAGAAGTATTATCTGCACATCTTGAGAGAGAAATGGCTTGTGAAATTACCGCGGGGGCCGTAGAAATGTCCTCCTTGTGTTGGAATAAAAAGAGACATATGTTATAAGCAATGTAATGAGGTGGATGTCTCCAGAATTGAATAGAAGATTAGGTGCTACAAGAAATGGCGAGAGAAAGTGTAGCATTGGGAACCAGTGCATGAGCCAGAGACGGGCTACTTGTCATACGTTTTTATCTATAGGTTTACGTTTCTATCTATGTAAACAATTTCAAAGCTAACAATTGTGTAAAAACAATTTAAAACAGCAAAAACGGAAAAGGTAACAGCCAAAACAATAGCTAGATGTTTTTGTATAACGCATATTGTAAATAATTAAAGCTGCAATCCATAACTTTTGCTTCTCTACCACCATTTTTTGGTTACTTGTTTAACTGTTTTAGCTGCAATCCTTGTTTTGTTGGATTGCAGCTTTAATCATATGATATCAAAACATATAAACACACATGACAACCTGCCTCAACCTAATATCCATTAAAATCTAACTAGAAACCTGTTAAATACAGCAATTCATCACACAAAGACAACTAGTTTTAAATGATCAGGTTGAAAGAATCACTTTCCTTCCTTCTTTATGGTTGCTTTGGATTTGAAACACTGTATAGTGGAGATGATAAATCCAAACACTTCCAGCCCATTCAGGTATCACAGACTATAGAATACAGAATAATATGCATTCATCTTGATTACTGCTGCAGTTTCACACAATATGTCACTGTATGGAGTTATATCGGCATGTCCAACCCTGACATAAATAATTCATTATGAAGACAGATTTTTCTATTCCAGACATCCATTGTATTTTAAAAGAGAATAACTGGTTCTCAACCAGTTTTATCAATATTATCAACATCATAAGTTTCATCTTATTATCAATAAAAAAATAAATGACAATTTGTTTACTTCATCCTTTTGTTAGCAACAGCACCAAACGAAAAGCAGCGTTTTTATGCATCATGTGCCTGGAGATGAGTGTGTTTTCACGGGTCAACCATGGTCCATTCATGAGGTTAACGCTTTGAAGCCAGAACAGAAGACTGTGGACTTCCACTTTTGATCAAAACCAGGATGTCAAGACCTGCCTTTGTAAAAACTGGCCAAACTTTACGCAAGTTTTCCAAGTCCCTCCGAGTTTGCTTGCGGTCACAGAACTGGGCACTATCAGTCTGTCCCTCCAGATTCCCTGGAATAAACCACAGAAGCAAGCAGGGAATAAAATCATTAATTGTTTAGCACATCAAAGGCCGTGAGACAAGGGATGGAAAGAGGGTGGAGAGAAAGAGAGAAAAAAAGAACGGACAAGAAAACCAGAGATGCGCTTTGAATGCGCATGTTTTTGCTTATGCAGCATGCAAACTGCAGCACTGACTCCAAAGTCCCCAACCGCAAAGCCCTTCAGAGATCTGAGCCAAAGTCCTAGTTATTTATGGAGCATGGAGAAACTATTGTCTTCAGTGCATGAGCTGATTTAAACCCCCAGTTAGGACACCTTTTCTTATAGGTAACATTGCTTTAAATTCACTGCTAATAAGTGCTGCACTTTAATGCCTTTTGAAGTATTGCTCCATAACTTTAAAAATACTTTAGCCAACATCAAACTCTGTTACATTGGAGTCGATTTTCCTGTGCACTTTTCATGAAGATACAATTACAAGTTCCAATTCAGTTGCAGCCTACGTAGGTAGCAAACAGTAAAGCAGTCATTAGGTTTTGTTACAGAGCCTATGCTGTAGATATCAGATCAGGAAATTTCTGTCTTAATGTCAGACAATTCCAGCATGTTCCAAATCAGAAAGTGATGACCGCATATTTGTATGGATTATGGGACCATATGGTGTGCTACTTTTATTTCCAGTCTCTTTCTTCTCTACGCTTAAAAAACAAGGTTTTCAGGTTCGTAACCCATTTAGGTATTGTAAGATTCACCTCAGAGACTGACATCAAACTCAGAATCACGGACTCTCCAGAGGAGGCTAACTGAAACAGATGAGCACTGCATCATGGCACGCGGAGCACAAAAACAAATCAACCTGCCGCACCGACACTGCCTGGCTCTCTCTCACTGCATTCACTCACAACAATCATTATCACAATGAAACATGACATACAGTGGAAGATACACATGCACTGTTTGGTGTTTCCACTCTGCTACA
This sequence comes from Chromobotia macracanthus, assembly GCA_036877525.1. Classification (NCBI taxonomy): domain Eukaryota; kingdom Metazoa; phylum Chordata; class Actinopteri; order Cypriniformes; family Botiidae; genus Chromobotia; species Chromobotia macracanthus. The sequence continues at coordinate 2,873,350 of JAZGTH010000070.1, read as the reverse complement.
GACAACAGAGTAGCCACAGATTAGTCTGGGCACTCACATCAGAACTGTACTGTCAGACATTTCTGGTTCAACTGAAGGTCAATCAAAGTATTTAGACAACTACAATAAGCCGGACTTGCAAACATACGAATGCCACTGTGTTAGATAACAAAATATTGAACCTAATGCTAGTTTTTTTCAAGAGAAATGGCAGCCTTTATAAGCAAAACATTTTACAGAAAAGGTAAGTAGGTTTTAAATGATTCAATTTGAATTACTATGTTACAAAATTAAACGAATAAAGTTCACTTACGTTTTGTCTATTGCTGCATATGGAAGTTCGATTTGACCTATAAATTCACATCTGATGAATAATTAAATGTCAAAACACTCAAAACAAAAAAATCAAGTATAGAAATAAGGAAAAACAAAAAGATAAAAACTGGAAAATTATAAAATACGTGGGGGTATTATGGTAAATGTCTTCATTAAGATGTACATTAGCGTTGCTAACTGTAAATGTCTATATGAATCTAAATGGACTGTTATATTCCAATCGATCAGGCTTATTATGTGATCGGGCATATTTGCATACATACATTATTCATTATTTACAATGTATTATTTAAAACAGCAATGCGTGACCGTGCCTTACATGGAACATCTTTCACCTGCAGTTATCTGTATCTGTGGTTGCTCTTCTTGAACCCTTGTGTGATCCTGAAGGAGAACTGGCTTCATGCATCCACTGTAAATGACACTCGTATCAGTTGGTTTAACGTAATGGTTAAGAAAATGACAAATATTAAATCATTCATCATATAGGGGCAGTTGTGGTTAATGGTAAATGAGTCAGGCTAGTAGTTAGAAGGTTGCTGGTTCGATTCCAGCGCTAGCAGTTAGCAACTGAAGTGCCCTTGAGCAAGGCACCTAACCCTCAATTGCTCACCGTACGCAGTAGTGTGCTGCCCACTGCTCTGGGTGTGTGTGTTTCCTGGCTTGCGGTGTGTTCACTCCTTACCGGTGATCGGTTAAATGCAGAGGTCACATTTCGGGTATGGGTTACCATTTCTGAAAAATATGTCACTTTCACTTCACTTTCATAAAGTCATTTCATTATGATATAATCAATATGGAAGCTATTGTGCTGTTGATAAAAACAGCAATCTATCAGTGCTAAACAACACTGTGGCATTTACTTAGTGTCATCATTTACATTTCTCTCTTTAACATCCCAATAACACCTGTTAATGTTATTCCCTCTTTTCACCATCAATAAAAGCCTTAGTCACCTCTAATTAATGTCAGTCATCTATCCAGCAGTGGTGGCGCTTTGCTTCCGGGCTGTAAGGAATGTGTATTGTTAGTATAGGCAAACGTTTCCGGAGGGTAAATATCTGCTTTGAGAAGATAATGAGGAATTATGAGGCATTTGATCCCAGTACCAACATCCATCTGCATTTAATAACCTGTCAGCATTCAGCCAGAACGAAGACAAAATGAAGCTCTGAGCATCAGGAACCATCACTCTGCAGCGTCTTAAATCTGTGAAAAATACACATATATGGGATTTACTCCAGAGATTTAGAACACATGACATTTGTTGGTGTTGTGGGGAGCAGATGTAGTAACAACCCAGCTAACAGTTTTAGGTTGTAAGAACATTTTTCTAACATTTACATTAAATAACAAAAGGTTACAAATGTTATTTTGAAATTTCTAAGAACATTCAAAATGTCCAGTTTTAGACGTTGTATTACCATTACTGCTTGAAAATGTTCCACTAACAACTTAAGACTAACGTTTTTATTTGATATATAACATTAGAAAATGTTCTACTAAGGTTAGTGCGAAAAAACGTTTTCAATAACTTTGAGAGAACTTCTAGCCAATGTTCTGCAAACATTTCCTGTTAGCTGGGAAGTAACAGGTTTTAATGTGTCTCACACACCAGCACTTCTCTTGCTCATTATATTGAACAGCAGGCTTTAATTGCATTGTTTACGTGAGCTGATGGGTCCAAAGGGGCTGAACTATGGCCAGAACTTTCGCCAATATCTCCAGGAGTTTGTGTGCCAGTGTGAAAACAGAGCGAAACATCTGCCAAATATGGAAATTTCATGTTGTTTTGTCACCCCACTGAAAAATGTTAAATTAGTTAATAGCAAAACAGAAATAATTGTCTTTGCTAAGTCAGGGTTTCAGAAAGGCTAATGCTCAGCTGCACAGTGATGAATGAAAGAGGCCAAAAATAAATGCTTGTAATGTGATTAGGCTATTATGTAATACAGACTACAGACCATTTCATAGACTACAGACTGCTGAAGAGCTAAAAGACATTATTAACACCAGCTTATATTTAGCAATTATTTTAATGTAACATCATTTTTTGTTACAGTAAAGTGTGAAAACGATTACATCAATGTTTGGGTATTGTACAGAAACGTATGTCTCAGTGTTTCAGTGTCTTTAGGTCTTAGTGAACTGATGGAGCCCATTCTCCTCCGGCAACACAATATATCCATATGATAATATATAGTTCTATTACAAGTGATTTGCTCATTAAACACAACAAAGAATTCAGCCCTCCAAAATGTGTCAAGGTAATGACCAGTAAGTGTAATGATGAATCTGTAAGAATACTTTAATAAAGTGTTACTCACTTCTTTATAAAATTTGTTTAAAACGTCTATAATATAAATGTAACAAACTTTATATTGATTCACAATGAGGTTAAAGGTGAACATTAATTAAAAAAACATGAATAAAAACGCGTCTTCATCTTCTGTTAATCCTGTCTTTAGCATCAGAAATATTTCAACTTCAAAATGCTTCAGCTTCAAAATGTAGCTTTGTACACTAGGTTTGTTGGTTCTTAGGGTGAAATATTAAATGCTCTCTCACTTTGTAAATCGCTTTGGATAAAAGTTTCTGCTAAATGAATAAATGTAAATGTATTTCAAAATGTTAATATTGTCAAAATATAGGAATAAGGTTCATGCATAATGCATTGGCCCCAAGAAAGAGTTCGTAGAATTATTTAAAATAATTCTTTATAACACTTACAGAACTCCAGAAGATCTTGGCAGCAGATAAAATGAAACAGAAAAACATATTTCAAAGTGATGAGCATCTGCCATGACCTCTTTAGTCTTGTGTGCACAATATCACAAGCACATATGAGCAGCAGGGAGAACAAGAGAAAAGTATGAAATGAGAGCGGAGGAGGTCCACCTTCTCTCGAATGCACCTCGATGGAGTTTTCACATGCCAGCAATCAGGGCGAGCCATGATGGGTGGAGTCCAGGCAGCTGGCTCCTCCCACCAGAGTTTTTTGATATGGAGCATGTGTACACAAGTTCATATTTAATAAATACCCATATTCTAATCAGCTCCATCATTTAGAGTCATTTTGGCCAAGTAACAACATTTTGAGATTTATGCATAAAAAGAAAAGCATTCCAATGTTATCTGTACCATTTTTGAGGTATAATCACTTGAATTCTGGCTGAGACTTTCACTTGAACTCAAAATTGTGTTTTGGGGTCAATGTGATGGAGCAGGTCACGTTATCCGTTAAAACAAACTAATGTAAAGCCGTGTATTAGCTGAGTGTAACATAGTCACGTTTGTTGTTTTGCTACTGTTAACTTTATTGATAAAACTTATGCAGTGTCTCCAAGCAACTGTAATCTAATTTAGTATTGGGTCCCTGGTTTGGCTAAGGGGTAAGTTCCTTGGCAGGAAAAGGTTGACAACTGCTGTATTACAGAATTATTCAGCTCTTTTTCCAAAAGGTTCCCAGCAAAAAGAGAAACAGTCATGCGTGAATCTCTGCACAGAAATTACAGCTCTGTCCAGTCTTTGCACAAGCCCATGTCAGTTTGTGTGATTCCCTTGCCTGTTTTAACAGTCTGCTGTTCACTCAGGTGGAAACAAATTCTGCCTGGATTCCGTATAAAGGGACCCTGAAGCTGGACTATGAGATTAAAGTGCTTCACATTAAAACCTGAAATCAGACACTGAGCAGGTGGAACAGCACAAGTCATCTGCTTTTTAAATGCAATGTTTCAGTTTGAAGGTTAACCTGGAGGAACAAACGTAACTCATGAGACTTAGTCAAGTTCTCTGTTAGTTTTGAAGGATCAACTTTCTCTCAATGTTTCCAAAGCTTCCTAGGAAAAAAACAAAGACACAAATCATTACAACCACACTGATACTCTATAATAAGTATATAACTCTATATAACTCAATGTGTGCAACAAATGTGCTTTGTTACTTGAATGTAAACATTTAAACATTTATCTTTATATTCTATAATTTTATAAACATCCATATTCTATAAGCCTAAACATGTTAACAAATAATTCATAACGAAAATGAAACTGTATTATTGAAACTACAACTTAATGACATGAATTTCTTTTTATCCTGTGGGACGGGGCCAATTCAGTTTAAATTCAAAAACCGAATGAGAGCCAAAAATCCTAAATTCTGAATTATGGCAGAACCCTGTTGAGGGGGTTAAAGGTCCTGAATTAAGGCAGCAGTGATGAGAGAGAGGCAGAGGTCAACATAAGCTGGAGTCCTGGAACAGATCAACTGGATCATTGCCAAAATCTCAATACTGCACCACTCACACACACTCTCTCTCTCACACACACACACACAAGTATCTTTCTTAATGGGGACATTTTATTGACCTATATTGTTTTTTACACTTAACTGTAACCCACACTCTAACCCCAACCCTTACAAAAAACTTTCTTACAAAAAGCCTTACAAAAACCCTTACAAAAAAGCATTTTTACAAATGACAACGTCCCCAAAAGGAGGTTTTGCTCAGATTTTGCTGCCTTTGGGTACAAATTTGTCCCCAATATATGATAAAGTTAACCCATACACACACACACACACGTTAGGGCTTGTTTCCTTATAGGCATCTAAAATGTTCCCATAAGGTCAAAAATGACTGGTATTACTATACTTGTGGGGACATTTTGGTACCCATAATGTAACGATAACACCCCCGCCCCCCCAACACACACATGCACGCGTGCACACACACCTTGCTTGTGTTAGCAGTATCAGGTCATTCAGATTAATCAGATAGGTACATTTATAAAGCACAAATCTGCTCTCAGTATGTCGAGCACATTTACCAATATTCTGTTAATGAGAACACCTCTGAGCGGCCCAGAATAAGTTATTATCAAACAAATTCATCTAGCTGGCAATACATCAGACATATGTACATTATACCCTCCAATCCTAATGGAAAATATTCAAGAAGGAACACAACATAGCAGGAATAATTACATTCATCTTTACTCGGTTTATTTTCCTTGGCTTACAGAAAGTTGAAACAACAGAAAGATCAGCAACCTCTTATCGTCCGCCGGTTTTACCACTTGTTGGAGAAGTGCATATCAAATGCCCCATTAACTTATCCTTCATTAAAAGACTCCCTGCGTATCTCTGTTATTGTGAATGTGGCATAAATGCGGCCACACAAACCAGTTTAACCCTCATCAGACACTCGACGTGCTGGGGCTGATCCTTAAACATCCAAAATGCAACTGATGCTGATATCAGATTCATTCAAGACACGTTCATGTCTGACAAAAGAACAGTGCACCGCATTTCACATTTTAAAATGCTTGTATGGAAGACCTAGTCTTGTTGACACAAGGCAAAGACTATCTCTATCTCTAAAAACTCTATGATGTAATAAATGAAAGTGAAGTGAAAATTACATATTTGTCCTATATTATGACTATCCAGACTATCCCACAGTAGTCCACAACTGCCCCTATAAGGACATTTGCAAAAATATTTGTTTTGGAGCATTCAATAATTTAACATGATAAAATATTCACATAAACAGCAGGATCCCATTATGAAAACCTCCCTCATATACATTAAATACATAAAAACAGAATATATACAGTACATACATATATAAATACATATATGCTCTATAGTGGAAGCTAAATTGCCTTGCGAAATGCATACGGCAAACTCCATAACAAACATCATACAGGGGTCTGATATAAAAGCAGTTATTTTTATCTCTGCATACATATTTAACTCATGTTTACAACACATTTCTGAATTTTTAACCACACACAAAATGTACATTCAACACCAATGCTTGGTCCACAATTACCTCCATCCTGAGCAGCCATCTGCAAACGCTGGGCTTGAAGCACCAGAACAGATTTTGCCTAAGGTCACAATGCAGCCAAGGACGGTTTTGAAATCATACAAAACCTGCTATTCATCATATGGAGACAGGACCAGACAGCTTTAGCCGCCAACCCTGTTTCGCCGGCTGCGAGTTCAACCCTGTTTCGCTGTCTGTGAGTTCAACCCTGTTGTCCCCTCAAGTGGTGCACAGCATCCATTAGAGACTCTGCCCTGCTAATAAAGCACGTCACAATTGATAAATTCTAATGGGTTGTCAAAGCCATCGAGTCTCTCTCCATATGAACAAAACAAGCTACTGCAATGCCACTTCAGCTTTCAGTTGAGTTGAGATGCAGTACAGACACTTCTGATATTTAGTAATTGCACTGGCATACAGTAGTTACTTGTGTATAGATGAGAGACCAAAACAAGCACACCAACATATACCTGTGAGTAGCAGGCTGATAAATGGAGGCTTGCTTTGCTTCTAAAATGGTCAATGTTGTATTATGGAGAAACACACACACACACACAAAAGAGAAAGAGGTGGTAGTTTTTTCAGGGTGATGCATGGAATTGTGAAACTGTTTCCATTAGCGGAATCTGGATCCACAAACCCTGCAAATCAGAATCAGCGTTTCCACTAATGGCCTCGTTTGAAAAACAGTAAGTCCATTACCATTCATCATAACTTTTAAGGAGATACTTCAACCAGACCTGAAAATCATTTACTCACCTTTTAAATGTCAGTCCAAACATGTATGATGTCCATTCTTCTGTGGAACATAAAAGAAGAATAAAGTAGAAGAGTTTTTTACACATTTTTATTTTCTAGAAATCTTACCTGAGCCATACATTTTAAACCCATTTTCTTTTCACTGGTCACAAATCACATAAGAACCAATGACCTTTGAAAGTCACTGACACCAATCCCCATCCACTTTAATTTGGGACTCATGCTGCTACTTTTATGTCTCACAATTATTCATACAAAAAAGTAATACAAGCTAGAAACTTAAACTATCCCTTTAAGAAATGTGATTGCACTGTATACACTGTATGTTGTCTGTAAATATTTACCATAATTAAATGATACTACAAAAATATCATAAAACCCATACAAAAAACAAACCACAGCACTTTTTGGTACTTGCAGGTGCATTCAGGACAGCGAATGCAAAACTGTGCACAGATTCTGCGTGGATCTGCATGTGATTTGTAAAGGGAGAATCTCTCCTTGAAGAGAGGACTAAACCGACGAGTCCCTTCGTTTCTGCTGCGTCTCCACATTAATGGACTAAAGCAGATTTTCCTGCGACAGAAGTGCTGACCGCGGCTGACGGACACTGAGTCCGCTTTCATTGCATGCGGTTAGTGTGCTGTGTTATTAAACAGCTAAAGCAGCTTTAAATGCAAACACACACACACATACACACACACATCAGAGAGGCTTTATTGCCAAAATGGAGTTTGAAGTTTGAAGAGAAATTCTTCAGACAAGCCCTTCCTCACTTCAAACTCTGCTGGGGAAAAAAAACAGATGAAAACAGCTTAAGGTGGTTTACTTAGTTAGCTGGCTTGTGGTGGTCTATTTGGTCCTCCAACCTGGCCAAGCTGGTGTTCATCTGGTTGGCCAGCTGGTCCCCCAGTTTTACCAGCTGAGAAGTGTCCAAACCACTTTTTAGAACCATCAGAATAGGCCAACCTAACCAGCTTGGTCAGGCTGGGAGACTAGGTAACCACCTCAGGCTAGTTTAAGCTGTTTATTTTAGCAGGGAGGGTAATGCTTCTGATGCCAAAGTTATAAATTGTTAACACACACACACACACACACACACTTGGGTATGCAACTTTAGGTCACCTAATTAACATGCACTTTCTTATCAAACCTTGTTGCATAGGTGGACCTTTTATAATGATTCCTTCATGCACACACTCCAAAACACTCTCTCGACACTCCACAGACAGAGCATTGGTAATGAAGGTCTTAACCTACACATCCACATGCGTTTCTGAGCTGGAATAAGGCTACTGCGGTAACTGCTGAGCTGTTACCATACAGGAGAACCACATTAACGATTGAGGAGCACAGAGGAGCGCTGCATTCTCCTGCCTCTGTGCTCCACAAAATGCCAGAGTGTCAGATTTTGCTTTATTAAAGGCGATGCTTCTTCCTGTTTTGTGTGTCCGGCTTTTTTAAGCAATAAATGTCATTTCTTACAGTCCAAAAAAAGACATAAGATTTTTAATATTTGTCGCTCTCTTCATCTCAAGAGCATGTTTCTGGAACGATTGGACTGATTGGACGCCCATGTGACGGTTGCACGGCACCGCTGAGAATCTTAAGCGTCCGTTGTTTTGCTCGAACCCACAGAAGCTAATGAGGCTGTTTCAGGATTACCACTCCACGCAGGCCAATTTCCCCCCAACTCTGAGGTGAAAAGCACGCAATGTCAAACCGCAGAGAACTGCCTGTTGTGTCTGACTGATTGCGACATATGGGCTGCGCGTCTAACTGTGAAGGCAATTGCTTGATTTTCATGTTTTTTGTAATACCTGCCTTACAAAGTATTAGAAGAGAGAGAAAAACACAGTATTTATTTGATAAGCATTATAACGTGAAAAAGACTGAAACTAGCAGGTACCTTGCTAAAAATAAACTCTACCTATAGCTGCCATCCGTAATGTTTTGGGGTAAAAATGAACAAAAATCAGTTACTGAGCAAGTACATGACATATTAGTATTCAAAACTGTCTCCTTACCAATTCACAATGGTATTCACAATAGTAACGATGATTTAAGCTGTCAGGTCTGATTTCCCCAGGAAATGTCCATTTGACTCTAGTTGACTTCAACATACGTAAAGAATACATAAAGTACATAAAGTAACCTGCAACATTATGTTTTAAACAGAGAAGGCAGTAAGGAGACAGATTTTAGAAGTTACTGATTACAGCTTTAAAAGTCACTGTTTTCAAAGCTCTGTATCTTTACAGAAGGATATGCAAACAACAGATGCTAAATATGACCAGGAACCAAAGAGTTTGAAATGATCCGTTTTTGCAGCTTAGTTAAACACATTTGGTTTACTGAGAAAGTTTTACATTCTGAAAGTCACAGTATGATTTCACAGAACAATGAACACTTTTATCTCAAAAGATCAAGACTATGTTGATTTTCTCATGATACATGATAAAGATTTGAATGCTCAGTTATGATGGAAGCACACACAAACAGCAGCTGGTACCCAGCTAACAATTTTAGGATGTAGGAATGTTTCTCTAAAACGTTAAAAACTTAATTTTGAAAGTTCTTGGAATGTTCAAAATATCCAGTTTTTAGATATTGTATTAACGTTATTTCTTGCTTATAAGAATGGTATTCAAAATGTTTGTTATTCAAAATGCAAAATGTTATTCAACATTCCACTAACAACTTCTATTAACGTAATAAAATTTTTGATATATGTAACCAAAAACTTTACTAACGTTACTGCCAAAACTTTTTTGATAACTTTGAGAAAACTTTTGAATAAAGTTATTCCCTGTTAGTTGGGTAACCTCTCTGCATGCAGGCAGACAGTCGTAGGACAAACAGGAATCTACAAAAGAACGAGCAGCTCCGGAATTAAAATGTGGAAATTAGTGCCGCTACACGTATTTTCATAAATGAGCCATTTAAAATCTGCTTGTATGAGGTTAATACCTCAAAATGTGTATAATAAGTTAAATTATTAAACAACATTTACAATCACACAACAAATTATCAACCATATTAACATTTATCAGTTATTCCCGTCTAAATCAGGTTCGTTTAATTTTCATTAATATTTATGCGTCATTAAGATGGTATCAGCTGATGTCAGCAGGCAGTCAGAACATGCAGAATTAGTCACGAACAAAACACACAGAGGGTAAAGCTGCAAACTTTTCTGGTTAAAAACTGAACAAAGAAGAATGAATGAATCAAACAAGTACACAAAACAGTAGTGTTCTTTTAAATAATGATTTATAACTGAGTTGTCGGTGTGATTTCGAAGGAAATGTTCATTTGATGTCATTTGTCTGCATGGTTATGTCACGTCAGTAAACAGAAAGAAGCAGATCCGGCTACTATGTCCCATGTCCGGGAACTGAAGATGGTGCAGCGTTTGTAGCTTGTTCCTACCGCAGTAGAATTTAAATTGTCATCCATATTAAGACACTATACCATTGATTTAACAGGCTTGTTTTTGCCTTAATCTGCAGCCTTTATATAAACAGAAATTGCCATTAGACCAACTCACACCTCCAGAAAGCAGATTAGCTTGTTATATTTCACAGCGTGATCTGATCTGAGTCTCAAATCCAAATATCTCAAGTGAATCACACTTCCACGTTATGCATAAACTTAAAATGAGCAGATCTTTGAAGCCGAATTCTCCAGATAAAGACTTATATTTAGAGACTGACAAAATAAATAAATAAAAAACATTGTTATGGAATAAAAAGTCTCCTGTTTACAAATATGATGAAATCTTGCAAAATCATCAACAGAACTCCCAGCATGCTTATCAATATTTATGAACCTAAATAAGATTATTCTTATATACGAGTTAATGGCTGATAATGGAGCGGTGTCACAAATACTGTAGGAGGCTACAGAACGATGAAGAATGAAATATAGAAATATATACTAACAGACATTTACCTTATATAGTACAAAAAAACAAGGAAAAGAGTAATAGTCGCAGGAGAGAGAATTCTTTGCATGCTAACACAAAAAGACGAACTAAATGTACTGCCTTAGACTAAATGTATTATTTATGCTGAGTGACCCGTGTATGATTAATTGACACAAGCAATTTGTGTGCATTTATGCATTGTCCTTCCTGTTTTCTTTGGGCTTGTTTGAGCGGAAGTGTTTTCTGTTGTTTCTTGTGGTTCATTACCTCCTGCATACTCTGTTCCTCTGTTCCTCTTCACGTCTCTCTTCACACTTTAAGTTCTGTGAGCTCTTTTCCAGCTCGTATCCCATCATGCAGTGCAGTGGCAGCACAGGGTCCGTGTTCCTCTCTGATCTGACATGCTCTTTTCTGCTGGTGTAGAACAGCTTAGAACCCAAGGGAACATCTCACACACACACACACAAATACATGAAAGAACACATGAAAAAAAGATTTGTCTTTTTCTAGGAAAACATGGGTCAAATAAACTGAAATTTCATGCTTAAAAAGACTACTCTGCTTTTGAAGTAATATTTATTAATTTATCTTTGCTAATTAAAGTTTATCTTATCTATTTTTCAATACCCCTGCCTTTCAAAATTACTACTATTTATTTCTTTTTATTTAATCTTAAGTCAGTTTCTTTCATTTTGTTTTCCTTTTTTGCTTACATTTATGAGGGACTATTACGCTATTATTAATGGTAAGTTTATATTAATGTACTTCATTTTGTTTCAAAAAGTGCAACAACTCCAGACATTAGTTGTATGGGAAAAGGGTCATGCGTGAAACATGTCTGTGGGCACATGAGCAGTGATTTATCTTTTGTTTATAAAAGAAAGAGCATAACTCAAGCACATAACCTAACCTTCATTCTCACAGACACACGAAACGCGCTGGATTTCTCTGCCAACCTAATGGACCCTCAGTAAGTTCATTTAATCACAGCTGTCAACATCAAAACATGCCGATGAGTGCTGGGAGAGGAAAACTGTGGAGCTCAGAGGATCACATTTCATCCGCAGGGAACTGATGAATCCGGAGACGCAGCAGTGTTTGATTTGAGCTGCTCTATTCACGTGGCAAATGCTTTAATTGTGTCTGAGACATTAACTTCAAAGTGCCTGTGAGGAGTTTATTGAAGAGCTTGTGCACGCTCTAAAACCCTTAACATTAACCACGTCTCTGCAACACGAGTATTTTTTATATACTGCACGAATACAGTACAGTAAGACTCCTAGCAGAGAAAGATTCTTAAAGGAACCGTTTGCACAAAAATTCTGAGAAAAATTACTTCCTCCGAACAAAAGATGCCTCAGAACGCTTAAGATTATCAGTTGTCATTTTGCATAAAACTGGAAACAGTTACAAAAGTATGTCTAATATATCAATAACTTCACTGTTTACTCATCACTTCACTGTTTGACAGATTAACACTGTGGCTACAGTCAACAGTTCTGCCAGTTGTGCGGGTCTGATCCACAAATACAGGAAGCATTTATGGGGAGTTATTGCTGCCAAAGGAGGGTAAAACAGACAGAAGCATTCACATCCTTTAACCAGCCTGCACTGTGAATGCTAACACAGTGTGCTCAATAAAGACACAAAACTTACACATGTACGAAATTGTTTGTGTGTTATTTGTTTAAGCAGACTGTGTATGTCTATTGTTGCAACAGCGCTGAGATCAGATTAAATTTTGTGACCAATTTATGTAGAAATCCAGAGTAAATCCATAAGTCATAGCATACCATTTTCTGTCTGTGATGCATCAAAGCAATGGCCTGGATTTTTTCCAGTTATCAACTCAAATACATGTCGCCTCCTTTATTTGCTTTCAGTGTTTTAGATTTTTACGGTGTACACTTGCAGATTTCTTGCTGCCTAGCAACCATGTAAAATTACCCTTTTCATGCGGAGGTCAAAGCGATGCATAACACTTTTCATTTAAGGTCAAAGTGGTGCAGGTATTCTCATGTTAAGAGGGACCCAGCTAACAGTGAACATTCTCAGAACATTGGCTATCGTTCTTTCAAAGTTCTTTCAAAGTTCTTTCAAAGTTCTTTCAAAGTTCTTTCAAAGTTATTAAAAATGTTCTTGAAGTAGAATGTAGTATGTAGAATGTGGTAGAATGCTTTTCTAACGTTACATATCATATTTCAAAAACCATATTCTTAAATAGTTAGTATAATGTTTTATGTTTTATAATGTTTAAATCCTCAAATCCGCATATGTTGTTTTATCCCACGTTCCTGCTGCTTCAAAAATGAGCTAAATGAGTAATATTTTAAAAGTGTCAAGCTTTATCACCGTTGTGTATGTATTAAGCTGTACAGTCAACATTTGCAATTAAAACATATCATGATAGATACCAATTTGCTTCCTGAATTGTTTTTCCAAAAGCCCAAAAGTCAGAAAGTTGGGGCTCAAAAAACTCCCACTGGTAATTATAGCTTTATGGTAGCATTAATTTTGTTAACTTAATAATTCATACATAACTTCATACAAGGGAGTAACACAAAACTGTGTGTGCAGACCCGGAGCAGCCAAGCACATACACACACTTTCTAGCTGTCACTTCTGTTTTGTAGGTAAAACGCAGCACGCTGAAAACATAAGCAGAACTTCTGAGAAGGTAATTGGGCTGCTGCAGATTAAATTGATTATTTCATCACTCGTGGAAAAGGCAGGCAGGCGTGCTGGTGATGGTCTTCCCTTTACATCTTTGCCCCGGTGGCATGCCTCTGTGTTTCTTACTCAACTGCGCATACTGTTTCCTTCAGTTTACCAATGCAAATGAGAGACATCAATTGAACTAAATCACAACAGAATCACACGGAATGAGTCCTGGAGTGAGATGAAATGGAAAATGGAGTTCATCGTGTCATATACGTGATGCTCTAGATCAAACATCTTCTTTTCTCCATAACAGCTTATTAAAGATCAACAGTCAAACATCCTTTGGAAGGTCAAATGCTGCAAAATTCAAATCTATCAAAAACAAATGTTACTGGGTTGATGAACCGCCCCAAGAAACACCCAAATGTATCATAAAATAAACCATAACTTTCCTCTATCCGCACAACAACTCATGGGTTACAGTACAAACCAACCTGAAAATGTAAATAATTACATTATCGCTTACTTTTAAAGACATACATTTAATTGAACTGAAGGTATTGGCTGCTGAGACCAGCCACTGGTGTAGATCAAACCTTGACAGAATCTGGGACTCAGAGGAGAGGGACCAAAACAGAAATAATTTATCTCTAGCAGCTCACCAGAAGAGACGATTTGCCTCTGGAGATCAATAGTTTTCATATCTCTGAGAACAGACAGAGATAAAGAATTCCTTGTTGAGTCATGAAACCTTGTGTGTGCATTAGAGAGTTTGAATATATTCAAACATTAAGCATAACTGCTTACCTAATGTATCACGCTCCATCTCAGAGGTGTGTCTTTTTTTGTCCATAAAGACGTCTCTTGGGACACTATTTGTTTTCCTGTTCATCCGCAGAGGTTTCACGTGTAGTTCGATTGCTGGGTCCGGCCCAGGTTTCGAATCTCACGCGGACCCAGCAGGATGTTTTTCACTTTGTACTTTTGGGTATAAACTGTCAGATTGCATCATCAGCACAAGTACAAATATGAGCCGAAGCTGCTTACTGCGATAGTTAGGTAATGACTCAAAGAGAATCCAGCTAACAATTTTAGGTTATAAGAACATTTTCCTAACGTTTCCATTAAGTAACAAAAACGCTACAAATATTATTTTGAAAGTTCTAGGAACAGGTTTTAAAACGTTATATTTAAGTTATTGCTTGGGTTTGAATGTTATGCAAACATTTTTCAATTCTGCAATGTTTTTAAAACATTGTTACTGCAAGGACGTTTTTGATAACTTTCAGAAAACTTTTAGAGAATGTTAGCGAACATTGTAAAACATTCATTGTTAGCTGGGAAGACACCAGTTTGAGTGTGTTATTGAAGTGTATGTCTCTATAGATTTACAATCAAAACTCAGAATAGCACTGACGTCTGTCTGCTGAGATAGTTGGAGCGTAGCTGTCTGGGCGTTACAAGAGATATGAATAATGCAAGCTTCTACCCAAGTGTATTGATGATATCTGATATATGAACACTGATATATATGATATAAGAACACCATGTACTTGCTGTATAACTGATTTTTATTCATTTTAACCCAAATAAAAATGGATTGCCGCTTTAATAACTGACCAGGAAGAATTCGCAGAAGTATTGTGATTTTCACATCAAAACTGAAACATACTTTACAAGATTGTTGTCAGGCTGGTGTAGCCGAGTTCAGAAACCGAACCAAACCAAACAATCCATCCAACAGACCCATCATCTACATCAGCCTCAGGCGGATGGTAGTTATATATACTGTAGTACTGACTTCTTATATCACACCTGGAGGATAGAGTTTTCAATATAAGCAACTCTTACATACAAACTCTCATCAAGAAATAAACCTCTCCAAATGAAAAACATTTCAAAATCTCAGACGGCTAGAGGAGAATAACAGACCTCCTCTGTTTGGAGCCAGATGTGGACAGTCATTGGCTGAGTGGAGATTTGATTAGACGTTTCTACACATGAATATCAGGTTGTCCTTCATCACTCAAACACTATCACCTTGATAACATGCTTAATACAAAATGTGGAAGCATAAAGGAGCATAATCTTTCTTAAACATTCCAATTAAACACACACAAATACCGAAACCCTGTCAATGCCTTCTAACAGCTTCTTCTTCACAGTAAAGATACAGAAGAGGTATGCTGCATACAGTACATTAGTGTACTGTATGCAGTACACTAATGTACCAATTTCCTCTCTTTAAAGCAATATTTAAAAAAAGTCATTACCCTCATGTCATTTCAAACTGTATTGAAATTTTGGACTTTTCATTTCAAGAAAGCTATCAAATGGTTTTAGAAGACCTGAGCACTTTTATGGTGTCCCAATCTTTGTTTGTGTTTATTATATGGGGAAAACACTAAAAAGTAGTTCATAAAAAATCGTCTTTAGTATGCCAAGGAAGAAGGAATTTCATGTGGGTTTGGAATGATGTGAGGGTAAATAGACATCATTTTCATTTTTGGGTAAGCTGTCTTCTATGAAGGATGCAGTAAACAGAAAAGTTTTCCAGAGTGGATGCTCATGAAGTAAGATACATATAAAGCATCATCTTATGACAAGTCTAACTATCTGTGTCATTTCCACCAGGACACCTCAGGACATATTAAAAGCACATCTGACCTCCAAGACTGTCAAAAACATGATGTTGTGTTTGAACTTCAGTACACAGCCTTATGTAATAAGGCGAGCATCAAACTGTCATGTGGCTAATGTGATGCAGAGAGTTGACTTTAAAACCCTGCACTTCTCCATTAATGTGCAACAGTTATCAACAGTGCTTTAATCAGAAATTCAATAAATATTCAGCAGTGTCAGATGAAACACTCCTGATGGCCTGTCCTCAAAGATGCTGGCCTAAGTGTGTTACCATAACTGCAGATGAGGTGGAAAAGACTTTTAGCTTTAGATTGGCCTCTGATTGGTCACGACAGCCTGACTCCCCAAATCTGCTGTCCAATCAGTGCAGTTCTAAAGGATTTTAAAGAACTGCCAGTTCTAAAGGAACCAATTTCATACAGAAACTAGAAACTGAGTGAAATAAATTAAATAAAAAAAATAGCAGAAGATCATAATAATGTATCAAGAAGTCTGCTGTGAATCGATTCAAAATATTATCCTATAATTTAATGTAAACTGCAAGTAAAGAAACTATAAGTGAGCCAGAAAAGCTCTGTTTGTTTAAGTCCTCCAACACTGGCTCAACCAATGGTGTTAGTCTTGGGCAGGACTAATGTTTTGTCTGACCTATAGAAGATGAGAGGGAGTGTTTGGTAAACTTGATTGATTTGTTTGTCCAAAATTGTGCAAAAACTCTCAAATGGACTACTAAAATGGTGCACTTATGCCATTTGATGTCATCATTGGATCATGTCACGTGACCAAATGATACAGTGTGTCCAAAGCATTCCGGTTTTGCCAAGTGAGAGATGGTTGCTGGATCAACATCATTGTTGACCCTGGGACAACATTACAGTTAATATAACATTTAGGCTTACAGCCAGGGTTAGATGCTTCTACACTATTGTTATTCATCATTTCCATCTGATATTAAGGACAGGTTATGGTCAGAGTTAGGGTTTAAAGAAGTGATAGAATTTTTCTACAGAAATGTTGTTCCAGGGTCAACAAACTATGCTGATCTAGGAACATCTCTCACTTGGCAAAATTAGATTGAGCGTGTGTCTAGTCTGACCATATTTACGAGCTAACAGTCTGATTGGAAACTGGCCTAAAACAACATTTAGTTTAGAAATGATTTAATGTGTTGTTTCAAATGATAAACATTAAACTCAGAGCTCTAATTTGTGCATGTGCTCTCAGCAACAGTCATGTGTATTTTCATCTTTAATAATCCAAACATTAAGATCACTAGCAGTCATTTTCAGGAAACTTCTGAAAGCTGTATTTCTCATAACAAGACTTAAGGAGTGGATTATACGCTGCATGAGCAAACGGCTGATTGTTCATGGGCAAAATTACATCTCACTGCTTGCAACCCACCATTACTTTCTAAGACCAGACAGCCAAACATCATGAATACATTTTTCAAACGTTACAAGCTGAAATTCTTAGAGAAATATAGAGCGAGTTATGTATAATCATCTTCTATTATAACAGTATTAAAAAAGGCTTTTTGCAGGTCTGACTGCGTCATCAGATGCTATATTGAAGGTATTCAGATACCCACTGCTAAGAAAAGCTGATGAAAGCCATTGATAGAGCTCTCACATTTAACAATAAAAGCTTTGCTGTCGTGAATGCTCTATTCATTATGCCATTTATCAAGATTATCTCTCTCTTATAGCTTATTTCACTCTGTAGCCCTATAATATACAGGCACTTTTGGATATCAGCAGAATTAGACGACTTTCTTTGATGTCACTCTTTGTAATCCATGAAACCATCAAGAGCAACAGCACATCACTTCTCTATGAATGCTCTCGTGTACTCTTCAGAACCACGGACAGCGCCAACATCATTACACAAAGAGCGTCAGCCGATCAGCACCATAGACAGCGGCCATTCAGCTAAACCACAATTCATTTACATATATATTCACATTCACATTTAGCAGATGCTTTTATCCAAATTTATCCCAGGGAGAAAGTAAGATGAGAAGTTTCACCATGCAAAGTTCTCTCATTGTCAGGACGATTACAAGCCAGAGGTTCTCAACTCCGGTCCTCAAGGTTCATTTTCCTGTTAAGCTCCAGTACACTTGTGAATTCTAGATCCAAGATCTAGATTAGCTAGTTTAGGTAAGTTTGATCAGGGTTGAAGCTAAACTCTGCAGGAAAATGGACGCTGAGGGACACAGCTGAGGACCTCTGAGCTAGAACATCCATGTAATATAAACATTATCAGAGGAGGATAACCGAGGACACCATCCAGGGCCTTGTAATGAGGGGAAAAGACTAAGCATGCTGAACATATTTCCATTTATATTTCCATTTGTGCAGTTTTATACAGTTTAAAAATGAACAAAAATCAATTCAATGCTCAATGTACTTGAGCAAGTACAGTGTGTCTCCTCACCTTACGCTGTAAAACAACATGTTTTAAAATAATGATTTATATTTTGACTTGTCGGGTCCAATTTCCTGGGAAATGTCAGTTTAACTTGTGGTTACATCACATCTGAAAACAGAAAGAAGTTGTTTAGAATTTAAAACTTTTCATCCGTGTTAAGAAAAGAACTGCAAGTAAGTTACAATTTTATGTTTCGAACAGAGCAAAAGTTACAGATCACAGCTTTCAACAGTCACTGATGAACAGAACAGCACATAAACCCATCTTGGATCAAGAAATAAGAAAACAAGTATTAAATCATTAAAGAATTAAAACATGTCAAGGTCAGTTTAAAAGACATAAACCAGAGGCAAGCGGATAAAAATAGCCCAAACGTCCAACTAGCACAATGCAGAGACAGTTTTAACTACAGAAGTGTCAAGCTGCAGAAGAACTTCTGCGCTAACTCCGCCTGTTGTACAACTACATATCCCAGCAGGCTTTGCGGTGCAATGTTGAATGAGCATCAAACAGCTTGTGTGGCTACTAATGGCTGCCATAATAATACTGATTTATAACTCTGTGCTTTGCCAGCATTACAGTCCAGAAGTTTCTGAGTCTGTCACCACAGAGGCTGTTTTTGGAGAGAAGATTTCAGGAACAGATGCTTAAGATGCTGACTGGTTGAGAAATGAAAGGGGCCACGTGTTATTAGAAAGTGCTTACAGATGATAATGTCAAAACCCTGATCGATGACTCCAGCTATAAAACAACTGAATCTGAAACAAGCCCATTTCACGCCTCTCTGTGAGCTGCTGTTCCCAGGATTGTCTTGAGCTAATATCGTAATTCTAATCTGTATCTAATTGGCTTAAATGTGTAGCAATCTTTGTTTTAAGGATAGAAAGAACCAAGCGTTTTACTGAGAACAAACAGTGAATTTCAAAAGACAGACAAATAAATAATTCATTAATAAAAAACCAAACCTATTAGACACTTTATATTCCAAAATATTACCATAAATATAAAATGAAATATTCAACAATCAAAACAGCAAAATACCGTAAACCACAAAGAAAAAGCTTCAATGCTTCCATTTTACAGTTTAATTTATTCATTACAAATTACAAATTAACACAACAAATTGAATTTTTAAAAGTTTAATATAAAAGTTCATGTAGAGAATGCATAATCTAAATCCTGAACTTTTGTGTATTTACAGGTGTCACATAATCAGACTTTTGGATCCCATTGTGTATTTTTACTCAAAGTGTATTGTATTTATTGTGTAGTGTATTTTTACTCAATATGCCAGCCAGGGAATGAAACAGAGAGAGAGAGAGACTGAGGAGACAGAGATAGGTAATCGATACTTAGAAAAAACAGCTAATCAGGATCATTAAAGGTGCAGGAGTTTGTATAAAATCTCTAAGCTCAGCAATCAAAATAAGGTTTTGATGGACTGCCAACGGTGAATGGCCCCTTATCCAGCCTCAGAAGAAAACTCCATAAATCTAAATCATGTCCAATAAGAGAATTTTACAGACAGAGGTTTAAGGTCCATATAACCCTGGAAAGACTCCAGACATGTCTAATACTAAAGCTGGTGGTGGCTGGGACACAGAGGAGAACGAGAGAGAGCAAGAGAGAGAGAGAGAGAGAGAGAGAGAATTTAGATGTACTTTGGTAAGATGTTTGACCTTTGAAGGCAGCAGATTATGGATTTTCATGCAGGAATCTCTATGCATGCCTTTGATTAGAGGGTTTGTAAACGTGTCTTTGAAGTAAACTGTTGTGTTTTGGCCACAGAGAAGCTCAGCAGTAACGTGTGAAGCTGTTATTCATGTACAACCTTAAGCAACTGCAGAGGGAGAAAACAGCACAAGGCACTTCTCTAAACTAACCAATGTAAAGCCACAGAAACCACCTTTGCAACAGATTCAAATCAGGTTTCCTTTGAAAACATTAACCTTTGCCTGATTAAAAGAGATTTACAGTCACAGACAGCAGAGGTCTTATTCACCTCTACTGTAAATGGAGTTTGTCTCTGTTTGCTGCATACAGAGGTTTTATATTTAGCAAATTGCAGCGACAGTGACAGTAATTTGGATGGAGAAAAATACATCTGCATCTTTGTTGTTTACAGAACACAAGCAGACAGAAACATTCGCTGCTGGTCTGAGAAATTACAACATTAGCTTTTTCAAGACTTTCGTCAGCACACACAGTTTTGAAGGTATATTAGTGAGGACCTCTTATAGACACAAGGGCCTTATTTATAAAATGTGTGAATGCACAAATTTGATCTGTGAGTGTGCGTACACTAATATCCATGCCAATGTTCATATTTATAAAAATGGTCTTTGATGTGGAACAGTGCTTAGCGCCACATCAGGGTCTAGGGAGACGCATGCACTCTTTCTTGAGGCAGGCAATCAGAGTACTGCAGGTATTTGGAAATCTAAGCAATTCTGTCTGCTCACGATTCTCAAATAAAGGATTTGGACATTGACTGGTGCTCTTTTATGTGTTATTGACATTAATCAGGAGATCACAATTACAAGATCATTTGCGATTTAGCGATTTCACACCTGGAAGAGAAGCGTACGCACAGGTTTTGCACATACATCACGCGTACACACGTTTGAGAAATGGTTGTAAAATCTACTATAGGACTGTTTCTGCGCAACATTTTATAAATGGGGCCCAATGTTTTTTATATACTAAGATGATGATGTTTATCCCTAAATCTAGCCCCCACACAGACTTATTAAATTTAAAGCAAAACGTGAAACCAGATGATTTATGAGTCTTTCAAATAGCAAATTTCTGTTGTTTTCTTTCTGTTGCCTACAGTTCATCTGAAAGAGCAAATAAACAGTAATGTTTAACCATAATATCAGTCATCAGTCTTTATCAATTTTAGCCAATTGTAATATTCTATCAGTTCACATTCTCCTTATTTATCTAAAGTCCTCGATCTGTTTCTCTCTCTCTAACTGAACATGTCTCAGTGCTGGGGCTGATAAACACTCTCTCAGTGCAGGAAAACCTGTAGAGCGGCAGGAAGGTTGAGCAACAGTCTTTTGGTTGTATCCGATTTGGTTCTACATCAAAAATGCTTATTAAAGTTCTCTTACATCTTTTCACAAAAAGAAGTAAGTCAAAGAAAAAAGGCTTTTGTTCCCGGCCTGGAATAAAAAATAATAATACGTCTAAAATCAGAGCAGGCGAAATGCGGCATATCAAAAAATATTTGATGACAGACCCATACAAAATCCCAGTCTCAACAAAAACAGGAATGCCTGTCGGAAATTTGTGAACAGTGAAATTCTTTGTCTCTGTTCTTCCATTGTGCATCTACATAACAAAGCGAAAGTAATCAGTGAACAACGTGAGTGAAGAAATCTGCCGATGATGTGTGGGGGCTTCGTTTTTGCAATGGAGTTTTTTCCGTTTTTTTAGGTTAGGAAAGAAGAGTGAAAACAGGGAATAAAAACAGAACAGAAGATAAAGGAGAAGAAAAAGAAAGACAAGAGGAAGAAAGATGAAATGACAAGAAGAATGGACAAAAGATGAGAATAGGAGAGAAGGAAGAGAAGGGATAGGAAGAAGGGTTTGGAGGTTATGGTGATAAGGGGGATCATTTCAGTGCTGCAGCAGGGTTAATCTGTACCTCAATGGTTCTTCACTGTTCTCTTTATTGACCATTCACCTGACAGATCATCTCTCTGATCCTGTGTGTGTGAGAGAGAGAAAGAGAGGGAGGTCACACACATACATACAGATGCAAATCACTGCTTACAGCAGCTGCTCTTGCCATGAGCACATCATGACCAAGACCAAATGCTTCTGCTTCAGACCTTTCACTACAGCTAAACAAGTCAAAGGTCAGGAACAAACATGAAGGTCAGAGCTAGTAATTTAAAAAGCTTCATTCTAAATGTGCACTGAAGGTTATGATGCATCACATAACATAAACACTCTTCCTAAAATGTAGGCTGCAAAACATACAAAGATCATCAAAACCAGTAACTCCTCCACACAACTACTTTATATAGACCGAGGGTAATCTGATTTCTGTGCTCACTGGACCACACACTGACTCCACATTAATCCCGCAGGGGGTCCACACTGATGTAAAGAAAGAGAGAGTGACACTGAATCAGCTGTCTAATCTGCTGTGCTTTCCTAGAACTGCAGCAACATCAGAGTACTTCATCATACAACACCTGAAACCAGCCAGCCTCTAAAAATGAATTTTCTAAAAGGCAAACATTGTTCTACAAGCTTTTACATTCAGAAAAATATCTATATAAATATCCAAGATATTTTACATTTACAGCTGTGTTTTAAAACCTAGTGATCTGAATAAATAATCATGTTAAAGTCTATTCCAGGATATATTGCTTTATGATTTTACTGCTATTTGAGACACCTTCTTTTAGGCAACACTAATGCACTCAGTTTTTCGTGAAGTTAATCCCAGAATGCTTTGCAACAAGACGTGCATGTTAAAAAATGAGAAGTTTATTCAAATTAGAAATTGTGAAAATCAGAAATAATTTTATACTTTTAGGAGAAGTGTGATATCAGTATGTTAGCATCAAACGATTTTTCAGACTATGTAGGCAACAGACAAAAAAATGCAGTGCTCTACTGCCCATATACAGTAATTCAAATAACCCAAATTTTTTGGGTTCAAATAATTAAAAATAATAATTTCTGCACGATAACAATGTTTGAAACTTTGACTCTGTGTACTGAGTGAACCCTTACAGAAAAAAACACATGAATATCACGTGATAAACACATGATCAGATGTGAAATATATGGTTTTCCAACATTTGCATGTGAATTTCATGTAAATTCCCGTGGGAAACTCATGGACTCACACGTGAAACATGGTAATGTGTTTCCCGTGTGATCATGGTTTTGCACATGTGAAATTCATGAGTCTTTTCTGTCAGGAAAAAGAAAAATGTAGAAGTACCACCAAGAGTCACACACTGTCTAAGATCTTTAAAGACCATCTGAAGACTTTGCGAACACTGTGTGATGTGGGACTGCGTGTAAAAGGAGCTGCAGGAGATCTTTAATAGAGTAGTACTCACAGAATACTTCTACTTCCTGACAGATATCACAGTAACAGGTGTCCTGAGAAATGCCGCCCGTCTCTGTGCCAGCCTTAGGCTCTTTAAACAGGAAAACGCATCTGACCGTGGGATACTATTGTTTAGCCAATCAAAAGCCTCTGATTTGCTCTCTGTCTATCAATCATTGAACTGCTCAGGTATGTGGAGAAAACAGGTGGCTTAATTAAGTCGCTAAATCTGGTTGAAGTTAGTGAAACAACTAACTAGTACATGTTCATACAGTATTTGTATCTGGTTTTCCATTAAGAAGTTTCACTCTTTACTGGCAACTAGTTTTTTTATTGTCTACAGCAAAACCATTAACCTTTAATGGTTGATTTTAAAGGCAGGGTAGGTCATTTCAAAGAGGCTAATTAACCTTTAATTGATCTTGTTTTAAGATGTCTACTGGAAAACAAGACAAAAATACTTTTTATTTCATGAATTCTGCCTGTGAGGCTCTTCATCTAAAAAAAACACAAGCAAAACAATGCAACATTCTAAGCAATAACAATACAATCACTAAATGTCTTTAGGAAATGAACTGTTGAGGAAACTCCTGCAGAGCTAAAATTATACACCTTCTCCCCTTATATTCTGCCTGCTGGGCCTACACAAGTATCAGACAGATACTACAGAACCCCCAAATCCATCTGCAGATCCCATCTGATAGCTATGGGGTTTTGAGGACATTAAAAATTTGAAATTTATTATTTAAGCCCTCAAAAGGTAAAGATGACAATGTTAAACATGAATAATTCATAAGTAAAGATGATATTGTTGGTAAAAGTTCAGCTGCTTTGATATTTCTGTTAAAAACTCACAATCAACAGCACAGGAGTCATGACTGCAGGGGGTTAACTGAATCAAACCCCCTGGTAATAGAGACTGATCATCTTTTCTCTCTGACCTCCATATCAACTCACACTCTTTTAACATTATTCTTCCAGTTACATGTATATTGTGGAACCATTAGCATAAACTTTAGTTTTTTTAAAAAAAACAAAAGCTCAGCCAAATACGTCACATTTATGCATTTGGCAAACAATTTAATGCAAAGCGAAATATTATAGTGCATTCAAGTTAAACACTTTATCAGTATGTGCGTTACTCGAACCCATGACCTTTGCAATGCTAATGCAATCCTCTAACCTTATAACAATAGTACAGAAACTTTACACACTGAAGCAGAACATGACAGTCATTCATCTCTTTATGTTGCTTAATCTCATTCTGTACACAGAGTTACAGGTGTGATAACTGAATTGTACAATCAAACTCACTTCCGAGAAAACTGGTGGCAACAACTGCATTTTATATATGTGTAGGTAGCGTATGCAATTTCTGAGAGGCTAGCAATAGCAAGCTATCTTTGAAAGCATAAGATCCAGCCCTTCTTTAAGATACAATGATTAGACAGACATTTTATAGCCATATACCTTCCACAGAACATAAGTTTTTATAAACATATTTACACCAATTTGTGGCTGCTATCAGGATGTGAAGAGACTTTTAACCAGCACAACAAAAAACATTTCTGGGAAAAATCGCCTGGCTTGAATCAGTGTAATGTTACAGAACCAATTGGAATAACTAGCTGTTTTTGTGGAGACAACACTCTCTTCTGGACACTGACTAAGCTTGCCTGAGGTGCAATGCAAGAGATTCACAGAGACAAAGCTGTGTGGACATACACAACTGTACGACCAAAAATTACACAAAGTTTTCAGATAAGTGTGTGGCCATAAAATACGACACCACCAGACGAACAGCATTACAGCAAATTAAAGCGTGTCAAAAAAACTATACGACACCCACCAGAGAACAGCATTACAGCATTACAAGAGATTCACAAGATAAAGCTGTGTGGCCATACACATTACAGCATTACAACGCAAGAGATTCACAGAGATAAAGCTGTGTGGCCATACACAACTGTACGACACCCACCAGAGAACAGCATTACAGCATTACAGCATTACAGCATTACAACGCAAGAGATTCACAGAGACAAAGCTGTGTGGACATACACAACTGTACGACACCCACCAGAGAACAGCATTACAGCATTACAGCAGTTACAAGACAAAGCTTGTGCCAAAAGCCAAAAACCCATTACAGCATTACAACGCAAGAGATTCACAGAGATAAAGCTGTGTGGCCATACACAACTGTACGACACCCACCACAGAACAGCATTACAGCATTACAACGCAAGAGATTCACAGAGATAAAGCTGTGTGGCCATACACAACTGTACGACACCCACCAGAGAACAGCATTACAGCATTACAGCATTACAACGCAAAAGATTCACAGAGATAAAGCTGTGTGGCCATACACAACTGTACGACACCCACCAGAGAACAGCATTACACCAGAAAAGCATTTCATGTGATACTCATGACAGACAAATACGTCGAAGACACTTGTGGTTTAGCAGTGAACTCTGGAAACTAATGGATGGCTGTGCTTTATGTCACAGAGTAACTGCAGAAAAGCATTTCTGATTCTGAGAAATGTTGGCA
This sequence comes from Chromobotia macracanthus, assembly GCA_036877525.1. NCBI lineage: Eukaryota > Metazoa > Chordata > Actinopteri > Cypriniformes > Botiidae > Chromobotia > Chromobotia macracanthus. The sequence continues at coordinate 2,847,139 of JAZGTH010000070.1, read as the reverse complement.
TACACAAAACCACATGACCTCCTGCTGTTTCATCGGCAACAGGATGACAGAAATATGAAATTATACAGTTCTTACCAAACTGCTCTTTTCACAAATGTCACCATCAGCGATTTGTTTAGCCATTCAGCCTGTGATATTGAAACAGTACAACATGAAGGCCTTCTTACTTCCTGCAAAGATAATGTATATTAGCATTTTGTGGACATATTGTAGACGTGTGAACTGCAACGTCATGTACACATGTATAAAGTCTAAGCAAAGACATCAGAGACTTCAAATCTTGATCATAAATATATATTTAACACAAGTTGACAACACCTCTCTCTCTCTCCTTCTGTGTGTGAAGGATAACTAAACGGAATAACTCATAACTACAAATAACTAAACTAAATTATTCTTGCCTGACTTAAAGGCAGGACGTGTGACGAAGTCTCTCTGATAGCAATCACTAAGTAAAGTGATCTAAGTATATAGATCTATTACTAGCCTCTTTGAAATGACCTACCCTACCTTTAAAATCAAATTCCTTTTACATTAACTACTGATGTAGGAACCATGGATACTGTAAGTAAATAACAGTATTACTGTTATTATCTTTGCCAGCAGTGTGATGTCCAACCTTTGTCTCTCTCTCGCAGTCAGCCGTATCTTCATATAAGGCTCTCACTGCATGGCTTCCTCAGCACAAACACATTTGATTTTTTTCCCTATTTTCTTTCCACAAGTTGAATAAGTGCTGTAACCCTTGGCAACAATCTACAGTGCATTTTCACATTGAGAGACCTTAATATTTAAGCACTTCACCTTGTACTAAAATCAGTAATGAGTTTTAAATTGATCTGATCAACCTCATAGCTCAAAAAACAGTATATTCCAATATAGTATATTCCAACACTGTGTATGTGTTGTTTTGCTATGAAAGAAGACTGAAAAACTTGAAACAGCAGGTGCAAAGAGACCTCAGCAGGGATGAAATAGCTGGTTATGTTACCCAGAGAAAGTCCAGAGCAGAGATTCCCTGGTGGTCTCAGTATAAAAGCAGGAGTTCTGATAACAGATTCTGTGTCAACTGCCTCGTTCTGCTTTATCTGGAGGAGAGCATGAAGAAACCAGCCCTCTATTCAGCCTGAGCAGGGTGAGTAATGAAAGCAGCCGACAGATGATGGATGGACGGATGAATGGATGGACACAGGATGTAAGTTATAACATTAGGGACAAGGGGAAAATAGAGAGTTTCATCCATTTTCTGATAGAGAAACATTCCCTGTGGAATCAAGACCGGAGTATTTAGGAGTGGGGTATGATTGCTGCACAAAAGGAAACTAAAGGAAATAATAAAGCAAGGTCAAATTGTTTTGTACTGCCTTCCTGAAGTTTATTTAGTTAGTGCAGCATGGAATTTTAAAGTGGATGGAACTGGACTTCCAGGAATCCAGCTCAGGTGTTTGAGATAAAAGTGATTCTCCAGCTCATGAGACCACTGAAGATCCAATTCCAGAAGATTATGAGTTCCATTATGATTTTTTCCTGGTCACCTGCATTGTAAGGAAGCAATTACATTTCCTGGGAACATGTGGGTCTTTGTGAGTCACAGATACTATGAAAGGTGAAATCCTTTGAAAACACATGTTAGACAAACAATACTCTCCAAATGTTGCTTCAACTAGCCCAGCAGTGTTGCCTGAGCAAATAGTTTTATACTGAACAATACTGCTCATTTGCAAGCTCCCAGCATGCATTGCTGCATGAATAAGTGATGTGGTTAATGTTGGCTGTTTGCTGGCTTTATTTATGCTGCTGTTGTCATTGTCATTTTGTTACTGTTATTTGTTGTGTGATAATGTTAACAGCTTGATGTTTGTTGAGAGTCACAGTCACTGAGATATATGTTTATCAACTTCACTTTGCAAGAGGTTCTTCAGAAGCGAAAAACATGAGTTTATTTCATGCTAATAGTCAAATTTAAATACAACAATGTGAAAAATAAAACAAACAAAACCCTTGTGCAGCTTATTGATCTGAAACATCTCAACTTATCAATGTTGTTGTCTTGTTGTCTTGTTTTTATTTCCTCCTACACTGTGATTCTGCACAAGTGATCTGAGCATGGCGGGGGGAAAAAAGCAGCCGAAAGGTGATAGATGGACGGATAAATGGATGGATGCAGGATGTTACAACATTAGGACAGGTGTAAAATAGGGAGTCGCATCCATTTTCCGAAACATTTCCTGTGGGACCAAGACTGGAGAACTGGGGTATGGGTGAGGTTCATGACTGCTGCATGAAAGAAATTAAGTTAGAGAGAGAATACAGTTAGAGTTTTTTATGCTGTGTTTCAGTCCTCAGTAGAAACGATTTAACATCTTTAGTGGTTTTAAGATGCAGTTGATCGAATGGCGTGTGCTCTGATCTATGATGCTGCTGCTGGATATATCGCAGGATTTCCAAGGATCAAAACGCAATCATGAAACGTGGTTTAGTTTTGGGAGCGAGCCTGAGTCAGTTTAAATAACAGCACATATGATTATTTATCATGTGAGAGACTCCATTGTGTTTAAAGCTTATCTGGAACAGGAAAGGTCAGGAGGCTGTGTTTTCAATCTTACAGAATTCCATGCTTTCTGTGACTGTTGGACACGCCAGAAAACTTTGGCAGCAGCGTTTCTCTGCACGCACTTGGAGGAGTGTTGGCATATTTCAGGATTAGATTTACATGTAGGAAAATCCTTTGGTTATTAACAGGTGGCAGCTAATCCCAGCGTGCAAATGGTGAGAGGCAACAAATTGCGACCTGCCAATTGTGCCAGCCAACATACATTTTGTTGATGCCAGGAAGCATAGATGACTAACAAATCACTGGAATGTGTATAAATACTGCTTTCGTTGGTGCGAAAATCTGGAAAACTCTTTCAATTAACCCCCGTTGTTAACAGGGTTTTTAAAAGGCAATCTACATGAACAGCTTATGCACTTCAAACTGAAACAGTGTAACCAGGAAAGTAAATAATACCCAAAACATAACACTCAATGCATCAGTATAACAATATAGCCGTTAGTGAGCACTGTTAATTGTTTCACATGATTGTTAATTATATACGCTCCTAAAAATAAAGGTTTCCAAAAAGGTCCTTTAACATCCACAGAACCTGTCTGTTGCGCAACAGATTTGCAGTGGAGAAAGGCTCTACAGAATATAAAAAAATTAAGAAAGAAATGTTTCTTTGGGGAACTAAAAATGGTTCTTTATGGTTCTTACACTGAAAGTAACTCTTTTTAGTACCTTTAGTTTTAAGAATGCACAAGGCTCTATTTCTAGGTGTCTGAAAGATGGTGGAAAATCTAATAAACAAATAACTTTACTAACATTAAGAATGGACCTCAGGGAAAAACTTAAATTAAAAACAGGGTAAATATCTGGTATATGAAATGTGATTGTGACACCTGCTACATTTCATCTGATGACATTTGCCGCTTCTGTATCTTTATATCTTCTTTCAGCATGCCAGGAGAAGCCTGTTCAATAAACAGATTTTTAATTTCTTCATAACTCACAGTAAAGACATGCAGCAGATGGTTGGATGAACTGTGACATCAGGCTGTGTGGTACTACACACAGTATATGAAGGGTAATTTCATCCCTCTCACACGTCATTGCCGGACAGAAAACTTCTTTAACCTGAGACTACCTTTCCGTTTTTCTTTTCAAGCATGTTCTGTAACCTTATCTGAAACGAAAGCAAATCATTTGGACGCAGAGTCTCTTAATCTTTCTATAAAACCTAAATGAATCATCACATTTCTTCTTATTTTACATATTTTAAGTCTGTTTTGCTTTGTTAACAGATGCACTGAAGAACTAAGAGCAAAAATAAACATGTCTGCTGACACTAAACTTAAATTATACTTAAAAATGACACCCACACACACAAGAAAAGTTAAAAAGAAAACAATCCAAGGTCTTCATGAGGCAGATAGTGGGCTGAGACACATCCTTGAGAAATCCTGCATGCTGATTCTCTGTAAATGTTCAGAAAACACTGAGAAAATGTGCGTGGACTTTTATCTGCTCAAAAGTAATAAGTACTGATTATTTCACAGACATAACTCAGTTAAGTGTCTTAAACTAAACTCGAATATATAAACAAATATCTTTTATAATAATAAAATTAATGTGATTTTATACCACCAACCTGGCAAGCTTTAGGAAATCCAGTGAATTCTCAAAAGCACTCACTGAATCATCCCAACATTACCCACGAAACTCCTTTTCCAGGCTGTACATTAAACAGAAGTAAGCCAATAAGATTGGAACTGCCATTTTAGACCGATATATCCAGAGAGAGAAAGACAACTGTAGCTCCACCTACAAGAAATACATTTGCATATGTAAATACGCCTGAAAACAAATGACCTAACACAAGACAAGATGAATGTTAAAATAATCTTAAACTAACTCTTAACGTTCAATAAATTTTGAACATAAAACTGCAACATGTTACACCAGTAGACAACCGGAGGAGATCTACCAGAAATAATTATGTTTTTGACATCTGACAAAAGCACAAAATACAAAGCACTGAAGCAATGGACCTGTTTTCCTAAGACAAGCAATTGTTTCTATTTCTACTCCTGCGGCCATTTTCGTAACACTGCTGTGAAGAACCTTACCGAGAGTCCCAGGAAAATAACATTTCTTTTCTCCAGCCCTCTGAAACCTGCTCTTTGTATTTTTTCCCTCCACAAAGGTTTTTTCCTCTTTTTTCTCCAAAGAAGATCTGAGCGACAGGAGTCTGTCGTGATATCCCAGAGCTTACTTAAGAGCGCCGACATGATAAACTCAATGGAAAGACCCCATTAGCTGTTCAAATATCTCGTCTGCATTAAACTCTTAATCTACACAGTACACCTCGCTCCCTTCCTGTCTACGGCACTAGTTTCAAATTCCAGTATCAAACAAAACTCAGTAACATTAAAATTCGAATCACTGCTAAAACCTTGCGAATTACTGATGCACATTCATTTGAATGTAAAACTGCGTGTTTCTTCACTGCTATGGGAACCAAACAGACTTGCAAAATGACTAACTGTTTTCAAACAGGTTTCCTCAAACGCTGCTGGTCAGACAGGGTGTTGCTGGGGAGTTCCTGGAGGTTGCAAGTCTTTGAGATTATTTTTACATCATTTTATCATCTGCCAGGCAAAACACTGCACATCAGCTTTCTTAGACAAGCAGTCCAATCCTGTTGCTAATCCAAGTTGCTAATCCTGTATGTAGCACTAAAAGTTTACATTTATACATTTACATTATGCATTTGGCAGACGCTTTTGCATTCAACGTACATTTTATCAGTATGTTTTATCAGTTTGTGGGCTGCTAAAGCAATGAGCTATAAATTGAGCTACAGGAAAAGTTACAAGCTGAAGTTTAATACAAGGGGGTTAGTTCAAATCGCAAAAGTTTGACAAGCCCCACTAACATTTTGCTGTGTGACATCGGTCACAGCAGGTATTAATGAGAACAAATAAAAGCAGTGTTTATTTTCACATCACAATGGACAACACAACATTAACGCGGCCTATAAAGCTCTTTCCATCACTTTACCACCAAAACAACAAGTTCTGTCATCCGAATTAGATAATTACTAAACCACAGCGTCTACCGTCCTTAACTGAGCTTTTGAAAGCGCGTGTGGCCGCTTCCTAACAATGGCTTTCACATCACGCGAAGTTGTAACAGCGTAAATGAGCCGCCGCATCTCTTGTTCATTAGATTCATGTAATTAAGAACTCCACTATGATGAAAGGAGGAGGCGGGGCCTGATGACATCACGAGGAGAAGGTCAAGTTTTCAAACAGCACTTCAGAGGACCGTATGATTTAATTGGCCCTGCGAGAAAACATCAGATCTGTTAGAGGAGCCGTGGTGACTAAACGTTTTCTGACCCGCGGTTAAGTGTGCCGAGATTCACATACGCGAAACTGTTATTACAAAGCGAGCAATCTCTCAGGGCATAGTAAAGACACGCTCATCAGAGAGCAAAGCATTCATAATTATTGCCCTCTGACATAGAAATGGGTTTCAGATTACGGCAGTATGACAACAGGAATGTGACAATTTTATGCACTGTTACTGGATGACAGCAAAACAGATCCTTCACACCAATAATCACGCTTGCCATCACGGGGGAGAAGATCTTTTGTGGCATGAAACAGTTTTCAGCATGTCAGTTTTGTTGTTGTGTTTTTTTATTTATCACGGCCCTGGCAAAGCAGAACCGTATTAATACTCCTCAAACCTCCTTGGGGGGGTTTCTTCTAAACGCACACTGATTGTCTTGAAAACTGCTAAACAGCTCTGATGTGGCTTTTAAATTACACCGACCTGAAATCTTAAACCTTAACATGGAGTCACTATTGACCCCTTTCACATGATTCATCTAGTTATTTTACAATTTATTTACAACTCATGAATCTGTGAATCTGTATTTCTAAAGATTTAAAATGTCAAAATCAAAATATTTATCGATATCAATATGTTTGAAAGGCTGAAGTCTGTCTGCCAACAGGTCACAGGAGTGGAACGGGTATGCAGGAGTACTGAAGCTCATTCGTGTTTTCAATGGCACACAGCAAGATCAGCTTTGCGTGTCAACATCACTTGACTTTTTGCCTCATAGCAATATTGCTGAAATAAAACTTTACAGACATATCAGTCGTTCAGAGGAATACAGAAGTGTCACACTGTGATAGGAGTTTGCTCAGAGAAGTTTGAGAAATAATGCAAAGCAGGTTTCAGATTATTATCATCATTTTTTTAAATAAACCCAGTCATTTTGTATGCAGTTAGTTGAGTGCATTACAACAAGTCCTATAATTTGACCATAACATACCACAACAGTTGACATAATGCTCAAATCCAGACCAAGCCACTCCCGCTTTTAAAAATGACAGAGACACCAAACTCACCAGAATCACGTGCTGAAATGACATGCATCCTACATCAGTAATTGTAATAATTTGTTTAGAAAACAAATCCAGTTCAAGAAGTGCAACAGTCGAGGTACAAAATACCATAAGCAGCTGTAATCCAGTTCATTTCACCCTCTTTCTGACCTTTATTTTTTGCTGCTGTGCCTTTAAGAACTTTACGTAAGCACTTTCTGGGGATTTATTTGCTTGCACTGCCCCATCCTTTAGTAACAGTTGTATCCCCTCAAAGATCATAGTCATCAAAGATACGTCCTAATGTTAATTCATAACATGCCTCGCCCCAACCTTGGCAGTAGGTTTTATGTTGTCTGAAAGTAGATAGTACTGGGTTTCTGGGAATATGAAGCAAGGAGGATCTGGACAGGTTTTTGAAAGTGCAAAACAGTCTCATCTTTTCTCACATTGTCAACAACCTGCTGTTTACTGTCTCTCTGAGTTTCTCCATCTCGCTTGCATTAAACATTCATAACCGAGATGGGAGATGAAAGGAGCACTGGGTAAAAACGAAGCGAAAAGAGATGAAGAAGTGTAGAGGGAGGAAGAGGGAGGGAGAAACAGAGTGGAAGGGAGAGAGATACAGTGAAAAAAGGAAGGAGAGAGAGAAAGACAAAAAGAAAGGGGAGGAGAGAAAGAGAGAGATTTCTTCCCAGGGTAAGCTAGGCAACAGTATGAATGTGGTCTTGGGTAAAAAAGCCACTAAACACAGACTTATCATAATCCAGACACATAATCCAGAGACTTGCACATTCTGCAAGGTGTAAGTTAAAAAAAAACTCTTAAGATCTCCTAAACCTACATAATAACATGTTAGAATGTAATGCCTCTTATGCACGGCAAAGTAAATATTTGCTTCTTTGGCAAATTTTTTACACTGAGGATAAACCATGTTTAATGCAGTTCATTGTGGGGAAGACTGCATGGGCTTGTCTCCACAAGGGCTGTTTCACAGTAGCTACAGTACAAGGTGTTGAGTCAACTATCCAATTGTACGTGTTTGTTTTCCTTGCAGTGGTTATGATTTTAAAATCTTTTGTTAATTGGAATCCTTTTCAACTCAATTATAATCATCATACTGAAAGGCTAATATCATCATATTTTGGTAATAGGTATTGGGTAAACAAGTAAACACAATAAAAGCACACCGGTTCCAAATGAGACATTGAGTCGCAAATGTCTTGTGATTCATAAGTGTAAGATTTATTTTATTCATTATTAATGAATATATGATTAGAACTCTTGCAAATCTTTGATATTTTATGAGGTTTTATTTGTCAAATTGTAATTGTAATCAGCCAGGATTTGTGCAAGCAAAAAGGAGGTCAAAGCAAGTGTTGAACCGCATGGTTTATATGCAAATAGCTCAATCAGATCTGATAACAAATCCAATGGAGACGTTTAATCAATCATAATTACTAATAAGATGATTACCTGGACTAATCCTAGACTGCATTTGGCATGTTTCCAATACTTCCAGTCATTTCAGAATCACACACTGTCAGCAGCAATGCAATGCACTGTATCCAATGGCTCGTTCAACAATCTACAAACCATCAGTGAAATGACAGCACTGATAACTGCACCACTATGAGAAGTTTTAAAGCTTAAAGCACATGGACAAATGGATCTTGTTCCACTTTAGTGAAGTGACGTGCAGTACAAAGTGTGAAAACTCATGCTTTGAATCTGTCCTTACACACACAATGCAAACCGTAAACACACACTTGTAGCAGTGGGCAGAACTGCAGTGCCCGGGGAGCAATTGGGGGTAAGCTGTCTTGCTCAAGGGCACCCCACCCAGCTAACAAGAAACATTTTTAAAAAACATTGGCTAATGTTCTCTGAAAGTGATCTCAAAGTTCTTAAAAATGTTCTTGCAGTAACGCTAGTACAATGTTTTCTAATGTTTCTATATGTTATATATATTAAATATTATACTATTGTTAAAAACTTACAGAATTAAAATGTTATTTTTAGAACATTAAAATGTTTGAATAACATTTTTATAACCAGGCACTAATGTTAATACTATATCTAAAAACTGAACTGGACAATTTGAATGTTCCTAAAACTTAAAAAAGTTTCAATGTTTTTTGTTACTTTTTGCAACTTAAAATTGTTAGCTGAACAAGTTGTTTCCTGCCAACATTGGGATTGAACCAGCAACCTTCTGGTTACAAGTTTGACTCTCTAACCAGTAACTGCCCACAACTAATAGTAGCCCAGAGATGATCTCCTGTCATGAATATGCTGAATTGCACAAGGACAGACTAAAATGATTAGAGGAGCAAGACGGTCCCTTGATTCTGATGCAATGAAAATGCAAGAAAATAAATGACATATTTGGCACAACAAATGCGTAAGAGCTGTCGCTGTCATGAAAGTTTAGCTGATGATTAATTGTCATGCCAAAAACTGTGATTAATGATTTAATTGTTCTCTTTATGTCACTAAGTGTACACAAACACTGCAAGACATCATCACAATACAATATATATAAATTCCATATACACACACACACACACATTAAATATACTTTCTTTATATATATTACTTTCTTTATATGTGTGTTTGTGTGTTTACATATATTATTTATTACAGTAATATAATACTGATGAACAATATTGATCATCTGTAGATCAAATGATCTCCTGATCATCAGCCCTGTTTCAAGTAGGAGAACGAAGATGCTGAACGTAGTTCACATGCAAGAGAAGCAGGTAAACTCAACATCTACAGACTCACCTAATTCACTAACACTTGCAGCTGCTTCTCCGAGACATTTCCACCTGTAGAGCCACAAGGCATCTCACAGCAGTCTCACAATGTTGATCAGGAAGTTGGTTTCCACCATTACGATCGTCTCCTGAAAAACAGAATTAAAAGATTTAATTTTTAAGCTCTCTCGAGGCAGAAACATGCTTGTTTACATGCAGGGTAATAGCCCTTTACCATCCTACAATTAACATAAATGTCACAAAAATCTAGTCTTAACATTTTGTGCACAAATAAAGGTTATTTTCCTCATCCTTGTTTTTCAGTCCCTTACATCTGACTCTCATTTATCTGAAGCTTTTATCCAAAGTGAGCTGCTTGGAAAATTAGTCTTCCATTAAGGTAGCTTGAGTATAATTTAGAAATAACTCATTATTTCTAGTGTCTTACACAACCCGCATGTTTCCATCTGTGTTCATGTCATTTTGAGCCAATCATACGAGCTGCAAATGTCATGTGACTAATTACTCTGGAGCTGCAGAAAAGCGACAATGCTAACTGCACTAACGGCACTTTTTTTCAGCGTGAATTATTCTCATTAGGTTAATACAGTAATTTAACCATCATTACAGTCAAAAATTACTGTAAAACAAAACTCTTTACAACCATTTAAAGAAATACAGCAAATACTACATGAGATATAAATTACGATTTATATAATATACAATTTTTTAAGGTTCTAAAAAAACAATTTTCATTAAATCAAAATATAATTTCTTATTTTTCTTATTTCTGCTTTTGATTTCAGGGTGAAACGGCATAGGCATGTTTATATTCATCCTTTAGATTCACGTGGATATATTTCTTTTCTGTAATGAATGCCAGATTAACGTGCGATTTTAGCCCGATTTAGGTTATGATGATTTCATGACACTGACTGAATAACAAGCCATAATAATTAAGGATTTTATGAAGTCTTCATGCTCTACTTAATGAAAATACAGAAACATCCTTAACCAGGTCTGATTACAAAGCAAATTACCAAAATTCCCTGCGGGATCTGATTTAATCAATTGTCGTCTTTTAGTACTCGCTATTAATGGGGCCTGAATCCCTCCAGGTGGTTCTTCAACATGCAGATTTTATTCTATGATTAGATTAGGATTCAGAGCAGACTGCATGCCAGTCTTGCTTCTTATAACCAATGCTCTTTATGTCATGGTGTGATGTATCCGGAACAGAATCTTTCTGGACTTCTGTAATGACAGCTCAGAAATAAGCTGAAGAGCTCATCAGTACAAAGTCTTGTTCTTCACCCTGTTCCAGACAAGGATCTCCCCAGCTAACAGGAAACGTTCTCAGAACATTGGCTAACATTCTCTAGAAGCTTTCTCGGTTATCAAAAAGTTCTTGCAGTAATGTTAGTTAAACCTTTTTTACGTTATATGTAAATGTATCAAAAAATGTTATTCTTAAGTTGTGAGTGGAACCTTTTAATTGTTACATAATTAAAAAAGTTTGAATAACATTCTTATAACCGAGCGTTAACGTTAACACAGTCTAAAAAAAACGAAAGTTTTTAACATTCCTGGAACATTCAAAATAACATATTTAATGTTTTTTATTTAATAAAAATGTTACAGAAACGTTTTCGTATTGTCAGCAGGGTCATGATAAGAACCTGAACAGTCATACACAACAGACATCTTCATAGCCTTCTCCTGCTGTTTCCGAGCTGATCATCTTAGATATCTTTCTTAGTCTTGATCTTGGAGAGGACGTTTTTCGCTTCAGTTCATTTTTACAAAACGTTCTGCCTCCGTTTATCACGCAGAAATCAGAGCTTGCAAAACAAACACAGTTTTTACTGACCGCTGGAACTGCCCATGCAGAACGAGATGTAATTCCGGAAAAGTGGAAAGTTTGTTAGCTGCAGTTGGTTTTTGTGTAACACAGTTTCTCAGGTCAGGACAGGGAAGATTGTATTGCACATTGTTGACAATCTTTCTTCCCGTTGCCCCTCAAAGATTCTATTTTAGAGATGATGAGATTATATTTCAAATAGAGACTGAGGCTGCAACCTTGACTCTGTGTTTAAAGTACTTCTGGAATAGCTCTGTTTTATCAGATTAGTTTTCTCAGAGGTATACAGACTATGTTAAGAGGCACCATGGGCCTGTGGGTGCCTGAATCCAATATTTTAGGGACCGGTAATAGGATTTTTCCTTTTGATTTTGATAAAAAAAAAAACTGTGCGACAAAACAAATATGATACATGTGGAAATACTGTGAAAACATCAAGAGTATCAAATTTGCATTTCTTGAAAATAAAATTGTTCTATTAGTTCTATAAAAACAAAACCTGTCTAGTGGTTTATTTTGGTATTTGCATCAAGTCACTGATACCTATAGCCAATCGGATCAACTCCCTGACACCTACAGCCAATCAGAGTGACTGATCAGTGCTCCAACACTTTAGCTGTAATGAGACTGAGAGGCTCTCAGAGATCTGGCCTTCACTTTGACTTGCTTGCGCTCTGCGACCCCTGCTGCTTCTGGCTTATATTGTGGCTTATATCTTCAAGAAGAAATGTCTCTGGTGAATAACATGCTGTGGGTGGCAATAAATGTTCTTTAAACTCAAGATCATTATCTTACCAGCACAGAATTGCTTTATTACTGAGCACTGAGGCAGGCTGCAGTGAGGTGGCCTTCACAATGTGCTCTATTTCTGGTTCACTGCGCCTACACTGAAGTCATACACACACCAACATTCAGAAATCTGTGACTGTCTGACTCACAACTGTTGATGCACTGTACTGTATTGGCTTGCACATGTATGCATTGTGGCACTTCTCGTGTCATTGTCAAACCTGGATTAATCACTGTTGCTGCCGTTTATTTTATTTGTTAAATTAACAAATGTAGTAGAAATGAAACCAAGTGGCCCTGTGTTACGTACATTTAAAAATAGAAGAGGAATTGGTCATACAGCTGAAACTAACTGAATGGCTCAAGGATTTGATGATTTTTTTAATGAAGCGCACATATTTACATTACAGGTTACAGCATAGTAACATTATAGCTGCAATCCGTAACTTTTGCTTCTTTGCCGCTATCTCTGTTTGAAACATAAAACTGCAGGTTACTTTTCATTATGTATGTTGACATGAAGCCAAACTGACATTTCCTGGGAAATCTGCCCTGACAGCGAAAATTATAAATCATTATGATAAACTTATCGCTGTGAATCAGGGTAAGGTAAGGACCGTTTTGACACTGATCTGTCATGTACTTGCTCCATAACTTAATTTTGTTCATTTTTAACTCAAAAAAGTTACAGATTGCAGCTTTAATCAGAAACGTCCTTGCTACAATCTTTTGTTGTAAATCTTAAGTTACCTATAGTAGAGTGAGACTCCTTTAGTGGGACACGGGTTCAACCTGTCATCTTTGAAAGTCAGTGAGTCTGTCAGTGATTCATACTGTCTGCGGTGAGTCTCAGAGCAGGTGAGCTTGGGGCTGAACTGGACTCCAGGGAGATACCAAACACACCAGGAACAGCTCCTGTCAATCACGAGCCAAAGAAACATGAGTTCAGAAGCTTCAGTGAACATGCAGAGGTCACTTTCAGATGGGCAATTGGAAAGTGAAACTTTATGAATACAGAATGCCAGACATAAAGACAGACAGATGGATTGCTTCTTTTGTTCTAGACACACATACATATATATGTAGTGATTTCTTCCCTTCCAAACCAAAGATCTGCATATAACATTGTGATTTGATATGTAAAACCACCTACTTCCAACTAGTCAGCCTGAGATAATCCATGGGTGGCCCACAGTTCACTCGTTAACCATCTGATATCAGAAATCAGATTGCTTTCTTTTTCTTTCTGTGAAACAAATCGCTATTTTTATTCAGAATTACCATCCACCCAAAAGTAACAAAGTCTAAACACATCTGCTAATTTCTGTGCATTTGTTTGATTGCCACAGTTTATGTTGAGTGTTGTCAGCACTCGTTGTGGTATAATCAATTTTAGATTAGCTTTACCACCACTAAACCAAACAAAATAAACAATGTGATCGGTTGCTTTGCATCAGCTACTGTCAGATCTTTTCCCGTCTGAGTGGGCAGTTCTTGGCCAGAATTAGCTGCAATGTGGACCAGACCTCATGCTATAAATCAAAAGTCTGGCTACACTTGCAAACACAAGCAAACATATGTTGCCAATAGCTGAATTGTGGGTGGAAGTCTGTAGAACTGATTTAAATACGGTAAAATGTGTTAAATGGAGCTGCACTGCTATTGGTAGCATCATTATAAAAATGGGCAAAATGTTTAATGAACAAACATGCACAAGAAGGAAGTCTGTGAATGATGGACGTCCCAATTCTGTGAAAATCTGTGGAGTTTTGTGTGGGCGCAGATTCCGTGCATTGCCTACTTATGGCTGACATTTCCAAGGATGGTTACAAAATAGCTTTTAAATGGCCACCCCTGCTGAATGACTGTCGAACGATTACTTCTGAGTGCGGAAAGGTGAGTGAAGTCAATGTTAATGATCAGAAAAGTTTACTTTAAATCAGTGCACACTCATCTTATATACATCAACTTATACATCACTGCATCTACAAAGCTGAGGGAAAGCTTAAAAGGTTGCTTTGATAAACAGTCCTGGATATGGCCCCAGAACACTTCATCTTATACAATTAGAAATGTGCACTCTATCCCATTGATGGTGTTTCTACAGTAAGTGTAATCTTTACCTGAAGATCTAATGATGTGAATAGATGTGACACACACGTACTGCTCACCTGGAATCATCTGCAGGAACCAAAGCCCCTGAGATGAAGAGAGGAAGAGAGCCACATGCATGAGATCTTCCGCATGGGGTGATCTGGAGGTAATAATTATATATACAAACACCCACCCTGAGAACTGTTACACAAACTGACACGAGCAAGCCACAAAAATGTGCTTTGTTACAGAAGTTACCTTGAATCGAATTTAACTGAGCTAAACCTTCTGAAAAGCATTAAAAGTGGAAAGGTCTTGTAAAGGAGTAACTTTATTGGGTTGTAAAAGTGAAGCATTTCTTTGCCCCACTGAGCAAAATTGCAAAAATAACTAGTGAAGTTGGTCAAGAATGTTGAAAAGTTTTACAAAGTTTTTGAAAGCTTTATAAAGTTTATTTAGCATTAGACAGACAGACAGGTAGCCCTGCCTTAAACTCCATCTAGCTGAAAGTCATAAGTCATCCTACAAATGGCTTACCATTGTATGGTAGAAAGAGTTTTGACATAAATGAAATTACACTACTATTTTTGTAAGGAGTGTATTAAGTCCAGGAGAGGGCACCTTCATTATCTCGAGCCTGGCAGAAGAAATGGACACTTGAGTGTGAGCTTGACTTATTAAGGTCAATGAACAAGTTTGTGCGTGAATGAACTTGGCAGATGCCAGCAGGTAAAGACAACAGCACAGGCAGGACAGACTAATCAGTGCGTTAACATCTCTGTGGATTCCTACACACACACTCCGACACACAGACTCACACTCCCTCAAGCCTTTGAGCCACGACCAACCTCTGTGTCAGACAAAGTTTTTTCCAGCTGAAATCACACAAACGATTCTCCAGACACACACATACACATCACAAGTGTTTCCCTGAAAGGAGGTTCTGCTAAACCTTCACAGAATGTTTCTGGTCAAAACCAGGAGTCAAAATACACTATGATCTTTCTTGTAATAATGAATGTGGAAATTTGTGCAACCCTGTTACAAAAATGTGGAATGTCTAAACACACTTTAAAACCTTAATGTGTGTGAATGTGTATCTTCAAAGTGATAAGCATAACATCACCATTAATTAAATAGGCAAAAATCATATTTTTAACTAAAATGTCAATTTAAAAAAGCCAGTAGCCCCTGTCAGTCAAGCCTATGACCTCACTGTTGTTACCGCCATACAATTTAACTACAGAAGGACACAAGAAAAGCGATGATGTCATTCTGTGGAACGTCCCAGTCGCTGTTACACTGTCACTAAGAAATCCTTAAAGCCAGAGCACATCTGAAACAGAGGGAAACAGTTAAATATAAAAGTCGACAGAGCAGTAAATACAAATGCCACAGAGAGCAGACATGAGCCCGCAGCAAAGCTTTACTCTTCGCCGTGGCCCTTCCTAAACCTCTGCTCATCTTCCGTCTTGTTTCTGCTCGAGTACATCCTGTGTCTATGTGAGACGGGAAGAACATAAGATGTTCACCAGAGTGAAACTCACAGCGGGTGAGAACTTTGAGTGAAGAGCTTTGCTTGTTCTGCATTTGAAAAAAAAATGAAACCTCTTATTTCAGCATGGGTCAGTTCTCACCACAGCTTTAAGAGTTTTAAAAAGTAGGAGTGGAAAATTACTTCTGTTGAATATAGTTACTGTAACAGTATTAAAGGTTCTCAAAAATGCATGCTGCAATTCACAATTGCATGCAACAAAATGCATAAACCTATAAACATGGATCAGTTTGTATCTGTAGTTTCATGCACGAATTAATGCTGAGCCATTAGCATGGGTATTCTGCTTTAAAAATCTATGCAAATGCACTTTTGCATTATGAATGCAAGTATAAGTAGTCTGATCTTTAAACGCGTTTAGAAGATGGATGGAGTTCACCAAAAATGTCCAGTGCATTTCATTTTAAATAATCTTCATAAGTAAAAAAAAAGGCTACCGGGAAAATAGCTATAAAAAAATCAAACATCCCTCTTCAAATCCAAAATAACAAATGCAAATATTGTCATAGTATGTGCAATGCATACACGTCTGTTCTTAACAATGTCTTATAGTGTTTTATGACCTTGAATATGGTGCCCCTCCATTCACAACCAATTTTACTTTCATAATTGATGTTATTTCAGAACGAAACAGGATTTTGAATGAGAAAAAATTTAATCAGGAATTGATTAGATGGTGAAATGTGGGCATTACATACCAGAATGAAGTGGGTGACATGAGGGGAGGGGCTTAAAGGGAACCGCTTGCATTTAACTCCTCCTCCTCAGGCATGTTCTGTTCCTTTTTGGTATGCATCCTCAAAATCCTGTTTCACTCTGACTCGTGACGTCTGGAAAATAAACTCGGTTCAGTGTAAGAGCAAGTTTTAGTTTCATAAAGATTATGAAGAACAATCTTTTTTGAAATTGGAATTACATGCACCGATGAATCGCGCACAATGAGACCAGAAACGTGCATTAAGTAAATACAGGCAATTTCATGTTGACTTTAAATATAAATGTAGAGGGATGGATTTAATGAGACTTTGTAATGAGATTTTTACCTTGTAGGACAGTAGAGAGGCACAGAAAGATATTTCGGGTGGTATTGCTGGTCAAATTCTAGAAAGAGCAAAAAAAAAAACCTCTAAAATGTACTAATAACCAAAACGATCCAAACACCACATTGAATAAAACACTGTTAGTTGTTATAAACATCCATGAATAGTTGGGAGTATATTAAAGAGCTATTTTCTAACAGATATTAAAATTGAACACATTCTTGAATTAAACACTAAAGAACGTGAACTTAGCTCTCAAAAGAGCTCATTATTGCAAAATCTGAATAGTAAATTTTTCCTCTCAATCACCATTCAGTGATAATAAGAACTTTAACCGAAAAGATTCATTGTCAAATTTGTTCTAAATTACAAAAACATTTGAAGGACAAACCTTGAAATAGTTGGGTATGTGAAATACTGTGAGTTTATATACTAAAAATGTATAAGGCATGTTGTACTGTAGCTCTTTGTCCAGAACATTTTTCATCAGTTAGTGACGATAAGCTGAGGATGAAGTGAGGCCATGAGTTTGGTGACTTCCACAAATCTTTTGGAAAACTTCATGTTTGCGTTTATTGCTCTTACCATCAAGCTAAAAACAGCAGATATTGAAATCTTGACATACAGGGCTATTACAGCTGTGAATGTTAAGTGATACAAGCATTTCCTGTAAAATGTCCAGATAACGTTTTCAATACGTCTTAAAATTGCTGTCAAACGCAGATTTGATGTTTCACAAATGGCATAATTACACCTTCTCCCAAATTTCCGACAACAAAATGTGTTTTCCATAAGAAAGACAGAAAATCACTTGGTAAATGCATTACCTTTGCGTGCGGCGCGATGTCAGCGGTGAGCAACAACCTGCATTCAAAACATCAGTCGAAAATCAGAAAAAGCACTAAACATGTCGACTGTGTAATGATCAAGTCGACAGGAGATGTTCATGTAAAAACATTAGAAAGACCTGCCTCTATCATGGCGTAAAGCTGGAAAGAGATGATCAGAGAAAGATACTTACCAGAGACAGCTGAAGGACACAGTGAAACATCTCCAGATGGTCGGCTTTTATCCAGAGATGAACTTAAATCTGAAAAGTAAACTGGCCCTGAATGCCGTCCAGAGGCCTTGGACCCTGCAGACATCCTCAGATCTGAGTTTCCAGTTAACAGATCAGCCGTACAGGGCAGGAAGTGATGTCACGCACTGGAAGACTCATTCAACACCCCACTGAGAAGTAAAGTGCGCTGGCATTTAGCATCACAGTGAGGTTTCTCATTCATGCAGGCAAAGCAAGTCAAAGCCTGTGAAAAATAAACATTGAACAGCATGTATTTCTTTGAATGTTGACACGCCTTTGCATAATTTAACTGTAATTAAACTTTTAACAAGAAGTAATTATTCCCAATTACTTAGTCTTTGCAAATTGCTTGTTCTGAAAGAAAAACTACAAGCCAACACATACAATCACACACATGAACACACACACACACAATTTTTTAAATAATTTTCTTCAACACTGAAAAGCATTAATTAAAATTGTGATGTTAGTCATTGCTCTGTAATTAGTAATGATTTATCATAATTAGATGTGCCATACGTTTACTTTTATTCATTTAGCAGATGCTTTTATTCAACATACTGATGAGAAATACGACAAAAGTGATTCATTCCAAGAAGCAGTGACATGAGAAATGCTACAAAATACAATTTCATAATCGTTTAGAAACACAGAAGTGTACAAGCTATACAGAAACACAACTGAAAGCAATTCTTAAAGGCAGAGAGAGACTCAGCTGTTTACTGATGAGAATCCCATTCTGCTATTGATCTCAAAGGTCATTCTTCACACCACATTTGCATGCATACAAGAGCCAATGTCGTTCTGTGACAATGACCTCAAACTTTCTGCAAAGCGCCAACGCGGCATATTTTAAACCAGCGTGTGCAACAGAAATAAAATTTAGATCAATCAACAATATATTATTTGAGAAACAAATACAATTTTGCCTGAAACTCCTCACAGAGCTACAGCCTCATTCAGCACCAGAAGAATTATACATTTCTTTTTTGCTGCTGTATGTTTTTTATGCAAAAAGGGCTGAGTGAAGAATCTTCCATTTTTAAAGATCACCTCACATCTTTTCACACGGAACAGCAGTTCTGTCTTCTTCTGTGCTCCACACAGAAAAAAAATTGTGGTTTGTAATGACATAAGAGGGAGTAAATAATATCATTTCCATTTTTGGGTGAACTTTTCTTTCTAAAGTCCATGCTTCAAATCAATCTCATGCCTAAACCGTTCTATTGCTAAAATCAAGCCAAATCACTTTACCTTTTTCAGGGTTTACGTGATCTCGTGACGTTATGAATAAATCAGATGTTTTCCACTTGGTGTTGCATGTATTGCAGCAGAGCAGTGAAACTCTCTCATCTAAATATAAATCTGTTTATTTGTCAACTCGACGAGCGTTTCAAGCTCAGGAGACGTCAACCAACAGCATTCGTTCTCAAAAATAAATCTGGGACTGTTCTGTACATCTACCTCTCTATCTGTGTCCAGCGTTAGTCACTACAGTTGGGAATCGAGAACTGGTTCATATTCAGAACTTTATAATGTACAGGCACAATACACAAAAGCTTCTTATGTGTGGCCCTGCCTAACTCTGGAGTCTGTTTAGAAACAATGGTGATTTCACTAAGTCTGTGTCAAAAAGCTGTAAAATGGTGCCTCTGGAGGACTCATTCCAGAGTAGGAAGGGATCAAAGCACGTCCGAATCCAATGTTTGCTTTACTTCCTGCCTCTGGAGATACCTTCATCTGATCAATTTGAAGGCAGCAAAGATGTATCCTTCACTGCTTTTGATATCCCACAATACTCTGCGTGTATGTCCGGGGGGAAGGTGATTGGTCGAGCAGGGACGAGCTCGAAAAATTAAAATGGCATTTGAGAAAGCAGTCAGACAACAGTTTTTGTATAAATTTTAGTATAATTCTTTTGATTCCATTTTTACTAAGAAATTTGTATTGTAGTTTTTAAATGTTTGATTGGTTATCGCCAAAGCATTCTCTCTGTTTATGTTTCAGATATAATTTCATTGCACTGTCTATGAAGCCTGTTCGAAAGTGTTTCTGGAGATCCTTCATGTGCAAACGCTGCCTGCGAAGTCATTGCCTGAAAGGGCAGTGAAGCAACAAGTTAGCTGCCTAAGTTTTGGATGCAGCCTAAGTAACTTGCTAGATTCAAGACAGGAAGTTTCTATATTCTGGCCCAGAATCATTTCCATCTCAATTCTCACTCACCCTAGATGATCTCTGAGTGCTGTCTCTACCTTTCTCTACGTAGCTATTCACTCATGGATTTCTCACCCTTATCCATCCTCTTCTCTAGCGCAGCCTCATTTCCTTCCCAGCCCCCTCATCCCCGTGTCCTCATCCCCAGGCGACTCCCCTTCCCTCCACGTGACTGCATGGCTGTGATTAATTCGACTGGACTCAGGGATCTGCTCACGACGAGGGAAATTTAAGCAGCTAACGGACGATCAGCTACTCCACAGCTTCCTGCCCGTGAAGCGGCTCCACACAGCACACATGATAAATAACAACAGATGAGGTAAGAAAGAGGGCACAAGAGAGTGATACGGGCGGATACAAGGAGGAAAGAAAGAGCTTTAGTTTCGCTCTGCGCCTGCCTGCATCTCTGGAGAGCTGATCCTACCTCACAGCATTATTGATGAAGCACATACCCAAAAACAACACAACAATGAAGACACCAGGAGTCTCCAGCTAGAAGCAAGGGAAGCAGAGCATAAAAAAGTGAAAAATACAGTTAGCAGGAGAAATAGAGGAACATTGAGAGCAGCGATACCTCTTCCGTGTGCCACTCTGTAGAACCCTGCACTGATAAAGCAACACATTTAGACATTCACAAACCACCAGTGTGTGCTATGGCCTTTGAATACAGAACTGCATGTCTTTATCGGGTATAATTTGGTTCTGCATCAGTGTCACATTGGCCATGTACACACTGCAGCTCAATACTGCTGTCATTTCTCTTCTGATTGGTGAATTCTGTTCTGTATAAACAATTTAAATTTTACAACCAAAATTAAATAGCACATTCCACTATGTACATAAACTAAATAAACTAATTTAAAGGCAGTGTTAAGTATACACAGCAGAACGTGCGGGTTATAGTGGTAAAATATTGCACATCTTTTAGTCTTTTATGTTAGTTTACTTAAAATCCTTAAGTACAACAACTTCTCTGTTTCCTAACATTCGTTTATTCTAAAACTTAATAGCTAACACCAAGTGGGTTAAACCGTTTCATTATTTCTTATTTGTAGCTGCAAGATGCCTTAAAAAACAGTTATGGTTATCAACATGTCAGCATGTCAGGCACACACACACACCATGAACAATATCTTACAAATACACAAATAAATGAAGAACTGCAGTTGTCAGTAATTTCGCAGAGGGTACGAGACCATTGAGATTAAAATTCTAATTTACAGCGAAGACCTGGCAAAGCCCCGGAACAAGCGAGGAACGTGCATGCGATCTGAATTGTTCTGCTTATTATTAGCAAGTAAAGAGCTTGTGACAAAAGGGCAGAAGTAATCAGAGACTAGAGCACTAATGAACAGGAATATCTTGAAAGGAGACCGAGGGCTCGTCGAGGCACGCGGCCCGGTCTGAATGGAGATGAATGGGTCCATACATCATTAACCCTGGCAGGGAGCAAAGAGCAGCCAGGCAAAACAAAGGCCTGCAGGTTTCGAACTCCATTCATTTCATTTGTGATATTAAGCACTGCAGAATCTCAATGTTTTGCACAGTTAGAAGCAGGAAAAAGACCACGCTGAGGAGTAAAGACATGTTTTATCAATAATTTTTGCTGTATGGGGGATTCTGGGAGCCACTGCACTCAATTTGAAAGCTCATCTTTTGGTGACAATGAAAGTTTGGTGTAGGGTCTCCTTTGTGCTGTTCATTTCAGAACCCTCCATATTTAAATCTCATCATTGCAGAAGATTTTTTTATCCAGATTGTAACAGAAGACAGCCTTATTTTTAAGAGGTATGATTTGAAAACCAAGAGAGACAGAAGAGCAGATGACATTTTCCCATCAGATCTTGAGTGAAGGTGTAAAAGAAGCAAAGTTACAAGCATTTCATCATTATTACCTCACGCTCATCGGCACGTAATGGAGACACCTCCAACTTTCTGTCTGAAGGCCTCAAAACGGGCCAATAGGAACCCAACGTGAACCACACTTCTGAAAACATCTTTGATTTCTGCCGAATTCAGATATCTGTTGTGCAATTTCCTACAAACTTGAGCTAACAGGAGCCTAAACTATTTTTAGACCAAGCGTGCACAAAAACACCGAAGTTCTGTGTAGTTTTGTTTTATTTCGTTGCCTCGCTCTCCACTTGCACTCTTTTGCGCTCTTGCAATTTTATTGACGTTGATGTTCGCTGAACAAATAAATTAAACAAAAACAGGCTCAATAAGCAAGCCAATCAGGGCCTGTCTGGGCTAGCAAATCTTATAATGAAACATAACAGTGGGGATTCCAGAAGTAAAAATTGTATTCATTTTGTCCTAGACAAATAGATGTCTTTGCATGTCCAAAGCAGACACACTTAAACTTGTTTTTTTTTTATCAAAAACTACTAAAACATTAAAGGGTAACAAACTGCAGACTTATAGTATGTGCTTGATTTTACTGAATTTACTCTTTAAAAAAAACAGGCTGTCGGGGAAGGTTTCTCTCATTGTCAATAGCGCAGAAATTACCTGCAAACACAGTTACAACAGATCAGAAATAAGGGGGTTGCAAAATTGGTTCAATTTTACAAGGTTTAGAGGTAAGAAACTGTGGACCTGTATTTTGTTTGCTGGTTTAGATGATCTTGTGGGGGTTGCTAATATTGAATTCAGTGATGAATGTGTGTGAAGATGTTTACGAGCAGTGATAAATCTCAAGATATTATGGTAAAGTCAGTCCAGAACGTGAGCAGGCGGGGTGCACGGTAGATGCTCTCCTGTTAGAATAAACCAGAGAAACATGTTTAGGGTCAAAAACAGATCATAGCTTGGCCTTTGGTTTCATCCCGTTGTTCTATACAGGGTGGTATCAATAGATTAAACATGTAATTAATATGCAATTATTTTATTTTAATTTTAAGATGACACATTTTTTCTTCCTTGTTCCTGGAGGCAAAACCTCCACTCAATTCCAGAAAAATACATTCCATACTTCATTATTTCAAAGTGAAGAAATAAAATACACAAAACAGGCTCAGTTATGAAGCCAATTAGTGGCTGTCTCGACAAGCAAATCTTTTAATAGAATACAACAGTGAGGATTCCAGAAATCAAAACTCTATTCATTCTGTCCACAGACAAATTAATTTTTAACAATGATGTATAAACAGTTAAGGGTAGGTGATTTGGAGAGGCTAGCAATAGGCTAGCTTTAAAAGCACAAGGTCCTGCCCACCCCTCGGGATGCTTTTCAAAGCCTGCCACAATCTCCTCCAATAATTCATGAAGGTATGTAAATTCATAATTTCACAGATGAGAAGACATCCTATTGCATTCAGACCAAATGCAATGATTGGATGAACATCACTACAGGATAGATGTTCTCCTGTAGCTCAGTGGTAGAGCATGGCATTAGCAGCACAAGAGGTTGTGGGTTTGATTCCCAGGGAGTACATGTACTAAGAAAATGTATAACTTCAATGCACTGTAAGTCGCTTTGGATAAAAGCGTCTGCCAAATGTATAAATGTAAACATTTTATGGTCCTGCACCATCCTCAGAAGATATATAAATATAGATATATACCACTTAGTGATTGCTGTGTGAAGAGACTTTTAAACCAGCATAAAAGATGTTTCTGGAAAAGGTCGCCTACCCTGCCTTTAAAATCCTGACTCATCGTTGCTGATTCAATTATAACATTTATTCTTCATGTTATCAGTTGTGGATTCCCTCAAAGACTAAGTTCCTAGATGTAACTAAGATGAGAAATGTTAGAAGCTAATTCAATTCCTTCATAACAAACAAACAGTCCATGCAATGACTCCTCAGGTCAGAACTCACAAGATCTAATCACTGTCACACAAGCAACATTTCTTTAGCAGTTCATTAGCATGTTAAATTAGTTTTTACTCTGCTGAAATACTCAGGGGATATTTTGTCCTTCAAAACATTTACGAGATAAACAGTGTCGGAAAGAAACGCTGCCACAATAACTGACGGCACTTAGTAATTTAACCAAGTACATAAACTCGTCATGGCACAAGCAGAACTTGTGTAAACTTGCTTCCACATTATATTTTGACAATCACCTAAGAAACTGTCATTTCAGAATACATTATGTCCTTTTATATATTAATTTAAACGACCCTCATTGTAATCTTCAACATTCATGCATTCATGGGATTATTATTGTAAAGAATTGCCTTTCATTTAAACAATGACAGCAACATTTCAAGAAAATGTTTCTTGTCTAAAGCTGAACCTATGTTACCTCTCAGCATTATAATGGCTTATTGTATGAGTAAGTCGCTGAGTTTCACTGAGATGAAAAGAGGTTGTTACAGTACAAAACAGACACAGTATATTTCTGTTGAACCATTGAAAAATTGTTTTAACTGTAACTTTTTGTTGTAGTTGTGTGAGGTACATTTCCATGCCATATGCATTTGGCAGACACTTGTATCCAAACCAACTTACAATGCATTCAAGCTATACATTTGATCAGTATGCGTGTTCCCTGGGAATCGAACCCACAACCTTGTGTGCTGCTAATGCAGTGCTCTACCAGTTGAGCGACAAGTACCGCTAACAGGAAGTGCAACATATTTCATGCAATGATCATTTCGAGATACCGCCAGCTCATGTGACTTTGATGTGGAATAACAGAAAGCTGGAGACACGTGCCCTCACCGCACGCTCGAGGAGCCTGAATTCAGATACAAGAGTGTGAAGAGGTGTTATCACCTCACACACACAGTGCACAGCAATCTGACCTAATTCTACAGCCACAGTTATCAGAGGCTAAACGTGAACGTAAAGCAGAATCTGTCCAAGCAGCCACTGAGCTAGTGGACAGAGAGACGAAGAAAGATGGAGGGAGTGAGAGAGGGACAAAGAGAGAGGGATGGAGGATGAGAGAGCAAACGAAAAACAATCACTCAAGAAGTCAACAGGAAATCTTGACATGTTCCTGGTCTCATTCTACTAAATTCATTGCTGCACATTTTTCCAAATACAAAGTTTGTCTTCATAATCTTTATGATGTCCGATGAAACTTTATCTTTTGATAAAGTCATACACAGAGAGAGCTTTCCATCAGCATTCATTTGAACACCAGATACTCAGCTGACACGTTACTATAATACCACAAAAGTATTACATATTTACGTTGCTTGCAAAACAATACACAGAATATGCACAGTTATTTCTGAATGGCTGTTTAACCTACATAATGTCACATCTCTCTTATTTTTCAACCACGTTCTCCAATCATAAGGCCCCATTTTGGTACATACCCCCCACTTTTTCATGACCCAATTTATTTCCAATGAATAAAATGAAAAATTGAAGAATTGAATATCAGAAATGTGCCAGATAACAGCTTACTAATTGCCTTTACAACTGACTCAACAAACAAACATGAACTTTCATGATATCTAACATTTAACAATTTCAACCTCTCGTCCTTAAGGTTTACTTGATTAAATGAACATCTGATGAGATTTGATTAACAAGCAGCTTGGCTTGGGTGAGTTTGATGACCAAATAAAACCCCAGACAAGGTCATAAACAGTGTGTAACAATACCCACACACACACACGGAGATGGCCCTGTCTACCCAGAGGCTAATGAAGCATGAAATCTTCTCACACCAAATTAACAAACACACTTACTTCATTTTTAATGGAGCCAGTCCTCAAATCACTCACCTCACATAAACTCAACATTTCTTGTCTTCTGAAAAACAGCAAATGTTCATAGACACACAACAAAAACACTATTGCAAAGCTATCACACATCTGTCTCAGTACAAAGCAAAAACATAAAACATATTCATCATAACCACAGCGGACAGACCCCAGAAAGATAACAACACTTAGAAATCTATGAGTTTTCAGATGATATTGTGGTATGACTGACATTTATAAACAAAGAGAAACATTCATGTCTAGTTTGATGCAGTTTCAACTTCATTGCTCAAGGTTGCTTTGTCATAGCTCACAACACCTAATGCAGTTTTTAGTTTGTAACTTAGTAAACATATAAACAGAAATAAGAGTGACACGCTCTACATGTTAAACTACAGAAACATGTTTGATTTCATTCCCTGTCCAAGAGAAACAACAAAAATTCATATATGGGATCATATTTTTTTTTAAGTATTTGAAAGATTTTTCTTTTTTTTCCCCCAGATATTTTAGGATACTTGAATTTTCCTGAAATAGACAGATTCACCTTTCCGAGGTTAAAAGTTTTTTTCCTTCAACACTTTCCCAAAACTATTAACATTCATTTATTCAAAGCTGCAGGCCAAACAGTTGTTTCCCTTTTTTTCTTCCATGCAGATAAACGTTCGCCGGGTTTGGCAGTTTAATGTGCTGTGCAGTCTAAAGAAAACACATTAGCATGCCTGTTTCATATTCAAATGTTTGTACAAAACAGCAGTTGTGTTAATTGGTCATAGCTGGAGGAACGCCTGACAGAACATGAGAGAACAGAAAATGTGAAATGACAAACGAGGACAATTGAGGGAAAACTTGCATGAAATAACAAGAGAAAAGGTGCACCGAGAACTTATGCTTTCCACCGTTCTGCAGGTGCTGTGTGCATGACGACTGCACAACACGTTTTCCAAAGTTTTCAGTAGATGTAATAAAGTAATTTCCATATCATTTAATCTCTAAACATCAGAATTAAGGCACATAATAAAACCGTGATTATCTAGTTATCTAGCAGCCCTCAGAGCAACAGGTTATAATGCTCTTCTGTTGCAGCTAGACTTTTTGATGAATTAATATTACAAATTGAAAGTATATATATTTACACACACACACACGTTGAATTTTATAGTACATGTATAGTCATATAGTATATATAATAGTATATATACACTATATATAATAGTATATAGAATATTTTCTGATCTGATAATATTTTGAAAGGGGTTCTAAAATAAATGCATATTGGGTGACCATACAGTACATATTTTATTGCACTAAACCATTAGGTGGCTTGTCAACTACCTGTATATACTGTGCTTTTCCCACAGTAATTACATCACAGTGACACATAAACTCTCTTCACTGCATAACGCTTTACAAACTGTATGTTAACATTACAACAGTACTCGCACCGAAGTTACGTTTTCCCCAACTTCTGTTTGTCAGACCCATTAAGACCAAGATATTTATAAACATCTAAATATTTTAAAGACTTTTTTAAGACATCAGTTTTACACTGAGTGGCTATTAAAAAGAAGAAACATCCACCCACTTATACCTCCTATTTGACCTTTAATTAGACATTTCAGAAGCACTTTAGACAATTCCTGAGCACTTTAAACTGTAAATGCTACAGAGAGAGAGAGAGAGAGAGAGAGAGAGAGAGAGAGAGAGAGAGAGAGAGAGAGAGAGAGAGAGAGAGACTAACTGTAAACATCCAGTGAATACAATGATGAATTCCTTTTGGTCTACACAGATGATTATTTTTCCTCGAGGACCAAAGACTCGCAACTATTCATTTGCCCCATCAAAAGATCAGATTCTTATTTTGCGTTTTGTTTTGCCTTCTAAAATCTCCTCCTTCCAAAACCGCTAACAGTGAAGGCAGAAACGCTTTATGACTGCATCAATCAACACACAGCACATCACTCCAGACCGGCCTGCCAAAGATAGCGTTACACCAGCTACATCATCAAGCG
Source organism: Chromobotia macracanthus (assembly GCA_036877525.1). Lineage (NCBI taxonomy): Eukaryota > Metazoa > Chordata > Actinopteri > Cypriniformes > Botiidae > Chromobotia > Chromobotia macracanthus. The sequence continues at coordinate 2,819,118 of JAZGTH010000070.1, read as the reverse complement.
CAAAAAGCAAATAAAATAAACAGGTTAGGTCCAGTTAAAGTGTCAAGAAATACTCCAGTGGAAATACAATGCCCAATTAAAAACATCTTTGTGTATGCTGTCAGTTACCACACAGAATGATGTCAGTTTTCTTTGGTGAAATGATATACGGAGTGCACAAAACCTTTAATGTAATGGAGCCATAAATTAGGGATCATGGTAAATAAAAAGGAATATACCCACGCACACGCAGTCAAATTTGACAGGAGCGTTTCTTTAAATATCAGTAACAACTGTTTTGTGTGTATATCAACAGTTTATCAGTTATCCAGAGTTGCCAACATTGTCGCCACGTTGAGTGACGTTTCAGACCCCATTGCGTCACGAAAAAGTGACGTCACACTGTGACATTTAGCCACTTTTAAAGCATGCTTTAGATACTTCATATTTAAAATAGTTGGCAACAGTTTTATAAGGAACACAAATTACTAACAACACTGGATTGCGTTTTACTTTAAGTCTACTATACAAACTAAAAGTAATAAAAGTAGTCTACTGTACAAACAGAGACCTGCTGCTTTTCCTCCCCACATGCATACATCCAGAGACCTCTCCTGACTACCGATGTTGTGCCTGACAAATCGATCCGATGCCATCCGATCGCATGAGTGATCTCTGCTGTGGTTATTTCTGGGTGACTTTTGACCCACATTTACGACGAGCCTCTTTCCCCGTCCTTCACAGACATGGGGATACAGTGAGGGAACAGGGCCGCTGGTTTGCATTTCCCACACCGGGGCATTTTAAAATCATTTTTCTTACTCTCGCCTGTTTGTTTCTCGTCAAAGAAGCGTGCGTGTTCCCTCAGCTTCCCTGCGTGCAGCAGATAGCTGCGCTGGCCACGCGTCACACGCGCAACGTGCGCTCGGCTGGATTCGTCCTTGAAGAAGTCTCTCTTTTATTAGAGAGTCCGGTGGGTGGTGAGTTGTGCCAACTGAGAAACATTTGAGAAATATTGAACAGAAGTTCCTCCTGCGTGCTCCTCATCACTGTCATGATGAAATCTGAGGAACGGAGAACCCAACAAGACACACGTTCTCTTATTGTTCCACCCCAGAGGAGAACAGTCAATGCCAGAAGCTTTTCACTGTTTTAACACAGCAGACTTCTGCTGAATGCTGTCCATTTGAAAGGTCATCGTGACCCATTTATGTCCGTATGATTTAAGATCGATGTAGTTGAATAATACTGAATTTAGTCACATTATTTGGGAAAAAACCCCTGAATAAATGTAGCACTTCGTTGTAGGTTAGTTATGTTATAAAATTGCTGGTACTTTGCCAGACTTGGTACTTGAGAGCAAGGCATGGAGTTATTCAAGTACTAGTTTATTTGTATATTTGAAAAAGAAATGGTGGTCTGGACTGCGGTATGCAGTCAAATGTTACTAAAAGTACTAGTTCATTTAGTTACGTTTAGACATTTAGCAAACGCTTTTATCCAAAGTGACTTACAAGGTGAGGTGAGGTTAAAAACTAAACAGATGGTGGTCTAGGATGTGGAATGCAGCGCAGTGTTTATTCTTATCGTATATGAGAGGTTATGATGTGCATTCACTTATACTGGGGTCACTTCATACATTCCTTTGTAAATATGTAGAAGAATCCAGCCCCAAGTTAGCACAGCATCTTGAAAATGATTGTCTGTGTAAGGAGTCTTTCCTGATGAGAGCTTTCAGAGATATTAATGGCTGATTTTGACCATAATGTGGGCGGAAAGAGGTCAAAAAGCATTACCAACTCATCAAACGTTTCTGAGGGCCAAGACTTGCCTCACAACCCTTTGTCTTTATACAGATAGTGGAGGGTATATTTATGCATGAGCAATCTCGTAACTTGCCCTGATGTTCATCTCAACGCTGAAGCTCAGAGCAGATGGTGAGAAAAACACACTAATGGTGAGTGATGTTTAAAGCAAAAGATTTTCATCTCTAGACCTCACATGTTTCTCCTTCCTCATTCCCTCACAATGACAACCAATACGCTTCGGTAAACAGACCGAGAACGCGGGGGGCCAGATTCATTCATACGTGTTTGAAGGTGGCCGATCCGTGCTACTCCCTGATAGAAAGATGAGAATAGACCAGTATTTGATTGGAATGATGGAACGGAAATAGGAGCAGACGAGGAGGGTAAGGCAGAGTGACAGGAGGTAATTACCCCGGAGAAAATAGGAGGAATAGATGGTGCGTCGCGGCCTCCATGGAGCTGCCCGGGATTTAATGTCCGAATGATCATGAAAAATCACCATCATCTCATGAATGCACAGGAAGAGAAAGATGACAAGAGGCAGGTGAAAAAATAGAGCGTGAGAGTGGAAACCATGACTGTGAGACGAGCATACAATCAGAGAAATCAGATTTGAGATGTTCACACTGCAGTTTGTGCAACGGATGTGAGTCTCTCAAATCACGCAGCTTGTTGTGGAGAAATGCGCTGTACCCTAAGTAATGATTTTCACCTCGGGGGTGATAAAACAGGCATACAGACCATCTAAATCATAGACTTATAGATCATACTGTAGACACCTAGAAAGATGGGATGGGCTCTTTTGACTCGGGCTGGGTAGCATCAGCTCTAGTAACCATACAGAACACCTTAACAACAACCCAACAATGCCTTAGAAACCACCCACAATACCCTAGTTTTGGACAGACATATACCACTCACGGTACTATGCAGAAGTCACACTAGATGCTTTGCAAAAAAACAATTTTAAAATAAGATGTTTAATTCCATCTTTTGCTTTACTGTGTTAGTAGGAGGTATTGATATAGATTTCAAAATATTCTATGCCATTAACAAGTGAGATTTTTGTATGACTTACAACTGACAGTATGGCCCACATAGAGATCTGATCTCACCATCATTACATGAGGAGAAAGATAAAACAGAGACATTCATAAGAACTGTGGCAACAGCTCCAAGATGTTTACCTATAAGTGTAGCAGAAACAAAAGCTGTTATAAAGACAAAGATAACAGCTGGTCACACCAAAAGTGCCTAAAACTTTAGTTTTAGTTCCTTTAGTTTTCAGCTCATTTTGGCCACAGTTCTTATGGATTTCGGCTGTCTCAGTCTCTTCAGAAAATACCAGACTGACTCAATAATGGTGAGATCAGATCTCTGTGTGTGCCATACAGCCATAGGATTTCTTGTTTATACAAAAATCTTATTTTATTATTATAGTTATTAGCAAAGAATTCTTGGAAATCTATATTGATATATCTTACTTACACACAAAACCAGAAGATATAAATAAACCCCTTAAAAACATCTTTTTTTTCTAAAGTACCAAGGGCTTTTAAGCACTTTTCTCCACATATTATTCAGAATATGTAATATCTGATAGAAAATTGTTTATTTTACTGTATAATTGCACCCAGTTTTTTAATTAGACTGCTGAAAATATAAGACTTTACACTATAAGTCAGTAAACCACACCCTATGAACAACCTGGCACGCATAAATTAAACCTGCTGCCAACAGCTCTTTAAGATCATTATAAATGAATGTTTTTTAGATGTTGTAAATGAACGCTCTGGACCTTAATGGTGTCATCCTTGCCTGACCCGTGCTGACATCATGGATCATGTCCTAACCTCACCACAGGAGGGGTAAGAAATTACCCTAATGCTCCGACCTCCTCCAGCTAGGAAACAAATAACTTAAACAAAGCTGTAATTACCCCAACACTCAGAGCACGCTCATTTGCATACTCACCATTGATTGGCCAAGACCCTCAGAAAACACCCAGAGGAGGCTCATGGCAATATCACAAATACATTAGTGACCAGGTCAATGCTAATGCTGTCTTAACGACCGGCTTAATCTGTGTTTAACTGATCGATGTCAAAAGAGAAGTGTGATTATTTATAGCTGAAGAAACTTCAGAGAGGGGAGAATCTGGTAAGAATAAACTGCGGCATATTGTGGTGATCTAGCATATCGCCGTGATCTAGCATAGTTTGCCGGGTTTGATCACTGGACCAGAGTGCTCAGTTATCAGACCATCACTGGGATCCAGAATCAGACCAGAGCTCCGAGTGTGTGTTTATTCCTCACCAGTGATGGGTTAAATGCAGAGGACACATTTCAAGTATGGGTTACCATACCTGACAAATTCGTCAGTTTCACTTCAGGGGTGCCCTTGACTACATGGTCCTCTTTTCCATCATTTGATGTATTACTGCTGCCATGAAACCTAGAAAATGTACAGGAACATGTCTGGTGACAGTAATATTGGAACGTTAAAGGTAGGGTGGGTAATTTCGGAGAGGCTAGCAGTAGGAAGCTAGTCTCGAAAGCATAAGACCCTGCCCTCCCTTTAAAGGGCTAGCCAAAGCCACGCCACCTCCTACACATGAACGCATATATAGTTTGATAGGCAAGTAGGACATCCTATCATTGCACTCAGCTAAATGCAATGATTGGATGGACAGTTTATGGTCCTGTGCCTTACATAGAAGATAGAGAAATATATAAATATATTTGGAACACTTGACTTAGTGATTGCTGTCAGGATGTGAAGAGACTTTCAACCAGCATAACAAAAATGTTTCAGTAAATATCACCTAACCTGCCTTTAATTTCGGCAGCTTAATAATGCAGTTTTGTAAGTAAGGTGCAATCTATATTAAGCCCAAATCAACACTGATCTGTCTCACTGCATTAAGATAAATAATATCACATAGAAAAGTGGTTAAACAGCGAATTCGCCACCAGTTTTCCATTTCCTAGAATACATTCTTTACTGGGTTGGAGCAAGAATGTGGTTCTTTGCCCTCTTTTCAAGGTCATTTGTTCCTGTTTCCAATCATTTCAAACACACTGACAGTTTTCCTTCCAATTCATCACACGTAGTTCCTCATCATTTCTGAACAGGAAATAAGAAAAGGAAAATCAATTGTCAACATTTGTAACACAATCACTTTAAGTGTCTGTTTTTGCTGCACGAAGTTTCCAAGTGTCATTTTAGCCCACACATCTACAAAACAATAACAAACTTGAAACATTTCTTTCCGGTTGCACCAGACAGAGTATTAAAGTCAACCCTAAATAATCAAGTTGGTTTTAAATGCGGAGCTGTGACATCATCATCTTTGATTATGATGGCCCTAGGAATTGTAGAGCGCTGAACTCTGGATATTATTGTTCAAAGACATGCAGCAAAAACATTTGATTGGTTCAAGCTTTGATGTTTGAGTAAAATGCCCGTTAAAATGCTGGAAGTCTTTTGCTTTTATTATATATTCTCTCCAGAGCTCTGATAATTTACCCAGCACACAGTCTATTCATATACGGATTAAAACATAAATAACTGGAACATGCTCATGCGCTAATGTTTTATATAGTCTGATGCTGAAAATGTCATAACAGTCCACATTATTTTTCACTGTTGGAAATGCAAGTAAACCACAAATGCATTTATTGTTGAATGCTAAGATGTGAACGACTAAAAATTCAATGACCTTATTCTGTTGTCTTCTGAGAGTCAAGCCAATTACTTTGATTAAAGCTAACACATTGCTAGACCTTCAAGTTCAACATTTTGACCTTTGAAGGACTCACTTAAATTTACTGTATTGCACAAGTTCCCCCCAGTGTTTCATGTCAATAAAGTTGGCATTTACTCTGTGTGCACAGAACAGGATATTACCCAGCTAACAGGAAATGTTCTCAAATCGTTGGCTAACATTCTGTAAAAGTTTTCTTAACATTATCAAAAATATTGCATCTTGTAACCAAGCAATAACGTTGATACAACACCTAAAAACCTGAAAGTTTCAAACATTCTTAGAGTGTTCAAAGTAAAGTTAACATTTTTGAAAGTTAATGAAAATGTTAGAAAAACATTCGTACAACCTAAAATTGTATTATATTCAAGATATTCAAGCCATACATTACATGCCATATATTTTGTCCATGTATTCCCTGGAAATCAAACACATGACCTTGTTGTTGCCAGCATTATTCTCTGCTCTTCCAGCTGAGCTACAACTTTCTGTACAGCCAATTGTCTAGTAAATCTCTCATCATCATCCATCGCAGAATGTTTGATAGACAACAGCAAGCCACAAATTCCATGTCTCAACCAAGTCCATGAAGATGAAAAGCAGGAGTGTTTGTGGGGATTGTCCTGCCTGCCTCTGAAGTGTCAGGAGGAGATGTGGCAGCGATGCTTCATAGCACCATCTGGCTCTTGGGAAGACAATCATCAATGCAAAATCCTCCCCACAAAGCACAGTAATGAATGAACAGGTTCTCCTGCCAGAGAGCTGAACAAAAACCGGCCCAAAGCTCCACATCTCCTGTTCTCCTCTGGCTCCTTCAAGTCACATGATAAACAACACCATCTAAACTGAGCTGCGGCGAATACTCAGTTCTGTTCAGTCCAGCTCACACAGAACTTAATGCAATTTAAATTAGAGGACTTCCTCTAATAAGACGACGTGGCATAACAATTCATTCATTCTTTACAACTACACTATCCTGACTATGGTACATTTCTACAATTATAAGTGACATGTGGTGGTACTTGGGCTTCAAATGATTGTTTTGTCATTTATTTCGCACAGAAACTTCTCTTAGGCAATGACTGCCTCTATAACGATGACACACTTAAGATACTAACAATTTATCATACCCCTTTAAAAACAGCCTTTGTTGGCCTTCGTTTTTCTTTGTTCAGTTAAAATTCTTCAGTGAATTTGTTTTCTGTTTTTAAAATATTAACCAAACCAACCAGCTCTGAGATGAACATCAGAAAAAGGACAGCGATGCAAGACCTATAGCTCCACATATGACCTATAAAATCTTGCACACATCGGAGCACATACATTTTAAATTTACAGTAATCGAGAACCTAGCTAACAGGAAGTGTTCTCAAAACATTGGCTACTGTTCCCTAAAGGTTCTCTCAAAGTCATCAAACATGTTTTTGCAGTAACGTTAGCAAAATGTTAGCAAAATTTTTAAATCCTTTACAGCATGTCATATATCAAAAATGTTATTCTTAGAGTGTAACGTTTTAAAAACATTACAGAATTAAAAGTTTGAGATTAATAACCGGACATTTTGAACATTCCTAGAACATTCAAAACAACATTTTTACTGTTTTTGTTACTTAATGGAAATGTTAGGAACAGTCTTACACTCTAGAATTGTTGAAAACTCAGAACCACATCTGAAATAAACACATACAACAGGAAACTGGCCTGTTCTGAAGAGTCTGAAGAGGCCGGTGAATCAGAACATTGTGTTTGTTTACTGTGTTCTGGGTCATGATAGTGAGACAGCTCTTCAGCTTGCATAAAATGTGTCGTTCACATGGAATCATTTCCCCTGCTATAATAAAACCTAGAGCTGGCTGGCTGTCTACTGCCCACATAGGCAGCTGCCTTTTAAGACCGAACCTCATAACTGACCAATCTGGAACACTCGTGACTTCGTGACTTGACCCCCAAATGATTTCAACCTTGTTCGGCATGTTGTTGGTTTTAAAACCAACAACAACTATTCTTAAAAAGCAAAAAAATTATATAACACAAATAGAAGGTAAAATAGTTCATTATTAATTCAACTGAATTGGTATTATATAAACTATTGCAGCATTTGTCACGCTTACCGGTTGTTCCAACAACGATATGCACCAAAGTTATGATATTTACCTCAGTCATTGTGTTATATTCCACTACAATTCTCTCTTTACACCCATTTATCTCAATATCTGTTAATTAGGCGCGCAAGAGGAGAGGTAATGTTGAACATATGTTGTTTGTTTGAAGTTATCGCCTTGTGACTTTACCCCTTTTTTAGGTTATTAACATAAAAAGTACTTGACATTCTGAAAGACAACTTCATTTTAGTTCTAATAGGTCCCACCTGTCTCTCATGAATATTCATCCCTTTTATTATTAGGAATTAATGAGATGCAAGATACAGCTGGTGTATCTAAACGCTTGGATTCATCCATTTTACCTTCTCAATGCAGATCCACTCTCTTTGAATACATGAACAGACACCACTTGTAGCATCTGAATAAAAGTCTTCTATACAGAGGACGGCAAACTGGACATAATCATATGTAGACGTGGCAGGTAATAAAATCATTTTCTAAACATCTTGTGCTTGAAGCAGCCATCCGTAACTTTTAATTTGTTAAAAACAAAAGTTATTGAGCAAGTACATCACAGATCCAGTGTTCAAAACGTCTCCTCAGTATACTTAGAATGCACTGTAAGTCACTTTGGATGAAAGCATCTGCCAGATGCATAAATGTAAATGAGAAGGTTTTCAAGGTCATGAGAAACATAACTCAGGCAGTCGCTTTAACATTCCTATTATCAGACACTTTCAGTTACGGACTGAAATATTCTCTGGTGTTAATGGAGTGATGCTGCTTCAGTATAAAATAAGAGCGTCAATGAATCGCCCAGAGAAACAAACCAGCAATTACTTACTCCCCCTTTAACTGTGTTTGATGACAAATACATTTAACTGAAAAATCTCTGCCTTTGTAATATTATATTACAAGTCAATAGATATTGATCATCTCGCTTTTACTATTACAGTTCAGACATAAAGGAGAAATTAAATAAATGACTGACTAAACAATAACGGCATGCAAACACTGACGCGCAGCATTTGATCAATCCTAATATGTTTCTGCTGACATTAATTCTAAGCTGAAGTTTATTGGCCAAATAAGATTTCATTTCCAAAGACTCTGTGTTGAACTGAGCATCCCCGTGCTCCAGAATATCAGATTAAATCAAGAGCTGTGACCCATCAGCAGAAAGCTTTTTTACTGTGAAACTGGTGTGTTGTGTAAACACAGTTTTATTGTTTTATTCCATCAGTCTCGCTTCATTACACCCTCCCAGGCAGCACTCAATATCACCACATATGATTAAACCCTCTTTCCCCATTGGGAACCTCCCACCAAGAGCCCATTCCAGGCCCCGCCCCCTCACCATGCCCCGCCCCCTCAAAGCGCTCAAACAATCAGAGCACTTACAGAGCAGTTCTTTGTAAACTACAGGAGCCTCGTCTTCTATTGTGAATGAAGCTGGTTGTTGCTTATTTTCCACGTGGATATATAACGCATTATCTTGGTGAATGCAGAAACTGGTGATTTGTGTTGCATCCACATCATGTTCAGATCTTTCTTCAGCTCGCAACGAATGTTCTCAAAACCCTGGCTAACGTTCTCCCAGAGTTATCAAAAATGGTCTTTCAGTAACGCTAGTAGAATTTAAAACTGTATCATATATCAAAAACGTTCTTCTTAGTTAGTGGAAAATTTGAAAAACAATACAGAATTTTAAAATGTTTGAACAATGTTTTTATAACCAAACAATTTTAACACGTCTTAAAAACTGGACGTTTTCCATGGTTTTAGAACTTTCAAATGAACATTTTTTTGTTAGTTGGAAACGTTAAGGAAACGTTCTTACAACCAAAAACTGTTAGCTGCGTTCCCTCTGTTGAGACTTTCTATTGACACAAGACTGTATTTTTGACTAGCAAAAACTGAGATTAAAAATGCTCTCCTAAATCTCTTCAGATTAATGCAGATGTACCCTTAGCATTCTAAGTTGTTGAAGATTACATCAGAAGCAAACAAACAAAATATTGATCACACATTAGCAATTAAACCTCTCAGCTAATGGACCATCCCCGTTCACATAATAAGCATATTTTGAATAAACGAAACCCTTGTGCTGTTCTCCTGTGGAAATGCTGAAGATACGCACTCCTTTATTAAAGATCTGATAAAGATTTCACACTCATCCTTTATGCTGGATTTTATTGATTCACTTTCTTAATCATCTTATTCAATCTCATTCAGGTCCCTAACAGCAGCACACAAGAGCATAATATGTGGGCTGTGAGACTCCTACACTGCCCGTCTCAACATTGATTTATGTTAATTTATTTTTGTGCTTGAAATAAAATGGTCTTCTTTCTCTAAAAATGTTATTCTATTGCATGACTTTATTAGGTGTTTAAGTGACCCCTCTCTCTTACGTCCTTCTAACTGCTGGGTCATGAACCCAAGATGGAAGGAAGACGATGGTAAATGCAAATTATGTATTTAGACTAACTAATCGTGAATAGTTAGGACAGAAAAATAATTGTCTAATCGACTTTTGTTGTTGACCTCACTAACCATGCATCCAGTTATTATTTTTGCAGCAAAATTCATTCATTCTCTCAGTAGAAACTGTTGCCAAATTAGCCAGATGTCAAACTGGATAGGGTGCATGACATCCCTCATGCTCAAAAATAAGGTAAAAAAACAACACCCAAATACAGGATAAGCATAGTTTATGCTGTGTTGACAACAATGTGTTTTTGCTGAAAGCACTCTTATAGAAAAGACACTTAAATTTAACGTGTGCAAAAACACGTGATGAGATTTGAAACGTGTGGTTTTGGGACATTTTCATCTGAATCCCATATAATATTTCCTGGAAACTTCCACATGCGAAATGTGGGGACATGTTTTTCTTGTGTGATCATGTTTTTTTGCACATATGTAAATCAGGTGTCTTTTCTGCAAGGTCATAACCAAAACACGCTAAAAAAATGTTTAAAGACCACCAGCCCAAGCCAAACAGCCTTGAACACTGACATACACATTTCTGTATATGGGACTTTCCACAGACATAATGACTTTTATACTGTACAAACTGTATATTCTATCCCCTAACCCTCACAGAAACTATTTTGCATTTTTACATTTTCAAAAAAGCATAATTTAGTATGTTAATCAATAATCAATGTAAGTGTGTGTGACTTTTACTATTACTATAGAAAAACAAGACACACACACACACACACACACACACACACACTAGAAACATGTATGGCTGGCGGTTTCTTCAGCATCCTCAGCATCCTAACAGCTTTTAAAAGTGTCATAAACCCTTGGCTGATTCAACTCGTTTCAACAGCTCTCTCGTTACTCCATGTTAAGTAGGACACCCTGAGGCCTGACAATTTTATACTGAAGTTTATGGGTTGCAGTAAAAGACAAGAGAAAGCCTCGCGCCCTTGTCATCTTTAGCGCGGGGCCCGTCCTGTTTGTGTAAACGTCTGTGTAACTTACAGCCTCGTTTGCTTTCAGCATCGTGCGCGACACCTGTGCCGCTTACCAAATGTCAGCGTCTCGTCTCCTGACGTTCCAACGACCCGCTCATCTGGATCAGAGGGAGGTTATGAATCTCCTCTGGCATGTTAGGTCATCATGATATAAATTGCATGTCTGTGTGTGTCTGATGGCTCTCTCTCTCTTTCTTGCTCGCTCTCTCTCCCTTCTCTTTTTTATGCTCGCTCTCTCTCTTTTTCTCTCTATCAAACTTAATCTAAAATCCATAGACAGGGGTATCACATCTCTCTAAAAGAAATAAACACCACAGACCAACAAAACAAGCCCAAAATAAGCAACTTTTAATTGATCTGATTTATTGTAGTCTATCATAAACACGTATACAAACATACATTGAACAACTCATGTTTTTTAATTGTATGAAGCATCACAGTATTGAAATATTTGCTTGGTAATGTCTCATACTCTAGAATTTGTTCTAGATTATTTGTTCTAGTACAGCACCAGTTTCCTAAAGAGAGACCGCCATGCAAAAATGCTGTCTGTGACTGACTGGACCGCGAGGCGGCTACCTTCGATTTTGGACACAGCCCTTAAGTTATTCATTTGTGTGGGAAGACAAAAGAGCAGCTGAATTACACTGTAATCTACCTACAACACACACTCATGACCAGACGTTAAAAACAATGTGAGCCATTACTGTAGCCTGACCTGCTGCTTCAGAAACATTGATCAACACTCAACAGACTTCCTTTATCTGCCTACAGCAGTTGACAGCATATTAAACCACGTTCCTGCGCTGAGATCAGCAGTTATGCATGAAATGATTTTAAAGCACTGATTTAATTTATTATTATTGTTTTAGGTTTTAAGGCTGATAACCAATATGATGGCACATGACTACAAATTTATAACAGTTTGGTTTGCATTTGATTTGTTTTTAAATATACAGAGCTTGCAACTATAAACAGTTTACAGATTGGCTAATGAAGTTCATTACTTCTTAAATGAATTGCTTCTTCTGGTTAAGAGCCCTTCTGTCACTTCTTGCAGCCTCTTAATAAATATTCTGCAGGAATAATCCAGTGGATGTTAAGAACATGCTTTTTCTGAATCTAAAATAAATGTCTTCTTTGCTTCATATTTCCACTGTTTTATAAAAACAATAAGCCATCTGAGGTCATGCATTAAAGTGATTTTGCCATGGTTAAACAGCACTTTGTTTCCCACAACCAAAGCCTACAAACTAAAGTGAACTTAAAATGAACGCTGTTACTGTCTTTGCCTACTTATGGTGATGCATTTCCAAATGAAATGACTTCTGGCATGAAAAAATTGTAGGGCAGGACTTGCTTTCATTCTACAGGAATTGATTGGACCGTTGGAAGGATAAAAACTGCTTTGTCATTGGACAGTCAATATAGCTCCACCCTCTGGGACAGACATACATTAAGGGAAGTGATGTCATTTCGAGGGAAGGGGTTGTTAATGTTTTCACATGATGAGGGCATGTACAGATTACGAGGGCATGAACTAAATAAAAGGTTGTGCACAGATAAATCATTTATAATAAACACTGTAATATTCCATAAAAATAAGAGCAGCAAGTTTTGATTTTTTATGGTGACTTTAAATTAAAAATGGTCACACTGACCAATACTGTTTGTCCCTGATGCTTTCATAATCTGTGCACACACACACACACACACACACACACATCCCGTCGATTCTTCTCTTTGATACACATCCCATGTGTGTATCAAATCTGTGGCATGTACATCATTGATTTGGTCACACAGACACATTAAAATGACTGATAATTGTCTCTGGCCTCATTTAAAAGGTCACTGTGAGTCTTTGGTGCACTGACCTTCTGAAGGTCTCATTAGTCTCCTAACGCAATTTACTGGACATGTCCACATTTCATCATAAGCACGAGCTACATCCCAGCTAACAGGGAACATTCTCACAACATTAGCTAATGTTCAATAAAAGTTCTCTCAATGTTATCAAAAACATTCTCGCAGTAACATTAGTAGCACGTTTTTAACAAATATATCATATATCTCAAAAGCGTTAATCTTAAGGTATATTCCAGTGGAACATTTTAAAAACGTGACAGAAATAAAAAAAGAAACTAACACTCAATATTAACCTGAGACCAAAGGTTGGTTTGTAGTTCTCCTGAAGTATTTCCTGCTTCCTGTAGATCCAACACAACCTATGTCATAAACTTGACATGCTTTAAATCCTATAGAAATAATCCATCAGCAGGTCCATCTCTCTCTCTCTCTCTCAGTTCATTTCCCATTTAACATGTCCTTCTGGCTGTACTGGAACATTCCTACAAATGTCAATTAAAAGACAAATAGATTTCATCTCTTGTCCTGCAGTCATACTGAATGAATCTGACCTTTTCATTCTAACTGTTTCATTCTCACCAAATAAACCAAATAAACAGTATTACACTGTGATACTGTTTGATATGTTTATTTGGTCTTCACTACAAAAGAACAACACCTATAGTGCCGTTTAGACAATGTGTCTGGTATTACCTGTGTCAGATACACACCTGTGACCAGAGATGTGCACCATTCAGAATCGAACTACAATTCATTTTGGTTCCTGGGTGCAGATTTTATAATTTAATGAAGTACAATTAAAATGGAATTTAATTAAGGTAAAATCAAATTCCTGCTGTAAGTGTAGTGGTTCATAATACATTTCATTTTTCATTAAATTACATTAATAAATTAAATTCCAATTCACATATCTGTGTAAAGGGAACTAGCTTTTAATTTCTACATTTTGCTCAACCCTGGCAGCCAAGAGGAAAATTGACAGAGAGATACTAACTGTTTAAGCATTATAATCAAATATTTTAAACTATAAAATATAAAAATATATTAACATGCATAACCACCATTGTGTGTATGAGATGTTCTTGAGCCCTGAGCATATACTGATGCTTTGTGATTCTGTGTTTATACTCGTAGTCTGTTTGCTGATAAGAGTTAACCCATCACACACGTTTACTTCTATCTAAATGGGGACATTCCATAGACTTCTACTGTTGTTATACACCGCTAGTTATAAACAATAACCTAACCCACACCCTAACCCTAACAGAAAATTTTCTGCATTGTTAAAACGCATTTTTACAATTCAAACTTTTTACTATATTTTCATAACGTTTATACAAATGGGAATGTCCCCAAAAGGAGGTTTTGCTCAGATTTCTCAGGTTTTGCTGACTTTTGGGGACACATTTGTCCCTAATATATGGTAAGCATACACACAGGTACTCCTATGATTATGAGGACTTAATCTTTTCTATACTAAACTAATGATAATTTCTGTCCCCTAACCCTAATCTAACCCCTCCTAGGAACATTTTTGCATTACATTTGCATAAAAACATCATTTAGTATGTTTATTAGGCCATTTGAATTACAAAACCTTTATTTTAAAGGTCAGGCTTCTCTACACTGCGAGGACATTTTGTCCCCACAATATAACCACAACCACACGTTCTTACAGAAGAACAAAAACAAATTGTCAGTTTTAAACTTCTTTAGGGTGTTTTGATATGGGCCATCTTATATTTAAGCATTTCTGCACCTGTTCTAATACTGTGACCTCTGATATTAAGAAAAAGAATAAAGCAGACGAACACTAATTTAATTTCCTGTGCCTCCCTGTCTCATCTTTAATTCACCTTGGTTTTCCTCATTGTTGTCATCTAACTAGAAAAGAATTTCTTCAACTTCATCTTATACTTGTTCTGGTTTGTGACATATCATTGACCCCTCCATCACAACAACACTGTAAAAACTGTTAACTTGGTTAAGAATTTAAAGGGAGGATAGGCAACTTGTTCCAAAAACATTTTTTATGCTGGTTGAAAGTCTCTTTATATCCTGATAGCAATCACTAAATAAAGTGGTCTAAATATATTAACAGTTATATATCTTATGTGGAAGGTGTAGCACCATAAAATGTGTGTCAGTACGAATGCAATGATAGGACGTCCTGCTTGCCTGTCAAACTATGCATGCATTCATGGGTTGGAGGAGGTGTAGTTTTGTAGAACGCTCTGAGGGGAGGGCGGGATCTTATGCTTTTCCTCTGCGAAACTGCCTACCCTACCTTTAAGTGGACGGTTGGAAACGGCTGAGTTTACAGAAACTGGTTGCTTCAAGTCATCTTTTTTTTTACAGTAAACCATAATCATATTTGAAATGGATTAAGTTGACATGTTTTGAACTCAAGATGGCATTAAAAATTTGGAGACCCCTGAAGCACTGAAATAACAGGCATCTTTGACCTATTTTGCAAAAGTTGTCCATAAAAGTAATGATGTAATCAGCTTCTAGAAACTGAAACCAACTTCTATTGTTGTTTTTCTCTCATAATTACAATACTGAGTCACTTGAAAATCAAAATGCAAATCAAAGATTATTGAAAACGCCAAGGCTGTTTTTGTAAAACGTGGACCAGTGAAATCCACTTATATGATATGGTTCAGGAGTTTCTCTATATACAGTAGAAATACAAAAGAACAAAGAGCTACATGAGTATTATTTTACTAGAACAGCAATGAAACAATTGTGCTTGATAATAATTCAAGCTCAACCTCTAAAGGACATTTAAAGAACTGAAAGGATTCAACTTCCAGAGAAGATACGACACAAAACAGCTCTGCAGTGCCTTCAGAATCTTAATTTATTGCCACTTTATCGCTGATGGAAAACCGAATTTATTACAGTAACTGTCACATGATGGTCACCATTCAGCAACTCCACAATCACCATGGAGGAATCTAAAGTGAAGTGACCTGGTCAAAGGCAGAATGGTGATAACTTATGGCTTGATCCTTGCTGAGATTACTGAGACTTTGGGTTACCAGCCCAGAAGTTTGGCATGACAACCTGATCTCACATACAAAAAAACAATTCTACAAGATGGCGATTTTGTATGAATGCAAACAATGTGACACATACACAAATGGACATTTTTGAGAGGAAAGCAGGCATGAAGGCCCACATCTAAGCATAATCATAACTGGGATGAAAATGTAAGAATGAGATTCATACAAATTAGCCATCAAATTAGCCCGTTAAAACATTACAAACTGCCATGAGATTGTGCTGACCATCACAAGACATGATGGTGACAAGTTGGTTTGTCACACATTCAAACCAACTGAACTATCAATCTCAAGAGATACTAGACCAAACATCAGCATGAAACAACCATTGGTTTTAACATATTTAGTGACCAATCACATGGATGAGACTTGTGAGCTGTCTGGGCTAACTATATAAGAGAGACTGCAAGACTGTTCATACATTTCTCCCCACAAAAGACCACAGCGTGTGTTTGGACTCCATACATTTAGAAATGATGGAAGCGTGTTAGGAGAGAGCTCACAGCTCAGCATAGCATCAAAGTCTCTGTTATGAGGTCTGTGTAGAAAAAGAATGACAATTTCTTCTTTATGAACGGTGTGATTTCTTTTGAGTGCACTTCAGCGCAGACAGCATGAAACCTCTTATATCCAGGAGCCACTGGTAAAAGTCTGTCTGAACCACCAAATAACAATATTAAAACTTCCTGATGGCCTCTGTTGAAAGTACAGACAGATATTCTTACTTTTTAATAGAGATTTTCCCCATCTGCCACCAGTGGAATTTGGGTAGTCAAGAGGCACAATCATTACAAAATAATTGTGCCCCGAATAGCCCGATTCCCAAGTGTAAGTTTATAGTAATTATTTATGATTTGAGCTTCTGAGCTGATTTCCCAGGAAATGAGTTTGGCTTTATTTAACTTTAACATACAAAATGAAAAGTATGTAAAGTAACCTGCAATGTTATGTTCCAGACAGAGATGGCAGTAGAGACAAAAGCAGATTGGCGCTTTAAGGTTGGAACTAATAATGCAACAGCCCACTCTTATTTACTTATTTCTGCACATTATTCATAAACAACCAGATTAAAAGAACAATTATTCAGAAAAATTTAATATTTCATTTCTGGTCATTTTCTGCAATCACACCACCTGGGCCTGATAGTTAGAGTCAAACTTATAACCCAAAGGTTGCAGGTTTGATTCCCAACGCTGGCATGAAACAACTGACCTTGAGCAAAGCACCTTCTTGCCAGTTTCTCCTCGAGCGATGCTGTGATGGTAGCCCACTGCTCTGCGTGTGTATTTACTTTTTACCAGTGTGGGTTAAACGCAGGTCAATTTTCACGTATGGCTTACCATATATTGACAAATACATCACACCTGCAACCATCTAGCAAGTACAAATCATGAGCCATGGCTGAGACTGTAGTTTATTTGCTATTTAACAACTTAAAAGGGCCCAAACTACAACAGGTACAATTTATTATGCAAATTCACAAGGCCTTGAAGGGGGCCCACTAGCACCTTACCCAACTAATACAGAGAGAGAAACATTTTGTGATGTAAAGAACTCTTTACAGCGGGCGAGTGGTCAGAGAATCGATGCTTTAGTGAACTGAACAAATGATTTGCCTATACATAACCGAGCACATCAGATACATACATCTCGTCATCCTCATAAAGAATCGATTCTGGTTTTAATTAATTTCCCCCATTTGCTGCAACTATGAATTGATTACTTTCACAGATCACAAACCAGCCACACGCTTCCAATCTTATCAAGAGACAAACCCACACAGCACCAAAAAAAACCAACACGTATTTATGCAAATGAGATCATGAACCAAGCCAACTGTACGCCCCTGCTTGTGTCCCTGACGTCATGCGTTAAAAGCAACGTCATAAGCTGTCGTGACGTCACCCAGGAAACAGTCTTACGCACGTCACGTACGGCCCTACGTATATCACGGAGGGCTTTTCGATACAGGCTGAATTTCTCACCTCAATCCGAAGGCAGTGGATGCCTTTCGGCGTGTTTTCCGGAGTCATCGCACCTGTGCTGGAGAACAGGAGCCACGGCGCCTCCAAGCGGCCTGCGTGGGGAACTACGTGCACGCTGACGTCACACACCTGCAGAAAGACAAACGTCAAGCCATAACCACGATTTATTGTGCAGTTGCAAACCGAGGCTGTAGGTTTCTGATGCACTTGTGACACAAGAAAATACTAAAAAAAAGCAATATTGAGATCTTCAGCCAAATAAATCCATTTGCAGTCTAATGGACGTATCGGGCTCTCGCTTTTCTTGGGGCCTTTGCTGGGAAATTGGTTTTGAGGTTCCAATTATATTTCAAATTACATTCAAATTAGAGAAAATGAAAAATCAACGCAGTTTCAAGAAGACCAGAGGGCCAAAACGACGCTCAGATAACTGTGAATGAAGTAACGCTGCAGGACACAAGCCCAAGAACTGTGTTTATCCACAAGATATGACGCACTCCATTTCATTTACTCATTTATTTGTTTATGTTATTAAAACAGCATTAATAGCCATTATGCCACTTGAATCTTTGCTCAATGTGCTTTAAGTATATACAAAATGTACCATTGTGCAAATCAACTGCAAATAAAGACTGAGCACTTTAGCTCAGTTTAACTCTCTCTCTCTCTCTCTCTCTCTCTCTCTCTCTTCTGGTATTTTACAGCACACAGACAATGTCATTTTGTTAGTTTCTCCTGATTTCTGCTTCATCTATATTAAATTTAAAGACTTACAGTATACACTTGTGTTGCTGATTAATGCAAAAGTTCTTGTTTTTTGCCTAAGTGTAATTCTTCAGTTTGTAGGTATTTGTTAAAACCACATAAATGTTAATAAATATCATACGTTATGTATATATATATTTATATATATTGGTACTTTAAAGAGTACTGTTTTGGGGTGTTGCTCTGAGAGAGATGTTTAATGGAAAATAACATCATTTTCTCTGAACTGAAAACCCCACAGCAGCCATAGAATGCATTAGGCAGGCCAGACTATACAGCGGTCCAGATACTGAAATGTGTAAATGTGATGCTTTCTGCCAATCTAAATTTATCCACGGCTGGCCGGACACTTAAATGCATTATGGACAAAATATTGGAGTTTTTATCACAGGAAAACAGCGCTCGTCCCATTTATAAAAGCTGTGTGTGGAACCAGCACAAGAGAACAATCACGTTCCCTGACAGCAGAATGAGCTGAGAACACTTAATGTTGTAGTAACATCTTCTACATAAGATAAACTTTTATGTTTAAAAGTTAAAAAAACATATTTGCTTCTGAGTTCTGAGATTTGCGACATTTAAGGGAAAAAATCAAGTGAAAGTCATCATGCTGTTAGAAAGATCAAATTTAATTGGATTTTAGACATACTTGAAATCTATGAATTTTACACATTTAATGTCAACATGTATCAGCGTGTGTAAAGAAGGATAAATTGGCATGACGTTTAGCATTACCCACCCTGAAAGCTGAAATATTAATCACTGCTCGCTGCTTATTTTGATTTATTCATGGTACATTTGAAATATCAAAAACATGCTTTAAAATAGAACCGTGGCACTTAGTTATTGCATTATTTCAGCGTTACTTTACCCTGGTGGATATCTTTGGTATTAAAAAGATTTATCATAAATGTTAAAAATGAACTGCAAGTAAAAAATTTAGCCTAAAAATGAATAGTGCTTTGTTAGCAGAGAGCCATATTTGCATCAGTAGTTGATTCATTAGAATTCAGAACTTACACACAGTGAGTTCTGCATATGCTGATAACCTACGTCAAATCATTAGACATTTAAAATTAAACATTTATCATCATGTCCTTCTAAATCTGTATGCTGTATTTTTTCTGTTGAACACAACGGGAGAAATGTAATCTTTAAAACGTTGTTAAGAATTTTAAAATGGTTTCTCAACAAGGGAAGTCATCACCGTCTGTAAATCTGTCCTTTAACTTTAAAGCCCGAATGCAATGATTGGACAAACATTTTATGGTCCAGTGCCTTCCACAGAAGATATATGGATATTAAAATACAGTTAGATCACTTAACTGTTGCCATCTGGATGTGAAGAGACTTTTAACCAGCATAACAAAAATGTTTCTGGAAAAAATCACCTCCCTGCCTTTAATACCTTGCCCTGTAACATTTGTGGGTCATCATGGGTTCAAAAGATATGTAGCTGTGACCACTGTGGCACTTTAATGGTGTTTTTGGTCCTGTTGTGAACAGCATGCTAATATTACTTTAAAAACAAGCTCATGTTCAAATTAAGCAAACAGCAATTCTGTTGTCTGTGTAAGAGAGAGAGGGAGGTGATTTTACAATGGATTAAGAGCAACAAAACACAACAGAGGTTATGTCTATGGTTTTACATGAGGATAATCGAGAGAGAGCTGATGATATCAGACCAGAGAGAGAAAGAGATTGCATCTCTCAGGACATCACTGACATCAGTCCTTCAGTATCAGCTCTAAATTTGAGAGACGGTTCCTCAGTCTGTACATGTAGCTCTTGTCTGGACTGTCGCTAGGAAACATGAGCAAAATTTATCATCTTCTCCACCACTGCTTGCTCCAGTCCAACTTCTGTCTGATGCTTCACTCCAACTTCATCATCTTCTTCTACACTTCCTCCACATGTTCTGATGATGTTCCTCTCACTCCAGACATCATGGAGAAGATCGGTACAGTAAGGCTGACTGAATGTACCGTCTGATGGTGGTAAACTGCTGTGGTTGCACTGTGACTCCTGCACAAGTTTCAGCTCTTCCATTCACTCTGGGAGGAGAACCTTCAGAGGCCAGCGGCAGCAGATGAGTCTGGTGCTCAGACCAGTGGAGAATGTTTTGGATTTTAGGGATGATCAGCGAAATTGCATCCTTCCTTATGTCTTTACCATTTTGGAAGAACTTAGCCAAGTCTGTGGAATTCCACAAAGAAAATCAAATTCATTTTCATAATTATATAATAAATGTACAACCTCATTTTTCAGTTTGCAGCATTATTATCCCGCACTCTTTTTGACCAATAAGTTTCCGTTTTTATTTCCACAACACAAATAGCAATTCCCAGCCAATGAATATATTTTCAAGCTGAGTATAAGTAAAAAATAAATTCCACGTTTCCATGATTTCCATGATTTTGCCAGGCCTGGAAAAATGAATATCTTTAATTTTCAGTATCATTGACATTTCAAGATTTCCCATGACCATGAGGAAATTAAATATTTATAAGATGAGACACTATAAATTTCCATTTCTTATGCATTTTGTTTTAAATCAGAGATTAAATCAGAGTTCAAAGAAAAAGATCAGAGATCTAGAAGTATGAACACAAGCACAAACAGAAGCTCTGTTTTAAAATCTATTGACCCGCCTTCCTGTCTACAGCCTTTATAGACAGCTGACTTCTTAGACAACATCCTAACTGAAAGAGAACCTCAAAAGTTACCTCAGTTAACTCACTGCAATGCATTATGGGATTGCCTTATCTGCAAAAGATGTGAGGCTGCTCTTGAATTTGACCAGAATGCAGTACCTGTACCGTTAAGAACAGACTCTACCAGAAGTGTGCTCATGACACCTGCTGTCTACAAAGGCAGCTCACTAGGTTTTGGAACAGACACTCACATGAAAACAGGCCTAAAATTGGGATGAGGCATGGAACTCCACTGAATGGATCCATGCACTCCCATCAGCCACACTACAAAACAAATGCAACAAACGGAAATAACATGGAAGGCAAGGACAGAAACAGAGCGAGCGAGAGAGAAAAGGTGACTGTGACAGCAGCTGGCAACTGTGTCTCAGCCTAGAGACACTGAAACTAATTAGGTGGGAAGAAACAAGCGCGAGTGGAGAGCAGAAACAGAAGATGATTTACTGAAGCGTGGAGGAGGACACATTAAACAGAGGGCCAGAGATGGAACTCTTCCACAAGGTAATGAATTATGAGCTACAAAAACTTACAAGAAACAACACAGTCTAAAATACCATTTTTTAAGATACAGCGATGCTGGAACAAAAGTGGGTTTTCAGCCAAAAGTCATTTTCTGTTTTCACTGTAAACTAAATTTGGCACAACTTAACAAAATCACAATCAATCAGAACCTGTTTGGTTTTCAACATACATTGGAGGGGCTTGTAGTAGTTGGTGAAGTTGGTGGCACATTCCGTTTAAACAAGCAATGCGCTTGATTGACAGGTGAGTTGGTGACAGTGTTAGAAGTAAATATAAATTTATTAAGGGACCCATTCCAGTTTAAACAACCAATCTGCTTGTGTGACATCATGTTTTGTCTTATATATATTTTTAATTCATCTTGAAGCTCCTTTGGAAGTTTGTTCAGGTTCTCTAGTGAGGTTGAGGTTCCCTGGTTGAGAAACACTGAACTATAACAACATATAGTGTTAAAATGCGCACCCCCTGCTGGCTGTATAATGTAGGACATGTTCTGGTTGACCAATTAACACCAAGTCAAAAAATAAAAACCAAGTAAATCACCAACAATAACATTAACACTCATTTATAACATTAACATACGTTCATTGAGCACAGAATCTCTCTGATCTTGGCATGAAGGGATGACGGAGAACCCAGAGGCAGAAGATCTTTTTAAAA
The DNA here is from genome assembly GCA_036877525.1 of Chromobotia macracanthus. NCBI lineage: Eukaryota > Metazoa > Chordata > Actinopteri > Cypriniformes > Botiidae > Chromobotia > Chromobotia macracanthus. Next base: position 2,796,388 of record JAZGTH010000070.1, on the reverse strand, counting down.
ACTCATTGATTCTGAAATGAGAATCCAGATGGAATTAGTTTTATCTTTCTCTGTCTTCAAATTTGACCTTGTTTACAACCATTGCAGCACACTGAGGCAAACCGCTGAGTGGAGAAAGCAAAGTGAAGCAGTGCGTTTCACACATCACAATCGTATCATCAGATGTCTTATCTGAATTCTTCAGAGGTAATTAACAAAGTGTCTGGATAAGCCTGAATATTGATCGAGACTTCCAGGATGGAAGCCGAGGTTTTCTGTTCTGCAGCACTGAAACCAGAACTTTGGAGACCTCAGGTCACCTGATGCCTATCACAAACGAGATCACATTAATATCTCAGTTGTTAGTGGAATTAAATGGAAAGCATACAGAGACTTTAGTATTCCTTCAGCTCCTTAGGTTTTTCACCTGAGAAAAACACTTTGTCTCTTTTAGAGTTTCAGAAAGAAAAAACTCAACGTTGTCTCAAATTGTGCTCAAGTTTACCAAAGTCAAACCACCATACCTATATTGCATATGTCAACAAATGTCACATTTTGCAGCTCTTTTTATTTCTCCCAGGAAATTTAAAGTGAAACAGCTGAGAAAAAAGTGACACGCAAGTGAGAACTCCTGAGCTTTGAAAGAGTTACCTCTGAGCAATAACACTTCTACCACACTGCATAATAAAATCGGATACAGAGAAGATGATGCACAGATAAACCAGCATGCCACTTCTCTATATAGCTCCATATGACTCAGTTATACTATTTTTTGTTTAAAAATAGGCTATTTTGCTGCAAGAATTATAACTGGCTTCTTCTTTCTCTCCATCCTCTACCGCTTTAAGATAATATCTAATCCAACATTAGACTGCCACCTTGAGGCAGAAATAAGACAACTTTCTTCCATGCAGTTGTACATAAACCTACAATGTAGGTGGGCCCAGAATTTGCCCCTACTACATCTGTGGCCAGGAGCTGCTACATGAGAAACTGAGACATGGTACAAAACGTTACTACAATGTTAACATAAGTTATTACTTTATGCAACTTTTATTAACTATTTTAAACATGTCTTCATGTTTCACATATTATATGCAGTCTTTTGCTTCTCAATCTTGCTGACGAGTCTATTAATCACAAAGATTATTGATTTTGAAAACATAATGAAACAGTGCTGAGGTCATTACTTCAATTTAGAATTGAACTGAGCACTGGATCGGTCATGGAGACAGTCGCTGATAATTCAGTTCTCAAGCAACTGTGTGTGAATTGATGAAGCTCCACTATCAGCACTTAAGCGCTCCCACTATAACCAACCACAATTCATGCTATAATGTTTTTTTATTATGAAAAATCAGAAGTTTTGTGTTTGTTTGAAATTACACACTATATTCTCACACACGAATGTGACGTCATATTAAACTGGGTCGTGTCTGTGCGCAGCAACTGGTCACAAAATCTGTTTGACAGTTTATTTAATAGTTTATTTCAAACCTAATATACAGTGTTCTTTTCTGAGAGAAAACGTACAGTCATGCTCTCAAAAACCTGATTTTCTGTCCCCTTATAGGAATATAGATCTCTCCTCACACACCGACAAATATAAAGAGCTTTTCCACAAGCACATCTTTCTAAGTGACACAAAAAATACAACTGTGAGTGAAAACATGTCAAACTCAAAGTCACACCAAATGAGACACCTGTCAGATGCAGTGAATACAAATAAAGCGGGTGGAAAACTACACCTAAATCTTTAAATACACATAATGTAAGTGCTTTTTTAAGGTCACGGGTGATGGTTGGTCGACAACACACAAAGATCACACATGAAAGTGGCTGTTTGGTTTTCATACTGATTTCACATTCATATTTATCTCAAAACGAACACCCACTAATATGCTGTACATTCAGGCTCCTGATATCTCCTGTGAGCAGCAATCTATAGTCAATAATAATCAATGACCAGTGTTTAAGTAGAGAAACATTACATCATGATTACATCCAAAAACCCATAGTCTATGGAGAAGGGGTGGGAAAGATATGTATTCTTTAATTATACCCAGAAGCTTATTTTAAAAACTGCAGATTTAAATACATACCTACCAAGACCTACAGTACTGCCATACAGATCTGAGAACACGTAAATCAGTCAAACCCCATATTATGATCAAACACAACATAATTAACCAGACATTTACAATCACCAACCCTGAACAAACATGTCAAAGAAAACACACACTGATGTCTATCACTGAGAGAGGACTGTAGTGAGCAACTGAAACGTTCAGCACGGGCCTTAAGCCTCCTTGCGTTTTATGATCAGTGGACCAACGTTGTCTCCTGTTTCCTGATTGTGTTTCGCATGCGCGCCGTCGCAGTATGGAAACTGGAAGAGAGCAGAGAAACAATCTCATTATAACAGTGACATCACAGCTCCAGAACAGTCGCTAGTTAAGGGCTCGGATCTGGTGGTGATATCAGCCAATCAGCTTTGTTTGTGTCAGGATGTCATCTTTCAGAGTTTCCAGTGAGTCATGTTCCAGAGCAATTACGTCACGTGGCATTTACAGCTCAGGTGACTGACCCCAGAACTGAGAACCCATGTGCAACAGAAGGCAACCTGCAGGTTGTACTTCCAGGGGCCATCCCAGCTAATGGGGAGCGTTCTAACTTGGAATGTTAAAATTAAATTTTAGGGAACGCTGGCTAACGTTATGTAAAAATGATCAAAAACATTCATGCACTAACGTTAGTAGAAAGTTTTTTTAACATTATACACAGTATATATCAAAAACATTATTCTTAAGTAGTTAGTGGAATGTTAAAAAGTTACACAATTTAATAAAATGTAACCAAGCAATAACGTTAATGTTTAAAAACCTGAACATTAGAACTAGAACTTTCATAAGAAATGATATTTTTAACGTTTTTGTTACTTGATGCTTGACCAGTTAGCAACTTAACAGTTATGTTAATGAATACAGGCCCACAAAACACACTCCACACAGAAATCTCTTCTTATTCTCCCATCAGCATGTCCCTGCAATCTAAATTAGCTTTGGGATGAAAATGACAAACTAGTGTATCTGAGCGCTGATGGTTGAAGGTCAGACAGTGTCTGGTTGAACATTATCTCACAGATCACTGTGTACTGCACTGCAAAATTAATTTTAAATCTCGGTCAAGGGTTTCCTCTCACATTTTTGGATCTCCAGCATCTACAGTAAACGGCTTTGTCTCCCAGGTCCTCGATGTCAAATGCATGCACCACTTTGGGGTTGTCCTTCTGCAGCTCAAGGTTGACCTTTGGCTTCGCACATTTGGCTTTGTTGAAGAACGTTTTGTAAATGAGGATTCCTACTGCAGCAGCTCCGGCAGACACCGACACTGCAGTAATGATCTCAGCTGGAGGAACAGAGGACATTTTTTTTATCATACACACAAACTAACACAATTATTATGAGCGTACCTACAGTATATCAATTACACTACAAAGAATGCATAAGCCATCATAGTTGAATCAATAAAAATGTATAAAATATGACTTAAAACCACATAAAATGATTTAACACATTACAACATTTTAAATACGTTCATCCACCATAATACATTCAAATATATTTTCCTGTATGCTGCATTATATAGAAATCTTGCAGGACTTACAGGCCACCTTTACCAATCATATAGAAAATATCTGTGAAGCATTAAATGTGGAAACCATTAATGAAAGCACCTGAATCTCTAATGGATAGTGACATGTCTGTAATTGAAAATGCAACAGCTCCATTTATTTAGTCAAATCTTGAGTATTTCGTCAGTTTTAATAGGAGCTATTGAAATAATCTATCATAATATTGATGCATGCAGCTGAATTGTGAGCATAAACACATGAACCTAAAGCGCAATCGAAACGGCACGTTCACCTCGACAAAACACGATTACTTTCACTTAGAAAACTCGCATTAATGAAGATCTTTACCTTTACTGAAGGAGTTTGATGCGCTCATGGTTGCTTCTTATTATTTGCGTTTTTATATAATCACTCTTCGCTCATAGTTTAAAAGACCTACGATCGTGTTCAAGGCCGAGGACAAAATTCAAGTTGATCAACGAAGCGCACAGTTTGCGCAGTGAACGCGTACAATGCGGGTTACGTCACCGGAAAGCTACTTTTATTTTGACGTTTGGTCGTCCTCCGTTAGCGCATCTAGTCTGCGAGCTTTGAAATAAAAATGATCATTTCGTTTTCTATACATATTCAAGGCGTGACACGAGTCAAAACCAGACTGAAACCAGCAACAATTGCGTTCAGTTTAAATAGTTAAAAATAGTTGCTTTAAAGTTTAAAGTACAAAAAGCGATTGTTTTCAGAGCGCAGGCGCAACGCGAGGGACTTTTATTATGAAACAAGAAGTGGCCGGAAGTGGCGCGTCTGCGGGAATCACGTTGTGTGTGTACGGCGGCATGGATTTCTCCAAATGGTGCGATTTACCGTCGGTTCCCAGTTTAAAGAACTTGACGGAAGCTGGATATGGAGTCCCGAAGATGAAACAGCACGGAGCCGTGCAGGAGCTGGTGAAAGCCCACATTGAGTCGTTTGATCAGGCGGTCACCGATGGCTTGTGTCGAGTGGTGGAGGTGAGCGATACGTCACAGATACATGGAGATGCATTGAGTGACAGCTGTCGCGAAATGTCAGTGACATCTCTTTATCTGTTTGCGTTTAAGGCTATTCCTCCCCTGGAGTTCATGTACAAGGAGGACCGGATCAGTCTGTCTTTCACGGAGGCTGCGATTCACCATCCCGCGGTTGCTAAGGGAGGAATCAGCCGAGACCTGCGAGTGTTTCCGGCGGAGTGCAGAGGCAGACGCAGTACATACAAAGGGAAGCTGGTGGTATGTCCGTGGCGTGAATAACTGATCTGATTTCTTGTCGAAATGTTAATAGAAGTGCTGGTCCTGTTTCATAACGTTTCTGATGGCTGTACAGCCCTCACACAGTGAGCAGGAGAACTTCCTTTTCTCTTTGGGGGGGGGAAAAGAGTTTCTTGTACTATGAACACACAACGCCGGTAACGGGAAATGCTTGAAAATAGATGCTTATATTCTGTGTAAAGTGCAGGATGATAAAATGATCGTCCAATCACTGCATTCAGCCCGAATGCAATGATTGGATGTCCTACTTGCCTGTCAAATTATGTATGCGTTCAGTTGTTGGAGGAGGCGTGGCTTTAGAGGATGCTCTGAAGGGAGGGCGGGATCTTACGCTTTCAAAGCTAAGCCTCTCTGAAATTGCCTACCCTACATTTAATGTAACTAAGCTCAATCAGAACATCATAAACGTTCTGCATCTCAGTGCAGCTTATGTGGCTGTCTGTGTTTACGTATCAGCAGCCCCCATCACCTCACCTGCCCTACCGTAGTAAAGTTAATTTATAAAATGGCACATTCAAATGAACGAGAGGAAATGTTTTGTTTATTTCACAGGCCGACGTGAGCTGGTCTGTAAATGGAGTTACTAAAGGAATCATCAAGCAGTCTCTGGGTTTCGTGCCCATCATGGTCAAATCCAAACTGTGCAACCTTCACGGCTTTTCACCCAAAGAACTCATCGAACATCACGAGGAGGCCGAGGTAGAAATCACAAGTCACAAAACTTTCCAAAACTGTAACCTGGCAAAATGCCTTTTGTGTCTTAATGACATCATCTTACTGGCAGGAAATGGGCGGTTATTTTATCATCAATGGCATCGAGAAAGTGATTCGTCTTCTTATCATGCCGCGGAGAAACTATCCCATTGCCCTGATCAGACCCAAATTTAAGAGCAGAGGACAGGGCTACACTCAGTATGGTGGGTACCGCCTCTTATTACATCCTCATTCTAGCCGACCTTCAGATTGGCTGTTTTAAGAATTTGCCTGATTCTTTTATCCACTGATTGTTTGTTACTTTGCATGCAGCCATTTCAATGCATTGTGTGAGGGACGAACACACAGCCATTAATATGAATCTTCACTATCTGGATAATGGAACGGTCATGCTGAATTTCATTTACCAGAAAGAGCTCTTCTTTCTTCCCCTGGGATTTGTGCTAAAGGTAAAATAAAGCTGATTTGTCATTTTGTTTCAGAAAAGAAGAATGAACAAGTTTATATAAATGTAGAATGCATCAGTATGTATCTGTATCACTCTGTCCAACTCATGAAAAGCTTAAAGCTGTAATCCATACATTTCCACTCTCTACCGCCATCTGTGTTTAAAACAACACTGCAGGTTTCTTAACTTACTTCTGTTTATGTATGTTAAAGTCAAATAAAGCCAAACTGACATTTCCTGGAAAATAAGACCCAACAGCTCAAATTATTGTGTTCAATAAAAATCATTATTGAACACTGATCTATCATATTTTGTTTTTTTTTCAAGGCTCTGGTGGACTTCTCAGATTTCCAGATCTATCAGGAGCTGATAAAAGGGCGAGAAGAAAACTCGTTCTATAAGAGCTGCGTCTCAGAAATGCTGCGTATGGTGATGGAAGAGGGCTGCGTAACTAAAGAGAAAGTGCTCGTTTATCTGGGCAAGCGTTTCCGGGTCAAAATGAACCTGCCTGAGTGGTTCACCCATGAGCAGTGTGCCAACTTCCTGCTAAAGTGAGTTCCATGTGTTCTTGATCCCATCCAGCTGATTCTAGAACAGAATCTAGAATTGTGTTTGTATGCAGGCTGTTTAAAAAAAGTGGTTGCGTAATATAGCCCAAAAAAATTCTACATTATTTGTAGTTTGAAATGACAGATTAGAGAGGTTTTGTTTTGGCTCATGTAGGTAACTGGTATGTTTTACTTCATTCTGTTTGCAGCGAGTGTTTGTGTATTCACCTGAAGTCAGATGTGGAGAAGTTTTACATGTTGTGTCTCATGACACGGAAGCTCTTCAGCTTTGCCAAGCAGGAGTGTATGGAGGAAAACCCGGACAGTTTGATGTTTCAGGAAGTTCTCACACCTGGCCAGTTCTTCCTCATGTTCCTGAAAGTAAGTTTACCTCTACGCTCACCTCACATGTCTGTCCAGCCCTGGTGAAATTACAGAGTCCAGGAATGTGTCTCTGATACACTTCTGATGTTCCTCAGGAGAGGATGGCTGCGTGGCTTGTCTCCGTGAAAGTGGCCCTAGATAAGAGGAGTCAGAAAATAGGACAACTTACTGCAGATAACGTGACCAAGATCTTCAACAAGGGTATAGAGCTCACCAGACCCTTTGAGTATATGTTAGCCACTGGAAACCTCCAGTCAAAGACAGGTATGAAATTTTCGCCTTTCCCGGCTTGTCCAGTTTAATTTTGTTAGAATAGAACTGTCTGTTTAATAATCGCCAACTCTTGCAGGTCTGGGCATGCTGCAGGACACAGGGCTGTGCGTGGTGGCGGACAAGCTGAACTTCGTCCGTTACCTGTCTCATTTCCGCTGCGTACACAGAGGAGCCGCTTTCGCAAAGATGAGGACCACATCTGTGCGGAAACTGCTTCCGGAGTCCTGGGGTTTTGTGTGTCCCGTACACACACCCGACGGAGAGCCATGTGGTCTTATGAATCACCTGACTGCCCACTGTGAGATAGTGGCCCCATTGTATCCCACAAACACATTGCCCGCCCTGCTCTGCTGTCTGGGTAATGACACCTGATGCAAAAATCTGACACCACTTGACAAGATAGTCTAGGGCTGCGAGAAAAAGTTGATTCTCTGGAGTATTGTGATTCTTTAACAACACTGCATGTTCTAAAGTTCTGAATGGATTCTGTTCAATTTACTTCATGGCTGAGCATGTGCCGGAAACAGAAAAAAATGTTTGTAGATGCACATATCCTAGCAAAATCGACAGAATTTTTAAGAGTAGGTTCAGAATCATCAGAAAATTCACTTTTTGCCTAGTTAAGTGTAGCATTTAAAAAAAAACCTACAATATCCCGGGTAGTCCCATGGTACCATGGAAAATATTATTGTATTGTATGACTACTATACCATATTCAGTACAGTGCAGCACAGTACAGTTCAGTACAAATTAATTTGTACTTGTTGAGTCACAGTAATGAATATTGTAGAGGATTAAAAACTGCCCATTTATTAGCATTTAAACATGTTTCTGTCTTCATCGTTAGGTGTGACTGCGGTAGACGGGACCCCGGGTCAGCCGTATTCCTCCTGTTTTCCCGTTACACTGGACGGGGCAATGATCGGCTGGGTGGAGAAAGAGATTGCACCCTGCGTCGTTGAATCTCTCCGCAGGTTCAAAGTAAGAAATGATTTAATCTCTGTTAGCTCAAAGATACTCATCTTTAGAGAGATTTTGACAGTTTTAAATGGGGCTTAAAGGTAGGGTTGACAATTTTAGAGGCTAGCAGCAGCAAGCTTGAAAGCATTTTTGAGAAAGCATTTTCAATTTTCAAGAAACTCTGATGATAAAAGGAGTCAACACCCAAACAAACAATTTCGCTAGATGTCTGTTCTTTGTTTTGAAAAAGAAATATTGTGTTTGCACATAGTCCACATAGTCCATAACACTCTCATAGCCAATCAGCAATAGGGGGCATGTCTGTCAGCTGTTAGTTGTTGCCTTTTTTTATATTAAGGGTGTTATATTAAGGGTGGAGCAATAAAGTGTCAATTTTAAATATCAACAGCATTTCTTAGAAATCCCTTACTACACCTTCAAGTCTCAAATACGTTTTTGGGCCAGTATGGCTTTTAACTAAAGGTTTTTTGTCATTTGCTGGTTGTTTGTAGGTGCTGGGAGAGAAGAAGATGCCACCCTGGACTGAGATCGTTCTGGTTCCTCAGACAGGTAAAGCCAGCATCTACCCCGGCCTTTATCTGTTCACCACACCCTGTCGCATGGTGCGGCCCGTCCGAAACCTTACCCTGGGCAGAGAAGAGCTTATTGGCACCTTTGAACAGGTGAGAAGAAGCAGCACTTGCTAATATGTTGTAATCACTAGCAGCACAAAGAAACACTGATGCTCTGTAGGGGATAACATTTTAGAGGGTTTTGGTATGCTGACAGTCCAAATGCTACAATTGCTGTTAGCATTTTAAAGCAAAACATGCTGAAACCCTTTCAGAAAAGTTGAGGTTCCAAATTAGAGCCTATTAAAGCACCACTGCTGAAATATTAAACTGTGAAACAAAAACGTCATACATAAACATAAACTTTTAATAGGTTTATAGTCAAGTCGGGTTGACAAACGTTCTCTTGACACCATTGATTTGGTTCATTATCAGACTCACGTGTGTTTTTGGTGCTCAGGTGTATCTGAATGTGGGAATCTTTGAGGAGGAGCTCGAGGAAGGAGTCACCACGCATCAGGAGCTGTTTCCTCACAGCATGCTGAGCGTGGTGGCCGAGTTCATTCCCTTCTCTGACCACAACCAGAGTCCCAGAAACATGTACCAATGCCAGATGAGTAAGAGCACCACTTCCTCTTCTTCTGATGAATGACATCCGCTATCAGTCATAACACATTCACAAATATTAGTGTTCTAAAACTTGTGTAGGGCTGCAGGATGCGGCTCGCCTCATGTCTTATGTCAGCGTAAGAACCCATAAAGGCGTGATCATGCTTTCTTTGGGAACTCCTGCTGAATACACTTCAAAATCTGATCTCATCCTCTTTGAAGGTAAACAGACCATGGGCTTCCCACTGCACTCCTACCAGGACCGATCTGACAATAAACTCTACCGTCTGCAGACGCCCCAGAGTCCTCTGGTCAGACCCACCATGTATGATCACTACAACATGGACAATTACCCTATAGGCACTAATGCCATAGTGGCTGTCATCTCTTACACTGGCTATGATATGGAGGATGCTATGGTAGGTAAACGTCCACTTCCTCCAGAACATTCTTCTGTTCTGCATGTGTAATTGTTTTCTGTGTGATCTTCCCCAGATTGTAAACAAGTCGTCGTGGGAGCGTGGTTTTGCTCATGGTTCTGTTTATAAGACCGAGCTGATAGATCTGGCAGATAAGTACAAAGGTGATGAGAACATTGTGTTTGGGATCACGCCTGGTGACCCAAAAGTGATGGACCGTCTGGATGCAGACGGGCTGCCGTTCATAGGCTCTACGCTGAAGTACGGAGACCCTTTCTACAGCTGCGTCAATCTCAACACTGGCAAGAGTTTTGTAAACTTCTACAAGTATGTCATCACTTCACTGTCAATCATTATTCCTGGACATGCCCACTAGGGCTGCAAGAAGGATCAAATATTGTGAACGTGCATCTTGCAATATTCATATGGCAGTGGTTTGCAATAACTGATTTAATTGTTAATTGTGACATGCATGCATGTTTGTGCATGCACATGTGCTTAGCACTGCTACACATGAGTTCCTTAAGAATATTTAAATGCCTAACATGAAGTTAGTTAATTTTTACTTGCCATATGATAAAAAGAGTGAAAAATCCCTAGAATGACTTAAAAGGCAAGCCATATCTAGAGACCTGAATATAACAGATTAACCAATCAGAACAACCACATAGCAACACCCTGGCAATCAGCCACAGCCCTGGCCCTCTGTACCTTAATGCTTTACATCTGTAGTCACATTAAGCTAGAGATTTTATTTTTTGTTGGTTTCCACAAGTTGAAACTCTTTTTTTCTCCCCAGGAACCAGGAAAGTTGTGTGGTGGACAACATCAAAATTTGCAGCAATGATACTGGAACGAGCCGCTTCAAACGTGTGTGTATCACGATCCGTGTTCCGAGGAACCCCACTATCGGAGACAAGTTCGCCAGTAGACACGGACAGAAGGGCATCTTAAGTCGCCTGTGGCCTGCGGAGGACATGCCCTTCACTGAGAGCGGCATGACTCCGGACATCCTGTTCAACCCCCACGGATTCCCTTCCAGAATGACCATCGGAATGCTAATCGAGAGCATGGCTGGAAAATCGGCAGCCCTCCATGGCCTGTGCCACGATGCAACGCCCTTCACCTTCTCCGAAAATAACTCGGCGCTGGAGTACTTTGGCGAGATGCTGAAGGCCGCGGGATACAATTATTACGGTACGGAGCGAATGTACTCTGGACTGAGCGGCTTGGAGCTGGAGGCAGACATCTTCATCGGGGTCGTTTACTACCAGCGTCTGCGACACATGGTTTCCGACAAGTTCCAGGTGAGAACCACAGGAGCAAGAGATAAAGTGACCAATCAGCCGGTGGGAGGGAGAAACGTACAGGGAGGGATTCGGTTTGGAGAGATGGAGCGGGACGCTCTGTTGGCTCACGGGACATCATTTCTGCTCCACGACCGGCTGTTCAACTGCTCAGACCGTTCTGTGGCTCAAGTTTGCGTGGACTGCGGCAGCATGTTGTCTCCGCTTCTGGAAAAGCCGCCGCCTCATTGGTCAGCTACACGGAATCGAAAGACCATCTGTCTGCTCTGCAACAGGAGTGACACCATTGAAAACATCTCTATTCCGTATGTGTTCCGATACTTTGTAGCAGAACTTGCTGCCATGAACATTAAAATCAAATTAGATGTCAAGTAAAGTTTGCTGTTCGATTTCTCTGTATCTATGGAAAATAAAGTGCCTACGTTTAATATGAAGACTAAAAATCTTACTCGTGCTCTCACTTTTCTGAAGGATGCTTTTTGAATTAAGATACCTTTTAATACAAAATTGTATTTTTATGTTGTCTTTTGAACAAGCAGTATATAATTACACTGATTTAGGTCTCACAAACCGTATATGTAAGTAGTACAGACAAAAATAATTTGAGTTTCTTTTTTGTGTTTAAAAAGAAAAGAGTTGACCCATGAGTTTTGTTCACACATTAGACTAAATAGTCTATAGATTCTTTCCTGCAAAGTCAACGCATTAGAAAGATGCATGTTTAAAACGAATCGTGTGACAATTACATATGGATGGTTTAACAGCTTTTTAAAGTTTGCACAACAAGAAAACTTGATAATCCCACAGATTTGAAAATGAAATTTATTAGACATTGAACGTGTATGTTACTTCAATTCACTGTAATATTCCCTGGCCAAGCCGTTACTGTAAATTTCAGTAAGTAATTCCTACATTCCCAAGAAACCCCTAAAGGAAAAAAATCAATTTAAGAACAATATAATTACATTTATTTTTAAAAGGTGCACAAAGTCATGCGTTTCATCGGTTGTGAAACCGGTGCAAAAAAAAAACACACACCACCTATAAGCGTAAAAAGGATTTGTTGCACCAGCTCAGCTCAGCTCAGCTAGAGCATCTGTCAGGTTCAGTACACTGGGTATCATGTAGTCTGGAGTTATGTTCTTCTGAGGGACGCATTTACTGTCACCGTTGATCCACACCGTTGCCTTCACCCCTGCATTAATGCCTCCTTGGATGTCCGTCCTGAGGGAATCACCCACCATGACGCAGTTCTCTGGCTCAACTCCCAGGGTCTCAAAACAGTGGGTGAAGATGGACAGCGCTGGTTTCTGCTCCGGGTGATCTCCACCGACCACCACCGCCCTGAAGAGCCCCTCGCATCCCACCGCCTTCACCTTCTCCCACTGCGTCTGAGCATCGCCATTGGTGAGCAGCAGCAGTTTGTAGCTCTTCTGAAGTTTCTCCAGCAGAGCTCGAACCTCAGGAGGCAGACTCAGCGCCTGTAAACGTGTCTTCTTCCACGTGTAGTAGCAGCTGGAAGCCAGAGCTGGATCCTGGTCTGTGCCCTGGGTCTCCTGCAGGGCTTCAGCCCAGTGCTGGATCCTCACATCGTCTATAGTTCTGCCTTGTGATGGGTCGAAAGACTCATGGAGAAGCTTGAGTAAGAAACGATCGCAGATGTGTGCAATGTGGCCTTCCTGCACAGGTGTGGACTTCAGTAGCTCACACACCTGCAGACAACATCCATTACAGAAGATAAGCTTCACATCATGACATCTTCTACTGTAGGGTCATGCATGGCTAAGTGATGGAGATGCTGTTCGGTCTGCGACACATTTTGAGTCGGTGTGAGTATTTTCATTTATTTATTTACCTTCTGGATGGCCACTCGTCCCGCTCCGGCTGTATCGATCAGAGTATTGTCCAGGTCAAATATTATCGCCGAAACCTCTCGGTTTTCCATCTTCTTTCACGAACTTCCGGACACGTCAGGCAGGTGTTGTGACGTCACGCCAGCAGCATCATGGGAGATGTAGTTCCCTACAAAAACGTTTTATCGTGAACTATGTGCTTTATGTGCCTAAACACATTTTTGAAACCTTTTTGGGTAATCAAGTAATCACAATAAAACCACTGGCTGAAATAGTATTAAAAATAGCGGTTTTAATACTCAAATCAATAAACAGCAGGCTCTCATTGTGACTTCTTACCCCATATGTTGTGACAAAATGCCCCGCTATAGATTGTAAATGCAACAGATGTGTTAAATTATCCTTTTGTATAGCCAGGGCTGTAGAATTGCTTTTTGAGAACAGACTTACTATGGTAAATGTGACTTACCAAAATCATGTCACAGAGAAAATCTACTAATTTACTGGAAAAATTAAAGAACAATAAATCACAAATACTTCTGGATGCTAAATTGATCACTAAATGTGGTTTACAACTTAAATAAAAAAGAGAAACAACAACAACAACAAAGAAACTGTATTTATTCTGCAACAACAGTTGAAACATTTTTATATTACTGCAAATAAATCGATATTTTTCTAGGATTCTGCATATAGCACACAGCATTTGTGATCAGGAATAAACCCTGCAGCTGCTGGATGCAGGCATACGTGCAGGGTTACCAGAACTCTCGACAAACATGCTCTCTCTCACGTTTAATCAGATTATATGTGCCGGCCTTTGAGAGACTCCTGTGCGTGAACTTCTGGCTGATTTATCATCTGGAGGTGTACGTGTGAGATGTGACTTCACATAAGTTGACTTCTCAACCAGCTACTGTAATTGTACGATTTACATTAAGACAGAAACCATACAATTCATGAAAGATTTAAATGCACATTATTTTGCATTGCAGAAACAGATGCAACCAAAAAATGTGCATATCTTGCTGATCTTATGATAGTGAGACTACATATCAATGGGTCAAAATGGTTGACTGTTACCAAATATTATTAGTGCTGTAAACTAGAACACTTAATATCAACCAGTATGAGTCTTTGCATGAATGCCAAGTGATGAACGACTGCCTACCACCGTGCACCGTGCCAAGACACGTTCAGTTTTCAGCACTCGCCTTTAGATCCCAGTTTGCCGAGATATGCTGATAGGATGCATGTGTTTCGTGTGAAGCATTTTAGATGAGAATGGCTGGCATGACAGAAATCTTAAACTTGTCTCTATCTAACAAGGAATTCTGGTGATGTCAGTGCCTTTAAATAAATTCTCTTCATCCGAGGTTAGTCACTCAGCAAGTAAGCAAGTAAGAGGGAGAATCACCAGCCTTCTGAAATGTCTGAAAGTCTCATGTGTTTTGATGTATTATCTGCAGGAAGATCGTGGGAACAGTAACTCTGAGGTTTTAAGTGCTGTCTTGCTTATGAAGTAATGCTACTGTTATCATACTGTATCTTAACAGAGGGCTGTGCAGGACTGACAAATTTCAGTGTGCCGATTTCCATTTTTTTAGAAAAACTCACAGGTTTTGACCACATGAGGGCCTCCAGTCATTACTAGATCACACAAGGGAAACATCAGTTATCCAGCCTTGCCAAATGAATGCATGAAATAGTGACACTGCAACACTCAAGATTTTGGGCTTGGCATATGAGGTGACAATAAACCTTTTTGTATCGAAAAGAGGTGCATGAAGATTCCTCAAAATTGTCTTTTTGTCCTCCACAGAAAAAGAAACAGTGTGTAAGTTCAGAACATCATGCGGTCAATAAATGATGATGCCTTGAACTAACACTGCTTGGTGCTGTACTGCTACAAGTAGAAAAAAAGGTTGATTTTCAAATGTTTCATTATTAACATATCTGTGAGAGGCTTAACTGGTAGAGCATTGCGTTAGCAGCGCAAAGGTTGTTCGATTCCCATGGAACACACACACTGTTAAAATGAATGTACTGTTAGTCACTTTGGATAAAAGCGTCTTCCAAATGCATAAATGTAAATGTGAGAGCATGATACGGGCAAAGTTAAAATTCTTACATAATGTAAAGAATCTGGGAATATCATACACTGGTAAGAAGATAGGTAAGTTTATGATAGATAAGTTTATGTATCAGATTAATTGTGTGGTAATTGTATTAATTGTATCATACAATTATACAGTCATAAAATTAATTACCAATCATTCCATTTATCAGCACTGTCTTAACAAACTCACCTCATTTAACCCTGCAGTGATTTTAATGCTCAGTTACTTCCTTCTCTCTCTCTCACACACACACACCTTCAGGGCTCTTCAGTCCTCATGCTTACAGTTTTCACACTCAGTTTTTTCTTAAAGGAGTATTTTCACCCAAATATGAAGGTTTCATCATCTATTCACATGTTATTTCAAACAGGAACTTAACTTCTTGCATGAAACAAATTAGAAAAATCTGCTGTGTGAAGAACCAATGAAAAAGTTGTTAGTTGTGGCCTATTGGTTAAACAGTTGGACTTGTAACCAGAAGTTTGGCGGTTCTATTCTAAATGCACTAACTGGATTAAATGCAGGGGACAAATTTGGAGTATGGGTCACTATACTTGGTCTGCACATCACTTCACTATTTTATCTTAACATTCTTGTTTACCATGCTTAATATTTGAGTTATCGCAAAAATGGCTATAATTTGACAGCATCTTTGTTTCAAAGGTTACAAACGTCATGTAAAATGTTATCACTTCCATGAGAAGAATTAAATCGCACACTTTAAATCTTATGGATGTATTCTGATTTTGCTAAATCTAAACACCTGTCTGTGTCATGACAGAAACACAGGCATGCACTCCTGTTGTCTGTTCACTGCTCTTGCACAGCTTGCGAGAGCCGTTGTGAGCATTTACCGTATCCAGAGGAAGTGTCATGCTTTGTTACGCTGAGCTATAAAATGACACTTCTCACTCTTCTGTATCTCTCCTTATGTAACCTTGCGTGCACTTACACCTGGCCAGGTGCCAAACATTAACACGCAAAAATGTGTCACTGCATTCTGCTCTGGTTCTAGGCACAATCAGAAATTGGAGCATTTCTCACGCATGTGGATTCTGCTCATAGCACGGATACCAGTCTCTGTTTAAACAATTCCTGTTCATGTACCATCCCATACAGAGCGTGCTCTGTTAAAAGAAGTTTCTGGGAGTGGAAGTGTGAGAGAGTTAGAGCGTTTGCTGATGGCTACCAAAACAAACATTGCAGCAGTAGCTGCAACAGATGCGGTGCATGCTCAAATCTCGGCTCTATGTCTTCGCTTGATGGTGTCTGCAATGAATAGACATGACAAGGCACTTCATCTCTCAATGCCCCCTATGTAATGAGTCAGATTCAGTTGTAATTCTCAGACTTAATTTGAACTAGTAAAAATATCACGTAAAGATAAATTAGCGCTGCATGACAAATGTGAATTTATTACTTATCAAAACTGCATTAAAGATCTCTGCGGTGTGTTTTTACTAGTCAAACCTGTATTATGACTTATAATAATGCTACAATTAAATGGTTTGTCATAGACACATATTGCGTGTTCTTTGGCAAATTGAGGTCATAAGTAAAGACCCAGGAAATCTTGCTGCTGCTCCTCTCTGTCCTGAAAACAGACAGAACTGTGTTTTGTGTTTCATCTCAGTGGGTGGTCATGTTTCCAGTCACACGCGATCTCTGTGTTTAGCACAAGCCTCCCCCTCTGCACTTGGGTCACCGTGTGTTTAAATATCTCGAGTAACACCTGTGCTACAAGAGAAAGAGCATGTGCATGGAGGCACAGATCTTTTAGTTTGGCTTCTTTTGGTCCCTGAGCCTCCTCTTGGATTCCCAGAACTGTCTTACATACCACATATAAACAGAGTACCAGAAAATCAAATTAACAGAGCATGAAGAATTTACTCATGCTGTGTACTCATGATCATGCTGTATATATGATCATATAATATGGGTTTTTCAACTGGTGATGGTGATATAGAGATCAGATTGGGTTTTTATTAAAAATATTATTAAAAGCAGCAAAGAAGTGACAGCCCAGCTAACAGGGAACATCTCAGATGTTCTCAAAAAGTTAGCAAAATGTTCTTGTAGAAACATTAGTAGAATGTTTTTAACATTGTATATCATATAGATCAAAATGGTTGTTTTTAAGTTGCTAGATGAAGATGTTAATTAAAAAAAGATTGAATAATGTTCTTATAACCAAACAGTAATGTTAAAAAGGAGGTTTTGAATGTTCCTAGAACTTTAAAAATAATATTTTTAGTGTTTTTGTATTACATAATGGAAACATTAGGGAAACTTTTTTACAACCTAAAATTGTTAGCTGGGAGCCAAGTGTAACATGCAGGTGCTTATAAGTGAAACACACATAGATGTGTGACTACTGGCTCAGTTTCATATTTATGTAACACGAGATGTGCAGATATGGTATAATTTTCCACACCTTACATCATGGTTTTGAAATGAATCTGAATGTACACTTTCAAATCTGATCCTCATCCATGAAATAAATATCACGTACATGTAACAGTAAACAGCGCTGCAAGTTGTTTGATAAAATGTTCATTTGCATAAATTCATCTGCCAAATGCATGCGTCTCATATTAAAGCTGCAATCTGTAAATTTAATAATAGCTATATAAAAAACTCTGTCGCCATCTCTGTTTGAAACATACAGTTGCAGGTTACTTAACATACTTTTATTTATGTATGTTGAAGTCAAATGAAGTCAAACTGACATTTCCTGAGAAACTGGACTCGACAGCTCAAATTATAAATCATTATTATAAACTTACAGTTGCAAACGGGGTAAGAAAACCCCTATGTCTTACCTCCAACACATACATACACACACACAAACAACCGCACACCCAGGCCAACTGAAGACCTCTCAACTCTTCCAGATGAGCTGCTCTGACCAGCTACTGAACCCAGGCAGCCCTGTGAAGACCAACAACTGCCAACAACTTCAGCTGCTGTTACTGGTGTTTATATCTAGGGACCAGAAAACCACAGATATCAAGAATTTAGTCTGAAATCTTTGGAAATGAGTGACTAACCAATTGTGGCATTGCGCTTTGTACATTACATTTAAAAAATGTACAAATCTAGTTGTTATATTTATCGCTTCTGTTACTTGAATGAACACGGTCAGTGGTTAGTTAGTTGCCCATCATAGTGAAGGAGGCCCGCAGTCAGAGACTAAGAATGCAGACAGGAAGTTTTTGTAACCGTTATGATTCGTGATTGTATATCACTCAACAATGAAATCATTCCAGCCGATAACTGACTGTTTTCTCCTTCCTCGGGCTGTTTGATTACCAGAGTCAACTTTTCCATTAGAGTCACGGAACAAGAGAGATATGTACACATAAAAAAACAGATGGAAGTTACAGCCATCAACTATGCAGTCCACAGTATGACAAACTTACTGGCAGGGCTAAAATAGTGTCGAGATTTAAAGACAGATTTTGGGTCTAACAAAAGTTCCCAACACATGGCCATTGCAACCAGCCGGTGAGAAACTTACGCTGGCTGACTGCTATTTTGAATATCGTGGGGATGCTTCTCCCTTTAATGGTCTCCTAATGTCTATTTTTTTCTAATCAAATTTTAAATCAGGGAAAAGAATAGGATATCAGGAACTTCACAGAACAAATGAGCTGTTGCAGTCTGCGTGTTAAAAGATTGTTATGGTGGAATGAGGAAGAAGAACAGCTAAAATTAAAATATGTTTTGTGTATCAACCATGCTGATGTCACTGTGTGGATCAGGGAATGTCCAGTATCTAAAAGCCTTGTGCTCAGAATCATTACTGTATGACATAACCACACACGCATCATGGGGATTTTCAGACGTTTTTCTAAATAATTCTAATTTGGTGTGTATTAAACAAACCTCTTCCTTCTCTCTTTTAGCATGTATTCCAATCATGTTAATATTACATTTTAAAGTAAATAAATAAATACATTCCCAAAGAAAAAATTTATCTCTCAGATGTTGCTCTTTCATAGCTCAGGGGATTTGATGGAGAGTGCAGTTCTGTTTTAAGTGTCAGCTTTGTCTCAGATGTTTCCCCTAAAGTTACTCAGGAGAAATCAAAATAGAAACAAATGAGACAGTTGTTAAAATACATTTAACAATACGGAGTATGAAGCTGTAAAATTAATGTAGATTGTAGCTAAAATATTCTGCATTTGGTTTTTATGATACGTTTTATGAGAAATGTTTTATGAGAAATGTTTTATGAGAAACGTTCATATTGAAATCTTCGATAATATTGACTTTTGATTACAGACTTGACAAAAATGAGCTCAGTTTGAGACATTGTTGAGATCTCTTTTGAAACTAATGGAGACATTTGTCAGATTTCTGGGCCTTAAGCAAAATTTACTTTTGCTCTCCATTTAATCTTATTGCTGTGTAGGACAGAAACTGAGATATTAAAGAGATCTCGTGTGATTTGCCTTTCCTATGGGATTTTGAAAAAGTAATTTTTAATTCCAAAAAAGTTTGGAATTTGGAAAAAAAAGTTTTTGTCCACGTGGACAATGAAACTTAAAACATTTTTAATACTGATTAAGCTATTATGACAATTGTGATTCTTAATAGCTTTATTGGAACTTTGATGAGATACAATGACGTTGATGTACGTCATTGTAAAAAACATTGTAAAAGATGTTTTATTGTCAACTCATGTCTGAGTGTTGAAACATGAACCTCATGTGAGGGAAACTCCAGTGCTTTCGTGACTCTCAACTTCAGGCCAGAAACAATGATGCTTTTTTCTTACTCCTGTGTCACATCACTGGCTCGTTTCCAAGGAAACCTATTTTAGTCCCATATTGTGCCTAAAACAGAAATGGTTTATTTAATCAGGTGTTCATTTGTGTCAAATGATGCATGTGTGATACGCTTATGGAACATAAACAGAAAAAACTAAAACAAAATGATGCCAATGCAAATCAGAATTCCAGAGACATTATCTGTCTACAGTATATGAATATGAACAACACTTATCTGTTTTTCATTCACTACAATGAGCACCGTTCCCTTTTTTATAATAAAAAAACGTCTTTTTTTGTTCTTATAGATCACAAGTTTTTTTAGTATGATAACATACATTTATTTAACGTTTAATAGAAATTGCTGAAATTTAAAATTGACCAGAATGGATGAATTGTTGATTTACATCTGCTGTATCTGAATTGGTCTGTTTGGTGCGTTTAAGAATCTTGAGTTTCTGTCAAGTTTTCTTGAAGAGTAACAGCATTGCATGGCCTCCACATAATGTAACAATAATAAAAACTATCAACCAAAAAATACATTTTTGTTTAATAAAATAAAACAAGCTTTTATCAAAATGTGCTGAAGAGTCTAACATTAAAATAAACTGATCTGCGTTTGATTCTCATTTTAACAGAACAGTGAACACTGCTCAGGTCTGAGCAATAAAAATAGATTTTGCACAGCAAGAGCAACAGTTACAGGGGAAATTTGCCCATCACTCTAATAAATCATGAGGTTTTAACAGGGCTAGGTGAATGGAAATCTAAATGACACTGGAACCTTTGAAATCAAATCCTCAGCATACATTTTCCTCTTCCTTTTCATGCAGCTTGGCTTTTTTGGATGACATAACAAAATACAAGGAAGTTGTAAATCACTTGATAACAGACACAGACAAAATGGCACCATAATGTTGTCTAGCAGTCACCTAGATTGGTTGCTTTTCCTTAAATCCAAAGCAAATTCACACTGCCTGACACAAACAAGTCCATGCAATCTTCAGCCAGGCATGAATGAGAAGATCTACCTAAAACAAACACAATATCTCTCAAGCACTCTTATGTTTCTGTTTAGGGAATAATAGAATCTGTCACTAAAATGGGGGAGCATATTTGGACAGACACCACACTAAAAGTGATTTAAATAAAAGGAATGTGGGGGGAAAATTTCACAAATGTCTGTGGAAAACAGTCTATTACCTGATGCCTCCGGCTTAGAACCCATATATCACAGTTCATTTAAACTGTGTTGAAGAGGTTTACAGCAGGAAAGAAAAATCACAAATAAGATTTTTTTATATCTTATAACTGTTTATCCATAAAATTATCTGGAGAGCAAACAAAGACCTTTGCTAAAGTCTCCAGCTTCTTAGATTTATTTTCCCTAAGAAAAGGACCTCCCTAGCTATTAGGGAACATTCTCAGAATTTTGGCAGAATGATTCTCAGAATCATTCTGTAAAAGTTCCCTTAAAGTTATCAAAAACATTTTTGCATGAATGTTAGTAGAACTTTTTCAGCAATATATATATTATATTAAAAACATTGTTTTTAAGTTGCTAGTGGAACGTTTTAAAAACATTACCAAATTTAGATAACATTACATAACTACATTTTTACATTTTTAATGTTTTTGTAACTTACGGTAGGGAAATGTTCTTACAGGCTAAAATGGTTTCTTGGCTCAGTAATCTCACATGTCCCGTAGAGATTCATGTGCTCAGATTTCTTAAGATTCTGAAATCTGCAATAAAACGCTGTTTGAAACGTAATATTTCTATATAAGTAATCTGATCAATGATCTTATGTTATAATTAAGGTTTAAAAAATCAATGTCTGTCGTTCTTGCTGCATGACAGGTGTGTAGCATTTGTAAATAGAGTTTATGGACTTATGCCAAAAGAAATACTCGTGTTGTGTCAATATAGCAATAATATATGAGAAAACATCATTCTAAAAGAGAAAACAGCAATGACACAGTGTAACAGATAAAGGAAATGCTTTTTAAATAAATAAAGGAAATATTATTATTAACATCATTAATAACAGAGAAATGTAAGAATACTAAGTCAGATGTACAAGAAAATAATCTTTTTCTTTCGCTGTCTGTGCAACTGTAAACACTATGAGATGTGATGTTGTTATGTTGTTGAACAGAGACTGAGTTCATGGATGCTCATATCCAAAGAATATCCAAAGAATAACTTCCAGCTTCCTTTTAGAGTAGTGTGTGTCTGTACCAGAGCAAAGTGGGATAAAGTGGGATCTGAAACTCTGAGTATTCTAGTGAAAATGCATATTTCTAGAGTTTTATTTATTCATTTTTTATTGCAAAACATGAATTCAGAATTTTCAGTATTTGGTACACTTCACTTGCGGCATGCATTTGAGCTACAATAAACTGCATTCGTTTGATCTGTGTTATTTCAGCATGATTTGAGAGTGTGCCTCAACAGAAACAAGAAAATCTTATCTATTATTTACATTTGATTAATGACCTTGAAGTGCAGAAACCCAAATATTATTTTTAATATTTCTCACATAAGTTTTATGTTATACATTTTCCAACATTCTACATTTTTCCAGGATAAATAAAAACAGACTTTGGTGTTAGCAGATATTAAGCAAACAGTCTACTAATACTCCACTAATACTCTAATGACCGGTAGTTTGCGAGTAGCTGCCAAGTTACCAGCAGTTGGTGAAATGTCTAAACCAATACGAATAACTGACCAATAGGAAAGAACTAAGACATATTCTTATTATTAAGAAATATTCTATTCATAATTAGTCAAGCAGTTTAAGTAACAACTATTGTCTCAATTAAACACATCAAAATACAACCAGAAGCAGAAATGTAAAGCTATAATTGATTTTTAAATTCTACAGTTTCTCTGTTCTCTGAAGAAAAGACAGACTACCTTCCTCTCTCTCTCTCTCTGGACCTTTCGTGAGAAGATGGTCACTAGGGAGTTGCTAGGGTGGAGCGAACACAAGTGATGGCTGTACTGTCACAATAAGAACACAAAAGCTGTAATTCAGTTTGCATGTACTCTGACAAAAAGGCAACAATGCGGTGAAGTTTTGCCTGACTGACTCACACGGACACGTACTCGTGTGAATCACACATGGCACTGCAGTTGGTGTGCAGGTTCGCAGCTATTTTGCAAGTGGCATGGCATTGCATTGTTTGCACGGGCATGGTGCGAGAGCTGAACAAAAATGAGCGGTAATTAAAGAGAGCAGTAATATTATGTGGTGTACGTGCATGCGTGTGAGCAGAGTGTCTCTTCCCTTGTACCTGGCCGATCCGGTTTGGTGTGTTTCATTTACACTGACACCGATTCTATTGCCTGGTTGCATAAGTCAGTGTAAACTACAAAGCTTAATTTGAGTGACACACACTTACACACCCACACACCAGTTGTCTCACACACCTCAAAAAAAGCATTTTATCAATGAAAATGAGTCATTCATATTCATAATTTCCTCAGAATGTTTCTGCTGCCCAAAATGCAAGTGCTTTTATAAGCACATTTTCCCAAAAAATTCTGCAAGAAATCAGTAAAAATGGTTTTATTAAATACTATAGCTATACTGCATATGTTGCAACTGCACATGTAATACCTTCAATACAAGTGCAAAAAATGGTGTAAATAGGTGACAAAGGACTGAATGCAAAATATTAATATTTAAAGTACTGAAAATTTGTAAGTAATGATGCAAAACAAAGAAGACACATTTGAGATTTTGCTTTATGCTTTATGTCCGAGTCACTAATCAATTAAAAATTCTTTGTTGCATTGACTGTTAACTGCGTTTATTGCTGCAAAAGGTTTTCCTTTTCTTATCAAAATCTACCAGATGATCTTTGGAACATTTTCAAATCTTCAGGATCATCAGGTTTTGCACAAACATTCCAGTGCCTGCTGTCATTAAAGCACAAAACATGCATTCAAAATACTGAGAAATTCTGTCACATCGGTGTTTTGCTCACATTGTTTCACTGAAAATGTTATTTGTGTTGACTTGTGTTGAAAATCACAAGAAGTATTTTTACATGGTCCCTGTCCATCTGAAATCTGCTTTATCAGCAGTCTAATATCAATGAGAATTTCAGCATGATCATTAGCATTAAAATGCATAGCTAGCATATAATGGTTTCTAACCCAGAGAATGTTTTGTGTGTGTGTGTTGCTTGAAACTGTCATGGCACATCAAAGTGTAGCGAAACAAAAGTAATCCAGAGTGACAGACAAGCCTTTCTGCTTTTCAGATTACCTGTGCCTACACCTCTCTTCTCCTGCTCACTGCAGCAACAAAGCAACAGAAACTCCCCTAGCAACCGTTGCGCAGGTGACCGACATTAAACACGTCTGCTTCACAGACGTTCCGGACTCTGACCAATGGAGCACAATTCAGCGTATTCTTTATTATACCAACTCTCAGAAACTTTATTCCACTTATATCCAGTTTCACTTACATTGTTAGTCAGTTTTTTTGGCATTAGAAGTGTATGTAAGAGCCTCTGCCAAAACGTATATATTAACATATCTAGTCTCATAATCTAATGATGAGATTAGGAGCATCAAAGTTTGATTTCAGTCATAAATTTCTTTATGATTTCAATCTTTGACATGGTCTTACTCACTCAGTATTAAAGATATCAAGTTTATTTTTTCACAGAATATTCTTTACATTATGTAGGACGATTTTATGTAGAATACAGTATATTGAACATATTGAAATATTTTGTATATATCACATATTGAACAATAATATTGAAATTAAAATTATAGAAGGATAGAGAGAGAGAGAGAGAGAGAGAGAGAGAGAGAGAGAGAGAGAGAGAGAAAGTCGGACACATGCCCTTCAATTTTGATTCTTAGTGATATGGCCTCTTTAAAACTTTGGTGCTCTATAATAAATAACTGTAAAAAACAGCTCAATACTGCAAAACACATTTGCATTAATGACATTCAGTTCAATGCTTTGCAGTACATATAACCGTACAAGTGGAGTCTGGAATGGGTAAAGATGCAAAACTTCAAAATGACGTCTATGTGTTTTAGTGCAGAGAATTCGAGATGAGGTGAATTTGGGTTTCTGTTGCTGGGGCCACTGAGGGGAGCTTCCACACAACAGACAGACTGAACTGCAGTCCACTGTCTAATTAGAGATATATCAGGATTACTAGAGCATAGTTCTTCTGGTGGTCTTGTGAATACAAAAACCCAAACAAAAGGGTTATGGTCCAGTAATTCTTCATTCCCCTCTGCTCTTAAATACACAGAGAACATGACATTACCTAACCAAACCTGTTTAAAATCGTTTAATTCCAGTGCTCATACAGTGAAAAATCATATGACTTGACTGCTGAGATCAGCCACAGAAAAAGTTTAAAGAAAATAAATAATACTAGCAGAATTTACTCAGTTATCTTCCACTGGGTTAGATAAAGGTCACTGTGTCTCATTTACAGTGCTTTCCCAGCTAACAATTTTAGATTGTGAGAACATTTTTCACATAATGTTTTCATTAGGTAGCAACAACATTAAAATGTTGTTTTGAAAGTTCTAGGAACATTTAAATGTCCAGTTTTTCAGACATTGTATTAACATTATTGCTTGATTCTATAAACATTGTTCTAAGATTTTTTAATTCTGTAACATTTTTAAAATATTCCACTAACTCTTAATAACATTTTTGATAGATATAGAATGTTAAAGAAATGTTCTACTAACATTACTGCAAGAACTTGTTGAGAACTTTTAGAGAACGTTAGCCAACGTTCTGATCTCTGTCAGCTGTGCTCTGATTTGTGTAAATCATCAGTGTTCTCTGTTCTGAATCTACTGTACTCTTCACATTCTGCATTATTGCTTGTGACATTCCTGTCATGTTATGGCAACAGTGAAAGCACGTCCCACTTGGGCAGTCTGTCTCCTGCTGTTAGAGGACATTTGCGTTTCACAGCCGAAGCTGAATGTTCAGAATCATTAGTGTGTGTGCAGGAATCTCAATTCAGCTGTAGTGAATCTCTGTAGTGTAATTCATATTGTATGTTACTGTAACTGACACATGATCTATAAAACCACCTCACTTACTCACTTTCACACACTTATTCCTTTTGATGACTGTGGATTTTAATAAATTCAAGTTTATTTCACAGTTTAGCATTGTTGCAAAGCAGCTTTACAGAGACGAGTTTTAGAAAACTGGCTGAGACTATTAAAGAAGTATAAAAATAAAGATAAATACAAGAAAAATATAAAAAGAATCATATAGTTCATGAACATTATTTTGGTGCAGCTTCACTACCAAATAAGACACATGCACAGCAGAAAATATTATTATAGAATATAGAATATATAGAAGGTAAACCAGCAGCACATGTTGATTGGACCAAAGATCTTGCAACAGATGTGTGCTGTGGGCTTAACATGATTGGTTTAAATGACATTTAAGTGTTATGTGTTGATCTTTAATATAGCATGTAAAGAATACATTAGCATTAAGACCAACGAGCAATTAAATGTACATAACTAAACACAAGCTGGACAGAGTGTGTGGATCCTAAAAACTTGTCTATCCATCCCGAAACCCTGCATGCTTTATCTTGGAACCAGATTTCCCATTGCTGCAAAACTCTCCCCAGATTTGTCATCCTGGTGGAGGAGGATATGGGTGGAGAGGAAGTGTCTTGTTTTCAGTTGGGATTCTGGATGTTGGAGACGGTGTGGACTCATGCCCACTGGTTGTAATATTGTGTCTGAGCAAAGCCTCCTTTCAAGGACTATAAAAGAGCACTATAAAAATAAAGTAAATAAAGTTTAAAATCATAAAAATGCAGCAATTTTCTGTCAGGTTTGGGTGTGGGTTAGGTTATATTGTTTATAACTAGCTGTGTATAAAAACAAAGAAGTCTATGGAATGTCCCCATTTGGATAAGTAAGCATGTGTGTGTACTCAGCACTCACCTAGCATTGTACTTATAATGGCACAGTGACTTACATGGATTAATGTTAATAGCATGAGCAACAATAACCAAAACAACCGTGGACATTGTTTTACAAAGTTCAGTCTGGTCAACAGGGGTGTTACCTTCACGAAATCTCACCACCTTATCTGATGCAAAATGAATGACATATTAATGACAACAAAAAAGTGCAAAGGAAATTATTCAGATTTCTTCCCGAAACAATACTGAGGGCAGGCAGCACCTGCAGGAGCTGCAGGAGCGTTCAGAGAGGGGATTTTTCTGCCTTCTGGGCCCGTACGATGTCACGCAAGTTCCTTATAACAACAGAAATTACGAAAGAAACGCAAGAAAAACATTCATGCCAACCTACAAATAATTCAGCCTGGATGGTCACATCTCCATGCGATGTGCACGCAATGATCGTGCAGAATAATATCAAGTCAAACACTAAGACAAAATCACAAAGCAATTCTCCTAACGAGCATGTCGCTCAAATTGTTATATTGACAGTGTGACTTGTATTGAAAACAGGAAAAAAACTGCCTAATATAAACAAAGTACTTATTTATTACAAGGGGACTTTTTCAGATGCCATTGTATCTCAGCACATTGTGTATATTAAGGTTTAGTGTCGCAAACAGTTTACAAGTAAGACCATACTCCAGAGTGGAAAACTAATAAATCTCTATATGTCTGAAGATGAAGGACATGACATCTGTACACATTGTCATCAAACCTACTCAAAGCTTTTTGTTCCCACATGAACTTCATTCACAAAGCATGCATTCTTTAACATTGTCGTTCTTCTCATTCTTCAAAAGAAGAAGAATTAGCTAGAAGTTATTACTGAGGTTTGGGATTCATTATAGTATTCACAATGTGCATTGCTCATATTAGCCGGAAGGTTTGTACATCTCACTGCTCAAAATAACAATTACATATTTATCCTAACACATATTGCCCAAAACGTTGTAGAAATAACTGAAATGATCCTCAGCCTTTTAGATGTTTGCTGAAACTCTCCGTCTCCTGAAGGTCCTTCATCATTAACTGGTGGAAACACAGCCGCTGCGTCTCCTCTTTGAGCTCCTGCTCACCTCTGACCTCTCACGAGGGGGCTGGATAAATAAAGGAGGTAAAGAGCGGAGCTCCACTGACACGGAAAAACTCCTGTTTGTTCAGGCTCGATCTCAGTCAGATTGGTATTCTGCTCCTTTACCCAACACATCTGATAATAAAGCCTGGGCTCTTCAAAGTTAGTCACAGTGTTTCACAAACACAGTAAACATGTCACATAACTCTTATTATCTCTACGCCAATGAAAGTATTGAAAGTACTCTCAAAAGTATATTTGTGAAAGTATATCTCATGAATTTCTTCTTATAAACCCTTCCAGAAAAATGTTCCATGTTTAGTTTCAGAGTTTCGGGGTTAAAATACAAATTGTCATATTCTAGTTTTGTGACTAGTCATATTAACCCCAAATACACAGACTTTACAGAAATGTCTGTGCTTACTTAGAAATTATTCATATAAATTATTGAATTTGTATGCACCTGTTTTACCACTGTTTTAGGTGGGACAGAATATCATATAAATAGATTTTTATATGACCCTGCATGTATATTTTTGGGACCTTTGGAGCCCCAAACAAGAATTTAATTTAATTTAAGTCTTAATAGGACTTGAAAACACTGTGGGCAGTGAAAACAGATTTACTGTAATCCTGTCTTTTTGTGTTCCACATTTTTTTCTTTATTGATTTTTACAGTGATGCCATAGAAGAACCATGTGTGGTTCTGAAAGAACCTTTCAGCTACAACAAATCTTTTGTGCAGTGGGAAGTTTTCATGGATATAACAGGCTCCTCATGGAACCCTGACAATGATCTACCTAAAGAACCTTCATTTTCAAAAGTGTATGTTTACAAGGAACTATACATGTGTGCTCAAGTTGTGCTTTAAATACAGCATTAGGAAGCCCACAGTGGGAAACGAGCTCCAGCACTGGTGTGGCTGAAATTAAAGCGCAGTCGTGCATTTCATCACGTAACACCATGACGCTTCCTGCACATTATTCCTAAGAGCTCATTTTAAATGTCCGCTACAAACCTTCTTTCAAAAAAAAGAAAAGAATAAAAAGAAAAGAATTCAAAAGAATGAAAATCAGATGTGACTGACGGTTCAGAATTCTGGGGGAAAAATGCCCTCTTAGTGTCAGGAAGAAGTAGACGCCTTCACGGACTACTGGCCACGCTTTGGCAAGGGCCTCTGCAACAGTTGGCTAAACAAAAAAAGCAGCGCAGACTGACAGAGGCTGTACCTCAATTGGTTGTTAATTTGTGAGGTCATTAGGATACCTCAAAAACTCATTAGCATTGTTTGCCTTTTCAATCGTTTTAGTATGTTTTTGTGCTTTTGAAAAGCAGGGATTTATCGTTTCATGGGAAACTGAGGGCTGTGGGGAGTATGAAGGGTATTTTATTGTAATGAGAGAGAGAGGGCTGTACACGACCGACTGATGCTCTGTGTTGAACTCTCTGACACACTAACAGCTGATTTTCATCCTCTTCAAGATCAAACAATAAGGTGTCTGGAATGAATTCAAATATCCTGCTGGCCTGTGTGTGCTCAGACACATTCATGCGTCTGTTTTCCTGCAGCTCAACTGGTAGAGCATTGCATTAGCAGTGCAAAGGTTGCGGGTTCGAATTCCCAGGGAACACACATACTGATAAAATGTATAACTTGATTGCACTGTAAGTGGCTTTGGATAAAAGTATCTGTCAAATGTAAATGTGACCTGCAATATTTGTTTGTGTGTTAGTAAGATAGATATCATACAGTAAGACTGCAGAATACAGGATGTGGAACATAATTTAACATCTGATGTTAGTCACTTTAACTGTACGGTTTGGGCCCAAAAGTCATGAGTCATGGATCAACAGGTTTTGTACAAACTTGTGGAGCTCAAGGCAGCTTGCATACATGTTATCGTTCAAGCAAAAAGCAGAGAGCAAACAGAAAGAAATTCTAACATTTGTGTTACTTTTCACTTTTGGGACCTCTGTAGCTTTCATGTTTTAACCATACAATAACAAAAAGAAATTGCAATTGTAGTTTTTCAGGTTTACAAAAATAGCCTCTATTGTATAATTGTACAACAGTACAACAGAGAAAAAAAAAACATTCTTTGCAAAATGAACTTTCATAACTTTAGCCACCCATTTAACATACATAATTACAATATCACATTTCAGACTGTTTACAGTTACAGACAGTTGCAGGGAAAAGGTGATTCACTTGTACAGCCCACATCATTTTTACATTTCCCTATCATAAATAAATAATATAAGCCTGCTGTATAAAAAAAACTCACTTTTTTGAGTGCCACATGAATGTCTTGACATTTTGATGCATTCATCCTGTTCATTTACCTTTAAAGTTACTATTTAGAACATTTGTACTTGTCTTTTAAAGCACTTTCCACAAACAGAAGGATCAAGCCAGGAAAAAAAGCTTTAAGCTTTAAGCAGACAGCTCCAGTTGTGTGTGATGTCACTTCTAGTGATGAAGTGTCTGTGCGTGACTACAGCCCACAACTCAACGCCCCATGGCAATTTCTCCTTTTCATCTGCTTCCTCCTGAAGCCTCTCTGACTGAGAACAGAAGATAACGCTCCCTCAAGCATACTTTTACACTGCAGCACTTTTAGCTAATTACTGTCCTCGCAAGTCAAGTGTCTGTCTGTTAGCAAATGTTGTCCTTAAATATTATTAGAGGCATTCACAGGTCAAATATAAGGTTAAATCTTAAAAGCATTATCCATTTTCTTGTAATGTTACTAAATAGATTGGCCTTTGGCCTAATCAACATAGAACTTTCACATTCTACATTATTTTTTTAGTTTTTGTCCAATCAAAATGATGCAGTAATTATAAACTGAGCTAAATTATTATAAAACTAAAAAATAATTCGAGTGGCCTGCAGCTCCTTTGTCTGTACAGGATGACCATGAGAAAAAAATCCTCCAACACCATCAAACAATGTAATGTGTGACAGGTGACTGTCTTTAACCACACAGCAAAATAAAAGAAACTGAAGTCTTAAACATTTACCAAATAATAAAAAAAAAATTGGGAATATTTCTGCACCGGGGCTTAAAAAGCCTCTTTGGCTTAGAAAAAATGTCTATATCTAATAACGTAAATACAATACAGAACCGACCATTTCTTTACAGTGCACACAAAAGCAGAGATTTTACAAAACAGTGACAATGCACAAACTTTGCATTTTGCATTATTTTTTTATAGTTATTACATGTTTAGCCACTACGTGCCTCAGAAAATTGCAACAGTTTATATATAATATTTTGCATGTTTACATATATTTTTTATAGTTATATACATGTTTAGCCACAAAGTGCACTCTTATATAATATACATATATACAGTTTTATACACTTTTATATATATATAACATGCTATTGTTTGTTTGTTATATATATATAACATATTTTACATATATATATATATATATATGCACACAAAAATTGCAACACTCTTATATATATAACATATATATACTATGTTTTTATACACCTTTATATATATATAACATGCATATATGTATATGTATAATATGTTATATATATATAACATATTTTATATATATATATATATATATATATATATATATACACACCAAAATTGCAACCTCTTATATATATATAACATATATATACTATGTTTTTATACACTTTTATATATATATAACATGCATATATGTATATGTATAATATGTTATATATATAAAAGTGTTGCTATTAACATGTAAGAACTATAAAGATCATGCAGAAGGAGAAAATAACCCGGAGTCACTCATTGCGTGTGTGCAGGTTCAAGGCGTGCGTGGGATTTTCTCGCGCTTGTGACCTCGAGTCTCGTTACGGAGGAGCTCGCACGCGATCAGGAGCCGCGCTGGGTCCTAAAGCCTGTTACTCTATCACACACACCGAGTCCCCATCTTCAGATACAGATACAGAACAGTACAATATTATCACGAAACAGTATTGCAACCCTGTAATATTCCCCTGTCTATCCACAGCATGTTTTAACTACCAGTGCTAACTTTGTTAGTTAGTCTACCTACCAGTCCGAGGTTTGTATTGCACCCAGATTTGTATTTTTCGCGATCTCGAATCGTGCCTGTGAAAATAACCGGAACGGGTTTGAAAAGAGGTTTGTGAGCACGCAAATGCTTCGTGCATTTGTGCATTTGTTTGTGCATTACCACACAAACATTTTAACTAAAGCGATTCTGTTTTCAGATGCATTGAAGGAAAGGCCAGTACACTGTACTTATGGACATTACTTATTATTGGTGATAGCAACTGGTTGGAGAACAGGCGCGTTATGAAGTGACAGTGTGGCTAACTTAAAAAAAAAGCGACCAAATAAGATTTTGCACAATATTTAATATTGCATTCCCCAAATTGAATTGCAGTCTTGTTTTTATCGTGTTTATTCATTATAGTAGTCTATGTGAAGCTGTTCATCAGCATTGCGGGATATGAAGTAACAATCGTCCTCTGGCCAACAATAAGTCTGATCTATGAACTGATGTGATCTATGAACTGATCTGATCTATGAACTGATCTATGAACTGATCTATGAACTGATCTATGAACTGATCTGATCTATGAACTGATCTATGAACTGATGTGATCTATGAACTGATGTGATCTATGAACTGATCTATGAACTGATCTGATCTATGAACTGATCTATGAACTGATGTGATCTATGAACTGATCTGATCTATGAACTGATGTGATCTATGAACTGATCTGATCTATGAACTGATCTATGAACTGATCTGATCTATGAACTAATCTGATCTATGAACTGATCTATGAACTGATGTGATCTATGAACTGATCTGATCTATGAACTGATCTATGAACTGATCTATGAACTGATCTATGAACTGATCTATGAACTGATCTGATCTATGCTGACGTATTCGCGCGCTGTCCGTGGTACTGAAGACTAGACTGTCGAGATGACGCTGGTTTACTTTTAATCCTTTTTATCAGCCTTTATCATTTTTACAAGGTTTTCGATTATATTTTCGCAATGCAAACACATTTCCAAACGCGTCTACCATTAGTACCGAGACTAAAACTAGATCACGTTTAAATGAGCGCGTTTAACTCGAGCGCAGACTAAATGCGCGGCTGTTGAGTAAATAAACCCGCGCCTAAGATCATCGTGATATTCACAACACTGTGACCTGCAGCCAGTCTTCCTGTGGTAATGTAAATACAATATCATTTATAAATAAAACATAAGGAAAAATAAATCCGAAAGACAACGACCCATGGTATCTGTTAAAGCAAACCTAAGATTAAGGTTAAGATTCAAAATACAACAATACAAACAAAAGTTTTATAAACAAATTAATCGATTTTAAGTTTCCTTTTATTTATCGGGTGTTGCATAATGTTGGTTGGGAATGAGTTCCTCCTAGTGGTAACAGGTGGAAATAGAGAACCAGGAAAAATATAGGACATATATTATAATACAGATCATTTACATATACCATTAGGTCGTTGTACCCAGTTAAACCCAGTAAAAGACACAAACTAACTTCCAGCATTCCTCTCCGGTCCAGTGAAACATCTGTCGCTTAAACAGCATCACTCTCCAAAGAGTTTCTGCACTGGAAAACCAAGATCTAGTTTTTAAACGAGCACCTGCTTTGTGTTCAAGAACATAGTGCTGACTTCCTTTCACTGGACAACTACAGAAGCCCTACACAGATAGATAGATAGATAGATAGATAGATAGATAGATAGATAGATAGATAGATAGATAGATAGATAGATAGATAGATAGATAGATAGATAGATAGATAGATAGATAGATAGACATGTAATGAACTTAATGTGAAGAACTGTGGGTGTATGAGAGACAGAGAGAGAGAGAGAGAGAGAGAGAGACAGAGAGAGACAGAGAGAGAGAGAGAGAGAGAGACAGAGAGACAGAGAGAGAGACAGAGAGAGAGACAGAGAGAGAGACAGAGAGAGAGAGAGACAGAGAGAGAGAGCGACAGAGAGAGACAGAGAGAGAGAGACAGACAGAGAGAGAGAGACAGAGAGAGAGAGAGAGAGAGAAGAGAGAGAGAGAGAGAGAGAGAGAGAGAGAGAGAGAGAGAGTTTAAGCGAGCATGAGTGAGTGAGTGTAGAGGAGGAGACTCTGGAGATGTTATTTATTCGTGGATAAATTCTGGATAAATTCAATGCATTCTGGATCAAGCAGAGAAACACTTCACATGTGAGCATTTACTCTCCTGCCATGTGAATCACTCAGTGAGTGTGCAAACTTGAACCCATTCCTTCAGACTCAGATGAACTTCAGGTATGAGCTTTATTAGTTAGTTATTAGTTATTAGTTAGTGTGCATGTGAAGTTTATATGTGACGTTATATTGATCTTTCTGAGCGTGCACCATATTAATAAAGGCTTTCTTTGCAGGTCCACCATGGATTTGACGGATGTCCTGGTCGACTTTATCCGACTGTCCTTACGGAGTGTTTTACTGTCGGTGCTGGTGTGTTTAACGGTGATATTCTGCCGTCGATCCGGTCACCGGAGGATACCGGGTCCGTTCCCGTGGCCCGTCATCGGTAACGCCGCGCAGCTCGGTACGTCACCCCACTTTTACTTCACCCGGATGGCCCAGAAATACGGTGACGTTTTCCAGATGAAACTGGGCAGCCGAACCGTCGTGGTCCTTAACGGAGGCGCGATTAAAGAAGCGCTGATAAAGAAGTCGGTGGATTTTGCCGGCAGACCGGATTTTGCATCCTTCACCTTCGTGTCCAACGGGAAGAGTATAGCGTTTGGAAACTACAGCCAGTGGTGGAGAATACACCGGAAGATCGCCCAGAGGACCGTGAGGACCTTCTCCACCGCCAACATCCAGACCAAACAGACCCTGGAGAAGCACATCGCGTTTGAGATCGGAGAGCTGATCCAGCTGTTTCTGAACAAGACCCGGGAGCAGACGTACTTCCAGCCCCACAGTTTTCTGGTGGTCTCGGTGGCGAACACCATGAGCGCCGTGTGCTTCGGAAATCGGTACTCGTATGACGATTCGGAGTTTCAGCAGGTGGTCGGGAGAAACGATCAGTTCACCAAGACGGTCGGAGCGGGAAGCATCGTGGACGTGATGCCCTGGCTCCAGTGCTTCCCAAATCCCATAAAAACTCTCTTCATGCAGTTTAAAGAGCTCAACAAGGAGTTCATGGGGTTTATAAATAGCAAGGTGGTGGAGCACCGCAATACGATTTCACTGAGTCTCATTCGTGATATGACCGATGCATTCATTCTTGCTCTGGATAAGGGTCCGAGCGGGGCCCCGGGGGTCTTTCTGAATAAGGAGTTCGTGCCACCGACCATCGGAGATATTTTTGGGGCAAGTCAAGACACTCTCTCGACAGCTCTGCAGTGGATCATTCTGTTACTCGTAAGGTAAATGCTTTCAGTGCCACCAACTTATGCAATTGAATGAATATTTCATTAGGTATATGTATCATTATATATATTATATATCATTCACTCACCGTTGGGTCCTACCTTTATTTACTGAAACACGGAGATGCATGAGGACAAATAGATACATGATCATTGCAGAATTGCAATGAATAAAGCTGCAATGAACAAAGTTGCAGAATAAAGTTATTTATTCATTTACTTATATATTCATTTACTTATATTAACATTATATTTATAAGGACAGAGTTGTAATTTCTTTGGGTGAATTATGCAATGCATTTAGCATGCAATGAGAGAGCCAGGGCACACTAACAGATTGTCCCCATGAGACAGACAAAAGTTTTATAAGGAGGGACCAAAGCAGAGCATCGCTCGTGTTATGTAACTCTTCTGTGCAGGTATTGGCAGTGAATAAAGAGGGGCAGGTTACAGCAACACACAATGAAATGTGACCCACTAACACTAACATGTAGGCCACTGTACAAAGTACTTACAGGCAATTACTGCTGTTTAGATAGCAATAGTATATAGTAATGATATGGAATGAAACAATTCATTTGTTACATGTTACATTAAAAATAACAAGACAGATCTCCTTACTTTACCCCAGTTTGCAGGGGTAAGTTTGTAATAATGATTTATAATTTTAGCTGTCGGGTCCGATATCCTAGGAAATGTCCATTTGGCTTCATTTGACTTGCGTAATGAACAGTACGTAAAGTAACCTGCAATGTTATGTTTCAAAGAGAGATAGCGGTAGAGAGGCGAAAGGTGCGGATTGCAACTTTAACCATTGTGATTTTATGCTTTAAAAAGGTGACGGTTAAAGAGATTAAGACATTTTTACATACATTGCAGGTATCCAGAAGTTCAGAAGCGTCTTCAGGAGCACGTCGACAGAGTGGCGGATCGCAGTCGCCTTCCGACCATCGCCGATCAGCCTCAGCTTCCCTATATCATGGCCTTCATCTACGAAGTCATGCGATTTACATCATTTGTCCCCTTAACAATTCCCCACAGCACAACCAGGGACACGTCCATCAACGGCTATCCTGTTCCCAAAGACACTGTCGTTTTTGTCAACCAATGGTCTTTGAACCATGATCCATTAAAATGGGACCAGCCCGAGGTATTTAATCCTGAGCGTTTTCTGGACGAAGATGGAGCACTTAACAAAGACCTAACCACCAATGTGCTCATATTCTCCGTGGGTAAGCGCAGGTGCATTGGTGAGGACCTGTCCAAAATACAGCTTTTCCTCTTCACCTCCTTGCTGGTCCATCAGTGTAATTTTACAGCTGAACGGACGCCAAGCTTGGACTATGTCTACGGGCTGACACTTAAACCAAAACCATTTCAAGTGGCGGTCACACTGCGTGACAATGCAGAACTGCTGAAAAGTTTGGTAGGGACATCGGAAACTCCTACAGAAAAGAGACAAAGACTTTGAGCTGAAATCAAAACAGACAATAGCAATACTCAAACTTTGCCAAATGAAGGTGGCAAAGAAAGCAAACACTGAAGAAAATCTCAAAGCACGGGTTAATGCCAGCACGTCAATAAATATCAAAATATTTACAGACTTCATACTCAGGCAAAAACCAGAAAGGGCTACAGGAAAAAATACCAGAATGAGCTACAGGAAAAGAACACATTTATTTAAAATGTCCTTTAATTATGCACTGATTTGCAACATAACCTACAGAACAGATCCAATAAAAGCTAACATGTTTTATTTTCAGGAATATTAAGGCATTTGTACGCATAGCATTATTTAGTCCAAAGATGTGTATGTTAATGAATCTATTAGACATTATTTAGTAGTTGTAGTTGGGCTGTAGTACAGTACATTGCTGCATTTAGTCTCATGGGAAAGTAGTGCTTAAATTTCTTCAAACACAACATCAGTAATGAGGCTTTAAGAATTAATACTGTATTACATGTTTAAAATCATTGTAAAACAAGAAATCTGGTGTGTTTCTGAGTGGATATTCAATTACATCTACATTTCTTCATTTAGATCTGTTATGTTTATTGACAGCATGTGTACCAATGAATTATACCCATAGGACCAGAATTTTGCATTAAAATCTGGTTCATTTGGAAAAACAACACTGGTATTTACAGATAGTAACAGTCATAACGTCACTGTTATTGCTTCAAAAAACTGCATTGAGCTGAAGTACGTTTCTTTTAGCTGTTTGTAGAGGGTACTTGAGTTCTAACTGGCCCTAAGCTGCATTGTTAATGTCAAAATATAAAACTCATCAAGTGAGACATTTGTATAGTATAATCTTACAGCACTTTACACGTTGTTCTTCTTAATCAATATAAATGATATATAAAATCATTTAATTTTATTGGCATCGGTCACATTTAGGAGGGAAAGACATTGTGCTTACACAGACTCAAGTCAAACTATTCTGGATATCTGAATCTATTTTTCATAAGTTAAATGATATTTTATTTCTAATGCATAACAAGAAATTCAGT
This sequence comes from Chromobotia macracanthus, assembly GCA_036877525.1. Lineage (NCBI taxonomy): Eukaryota > Metazoa > Chordata > Actinopteri > Cypriniformes > Botiidae > Chromobotia > Chromobotia macracanthus. Next base: position 2,758,453 of record JAZGTH010000070.1, on the reverse strand, counting down.
TTATGTCCCTTGAGTCCCTTCTAGTTAAGGGTGTCATGAAAGGGAACTTCAGGGGTTTTTTATTAACATTTATAGTATATATTACAGTTACTAATTTTTGCTTGTTTCTACAAACTGCTGTAATGTAGTTGTGACCTGTAATTGCATTAGATGTTAACAGGTTTTCTGTTTTAGATGTACATTTTACGTGCAGAGTTTGAAATGCAGGTTTGTAATCAAATTCATGATATTTAGTTCCCATTATGTGATACAAACACTTAATATTATTTTTTATACTTCATATAAGCTCTTCATATAAGACATCTGGCTGCTGTGTAAATTTAAACTGCATACGTTCTGCAGTTTACAGCTTTTGTGATTAAATGTAGTGTAATTTAAAATGTTTTGTTTTTCTCACAGCTAATAAATGTATTCTTTCTTTTTCAGTGAAAATGATACTGTTAAATCCTCAAGACTTAGACACAAAGGCTCTGTTTTAAAACATAAGCTGTCTACATCCAAACCGGCCACTTATGAATATTCATTTGTTATGCTGCTGCTTTAGATGGCAGCTGCCTATGTAGGTTGTAGAAAACAAGGTAGCTTGTTAGATTTGGGTTGGAGCCAATGTAAGTCTGTCCAGAACTAATTGCATAAAAACTAGTCAATGCTGTCCTTCAGGCAAATGAAGCAAAGTAAAAAATAGAATTATTCTAACTTCACCCACTGAACACATAGCTGCAAGCAGCAACTTGACTTGCCATTTAAAATACAAGGAAAGTGTCTTGTATAGACCCTTCCTCGAAAAGTGCTTTATCTCACGTTCCAGCACATCCTGTTCTGATCAGCTTGAGGTTTGTAGCCAGCAGCCAAGCTTTTTGAATGTGTACGTGACAAGTCCAGATAAAGCCAGCTGATTAGTGATGTTACTGTTGTTCCCCTCTCAGACCCTAGTAGGGAAAAGAAAACACTTTACCGTTTTTGCATTAACAGTAAGATTGTGGAATATGTGAGATGTTGTGGAGGATCTGTCATAAACATTGGAAACTCTGTAGTAGTTTATCTACATTTTTACATTCAACAAACAGGAATAACTCCAAATTGAATGCAGAAAACAACCACAAGAATCTAGTGCTTGAACTAACCAAACATTCAGCATAAAGAGTATCTGCTACTGATATGTCACAGCACAGCTTTTGCTCTTGAGTTACTGGAAGACACACCTTCTGCTCATCCTGAAGGTCCTCATTAACACTGGATCTAGAGGAGACCTCAGAAAAACCAGGTCATATCCCGCAGGCATTTATTTCTGTGCTATGCTGATGTACACACATCAGGTAATGAGAGACTGGGAGATGATTTTCAGTACCTGAGGAAAAAGTCCTGTTATGACACCCACACGTTTACTTATCTAAATAAAGACATTCCATACAGATTTGTCAGGTTTTGCTGACTTTTGGGTACAAATGTTCCCAATATATAGTTTATATAGTAGTGCTTAATTAGGATTAAAGCTAATTTCTGCAGGTCTGTGGCCTCGCTGGAGACCGCTGGTGTAGTTACATCATCTACCAGCATCTATCAAAACCATAAAACAAAGCAAAGGTTCTCACCTCCGTCATCTCTGTTTGTCCTGTCAGGATTTTCAGTGTCTGGACCTGGAACTTGAGGCTAAGCTTTGAGGACACTATTGTATTAAAACCACAAAGTTTGTTCTCATTACAACAACATTTCAACAACATCTTATGTCATTCCACATAAAACATGTTCATACAGAGAGGCAATCATCATAAGCCCTTTGCTCAGGAAGACCTTCATTAACCCAAAGCTGTGCTTCTGAGACTCTGAACAGATGTAAGGAAGAGGCAGATGTCCAGACATGAGCAGTGTATTTGTTTACAACTGATGAGTGTTGACTCATGTGAGTGGCCTATAATATCACCTTCTGCTTTACAGCTGAAAATCAGCCCAGCTTCTTTCTTCAGTGGCTTTCTTACTGGCTTTTCCTGGTTGGCTTCATTCTGGATTTGAGTGTGCTGGCATAATACTGCTTGAAAACTACCTACAAAATCTGACCTACATTTCACAAGCTTGTAATGGTGAGGACTGTATTTTCTGAGCCACTAGTGGTAGCAAACAGAATAACACAAATTAAACATGCAAAGCAAATCTGACATAGAGTAGTTGTCATCTAATAAATGCCAACTTTTGCAGTGAACTTAGTTACAGCACCCCCTATTGGCAGAATTTGATCAAAACTGGTGCTCATTTTCATATCATCCCGTTATCCATTTGTACCAAGTTTAATGCAGATGGCACTTTGTGCTCCGGAGATATAGGCTCGTAAATTTAATTACTTTAACTAACTGTAGAACCAAAATTCTTTGAATAATGTTTACATCAGGAGGGAAACTATATGCACAGCAAATACGTCCATAAAGACCTTTCAGAAAATACAAAATGGGAACAAATGTTTGCAGATGGTAATGAAAAAACATGTCACTAACATTCAGGAGAATTCAAGAAGTTGCAGACACAAAACTTGTAGATAAGTAACTCATAAGAATATTAACTGTTCTGTCCCACCAGTGACATTATATATGACAATATAATCACAGCACAACACAGTCTGAATTCACCTCAGTGTGTATTATAATGAGCAGCAGCGATAATTCTCAAACATACCGTTACATTCACCAATGTGATGAATTTCAATGCACTGTACAGATAATTATTATTATATTTAAAATGCACCATTATATAGATATTACATACAATTACAAATCCTTTTATATCCTTAATGCTGGATTATCACTATACATAACATTAAAACTAACATTTTCCATGACACACAGGGAGAAAATGAAACCTTCCACCTAGGTGGTCCCCAAAATTTCTTTAATGCATTGGTGGAGGGGATTTATTAATCATCTCTGGTCAAAAAAATGTATATGATAAGAATTAAAATGAACACAAATCACTAATCACTATTCTATCAAACTATGACATACAGACACCAATAATGCACAATTTACAGAAAGAACTCAGAAGTGATTAAGTCCATATGGAGCAGTTTTATCGTGAAAAGATGTATACAATTTTAAACTGCATATCTATGAAAACTTTAAAATTCCCATGTAAGTCAATATACATTTCTGCTAATCTCTTGTTGCTGGCTGTGGACCAATAATGTCGCACAATTAATTCAATATTGTTTTGATGGTTTATTACTTCTGGTAACAACAACCAGGTTGGTCGTTTTTCATGCCAGTAAAACAGCTCCTTCCTGTCTCAGTTGGCTGTACTTGGCCAGAGCAAACTGCAAACTGGACCAGACCAGTTTATGCCAATAATCAAAAGTGGCTACATAAGACTATTGTCTGTTGACACAAGTCAAAGTAATCCAGTGACACAATTCAATGTATTCTGAAACCTTTTAACTTGCTTAGGGATTTTCTTTGTTGGAGGGTGTCATTTCCCTTCCAGTAAACAGGCCACCATATACAGGCATTTTACCCGAATATTAGCCTTTTCACATAACCTACAAAATGACATCATTCCTTGTGTCTTGTGGGAATTTGAAGAGATTAGGTATTATTAAAGGTATGAATGAAAGAAACAACAGCGACTCATGAGGGTCACGGCGTAGCCAAGAGGAGACAGACACACTGTGCATTGTTGCCTTTTCTGTCACCTCTAAAACAAAACTGTAAAAAAAGTCAAAAGGAATAAAAGTAAACTGTCTTGGATAAACAGATGCAGTATTCTGTACATAACCTGAAAACAGACAGAACTTTGCTCTGCATGTGAAAACAGTATTGCTGACGGATTCCCTTTAAATGGAGGCACTATAAATGCAGATAAATAGCTATTTTCACACAGCTATCTACATATTGAATGGCCAACATCTGTAGTTCACGTGTTACGGTATTCATATGTTGTGGATAAACAGTTACAGTCCAGTCACGGTTCCAAAGAGGAGAGATGAAACACAAAGAAAGGCGCCTTTGTTCCCTTTTGCTGGAGATTTATTATAGCGATGAGACAAGAGAGTCCAATTCCTTCTGTGCTTCTTCATCCTTTAGAGAGAGCAAAAGCAATTTGGTTTCTGGGAAAGACTCACAATGCCAAAACAAAGTAGTGAAGACAGCAGTTACATCAAAGGTGTGTGATTCATCTGAATGAGAAAAGCACCTCTTTAGTCACGGTGCGCATCGCTGAGGCAGCGTCACACATCTGATGTGCTTGATTCTTCTGGCCCAAGTCTTTGTAACACTGACAAGGGAAAAGTGATACATAGTGTTATGTTACATTATAGTAAAGTATTACCAGAAGCACTGAATTGCTGAAGTGCTTTGGCAATACTGGCTCTGTTCCAAAATCTAGTGAGCTGCCTAACTAGGCAGCATTTGAAAAACAATACAGGGAGTTGCTCTGGATGTGAAGGCAGGGTGCATAACTATGTTGCTTTTAAAGTTGTCAAAATCTTAAAGGCAGGGTAGGTGATTTTTTCCAGGAACATTTTTGTTATGCAGGTTGAAAGTCTCTTCACATTCTGATAGCAATCACTAAGTGTCTGAACATATTTATATCAATATAAATCTTCTGTGGAAGGCGCAGGACCATAATGTTCGTTCAATCAATGGATTCTGTCCAAATGCACGTTAGCCGAACCAGCCTGAAACTCACCAGGTTTTGGAACAGAGATGACAAAACACTTTATATTATTAATTATTTGCACTAAAATAATTTACATCACAAACAAGTGTTGTTACCTTGGCTAAAAACACATAGTTGAATTTGGAGTACTTTGGACAAATCTCTTCTGCCTGTAGATTAAAACATATGACAATGTGAGCAAACCAAACAAAATACAATCTGTCATCCACAGTCATATATCAGAGAAGCATCGTGCAGGTCATTGTGCAGGTCATCGTGCACCCTTTGGAATGGAAAGTTACAGATTGGTGAGAGAAAACATTTTAGCATGGCTGTTTATGTAACGAGATTTTTAGCATTTCAGGTGTAGTTAATTGACGTACGTAGACTAATGAAAAACACACCTGTCTCAAAAAACGAACCACACAGCTCTCGGCAAAACGCATTCTTCATCAGTTCGCGTGTTCAATGAGATATTAAACAATTATCATTGCAGGTCGTAAACCTCCTCCCTATAATCACGGCGGTAAATAATGCTGTCGACATTTACGAGACTTGCACAATCACACGAAAGATAAACACTGGAATAGACACATATGAGCTCATATTTTTAACAAAATAAACTATCACAGTTATAAGGGCAACCCACCACAGTAAAAACGTTAGCGTGAAAGTATTTGAGGAGGCTTATAGATTTCCACTGGGTGTGAAAGAGAAAGTTTTAAACCAATTTCAAATGCTACAGAAAGACCCAAACACAAAACAGCACATAGTTAATTATCGTTTGGAGGAGCTCCTATTTTTCATGTTTTCAGACAAACACTGCAAAGTATTCGTTAGAAAATCGGAAAACGATACTGAAGCTGTAATCCATAACTTTGACTACAATCCGTAGCTGCAAGTCTACGTTTCAAACAGAGATAGCACTACAAAGGCAAAAGTCGCGGATTTCAGCTTTAATGGTTAAAGATAAAGAAAGACTCTGTACTTCTCCTCTGCTCTTGTATAACACTGCAGAATGTTTGTCAGAAAGCAGACTGGCTGTTGTCTTGGCAGGGTACAAGTCTATGCACAGGCCCTTTAAATAAGAAGCGATAGCTGCAATTCAAAGGATGATTTTCGAGAGGAAAGAGCATAAAAACACTAAATGTAAGAACACAGGTTAAGATCTTTTATAAATGAAGATGACTAGCTATTTAAACGGGGACCCCCAGGACAGACAAACAGATCTCTGGATTGGTTTCATTGCTTAAGTTGTTGAAGATGAAATGTTTAGGTCAAAGGCTCACTCTTAAAAGCTTAAAATTAGTTTTGTAAACAACTATAAAGTGTGTATACGTTTCTTTACAAAACTAAATTTTGAATATATGACTTGTGAAATATGAAATGTGGATTTGTTTGTTTGGTCCGTGCATAATTACCACCTTGAGGAAGTTCTGCAGGGCGTCCTGGACCGTAGCACTGGGAGGCTCTCCAAACAGCGTAGCAGCGATTTTTCTCTCAATCCACGTACACTGAGACACCTGCACATGCGACAAGCTTAATGTGAACTGAAAGATGAGTGAATGTGAATTCATTCACATTCTTATCAGTGTGCATGCGGACAATGGGGCTTATTCAGGCAGTCAGAATACAGCAGGGTTCCCACAGTTTTCTCAATGAACCTACTCACAATCACTGAAAAAAGTTTCCTTTGGTGTTCTGAGAAACATTATAGAGATTTGAAATGAAATGGGCTGAGCAAACAATGCTGATGATTTTTGTTTTTTTAGGTGAACTGTCCCTTTAATTAAACTACTATGAATGAAGGTTCAATAAACACTAATGTGGAATGTTCTCTTGCTCAAAGCATAGCACCAGCGACCCAGCAGGTAATATGACAGTGGATCCTCAGGTTTCAGCTCAATTGCTTTATCCAGATGATCCTGGAGAGAAAGTGAGTGAGAGAGAAAGAGAGAGAGAGACTTCAAATGTTTTTAGTCAAATATTAAAAACATTAACAATTTCAAAACATTTAGCAACAAGGCAGCATTCATTTGCAATAAATTAATTCACACAGACATTTCTTCTTCCCCTTTTCTCTCTCTCTCTCTGCTAGCTCACCTGCCAGAGCTCTGCAGGTGTGTGGTGTTGGAACCGTAGCTGACAGCTAAGATAAAATGCAATGTGTATCAGAGGCAATCTGCTCTTAAATCTGTCTGAAATGTGTGTACGATGCCCTCATTCTATTTCCTCTCAGATAAGAGACACTAAATCTCCCGGAAGCCTGACGCTATACTCGCATTAACACATCCAATTGCTAAAATTAACACAGATTCATTCACGCCTAAATAAACTAAATAATAAAAGAAATAAACAAAATAAACTATAAGCAATTCAAGGGGCAAATTTTACTTTGTGACTCTCTGCTTCCCTGATGATCTCAAAATAAAGAAGCATCGGCGGCATGAATTTTGACGTGAATAATGAGAAATAATGTTTTTTTAACAATGTTTCACAATAATGGCATCAAGCAGAAGTCTAGCATAAACATAAGTTTACTTAAGCATAAGGAAAGGAGAAGCACAGAAAAGCAGTAATATAGCATGACCAAACGCTGGTAAAAATGTAGCGTGCACTTGCTTATATGCACGCAGCCCAGCTACAAACACACTGTTGAGTGACTCTTGATTCTGAATGTGACGCTCCTCTGATCTAAAAATATGCACACGACTGTGCCAAAAACACTGTTGTTCACCCACCTTGAAAAGATAGCCGTTTTTAATTTTATTCTGGATAGATTCATAGTCCGACAGGAGTCCACACAGTATAGCATACCTGTGGAATGAGAGGCAAATCACGTACTTCCATTAACTTAAATGCTATTTATGTACAGTGATTTAAAAAGTAATCAAGCATGTTTAGATACATTTTATTTGCATTATTTTCTCATTTTACACTACTGTCCAATCAGATGAGAGCAACAACTGTAGGTGACTAGGCTGATGTGTGTGTGCGTGTGTGTGTGTGTGTGTGTACAGTTTTCAAGGGCCGCCTCAGAGGTGATCAAAGCCTTTCCACCATCTCAATGCAAATCCTGCTGGTACTTCCAGTGAAACAATGCAGCCAGGCACAAACACCTTTTATGTGCACGATCAAGAGGTGAGAAGGTTAACCGACTGTCACAGGAGGTGGGTGTGGACTCGTTTCTCTGTGTGATTGGATGGCAGAACCTTACCAGGCCTACCAAGTCGGAAAGAAATTAAATACTTCAACAGCCTTTGTATCTTGTGTGTGAAAGTATGAATTAAGCTCTTTTCAAATTAAAATATTTGCAGGTTACTTTACATACTTTATTACGTTTGTTGAAGTCAAACGAAGCCAAACTGACATTTCCCAATAAATCAGAATAAATCAGACCTGACAGCTTAAATGATAAATCATGATTATGAACCGGGGTAAGGACATTGTGTTGATCTGTTATGTACTTGCTCGGTAACTGATTTTTGTTCATTTTCAACCCAAAAAGATACGGACTGCAGCTTTAAAATAAACCTGCCCCTAAATAACACATCTAAACAAAACAAACTGTGGTTGGTCTCTTTACATGTCCATCAGACAGTCTGTTTCTGAGCGGACGTTTCTTGGTCAAAATATGCCGCAGTGTGGACCAGACATCATGCCTGTGGTCACGCACTGAACAACAGCAGTTTGTCAGTTCTGTGATGAGGATGACTGTGAATTGCATTGTCTTGTTTAGGCACTGGTTTTCTGAGCTTGGCAGTGCTGCAGGACAGAGTGTAAGAATGCTTTTAAACGACTTCCTCCCAAAGCAAACAAACACTTGGGCAGGTTTTGGCAATTTCTCTGTCTGGCTACCATGAATCAACAGTGCAGAGAAGACCCGAATTACAGTGAGCTCTCTGCTTCAAACACGAGACGGTCAACCACAACAGAGTTTATTAAATTTGCTATGGGATGTTGAGTGAAGATGAGAAACGCCCTCTGCTGGGAATGACAAAACATAAAATTTTGTTGCTGACTGACTTATTTTTCTTTATATTGGTGTTTCTGTAGCTCAATTGGTAGAGTGTTGTGTTAGTAGTACAAAGGTCACAGGTTCGATTCCCAGGACACAAGCATACTGATACAAATCTGTGACTTAATGCACATTAAGTCACTTTGGATAAGCGCATCCACCAAATGCATAAATATTGATAGCATTTTGTATCTATGACGCCACTCTATGATGTCAAATGATTGCAAGCTGCAATACGTAACTATTTTGGGTTAAACACGCAAGTACATGAAAGATCAGCACTCAATATAATCTCCCTACCTCACAACTGTAAGTTTATTCTAGTGACTTATAACTTGAGCTGTCCAGAATAATTTTCTGGGAAATGTCAGTTTGGCTTCAGTTGACTCAAACATATGAAAAGTATGTAAAGTAACCTGCATTTTTTGCTTCAAACAGAGATGGCAGTAGAGAGGCAAAAGTTACAGGTTACAGCTTCAATTGTTGACATACATTCCATTCTATACCGAAAAGTAAAACAGTTCAATACAAAATAGTTCAATATAATTTTAAAATGGAAGAGTCCAAATATCTGTGTGCTATGTATTGTTATGCTAATAAGAGTATCATGTTATTAAACATGTTATTAGCCAAAACTAAGCATGATTCATACCTGATTACATTTACATTTATGCATTTGGCAGACACTTTTATCCAAAGTGACTTAAAGTGCATTCAAGCTATACATTTGATCAGTATGTGGGTTCCCTGGGAATTGAACCCACAACCTTTGCATAGAATTGAGCTACAGAAACTTTTTTTTATTTGTTTACAACATAAAGTCCATGCATGGACAGCAAGTTGGGAATTTGCGCCAAAATCTTTTTTAATACATTTAAAATATGATCTGCAAAATGTATTTTACCTGCAACTAAATGTGAACTGAAGTCACACGGGAAGCAGGCCAATAAGAGAAACATACCTGAAGTGATTACATATAACAATCTCTGGCAGAGATTGTACAGGTGGGGAGAAGGTTGCTCAATGTTCCTGCGGCTAATTCTTTCCTCCTCCTTTCACAGGTTGTTTTCTGAAATCTTTGTATTCATAGCTGTCATGTTCCGGCATTGCCCAGAGGCCTGTATATTTTACCACGGTAAAGCAATGGAAGCTGGTGGCAGGACATCTTTTGACTGACTGAGCACATCACACGCATGACACATCAGTCCATTTCAGTTCGAATCTGGGGTTTCCCTCCATAGGGGCATTATGGGTAAACAGCCCTAATAATTAAAGTTTTTAATCAAATGTGGATATCAAATTTGTGTCAGAAAATGGTCCAAGTACTGTATTAAAGGAGTATCAGAAACAATGTACTTCTGCAATTAGTGATGTGAAATTTCTTATAAGTTTGCAATCCGTAATTTTTTTTTTGGTTAAAAATAAACAAAAACCAGTGATTGAGCAAGTACATGATATATCAGTGTTCAAAGCCGCCTCCTCACTTTACCACGATTCGCAACGTTAAGTTTATAATAATTATTTATAATTTGAGCTGTCAGGTCTAATTTCCCAGGAAATGTCAGTTTGGCTTCATTTCACTTCAACATACGTAAAGTATGTAAAGTTAACTGGCGATAAAGAGGCTAAAGAAAACGTCATTTCATAATTAAAAAGTTTAAGCAATTTAACGCAGATTAGAATTAGAGTTCATCAGGCAACTGAATCTGGCCAGGAAATCTCATGTTTGGTTACATACACTCTGACGGTGTTAAAGAAAACAAGCAGATGTTTGTCACTCTATTAGAGTATGTCTTCATGCTCAGAACAGGTTGGGGAAGTTTCAAGAGCTTCAGGCGGTTTCCAGTTTTTTGCAGTGAAACTTTTGTAAAGTTTATTCTGTCTGCAAATGTGTGTGTGTGTGTGTGTGAGAGAGAGAGAGAGTAAGAAAACCAGCTAATAGAGAATGAAGATGTCACTATAGGAGATGAAAAGAAGATATTTGTACAAGAAAGTGAAATTTGGCCGAGGGTTGTTTGAGACAGCTGTTTTGAGTCCTTTCAGTGAGTTGAAATATTATATAGACTTATACACACTCGATTCAGCGCGCGCGCACACACGCAAACACTCACTCATTTACCACACAGGAGGAAAAGAAAAAAACAGCAGTACACAGAGTTGAAGCTGCCAGAAGATTATATAAGTTTAATCAGTATTTTCCTCATGGGCTTGAGAAATCCCCTGAGCAACTAGCCACAAACAAAGAGGTCTAAGAGTCAAACTGCTCGACAAAGAACAGATTGCTTTCACCCCTCTGCTCTGAACAGAAAGTTCTCTCGACACCTTGGGCTGAACATTAAGTCTCGCTGACAGGGGCTGCCACTGCCACTGAAAGTTCAAACTACCGCTCTGTGTGCGGGGAAAACCGTTCTGAACACAGAAAATAACAGATGCATTTCAGAGAAGTTAAAACAGGAGAGATTAACATTAAACCTCAAGCTCAGAGAAACGGACAAACTGAACAACTCAAACAATGGCAAAGTCATGTAAGTTAATCAAGGAACTGTTTAAAACGAGGCTCCGGTCTGTGAATTGTTATCTCTGACAATGCATCCTCAAACAGAGCCTGTAGGGACAGGACGGCATTCTTAAGAGCTGAAGATCAGAGCTTCAGTGATAATCAATGACCCTGTTAACAGTTTTAAGCTGAACGTTTCCCAAACATTTCCATTAAGTAACAAAAACATTAAAATGGCTATTTTGAATGTTCTAGGAATATTCAAAATGTCTAGCCTTTTAAATGTTATACTAATGTTGTTGTTAATCGTTATTAAAACATTCCAATAACAATTTAAGTACACCGTTTTTTGATACATATGGTATATAACAATTATAAAACGTTTTTGATAACTTTGAGAGAACTTATAAATGTTAGCCAACATTCGGAGAAAGTTATCTCGGTATAACGGCACAGACACACAACAGATACGAGCAACAGAAACTGAGGTGTGTGTGCAGGTCACAACCATCTTCCTGTGGGCTCTGTTCTGCTAATCCTGCTCTCCTGACAGTGAACAGAAAGCATTGCACAGGGATTTGCACAGGCATTTGCACAGGCAAAATACAGACACAGGGATCAGTGAACACACTTTTGTTAAGCCACATTACAATAATGCAAACACGTGCAGAACAGCTTTCAAACCTTAAAATTAAAAAACTGACTTCAGTAAAGGACTTTTTATACCAAAATCCAGTATTTGTTGCAAGAATTAGAAAAGAAAACTTCTACTGGACTTATCAAAATGCCCTAATTAAAAGTTTTGCAGTTTTTTTGTGTTGAGTTTTTGGTGACGCTTCCTAAGCCAACAACAAAATTCCTCCTCATTTTACACTGGAGAAGACAGTACAGTACAGTACGTTCTGGCAAAAGTAATCTTTCTTTCTTAAGCACAAAATGAAATATATTTCCTCAAGTTCTGTGAAAGCACAAACAAAATACATAACTAAATAACAACTGTTTTTCAAACATTATGGTCTTAACCTTTCATTCCAAATATGTATAAAAATGCATACTACTGCATTTTACTGTATTGAGGTCCACAAACAGACCATCCGAACAATTACAACGAACAAACAAACAAACAAACAAACAAACAAATAAATCCAAAATGTCAAGATAGCGAGTGTTTGTATAAACCAGTGATTTTCCAGTGAAGTCTTTTGAGTTTAATGCTGAACTAGGCTGTTCTTAACTGGGAAGCATTAAAACCTTCTCGTGCAGCTTCTCATGAAATTAATATTTCAAAACGCATGGAGTGTCGCATCATAATAAATTACATGAAGATATCAACTGTCAATCATCTGAAAAATATTATATTTACAAGCAATATCAAACGACAAAATTCATTTGCATATCAACATGTCAGTGAATTCCCAAAACTTACAAATAACTTGAAAAGTTTAAACATGCCTTTATGCTTTTGCATTTGATACACACATATTACTAATGCAGGAAACAGAAGCAATTAAGCAGGCATGTGTATATACATGTTAGCCTGAGGCTGTCTTTGCATGTGTTTACATTCCTAGGGTGTGGTGATGCTATCATGAGTTCTGTAAGATCAGTGTTTATGTGCTGCAGTGCAGCAGGCCAGAAAAACACCTCTGGCGCAGGAGACACACACACGCTCACACACGTGCTCACACACATGCATGCATGCTCATGCACTGGTTTTCATGCTTTTTTTTTGGGGACATTCCATAGGCATAATGATTTTTATACTGTACAAACTGTACATACTGTTTATTTTATCCCCCTGCACTAAGGTTACTCTACTTAAACCTAACCCTCACAGAAAAATTTCTGCTATTAAGATTTTCAAAATAAATAATTCTGTATGATTGATAAGCCGGGATGGGGACCTAAACAATGTTTCCACAATGTCAAAGTTTTCTGGTATTATTATACTTGTCATGGGGACATATGGTGACCATGATATTGCGAATGCCAGGATCGCACACACACACACTCTCACAGAAGACCAGGTGGTAAAACGTTACAAATAAACATGCAAAATCATTAATTTTAAACTAAACTAAAACTAAAGTTTGCCCTCGAAGTCTAGAAGTGCGTGCCACATTTGTGTGAATTGGACAGATGGTCAGGAACAAGTCTAAAAAAGCAAATTCTAAGTGCTGCACATTTAAACAGATTTTAACATTCATAATCCAAGAAATGTTTTAAAATCATTTTCTGTATCACTTTGCCTAATGAGACGAAGAATGTGATTAACACAGACTCACCACTGATGACCCTCAGCACACAGTGGATTGATGGAAATTGCCTCCTCACCAATCTTTTTCCCTGAAAATAATAAAGAAACACGATACTAAAGCGACATCCAAACTGAAAGTTTATTTTGCGGAGGTGATGGCATGTCTGCTCACAGCTGTACAAACTAGAAACACTTCCTCTATTATTACTAAGAGTTCTTTAAGGGCCCCCAAGGTCTAAATGAAAGTGATAATTTGTCTGTTTCCAAACACTTTGACACTGAAGTTGTCTTACAGACAACTGATTGAAGATCAGTGGTTAAAGGTGCATTAATAAAGAAGAGTCACAAGATGAACTGGTTGATCCTGTCCCTCAGACACAGAGAGTTGAGCTGCTATTGTGTTTCACTTAATTGGCGGGGACTCAAGTCTCACTGTGAAAAAGATGAAGCGAAAGAAAGAAAGAAAGAAAGAAAGAAAGAAAGTACAGAGTACAGACAGATTAACAGCTAAACAGAGTATGTGAGCATTAGTAACCTAAAAATCAGTCAACACTTTTGTGCAGTAACAAGCTGTTATGATCTCAAGTAACTCAGAAACCTGCAGGTTAGAATGAACATTTCTCTCTTCCCCAGAAACCCCTCAGATAAACATGCATTTATCTCTTCTTTCCAGAAAAAAAAATGTCCAATATTTTTCCATCCTAAAACCCAATCTTAATTCCTAGGCCAATGATCCTACTGGAATGAAATTTTATTTTAACCTATATTTAGTTGGTTAGCTAACTAAGTTGTTAGCTAGCCATTCAGTTAGTTAGGCCACCAATTACCGTTCTCAGCACAGCATTTTTTCTGTGCAAGGTCCACAGCAAAATCATGGGCATCTGCGTAGGCTCTGGACAACCGCCAAAGATACTGGCACTTCTGCTCGAACTGCAAGCACATTCATGACATTTGTGTGATAAATTTTTTGAAGGTTGTTTATGTTAATGCAGCAGAAGTCATTGCATGTACCTCTTCCTTCCTCTCTAGAAGTGCATTTAGGCCTTGTGCTTTCTCTGGCCCGTTACTACTGTGCAGACGGTCGGCTTTCTGCAGCAGGGCTGTGAGTTCATCCACTGGTTCCTTCACTGGCTTTAGATCTTCATCACTTTCATCTTCTGAATCTGTCAGTGCAGTTATATACCTGCAACACATCGGAGAGGGGATGGTGACCATCTTTGCTTTTCTGAAACCTAATGTTCCTGGTCATTGTGAATAAATGATCAATCGATGGTAATCAGTAAAAAAAAAAAAGGTCTGTCTTTATAATCTTTAATTGGTAACACTTTACAATAAGGTTCCAGTTAACATTTGTTAACTACCTTAGTTAACACTTTACCCATTAATCTTAATGTTAATTTCAACATTTACTAATACATTTTTTTAAATCAAAAGAGGTATCTGTTACCATTTGTGCACAGACAACTAACAAGAATGAACAATGGACAATTGTATTACCTAATTGTTACTTAATTTACCATTACCTAATTTAACAAAGATTAATAAATGCTATAAAAATGTTTTTCATTGTTAGTTTATGTTAGTTAGGTAATGCATTAACTAATGTTAATCAATGAAACCTTAATGTAAAGTGTTTTAAAAACACTTTTAACGTCTCCTTAACAAAAAAAAACTAAAACCCACTAGAACACATAAGCCCAATCAAAGAGAAATGCCAAAAACGTGCTTGAAAACACAAGGTCAAACTTAGGCTCTCACACGCACACTTTCAACATGTTTTTCATAACAACAGGAGGTGAAGGAATTCTCTCTACAGGCCAAGCACAAATGAGCTCATCAACGTCCAGACCTAACAAGGCTGTTTGCACAGGAAGGTAAAACCAATGCAGCCTGTAATGAAGAGAAGTTCCTAAAAAGTTAACATGCAAAACATCCACAGAGCCTGTCTGTATGTGAAGCAGGGCAATTTACTGTTTATTGGGCCTAGCGTTTTCAAACACCTGAAGGTTTTTGTGCAAAACACTGTACGTGTTGTTTATTCCACTCGCTCTGAGGCACGCAATACCTGCCTAACATTTACAGCCTTCAAAACAAATGGCTCGTTCCAACAACTAAGTATGTGCTGACACTCAGCGCTCTCGTCAGCCGAGAGGAGTGTGTAAACTCGGCATTAATTACAGGCTAAACTATAAATGAAAGAGTTGAATGAGGAAAAGTAGAAAACATAAAAGGCTTCCATTAAGACCTGGCACAGACGCCATTTGCGTCATCTGCGGTTTGTGAGAACATTTGAGACTCCGAGCGATACTTCTGGAGGGATGTGTTGGAGCTGGAACCTCCAAGGGCACGTAAACTTTATTTACACCGAGGTCTATGGACAGACAGACGAGATCACCTACAGCCCCTGGAGGCTGTAAAAGCCGCTGAATGAGATTCTGAGCGGCATGCAGCTCGCGAATGCTCTAATCTTCTTCTGCTGGTGTGTTTTTGATTTCTGGTGCTACAGTTACACACCAACTACCAGAGACGTGAGTCATTTTGGCCATCTTCTTCAGAGTATGCCGTAATGTGCTACGATATCAGAACTTTATTCATCTAAACACAAGTTACAACGCAACTTCTGCTAAACAAATCTAAAAACGAACGCAAGCTGTGCAACTGGCATCCTCAAAAACAATGCATACAATGCTAAAAGGGCTGCAGAAGGTAGAATGATGGCGCGCTATAATCAGGGCTGGACGATATGCAGGTCAAACTGCGTATCTGTGATTCGAAATCGAATTAAATTGCATGAATGAAATGGGAGCTATTTCAAATCCTGCACTATTTCTAGGTCACTAATCAAATACGCAAACGTGTGATGTTAAGCATTTACACAAAAGGCTAGATTTTCATGCTTCCATTGTGAAAAGGATAAAAATGTTACGGTATATGACATATAATCGATATTGCCCAGCCCTAGACTATAGTTCTGGATCGCAGGACCCAACCGCACCCAGGAAAAGTAGAATCTTCCACTGGGATTATTCCAATGGAAATCTTTTATCTGCTTCTTTGTTGCCACTGCGAGCAGAACTATAAATTCAAGAGCCTGCTGTTTGTTTAAGAGCACGTCTTAATCTGTCCTTAGCAAAGATCAACAACTGTCAGGTATCTGGCTGTAGGCTCAGATCCGAAGCATCAACTCAGCAACCGCAATGAAAAGAAGACTAACAAACATCATTAACACAAAGCTTTGGCTTTGTCTCGCGTCTCTGCTTCTGTTTACGTTTGCGAAGCAATGACAACCATATTTTATCATCACAATTCTATTCATTTGTTAAACAAACAGGAGAAAACGGAGACAGATTTTGCATTGCTGTTGCATTATGTATGGTGTATTATGCTATCGTATATGTTCAGATCAAATTCATTTACATTTATTCATTTAGAAGACGCTTTTATCCAAAGCCACTTACAAAAGATGAGAGCATTAAACATTTTGTCTTAAGAACCAACAAGCAAAGTCCACAAAGCTACATTTACAAGTGGATATCGTATTCTGCTCCTAGACACTAAATGAACAGAAGAAAGAGTTTTTTTTGTTTTTAATTTCTGTAGTTTCATTTTTGCATATTGCAAAATTACATAGCTGCTATTCTGAAGCACTGATGAATATAAATAGAAAATAACCCCAACGGTTTTACAGCCATGAGCATTAAGCAATAATCTCTAATGATGACTGACAAAAAAAGATGTTCTACTGTCTAACCGGCACTCACTTCATCCAATACTTCCATTTGTAAAATCTTTTTTAATTGTTAAAGCAACAGCGCACAAGCCCACAGGGGCCTGTTGCTTTCTATACATTTTCATTCACACAGTCATTGATCCTCTTATTGAGCAGCTAAAGTCGTTCTTTCTGTCAGCAGACCTGGTTTTCATGGGCATAAATCAGCACATTCCAGCTCTAAAGCTCATCTCTGATGTCATTCCAGTGTGATGCTCTCCTATTTTCTGTTTGGACACTGTACATTGATTCAGGACCTTGGAAAATAATTTAGTTTTTAATGGTTGCAAAACTATTTTATTTGTAATGAAGCTAAATACCCAAAACCTTAAATTCTGCATTTTATGCCATGTGCTCATGCAGAAAACACAAGCATTCAAAAAAACCCAATTAAATTCTTCATACCTTATTACTCCAATGTGTGTGTGCACTAACTGGATGGGTTAAAAGCAAAGCACTTTATTTCACTTCATAAACAGTTAACACACAATTTAGTTTATACACCTGGCAGAATGTACAAAAACAGCCATAAACTGGTGCTTAAACAGACCAAGGACAAGAATGTGAAGGATGAAGCACAAAAAGTGAAAACATTTGTTTCTGATGAGGTCTTTGTAGTTTATATCCTGTTTTATATAGGGCTCACAGGTATATTACCAAAATGAGCAGGACACACTTTCCTTAAGTGCATACTTGGACATAACCCTCCACTGCTACAATACTGTAAAATAAAGCCTGACCCAAAACAGAAACAATGTCCTTACATTTTCCTAAAACAGTACTGCAAGCACAAATCCAGAACTTTACATTCACAAACGTCCCAAAGAGTGCGATATACCATAGAGGACCTTAGTGGGGCCCCTCGGCACAGGGTTCCCCAGACGTTGCTCAAGTATCACACTGGACGGCAGAACCCTAAAGGGTGAAAGATGAGAACGAGCAACACTTTCTAAAACGGGGCTACAGCGAACAGTTGTAAGTGTGTACGTGTATATACATATATACGCTTTTTAACAACGCATTTATATCAGTGTAAACAAAGTTGTTGTATTTGGCTTTTAAAATAAATAAACGACCAAAGCAGTTCTGCAGTAAAGGTTTGTTGTTTAGTTATAAAAAAGCCTCCACTGCTCAAAGTAAGTCAAACAGAGTGGATTAAAACCCCATGCAGCCTCTTGTGTTTAATATGCATGACAAATCGCAGGCACTTTCAGACTGAGAGCCGTTCAGGAGAAACTCGGTTTCCATCCACACATTCAGATGACTTCATTAAGACCTGGAGTTCAGACCCACACAAAAAACCCTTATTCCTGGGGATTCTCGTTACTTTCACAGCTAACGCTTTTACGTTGTAGGAACGTTTCCCTAAAGTTTCCATTAAGCGGCACAAAATGTATTTTGAATGTTTTAGGAGCATTCAAAGCATCCAGTCTTTTAGACGTTGTTTTAATGTTATTGCTTTGTTATAAGAATGTTACTCCAGCATTTATTAATTCTGACAATTGGTTTTACAACGTTCCCCCAAAAGCAACTTAATAATTGAGTTTTTATAGGATATATAACGTTATAAAATGTTCTACTAAGGCCACAGCGAGAACGTTTTGGAGAACGCTGAGAGAACTTTTGGAGAACGTTCCCTGTGAGCCGGACAGGCGATGCTTTACATTTGGGCATTATTGAGAAGAAATTCATTTTCCAACAAAGCCTTAACAAAGAGTTATTAACAGTTATCAACATCAGACCTCTGTGATGTCGTGCACCAAGATGGAGAGCATGCACATTTATTTAGTGACAATAAATCTCAAGTGCAAATGATGTTTGGCCTGGAAGATTGTTTTTTACGAGTGCAAAACACTAAACAGTTACAAGTGCGAGTCCCAATGAGCTAAAACAATAAAAACCAAATGAGATGTCGACGCTTTTTTGCGCCTCGACGCTTTTGCGCTCGTTTATTAAACGCAGCACCGATTCGCCTCACCGAGCACGTCTGCCTTTATATAAACAACACCCGTTTTCTTGTAAATCTGCGATAATCAAACATAATAAACGGCATCGTTTTAAAAAAAAGCGCAAGTTTTAACATCTTGCGCTTTTAACGGAGGCGAGCCGTGACGGGAACGCGCGCCGCGGTGGGAACGCTGACAGCGGGGACAAGTTCCGCAGCGCCAACGAACAAAAAAAGGGGGCGGGGGGGAAAAAAAAAAAGGGAGAAAAAAAAAACCTTTTTAGAAAAAAAAACCGTTTAAGGGGAACCAATCGTTCCGAAAAAAAATACCGCGGGGGTGAAAAACCCCCCCCCACCCCCCACAGGAGGAACGCAGAAACCGACCTCGCACACAAAAGTCAGTCATGGTCTGAAAAACTCTGCAAACAACTCAGGAAAACCGATCACGTATGCCCCAGCTTACAGGAAACGTTGTCAGAACGTTCTCTAAAAGCTCTGACTAAGTTATCACAACCGTTCTTGCGGTAACATTAGTATAACCTTTTATTTAACGTTATATATCTCATGCATCAAGAAAGATTTCTTAAGTTGTTAGTGGAACTTCTTATAAACTAAGAATTGAACATAATGTTTGCATTACCTTCTTATAACCAAGCAATATAAAGTTTGCATTAATAAAGTTAATGCAAAATGTATTAAACTTTTTTTTTGATGTATCCGAACATTCAAAAATAACATTTAAATGTTTTTGTGCTTGAGAGAAATGTTAGGCAAACGTTCTTACAACCTACACTTGTTTTAAGGCAAAGCCACGTTTTGCTTTTATTTAACACTTGGAATATCTGGGAGAAAGTTGCACAAACCAGATGCTTAAAATAACAAATCATTCGGTGGGAAATGTAAAGTGCTTAAGACAAGGTTTAGGAACAGAAATGCTATGAAAAGCAAAACACATATATTGTTAATCGCTTCAGGAGTGGAATTTATTAAGACTGGAATGGGCTTGTATTTGCTTAATGCTCAATTTAGTGAACAATGATTTAAATGAATGACTGGAGGCGGTGGAGTTCACCTCCTCTACACAGTTGACACATGATTTGGACCGCACGAGAGGCTGAGGCATTATTTTCACCCAACACAATTCAATCCTCCAAAGCCCTCTATTCACAAACATTACCCTGCTCTCCTTCTGAATCATGCCTTAGCTATGAGCAGCAGGGACTTTACTGCGTGAGTAACTGTTGGATAATCCAGTAAATGAAACAGTTTAATAATGAAGTACTTCACCCTCATCTCCATTAATTACTTGATCACAATAATTAAATGTGTCATTTATTTGTTTCGCAGGGGAAAAACATCCATCAGTATACACAGAATTAATACTAAATCAGAATGAACAGATACTTCTGAATGGTCTTCAATTGAGAAAAAAGATGCTTTTTGGAACCAGGGTCTGTATTACAGAAGTTTACACATTTCTCTTTATTAACCATGGTGATTTTAATTAGGAACCCATTTAAAGCATTCAACGTGTGGACACTGAGGACTTCGTCACCATGAAATCAAAATATACTATTATTTTTAGGAATAATTGCAATGTTTATTATAAACGATTCATTCATGCACGTCATTACTTTTTTAAATTCTTGTATATATTGTATATATTTGTATATTCATGTGAATATTTATTTCGGTCTGCACGGCTTGGGAGGAGCCAGAGCCATCTCCAACGGTCAGCTTTGAAACGCCTAATTTTCTGGATCCAACCCATTCCCAAAAACAAGCCACGCCACCCACTACCCCACCATCACACGACACCCCCCCAACCCCCCAATCACAACATTGAAGTCAGTTGGAACTTCAAAGTTCACACAGACTGTAAGACAGGAAGGAAGAGTCTGTAATATAACCCCAGATGGTGTAGTTACAACATCTAACCGTAAAAGTTAACTGGGCCATGCTAACCGGCCAAACCTTGACCTCCTGGAGTAGTACAGGAAAAACAGAATGGTTGACCTTTAAACCAAGAGAAGGACGTATAGATGCCTTTACAATAGGTATAGTACAGCTCAAAGTTAAAAAAAAAAAACACAAAGAGAAGTTACAAAACCTGATACTAAAGGTCAACCTGCACCAAACTAATGCTTAAAACAACAAATCCTCCTTAAAGAAGAAAAGTGATTGAGAAGACAACCTGTTAAAAAAACAACAGCAGCTTGTTAAAAAACAGTGATGCTGTTAAAAACAAAACAGATACATTGTAAATGGCTTCAGGAGCAGAATTTAAGACTGGAATGAACTTGTAAGTGCTTAATGCCAAATTTTGTGAACAATGATTTAAATGAATGACTGGAGGCGGTGGAGTTCACCTCCTCTACAGAGATGACACATGGTTTTAACCACACGAGAGGCTGAGACATCATTTTCATCCAAAACAATTAAATGCGCCAAAGCCTTCTATTCAGAAATCTCATAAAAACAAAATCTGGCGCCAATCTTTGTACGTCACTGAACGCATCCGTTTAAAAAGCCCTGTGCAAGATCTTCTAGCTGTGCTAAATCCTCTTTGGCTAATTCGATTCTCCAAACACACATGCACATTTGATTAGAAAAGCTGGATTTAGCTGTTCTGGTACATTTATTAGAATGGGAACATACGTCAGTACCTGAAGTCATGATCAGAGAAGAAGTGCAACAAAAATCAAGACGTAACCTAATCCTCAAACATGCTTATGTGGTACTCTCTTATTTTCAAAACAGTGGAAAATAACTACTACTAAAACTAAATAAAATATGGACTGAAGTATTGAGTTCACTTACATCTCTTGCGAGTCACTTTACAATTTAATGCATTGTTGAGTATACGTTTTTTTAAAGGGGTCCTATTAGGCGTTTTCACGTGGTCAACTTTAGTTAGTGTGTGATGTTGCTGTTTGAGCATAAACACTCAAAGTTCACTGCAAAGGGAGATATTCTCTTTAACCGAAATCACTTTAAGGACTACAATACATAGCTTGAAAGGAACTACAGCTCTCTTCTTCCTGGGTTCATGACATCATGATCCTCAGAATCTGAATAAACTCTGCCCCTCCGTGTCAACTTTGTGACATTTCCAGACAACACACATTAGGTGGTTAGCCAATTACAACACACTGGGCTAGCTAACCAATCTGAGCCCATTGCGTAAGTGAAGTACTTTTGTAGAACTTAACAGCCCGTTTTCATGAGAATGGAAACAGAGGTGTGGAATAAAGGTAAAATTGTAAAATAACGTGTTTTTTGAAAAATAAAGCATGAACCTCTTTTGTAGTTCACCACAATAACAATCAAGACTTCAATAAACACATCGAGTGAGAACTCACCCTCCTTCACTCTCAGCCTCTTCTGAGCTCTGCCCCTCACTTCTCACTGCAGCACCTGCTCTTTTTCTCCGGGTGGGAGTAGTTCTGTGGAGTGAACTGGCCCTGCGAGCGCTAATATCTTCCCCACTCCGACCCCTCAGCTGATCTCTGACGTTGTCCTGCAGGTGTGGAAGTGCATTCTTCAGGGCTCTCACTTCCTCCTTAAGCTCAGACACACACTGGATCAGAGCACCCAGCCTGTCCAGAACCTCTGCCTGACCCGTCTGCAGAACCACATGGCCATCAACAGAATCCGCATTACGGGTGAGATGTAGGACTCTGCCACTACCAGCTCCAACCTTCCGGAAGCAGACGACAGCCAGACTGATACCTGCAGCTCCAGCCAGAACCCCCAAAGCCAGAGCCCTGCTGTCTGCTTGAGCCATAGCAAACAACTGCAGAGACAAGAACACACACTTGATTGACAAATCACATAACACACACACACACACTTGTACAGCTATCTTTGTGAGGACATTCATTGACACAATACAACTCCAGTCCCTTACCATTAACCACATTATCCTAATTCTAGCCACAACCCTACAACCAAGTCTTAACCCTCAAATACAGCCCTTTAAAGGTCTTATATATAAATGTAAACATTATATATATATATATATATATATAATAAATTTAAATATATAAAATGTGTGTGTGTGTGTGTGTGTGTGTGTGTGTGTGTGTGTGTGTGTGTGCTGTGAGATCTTATGAAAATTACTAACTACCCAATTAATGTCAATTGAACAAAGTAGCTATTAACCGAACTGATTGCAAAATATTAAACAGGGTCACCTCAAACAGCTGGCAATTAACAAAATATTGGTTACTAATATAAGAAGATAAAGAACACTCTCTGTTAAACACAAAGTTATATTAATTGGTAATCAATTTATGTCACTATTATTATATTCTAATATCAATTAATTTGTTTACTTAAAAAAACTGCATCTTGTTTAATACAATTACAAAAATACAGTTGAATTATACATCCAGTTTAACTTTTAGCTGATCTCCTGTACATTCACTTTCAATCTCACTGGACAACTTCTCTGCCTTCGTGTACATTTAATTGAAATATAACTTTTTGTAAAGTGATAGATTATAATAAACAGGTGCCTGAGCTTGAAGAGACAACTTGAAAAACTTTTCACAGGCAAACCTTTTTCATTTTTACTTGATTTTCTTACAATACATGCATTAAACATCACTGCTACGTCACATAATAAGAGCAGACGTGAACATGCAACCCAAGATGAAACGATGACCATCATATAAGAGCTCAGAAGAGCATCAGTAAAGATAAAACACAAAACCATGAACAACCTGACCACACAGTGAAAAAAGATGAAAAAGCAGAAAGCGATTACAAGCTGACAGCTTTCATACTGTCAAGGTCTCTCCAGGAACCGAGATCTGCCTTTAAATACACATGCAGCAGAGAAGAAAAGCCCTGAAAGCAAACGAGTCCCATCGGACATCATCTAAGAAAAGCATAAAACAGCAATAATCTAAACATTAAAAACAAAAAATCAGATATATGTTTTAAAAACAGCTCTTACCTGCACTAAACTCCGCCAAGCGCAGCGGTGCGTCCGGAAAAACAGTCCGTGTGGCTCGACCGCTCGATACTGAAGGTTCCGCCGCTGTTGCGCATTACTTGACAACCAAAGTGTCGTGAGGATATTATGGTATGGTGATTTAAATGTTTATATAAGAAAAAATATGATGTTAAAAAATAAAGGATTAAAATAACGCTTCACACATACTATAATGTCGGGAGGATATTATGGTATGGTGATTTAAATGTTTATATAACAAAAAATATGATGTTTAAAAAATAAAGGATTAAAATAACGCTTCACACATACTATAATGTCGGGAGGATATTATGGTATGGTGATTTAAATGTTTATATAAGAAAAAATATGATGTTTAAAAAATAAAGGATTAAAATAACGCTTCACACATACTATAATGTAATGTGGAAATTACGAAAATGTGTACTAGTTTGCACAAACAACCCATTGTTACACTAGTTAAACCATCTTAACCACAATTAAACCTACAGCAACCATGGTTTTACCATGCCAAACCAACTAAACCCAAAAACATGGTTAGTTTTAGTAAGGGTGGTATCAGACGGTAATTTGAAACATATTATTATACTATATATTATTATCATATTTGCAGATAGCATATTTAACATGACAATAAAAGCAGTTGTACTTTGATTTAATATGAATTAATATTGTCTGTCTGAAGAGGGAACCAGCTAACAATTTTAGGTTGCAAGCACGTCTCTCTAACATTTCCCATTAAGTAACAGTGCAGTTAAACGTACAGTTTTCAGACGTTGTATGAAGGTTATTGTTTGGTTATAAGAATGTTATTTAAACATTTTCAGTTCTGTAGCGTTTTAAAAAGTAAATAACATTTTTGATATGATATATAATGTAAAAGCAATTCTACTATGGTTACTTGCAAGAATGGTTTGATAACTTTCAGAGAACATTAACTAACCTTCTGGGAATGTTTCTTGTTAGCTGGGGGCCATCAGCACATTTACACAGATATTATCATGATTAATATGTGACAGCTGGACAATGACCCGCGAATAACAACTGAAGCAAAGAGCCAAAGTTCATCTGTATGAATCATTAATAAAGTCACAGAAGAGTTCTGTGTGTTCACATTTTTATTCAAAGGTGGTAGTCTACAACTGAGTTAGTTTCAATAACTAGCTGTCTTGTACTTAAACGTCTATGTACGGCAGACAGAACATCTTGGATATAACGCTGTATACTTTATCCCAAAGATCAGATAAAACAAACATGTGAAACTACAACTAATTTAATGGCTGGATAAAGTATGTTGGATATAGGAAAACTTACTCTAGTGGGGCAGATCGGTGGCCTTCAGTGAAGTTGTGGACTTCTGTACTCTCGTGTGTTTCTCTGTAATCCATAAACACAAGTATCTGATCAACCTTGAACAGTGATAGCAGTTTCAGCTGCTCTGATTGGCTTCTTGTGAAAATGTTTACTTAATAAAAAAATCTAGTATATTTATTGCCAGAGTAAGTACAAATCTGAACTGCTGATCCGACAAGCAGAATGTTTGTATAGAGCGCTTGATTTTACACAACAGACAAACCCTGTCGTAACTTCTGAGCACAAAAGACATGGTCTTTAAATGATGATTTAAAATATATTTTGCAAATATGTGAATATCTTCACATATCCACAAAGATCAACATGATTTGTATTACACCTACTGTCCTGAAAATGCTCAGGACACAATTCTCAGGACACAGGTATTCTACAATTTGTTTTGTAGAATACCTTTAAACGTCATTTTTCACTGTTGGGAGAGTTGGGGCATGTCATTAATTGTGAATACTGACTGTACAATGTAGTTTGTAGAACTAATTGTTTAGTTTTATTGAACAAAGATAAAGCTTGCCTTTAGTACACTTTTTTGTTATGTTAGGAAGTCTCTTCACAAGGAAGGCCGACTAAATATATTTATTTTTTATCTTCTGTGGAAGGCACAGGACCATAAAATGTTCATTTTCAGCCAATCATGGCATTCGGTCTGAATGCATTTCCCATCATTCACACAGATCATCAATTACACACCTACTGTAAATCTTTTGCTTATAATTTTTAGCACTTAAAATCTTGCTGTTTCTTTATGAAGTGAAGTGAAAAAACAAATAAATATGAAATTGTTTAGTGCATTATACCTTCCCAATCAACAATGCCACTGGAAGACATTTAGCATGATGGACCATACTGTAGGTAGTGCAATCCACTGTAGCATCAGAGAGCTTCTAGGTCCCTACACTGACAAGCTGGAGGTCATTTCCCATTGCACTTGCATGATCACAAACATGTCTTTAGTGAATTAACTTCTCACCTGCCTGGACATCAGATGCAGGGCCTTAAAGGACTTCAGAGAGGAGATTGGCTTCTATGAAACCCACAGCTGAAATCCCAATGGCCAAAACCCAAGAACTGAATGACAGCCTTCCCCTGATGGAGCTGTGATGGCTTCCCAGACTTCATATGTAAGTCTAACTCACAGTCTGTTGTATACAAACACACACTCATCTGACATCAGTGACACCAAAGGTAATTAGTTCTTACGTGTGCTAGAATCCAATACATCCACATACAAACTGGCATGAAGCAATGAGATTTTCAGTGAATATCATACAGCTTCAGAACACACTCTTTAATGTTAGAACACTCTCTAATTTTTTGACATGTTTTTTTATAGAGATTGACAGCCTATGGGGTCATTTCATGTCAGATCAACCAAAGGTCCCCAGCTCAAATGTTGATTTTGTTGATATTTTTACTGAAGCAAGACCAATATAAAGTGATGTGATGATAGTGATGAAGGGCAAAATTGTAAATGCCGTTGATGAAGTTACTGAAGAATCAACAAATTGGTAGAGAAGAGTCAAAATGACAGTTTTCACCTGACTTTTGGAGCCATATTAGAGGATCATTACCAGCATCATTTTTATTTTTACACAGAGATTTGTAGATCTGTTAATAAAATCTGTTGACTTTAGCAATCCCTGTTGTAATATGCCAATGGTGACAGTTAAAACCTGAGGAAAAAACACTTCTGTTCTTTTTACAAGCTTTAAAAAACTTAAAATTTCCACATTAAGTTTCCAAAATTAGTTTGACTTGACACAGAATGACCCTATAAATATTAAATATTGCCATTGCATGAAAAGAGCAAATATCTTACACTAAAGAGGCAACAGTTTTTTATCGAACAGCGTCCCTTTATGTAACAGAGGCTATTTGCGGCCAAACGTGCAGTCATTCACGAGCCCAACCTGTACCGCCCCATTTAAACACAGTACTGATGGTGAAGCCCACATGAAGGTGTGGAAGGTGGAGCTTGCATGCTTGACTACGATTGCTACGTGCAGTTTCACGGATGTGCCTCCCTTCACAAAAACACTGCATTGTTCCAGACCAGCCTGTATTCGTTCTGTCTAAAAACACACATACCAACCCATAGCAGAAGTAGGTGCTGCTTTAAATTGAAAGATTTGAATGATAGAGTCATGCACCCAAGACCGGATTCTGATCTGGCCAAAGTTTCCAGATTATTCACCATGATTTTCAAAAGACACGCATGTTGATACTGTACTCAAGTTATATATAGCAAACAATTGATGCTATCTGAGCATCAAATGCCTGTGATATGAAAGGAAGCCTGATGGAAAGATAACAGAAATCTCTTACATAAAACCATTGAGGATTTTATGTAACACGAGTCTCCCATAGTGCTTTTGAATTGTGCAGGGCCGTAGCGAATAGGATAAAGGTGCGAATGATTCTGGGGGTGCACAGGTGCAGGGTGTCCTCACAGCAAAGCTTGACCTCTGTCATGACAGAGTGCACTCTCTGTGAACGTATAGCACTAAAGTAAATGAAGACGACAGGAAACAATTTATTGCAACGTTTTATCGATGTCCTTAGAATTCTTGCAAAACATGAACATTATGGTAAATAATAAGTAACTGTTTTTTCACGCCGATCAAGTTATATTTGTTATTGAATTGCTTTATTTCTTAAAATGTCATATGTTGTCTGGGATATTTAAATTGTATATTGAGTCCCAGTATGCACTGTAAGTCTGATGTCATGCCTGGTGGTCTATATAAGGATACGTTTTCATATGTTTTATATATTAAGGCTGCAGTCCGTAACTTTTGTCTCTCTACCACCATCTCTTTTCGAAACAGAAAAGTGCAAGTTGTGTGCAGTTGTTTTCTTTAACAGATGACAAATTCTAAACAACGGCTGAATGAACAAGCACCTCACTATTCCAAAACCCACACACACGATAGAGTAGCTGGATCTTCTTTCTTATGTTTTCATAAATAAACTTTCTGTAACCACAAGTCAAGCTTTCCTGGGAAATCAGACCTGACCGCTCAGATTATAAATCATTATTATAAACTTACCTTTGAGAATTGAGGTAAGGAGACCATTTTGGACCTGTTTTTCTGTTCATTTTTAACCAAAAAGTTTTTGATTGGAGCTTTTATGAGTTGGTAGATGCTTATGCTTTGGGGATTTTGTACACGCCTTACATTTCTCATTTGGCAGACAAGCTTCTATCCAAAGCAACTTAAAATGTATACCTTGGATGCACTGTATCAGTATGCGTATTGCTGGGATTCGAACCCATCACCTTTGTGCTTGTCAGCTACCAACATAGCATTCTGCCTTGGCCTACTTTGCCTACTACAAAGCCATTGCAGCCTTTAACGGCCACAGTTTTAACCAAAATAAAGAGATTATGGCTCCATGCATAACATGCCATTTAGCTACAAGCTGCGTGTAAGAGTGCGATAACATTTACCGCAAGACTTTCCTGTTTGTGAAAGGTAGTGGAAGATACATGTATAATCCTGTAAGACCTCCTGTATAATCTGATATCTGATGGACCGTTGATGCTTGTAAGGGTAGTTAAATACTAATCAGCAACATTAACATTAATAAGACCGCCACACTATTTAAAATCCACACAAAACATCCAGAGGATATTGCAATTGAATGCTACTTAGAAGTGTTTTAAGGTCAAGAAATATTTTCTAGCATTCCAGAACTGAGTGTTTGGAGATCAAAAAAGGAATGCCAGACATACATTATTAGAAGTGTACAAACAGACTCTCTGATTTTCAAGGTTTTCAGAGAAAACAGCAGTGTCCTCACTATGACCCTGTTTAGTAACCTAGTGCACGTCTGGTGACAATCGCTAACATGGATTCTCGTTGGCAGTGAGCTGATAGGGGAGGAAAGAAGATTAGCTGCTTTTCTCTTCTCTGTGCAGAAATGCTATGGAGACCGTACGTGATACTATACATGTTAGTGGCCTCACATACCACTAGCAACAGATATATATCAGTACATTGTCTGTATGTCTGGGTGCAGCTGTGCTTGTTATATCAAAGTGAACTAGACTTGTAATGTATCCCAGCATACAGTGCTTATGTAATGTAATATGCAACATTATTATGTTATATAATAACTATTATAATAATATAATAGTTTCGGCACTAGGCTGGTCTATCATAACTCAGACGACTTTATATAACGTCTCGGTTATGCTGTGCAAAAACTTATTTTTAACCACACTGCCTGTGAAAAATCAGCTAGTCATTTCTTTTTTGTCATTTACTTTTCTACATAAAACCATCCTACATGATTTAAAGAACATGTTGTAAAATATAAACGCGGTATCTTTAATATTGACTGTTTAATATTAACTGTTCTTTAACATATACGGCCATGTTAGAGAAAATTGAAATCATAGTAAAATTATTGACTGAAATCACACTTGATGCAACTTTAGCCTGGATTTCACAGACGTGGTCACGTTTGTCTTGTTGCCCAAAACATATTCTTAAAACAAATTTGAGTGGGATTTAAGGACTTCTCTATTCTCAGAGAATATATCTTGAACTTTTTCGATTCAAGTGTTAATTCTTGTTTTAACCATAATTTATTAAAATAAATTACAGGAAGAATAATTTTGCGGTTATGTTTTGGTTCTTTAAACAACAGAAAACAGATATCAATTAAAACATCAATACTTAATACATTTTTTGCAGCGTTTGTTTATTAAAAATAGCAATAAAGAGGAGAAACAAGAGTAAGCAGCCTTCTGAAGAGCAGATTGACAGCTACTCTGTCTGCACAGCTCATAACAAGCTTTTATAAGATACCTGCACAGCCTCTGACAAATGGAGCAGTCTGATTGGTGCAGAAAAAGGGGGCGTGTCAACAGTAAGTGAAGGCTTTCCCACACTGATCCAGAATCAGTGAAACCGAGCGTGTAAAATCATATTTAATTCCCTAGTCAAATCTGACACCGTTTGAGACATTTTTGACATCTGTAAAAGTCTAAGGACAGATTACTGTTTTCCTCCTCAGAAGAAAAATCTGAGAAGATGATTTTTTGAGAATCTGAGAACCGTACGGTTTTCTTCTCTAGTTTTTGTCCCATGAGCATGTGCTGTGATGTGTTGTAGATAAATCACACAGTTTTATATGCCTTTATATACAGGAGCAACCTGCAAGATAAATTCAACTTTTTGGTTAAAAACACCCGAATGTTTAATAGATCTCAGACTTATATGTTCTCGAGTTGGCTGATGTGCGCACATCCAGACATAGACCAGCAGGGGACGCTTTCAGCACTGTCATCGACCATCTCCACAGACAGCTGCAGTCAGGACACATGTCCGTTTATTTGTGGCTGTTGTCTGCATGCTTTCCTCTGCTGCCTCTTCAGCTGTCCACAGACAAGAGTGTTCTGATGCGTGAACGAGTATGACAAACTAATTCCAGCTGGCGTCTGATGTGGCACACAAATGAGACATCCGAGAGGATGTTTGTTCATATTTGTAAAGTTTGTCTGCAGTTGTAGGAAGAACTGAGACCGTTACTGGTGTTATATATTCGCTTTACAAGGTTGAGTTGGCATGTGAAAGGCCAAACAACTCCTCTGCTGTCAGAAGACAAGCTGCTGGTCCATCCCCAGCTAACAGGGATCGTTCTCAGAATGTTGGCTAACATTCTCTAAAAAATCTCTCCAAGTTATCAAAAACTTTCTTGCAGTAACGTTAGTAGAAGTTGTGTGTCATATACCAAAAAACGTTATTCTTAAGTTGCTTCATATTCTTAATATTTATTTGGAATAATGCTAATACAACGTCTAAGAAAGCTGGACATTTCAAAATAACATTTGT
Source organism: Chromobotia macracanthus (assembly GCA_036877525.1). Lineage (NCBI taxonomy): Eukaryota > Metazoa > Chordata > Actinopteri > Cypriniformes > Botiidae > Chromobotia > Chromobotia macracanthus. The sequence goes on along the minus strand of JAZGTH010000070.1, from coordinate 2,727,134 downwards.
AATGATTTAGTTATTTGATGAAAACATTCTTAGAAGCTAAAATTGTTAACTGGGTCTATGGTGTTTTCACCTGAAATAACACGAGGCGTAAAATAACCTTGCATAATCTGTTGCGGGTGTGGTAATGAGAAATAAATGATTAAGCATTTCCTACTATTTCTTCTGTTTAGACACATTATGCAGAAGTCTGTGTGATCGTGTTATAGGATGAGGGATTTTCAATATGTGTCAATACTGTCAATATGTTAAATTCAATATTTGTCAGTAAATAAATTAAATAAATGGCAAAATAAGTTGTTACTCATTTCTTTGCTACTATGGTGTAAATATGAAACAATACATTTCCTTACTTGATGATTAAAGTAACCAGATTATTGGTTATACAAACGGACTGTGGACAGATGATTGTTCAGTGGACTATTTGTCCTACCACAAGCTTTAAGCTAAAGTAAGATTAAATAGACAAGTAAAAATTTTACCGGTATTTCTTGCCTGTATATTTATTTAGTGGCGGTGTAAGCAGAGTGATGAACAGTCAGTCCGTCATTATCACAAAAACTATTTTTGAGAGATATGAGACTCTTCATTATCACCCTGTCTGGGTTTATTTTGCGATAATGACTGACTTCACTTTATCTCTTACTTTACACATAGTTCTCTTGAAAATACATTTTCAATTCATTTCCAATATTTAAAAACAGTGGGACCTCTGGTACTGGCCTGACCATCAGACATGATGGTCTGTGGGTTTGAGTCCTAATCAAGCTTACCTTTAGGTGTAAAAAAAACATCCTTTAAAAAGTTCTACTAATGTTACTGCAAGAACATTTGTGATAACTTTAGAGAACGTTAACCAATGTTTGGAGAACATTCCCTTTTAGCTGGGTAAGCCCAACCATCTGAGTTTCTCTTAGTGAAGCAGCCATATCCTCCTGCTGGAGAAGGGCCTGTTTCCTGCTGCATGCCAGTGGTGAGACCGTGGCCTACACACCCTCAGATATTTCTGTCTCTCTCTCCCGCTCGCTCGCCCCTCTCCAGCTGCATGCACACGAGAGAGAGAACAAACTGAGAACAAGCAATGAGACAAGTCACTTATTCACCCTCATGATTTTCTGGTTTCTGTATAAAATGAAAAAAAATATTTATTGCTAAATGTCCAAGCTGCAGTTTTCCCTATACAATGACACTGATTGTGCAGTATATACTGGGCTATACTGTTGTGCATTATATTCTAAGTCTTCTGAGGTCATGCAATAACTTTGTGGGAGGAATTTATTAAAATGTAACTTCTTATTTGCACACATTCAAAGATTCAGTATGATTTCAGTGGTGTTTGATGTCAGTGTTGTCAAATGCCATTGGCTGTCATATATCACATGACTTCAGAACAGCTGGAATGCACTGCAGCAGTTGTGTGGATGACATTTAAAGTGTTTATTTGTCATTTTGGGGATTAAATTATCATGACTTTCATTGCGTTTTAGCTCGTTGCATTTTAGCTCGTTGCATTTTAGCTGTACTGTTGAGAGACAGGCTCAAAGTATATAAATAATGTAGTATAATATAATACTAGTAATATTTTAGCACACTTTGGTATAAGCCAGTGTTTTGACGTGTTCAAAAATGTGATTATTTCAGAAGATTAGGACTCCTGAGTCGGTCCTGCTGTAACAGAGCTGTGTGGTATCACAGTGGCTCAAGAAAATGTAGTAAAGCATGTGTTTTTTATTAACACAGACACTGAATGAAGCATCAGACAGAAAGTGCTTCACACTCACACTAAACAGCTGCAGAATCCCACCCGGCAACCAATCAGAACACAGCTTACCGATGATGTAACGGTCCTAAATTAAATGTACACTAAATTCAAAAGCAATTATTAAATTATTTTATTATTGCCATTGTTGCTATAGAAACAAAATTGTAAAGAATTATTAATGAAATATCAACTGTAAAAAAAAACTTTGCTGCCTTAAAATTGTAACTTACTCTTCATAATCTTGACTTTAGATATTGTATTAACGTTGGTTAAAAGAACATTCAATTTTTTTTATTTCTGTAACGTTTTTAAAACCTTCCGCTAACAACTTAAAAATAACGTTTTCGATATATTTAAATGTTAAAAAAGTTCTGCTAACATGCATATTAGACAACGTTCTGAAAATGTTCCCTTTTAGTTGGGATTGCACTTTTCCTCACCTGAAATGTATTTACTGTGTGGATGGTAAATGAGGGTTTGGGTGTTAGTTCTGGTCAGAATGATTGTTTAAGATTCATCTGTGGAAGAAAGCAGTATAGACAGATTTATTGTATAGTAAACAGAGGGGATGCTGGGAGACAGGTCTGTTCATTAGATGCTTGGACTGCTGGTAGACAGAAGAACAGTTTGCAGGAACACAGACATAAACAGCATGTCAGATTACAGAAATGCAGTTTGTGTCAGACCATAAACATCTGCTAAACTCTTCTGGATCTTCTTCGGTTCGTTTCAGTTCCAACAGAAACACCTTTTTGCTTTCCACCATGTGATTGTAGTTTCATAGACCTGACACTGTTTGGCAGTTCACGGGTCAGGAAAATCACCAACCTCAAATTGTGCAACTAGGGAACTGCAAGCAGACAACAGCTTGGCTGTTATTTTAGAAAATAATCGCATTTTAACATGCAAGCTTCTGCATGTGTTTCACCTTGTAAACCCACATATGGCACACACACAGGATAAAGCAGTAGGCTTTAAACCCAAGTTTAACCTAAGTTTAAATATAAAAGTAATCTCTAACCACACTATGTAGCCAAAAGTATGTGGACACCCAAAAAGCCCACCAGAACTAAATCCCAGTGCTATGTAGTTCTGACCCCACAACAACTTTCTGAACCCTGAGCAAGATGTTCATACTGTATTTTAAGGTACCAAAAAGGCCCGGTGGCAAAACGTTTCCCTAAACTGTTGGTTAATATGTGGGATGAGACTCTAGCGGTAAGATAATCTAACGTCCCACTCCTAAAACACATGATAACTGTTACAAACACTAAAAGAATGTTAATGATGATCTGGCCAGGCGCATTTGTTTACTTTTTCAGCATGTGGGGACATTACGCCACACTGTGTGCTATTTCAGTCGATGTAGAACCTTATTTCATTTTTTACTTGCAACCCTCAGAAAACATCGTCACGAATCTCTTTGTCATGCTGATGGTGGAAATGCTTTAATGTTCTTAGTCAGCAACAACATACTTGTTTGAATGTTTGAAAGAAAGCAGTGTGTACTGTGTGTGTGTGTATAATATATGTATACATACATATATATAGGCAAATTGCAAGTGGTTTGATTTAAGTTATGTAATGAAAAGACATTCATGGACTGTGGAAGTGTAGCATAAGTGTCCAAATACTCTGTGACCACTAAATACACACACAGATCAGATTCAGAGAAGATTTCACTGGTCCTTGTGCTGTATTAAATATATTAATCTTGTGGCGGAGTTCTTACCACAGTCGCCTGCAGCAGCGCATGCTTCAAAGCAGCTGTCTCACACACGCTCTCTGGTTTTGCGTGTGCTCCTGAAAAACGCTCAGTGGCCATTGATACAGTTAATGTTCAAGCATCTGCGGTATGTAGCCCACACCCCCCATCCCCACAGACATACACACACACATATTGTAAAGTCAGGGGTAGGTCTGGGACAGACACAGTGCACTGAAGATAGTGATAATCATCACTGATATTAATGCTCACAGTTTGAGTTATAGATCTTTACAAATCCCTATGGAAATGCTCTTCAGATTGTGCCGTATGATGAAATGTGTACCATTACTTTTGTAAACAGTCAGACGTATGATTTATGCTTCGTAGACTATATGAACGGCAAACATGCCATAGACGTACATTGAAGAGCCCAAGCACAAGATGGGGGCGATTGCTCTTTTAACTTGAGGCAATAGGCAACCACCCAGAGCACTCTAGCAACTGCATTCCCAGATAACAATTTTAGGCTGTAAGAACTTTTCCCTAACATTTCCATTAAGTAACAAAAACGTTATAGGTCCGTTCAAACATCCAGTGTTTTAGATGCTGTATTAATGTTACTGTTTGGTTTGTTTGGTAAGAACATTTAAACTGTTTAATTGGTAATTTTTCAAAAAAGGTTCCACTAACAACTTAAGAATAACATTTTTGATTATATATATATAAAAACATTAAAAAATACTGAAAGAGCGTTTTTTGATGATTACTTATAACTTAAGTAAATGATAACTTTACCAGAACATTAGCCATTAGCTGGGATAGTAACACCCTGGCAAACTTCTGGGCAAGTTTGACCTGGACAAGCATCACTTATGTTTTCTTCAAAAAAATTTACAAATCTAGTCCTTGATTTGATTTATTAAATTGTTTTTTATATAGTTTGGCTGTGAGAAGTATTGGCGCCAGTTTGAATCATGACACAGGAAATTCTATGAGCTTAAATGATGAGATCAGTGGATGGAGGTTTTCTGATGGTCATCTCGTGGTCTTTGGAATGTTATTTACTGACCACACTGATAAAGCGTGCGTAGACTTTCTGGATTTTCCAAAGGGAGTGACATGCAGTTTCCCTACGGGATACATGGAAAAGACTTTTGGAATTTACAGATAAGGACGGCAACATGATTATCCTTCTCAGCATACAGAACAGCGTTCCAAAATCAGCAACATATCTGGGATCAGCACATGGATAATATACAGGTAGAAATTCAGCTGATCAAATTAAAATAAATGATAAATAGAAAGTGTTATGGAATCTCTGTGGCCTCCAACTATAACCTGAACCCAGACCTGATCTAATGAAAACCAGACTGAACCTCACATGAAAATAGAACAGGCATCTCTTCCTGCAGTTATTCTGCTGCACTGAAACTCTAAATAACTGCAAAATTATAACGTTTTGGATCTGTTAAACATCTCTATTCTCTTCTAAGGCTATTGGTTAAAATGCAGTACTAACAGCTACCTACTAAATATTCAATTCACCTTCATTTGTATAGCACTTTTCACAATGCATATTTTAAAGCGGTTACAGAAAAACGAAATTTGAACATTGTATGTAAAATGGTACAGATTATGCAAATTGGCTAATACTGTGCATGCATTGCAGCAGGAATGGCAATCATTTTCACAGAGGTCATCGTCTTCTCTACGTTGGGTGATCTGAAGCCATCTTAAGATGCTGGATCCACTGCATACTGTCTACTATTTCTTAAAAACAGCAAATACCACCTAGATTGTAGATTTTCCCGCCTTTGCTCTGTGTAACATATTCAAACTCTTTATTCTGACCTACAATGCAGTGTGTTTCTCTTGCTGAATTGCATTCTGGGAACTGACAGCACTTTGTCCTTTAATCAGCATGACTCCCACTTTGTAACCACACGAACCCTGTAATCATCTCTCTGTGTGCTGCCTATTCTCATGCAATAAATAGATGCGTTCTGGGGCTGTTCTTTCAGGCAATGTTTTAGCCAGTTCTGTTCGCCACACCACAATCTGATTACAAGACAACATACTCCCGGAAAATGGCTACCGGAATTCTTTTGGGAATGCATTGCTGACTCCCTTCCTTAGCCTCCCCTCTGTGATGAATTACTCATACAAAAAAAACTAAATATGAGATGAGTTGATTTCTGTTCAAAAATGTTTACAAAAGGTTTTAGCCAAATTCAAGGGAAGCATCACATATTTGGAGAAAATAATCCCATAATGCTCATCAGCAAGCTTATAAGATCCATCCAAATCACCAAAAGTATCTTTTTGCTTCCAAAATTTGCATGTGCTATGTAATTTTATTTCAGTTATAAGTATTGTTGTGTTAGCTCAGCAAAACTCACAAAAAATGAATTAACAGGAATTGTCAAGTCTACTGTGTGTTAAGTCAAACATATAACATCTGCCTTTAGAGGTGAATAGTCCACGGGTGGGAGGTAGAGAAAATATTTTGTGCAAACTTGATGAAAAAGAAAATATTCGGTTTCAACGTTGTGCAGGTCAGCCACAAGCTACAATCCATAGCTTTAAAAAAAAGTTATTGAGCAAGTACATGACAAATCAGTGTTCAAAACAGTCTCCTTACCCCGATTCACAAAGGTAGGCTTATAATATTGATTCATAATTTGATCAGATTTCCCGGGAATTCAGTTTGGCTTCATTTGACTTTAACATACGTAAAGTATGTGGAGCAACCAGCAATTTTATGTTTCAAACAGAGATGGCGATAGAGAGGCAAAATGATTGCAGCTTTAATGATGGTTATTTAACTGTTTTTTTACATTAGTTTTATTGTCTCTCGTATTTACTTTCTCTTTATTCATCAGGTGTCACTCTCAGCATGCTAATACTACAGTAAAGGCCACGGGTGCGAGAAGATGCCACACGTGCTGATGGCACATGCAGCTGTGGTTGAGGAAAGTGTCCCACTGAATGTGTGGCATAGAATCAAAGCACCAGAACACAACAATCTGAGACTTGTGGTGAAACTTCTATACAGAAACTTCTGTACAGTTTTCCAGCTAACGGTTTTAGGTTGTAAGAATGTCTCTGTAACGTTTCCATTAAGTAACAAAACCAATAAAAACGTTACTTTGAAGGTTTAGATGTTGTATTAACGTTGCTCTTTGGTTGTAATATCGTTATTCAAACGTTCTTGATTCTCTAACTTTAAAACATTCCACTAACAATGTAAGAATGTTGTGATAAAATTACTTTTAGAGAACATTAGCCAACATTCTGAGAACATTTCCTGTTGGCTGGGTTTTCCCTCAAAGAGGAGATGGAAACATTGTGACCCAAGCAGAACCTGAAACATTTTGTTACCCAAAAGCAAAAGGAGGTTTATAAAGGTTCAGGAAAATAAGTGTGTGTGGTAAGTACAGAATTCAGAATTCATTAAAGTAAAAAAGATGGACAGTCCTGTAAACATTTGTTTAGTTTACAGTTGTTTAGACATTTGAAATGAAAAACACAAACTGATGTGATGAAACTCTTCCCAAGCTATTCCTTTTCCAAAGGGCATTCCTCTTCCAACAGCCCTCCAAAAATTTACAATATTACATCCCTGGTGTTTGTCCTTAAGCACCATCCTAAACTTGTGCAAATTGTTAGCCTTCTCACACTATGCTAAGGCCAGGGTTATGTTTTTTATCCCAGGGTTAAGGTCACTTTTAAGCAACATGTTTAACTGAGTTATAAATTTTTACTTTATAGCAGGCTTACCGAGCAGAAGTGAATTGCGAAAAGTGGTGCCAAAGGTATGCAGAGTGAAAGATGGAACATGATAACCCTGGGCTATGTTAACCCAGAGTTAAAAAATGACCCTAGGTTAAAGGTGAAGTGTGTAATTTGTGCGCCACTACCATCACTGACTTAGCTCTCTTATGTATGGTTGTTTTTGCATATTAAACCAAGAAAAGTAAAAGTTTTACATATATTACACACATCACAATTTCCAGTGTGAAACGCATATATATAGATTACTGTCATTTTGTGATGCATGTATGTTTAAAATGGCTCAACGAGTTGCTTTTCCAGCGAGAATTATTCCATGATTCTCAAAAGCAATACTGTCTATGTAAAACCTCAAAACCTTTGGCACTACAGGAAGTGACTTCACTGGCCGTATTAGTCAGCTTCTTTTTGAGCGGCCAGAAACACCAAGCTTACAGGCCCTGATTGTTCAGTTCTCCATCGAGGCTCCAAAACAAGCTTATTTAAAACTGGGAAAATAGAGTAATTCTTCATAAACAGCGAAGTATTTCCAACATTTCAACACGAGTCTGTGCTTATTTCAAATCAAATATGTCTTTTGGTGTGGGAGGAACTGGAGGCGTTTTCTCACATTCCTGTAAACTCTAGTGTCTACAAGAACATTCACGGCGTTTATGTGGTGACTACAGCTTGGCAAATTTGAGGACAATAGCCAGTATTCTTCCAGAGACCATGTGCTCTCCACATGTGACATCATGCTCTGAAACACAAAAAGACTTCATTCAGAAAGCTTGTTTTAATGTTGTCAAATGGTGGCTGTTTCCCTCCCTGAATGATGACTCGAATTTAACCGACCGTACACAAGCATAACACCGTGTCTCAACCAGTTAGATATTCATGCAACCAGCAATTTGTCTGTCTACACTCTATTTCCAGTAAGATGAATAAACCAGGAGCACCATCAGTACGTTTATTGACTCATTAAGTGAAGAAACTGCTAAATGTTAAATGCTAAATGACATTTTTACATTAAATTTGACTATAAATGCAGAGCAATTAACAATTATTTAAAATGTAACGATATATAATTCTATAGCTGCATTTCTCTCGCCATCTTAGACTGAGTTTTTCACTAAGCTTGTTGCAATGCATTCTGGGTTTGATTAATCCCTGCAGAATACTTGCAGTCCTGCCTTATGAGATGTCTTAGAAAGCAACAAATGCTGTTGCCAGAAGCATGTCTGTTTTTAAATTCTGTCTAGGTAGGCGGCGCGCATGGATTTAGAACAAAGCTTTAGTCTGTCTCTCGTGTAAGTAGGATACGCTTCCTGCATCCCCTCGTCATGCTGTCAAGCATGTACGCAGTACTATACTGTATGTTACCAAGGAAACCTGTTTTAAGATGATGGTAAACTGTCAGGAATCTGCTCAGTGTCAGAGGTTTACAGTACAGCCACACAGGACATTTTTTTTTTTCACGAACAGAGGCTCCTGTATTTTCTCTATATGCAATTAATGTCTGTACTGCCTGACATAAAGATTAATGATGCTGCCCTGTATTTATTATATACAGTATATAATATAATTTTCTAAATACTATATAGATACACACACACACACACACACATTAGAATCACTATCCTATGTAGAAGTATGATCTACACAGAAATACTGTAAATTGTAAATTTAGTCTGAGTGTAAAAAATGAATGGAAACGTGTGTGTGTGGTGTGTGTGTGTGTGTGTGTGGTCCTGGTATTCCCTATGTTACAGGGACCAAATGTCCAATTTTTACTTGTGGGGACACTTTTAGGTCCCCATGAGGAAACAAACTTATAAATTATACAGAATTATATTTTTTGGAAATCTAAAATAGCAGAATGTTTTTTTGTGATGGTTATGTTTAGGTTTAGGTTCAGTGTAGGGGGAAAGATACATGTCCCCATTAAACATCCAATGTGTGTGTGTGTGTGTGTGTGAGAGAGAGAGAGAGGCACAACAGGAGATACTCCACAGTCACAAATCTTCATACTCATCTTTTCATGACTGATCACTGTCTGTCCCTCCAGGAAATATTACCCAGCTCCAGCGGGTCGGCACTACAGACAGGAGACAAGAGAAGTGCATTTCCACACTGCTGTCTGCAGTATAGACAGACGTGTAGACAGGCAGAGACAGGTGCTGCAGGCGTAGAGAGGAGGAGCTGCGACGAGCTGCGAGACGAGCTGCGCAGTTTCAGAGAGGAATTCTCAAACAGCTGTCCGGCAGACGTCCTGCCTGCAAGAATAAACCCTCAAGGGCAGAAAGAGAGGGAGTGTGAGAGAGAGAGAGGGAGAGGGAAGGAGAGAGAGGACGAAAACGGCAACGCCGCACCACCCAGAAGCTGACTGCAGTTTTGGTCAAAGCACCTTCAGGACAGCAGCCACAGGGTGAAGAAACAAGGACATTAATCTTCACACACACCAGCAGGTAAAAACAGATGCAATAGATCGTTGTGCTTGATAAATGATTATATAAATGTGCAAATGGAGTTGATTCTTTGCTGAAAATACCAGCATGATTTTTTATGCAGTTTGGTGCTAGTGTTTATATGTAGCCATGTTCTGTTATAGTCCTTTTGATCAAGCTAGTTTAGAAGCCTGGTAGGACACCATGCAGCATCCCATGATAAGAACCAGCATCCAAACTACAACATCAGCTGATGGTCATTGTCACATTTGAAATTAACAAAAGATCAAGGCGCTCTTAAACGATGTTACTTGCGTTATATTCTTATGAAACATGGTGTGTCATAGTGTGTTACATTGAGTCGGTTTGCTATTTAGGGTTGTGAAACTGTTCCACTCATGCACATGGTTGTCATTACAACACACGAGAATTTGTGCCGCAGAATGTCAAGCAGATTCTCGCACAACAAGAGCTGAAGAGAGCAAAGCAACTCGACACCTGGTTGTTCTCTCTGCTAGCCAGCAGTTTGACTAGAAGAGAGCTTCTTTTGCAAATTCCTCAGATACATTCCATCCAGCCAGCAGTTAACTCGCAAACGGCCAGCGACTCTCTCATTCCTCTTCTGCGTTCTGTAAGCCAAACACAACAGCAGCTCGAGAACAGAAGCCCTGAGGTCGACTGTAGGGTGTAAAAACATAGTAAAACAAGAGCTGAAGAGCAGAGCCTTTGCTCCACCCGGATTCCTCTAGAAGCAGAAGCAAAAACAATCCCAGAGTGTAATCAAGGGATCTTTCATGCATAAAGACTAAAAACCACCAAACTTCAGAAGTGTGATTACTCAATGTCGGATGTGTCTGTAATCATTTAGAACAATGTCCATAAGAGAAGGTTGTTTGTGGCTGGAGGAATGAAGGGTTTACTGCAGGCCTGAACAGAGTCCAGTCACAAAGATCTAGCCATGCTGGTGTTAAATTGTGCTGTTGCACCTGTAAAAGAAACAGCCAAAATCGTCACGATGCAAGGGAGCTTTAAATACAGCATCATCAGCAACTGCTTAGACTAGCTAAGAGGCACGGCTGGTCCAGTTTTCGGCCAAAAAAGGCCATGGCTAAAATAGGCCAGAGCCAGAATCAAAAGTGGTGCAGTTGCGGAGCTGAAAGGAGCTCTGTCCTCTAAACACATCTCTCTGTGTACAGTAGACTCTGGCTGGGTATGTCATCATTACCCTTGTTTAGATTACAGCTCACACTTGCTCTAAAATTAATCTGACCCACATACTCCACACGTGAGTTATTTACTGAGGGCTGGCAGTACTGAAAAAAGCATTGTAAGGAGATCCATCATCAAACCCGGCACTGTAGCCCGTTCTCACCCCTCTCCCAATTTTGATCTCTGTCTGTCTCATGTGGTCTCATTCTATTTTATTTTGCCTCATTTTCATCTTGTTCTGTCTAATATACACAGAGTCTTATATACTCTCATTCATTCTCACTCTCCTTCAGTCTTTCTCCTGTCTCTGTCTCATTTACTTTCATCCTCTCATTTAGTCTCACTCATCCTTTAACTATATTTCATTCAGTTTCATTCTTATTCATTCTTATAATTTCTTAATTTCCTAAAAGAAACTTAATTTCTTCAAATAGAATAGAATTCAATCATTTAATTTTGCCCTTTTCATTTAATCTATTTTCACACTTTCTTGTCTCGTCTCATGTTATCTCATTCACTCTCACCCTGTTGGGTGGATGGATATCAGACCTCTAGGGGTGTGTGATGATATGAGGCCAGGGGGCAGATACATCCAGCTTTGCATTCTACAGGGGCGTCAGGGCACTTGGAAGTGTAACATTTGCCTCTGGACTCATTCCAAATCTAAAATGAAGGCTGCATACAGGATATGACCCTGAGATAAAAACCATATCAAGGAGTTGGGGGGCAGCTGCTCTACTTGAAAAGCTCAGCTTCATGCATGGCTGATGGTTGCATGGAATCGAGTTGTTTGTTATTGTTACTAACCAGTCATGAAAGACTTTATTTGTAGCCAAATAAAACACAAATGTATCTCTAATCTTAAAACACACAACCATGACTGTATTGTAAAACTGTATTGCTCAGAGGTTACCTCCTTAACAGCTCAGGAGACTCTACTGAGATCACAGTTTGTCTCCAATATTTCTCATATTTGATATTTCTTATTTCTCCTAAAATTTGTTGACACAACAGTATAAAAGTATAGAATTAATGTGGATAATCTATATCAGATATAGAAAGTGGTGTTGAGAAATATTTGAGTTTTAAATCACTTTTAAATCTCAAAAACGTTTGATTGCAGGCTTTGGCAATTCTAAGCCGTCATTGTTGAGATGTTATCTCTGTCTGGTTCTGAGAAGCAGGAGATTTAAACCGTGTGTCCATTTGCTCTTTAATATCATTGATGTCTGGAAAACTGAGAAACCCTCGTTCTTATGTGAAGCCTTCCCAGGAATTCACAGACTTGCTTGCTTTGATCTTGCTGTGACAGGAGATCTTTAGATTTGTGTCAGCTTTATCATCAGTGTAACCAAACAAGCAGGTTCCATCATGTTCCTGAACATGCATCTACAACAGCACTCAAGATTACAGAATTGAAAACACAGAGTGTTTTAATAACAAAACAGTAATGTTAATGCATCTCAAATGTATTAAAACATCTAAAACCTTTTGATCATTCCTAGAACTAGAACATTTAGAATAATGTTTTCAGTGTTTTTATTATTTAATTGAAACGTTAGGGAAACATTCTTCAAACTTTTTAAATGTTTCCCAACAGCTTAAGAATTTTTTTGACCAAGTAGAAAGTGTTTAACACTAACTTTACTGCCAGAACGTTTTGATAATGTTGAAAGAACGTCGGTCAATGTTCTGAGAATGTTCCCTGTTAGCTGGGAGACTCATTTTAGGGCAGGGGGCATAAGCAAGCGTCCACTGTGGGATAAAACGACTCCCATAATCTAGATCACAGCGTCCCCACCGGAGACACACTCATTCTTCAACCATCCCAGTGATGTTTGTCACGTTTATAAATAGTCTTCCGTTCACTGATCCAGGGAGGTTTATTTGTGGTTTATTGCCTCAGAGTGTAAAAATGCTTTTAAAGTCCGCTGAACTCATTTCCCTCTATAGCTGGTGCCAAAACGACTAGAATAACGCTATGCATTGAACAAAACACTTGTGAGCTCCTGAACTTCATGCAATTTTTAATGAATCGCGTTCATTATGCGGGGAATTGGCGCAACATGCATTCACTATTATATGGTGGAAGATAAAGCAGTAGATGAATGCACAGACATTTAACTAAATCAGATGTCAGAATCAGAGAGAATAGGTCTCCTCTCGGCAAGTTCACTGGGCATGCGCAGTTCTCGCAAGACCTGGAGAACGCGATGCATGGCTTCCATAACAATACATGCTGAAAATGTGCCAGGGTAACGCACGCATTGCTGGAGCAATGTTGTTTTAAAACATCAAACCCGTCACCTGTACAGTCTGCATTTCTAGAGCTCCAGCTGTGCCATACAGCTGTTTTTCTGACCTGTTTATTCATATAATATATGAATATAGTAAATATATATATAGTATATTCTTATATATATATGAATATACTATATATAAAATATATATATAGTATATTCATCTTTATTCATATGACAAGCCCTGGTTTATTTTAATTGTGCCATTTATCAGCTGTGTGACTTTTTTGAAGATTTGATTTATTTCATCAATAAAGTACTCAAGCACTACACTACAGCACTTTTAACAGGCTTCGTCCTAATGTAAAGTAAACACAAGCATGGTGATTGCTGTGAGGGTGTAATGAATCGAAGGCTGTTTTTTGCAGAGTTTATTCTCTGATGAAATGTAAATGCATTTAGGTTTTGAGTGGTTTGTTGGAGCATGTCAGGGGAATGTGGATGTTTTTACAGTACTGGCCCAGCCATGAATTCACTGATTGTTCAGTGAGGGTCAGTGTTTAAAGACTCTCAATAGGAAATATGTCCATAAACGGGCAACTCTCCCTCTCTTAAGATCTGTGGTTTCCCCTTCTTCTCCACTGGCCCTACTTGCGTATAAAAAGCAATGAGTTTGGAGAGACTTACGGTGTCTTTATCTCTAGAAATCCTTTCTTTATCTGTAAAGCTTCTTGACTCATGTTACATTTATTAAAATAACAGTAATAACATACATTTTCTTTCATTTTCAATGAATGACCAGCAAATTATGTTGGTTTATTTGTGACAGTTTACTGGTTTACAAACTGTAACGTTTTGACCTCAAACTAATCTCTGAATTGTTGTCTTTAAGCTAGAGCTCAGTCAATATTTTGACTAAGCTTTTCTCTCTTTTTATTTCTCTGTCTGTGCTCTACAGATCTTGCCCACATCCTGCTTAAGCCATACTGTCTGTCTTAACCCGGACAGAAATCCAGCTGTGTCATATTAGCACGTTAAACAGCAACCAGCCCTACCCTCAGCAGCACTTAACAACTCCTGCTTTCTGCCACGGCTTTCTGTGTCACTTTCATACTAATCTGTCACCATCTTCAGCTTGATTGTTTACAACCAAAATCTGCTTCTAGATTATTGCCAGCAGTGTTGTCCACTAACTGTTCTTCATGTAAATGCTTGCATGAGAGCTGTCTCAGTGTATGTAGTTATTTCATCAAGACATTTGTTGGCTTCTTCTAAAAAAGTTTTAGACAGAGATAAAGATTTTCTTTGATCTGAATTTGTATGTGCCATGGATGGATTAGGTTCAGATGCTTGAGAGGATGTTAAATTACTTTGGGCTCATAAAATAATGTACCATCTTATTTATGAATACGATAAAAGCTTAAATCTTTGATGTTGAGAACATAGGAAACTAAATCATTTCTCTGTCTCTCCAGGCGCAGGACATTGTTCCAAGCATTTGAGGCGGATTATCTTTACCAAGTCTTGAAGGATTAAGGACACATTTAAAGCTACTGCTTTTTGAGAATGTAACCTTTTCCCTTCCCGTGGGAAACTTTGGAGCAAGTTCATCATTCAGCTGTAGAGTTCTGATATTCCAGAGTGTTCCTCTTTCTTCTCAGTACCTGCTGGATTTTCCTAAAGCAGTGATGCCTGCCAAAATGCCCATCTACCTGAAATCCACCAATAGTAAGAAGGGCAAGAAATGTCGTCTGAGGGACATTTTGTCCCCTGATATGATCAGCCCACCTCTCGGAGATTTCCGACACACTGTACACATTGGAAAGGGTGGAGAGTGTGATGCTTTTGGCGACATATCATTCCTGCAAGGAAGGTTTGAGCTTTTACCAGGAAAAGGTGGAATTATTCGACCACAATATGGCACACATGGAGAGTTCACAAGAGCCAACAGTGCCTCTGATGCCTCTTGTGTTGAAACTCCATCTCCGGTCCTGAAGAACGCCATCTCCCTCCCAACCATTGGGGGCAGTCAAGCTCTAACTCTGCCTTTGATCTCCACCACTGTGTTTCCCATGATCCAGGATCCAATGGACCATCTGGCTGAGCCATCTACTTCTCCAACCAGCTCTGATGTGAACGAAGATCTGGAAATCCTACAAATGGAGACCTTGCTCCAGTCCATCAGCGTCTTCAGAAGCGACCCCAGTCCTGTTCCAGAGGAGGATGAACCATCACTCAACCCTGTGGAGATGCCTGAGAAATTGCCTGCAAAAAGTAAGAACATCCAGAGTGGTAAAAACGAGCTTGAAACATTTTTATCCATCTTTGTGAATGGGACCAGCGGGTCCTGCAAAAACATCAACGATGGTAACAATCACAACAACGACGACTCAGTCGACCAGTACAAGCAGGGGATGTTTAGCATCCAGGGTGACTGGGCAGACAGAGACAGCGGTGTTGAGGATGGTCGTTTGTGTGACTCAGACTTTGAACTCTCTAAAAGCAAAAGCCACTCACAGGAGTCGCTTACAAAAATCACAGGATCCATTTTTTCTCTTGAACTTGACTTGGGCCCCTCCATTTTGGACGACGTACTCAATATTATGAATAAGCCAACACCTTAGAGTGACTTTGACTAATTTGTTCTGCTATTGCCCACAGAGAGACTCGCTACCCAGCTAACAGGGGAACATTCTCAGAACGTTGGCTAACAATCTCTCAAAGATCTGTCAAAGTCGTCACAAAACATTTCTGCAGTATCACAGAACTTTAACGGTATATATCAAATATTAAAAACATTATTAACTTGTAAGTGAAACATTTTAAAAATGTTACAGAATTTGAATAGGTTTCTTGAATGTGAGTTTGAATAATGTTCTTATAACCAAGCAATGTTAATACCACATCTAAAAATACGTTTTGAACGTTCCTAGAATTTTCAAAATAACATTAAAGTTTTTGTTGCTTAAAGAAAACGTTACGGAAACATTCTTACAACCTAAAATTGTTAGCTGGGTGGTTAAATCAAAAAGTGCAATCTGCCATTGTGAAAATGAACTAAATAGGCTGAACAAAGTTTTTTATCTTTAGCTTCAGAGTTTCTGCATACTTTGCAATAACTGTGCACTCCACTAAAAACAGCAAAACAAAAAACCTAGACATCGTGCCTTGTAAGTTGAAAGCAGTTTTAGCATGTGTAGACACTAATGATATTGTACATGCAGATAAAATTGTTAGTGTACTGTTGACATACAGTTGTCATTGTAATAAAATCTCACATCCAGATGCCTGTGTAAACATATGCAACCCATGTCCCCATCACAACATATCATGCACAGATATATTTGACTGTTTCATTAAATTACACTACCAAATCCTAATTGTATATACTTTAAGGCATATATGTTTTACATTGTGAAGCTAAATATGAAATAAATAAATAACTATTTTAGTTTCTTTGTTTTGTTACTTATTCTTTTTTATTTCTAAATGGGGGAGATTAAGTTGTTTTCAGCAAAACCACCATAAAATAGGATGTTTTTTGTGAATTCTTTCCTCCAATCACTTTTGGACGCATGACGGCAGGAGTAAACTAGTTAATGTTATCAAAAGGTAGATTTTAAGGCTTAAGTGTGTCTTTCGCAACAAGGGTATTTTTCATTAATGCTTGTTGTCACAAACTAACAATTAAATTGGCTTTGTTTCTTTTTGTTAACTTTGTTTTTGTTTTGTTGAAAGGTTTCTAAATAACGCTTGAAGCAGAAATCCGTAACGTTTGTCTCTCTGACACCATCTCTGTTTGAAACATAAAATTGCAGGTTATTTTCCATACTTGTCTTTAAAGTCAAATAAAGCCAAACTGATGTTCCCTTTAACAGCTAAAATTATAAATTAATGTACTTATAACCATTATTATTTTGTTCATTTCTAACCAAAAAAAGTTACAGATTGCAGCTATAGTAGTATAGTAGTACCCCATATGGTGTGCTATGAGGACATGTCACAAAAGCTCTGTGTGTGTTCAATTATCTATAGTTTTGTATGCAACAGTGGTGGGAAAAGTACAATCGCTGTGTGTGTGTGTGTGTGTGTGTGTGTGTGTGTGTGTGTGTGTTTTACTTTATAAATTTACTTAAAAACCAAACAACCCTCAGAAAAATGTATGTAAAAGCATGACAACTAGCCCCAGTGTCCCCTGTTCAGTCTTAACATACTGTATTGTTAAATTCTAAAATCACTCCCTGATGAAACCTCTAATAAGCGTCATATACTGCAGCAGATGTGTGCAACTGTAGGTGACAATAGAAAAAGAGGAAAACAGAAAAAGACAAAGAGAAATTGCCCCTTGTGTTAGCGGCTTGCATTCCTCAGATTGTGCCCTGATGTCCTGCAGTGGGAGTGTGTGTGGGCGAGATCGGGTTTAAAACGAGAAGCCAGTGCTGTTTGTCTGCGTCTTGTTGGGACAGAGAGGGAGCAGTCTGAAGCATTCCCTGCATTCCTATGAGGAAACAAAGAGCTCGGGATGAGCCATAAATAAAGCCATTGCACTGAGACGGAGGGTCATGCTCCACAGGATCGTAAAACCTAACAGCCCCAGGACAAACTTTGTCTTGTACAAGGAGATCTCAATGCTTCAGCGGTTTAAGGACACAGAGATGTTTCTTAACCGCATGTGAAGGTGGAGTGCAACCTAATTCAACTTTGTTCTTTGTAATTGAATTCAAACTTTTCACCGATGCCTCTTTAGCAGATCTGCACCAAAACCTGCTGGTCATTTAGAGGGTTCTACACCTCACCTGCCTGCTAAATGTTTTTACAGTAGAAGGTGAACGGTGTTATTCTTACAACACTAGCATCACCACTGAGAATGACTCAATAAAAATGGCCATTTTCCCATCTGGTTTCCCCAAACATTTTCCACATCTGCCATTGATCAGACAAGAGAATCATCGGGTCTCAAAATCACACCATTGGTTGCGTCAAGGTTGCTGTTTAGAACACTTAAATAATCCATCTAAACTCACAATCACAGCACTATTGTTTTCTCATACAGCCCCTCTTTCTAATCAACAATGAACATCACGTTATAATACGTCTGTTTGTTTTTGCTGTTGTTTATTGGGATTGATCTCAACTGGCTTCCTAATGAATCCGTTAGTTTCCATACAGCTGTGATCTTCTTGCAGCTCTGCATTTCTCATGTCGTACCCATTAGTCATTATGTCTTTGTTGGTGGATTTATTTAGTTGTGCTGAGGTTCTGACTCCACCCTCACCAAGAGAGAAAACTGCTCCGATTTTGCCTTTAGGAAACATGCTCTGCCTGGGCAGAAACTACTGGAAATTCCTCGGAAGGCCAGTAAAGGTCATTCCTTCTGCGAACACATCAGATGAAGTCATCTGTCTCTGTGTTTGAACCATTTTTACCTCAGGTAGCTGTGCAGGAAGGAGTCTATGATGTTCCATTAGTTAATAACTAGAATTTACAGCACTAGAATTAGAACAAACAGCACCATGTTCTCCATTCATGAAGGTTCAACTTACACAGGGTGTAGCATGTGCTAAACCAATGTTTTTCCAATACTTTCCCAAGTGTGCATGCCACATCTTGCTTTCTTTGACCTTTAGTTCGACTGGTAGCCTTCAAAACACTGGAAATTTTAAAAACATTGGAATACGTTTTTCATTTTTGCAATTGCAATCCAGGCTTTTTTAAAAGCTGAAACATCTGTCTGCTGTTAAATGTGATAGCCCACATGAAATACATCAGCCAGTAGTGCTGACGTCTGAATCCAGTCACATTTCATCTTGACAAACACTTTTGGAGATTTGGTTTTCCTCACTTTGAAGGCAGAAGCTGAGAGTAGCACACATTGGATGGTTCGTGAATAGCACGCAGGTGAGTTTAGTGAATTAGTGCCACGCTGTATTACATTGCTTGAATCATTTCAGTTGATTATGATAGAAACAATGTGAGGGAACAGACATGAAACAATTAGTCAGACTGTGACAGCAGCAGCTGAAGTTCTTCGTCCAAGAACCTGCCTAAAGTCAACTCAAATTAAATGCTACTTGAGAGAGAATGTAAGATAATTTGTACTAAAACTTGAAAATTATGCAGATGTTTTGCAATGTAGAGTTACAAAACCTTAAAATGTTTTCTCTTCCCAGCTAATAGGGAATGTTCTCTAAAAGTTCTCTTAGTTATCAAAGAATGTTCTTGCAGTAAAGTTTTAACCCTATATATCATATCAAAAACATTGTTCTAAAGTTGTTAGTGGAATGTCTTAATGTTAAAGTAAAAAAGTTTGATTAACATTCTTGTTGCCTAGGTTATAATGTTAATACAACTTCTAAAAACTTTTTGAACTTTTTTTTGGACTTTTTGAACATTTTGAACACAATCTAAAATTGTTAGCAGGATTCACTCATTCTTCTGTATTTTACCTTAATTTCTTATTAACTCCAAACTTCATGGTATGTAGCACCAGAGTCACCTTTAGATCTTGGAATAAGGTGTGACTGTCAGACTCATTAGCTTTCTCAGATTTTTCCACCGGATTCAGAAGTGCTCAGTGTATAAAGCCATCATGATGTGTAAACTCCTCACGTATATGACAGAGTTCAGAGGAACCCGTGATACAATATTTCTCTCCTCTAGAGGAATCAGAAAGCAAATTAAACAACAGATCCTCCTCTTGGCTGTTCTGTTCTGTTGGAGAGTGCTTTGAAACATGGTCATATTTAAAAGAATGAATGCAATTTCCTCTCCACAGCAATAAATGGGATTCATTTTTTTAAGGGGGGAAGATTTGGAATGGTGTTAGTTGATGTCTGGATAAAGTTCCGGTTACAGGAAGGGCACGCTGGCTGTGTTGTTATGATGGAGAGAGAGCGATGGAATGAAATGTTTTTCCAAATGTCACATACTTCAGCTAAGTAACTACAACCGAAGTCCCTTTTAAGGCAGGTCGGTTCCTTCAACGGCCATATTGTCTGCCATTTCAAGTATGGATTCCATAAGTATGGAATTTTTGGTTGTAAAAACATTTCCCCAACATTTCCATGAAGTTACAAAAACAAATGTTTTTTAATTTAAAATGTTCCAATAACAATTTAAAAATAAAGTTTTTGATATATGATATATGAAGTTAAAAAAGCGTTCTACTGACAATACTGCAAGAACGTCTGATAACTTTTGCAAACGTTTGGAGAATGTCCTCTGTTAGCTGAAAATCTACTTGAATGGGGAAAGACCAAAATCTCCTCATTGATGGATAATGAAACAAACAAGAAACATTTACATTTGAAACCTTCATGGCACACGCAGTTCAGCCTGCACGTTTATGGCTGTGTGTTGGCTGTTGCCTTGGACACGAGGTCTGTATCTCTGGTGCATGGCAATGGTTTTGAGGATAGGTCAATGGTCATAGTCACATCACAGACAGCATGAAACAGACCAGATGACACTTACTCAGCAAACTTAAGCCTGAACCCCTCACCAAGACTCTTTGAAGTTATGTCTGTCTGAATGTTTGAAGGGACTCTGTTATAAATGATGCTCTTTCTGAATGACTGAAATGTGTGTTTGGATTGTCTGATGCACTCCATCCCCAAAGATTTATCTGGTACATAATATTATGAAAAACAAACTGACAACATTAATGAATGACATGTATCACATGCAGACTTGTTTTCTGAGTGACTGAAGAAAAGCATGGTACAGTGACTTACAGAAATAAGAGCAGCCAATGAGAGCTCAGCTTGCCATTTCAAGCAGCTCTTGCAATTTTTTGTTTATATGCATCAGATGGTCCATGACTGAGGCTTATAAAATATAAAGAATAAATATTAAATAAAAAAATTAAGAACTTTGAAAAGACCAGCATAACAAAAAATGTTTCTGGAGCAAGTCGCTTATCCTGCCTTTAACTTATACTGTATCGCAGTAATGTACTGTATCTCTCTGGTGCAGTCTGAGGTTAAGAGCCTTGTTTGATTTATGTTTTACTCCTTACAGGCCAAACCAGGAAGCTTTTGTTTGGCAGCTCTCAGCTTTAGCCTGTACACCACACTGAGATATTTACTTCTCATGTGCGTGTAAGAGGCTCATGTGAGAAAAGTTTCCAGTAAAGATCAGCTGCAGTATCACCAGCATCATTCACTCTACGAGCAACGCAAGACAAATACCGGACCATGAACCCAACTAACAGGGAACAATCTCGGAACGTTGACTATTAGTCTGTTGAAGTTTTCTCCAAAAAGTTCTTGACCTTAGTAGAGCTTTAGTAATATATTATGTTATATATAAAAAAAGTTTTTAAAACATTACAGAATTAAAATGTTTGAAAGGCGCTTTTAAAAATCAACCAATAACAATTCAACATCTAAAAAAAAGACATTAACATCCTTACAACTTTCAAAATAACATTTGTAACATTTTTGTAACTTAATGGAAACGTTAGGGAAATGTTCTTACAACCCAAATTGTTACCTGGGAACATTTTGAAGAATTACTTTCATTACAGACCTGTAAAAACACACACTCACATGTATTTACACACTCTCTGTAGTATTTATCAGTATTGTGGTCTATAGTTGTAACTGGTTCATTGCCTTCATGTCTGTGGATCTCCATTAGGTTTTCTTGGAACTCCTGCCAGAACGTTTTGTTTAGAAGAGCTTTCACACATTAAGTCTGTTTCACGAACCTGCTGCAGAGGATGTGAACTGTACAGCTAAACAAACCCATTTATGGTAGAGCTTCCATCTCAAACACAGCCTCAGTACAACCCATTCATTTGAAGCTGCAATCTTCTCTATCGCCATCTTTGTTTGAAATACAAAATTGCAGGTTACTTTACATACTTTTCTTTAAAGTCAAATGAAGCCAAACTGACATTTCTTGGGAAATCATGCCTGACAGCCCGCATTATAAATCATTATTAAAACCGTATTGTTGTAGGGTAAGGAGATATGACAGATCAGTATGTTGAACACTGATCTGTCATGTACTTGCTCAGAAACAGATTTTGTTCATTTGTAAAGGATTGGAGCTTTGATTGCACAACCAGTAAGTATGAATGGTATAAGATGAAGAGGATATACGATATAAGATGAAGAGTGTTGGTAATATAGCGACATTTAAATCAATACACTAAAATAACCTACATATGTTCATAAACAGGGACTCACGCTATTATACAACTGAAGTACAGTCTGAAATATAAAAAATATCTTTTAAAAAAAGACTTTTGTGCTAAATTCCAAGCTGGTCTGTTCCTCAACAATAGCTGTCATACGACTTTAAAAGATTTTGAACTTAATAAACTAGTTGTACAAACTACTTTCATTGTGCTTTAATAGTGTGCCCTGTATTTTTGGAGTTAACAGTCTGTCACAATTCACTTTCATAAGAGAGAAGCCTCAAGCCTTTAATATTTTAACACACGTGCCCTCTGTGGGTTTTATGTAGTATTACACCAGAATTACAATTTACTGTAAAAATTCTCACTGTAACTTGAAAGCCTTTTCATATTTTAAAAATGCCTGCATTAACCCCGGGCATGTGACATCTTGTAATGAGATCATGTGTCTAAAATGATATCATATAGTAAAATTATATTATTATTAAAGTAATAAATTTACAACTTGTGTATTTAGCAGGCACTTTTACTTGAAGTGACAAGGTAGGCTGTACATCTCATAAGCACGTGTGGTCCCTGGGAATCAACTGCATTAACATATAGAGGAATTTTGCATTAAATTAAAGAATTTGTATTAAACACACATCAATGCAATCAGATCATTTATTACTACATGGACCATGACCTCCTCTTTCCAGTCAGAGGAATGAGCAGATGGAAGGAGGTGCAGCTTGCTAACCTTTAACCTGACTTTGTGCTTGACACCCTGTGACTTTAACACTGAGGTCAGTTTCTGGTGGCATCCAACCCAAGATGGAAAACACATCATCCGCCCCACAGGCTAGAATATTCTGCATATGTGAGGGTTTTGAGCTAAACTGTCTGAGAACAATGGCATGGGATCTGAGGTCTGCAATTAAAATACACAACTGCTTTTCCTGTAGTTGAAAATAAACCACAATCCACTAACAATCTATACAACCAAAACCAAAAGATTATCGCACTGACCATTATTGGTTTAGGATTAAATCTGACAAAGTAAGAAAGAAAAGCAATTCTCTGGTGTTTAGATGTAAGCTGCATTTAAAGCTCTCTTTATAGTTTTTAAGTTATGTTCTCTTTTAAATGGAGTTGTTGGATCCCTGCTTGGTCTGATTCTTTGTTTAAAACATTTGTTTTGCTGTTTTCCTCCTTTTAATAACATGTTTGGGGTGATCTCACTAATTGGTTACATGTGGGTTGGGTTAATTAGTTAAGTCAGGTGTAGCAGGCTACTGAGAGCTCTTAAAAAGCCTCAGTTTAGCGGTAGTAAGAGAGTGTAAAACAGAGGTTGTGTGTTGGAGGGGATGGTTTAAGTTTTCTTTGTATGCTTATAGTGAAGGGATGTGTGAGATTAGAGTGGTTTTCTCTATTTGTTTGTTTTGGATGCTTGTTTTCCTGCATTTAGTGGGTTGGGTGATCACCCATGTGCGGGGTTGTGTCAAAAAACAGAACCCACAAAAAAAAAGCTTTGAATGATGAATATACTGTCCAACATGAGGAAAAAATGTATTTGGACATTTTGCTTGTTAAAAGTTAGCGGAACATGTTCAAAGTTAATGTGATCAGCTATGCTTGCTCTGGTTTGCATAAGAGCTTAAAAGGAACATATACCTGACTTCATATACCTGCTAAATATATCTTCAAGTATAAAAATAACTAAAGTGTGCAGCTAGTTGTAGAAAGAAAGGTCTAGTAGTTGAATTGTTATATTTGCTATTGGGAAAATTAAATTTTAATATGGTTTTATCTGTGTGAACAGACATGTTCAAAGGTCTATGCACAACCTGTTGTTTGCCAATATGTGGGCAAACGGCACATATAACATCATGTAACCAATTATTAAAACTTACAAATGGCCACAGGTAGCTTTAAACATGCATTTTAAGGCAGCTTTTGTGCTGTGCTTCATATAATGAGACTGCACTGAGCGCAATTACGCCTCTGTGAAAATATGTGGCCAAAGATTTTGACATTCTCTGAAATGTTTTGTTTAGAGTAATGAGATTATCTGATTATGTGCCTCTCCGGGGGGAAAACGAAGGGTTTGAAAATAGAGGAAAAAACAATATCCTCGATTTGGCTCAAACTCAAAACTTTGCATGCAACCTGCTAATTTTGCCTGCTATTTAGTGACCATCGCGTGCCAGTAATCCATTACACAGCAGTGGCTGTCCAGTCTGTAGAGTTTAATGTAGGCTACATCAGGTCCACCTAACCCAAGAATAGCTTTAATTAGTAGTGAGAGAACACAACACTCAAATTAATACTGGGGTAGAGAAGCTGAAGACTGATCTAGTATTTCATAGACATTCATGACTGTAGCCATTATGGACAATTAAATGCATCACACAGAAATGAAGAATTTTATAAATATCTTTGTGTTGCTTTGTGAACCTGAGGTACAGGTTCAGTCTTGTCATGTTAGATTAGAAACGTTTAGCATTTTTAACCCAGTGAAATCATTTTATTTTTATATTGACAATTATGTTAATATATCTAGAAAAATGGCCTTCTTAATTACATGAGCAGAAATAATAATAATAATAATATTATTATTATTATTAAAATGTAAAAATCCAACTAATAACACTTTAAGAGAACTTTTCTCTATATTGTGTGCTTTCAGCTCTTGCTGTTACGGTAGTTAAACTGGACTGATTTTTGTTAATGTACTGTAATGTAACGATGTAATATTGAATTGTGGCAAATTCAATTAATCTAAAATGGCAACAAAAAATAAATAACAGGTCATGCTTTGCATGCTAAATGATCCATATAAGCTCTAGAATTATCTTAATACTTCTTTGCTAAATTACATAAATCCTATTAAAGGAGTTTAACCTCCAGTCAGAAAGAATACGATGTGCCGTTTACTGTACTGCATGTTACACTGATATTATTTAGAAAAAACTAAATAATGGTTATTTTGGATTTGTGAATCACTTTATCATTACATGCAAATTAAATCAAACTTTCTGCTCAGTCACAAAGAAACAATTTCACAATGCTCCGTTATTTTGGACTCGAGCGCCATCGTGTGGCACAAGTGACAAAGCCTTACTTGCCTTTATTCGCTTACAGAGATTCAGTTCATACATGGACAGCATGCGATTTTATTTACAGATTAGATTTGCAGACTGGATGTAGAAAGACAATAAGCATTGTCTGCATTAAATTTCTGCAGGGGAGATTAATTTTATTAAAAATACACGAGCAGAAAATCATTCTCCTGTTTTTTCAGTATCAAAAGTGCTTTTTTGAGGTTTGTTGCTTGTTATAATGACAGATCTGAGAACAGACTTCATCTTGAAAGACTTTAATTGCTGTCCTCTGTTCAGCAACGGATGCTCTGCATTCACGTCTCCATGACAACCGCATGAGCATCATCCACTTTCAGATGAACTCAGGTGAGGGTCTTTCAGAGACCCCTGATGTATTTTGAGGCTGACCTCAAAAATGGTTCCCTATGAATGGATTTACATGCTCCATGAATGATGTTTACATTACACACACACATTTAAATACTTTTTTTTGTGTGCAAAACCATGCTTTAAAGTTGCAATGTAATAAACTACTGTGTACATATGCTATAAAAAGCATATACTATATCAATCTGAGTCTGAAGAAATTCATGTAAACAAAATAATGGTACACGTTAAATTAATAAATTGATATTGAATGAACAAATGCCTTTGTTATATAACCAAAACATCAAACCAGGTACCATTTTTTTAAACAAATACAGCACAACTTTATAATAAATTATAATATAATAAAAAAGTATATTCAATTCTTTTTCACACGAAAAATGCCTCAGACGTTAGAAGAGTGGATAATATTTAATATTCATATATTTCATAAATATTTAAGATTTAGAAGAGATACATATTTAATGTTCTGCTCTGATTATTTTCTATTATTTTGATTTTACTCTTCAGAGTTTTAACACTCTTTCTTTTAGACACAGTCTCGCCACCTAGACACATGCTGATTGCCCCGCTTCACCAGGCAAAGTCACAATCAAATATAACTGCTGATCCTCTCTCTCTCTCTCTCTCTCTCTCTCTCTCTCTCTCTCTCTCTCTCTCTCTGCACAAGATAAAAGAACCGCAGCTTACGGGCTGCTGGCCCTGGTTCTCTTTCTCTTTAATTTCAGTGTCCATGTCAACAGAATCAGAAGAATTGTTTAATGATGAGAAAGAAAACAGTCATTAAATGAGAATCTCTGCTCTGTCTCCTGTGAGTTGTCACCCTCTGCACGACAGTCAAAGTGTGAGCCAGAGCTACAAAGAAGATTCAGAATCCAGCTCTCTGTGATCTTGACTTGTATAATGGTAAACAAGTTTGGCCTGTGTCCTTGAACCCGGAGCTCTTCAGTCATTGAGAAGCCCCAACATAGTAAATATGTACAAAGTCCAAAAATGTTCAGGATAATCTTTTCAGCCGAGCTAATGGCCAGTGGCAGCACATTTACATCACTCATCGCTTTGTGATCGTGGTTCTGTTAATTTTTAACATGACTAATAATGCTATCAGTCAAATTCATTCCTGTGTTTGTTTTCTCTATTTTTTAGGCAGTGAATTACATTCACAATGCAAGTGTAGGGAGAGAGTTTGTAACCATCGTAGCTCTTATGGCAAAAAAATGTGTAATAATGGGTTCAATAGCGCCACCTACTGTGTTGGAGTGTCATCCGGACGCTGGTGCTGAATTACAGTAATAACAATATATAATAATCAATAACTGACAATAATCTGTTATTAAAATCATGATTATTTTCAATACCAGTATATTGTGACACCCCAATGTGTAAGTTGCATGGACATTTTTTAATATGCATAATGCAGAGAATTGACGAAGTTACATTTATCTCCTTTATCACATGAACGCATGTGGCTGACACATTTCAATCACTTTGTCATTAGCATTTCCCATCAGAGCAAAACAATAGCATGTTACACACTGTACAGAAGAGATTTGTTGCTATGCAAAGGGTTTTTTTATAGTAAATTATGCAAATGATTTTCTTTGTATTTCAGTGTGCATGGAGTAGCTGGGAAATAAACAACTCCTTGCTTTTGTTTTCTTGTGGCTTATTATAACATCAAGTACATAGATTAAAGATCATACAGTGTAGTGCACAGAGGAACAGATACAATTTATGTCTGCCGTTATTTTAAAGGACCTCCATCCAAGATCTCCTCCTTTCAGTCTCTGTTTTGCATCCTCACATTGATCAGTGCACTTTCATTCATGTATGAGAAACATTACTCTATGCAATTGTATTACAGCACTGTTGTATACTACACATTCATTCTGAACAAAACGGAAGTGTGCTTTATTCTTAGGATTTTGGAGAACTCAACTTCTCATTTTACTTTCAGATTTATTTGACTCTTTTGGCAATAAATGCTGAAAGCACATCGTACATTTTACTGTTGTGCTCTGAGGACGGAAAATAGGTCACGTTCTAAATATAGTGACCATAACAAATAATTAATTTAATACCAGCACACATCATTTGCATAAAAATGGCACATGTGAGTGAATATTTGTTTTTCTGAAAGTATTCTGCTGCAGTTTATCTTATAAAAACACTGATTACAAATCCCGTTGTTTATGTGACAGTTATGAAGTAAACAGGAATTCTCATACAGGCGGACACACACTGTTTACTTTCACTTAAAAATTAAGGTTCTCAAATGACTGGTTGTCATGGTTCCATAAAGAACCCGAAACGTCTAGGAAATCTTCCCATTCATGTTTTCTCGTAGAGGAAAGTCTTGTTTAGACTATAAAACAGGTGATTTTGACACACCTGCACTAAAAGGTTTTATTTTGGTGTGAAAAACAAATTCTTCCACAGCATTGCGGCAAATATATCTTTTATAGTAGATATATTTTTATATTATATTATCTTTTTGGCACCTTTATTTTTAAGAGTGAAGGACAATAAAAATGCATGTCCCCATAGCAACTGGGGGGAAAACTTAATTCTGCATGGAAGACATGAATGATGTTCTGTTACATCCTGTTTAAAGCCAAAGATATGAAAACCCTGTTTTTGTTTACACACATAGATCAGCCAGTTTCTATCATCCAGATCATTTGTCTGTCAGTCTTGCAAAAGGCAATTTGTTGTCACAGTTTTCTTTTGAGATAAAGACCTCCAATTAGAGCTGGTCCCCAGCTAACAGGGAATGTTCTCAATACTTTGGTTAACATTCTCGTAAAGTTGGCTCAGTTAACAAAAGCGTTCTCACATTAACATTAGTATTTTTTTTAACATTATATATCATGTATATCAAAAGCGTTATGTTGTTAGTGGAACGTTTTAAAAAGTAACAGGAATAAAACATTTCAGTAATGATCTATAACCAAGCAATAATGTTAATAAAATGTCAAAACTGGACATTTTGAACATTCCTACAACTTTCAAAATAACATTTTTGCTAAAGGATAAACTTCTTACAATCACAAATTGTTAGCTGAGGCTACAGTAAATACAGCTGTCAGTCTGTATGCTTAATCCTGTTTTGTACAGACCATCTGCTTATTTACAAGGGGAAAACTCATTCTGTAGTTATATTCAAAGACCATGTACATACTGCAGGTTTTGGGGGTAACAGTCTTATTTATTTGCAGGTGTTAACTCTATTAGTTACTTTTCCCAAATGGTTCCCAAAGTGATAACCACAGTTTCTCATGTTCCAGCTGCAGTTAAACATTGTGGAGGCCAACAGTAGGACGTGTGTTGAATTTGAGTAAATTTGGTTGCGGCTTCCTATTACTCATTTAAATCAATCAAAAGCTGATTTGTGTGTGACCACACGGTTATGTAAAGACATTATATATATATATATATATGCATATGAATCTGAACACAACAACAGAATTGGACATGGAGAATTAAGAGCTCTTTTACTATATTATAGATTTTCATTGGCAGAATTAGTTTTACCCTGTCAAACACATACAATATTTTTAACCAATGAATTAATTGATAAGAAAAGTGTACTGTTCAAGGACAATAAATGAGTTTTTTCCCCAAGCTTTTGTCTCGATATAAATCAGACGTGCATATGAATGCTATTTTCAAAAATAACAACACTCAGCTATTCCAGTCTTTGCATATAAAAAGAAATATTTTTGTAGATTCTGTTTGTTTATTCATCTCCAAGACACTGTAAACAACACAGAAGGTTATTTTATATCTCGAGGCGGTATGCAGAACCCGCACCAAATAGAACTTTAAAAATGCATCAAGGTGCAAACGGCACAATTAAATGCGCAACCTGAACTTCTCCTTGTCTGCTTGACTCGTGGAACACAATATAACACACACAACATGTCTAGTCATGTCACAATTTTAATGGGTTTTAGAAGTGTTTTATTTAAGACAAAATGCAGTTTTGAGATTTCAGGAAATCTGAATTAATCTTTTTTCCCCATGTTCAACCCCCCCAATATTTTGATTAAGTAGCAGGTAGCAGAAAAATACTTTCATTTTCCCCTGCAATTAAACATCAGCTGAATTACCATAGCAATGAAATGCCACTCATGTTTATTTCATTACAGATCTGTAAATATCACATTTCTTCCAGAGTTTCTGAAGAGGACAGTGACTCTTCTGGTTTCTCTGCAAACACTCATTGCTCTACATTTCTGTGACATTTAGAGAATGACATTTGTGTTGTGTTGTTGAGAATGACAGCCATGTTATTACAGTATTCCAGGCTTATAGATTCTGGCAGAAAGGTGATTATCACCTCTCCAGTTCTGCAGCCCTTCAGACTGAATATCATGTGTGATATCACAGTGTTGAGCTGTATTCTGCTTCACAGTGTTATGACTCTCTACCCACAGAAGATCCACTACTTTATAAGGCCTGTCCATTTACCCACACTTGCTGTCTTCATCACTCGAGAGTGTGTATGTGTGACAGGAAGTGTGCAAGACTGTGTTAGGTCTTAAAAATGTTAAACCTCAGTGCCCTAATATACACTAACTTCATCTGCATCTCTAATGCCACTTCTATTTTTCATTTTGTTCAGGATTCTTATCGCCAGTCACCCAGCTCACAACTGTAGGTTGTTAAAACAATTTTACATTGTTAAAATGTTACAGAATTAAGTGTTAATGTTAATACAACGTCTACAAAATTAGATGTTTTCTATTTCTAGAACTATTTAACATTTTCTTTTTAACATTTGTTACTTAATGGAAACGTTTAAAAAAAGTTTAATGTTTATAAAAATGTTTTTAAAACCTAACATTGTCATGATCATCTGGGTCATGATGAGATGTGAGATTACTGAAGTCCTCTGAGAGTCTCAACACACTCTCCATTTAATTACTGATGAGAAGCATTCGGGGTAATAAAGGGATCTCATTTGTTATATTTATTTTCTCTGAGATGTCACATTTTCCTGAATCTCTAAACCTGTCAATCAAATCAGAACAAATCCATCACATACTGGGCTTTGATATTTTTAGCGCTTATTTCCTACAGGGTTTTATTGGCCTTCCCTCAAGCTCGTAGTTTCATCTTGTGACAGGACAAGAACTGACAGAGTTGTGCCACAAATCTGCTTAGTAGCTTTAGCACTTTTCAGAAATCCCTCTTTAATTCCCGTCCTGGTAAACCTTCTGCCTGGCTGCTGTCTGGAGATAGATCAGCTTTTGAGAACTGAGAGCTGTTTCTGTGTGATAAAACCGCTGTTTCAGCTGAATGCTCTGCTTGTTTTGACTTTAGCAGTGGTAATGGTCCTTTACTCTTAGTCTCTGTTCAATATACTTCCTCCTGACTCTTTTTCCACTGTGTGTGTATGTATGTACACCAGCCTCTGCAGCTGTTCTTTGACATATTTTCTGAAACTGGGGTTTGGGTTTTGAAAACTCCTCCATAGGTGTGCTTATATTCCAGAATTTTCATGGACTTTAATATTAAAGACCAAAAGAATGTGCCTTTAAAATCAACATGGTGCTGCTTAATTATGCCGTTCATGCACCCAGATGGGTATAATTTATAATTTTTTATTAATTTCATGCAGTAGCGAAAACAAGCTATTGAGCTGTGAGTGTAGAGACTCTCATGCAGTGTTGTATTTTTGATGAGTGATATTGGTCCAGTGTTAGAGCTCCGGCTCTAAACCTTTTGTTTCACTCTTGTGAAACTTTTTGAAGTTCACTGCATCACCATACGCCACAGTTCCCCGTTCTGATCACTGATCTGTTAAGCTGGATTTAAGGAAGCTGATTAGACTCTCATAGTATTTATTATGGACCTTCTATTTTAAAGAATCTTCTATGCAGCTGTTGATATGACAGTACCTTATTTTAGGTGCATTAAAAGATTAACCAAGGAAATGTCCAACAGTGACATTTATAAATCACACACACACACACACACACATATGTAATATATAAATAGAAATGTACGTTGGCTGAGTTCTATAATTAAAATGTTGCAGATTAAGATTAACATATACTGTATAATCAAACAAGCAAGTAATACACAAGGATGTCTTCAACAGAATAAAATGGTAGAAACATCCTCAGAAGGTGTCCTGTGTCAGTGCAGGGATATTGACATGCAGAAAGGACAGGTCACTCACCGGGCCCATGCATGCAAATTCCTCATTATCATGCCCTCCAACAGATTGGAGAACAGAGCTGAATCTGAACAGGCTGAGCAGGCAAATCATTTCCACAATGCCTCCAGAGGAGAGCAAGTCTGAAAGAGGAGCTCAGTATGGATTACCATCCTAATGTCAAGACGTCCTCTGCATCGTAATGCTGCTCTGTGACACTTCCCAATGTAATTATGAGAGGCTGCGATCCATGATGCTGCGCTGGGAACAGAGGACAGAAAAACAAATGAATGACAGGAATGAGAATGTTGAACAGTAGCTGGAAAACGGATACATATATACACACATTTTGTATATATGTATAATTTATCATTACGTTACATTTTTACTGTATATACAGCAACTCCAGTTATATATTCTATAAACACCAGATATGTTGCTTGTACGAAATGTTTATGGGTGATTCGTACCAAACTGTTTTTTGCACAAATATTTTTAAAAAACACACTACAGCAGTTATTTGATTTTATCTCTATTTCCCTCTATTAAATTATAAATGTAATATTGCATCCTATTTGCTACGTCACAATTCAAATTTGACTCGTATTCTCTAGCTGTACTAGAATATAATTGTTCTTAATACAGGTCCAGTATCTGGAAGTCCTGTCACCTCATCCTGCTTGTTCCTCACAAGGTCATTCTGAACCCCAGAGATGTTGACTGAAGTAGGTCATGTTCCTGTATGAACACGTTTTTTTTGGTCCTGTTGCTGTCAGCCAATCAGATTACAGAACTGGGTTCAGTGGTGTACTGCGAGTCCTGGTGCTGTCATGCAGAAGACTTTAAGATGTTATTTTGGGTAATTTAGTCCTCGTAAATACTTGATTTCGCCTATTCTGAGCTGGAATGTTTTGTTAGAAATCTTTTTTTAGATGTTTGTCGTACTGTGTGTAAATCTGGTCAACATCAAGCTGAAAGAGAATCGGTATAAATGATTACCCAGGAACATAACTATTGCCATGTCTTATTTTAAGTGACTTTAGACTTGTGTTTTTGTAAATTCACTTACATTTTTGGTGTGTATCCAGGACACACACATTTGTTCTTGCCGGAGTTTGTCCCAGTAGCATAATAAAGTCTGACCAGCCACAACAGCAGTTGGCGAATATCCCCATCTACCATCTGATTCTACAGTACATGACATCATTAGTCACTGTTTGTTTACCCACCTGTGTTTGTTTTCCCAGCCCTAGTGATATGTAATTGTGTGTGTGTGTATGTGTGTGTGTGTGTGTGTGTTTGGGGACGAATGGTAGAAAAACAAGGAGGATAAAAGTCACACACACCTTCATTGTGGGGACAGCCAGCGATCCCCACAAGGGAAATTAAACGTACTAAATGATGCTTTTTTAAAAATGCAAAAGGTTTCTGTAAGGTTTAGGGTTAGAGGTGGGGTAAGGGGTTAAGGATAGAATATGCAGTTTGTACAGTATGAGAGTCCCCACAAAGCATAGAAACCTAACCTGCGCGCGTGTGTGTGTTTGCACGCTTTTACACAATATATATAGAGAGATTCATTCTTTGAGTTAGATCACCAGTTGTACAAAAAACATTTAACATGGTAAACAATATAAATTAATTTTTTATACAAGTATTTTCTACAATAAATAAGAACAACAAAAATCACAGTTCTCTGATTCATAAGCATCAGCCAGGTCCTCCACCCCCAATCTCTTATATTGGCTTTATTTTTTGGCTTGTTTTCTAGTGAGATCTGACAACACTGAACACATCCCACTCGGGTAAATTAGGTCATGTGTAATGGTTTCATTGCATCTTTATAAATAAAAAAGGCACGTCTAGCCAGCACTGAGTGATCAGAGGAAGGACATGGGCTGAGGGAACTGGTCACCTGACCACAAACCCAGCTAACATTTATAGGTTTATATTAGAACATTTATGTAATGTTTCCATTAAATAACCAAAGCATTAAAATGTTATTTTGAAAGTTTTAGGAACATTGAAAGCATCCAGTTTTTTAGATGTTTTATTAACGTTATTGCTTGGTTTTAAAAACTATTGAAACTTTTTCATTTAAAAAAAGTTTTTGATATGATATATAACGTTAAAAAACATTCTGCTGACATCATTGCAAAAATGTTTTTGATAACTTTGAGAACTTTTACAGAACGTTAGCCATTGTCCATTGTTCTGAGAACATTTGTTGTTAGCTGGGAAGCTCGTGTCAAGTGAATCTCTTGTTGTTGGTTTCTTGACATTTACCTGACTTTTACAAAGATCTGTTTGCCAGAGGTGCTGCTGGGTATTACGTCCCTCCTCACCAGAGTTCCTGTGACCTGCTCTCACATGCTTTCATCATCCTCATGTGTGCTAACCTAAATCACTGTGTGTGCAAATCAAATCTTTATCAACAAAATAAACTTCAGTTTTTAGGTCACAGATCTGTCAGATCCACAGCATTAGGTTCTGCTCACAAGATGCGTTTGTGCATTCAAAAAGTAGCTAGTCACAGTGTATCAGATGAGAAGTGCAATGTGAAGGTCTTAAAGCACAATGCTTATGGAGTGCCACGCTCTGGCTGAGCTAATTACAAATCAAATGAAACACTTCACCTCTAAGACAGAATCTCAATTTTAGTTTGTAAGAATGTTTTCGTAATGTTTCCACCAAGTAATGAAAGACATTAAAAACGTTATTTTGAAAGTTTTAGGAACGCTGATTATAAGAACGTTATTCAAACATTTAATTCAGTAACATTTCCACTAACAACTTAAGAGAAATGTTTTTGATTTGATATATAATGTTAGAAAAATGTGCTAATGTTAATGAAAGTAATTTTACTGTTACATTAAAAAAACTAATGTTACTGCAAGAACTTTTAATAACTTTTAGAGAACATTTAGAGAACATTTTGAGAGAGGTTCTCCTAAAACTTTTTCTTGTACATTGTATCTCAATCTGTAAGTTTATTTAACTTATGGCTCTTCCAGACATTTTGTCGACAGGATTTGTGTTTGCAGGATTGTGATCCACAGTCGTTCTGCATGAATCAGTCTACTTCAGTGTCGTGAGTGTGAGATTCCTGTCGGTATGTGAGGGATGTGGAATAAGTTTTTCATTTAACGCAGGGTTAGTGGAGCAGTCCTGCAGAATAGACACGCTTGAAGCTTTAAGCAGCACATCATGTCGTAGTCGATACAAGAACAGAGACACTTTAATCCTGTCTGTCACACAGAGAAGAGACAAGGAAGTATAAGTACTGAAGAACTTTAGAAAACAATGTACAACTGGAACTGTACATGTTATTGTGCATGTATGTATACTGGTACATGTGGGTTTATAGGGCACATGTACACTTACATTTATAACCCTGTAAACATGGTTTCTTCTTCCGGTTTCCTCAAACCAAATGGCTTAAACTTTTTTTTCTTTGAGAAATCTTTCTTTCGAAAGTTTCTTTGAGAATTAAGTTCAGGGGTGGGGTTTCAGCAAGAAAACAATTTGCTTAGCTCAGTATAAAAATCATTATTAATTATAATATTTAATAAGTGGGTACGGGGGTTAAGTAGCATTTAATGTGAAGTTTTATCTTTGTTTTGCTAGCAAAAGCACAAAGCACCGTGACCTGACAAGTGTATGGAGGGGACTAGCCGAAGTGATAATGGATGTAGAGAGACAGATGTTGACTTGACACCATCTCTGAGGATCCAGTAGAGCCTTTTCATGTTAGCAGAAACACAAAGGTGAGAGAGAGAAGAGAATGAGAGCAGGTGAGATTGAGGAACAGCGACAGGAGGAGAGCATGAAATGAAAAGTGCAGCAGAACGGTGACACAAATGCTGTGTATTAAAGGTGAAGCGTGTAATTTCTGCACCACCAGCGTCACCAAACTGAATTTAAAATAGATTTCCAAGCTCCTGCCCCAACTCACACCATTGGTTGAGCCGGTGCTGCTGTGTCAAGCTGGTCTGGATGTTTATTCCTATGAAATGTATATTTTCCAGTGAAATCCACCTATATACATAGCACATAAAATGTGTATATTTAGTTAGTTATATATAATTGTATATGCATAGTAAGATGATTTGGAGAAAGTATTTTAAAGGGACAGTTCACCTAAAAATGAGTCTGTCGACAAATTTATTTAATTTAGGAGAAAGTGTAGTTCATCCAACAGATTTTAGAGCCAAAACTATTTATTCTCTGATTTAAAACAGCTATGTGATACCCAGCTAACAATTTTAGGTTTGGAGAATGTTTCCCTAAGGTAACATTAAGTAACAAAAGCATGAAATGTTATTTTAAATGTTCTTAGAACGCTCAAAACATCTAGTTTTTTAGACATTGTATCAAACTTATTGCTTGTTTTAAGAACATTATGCAAACTGTTTTGCATAATAAAATACTTAACACTTTTGATATATGATGTAATGTTAAGAAAGCATTCTACTAATGTTACTGCAAGAATGGCTTTTGATTACTTTATGTAAACTACAATAAGTTTTCAATGTTTAAAATGCATCACCAAGGTGACATCAAAGTGTCATTGTGAAGAGTTATAGACATTATTTTGCTCAGTTAAATGAATAACTAACTAGCAGGTAAATAAGCTAGCTGGAAAATGTCTTAAAGAGACAGCAGTAGTTTGACAGACTGCACTGTTTATCAGATCAACTGATCAATTATCAGCAACAAATCAGCAGTAAAGTCTACATCTCTAGGAAACGGTCACGTTTTTTTTGACCCAAAAGTACATCACCAGATAAGACATCAATTCAGGGGACACAGATTTAGCACAGAGGATGGTGGAGAAAAACCTGATGTAAAGAAGAACTTGTGGTTTGCTGATAAATGCCTCGGTTTTCCTCAACATTTGTATGTCTTATTTAGGCAGACAAGCTGAGAAAATTGCCCGAGGTAAGCGTTATATTTTGCATTTTTTGGTCTTGTTAGGTGACAGCGATTTGATTATTCAAATTACGACCCATTTCATCAGTCGTGGTGCTGAGGATATTCTGCCAGGATATAGAACATCACAGTTCTATAAAGACAAAGAGCTGTATGATTATATAACACACAGAATACACACACGTCTTCTAAAGGACTGATGTACTACAGCAAAGGGGAAATAAATGGAAAAAATATGTTAAAGTAAAAAAAAATATGTTACAAAAACGTTAAATGTTATTTTAAAAGTTAAGAACATTTAAATCTTTATTTGTTGTATTACGTTGTTGCTTGGTTATAAGAACATTATTCAAGCATTTTTTATTCTGTAACGTTTTTAACAGCTTAAAAATAATGTTTTTAATATATGACATATAACATATGTACATATATGTACATACTATCAATTATAAACAATTTTACATGCAAGTAGGACATCCTATGATTTTATTCAGACCGAATGCAATGATTGGACACGTTTTATATTCCTGTGCCTTTAGATCACTTTACTTGGTGATAGTTTTACTAATTGATTGATCTGAAAAAAATGTTTTCAGTAAAAAATCACCTACCCTGCTTTTAAGACATAAATTAAAATAACTTAACTTAAAATAACATTAATGTGGAATGTAATATCACAAGTGTGTGGATCATCTTTTAGCTTATCAAATTAATTCTCTTGCACATTTTCCTCTTGATGTTCTGTCACGATTAGGTGAAATTGAGTTGTGTAGCTGTCCTGATATCCTTCGAGCTCTATATGTGAGGCGTGTTTAAACAGGAATTAAGCAAATTTCATGCTCATTGGGAGAAAGAACTTCCCTCTTCTGTTCCTCTGAAACCAGCTTTGATCGCTCATGTGATCTGAAGGCTGGTACATCAGCCTGGAAAGGGCAGACCTGCCATCATCTAAACATAGCATGGCATTTTGTTGAAGGCGCTTCAGTGAATGAAATGATTTCTGGGTATATACAGAAGGGTATATACAGAGGAGATGCTAGAGAGGGAACTGGGTGAGTGTGTAGATTTTTCCCCATAGAAAACTCATTCAGATCCAACTTCTCATATTTAGACTTCATTCAGCAGTCACTCGTGCTCGGCTGTAAACTGTAAAAAAATTGTCTTATTAGAGAGAGAGAGAGAAAGAGAAAGAGAGAGAAAGTAGATGCATGGATGTAATGACCCAGTTTCCAGAGATGTGACTCAGATGAGTGAAAGAACATCATCTCTAGGTGATCACAGAAATCACACAGCATATGAAACTGAATCATCAAGAGAGTTTCACATCAGGGCAGCTCAAGCATCTGTTATTGATGCATAAAACCAAGTTAAATTGGGTTATGTTACGATAAATAGGTAAACCAGGTGCAGAGCGTCTATGTTGCTGTTTTCTGTACAACAGAGGTGGAGGAAATTTGAGCTGTCAAGCTTCAAAAATGACCCATAAAAGTCCACATTTATATTCCAAGAAATGTTAATATAGATATATTGCACAAAACTTTAAGTTAGCATTTTGTGATAAACAGGCCATAATTGTATTATTTTCTTAACATATTTGGCAAAGCTCACAAATCTCAGAAACAATCAAATAAAATATTCAAATGTGTATTTAGACAACCTAATTAAATGCATTTGACTTTACTGATGTCAGACTTGGTGCGACATCTTTGAATGTGCACAAGTGTGCATGAGGTTTGAGAACTGTGAATTGAAAATTTTCTTTACTGTTTTGATTGCAGAAAAGAGTTCTTGGAAAAGCTTGTAAATAAATAAAATCTTTCTCCGAAGCTGTAGAGAAAAAAATCACTGGCCAGGCAAAATAAGATGAAAAACCACTTGATTTATTTCAATGGTATGTAAAAATGGATGAATTAATGATGTATACTGTTGTTTATGATGTTTACATGTTTAGAAAAATCAGAAAAAATTAATATGTTTCCGCCATCAGTGCAAAATCCAATCTGCAAGGAGTAGAACTTCAGAGGAGAACACTTTATAATTTTTAAAGGCTTCATGTATACTACTTTTTTTTAAATCTTGCTGCCTGTCTTTATAGAAAAAGAAATCCAAAACTATCACAGCCAGCTGTCTAAAGTTATACAGTACTATCAATGTCTTGACCATAAACTGGTGAAGTAACTCCCCAGTTTGTGCATTTGCATGTTTATTTAATGAACTATAATGCAAGTCCTTAATTCTACTATAGGGTAAAACCAAAATCCACATACGCATTCAGAGAGGAGTCAAAAATCAAGGTCATGAAGCTAACAGATGACTTATAATGAGCTCTGAATCCACTAAACCAATCGAGTCATTCAGGCTGTAGGAACATTAATAATGATGATGATACACCCGGATCATCACCTGTACTTCATTTGCATATTTGTAATTAGGGAAACAAAAGCCGTCACCTCTGTGGCTGTATCTGAGGTTATTCTAATTACATTTTGCAGCCTGAAATGATACAGTGAACTTATAGTTTCTTTATAGCATTAAATATGAAATGCACTTTTCTCTTGGGGAATGTTTGTACAGAACGTTTGCTTCAGTTTTTCAGTTTTATTGTTTAGCAGTGCCAAATCAAACTGAATAACAAACATTCCCAAGGGAAACACTAAAAATAAGACAAATTAAATCTCATCTTTTCCTATAGCTTGTACCCTCTGTCTGAAGCTGTACAAAAATAAACTTCAGACTTAAGTTGTTATTGTCAACAAAGAGATCCTGTAGAATAATATGCAGGTGTTACACACTGGTTATGGGTTTAGGATAAGACATAAATAATATTAATCTGCTTATTTTACTGTGACTGCATAGGCCAAAGTGATGAACACAGTTATTATTGATGTTAATGTGGGCAGTCATGTGTTAATCTGTTAACCCTGTGTTAACCTGGACTGTGAATTCCTGGAGATATTGTTTGTGTATATATTGTGTATTGCGCTCCTCAGTCACTACTGTATTTCATATTTCATATATTTCATAATATTGTTAAATGTGCCTTGTTCAAGACTGCTATGTGTCTTATACTATATATGTTTGTTTTGCACTATGATGCTTCGGAGACACTATGTGTCAATACTGTACTGCTGCTCTCGGTTTTAAATCCTGACATTGTGAGGAGTATTACTGGATCTTGTGTGAGAAATTGCTTGCAATGTTCCTCAGTTGTAGGCACTTTGAAT
Organism: Chromobotia macracanthus; assembly: GCA_036877525.1. Classification (NCBI taxonomy): domain Eukaryota; kingdom Metazoa; phylum Chordata; class Actinopteri; order Cypriniformes; family Botiidae; genus Chromobotia; species Chromobotia macracanthus. Next base: position 2,687,066 of record JAZGTH010000070.1, on the reverse strand, counting down.
TGAAACATCTGCCAAATGACTAAACGCAAAGGACTGGTTTTTGCTGAGGGCTGTAACCACCATTAACATATGAGGTGGACACATCACCCCCAATAGTGAGATTGGTGATAAAATCTGCTTCATACTGTAACATCAATGTTAGTCAATGTTACTGTAAAGTCAATGTGATTATTAGGTTACACCAATAGAAGTCTTTTTAATGGTTAGATCCTTAAAGTTAATTTTGGCAATTTTCAAGGGTCTACCCATAGCAATCTAGCTTTAAAAGCATAAGTTCCCGCCCTCCCTTCAGAGTGCCCTCCTAAGCAACACCTTCTTCAACACATAAAATAAACGTAGTTTGACAGTTTGACAGCAAGTAAGAGACCCTATCATTGCATTCAAACACAAATTAATGATTGGACAAATATTTTATGGTCCTGTTCTTCCACAGAAATATTTATTAAATTATATATAAATTTCAAATATTTGGAACATTTTGCTTGTGTGATTGCTATCAGGATGTGAAGAGACTTTCAAACCAACATAACACAAATGTTTCTGAAAAATCACCTCCCTGTCTTTAAAGTAACACTTGCATGTTGTTTTTTCACAGCTCTGCATGACTAATGCCGTGATAGATGCTTAAACTCTCACATTTGTGGAACCATAAATATCTGGTTACATTCTTAATTTTACTTGCTCATTTTCTTCATCTTTTGCTAATGAAAGATTAACCTTAGTTTCCTAAACTGTCTTTCAGATCGTTTTGACAGGTAAAACATGTCAGTGATTGAATAAAATTAAAATAATGTCTGTCTTTAGGGATTTACTTTCACTGGTGTCCAGTTCAGCCCATTAAATACTGAACATATAGCGTCAATAATGGTAACGAGCGCATTACATTCAGAACATCACTGTTAACGTCATTAGTGATCACAGCATTCAGAACATCACTGTTAACGTCATTAGTGATCACATCACTGTTAATGTCATTAGTGATCACATCACTGTTAATGTCATTAGTGATCACATCACTGTTAATGTCATTAGTGATCACAGCATTCAGAACATCACTGTTAATGTCATTAGTGATCACAGCATTCAGAACATCACTGTTAACGTCATTAGTGATCACAGCATTCAGAACATCACTGTTAACGTCATTAGTGATCACATCACTGTTAATGTCATTAGTGATCACAGCATTCAGAACATCACTGTTAACGTCATTAGTGATCACATCACTGTTAATGTCATTAGTGATCACAGCATTCAGAACATCACTGTTAATGTCATTAGTGATCACAGCATTCAGAACATCACTGTTAACGTCATTAGTGATCACAGCATTCAGAACATCACTGTTAACGTCATTAGTGATCACAGCATTCAGAACATCACTGTTAACGTCATTAGTGATCACATCACTGTTAATGTCATTAGTGATCACAACATTCAGAACATCACTGTTAACGTCATTAGTGATCACATCACTGTTAACGTCATTAGTGATCACAGCATTCAGAACATCACTGTTAACGTCATTAGTGATCACAGCATTCAGAACATCACTGTTAACGTCATTAGTGATCACATCACTGTTAATGTCATTAGTGATCACAACATTCAGAACATCACTGTTAATGTCATTAGTGATCACAACATTCAGAACATCACTGTTAACGTCATTAGTGATCACAGCATTCAGAACATCACTGTTAATGTCATTAGTGATCACAGCATTCAGAACATCACTGTTAATGTCATTAGTGATCACAGCATTCAGAACATCACTGTTAACGTCATTAGTGATCACATCACTGTTAATGTCATTAGTGATCACAGCATTCAGAACATCACTGTTAATGTCATTAGTGATCACATCACTGTTAATGTCATTAGTGATCACAGCATTCAGAACATCACTGTTAACGTCATTAGTGATCACAGCATTCAGAACATCACTGTTAACGTCATTAGTGATCACAGCATTCAGAACATCACTGTTAATGTCATTAGTGATCACAGCATTCAGAACATCACTGTTAACGTGATCACATCACTGTTAATGTCATTAGTGATCACAGCATTCAGAACATCACTGTTAACGTCATTAGTGATCACAGCATTCAGAACATCACTGTTAACGTCATTAGTGATCACATCACTGTTAATGTCATTAGTGATCACAACATTCAGAACATCACTGTTAATGTCATTAGTGATCACAACATTCAGAACATCACTGTTAACGTCATTAGTGATCACAGCATTCAGAACATCACTGTTAACGTCATTAGTGATCACAGCATTCAGAACATCACTGTTAATGTCATTAGTGATCACAGCATTCAGAACATCACTGTTAATGTCATTAGTGATCACATCACTGTTAATGTCATTAGTGATCACAGCATTCAGAACATCACTGTTAACGTCATTAGTGATCACAGCATTCAGAACATCACTGTTAACGTCATTAGTGATCACAGCATTCAGAACATCACTGTTAATGTCATTAGTGATCACAGCATTCAGAACATCACTGTTAATGTCATTAGTGATCACATCACTGTTAATGTCATTAGTGATCACAGCATTCAGAACATCACTGTTAACGTCATTAGTGATCACATCACTGTTAACGTCATTAGTGATCACATCACTGTTAACGTCATTAGTGATCACAGCATTCAGAACATCACTGTTAATGTCATTAGTGATCACAGCATTCAGAACATCACTGTTAATGTCATTAGTGATCACATCACTGTTAATGTCATTAGTGATCACATCACTGTTAATGTCATTAGTGATCACATCACTGTTAATGTCATTAGTGATCACATCACTGTTAATGTCATTAGTGATCACAGCATTCAGAACATCACTGTTAACGTCATTAGTGATCACATCACTGTTAACGTCATTAGTGATCACATCACTGTTAATGTCATTAGTGATCACATCACTGTTAACGTCATTAGTGATCACAGCATTCAGAACATCACTGTTAACGTCATTAGTGATCACATCACTGTTAGCGATCATTAGTGATCACGCATTAGAACATCACTGTTAACGTCATTAGTGATCACATCACTGTTAACGTCATTAGTGATCACAGCATTCAGAACATCACTGTTAACGTCATTAGTGATCACATCACTGTTAATGTCATTAGTGATCACAGTGATCAGTAATGTTTTGAATGTTGTGAATGATGTGATCACTGTTAGTGATCACTAATGACGTTAACAGTGATGTGATCACAACTCATTCATCAGGAAGTCCGGACAGCTCCCGCGCGCGTTCACTCACGGGCGACGCGGGGCGCGCGAGCACGTCACCTCACTGACACACTGAACCGCATCACCGGCCCGGTTTCTCCCGGACGGGCTGAGAGGAATCGGGTCACTCCCCACCCCGAGCTCCCGTCCCGTCACCATGCCGGACATCCACCCGGAACAGAAATGAATCCCGTTAACGAGACGCCGATCGGGAGCCACCTGCAGAATTACGTTTTCGCCGACGAAACTTACAAACTCTTGACTCTGACGATCGGATCCATCGGCGCGCTGGGCATCTGTAACAACATCATGGTGCTCGTCCTGTACTGCAGGTTCAAGAGGCTCCGGACCCCGACCAATTTACTGATCGTGAACATCAGCGTCAGCGACCTGCTGGTGTCCGTCACCGGCGTTCACTTCACGGTCGTGTCGTGCGCGCGGAGGGGATGGATCTTCGGTTCCGCCGCTTGCGTCTGGGATGGATTCAGCAACAGTTTGTTCGGTCGGTTCTGCATGCATTCAGATTGTTATGCCCAATGCAAAAGTTTGCATCAAGCTTTTATTCACAAACTCCAGAGAAAGGTGACTTTTGTCTTATTGCCCGTCTTTTTTTATATCGTTTTTAAGTCTTCGTTTTGGGAGAGGATCAAGGAAAACTAGATCACATTCACATTCCCTCTTTAAAATGCATTAGTTAAGTCAGTTTTAAAGTTAGTTTTTATTACAATGGTTTTAAAGTGCTCCGGATATTGGTCAGGACTCATGTTTCATTCAAGTATCAACTTTTCTTGAAGGTTTCTTAATTCCTCATAAAATAAAATCTCGACACAATGAATGTGAATAGATTAGATACTTTGGTCATTGATATTGAAATGTCTGACTTTTAATTGCAGGTTTTGGTAACGTTAGCAAATCTGAGCACAGAATGAGACACAGTTGAGATCTCTGCTCGGTCTCTATTGAAGACGCGTCAGATTACTGGGGCCGTTTCTCATGAGTATAATCCGAGATGCAGGAGAAACAATCAAGATATTAAAGATTTCTTTCCTACGAGAAGCTGTGCAAACGAATTCAGATTATAAAACACATTTACATTATGCATTTGGCAGACACTTGTATCCAAAGTGACTTGCAGTGTATTTAAACTATACATTTGATCAATAAGCGTGTTTCCTGGGATTTGAACCCACAACCTGCTAACGCAATGCTCTTCCAGTTGAGCTACAGGAACACTGAAATAAATGAGGTTTATGGTTTCCTAATCTAATCAATTATATGCTATATTATTTGCTCTGAATAACCTTTAACAACAAAAGGCGAAGGAAGTCAACAACCACCAGCATCTATAAACAACTAGGACACATTTATTGAAAAAAGTCCATCTGGCACAGTGGAAGATTAAACTCGGAGTCAGATAAAGAAGCTTTAATAAACCAGAAACAGCCACAGCAGAGCATCAACAATGCATTTGTGAGAGGACGTGACTTGTGAAAAGCATCATAATTTACACACATTTATGAAGGCAAGATGGATTTTGAACACCTGCTTTTCCCAAGGTCACACCAGATATTATTCAGTATTATTCAGAAATCAGAAGATCACGCATCATTGAACTGGTATTGTCCTACAGTTATCTGACCCCATTTGAAGATGAGAATGGCTTGATGCTTTCCGTTGCATGCAGAGGCTTTCGTGTCCGTGACCTCAATTTTTATTTGTCCAATGAGAGTTTGAGGAATTATAAAAGCTGCCGTTCTGATTAGATAAAGCTCAGTGTATAGTCAAGCATGGATTGCGACCTATAGCTAACTCCTGCCTCAGGTGCGGTATGGTTTTCTTTAAATGATTCTTTGTACGATGTAGAACTCAACACAATTTTCTTATCACATCTTGTGTCTCGAAGCACATGCTTACAATTTAGCCAAAAGCTAAAATTGGTATCACATTTGATAGGTCAGCTTCGGTAAGATTTGTGTGAATAAGGAGGTTTGTGTGAATCTAAAGTGACAGCAGAAACATGTTAGTGGCGCCTTCCCGCTGGCCTGCCTCTGTCACAGAGGACTGTGGGTGTCTGGATAATTGGGTGAATATGTCTGTATTTCTCTGGGGATGCAGTTACATTTAGAGAAACGGTTACTTCTAGAATCGTAACATCTGCTGTCATGTGCTGAACGTGGAAGTTTTCTCATTACTGTAATGCAAAACAGTATTAAATTTAATTATATTGAGAAGGATTTGTTTATGCATCATGGTAATATTGTAAACATGTAAAGAATTAAAAATGTGAAATCGGAGAGGGAGTAGAAAGGTTGTGGAAAAATTAACTAATGTCATAAAGTGCACATCAAGAAGAGAATGTTGGTTAACATATCAAAAACATCATTATTAATTGTTAGTGGAACGTTTAAAAACATTACATAATTGCGTTAAAGAATAAAATGTTTAAATGTTCTCAGAGCGAAAGGATAACATTGATACAACACCTTTTGAACATTTCTAGAACAATCAAAATGACATTTTAACATTTTTGCGACTTCGCGACAGAAATGTTGGGAAAACGTTCTTACAACCTTCTTCTACCTTCCCTTTAGGTATCGTCTCCATCATGACTTTGTCTGGCCTGGCGTATGAACGCTACATCCGTGTGGTTCACGCCAAGGTCATTGACTTCCCCTGGGCCTGGAGAGCCATCACACACATCTGGCTGTACTCTTTAGCCTGGACTGGAGCTCCTCTGCTGGGGTGGAACCGCTACACGCTGGAGGTCCATCAACTGGGCTGCTCTCTTGACTGGGCTTCCAAAGATCCTAATGATGCGTCCTTCATTCTCTTCTTTCTCCTTGGATGTTACTTCGTCCCTGTGGGCGTCATGGCCTATTGTTATGGAAACATTTTATATACAGTGAGAATGGTAAGATGGTTTCCATATGTGTAATGTTCTTTCCTATATGAGGGCTGTTTTTATACATTCTGTTGCTGTCTATTCTAATGAATTCATTCTCATCTCTGCTGCTACCTGCTTCCAAAACCCAGCAATCTGCTTAAACAACATTTTAATGGGCTAACATATTATGGAATAAAACGTTTCCCTTAATAAACCCAAAAAGCTCTCATGCAGGAAATGTATTTAATGAAAAATGACTTTTTTTCTATATTTTGACCAATAGATAACTTAGCAACATGTAAATATCAAACTATTGCAATCGTATACAAAGTGTAAAAATGACAAGTGTCTTCAGTACATTTGACAACAGGAGTGCTTCTTGTGTGGTGAGCGAAGTTATAGAGAGTCACAAATCATTTTTTTTACTGGATTCCATTGCAGGTAAGGTAAGGTGGCTGTCTATATAAGCATTAGACAGTAAGAAACCTTTCTCTAGATTTTTAGAGCAGAGCTACTGTGTACATGTGTCTGTACACAGCATTGATTTTGTTTCAATGAAATGCTTTCTTTTGATGCAACCTGAAATAATTGCACACAGGGCATTTTCTGGCTCCTTAATTGTATCATTTCAGTTTTCAAAAGCTTTTCTTGTGGCCGGCCATGATCTCATTTCAGATTTGTGATTTGTATGTTTCTCGTCACTATATCGCTTTCAATTTGTCATCATGACCTTAATCACTCTCTCTTGTTCTTTTACAAACATACCATCAATCCGCTGTGATTGAACAGCGCCGAGGGCCGTGGCTCTGCTGTATGAGGTGCCCTGTTAACTCAGTGCTTATTGTCTGAAGGTGCCTTCTGTCAATAAAGGGGAGATGATGATTGTGCACATAAATAGCTTGTGGTTTTCATCAACACAGCTTCTCTCCATCAGATTTTATTGAGTGTGTCACCTGGGCGGGGGTGAGCAGGCCTGTTGGGTTTTTATTCCTGACTGGTGATATAACAGCTGTAAACATGCTCTGTAGTGATTATGAGAATGTGATTATTGCAAGGTTAATCAGTCAGTGTGGTAGCACTAGAATAACACTTTGTGGTGCACTCATAATTCTTTCCTCATTAAAGGTGGGGTAGGTAGTTTCAGAGAGGCTAGCTAGATAGATATATATATATATATATATATATATATATATATATATATATATATATATATAAATAATAAACAAATTTAGGTTGGTTTAGTTTTTTTTTTTTTGTTTTTTTTTTATTTTTTTTTTTTCCCATTTTTTTATTTATAAAAAAAAAGAGAGAGAGAGAGAGAGAGAGAGAGAGAGAGAGAGAGGGGGGGGGGGGGGGGGAGTTTTTTTTTTTTTTTTTTTTTTTTAAAAAAAAAACCAAAAACCGGAGGGGGCCTTTTTGGAAATTATTTAAAAAAAAGGGAGGGTGATGTCTTAAGAAACTAGATACGAGGCAATGTGTGTCTACATTAAATACGTCAAAATATAACATGGATTAATTTATTTGGAGTTTTTAGTCACAACATAATTCCCACAGCTACCTTTGTGTTACCTGATAGTTTGAATGAGTTTACTATTATTCAAAAAATATGGAACAATTTCTTTTGACCAGTAGTGTACATATAGTGTACAAATATGTAAATATATTTTGACAACTTAGTGATGAAAATATTGTCTGCTCTGCAATTAATATGATAAACACTCAGAATAGAATGACAAATGCAAATGTTTGAACTGATGTATTCACATTACATAAAGATTACAGTTTTTCCATATATTTAGTCTATTACACAAAGCAGGTCGTCCTCTCATGAGGGAACAATGTTGATATAATACATCTGGATCTGTCATACAGTTCAACTGATATACCAATATTAATAATAGCATTGATAAGTATTAAAAAAACATTTGGATGAAGAAGAGCCCACAAAGCATAAAACATGTACAGAATACACCTTTATTCTGCAATGGGGGCTCAACCGTCAGCTGTTAGTGATGTGTTGCATGTTTGTTATTTTGAGGGCGGAACAGTGAATTGTGTTGATTTCAAATATCAACAGCGTTTCTGAGAAATCGCACCTTTAATAAATATGCATTTGAGCAGGTGAACTACTTACTAACCGCAGAATGCAAGTGATTACTTTGTAGTGTTAAATCCCTGCGGCTCTGTGTCAGGCTGGGGGAACAGCTTGTTCTTTTGCACATACATAGACACACACACACAGAGATACAGTGTTGGTATTCCTGCTCTTAGATCAATGCTAGAACACAGCAGGGGTTTCTTAATCATCCAAACTCATATGCAACATTTATTGAATGTTTTGACAGTGTTTCTAACGGCACAGATATTGTGCTTAATTGGTGTGCAACCGCCTCTGTATATACCTAACCCCCAGCTAACAGGGAATATTCTTCGAATGTTGGCTAATGTTCCCTAAAGGTTCTCTCAAAGTTCTCTGTTATCAAAAGAAATTCTAGCGAGTAACGTTTATAGAACGTTTTAATGTCACGTATCAAAAACGTTGTTTTTAAGTAGTCAGTGGACTGTTTTAAAAATGTTACAGAATTAAAAACAATTATGATCTTAAGCAAACAGTAACGTTAATATAATGTCTAAAAAGCTGGACATTTTAAACGTTCCTAGAACTTTCAAAATAACATTTTTAATGTATTTTTTTTTTACCTCATGGAAATGTTAGGGATACGTTCTGACGACCTAAAATTGTTAGCTGGCATCAGTGTACTACAAACTGCCTAAAAAAAAGGGATTAAATCATTGAATCAATAAATTGATTATTGAATCAGTGAATCAATAACAGTGTATGTGTATGTGACTTGTTTACTGTATGACAAATGTAACTGATGCACGGCATGAGGGAAAACAGCTCCTGCGTACAATATTGACCATTACAGGTTAAGGTTCAGAAAGTTACCCAGTTTACCAAACTGAGTCAACTTTACCAAAATGACTACAAGCAAAGCTTAGAGCAGTAATTCTCCTCAACGCACTTCCCCATTGATGACCCAGTTCTGTGTTCAGTATGTCAGTGCTCAGAGCTCTGAGTTGCTCAGTAAGCACATTTTACTGAAGTATTTAAACAGCAGCTGTGTGATAACAATGAGTGAATCCATGAATCAGAGGCAATATTGAGTTCAATTATAGTTTTCTTGGACATGATGCTTTAAATGGAGCGCTACATGAAACCGTTTTTCTAAAACCAGGATATGACTGATCAGCGGATGAAAATGCATGTTTAATATATAAAAGTGAATGAAGTAAATTATAAATATAGAAAGTGTCATGTGTAACATGAACTACCTATTAAAGGGAAGTTGCAGCAATGTGTGCATGCCAGCTAACAGGGAATGTTATCAGAACACTGGCTAGTATTCCTTAACAGTCCTCTCATTAAACGTTATCAAAAATGTTCTTGCAGTAATGGTAATAGAACAAGTTAAATATCATATACATATCAAAAACATGATTAAGTTGTTAGTGGAACGTTTTTAAAACGCTACAGAATAAAATAATGTTTGAATAACCAAACAATAACGTCTAAAAAAATGAAAGAATAGAACTTTCAAAATAACATTTTTTAACGTTTCTGTTGCTTAATGGAAACATTACGGGAAACATTCTTACAGCCTACAATTGTTAGCTGTGATATTTCATTAAGAATGCAATCCCATAATGCACTGGACGAGCTCAGTGGAATCAACTGTCAGTCAAATCTGAATGCTTCACACAAGGAGTGCTATTTATGTGCTGCATAAGTTGCTGTCTATGTAGAGCATTTCAAATTGGTCATGAATGAGGTTTTATTTTAGTCTGGATGCTGATGACAGCTGCCTGTGTAGGGAAGAAGATCCCAGAGGAACATTTTTCCTCAGGTTGTTCTTTCATACTTCAGGAGAATTGATGGAGATCTCAGTTGTGTTTCATTTAAGTATCAGCTTTGTCTGAGACGTTTCCCCTAAAATTGCTCAGGAGAAATAAAAGCAAACAAATGAGACAGTTGTTAAAATACATTAAAGAGCCTGGACCTGTAAAATTAATGTAGATTGTGGCTAAAATAATCTGGATTTGTTCATACTGTCATCTGCAATAATATTGACTTTTGATTGCAGACTTGGCAAATCTGAGCTCAGTTTGAGACATTGTTGAGATCTCTTCTGAAATTCTAATGGAGACATTTTGTGAGATTTCTGGGTCTTTTTCTCTGGAAGAATATCTGAAACAGAAGTCTTAAGCAAATATTTCCATTTGCTCTCAGTTTAATCTCATTGCTGTCTAGTATAAATAAATTAATTATTAAAGTATTAAATCAATAATAAATTAATATTAAAGAAATCTCATCTGTGATTTTTCTTTCCTGTCAGATTACTAGGCTATGATCAGAGTCATATATTTTCTTCTATTCTTCTTTTCTATTATTCTTTATATTAGAAGGTTCTGTGGAGGGCTTATTGTTTGTGCTCTCCTCTACAGCTGCGCTCTGTTCAGGACTTGCAGACAGTTCAGACCATAAAGATTCTGCGCTATGAGAAAAAGGTGGCTGTGATGTTCCTGATGATGATTTCCTGTTTCCTGGTGTGCTGGACACCCTACGCTGTGGTCTCAATGCTGGAGGCGTTTGGCAGGAAGAGCATGGTTTCTCCTACAGTCGCCATCATTCCCTCTTTCTTTGCTAAATCCAGCACCGCTTACAATCCGCTCATCTACGCATTCATGAGCAGAAAGGTCAGAGCGGGTCACTCACTTCTGTTAGCCAAAGGAGGGGTGAAAATAAGGGGGGGGATTCATGTTAATGTACTGCAAAAGTTTAGCTGCAGACTGCGACAGAGCTGTTGACATTGAGTGATTTATATTCAGAATTTAAATTCATTTTTAAGTGAATAATCAAATATAGCTTTCATGTTTCCAGTTTAATGGTCTGTTTTTACTTTATCAATGTGGAATTACTCCAGACATAGTCTGCAATATTTATCTACATACATCGGAAAGATATTGTGCCAGAATCATTTTCATGTTGTTATTTTCATATTACAGAAGGTATAGATCCTGAATTGTTGGATTTTCTTTCCTCTCTCCCTGGTTGGTCAGTTTCGCAGGTGCATGCTGCAGCTGTTGTGTTCTCGCCTGGCCAGTCTGCAGAAAAACATTAAGGACCGCCCTCTCGCCCGCATCGAACATCCTGTACGCCCCATTGTGATGTCACAGAGCCGAGCAGACCGCCCCAAAAAGAGGGTGACCTTCAGTTCTTCATCCATCGTATTTATTATCACCAGCAACGACACTCACCCTCTGGACATCACCTCTGAATGCCATGATGTTCCAGAAGTCAACATCATCCAAGTTAGACCGCTCTGACCCTTCCTGCGGTTCTTGATGTAGAGATATTCCGGAACAGTGTTGACGTTTGCCAACATTATGCAAAACACTTTTAATTTGCAGAAGAAACATCCATTTGTTTCTAACAAATTATTTATTTTTGCAACAATAATGCAACATAAACTGACATTTGTCTTTGTTAAGGCAACTTGTGTTGTGTCAAATGACAGTGGGTTTTGTTACTGTTGTAGGTCCTTCATGAAAATGACTTTGAGTTCTTTATAATCTATACTGTGACTTCTGTCTTTTCTGAAACCTGGTGAGATAATCCACAGTTTAGATTGCAAAAACCGTGAGCAGCATACATTAGTTTGTGTGCTAAGATAGATTAGGAACATAGTGTTAGTACAAGGACTCTTGTAGAGGACAAAGCTGTTCAATGAACTTACCTGTCGGTCGAGTCCACAGCGCCGCCTGGAGGAAGAGAAATTGTGTCGACCATTATTACACAGAATAGAAACTTTGAACCCTGTCCCACACTGTTTGTGCTACACAGGAGATCTTTTGTTAATTTAAACCAATACTCAAAAACATCAAATTCACCCGAAACACCCTAGAAACTGCATAGCAATGTCCTAAAAACTTCCCCTGAAAAGCAAAAGATCATCTGACTCGATTAGAATGAGGAAATGTTTCCTAAGATAGCATCTTTGTAGGTTAAATAAGAACGAGAATTATTCAGAGATTTTGCATCATAAATAAAAAGCCTTATAAGGATTTAATATTTCTGCATTTCAATAAATAATATTAATATTTAATGAATATAATGAAATATTCACAGACTAAATGTTTTAGTTGTACTGTAAAGAGAACGGCCAACTGTCATCAACACAATTTATTTGATTATATGTATCTGCATTTTGAGTCTAAAGAACAGAACTACAGAGATCACTGACTATTGAAATTAAAAACAAAAAAATGATTTTCTAATGTGCTAATGTCTGAAATCAGAGAAATACAAAACACCCACACAGATGCAATAAATGCAAATTTGACACCATCTTAGAATTAAACATCCGCTCTTGTCATCTCACGTACAACAGTTTGCTCTTTCAAACTGGTGACCTGCTTAAATCAATGTTCCATGTATAATACAATTTCAATACAATACAAGCTCAATTCAAGATTAACCAGCAGCGTTTGTGATATTGTACATTACAAAAAACATCAGTATTACAGTAAGTGATTACAGTAAGGCACTTGTGATAAAAGTACAAGGGGTTGGCAATCAACATTAAGTACACAGTTTTTAAGTATAGCCACAAAACTTAAACTTTAAACATTCTGACACAAGACTGATAGAATGGTTTACTGACCTTGTCAATGATACAGGATAGCTTTAGCATGATACGTGCAGGGAACACTCATAGAGACTACATCAGCAACATATAACCACAAGTTCATCCACCTAGTTACGTATTCCCACCACATGACCATTTATTAAATGAGCTGCAGTCTAATTGTAAGTGTGAAAAGGTGTTTTGTTAAAAAGGGTTCTTCTCAGGAATGGCATAGAGGAACCACTTTTGGTTCCCCAAAGAACTTTCAGTCAGGTTCTTAAAAGAACAATTTTTCTTTCCTTTTTTAAACTGGAGAACTTTCTCCACTACAAATTTGTTGGGCAACAGGAAGGTTCTGTGGATGTTAAAGGTTCTTTTTGGAACCATACAGCCCAACAAAGAACCTTTTAGGGAGGGTAAGTACTTTAAACTTCTGCTTTCAACACTTTAGGAACACTGGCCCAGCTGATGTTCACTGTAAATGTCTTAATGTATCCACAATTATTACTATTATTTACTTTTATTTTTGGTGGTAATTGACATTATGCCACACATGCTGTTGATAAAGCTTCACTTGTTTTGATCTCTGAACCGTTTGTTTCATTTTGGCCTTTACTGTCTGAGTCCTGTATGAAACAATAGTAAACTGCTACTTTGCTTTACATGGACAAGGCAGAAACTTGGTAAGGAACAAAGCACACTGGGTTTCTTGTGCCCTGTGGTTCCTCTAGAATCTTTTTAAAGCAAGTATCCGGTTCCACAAGTGCTCTGCAGTGATGCGGGGGAGTTTGTGAGAGTATCGGACTAAAAGAAATACCCCGCCTGCAGTGGAACCAACTGCACAGAGCCACAGACCTCGAGTGATCATCTGCAAAATACAAATACAGTCACAGATGGATCGACCCCAAATATTTCTGCACTGTACATCTTCAGAACATTTTTAACATCCATTTGGCAGGCGCTTTTATCCAAAGCAAATAAGTATGTGTGTTCCCTGAGAATCGAGCCCCCAACCTTTGTGCTGCTAACACAACACTTTTACATTTTGAAAATGGAAGGATTAAGTGCATTGCATTGTTGGATGCATTTCCCAGGCCAATATGCTCTGTTTTATACCACAAATTTTGGTTTATGTTTCCAGAAAATCTGCATACCTTTCTTAATATTAAGACCTTTTGTTTAACTTTTTTAGCCAATCAGAACTAAACAATGCACACATCAAATTACCAACCGAGTTTGTATGCCACATCAAAATGCCCTAAATTGAAAACAGTCCCTTTATGCTAAAGGGACAGTGACACTTATCATTTTATGCTTGCAGAAATATTCCTGCAATAAATATGGGCAACAGGATATCACACCCGAATAATGGTAGCTGCTGTTTATTAGTTATGAGCTGTTCAGTTTTCTTCTGTTATCAGCCCCTCATATGAAGGACTGATCACACACACATACACACACACCTTATTCTGCCAATGCCAGCGCTTCACGGCTTCATGGTATCGTGTCCTGGTGAACGTGACCTAAGAGGTAAAATGGTAAATAGTGTGAATCGCTGAAGAACAACCTTAAACTAGACAACAATAGCAACACCAAACAAGACAAAACAATCCTACCATTGTGTAAAGTGGGATGATTGTTTTTGGCATGAACATGTGAAGAATATTGTCCAGGTACTTTCGGAACAAGAAATATCTGGAATTTACGTGGGCCCTCATCTAAGAAAAAGCACACAGTTAGTGAAGCTAAGGGAAGGATTGAATGCACAGGATATTAAATCTGCCTGTCTGTCTCTTTCTCCCAAACCCTTGATGCTGTTTACATGCTTAATGCTTTAAAACCGTCAATCTTTAAAACTTTTAAAGCTGCTTTAAGCTTTGAGACAGTCATTCCAGGCCGACATTTAAAGTTTGTAAGTGGCCAACTTTTCTGGATAGCCACTTACAACTTAACACACATAAAAGAGTTTGTACACTGTTGCCTTTGAAATATTCTGCATTTTTACAACTACAGTAAGTCACATGAAGAGATGCTGAATGTTTGAGCTACCTCGATGTAGTTGTACATGGCCAGGTCAGCTATAGCGTGATCATCAGGCACACGGACTCGGGTGTATTCCTGGAGCACAGCATCTGCAGATGTATCAAAATGCATGATAATTATCGAACAATGTAAAAACATAGGTTGTTGAATTGAAAGATGGATTTACTTTGATCTTTAAACAGTACATAACAATCAAATGAAATTATTTTAACTAAAACCCTTTTCAGAATACATATTTTACTTATGTAGCTGGTTCTCTGTCTTACCAAAGTTTTCATTTAACTGGTCCATGATCTCATCAAAAACTAGACAATCCTCAAAGCCCTACGAAACAAACATAAACCATCACATTAGTTTTTGTTTTATGATCTGGCAACATAAATCAGAATTTATGATCATTCAGATTCTTTATCTTAAATTGTGAAGGTCATGAAGGGCAGCTTCCAACTGGAAAAAAACATTTGTTATGTGTTCCTGTAGCTCAGCTGGTAGAGCATTGCATTAGCAGCACAAAGGTTGTGGGTTCGATTTCCAAGGAACACACATACTGATCAAATGTAAATGTAAACTTGCATTCACTGTATATCGCTTTGGGTAAAAGCATCTGACAAATGTAAATGTGAAATGTTATTTAGAAATTAAAGTGTACATGCTCCACAGCTTCGGTGTATCACATGTCCCACTCACTGCATTCATGCCCTGACCATAGAAAGGAACCACAGCATGGGCGGCGTCTCCCATCAGGACGCACTTGTCGTGCAGGTGATATGGGGTACACTTCACTGAGACCATGGCCTGAGCCGGCAGTCTGAAGAAATCTCGTTTCAGAGCCTCACTGACACACAAAACACAACCTCACTGTACAGCCTACAAATCAATACTCATTCATACACTCACACTGGTAAAGCCACATACACAAAATGCATATGGATGGACATTAAGGGTTGAATTATCAGAAAAACAATAAATATTTATATAAATCTGCACTTATAAATTGAAAACATAGAAATATTGTGTTACTGTAGCTCAACTGGTACAACGCTAGCAATAACAATGTTAGGTTGTGACAATATTTCCATTAAGTAACAAAAATGTTAAAAATTGCTGTTTTGAAAGATCTAGGAATGTTCTGAATGTTTTGTAGATGTTGATTAACGTTATTTCTTGGTTATAAGAACGTTAATCGAACATTTTTTAAATTCTTCAATGTTTTTAAAACGTTCCAGTAACTACTTAAGAATAACATTTTTGATATGATATATAACGTTAAAGAAACATTCTACTAACATTACTACAAGAACTTTTTTAATAACTTTGAGAGGTTTTAGAGAATGTTAACCAATGTTCTGAGAACATTGCCTGTTTGGAGAGAAACGCACGTGCTAAAAAAATGTGTACTCTGAATGCACTAGGAGTCATTTTGGATAAAAAATATCTGCCCAAATACATAAATGTAAAATATGCCTGTAAGGATTATACAATCATTTCTACAAGTTAATGTAGATCTTTGCTGGAAACATCTAGATCGTCAGTGGAATCTCAGATACCAAACAGCACATTCAGCAGCTGAAAAGTGAGGGGTTTTTTTATCCCTGTGAGGTTTAAAATCACTCATGTCCTCACAACTGCCAGCTCTGTACTGACTCTCCCCATCACCTGCAGCATGCATATTAAAACCCATCCCACTGGACTGTGTGTCTGCTGGACTGCAATTTAACACCTCAATAAGTGCTTCTTCAGATCTGAGGGACCCTGAAGCAGAAAGAGTGATAAAAGAATAAAAAAAGAGCGGGAGAGAACTGTACTCACACGCCTATTAGAGGTACTGAGTCAGGAAAGTGTTTCTGAAAAAACTGAATGACCTCATCGCCGGTGCGAATCTTCTCAAACTCTTCGAAGGGCATAAAGAGGGTGCAAGTGAACGTCCTATCCTAAAAACACAAATCAAAGCAACACAATGTCCGGTGAGAAAACTGCAGGGTATAGCCGCAACAAAAGATGACGAATACTCTGTCTAACTGCTTCTGGAGGTCAGTGTTAAATTCTCAGTTCTCTTTATCAAACCGTAACTCTAAAGGCCTGAATGTATAATTAAATAACACAGACCCACTGTAAATTTTATTGTGGTCATTTGGGAACCTCTAGTGGAGAGAAAAACACAGAAAGTTGTCGAAAGCTGCAGGAAATGATGCAATAACCTTACCAAGTTGGGCAGGGCGATCATCATGAAAGTGTTTCTGGGCCAAATGTGCAAGAAATTGGGCTCCATCGCAAACTTGCAAGAGAGAGAGAGAGAAAGAGGTGATCAGACAAAAGAAGGGCAGATACATAAGGTTAAGATTTATTGATAACATTTTTCTAATGTTTACTTCTCCGTCTTTGGGGGGCATGGTGAGCTCCATGTATCCGTGAGGGATATACGTTTGACTGTAATTGAAACGACTTTGTCGAAGAAACTGTTTCCTGACAGCAGAGAAAGCTCCATCACAGCCTACGATCAGATCTGCCTGGATCTCCTTCTTATGGCCATCGGGTCTATTAAAAAAAAGAAAAACATTTCATTTGCTATGTTTTAGGTTCGTCTCAACTGTTATTTTTAAAAGCTTTAAAAGAAAGGATTAATCCAAAAGTAAAATGATTTGTTATTATTTACACTCATCTTGTTCTAAAAGTAATCATCTTGTTCTTAAAGTTAAAAATGTTCTACTAACATTACTGCAAGAATGTTTTTCGTTTTTCATAAATTTGAGAGATCTTTGATCCTAAAAATGTTCCCTGTTATCTGAGACTAAACAGAGATGGAGGGAAAGCTTTCAGAAGGGAGGGGTATTACTTGTCCTAGAATCACAGTGTTACATCAGTACATGTTTAAAAGCTAGACAGTCGGGGCAGACAGAAACATGTCACTGTTTACCCGATAAAGGTCATTGTTCCGTCCTCTGGACTCCAGTCGTGCAGTTTATGACTGAACTTCAGTGTCATGTTTGGATAGGCCTCAGCCACTGTAACAAATTAATTCAATTCAGTCAACACAAGTCACATTTCTTTAGCCTCACGGGTATAAATACTTTGGCAGCTTCCTTACAGCTAACAAGGAACGTTCTCAGAACGTTGGCTTACATTCTCTAAAAGTTCTCTTAGAATTATGAAAAATGTTCTTGTAGTAATGTTAGTAGCAGAAGTGGAATGTTTTAAAAACGTTACAGAATTTACAAAAAATATTTGAGTAACATTCCTAACCAAGAAAAAACGTCAATAAAATGTCCAAAAAAAACTGGACGCTTTGATCATTCCTAGACACTTTGATCATACAAAAATAACATTTTTTAAAAAATGGGCTTTATTGCTATGAAATATTACAACACAATATGCATAGGTGTGAGTTTGTATTTTGACGTTTGGGATTGTGAGCTCTGTAAGACTGTGTGAAACATTCACTGCATCATCAGTTCACATTTAAATGAGCATGTACCTGTCAGCAGCTCCTTGTTGAGGTTTGCTCTGTCCACAGAGAGAATGTACTAGAAAGAGAACAAACACTGATCAGCCCTGTTTACAGTGCTTAGAGGTTAAACTCATCAAATTCCTCCTGCTCACACACTGTTATGCATGTTCTGGATTGATGGCATTACAGATCTTGGATGTATTTATACTGTTCCAGACTTGCATAGTTCAGTCTGTCTATAATTGACGGTTTATAATCCAGAGCAAGATGACACAGACCACTGTATTACTCAATATGCTTAAGGTCTCTCTCTTCATTGTTGTTTCAAACAATGAATTTCTTAAGTCACATCAAGCCTAATGCAAATTCACCTCACGCCTAAAGTAAGTTACGTGTAATATTATTTTCATATTATTCTGGGTGGAATGAACTCCCAGCCTCCACCCGATCCGCTGAGACCATCACAACCTTCAAAAACAACTCAAAACACAACTGTTTCACAGACACCTAATTAATCCTTAATGCTCTGATATTGTTTCCTACAATATAAAAAAACACCCTTATTCTGTTCATCCTGTCTCTAGCATCAGAATACAATTTCCACTTGTAAATGTAGCTTTGTAGACTCGGCTTGTTGGTTCTTAAGACAAAATGTTTAATGCTTTTATCCTTTAAGTCGCTTTGGATAAAAGTGTCTGCTAAATGAATAAATGTAAATGAATTTTCATGACTATTCAAATTCTTATAGAGACTTAATCAATTAAGCAACAGATGGAGTACAACATATCAATGTGGACCTGCAGACTTCTCATAAAGCAGCAAAAGAAGGAAAAACTCCTATTGACTCATATTATGTGCCGGTCATAAATGTTCTCAACTATAGGGTTAATGATCCTATAACTGTGCAAAGAGCTTTTTGCAGTATGTCTTGTGACTACATATTTCTAAACTACTGAGATAAGCATTTATGGAGTGACTTTTGGGTGTGCTGTTGGAATTACTATCATATTTGTGTGTGTGTTACCTGTCCAATCTTGCCATAGGGTATAGGGGAACGTTTTCCATTCACCGTGTGAATCATACGAGCATGCATTGGAATGCCTTTGGAAGCTATCTAGAAGAATAAAACAAACTTCTAAAGATATTTTACATCAGCAAACAAATGCTTGTGAAAACAGAATCAGATTATGCAACAGATCACTCTTTCAGGATTCAAGGTTAAAAATTTTGCCATGATCCATTTGTTGGAGTATTTATTACTCCCCTTTACTCCCCTTACCATTTTAACATTTAATATTTTAAAAATGTTTGAATAATGTTCTTATAATCAAGCCATAATGTTTTTTAACATAAAAAATAGACGTTTTAACGGTTCCTAACATTAACATTTTTGTAACTTAATGAAAATGTTAGGGAAACATTCTTTCAGCCTGAAGTTGTTAGCTGGTACTCAAGGCCACCACTAAAACTAAAAGATGAAAATTAACATTTGATAAGAAAACTGTTAAAAATGCCGAAGTCAGTCCTAAGGTTATACCCAACTGATTGGTTGATAGGAATGTTCCAGAGTCAGTAAAAGATGTTTATCCAGGAACAAGTTATTCTTATCCAGTAAATCAAGTTATGCATTTCAAATACAAGGGCTCACAACAGCTCCATCCATCTTATGTCTCTAATGATTCACACTAACTGTGTCACACTCTGTCAGCTAAAAAACAAGGTGTTAACTTAGGGTTCAGTTCATGCAATACTCCTGATCTGGCATCCTGGCTACCCTACAATGGGTATGGGATGTTCTCAGAACATTGGCTAATGTTCTCTAAAAGTTCTCTCAATGTTCTTTCAGTAACGTTAGTAGAACATTTTTAACGTTATATATCATGCATATCAAAAGCGTTATTTTCAAGTTGTTAATGGAATTTTTAATGGAATTTTTAAATTTTAAATTTTTAATGGAGTTTTAAAAACATTACAGATTTTTTTAATTAATTAAAAAAATTTTGAATAACACTGAATAACCAAGCAATAAAGTTAAGTTACAATGTCCAAAAAATGTTTTGATTGTTCCTAGAATTTCCTAAACAACATTTTTAGGGTTTTTGTTACCTAAACGTCAGGAAACGTTCCTAGAACCTAAAATTGTTAGCTGGGTCTCATGCTGGGAAGTCATATAAGTGGAAAATCTTATAATCAAACTAAATATATTAGAATTCCCCACTAAAATGAAATACTTCCTGTAAAGATCTTTACTATCATTTGACCCAGTTTCATATGGTCACATTTCCTGTTGTGAGTTCCTCATTTACCTCACTGTGCCATAACAGAACTTTTCATTTTGCCAAAGTAACTGTGTGCTAATATGGCTTATAAAAATCCCTGAGTTGTCAGAAAAATAATGAAAATACCTAGAGCAATTGTGCCGTTAGTGTGTACACTATACTGTACTGTAAAAAGTTACTATTATTATTATTATCTGTTAAAATTATTTTATTAAAGTTGCAATCCATCCAACTTTTGTCTCTCTACCACCATTTCTGTTAGAAACATGAAATTGCACGTTACTTTACATACTTTTTATTCCGTATGTTGAAGTCAAATAACACCAAAGACATTTCTGCTGAAATCTTACCCAACAGCTCAAATGATAAATTGTTATTATAATCTTATGTTTGCAAATTGGGGTTACTATTTGGAATACTGATCGGACATGTACTTGCTCAGAACTGATGTTTGGTCATTTTTTAACCCCAAAAGTTGTGGATTGCAGCTTTGAAACACTGATGTTACTTTATAAAGTAAAAAGTGCCTAATTAAAAATAAATCTCGTAATGCTGCCTCTGATGGCCAATTATTATCTAAGGAATGGAAGAGGCACAGATTAACTTATCGGGACAAACAGGCCCTGCAAACATCAAATTGTGCAACTTTCAGGAGCGACACAGCTAAATGTCACATTGAGTAATCATGGACTGAACCCACCTTTTCCTCCATTCCCACATGCTTTAGGGCCAGGCGCCCCCTGTTGGACAGGGCCAGGTTGATGCTGCGACCCCTCACCACTTTGGCTTGCCGAATATCTAACAGGTTTAAAGTTAATAAAAATGAACAGAGTGAAGAAAACACAAGTTAGTAAGAAATCATCTTAAATCTTGTAATATAATCTACCTGTAATATGTGTTTTTCTATAATATGGTGTGAAATGATTCCAAGATAATCCATATGTCCTAAAAACATCATTTCTAAATCATCATATGTGTACTGTACCTTCTCGAGATTCAAAAAGTGCAACATCAAATCCTCGTTTTGCGAAGAAGCAGGCATTTAAGGATCCCACCTAATTTAAGATCACAATAAGAAATACTATAAAAATAATATAAATGTCATGTTACAACAATTTACGGTACTTTTAAGGAATGTAAGGGTTTGGGTGTTTATGCAAAGCCGGCATTGGCCTAGGGCAATATTGTGCCTTTAATTTTCTCATACACTTAGATGAATATACAAGTAAAAAGCACTATCAATTATATTAAGGTCAGGACTGAGGATCATTACATCATGCTAAAAATGCCCCAAAACATCAGGAAGAAAATTGCTTTCGTTTCATCAGAATTACTGCTGAATCAAGAAAGAGGGTCATGGGATCCCTATGCAATGATTAAGTGAATCTATAAATACAAGGACACGAGAAACTAAATCAGCATAAACAGAACTTAAAAACAATAAAGCTACAAATGGACATTATCAGACCAGTAACAGAGACTGAAGGCAAAAAACATGCAAAAAGCTGATATTGCACTAAACTCTTTCATGATTATTGGGACATATATAGTGAGCTTTGATCAAAGTAAACCTCAGGATGTGTGCAGAGTTTCATAACCATTCTGTAAATCATTACCATGCTCCTTACAGCAGGATTACTACTGCTGACATATAGTTTCTGATATTACCAGAGCTTCATTTAAAACTAATATAACACGGTTTCATTTTTTAACAAGTAACAACACATTGCAAATCCTTTCTAAGTAATGCACAACTGATGCAACGTTAAAATGATCGTCCACGTTAACGTTTCTCTTACTTAATGGAAACGTTAGGGGAACGTTCTCGCAGATTGTTAGCTGGTTTATTACTTTTCATTCTTTTTGAGTGGTTTATGATTTAATACTGACAACAGATTTTAGGGATCGTAAAGATGAAGCGGTTTCTCACCAAACCTCCTCCCACCACCGCGATCGTTTTGCTCTTGTTTCTGGTAGATCCGTGCGCGCGCGGGTGAACGCTCTCCATGATGAACGATCCCGTTATCCGATGAGTCTGATGAGTCTGTCTGATGAGTCTGATGAGTCTGTCAGATGAGTCTGATGAGTCTGATGTCAGCTGGAAGCGAGTGTGAGTGAACTTCTCCGTGTTTTAAAGCACGATTAGTGGTTTTAAAGGAGGAGCGACACAAGTCAAACATCCACCAGTCTGATCAATCCGCCCGTTCATCGGATCTCAATAATCTGGGGTTATTTCAGACGGATGTCACACACACACGGTGCAGTTTCATGTCATTGCAACAATGATCATGCAATAATAAAATGTGCAATAATAAAATGAAAGAGTTTTTCATTATTCTGCGTAAACCTTCATTCAATAAGCACTGCAGTGAGTGATGAAGTTAAATGCATACTGAAACTATATGTTTTTTGATATTTCTGTTATTCTGTTTTTTTATAACCTTTTTTACTGTATTTCCATCAAAGGTGTAATACTACCACCTAGCGGAAATGATTACAAGCCACGTCATTGTGTAGGTTGTAGAAACGCAGTCACTCCAAGTAATCTGCAAAGTGTCAAATAAAGGTCAGTTTTTACACATGCAGACGGGGGGAACTATCATCTATAAAAGATTTATAAATTGTGTTTTAGTCGTGGCGCTTTAGGATTAAATCTGTGAAGATTATCCGGCATAAAAAAATGCCGTGACCCGGATTCGAACCGGGGTTGCTGCGGCCACAACGCAGAGTACTAACCACTATACGATCACGGCAAGCCGCCTGGAGGACGAGCGAAGGCTGCAAAATTCACATAGTAGATTATAAAAGTTAATTATGAAGCCTAAAAATGTATTTTCCACAAAGTTTGTAAAGATTAAAATGATACATCGCTGTTTTGCATGTCTGGTATTTGTCCCAATGACTCGATTGCGTTGAATAATCTCACACTTTAAAGACATTTATAGTCTCAAGCATAATTACTTTTTTATAACACGTTATAATATACTTTTATAATATATTTTTAATACGACTTTTTTAAGAAACTATAACGCACACGAGGAATTCACATCACGTTTACAAATCCTATATAAAAAGATATAGAATATATATATATATATATATAGAATATATAATTGTAATTTCTATTACATTTTACACACACACACACACACACACACATATATATGATGATGTATATATCAGTTCAAATGTAGACTTAATGTTTACACAGTTACATTAAAAAATTGCAAGAGAAACGATAAAACAATTAGATGTTCGCTCAGTTAAAGTATGAAAGATGTTTTTTTTTTATTAAAGATGTTTATTTGGGAGATCACATGGTTTTAAAAGGCTGACAGCTGGACTCCTGTTGTCTTCAACGTGTTCTCCACTACAGCTTAACGTGGGTGTGGTCTGTTTCGTAACGTCAGACGTAGGTAAGGCGTGACTAAGCGATTCCGACTACTTCAGGGAAACAAAAAGGTATCGGAAACCATTTTTGATAGGAATATATTTTTCTACACTTACACGCACGAGTACGTATTAGGAAAGGAGTCCAATATGACACCGGATGTTTATTAACGAAAGCTAACTAAACGCGTATGTTCCGTGTTCTGGGATTGATTGGTCGCGTCTGCAGAAATCATGGCGCCCTGACGTCTTCGCCAGAGTTTTGTTATCCAGCAATGAAGTATGCAGAAATGTGTTAACCGGCGGCCGCGCACAGAGAGATATCTTCCGGTTTTATGAGATTTTCTCCGGTTTTTCTTCGAAGTATTAGGTAGGTAACCGGTGTGCCAGTAAAACGAGTTTGTCGTTGTGCCATTGTTCGCTGGCGCCGGGCTCGCGCGCGGCTGTCGCGCTCGTTAGCCTCGCCGCTTGCAACACATCATTTCATCATGTTTCCCTGCTTTTCATTCGGAAACGGTGTGCGTTTAAAGAGTAAAAAAATATATATATATAACACAACAAAAACACAACGACGTTGGAAGCAGACCGGGTTCGACTAAAGCACTAATCTGGTCTTAAACTGAATTAGTGGACTCAAAACTAAACGCGAGCGCTAGCCGTTCACTTCTGAACCCGTCACTGTAACGTTGCCTTCGTCTTAGCATTACATGTGAACTTAAACTAAAGCCGTAAACTTTACGTGCTGGTTCTGATTTTAACTAAAATGTGTGCGTATGTGTGTGTGTAACCGCATAATACTGATAAAAATCATCTAATCCTGTTTGTTAGATGGTTTTATGGTAAAATGGAGACTTTGCTATTCTTTAAGATTCTGATAGATCTCTTTGAGATCTCTTGTCTCAAGTTCATAAATAAACTCTACTATATATATGTAGTATATATTAGAAACTTCATATATATTCTGTCCAAACTGTGTGCTATACTAATATACATACATACATGCATGCATACATACATGCATACATACATACATATATATAATGCATGCATGCTTGTTTTTCAGAGGTATCTCAACTCTGACTGTCAGAATGAGTGACGCAGCTGTCAAGAGGGTGGTGAGCAATATTGTTCGCTCTCCAGAGGACAAAAGGGAGTATCGAGGACTTGAGTTCACTAATGGCCTGAAAGCTGTTCTGATCAGTGACCCCACCACTGACAAATCATCTGCTGCCCTGGATGTTCACATAGGTAAAAAAAGAGTCAGAAGAGTCTTTGTGCTTGTTTTATAGGTCTCTTTATTTATGGCATTAGGCTTTATCTGTGCACATATGCTGTCTGATTCCCTATATTAAATGCCAGCTATTTATTACCCACCTGAAGGCCGTCCAAGCCTCCATTATTGGCTATCAATAACCATATTTAACCGAATCGATTGGTTTGTCTCAATATGTCTGTCTCTGTGAAGCATGGAAAAGCAGTATTAATAACCTTAGCCTTGGCGGCCACCCTTGTCCTAATTTTACGTCTTTGTATTGCACACGCACAAAATGCCCATGAGAGTTTTGAGCAATTTAGTTTCTAAGCAGGCTATTCTGTAAAAGTCTGTTTTAAATTGATTCTGTTGAGCCCTGCATTTGAGAAAAAGGCAAGAATAAGCTTGCTTGACCAAGTCGTTCAATTTAACATGAATTAGGCTACAACTGCTGTGCCACCCACTGTGTCAACACAGACCAGAAGGTAGATGTAGTTTTTAAACAATGGAATTAGTTTATGATATACAAGTATGTTACAAACCTTGATGTGGTGATGTTATTACCTTTCGTTATTACTCGCACACTTCATATTTGCTATTAATAACAGCAACTGTATCAGTTGATCTGAGATCAGTCCCCCACACCCTCTGTCTGACTTTGTCAATGTACATAATCCTGAATGGCTTGTTAAACGTCATCTTTAGGCCTGACTGTCCACACTGTATTTTTGAAGTGATGAAATAGGATCTGTTTGTTTAGATAGCAGAGTAAATATTCACTATATCTGCATCAGCTGCCATAGTAATTCAAGAGTCAGTGCAAGAGCGGAAAGATGGGAAACTAGATAGTTCAGCTCTGCATCATGGCAGCATTCATGCATCTAACTGACTTGACCACACCTGTTCAACACAAAATAAACACACATGAGGGATGAATGATTCCTAAAAAGTTTTGCATGTGTTTAGGCCTGTGCTTTGAGTTGGGGTTGTAAAATTGTGTGTTATTCAGGTTTTTCCTGCTGTTCTGAGTGCAAACAACTACATAGATTTGCGTCATATACTTCATAAAATCAGATCTTTGCTGCATGTTTGAACAATGCCTAAAGGCTTGGAAACCTGGCTGACAAGCTTGTGTATTTCCTGTTTTCTGGGTGTTGTAATGCCCTTACTGTCATAGCTTCTCACTGACCTTTGTGTAAGATTCAAGAAACGTATGCCTATTTAAATATGTCTGAACCTGTTACCATCAAGTGAAGCAGTCAACACGCATACACGTTTGTCAAGATACTGTTACGGGTAGTTGCAAAGCAAACAGCATTTTCTTGATCTTCTCTTCTTCATGTCCCACAGGTTCTTTGTCAGATCCTGAAAACATTTCAGGCCTAGCTCACTTCTGCGAGCACATGCTCTTTCTTGGCACAGAAAAGTACCCCAAAGAGAACGAGTACAGCCAGTTTCTGAGCGAACACGCTGGCAGTTCAAATGCCTTCACCAGTGGAGAACACACCAATTACTACTTTGATGTGTCCCACGAGCATCTGCAAGGGGCGTTGGACAGGTAAACGAATCCAAAAAAGTGCGTTTAATGAATTATTAAACTGGAAGGCAGACATGTTTTAAATGCTAAATTACAATGAGAGCCGTACGTCTGAACTTACGGAAGGGTGTACAGGGTTCAAACCTTCAGGTGTCATGCTGTCTCTCGGTGTAGCGTTACATGTCCGGGAGGAATCTGGTTGCAGTGTTTTTGGGATCTGGACAGGAGCGTTACCCCGGAGCCCAGCTGCTACTGTGACCCAGAACACCACCTGTTTATTCAAACATTTAAATGATTCATGATTCATCTCCAACAAATGAGTTGTGACTCTATTTCAATAGAAGAATAGAATTAGATTGCTAGTGTTTCAAAGGAGCGCTTGCACCAGTTCTGATTGGAGAGTTTTTGATGGATTATAATGTGACAGTCATGTGAGTTTTCTTTTGAGGTGAAATCAAGCATGTACGGTGCAAATTGCATTTACAAATTAGACCCCACCTCATTTTCATTTGTCAACAAATGTCTCTACTTAGGACATTAGGACATCCCTTTCACACGTCCTTGCATTACAACCTGTTTGTCGCATCAGCTGTGAAGATGTTTGTATTTTTATTTAAAGTGATATATTTTGTCCCAGTTTGAATTTCTTTACCACTAAGATAAATGTTGTGTTCCTGTAGCTCAAAGGTCGAGGGTTCGATTCCCAGGGAACACGCATACTGATCACATTTACAGCTTAAATAAATTAAGTCGTTTTGGATGAAAGCATTGTTTTAATTTATTCAGCAAAACTGATTTGGACTCTTGTTTGGTAATTGCCAAGTACTAATTTTGGACGTTTTGGGCATAAGTGGTCCTAAATGCATCCTTTTGCACTTACATAGTATCGTCTTTATTTGCATGGCAGTTGCGCGTTGACCGTGACCTTCATGCTCATTTGAATATATACAATCAAACATTTAAACACATGCAAACTGTTCCACTGCTGTCGGTTCAGGCAACGTCCTCCAGAACACAGTACATTAATGTTTTTAAGCCGCACATTTGAATATTGTTGCCCTTTACTTTGTTGAGATGTTTAGGATGCTGTGGTGCCTCATACTGTGTTTGAATTTCTTCTCCCAGATTTGCTCAGTTCTTTCTCTGTCCTCTGTTTGACGAGAGCTGTAAGGACCGGGAGGTGAACGCGGTGGACTCAGAGCATGAGAAGAACGTCATGAATGATGCCTGGAGATTGTTTCAGCTGGAGAAGGCCACTGGGAATCCCAAACACCCCTTTAGTAAATTTGGCACTGGTATGGAAATGCTACACAGCTCTTATTGTTGTAACATCCTACATGCATTTAGGTTAAATTGTGTCCTATCTCTGTTTCAGAGAAACATTTGAAACAGCCCAGAATGCTTTAAAAGTTATATCTGTGCCTAGAATAGCCAGACGGTGGCAGCCTTGATCGACGTATGGCTTGTTTGATCAAAGTAGATGTTTAATTGATGGACTAAACACTGCCTAATGCATCTGTGTTCAGTGATGTGAAACCTGAGCCCTTCTGCTTTAGAAAGCTTAGGTATTGTTAAACCCCCATCAAATCAAAATGGCGTTCTGTTGAGACTGTTTTTATGCTGTCGTGCCCCTAAAAGTTCACACGCTTGTAGCATGCATACCTTTAAAATCTCTCCCTTTCTGCACAGCTGTCAGTATATATTTTTTTGTTTTAGGAAATAAGTTAACCCTTGAGACAAGGCCATCTCAACAAGGCATTGACATCCGTGAAGCTCTGCTGAAATTTCACTCCACCTTCTACTCGTCCAACCTGATGGGACTGTGCGTGCTGGGCAGAGGTCAGTCAACAGCCATGAATACAGCAGTGGGAACACACAGCACTCTTGCTTTTGCTTCTAATTCAATTTCTTACATCAGAAAACTCCCCAGAGATGGAGTTCAGATCTGTTCACTTCCACTCTGGACAGACTTGGAAATCTCACCCTGTTCAGAGCTGTGCAGTTACTACATCCACTTCTGTGCTCAATGTTAAAGCAAGTTTTGTTTGGTTTTGTGGTAATAATTAATAGAAATCAGTTATATAGCCAGTACATGACAGATCAGTCTTCAAAACCGTCTCCTTAGCTTACCCCAATTCATAACAGTAGGTGTTTAATAATGATTTATAATTTGAGCTGTCTGGTCTGATTTTTCCGAAAATGTAAGTTTGGCTATTATTCCCATTAAAATTTACAGTGACGGCATGATGGCACAGACTATGGTTGTCATGCTGCGATGATGGGATATTTATTTAATTCAGAGTTTAATGTTGTGTCTGACACCTTTGCCAGAAACGCTGGATGAACTGACGTCTATGGTGGTGAAGCTTTTCGGAGAGGTGGAGAATAAGAACGTGCCTGTCCCGGAATTCCCCACACACCCTTTTCAGGAGGAACACCTGAGGGTGAGATGTCCTCTTGACCTTACACCCTTAAAGACATAATGCTTTACATCCTAAACCCTACACCTGTTCCAGGAAAAGCATTCTAATGTGAACATCCCCAATCTAAAATTGCACTCTACACCAAAGGTCTCCAATGAGGTCCACAGACCTGCAGAGTTTATCTCCAACTCTAATGAATCTCATCTGAACCAGCTTATCAAGGTCTTTGGGACAACTAGGTTGGGGCAGATGTGTTGGGGTAGGTTGAAGCTAAACTGTGCAGGTCTGTGGACCTCCAGGAACACCCCAACCCTGCACCCTTTCTAGGAATCATCTCCTTGGAACACTTCATCTGATTTCTTGAACTGATATTTTTGTATTTTGAATTCTACTAAAATGCAAGGAACTATTTATCTTTCGCTTTGGTTGTCATTGGTGTCACCTTTACCATCTTCTCCACAGCAATTTTATAAAGTCGTACCTATCAAGGACATTAGGAACCTGTATGTGACCTTCCCCATCCCAGACCTGCAGAAGTACTATAAGTCAAACCCAGGTCATTATCTGGGCCATTTGATTGGACATGAAGGTCCAGGGAGTCTTCTGTCTGAGCTCAAATCTAAAGGTGAGGATTCATCTGTGTGTTGGAGGAGACATGGCTTTGGAGAGCACTCTGAAGCAAAGGGGGGGTTCTTATGTTTTTTTAATTTTTTTTTTAAGTTTTATATGTTGTGTAAAGATGTCTGAAGTTTGTAATTGTGGATTTTTTCACCACAACCTCACTTTGATAATTAAGTGGCTAATAAGGTGACCTGTGACTTTGAGACTGTGGAGTTGGCATTTGAACAGTGGTTTAGTTTATAGATGTTCATGCATTAACTCTCTTCAGGATGGGTGAACACACTTGTTGGAGGCCAGAAAGAGGGAGCCAGAGGATTCATGTTCTTCATTATTAATGTGGACCTGACAGAAGAGGGACTGTGTAAGTCTCTCTCTCTCTCTCTCTCTCTCTCTCTCTCTCTCTCTCTCTCTCTCTCTCTCTCTCTCTCTCTCTCTCTCTCTCTCTCTCTCTCTCTCTCGTGTATGTGTGTTGGTGCTTGTCAGGGGTTTATGATCAGTTGTTCCTGGTTTTTTTTTTTTTTTTAGTGCATGTGGAAGACATCATCTTTCACATGTTCCAGTACATTCAGAAGCTGCGGACTGAAGGACCTCAGGAGTGGGTGTTTCAGGAGTGTAAGGTGCGATCAAATATTTAACATGCGCAAATGGCTAAGAGAAGATCAATTCTGGTCTCACATAACCAGACCTTTGCCTAAAGGTCTGGATCACAACTTAAACTGGCCAAAACCTACTAACAAAAACAGGAAGAGTTTACCTAACTTGCAGGTAAAGTGACCAATCACAGACTAAGACTGTCGGAAATATAACCTTAAACAGTGTACTATTTGAAAGGGCAGCCATTTTGAAGCAATGTCAAAAACCACAGTGTACATTGAGTGTACTCATTCAATCTCATAATACACCACTCTAACAAGCATAAAGCTGATGTACACTCAATGGATAGCTGCATACCTGGGGGATGAATTCACTCCCTCGTTTTCGTTCACTTCTTCAAGTGGACTTCATAAGTGATGTAGGAAATATTAAATAAGGGTATATGGGGGCTATTTTGGACAACCAAAGATTAAAGTCAGTCGAACCCTTATGTAATGTAAACAGAAGACCTGTTAGAACAGCCCAGCACTGATTTATCTTTGTTTTTTGCAGGACTTGAATACTGTGGCTTTCAGGTTTAAGGATAAGGAACGTCCACGTGGATACACGTCTAAAGTGGCTGGACTGCTGCACGTAGGTGTTTCATGAAAGATTTGAAAGGTTGTCATGGTTACAGTTGCTCTTCTCATCAGCAGGTGTCACCAGCGTGCTGCTTTGTGGTTTATATGAAGGTCACGGCCAATGTATTTCAAGTCCGTAATGGTTGGATTGGAATACTAGTACACAGTAGTCACAGTGTACTGCAGACCCACTGTGTTGTTTAAAGTCACCATAAAATCAAAATTACTATTCTTATTCTTTTTATGGAATATTACAGTGTTTAGTCCGTGCTGATCATTTTTTAAATTCTTGTGCAATCAATTTTAATCAAAAACATTAACCTCATCTCCCCCACAAAACAGCATCTCTTCTCTTGATGATGTCTGTCTGTCCCTGAGGGCGGGACTATGTTGACTGTCCAATGGCCAGGCAGTTTCTATCCCTCCAACAATCCAATCAATTCCTGAAGAACAAAATCAAGTCCTGTCCATCATTCTTTCCTCATTCCAAAAGCTGTTTCATTGTGACTTTAATCATGTTCAGATGAAGCAGTTATCAGCTTGGTTATTTTGCATGTATATAAGCAATTTAATGTGATAAGAATTTAAATTCTGTTGTTTGATCAAGTAATGATCAAGAGAGATTAAAAATCTTGTTTTGTATTGCTTGCTTTCTATCATTATCTTGAATGCAAAATTAAGCACAGTGCATTGTGGGATACAGTACCTAATTTACTGCAATCTGTTTGCATGCTTCACCTTTTCTGTGAAGTTGCTGTGATGGCAGCCAATGACCACTGGAGGCATATCTTTGTGTGTAGGTTTACTTAACCATATGTTGGGGACAAATTTGTACCCAAAAGTCAGTAAAACCTGAGAAATCTGAGCAAAACCACCTTTTGGAGATGGCCTCATTTGACAAAACCCTAAAAATATAGCAAAAAAGTTTTCTGTAAGGGTTAGAGTTTAGGTTAGGGTTAGGTCATATCATTTATAACTAGCTGTGTATAAAAACAATAGAAGTCTATGTAATGTCCCCATTCAAATAGACAAGTAAACTGTCTGTGTGTGTCTCAGAGGTCAGTTATTATGAAGAGAATACACCTCCTGATCTGTGTATAATGCTGAAATCTTTCTTTCTGTGTGTTTAGTACTATCCACTGGAGGAAGTTCTGGCTGCAGAATATTTACTGGAGGAGTTCAGACCAGATCTCATAGAGATGGTGCTTAATAAACTGAAACCAGAGAATGTCCGGTGAGCATGAACACACACACACACAAAAAGTCTTCCAGTTTCTTAACATTTATTCAATTGGTTTTCCATTATTCATTTTCATTCATATTTGTTAGTGGTGCTTTCTGACTTTTTATAAACACCCACAACACCCTGCATGGGTAAACGTCACTCAGTTCCCAAAATAACTTGATTTTACATTTTCCAAATATGTGGGCCATAGAACCAAAAGCAAAGCAGACGAAAATGACTGAGGAATTGCCTTGGAAATTAAAGAGGCAAGAATGTGTTGGTGTGTAGCTATGGAATGGCATGTCATGGGAATTTTGGTAGCCCGCTGGCAGCACCCATGAAAACATTGAAACGTGCTCTTTTGACCTGAAAGCCGTTTTTTTTTTTTTTTTTTTTTTTTACCTTTCACCTGGGGTTGAGATTAGTGTAACATAGGCCTTCATCCATTGGCTGTCATCTTTAAAGAGCCACAGAAGCAGCTTATATTTGAACCCTTGCAAAGCAAATATCAGCCTTTCATGTGTTGCTGCTCGGGGCCAAACTGGGCTCAGATTGGATATTTTCTTCTATATGTGTTTTTGAAGTGT
Organism: Chromobotia macracanthus; assembly: GCA_036877525.1. Classification (NCBI taxonomy): domain Eukaryota; kingdom Metazoa; phylum Chordata; class Actinopteri; order Cypriniformes; family Botiidae; genus Chromobotia; species Chromobotia macracanthus. The sequence goes on along the minus strand of JAZGTH010000070.1, from coordinate 2,654,205 downwards.
GTTTTGAGATTGTGTTGTCTTACTCTGTGGGTTAGAAAAATCTCATTTCAGCTTCTTACTAATGTGAAGAAACCTTTCTAATTCAATTTCCTTTGCAGCTTTGAAAGCACCTTCTGTTCGGACTGCATCTCAGTTCAGTTCTTCAGAAAGGAGGAGCTCTATACCCGCATAAGCCCTGTAGGGTTTCTCTGTACTGTCACTATGGTTTGATATAGACAGTAATGAATAATTGGGATGAACTGAAATGAGTTTCTTAGTAGCCAAAATATTTAATTGGCAAACATTTGAAAGCTGCAAACTCTAACTTTGTTTGGTTAAAAATGACACAAACAAACAAGGAGGTGCAAACAGATCAGTGCTCCACACGATCTCCTTACATTAAACATTACATTACAGAAAGAAGATCCGGTTACTATAGTGCATGTCTGGGTACTGTAGATGGTGCAACGTTGGTAGTTTGTTCTTACAGCAGTTGTCATCCACGTTAAAGATGCAATCGGATTACACACAAAGATACCCACAAAGATTACAGAGACAATAAATTAACAACATTTCTTTCTGTTGCATTGTTGTCTGACTGCATGACAAAATATCACATGAAACACACAAAAGTTTGGTATTTAAAAATATATTTTTATAGTGCTTACCTTTTTTGTAGCCTGGTAGCCTTAATCTCACATCTTTGGCAGTCTGTGTGTGATTATCACTGATTCCAAAATTAGCTTAAGCTTTTATTCTAGACTTTTAAGCAATTGATTAATGCAGGTGAGTCTAGAATACCAGGTCAATGTACCAACAGTTCTCTATTGATCAGGGCAACCTTAATTGTCCAGAAATGGAGCATTGATCTGGAGCCGCTGCTCGGTATATTTAGCAGCTCCTGGAAACTCAAGCGTTTGATTGGCCATCATGGTCATTACATCAGTCTACTTACTGAGAAAGAGTTCTGAGAGAAACAACAGTGCATGGCTCATTTATTCCCTCCTGAGAGATGTTGTGAAATGGATGGTGTCATGCAGTGTTTAAAGTGACCTTACAAACCGTTTGGCCTTGCTTTGTAACTTTCTTTCCAGGGTTGCTGTCGTCTCCAAATCATTTGAAGGACAGACTGACAAAAAAGAGGAGTGGTACGGCACACAGTATAAACAGGAGGCCATTTCTGATGAGGTCATCAAGGTGAGATGTTCTGGAAATAACTTAACTCGGTGGTTAGTTAATTTCTTACTGCAGGTTTTTGTGCACTAATCGGGTAGAATTTAAGATGTTGCTTAAAGTTTAAGTATCTTCCTGAAGCTTAATTGGTAGAGCATTGTGTTAGCAGCACAAAGGCTGCAGGTTCGATTCCAAGGGAACGGACATACTGATAAAACGCATATCTTGAATAACACTGTAAGTTCTAATGTTCTGAATTCTATCATAAACGTATATCACTGTAAATTGCTTTGGATAAAGAGCATTGCTTTTGTGATGTCTTTGGGTGGTTAAGTGTCATGGAAATAATTGTGTTTCAGAAATGGCAAAATGCAGACCTCAATGGAAAGTTCAAACTGCCCATGAAGAACGAATTTATTCCAACCAACTTTGAGATCTACCCCCTAGAAAAGGATTCCCCTCCTGTCCCCACTTTGATCAAGGTTTGTTTTATTTCCTCATAATCATTGTAATTGATTGTGAATATTTCTTTTCATTTAGAGAAACTTGCACTAAAATCACAATTCCATCTCTTTTCTCTCATGTTTTGTCTTCTTAGGACACAGCAATGAGCAAAGTTTGGTTCAAACAGGACGACAAGTTTTTCCTGCCCAAGGCTTGTTTAAACTTTGAGTTCTTCAGGTAGTTTATCACATTTGAAGTCATTGGTTTGTCTGTAACGGTTTGTCGGCCATGTCTGTATAAAATAGCTGCTCTTAAATGCAGTACATGCTTGATGTTATGTGAAAACATACTTGCAGGAAGTGATATTTTAGTTGTAGTTAAGGAGATTTGTAGCTGTGAAGCAGCTAAAATGCTAAAAGCCTGTGTTGGAGTAACAGTAACAGTAAAAATTTACTACATAATCATTACTTTACTACATAATCAAGAATTCACATTACATGATCTTTTTTTTTTAGTTGAAGATATCTTTTAAATTCGATTTAATTTTTTTCTGAATGTTACTTTTTTTGCAGCCAAACACTAGGCTAATTTTTCCAACAACTATTTTAGTGTTGGAAACTTCAGATAAATTCCTTTTGAAGCCATTAGGAAATTACTGTTACTAGAGAGAGTGAATGTAAGCGCGGCGTTTGTCATTTGCGTTTTCTCCACAGCCCGTTTGCATACGTGGACCCGTTACATTGTAACATGGCGTATTTGTACCTTGAGCTGCTCAAGGACTCCCTGAACGAGTATGCATATGCAGCCGAGCTAGCCGGCTTGAACTATGACCTCCAAAATACAGTCTATGGAATGTATGTAAGTATCCTCGCCTCTGTTACCCATGATGCTCCTCTCGTAAGGGAAAACGGTACAACCTCATGCAGAGCGTGACGCGCTGATTGCGGTCTTTCCATAGTAACCTCAAAATGTAGCTTTGTTTGTGCTTATACATGGCAGATTCTTTTACCGTTTATTCGGTTTTGTTGTGCTGCGTTTGTAGACATGGATTAGCATTGTAGATTAGCGCTGGCGCTGAGGCTGCATATTCATACTCTGTCTGTGGTCCCTCAATCTAATTTCTCTATCATGTCAAAACAAACCTTCCATACAAACATCACTCCATTTGTTTGTTTTTTCCCCTCCTTCTTCCATCCCGGTAGTCGCTACCTATACGCAGACCCAGTGCACTGCAACATGACTTACCTGTTTCTCAGATTGTTGAAGGATGATTTGAGAGAGTATACATATGCAGCCCACCTGGCAGGGTTGGTCTATGGCATATCCTCAGGAATGAATGCCATCCTTGTAAGTATGGTGATCAGCTCCTCCCCCTGTATGTCAGAGAGGTGGGACTTTGGGAGAAGGGCGAAGCTTGCGGCTTATGAGTTTGCAGGGTTGCTTGTGTATTAAAATTCTGTTGCTTTCTGCTGTGTGGTGGTGGGGGGGGACTTGTAGACCAGTCCGGTAGACCAATCCGACCCATATGCGGTTGTAAAGAAACAACATTGTTTTTGGCAACTGGAGGATAGTGGGTTTTTTTTTTTTTTTTAAGATATAAGGCCAACAGAACAAACCGTTTGCCAGTCAGGGAGACAGTGAATTTAAGTGTGAGAGGTTAGTCATGAAAGATTATTCCTAGTTAGACAAGAACTATGAAAACCAGCAATAAACCAGTTCTCCAGATGTCCGTTGAGCTCCAGAAGTCATCATGAAAGGGAGAAAACCTTGTATTATAGTTCAGGTTCACTGAAGCCATATCAACTCAAGATGTTGCTAAAGTAGCTTTTTGAACACTGTGTTGGATCACTTAACATTGATGTTAATAGCAGATGTAAACAGGGACACAGCCTGAAAATGCTAGCCCACTCGTAACCTCCAGAGCTGTGATTAACACACATATGCACCGTCTGTCTCTTTGCACACACCGCACACACACTAACTGCATTCACTGCATGGATGTTATCTTGGTGATGAACGGCAGAGTGATTGGTCTTTCCTTTTTGTCCCGTGTTGCTGTGGTTCATGATTCTGTGCTGAGATGTTTGTGTGTTTGTCTTATATGGTATCTTCTGTGAAGTGGAATAACATTTAGAATATTTCGTTTTTTTGACGAGACAAATGTCAATTGAGAGTCCGTTTTTGGTTAGTTTTTGGGTCATTTAATTCACTCATTGTGATGAATATTCACTGCTCTGTGTGTGTGTATCAGCTGTCTGTGAAGGGTTATAATGACAAACAGCACATCCTGCTGAAGAAGATCATTGAGAAGATGGCCACATTTGAGATCGACGAGAAGCGATTTGATATCATTAAGGAAGCGGTAAGACATACAAAGACACACACACACACAGTTTACTCATCTGTGTAAATGGGGACATTCCATAGACGGGTGTCCCTGTTGCTACCAGCGTACTTCAAAATATCTTCTTTTGTATTCCTCAAAAGCGAAAAAGATCATATTTTTGGGTGAAGGCATTTTTCCTTTATGGGTGAACTATCCCTTTAAATCCATGTCATAGAATTTCCCTAAAATCAGCTCTACAAATTATATAAATATTTATACCGTCAGATATCTGATTAATCAGATCCGAACACACCAGCCGATATTTCATGGATGTAAAGCTGTGTTGTTTGCGTGATTTGCAGTACATGAGGTCCCTGAATAACTTCCGTGCCGAGCAGCCCCATCAGCATGCCATGTATTACCTGCGTCTGCTCATGACTGAGGTGGCCTGGACCAAAGACGAGCTCAGAGATGGTCTGGATGGTGAGATGCTCTCATCTGTCCTGTAAATGTCGAGCGATACTTGTGCTGATTGTGAATAAAGTGTTAAGAATGTGACAAATGTGTTTCTCAGATGTGACGCTGCCTCGCCTCAAGGCGTTCATACCGCAACTGTTGTCACGGTTACACATTGAAGCCCTGCTGCACGGCAACATCACCAAACAGGTTTGTTTGAAAAACATTTTTCTGCAGAGAGAAGTGCAAGAGATGGGTGAACAGTGACCACATAATTGTAATTAAAACCAAACTTTCTGGAATATTTAAATATTTTACACTTGGTCCTATTAACTGTATAGGACAGATGAGCTTGGTGTGACTTTAAAAGTCATCTTTATGTAGGTTCAGCTTGTAGGTGTACACACTTGCTGTGTGTGTGTTTTTAGTTAGATATTGACAGTGTTTGGATGTTAGCAGGTGTGTAATGACCGTCTCTCTGTTGTCTCCAGTCTGCCCTGGACATGATGCAGATGTTGGAGGACACTCTCATTGAGCATGCTCACACTAAGCCCCTCCTCCCAAGTCAGCTGATTCGCTACAGGGAGGTGCAGGTTCCTGATGGTAGGTGCTTAAACGACATCATACACAGTCATGAAACCTCCCGGCAGCCCTTACACACAGACACAGATGTCTTTAGAGAGCTTCTGTCCTGGATTTATTTGGACATTTATATTCATGCATTTAGCAGGTGCTTTTATCCAAAACGACTTGAAGTGCATTCAAGATATACATTTGATCAGTATGCGTGTTCCCTGAGAATCGAACCCACAACCTTTGCACTGCTTTACCAGTAGCTCAACACTACCAGTTGAGCTACAGAAACACCACAGCTTCTGTCTAGCACAGCTGGGATTGAAACAAACATATGCAATTATACAAATGTGTTTAGCATGTCAGCTTGTTTTCATGCATCACTTCATGCGTGTGAAATGCCAGTTGCAATGAACACATTTGAATTTGTGAAGAAATCATACATGTTTTGCAATTAATAAGGAAAGGTCTTTCTCCAGTGGAGGTTAAGTCTGAATTTATGGTGTGAAATCTGAGGTCCATGATGTGTGTGTGTGTGTGTTTGTGTGTGTGTTTGTCACGGTTCTTGTGTTTAAGTCCAGTTCTCTGTGGTTATCAGGTGGTTGGTATGTGTACCAGCAGAGGAACGAGGTTCACAATAACTGTGGGATCGAGATTTATTATCAGACGGACATGCAGAACACTCATGAGAACATGCTGCTGGAGCTCTTTTGCCAGATCATCTCCGAGCCCTGCTTCAACACGCTCCGCACCAAAGAACAGCTGGGTAACACACACACACACACACCCCACCGGAAACACGGTTTCCTTTCTCTCAGGCACTACGATATCAACCCTCACCAATATGAAAAAATCACTTTAAAATGCAACCGAATGTCACACTAGGGGACTAAGAATGTTTTTAATTAGCCAGTGGCTGATATTTTATTCGCCTGTGATTGAATTAGATGCAAGGAATACGATTAATGCTGACAGAAGACGGGGAATGCTGAGAGAATACGGCTTTAAAAGCTGCCCGTGTTTTAAAGTGTGTTGTTGTGAGGAAAAGAAAAAGCTTTATGGGAAGAGTGCATGCTGTGCATCCACAATGAGTTACACGTTCTGGCTAGCACGTAACTTAGTTCACTTGTATTTTGAGCAGATACATGCTAATGTATTGTTACATTTATATTGTGTATCTAGGATATCTGATTAATCTTTTAGAATGTGTGATAATGTGCTCATGCAGCTCCTTTTAGATATGAATATACATACATACATATATATTAATATACATGTATCCCTTGTATTCCCTTATGTAATTTTCCAGTGAATTGTTCATGTAAAAAGTCTGGCAAGTAAAATAAACAATTTACCACCCAGTGGCGACACTAGCTTTATTGTGTCTGTAGAGGGTTGGGTATGTGTAATTAGATGAGTACAGCTGAGTTTGCTAATACCAAACAGAGCTCCACAGTTTGGTCATATCGTGATTAATTTGGTGAAGATTACCGTTAGCATGATTCATCCAAATTGGCTGAATTAAAATTTGTGAAATTATGAAATGTTTAATGTATTAACTATGTTAAGTTTGCATTATAACAAATTCATCTTATGAGCAGCATTTACTTATTTACGTTGGTTTGTCCATCCAGGCTACATAGTGTTCAGCGGCCCGCGCAGGGCCAATGGTGTGCAGGGTCTGCGTTTCATCATCCAGTCAGAGAAAGCTCCTCATTACCTGGAGTCTCGCGTGGAGGCCTTTCTCAAGACCATGGAGAAGAGCGTAGAGGAGATGGGAGAAGAAGCCTTTCAGAAACACATCCAGGCATTGGCCATCCGTCGGCTGGACAAACCCAAGAAACTGTCAGCCGAATGTGCCAAGTACTGGAGCGAGATCATCTCCCAGCAGTACAGTTTTGACAGGGGTGAGAGTTTAGATGAAGCGGACCTTATGAACTCCTGTTGTTGTTAAGCATTTCTTTTCTAATCATCTTTTCTCATCTGATGTAGATAATATTGAAGTGGCTTATCTCAAGACACTTACTAAGGAACACGTTATGCAGTTTTACCGGGTTAGTGAGACTTTATTATTTAATACTTTGTCACACTCTGAAACTGTTTCTTTCATCGTAATCACAACCAGTTTCGCAAAGGGTGCGTAAAGGTGCAATCCATAATTTTATCGTTAAAAATAAATAATTGTTGAGCAAGTACATAACAGATCAGAGTTTAAAACATTCTCCTTATCCCCAATTCACAATGCTAAGTTTATAAATGATTAAAAAAATTGAGCTGCCTGGTCCATTTTCACAGGAAAAGTCAATTTGGCTTAATTTGACTTGTGTCAGGTAACCTTAAATTTTATGGTTCAAGCAGAGTTGGCAGAGAGGCACAATTTATGGATTGCAGCTTTAAGTTTAAAGCTTTGATTCTGCTGAACTAAACTGAGCCATTTTGCCCTGGTCACGACACTTAAGATGGTTACCAAACAGGTATTCTAAAGGGTTAAACTGTAAACACAAGAATAAAAATATCTGATTTAATACAGTGATGCTTTGCAAGCGCAGTAACGTATCTTGTGGAGGAAAAAGCAAATATCTCTTCTGTGTTTCTTCTCATTGGTCGGTCATGTCTGTTTTTTCCAGGACCTGTTGGCCATCGACGCCCCCAGAAGACACAAGGTGTCAGTGCATGTGCTGTCCAGAGAGATGGACTCCTGTGAGTGCTGACACTGGCTGATAGAAGTGAGTGAAGCAGCAGGGCAGATTCATTAATGTGTGTGTGCTGTGTGTTTACTGCAGGTCCTCTGGTGGGCGAGTTTCCTGCTCAGAACGATGTGAATTTGGCTCCTGCTCCCTCACTTCCTCAGGTACAGTACAGATGTGTGTGTGTACTTTACTCTGTGTTGAGACATTGAAGAGATCTGGTTCACTCAGTGTTTTGCTTTCTGTTGTTTCAGCCGTCACTGATTGAAAACATGACTGAATTTAAAAGGAGTTTACCTCTGTTTCCTCTCACCAAACCTCACATCAACTTCATGGCTGCCAAACTGTGACCAGCATCATGGGACGGCCAGAGACGCCAAACGTCAGCTGGAGCCAGAAGCACCTGTGTGGGTGTGTGTGAATGAGTGTGGGGGTGTGTGAACGTGAACGAGCATGGGGAGTGTGTGTGTGTGAACGAGTGTGTGTGTGTGTGTGAACGAGCATGGGCATAGGTGTGGGGTGTGTGTGAACGAGCGTGGGGGGGTGAACGTGAATGAGCTGGGGTTGGGGTGTGTAAGCAGGCAGGATTAGTGTTGTGCTGTTAGCAGCATTTATAGCGTGCGCTGCATCACCTGATATCATAGACAAAGAACGCTTGATGTGAAGACTGTTTCAGTGGAGGGAAGAATCTTGTTGCTTCTGTCAGGAAATGTGCATCCCTGTTATAACATAGAATTACTTGCTGGTCTCCATGACACTTCTGAATTTAATGTGTCATTTCAAAAAGGCTGTTCAGAGAAACCATCACTGAATTGCATTTGGAGAGGCTGTTGCATCCCATTATGTCTCTCCAGGTAAAAACACGGGCCTTAAAATGATTTTAATCAGTGATCAGGTTTTCTCAAACCTCAGTTTTAAGTTTCATTTGAAAGAGTTGCTTTGAACAGTTGTTGTTTTTAGACTGTTGTTTTCTGTGCATGTTGACAGTTTTATTTTAAGGATGGTCTTGTACATACATCAGGGTGATTTGATTTTGATTTTAAATTTTATTTGTGGTTGAAGAAATAATGATAATAAACCTTTTTAATAGCATTTGTTCATTTATTTTAAGTTACTTTGCCCTTCAGATTCGAAAGTATCCCTGAAACCTTGTTTTATTAATTGCCCCCTAAACTCAACGTCATAAGTCCCTCATCTCTTTAGTCTCTTTAGATTTTTGGGCATTATTTGGGAAACACAAGCAAAATTTCTGTAAATTGTTTATAAAACCTTATTTTATATTGTAATTAACCTATTGTAAGAATAGATTAATGAATGATATTACATACATTTCTTCAGCTTATGTTGCCTGAATGAGGCCCATTGGTTTTTGAGAGATTTTGTGCAGAATTCAGACGTGCTGAAATGCAGAACAGCACTCACACTTTTAGATGGTCAGAGAGTCAGCCTCACATCTAAGACTGAAGTCTATATGACAGTCTCCAGCTCCAGCTGAAATCCCCTTTACCGCGTTAGTTTATTTCAGATGACTTGAGATTATGCACCTCCTCACAAGCAATAATGTGACTCACAAGGACCTATGACTAGTGTCTTAAACTCTGCTGGGCATTTTTCTGAATGTGCTTAAAGGTTCATCTTGAGAAAACAGATTGGACAGGGACTAAGCTTAGTCTGTGTTCAGATAACCCTCTCACTGAAGGCTATAATTTACGGCAGTGAAATGGGAACTTTATGTTAGTGTGTAGCTGCATACTCTGTGCTGGTCTTGCAATCCACGTTTGTCTTCATCTCTCAGGTGTGTGTTAGCCTGGATGGGCCAAACCTTCACCAACACTTGTTGTTTCTACTGCTAAGAGAAGACTTGTTCTGGACTTACTCAGGCATATCAAATCAACTGTAATGCTGCATTTTTTAGAAGTGTGAGGACTGTGCTACAGCCTGCATTTAAAATCATTTCCTGCACAGCGAAACAAATATCAGCCTCTTAGATGAGTGTGTGGTGTTACCACTACGATAGACTTACTCAGGCGTCTTTATGCATTGCTGTTGGTTGTTTGTGTGTTTGTTTTTAAATGTAAAGGAATAGTTCATTTCATCTCTTTTATCCTCATGTTATTCCAAACCCGTATGAAAATCATTTAGCAGAATAACCATGCAGCTGTTTTCCATGGCGGGGCTGCTCAGCCTCAAAAATGACTGTTCAGCACCATAAGTTATCAATATGATTCACAGCTTCAGATGACTTAGAATATTGCGCACATGTTAAATTTGCTTCTGTTAAAGTTTTATCTTTAAATCTCAAATGGTCTGTCAGTATGTTTTGCTTTGGGTTTGATATCAGAGATCAATTGTTCTTGTCATTGGACCTAAGCCCTTGTTAGAATTGAGACTACAGTTACATTTCAGTCTATTCTTTAAAGCTCCTGGAATTGCTGTAATGATACTGTTATTTTGTTTAATTGTGGAGCTTTGCAGCCCCTCATCATTTCGATTTTTTTTTATTGTATGTGAATCAGGAGCTTGACAAGTTATGAAGATCATATGAAGATCATATAGGTTTGGAACTGCATGATTATTGATGGTGAATGAATGATAGATTTTTGTGTCGGTGAGCTATTCCTTTTCAACCCAAAGATGCATTTGACACATGAACCCTAAATCCCTTTAACTGTTCTAGAATCAGCTCAGAGTTAGATCATAGTCTGTGACTATGAAACAGAGGCTTGTGGTTTATCACTCTCCTGTAAACAGATGTCACATGTTGCTTGCTCACTATGGAGAACAGTAGGCAGAACTTTTAGTGTAAAACAAAGACAAATCTATTAGAGATTTATGAGTTGTATTGTGCATGACACAGGTCTTGCACACACAAGTGTGTGTGACACAAGTGGAGAAATAGTGAAATGCACGGATGCTATTGATGAGGTGTAATGATGTTGCATTGTGATCACGAGATGACAGACATGAACCGAACTGTGTGTACCAAGCTGCCGTTATAAAGTAGTAACAATTTTAGTTTAGTTAATCACCTCATAAACGAATGCGATACAATCAGTATGAGATTGTTTCATGCAACCTGGAAAGTGATACTGATGCAAGATAATACTGAAGGTGTTGTGTGTATCTGTAAAAGTTTTCTGTTTTATTATAAATAAACAATTGTATGATCTTGTGTGTTAAGTTTTATTTTGTAAGATCTGAGCTCCTCTTTTTATCCAGGTAAACGTTTGAGAGGGATTTACAAGCAGGCATTTAACAAAACATCTGTTTTCTGGTAAAGGAATAGTTAATGCAGAATTAAATATCTAGAAGAATTTTCAAATTATCTTTAACTTATAAAGTGTTGTAGCCAAACACTTAAAAAAACTTTGCTGCTTTGAATTGCTTAATCAACTTTGCTTTACAGGTAATTTAAACTTAATATTTTAAATCGTGACTGGTCTAACTTCAGCCATTTTTTTTAACTCTTGTTACAGCAACACTGGTCAAGATTAAAAATGGTAAGTTGATCAGAAAAATGTTCAGGCAAACTATCCCTTTAATTGACATTATGCTGTTGGTAGAGCGTATAACATGAAAGATTCCTTTAAATACTTTAAAAACTACTTGACCTTCAAAAAACAAAAACTGTCTGATATGCAGTAAAGCATTGGAAAAATACATTTATTTACATTAAATCAACCAGGAAACTATAAATTCAGGAAGTGTATCTGTACAACACATCAGTTTATACAACATATTTTTTATCCATATTTGGCATTATGCTTCATCTGTACAGCAAGAGTCAGGTAAGAGGAACTGAAAGAGCTTATGGAGGAACAGCCTACAAACACTCCATATCTCAAGTTGATGAAAAGACAGCCAAATGTTTAAAATCACATTTAGTCAACTAACACCTCTGGTCCGGTGCAGAAACAGAGTCCAGACCTTTAAGCATTGGCTCTCAGTATTATACGTGTCATCAATAATCGTGAAAGGGATAGTTCACTTAAAAAAAAAAAACATTTCCATTATTTACTCACCCTCATGTCATTCCAAACCTGTATGATCTTATTTCCTCTGTGAAACAAGATATTTTGAAAAAATGTGGTTTTGTGTTCATACAATGGGTCAATGCTCAAAGTCAACGTCTGCAATGACATGAGGGTGAGTAAATGATGGAAGAATTTTTTTTTTTGGGTGACATACCCACTTAGGTGCTTTACCTCTAAAAACAAAACTGAACGGATTATCAGGTAAGCAAGTAGAGCTAATTATACAAGGTGTTTCAAATAAACTAATTTGACCCCTTATCAAACACTGAAAGACCACACACACGATCACAAAGCCACTGTAGTGTACTGCAGCATTATAAACAGTTCTAATGTGTAGAACGTATTCACATCCTCTATTATTGTCATGAGCTGGAAATAAAACTTATCACAAGTCATCCAATAAAAGTTCAGAAAGAAAATCCACAATAAATCGAAACATTTGGCATGTTCATCCAAATACACGTCCATCAGGACTTCAAAAAGACACATTGTACTGGTGTAGTAAAAAAAAAAGGCCAGTAATACTTCAATAACTGTCCATTCCACACAGAAGAACGTATCTCTGAAAACACATTATAAAACAGAGTCAATAACAACTTATGAGGCATCAGGTGGCAAAATGTTTTAGTAATAAAGTGATCAGCAGGCCGTTTCCCTCCAGCGCTAATGCTGGCCCTCAGGGGCCTCTTTGACTGATTCTTGGTTTCTATGGGCCTCATTTATCAAGGGCAATAACTAGAAACAGCGCAGTTATTTCTGAATTATAAAACAGTGACTCCCTAGAACTCAGACATCAATAACACAGAGATGGAGAGAAACACGATTGGGTGATCACTAGAATTATGTGACGGCAGGACGGCAAAACTCCTGAAAACTCTCAAGAAATGATCAGGAAAATATTTTACAGCGAAATCAAAAGAATACAATTTTATTTTGCATGAAAAATGAAGATTGTTTTAAGACCATTAAAATTCTTGCATTGTGACATGCAACATTAGTGTGTCCTCCAATTTGCCTTTTAAATTAGCATAATTAACCTCATTTTCATTACCATTATTTTAAAAAAGATGTAAATTGTACAGTATAATTGAATATGTAAATAATTGTAAATGTAATACAGTAGATGTTTTTGCTTTACAATAATAATTTGGAGGTTAAATATGCTGTTTGTCATGTACAATGCTAAAATATCTTAATGGTCTTAATGGAATCTATTTCAAAATATAGTTGTTTTCTAAGTTTAGAGTTTGGGCTGAAGTGTGACCTGGACATTTATTTCTCAAAGTTATCCAAGAACAACAACCATAAAGACAATTTTATGAAGCTTCTTATAAGCAAATAACTTATTTGTGTTTGCATAAGGATGACAGCAGAACACATTCACTAGTCAAATTATTAATGAGAAGAAAATATTTACCAAAAGTGCTTCATGTGATACGGCACATCTTTAAATGACACCCAAGAGGTTACGCGGGGTCGTACTTTAAGTTGGTTCAGTTCAGACCCCCCTTGGACATTTCTAATCCATTATAAAACACCCACTTCTTCATAAAAAAACCTTATTTAATCATTTATTATTCACAGTTTCCTGCTTAAAATGTCAAAGCTCATAAATGAGTAGTATACGACTCCCAAAATCTGCTTACATCAACAGAAATGAACCTGAATCTCTGTTCACACTCGAAACTCAAATCACATTCCCAGAAAATCAAAACCAGTGTCTGTGAAAATGTGGCGCAGGTGTGTCTCTTAAAGCTGTCTGAATCCAGATTATGGTGGATGAAGTTGATAAGAGGTCTGATAATGAACTCAGGCTTCTTCTGTCTCTGGAAAATCAAGGATCTTGCGATGAGCCTGTCTGAGATACTGCTGCTGTTTGAAGTAAACTTTAAACGACCCTTTAATAGCCACAAATGCAATGCCACCCTGAGAGAGAGAGGAAGAAAGAGAGAGAGATGAACATATAGGCTGCATCTGAAAGCTGTTAAAAGCTGCCTCTGGAGGACACATTCCAGCATTAAGACACGTCAAATTACAATGTTTGCTTCACTTCCTGTCTCTTGAGATACCTTCCTCTGATCAATATCTGTGATATCTGTGGGGAAGGTGATTGGTTAAACAGGGATGAGCTCAAAAAAATTAAAATGCCATCTGAGAAAGCAGTCAGAGGACAATTTATGAACTTAATTTTTAACTTTTGATTTAATTTCTACTGAGAAATCAGTTTTGTCATTGCGACTGGTTATTGTCAAAGTGCTCTCCATTTATATTTCAAATATAATTTTATTACGCAGCCTATAAAGCCTATTTGAAGCTGTTTGTAGAGGTGCCTTCACAGCCTCTGAAGTCACTGCCTGATAAGACGCAACCATAATATCAAAATGACCACAAAAAATATTTTTGGCATTTGTAGGTACCAGAATTGTCCTCTGAAGGTTGGAGTTGACGCTGCTGAACATCAGTTTGCCCACGATGGTGGCGATAGTGGGGAACACAAGAGCTCCACAAAGTATCCGTGTGGCTGACACATGATCAGCCAGCGGACTGGACTCTGCTGGGATCCTCGGGACTGGACAGCCAATACCTGAAAAACAAAAGATTTATCTTTCTGTTCTTGAACTCAACACAAACTGGACGTTATATGGACTCTTTGTGCTGTCACTACTGACCAGGGAAGATACTGTTGAGGATCTGAAGCTTATTGGAGTATTTCCTCCAAAGGCGGAGCACGTAATCTTCCCAGCGAATCATCTTTCCCAGAATTAGCATGACTGGGATGGTAGGCAGGCCAATCAAGAGAAAGAGGGGATCAGCCCGTTCCATCACGTCAAGACCTTCCTTATGACCCACAACCTGAAAGAGATCGTTAAGGGTCAACTAACTGGATCGAGCAATGTGAATGTGAATTCACTTCAGCTGACTGACTCAGTGTCACACCTGCATGACTGTAACAGCTCCATACGTGACAGCCGTCCAGTAAATGGATCCCACCATGATACCAGCAGCAGCAAATGGGCAAGCCTTCGAGATCAGCCTGTCTGCAAGATCTAATACATAGACCACTGGCCCTGCAGAGAGAGAGAGAGAGAGAGAGACAGAGAGACAGAAAAAAAAATAGAGAAGATAAAGAGAGGGAGAGATAGTGAGAGAGAGAGAGAGAGAAAGAGAGAGAGAGAGGGGGGGGTTGAGTTTAACATACAGGTTCACATCAGAACTTTATTCGTAACTCTAAACATTTTCTGGCTGTCCAGAAGGGACAGAAGGTGTTAAAATGGCAGTGCTGTGTTGAGTCTCACTGTCTCTTTCAAAATCTCTTCTGAATTAGCCATCACTGTTAGGTGTCAAATAACATGCAAAATAAACCCAGGTGAGAAAGTGTTACAAGCATGTACTCAGATAACACAGTGTTCTTTCACTAAGATAATGAGTTCCTGTTTGAAAGTTTAAAGGGCGCAGGTCTCTTGACTTCTGCTTTATGAAATATCCTTTTGAAGCAGTCGTGAAAGCAATGAGAAAGCACTCAAATCATGAAATATTTACTGCAGGCAACCTGCTTTCCTTTCCACACCTATAAATAACCTCCACTGCTGGAGATGTCTGGGAAATCTCTCTGGAGGATGAAGAGGTTATTTTCACCTTCCTTCTCTAATGGATCACTCACTTCAGCACACTTTCATTTCCACCCTCTGCATTCATCATTCAGCAAGTGTTTTAATCCATTGCTGTAAATGAAACTGTAGCTCTCCAGAAGACTTTAACAGAGATCCACTCCAGAACCCTTCAAGAACAGAAATCTATAGAGTTTGTGTGTGGATCTCTCGCCTGTCAAAAATACAACCAAGTTTAGGTCATATTTCACAAAAATTGTAAATAATATCAAAACAATTTCCTTCCTGATGGAATGAGCTGCCAGCCTCCACCCGATCTGCTGGGTCCACCACAACCTTCAAGAAGCAACACACACTTCACCTGACCAACCCCTAATGCTCTGATGTATAACCTCATTTAACGTCTTGTAACTGTTCATTCTGTCTCCAGCATCAGAACTATTACTCTTGAAATGAACACTTGTGCATCACCCACAACAGACAAACAGTTGAACCACTGTTCTAGGAACAGTGACATTCAGACCTGGAACCGATTTATGCATTACTGTTAAACTGAAGAATCCACAGCTGACATCACCAGAATCAGGCTGACGTTTTCTGACGCTGAGCAGGTCACATCTAATGGTGAACTGGCAACAGGAAGAGTTTAAACATCTCTGCTTCTGGCCACAGATTCCATTATTAAGATAATTAAAATGGAGCTCCACACAGCAGGAATGTAAGTCGGCAGTCTTTCCCAGCAGCAGCTCGACAGTCCTGCCAGAGAACAGAGCGACAACGAGGAACAAGGACTTACTGTTCTCCACAAACCTTCTATGATGCCAAACTGCATAAAATGCCTTCAATGTGAGGCCATCACACTGCTTTAAAGAACAGCAGAGCTTTAAAGCTGCAGTTCGTAACTTTTGCCTCTCTGTCGCCATCTCTGTTTGAAACAAAAATTGCAGATTACTTCAACAAACTTCTCTTTACGTATGTTGAAGTCATATGCAGCCAAATTGACATTTCCTAGAAAATTGAACCTGACAGCTCAGATTATAAATCATTATTAACTTACAGTTGTGAAATGAGGTAAGGTTAAGGAGACTGCAGAACATGTGATATGTACTTGCTCAATAACTGATTTTTGTTATGGATTGCAGCTTTAAAGCACATCTGGACCTGTGCATTAGGGACAGAAGACAGATGTTTTCTTCATATTTTCACCTTTTCTTGGGCAAAGTGGCCAATTTGACGTGTGCCCGTCTTCAACACTCTGTTCCAAACTAGTTCAGCGTGTGACAGATGCATGGGTGAAAGCGACGACCATCATAATTTCTAAATCACTGTCTATCCAAATACAAACGGGTTAAAATGATTTAAAGGGTTAAATGATTTAAATGGAAATCTGAATCACTCAGAGGGCTTCAAATATGAACAGGCAAGTGGTTCTGAAATCAATTCTGATGGCTTTAATAGACTTCTGCATCCACTGAGAAATCATTCTGTCTTTTATAACCTACATGACACGCTGCAAAAACCAGGCTGATCAAGGAACAGGGACAGAATGTGACTGTAGGAAGGAATGAAACAGTATGAAGTAGATGGTAATGTGTGTACACAGTGTCCTGTGTCTCTGATGTGAGAGGACGAGCTGTCCACTGATGTCTGTCCACTACACCAGTTTTACTTCAGTTTAATCAGACTATAAACACACACACACTGGATCACTTTCTTGCCTTTAAAGTTAATTGAATGTGTTTACTATGAAAGCATAGCAGCACCAATCAAATATTACATTAAGTTTAACAACACATCTGGATACAAATGGGTACCTTTATTTTCTAATCTGTAACAGCAGATTGTTAGATGAAGTCTCAGAGGTAAATACACTCTTACAATAGCAGTTCTCTTCAATTCAACACCTGAAAGTAAAAGTTGTGAGATTCATTAAACAGAACCGGCTCAGAAAAGCTCTTCGCTCCCACACGTCCACTTTCATGTTCGCTCCTTTGTTGTTTTGTGCAACCAGCATTCAGAAACTCATGTTGTGTATTTATTGTCTAATTTCGTGACATCTTCACTTCCCGTTACCACTATTAGATAAAACAAACAGCAGCTTTGCTGGGTCCACCACAACCTTTAAGAAGCAACACACACTTCACCTGACTAATGCTAATGAATGAATTTAATGACCTAATGCTCTGATGCATAACCTCATTTAACATCTTGTAACTGTTCATTCTGTCTCTAGCATCAGAACTATTACCACTTGTAAATGTAGCTTTGTAGACGAGATTTGTTGGTTTTTAGGGCAAAATGTTAAATGCTCTCTCTCTTTGTAAGTCACTTTTAAAAGCGTCTGCTAAATGAATACATGTAAACGTAAATGGAAAATATTCCGGGGGGGAAACATTGTCTGGACGTGTTATTAACAGGTTTCATGAGATCCACTCTTGAAATGAACACTTGTGCATCACCCACAACAGACAAACAGTTGAACCACTGTTCTAGGAACAGTGACATTCAGACCTGGAACAGATTTATGCATTACTGTTAAACTGAAGAATCCAAGCTGACATCACCAGAATCAGGCTGACGTTTTCTGTTACCGCTATTAGACAAAACCAACAGCAGTTTTGCTTTCAGGCTGAAAACTCTTTCTCAATCACCGTAGAGTTATGAACTTTCTGTCTTTGTCTGACTGCATCTGTCTGCCTCTCTCTCATCTCCTACCTCCTGTCTCTTGCTCCTTAAGTTTGAAAGTTGAACAGGGAATATGATTGGTGTAATTACAGTCACCATGACAACCGTGTCCCAGAATAAACCCACTGCTATAGAAAGAGTGAGACGGCGATGGCCTGGCCCTCAGGAGATGCAGTCTGAGGAAGATTATTACCGCAGTATGAAGATACATTCAATAACCTGATCAATTTACATAAGAGCAGAAACGCAAGAGGATGAAAAATGACATTTCGTTTTGTGAGCAGGGGATTATGGGAATCACAACCAAATCCATTCACTGGCATTCACTGACATCAGGATTGACCTACAAAGGGCCAAAAACCTTTTTTATCTTTATCAACTACTGTAGTCATGTTTCATTGTTGCGGGATCATCGCTTCAACAGAAACGCAGAATGTAAAAGAAACTGAAAGTATGTCAAAAATCTCTGGTATTTAGGTCGTGATGTGCAGTATGTGAAAGTAAACTGAATGGTTTGAGCAAGTGCCAGATTATATAGCTGATATTCATGACATACTGTGATTTTGCTGTAGAAGCATTTATTTAGCAACATTGTGAATATAATGATTATAATGCATTTTTTTTATTTGGTCATTAATGAAGTCTCATTTAATTAAAGATTCTGCAGCAAAAACAGTGTTATAGTTGGTAACAAGATCTATTAAAGGTAGGATAGGCAAATTCTAAGCTAACAATAGCTAGCTAGCTTTGAAAGCATTAGATCGCGCCCTCTCTTCAGACTGATCTCTAAAATCACAGCTCCTACAAAAGTACAAATACATAGTTTGACAGGCAAGTAGGACATTCTATCCTTGCATTTGGACTCAATGCAATGATTGGACGACAATTTATAGTCCTACGCCTTGCACAGAAGATATTTATATAAATATATTTAGACCACTTCACTTAGTGATTGCTTACTTTCAACCAATTTCAACCAGCATAACAAAAAACGGTTCTGGAAAATATTGCCTACCCCACCTTTAAGAAGCAATTTCTCAAAATAAATGACACTCCAGTTTTGAGATTGTCCCACCCCATTGGTTGAGTCATTATGTCTGTGTTGAGTTAACTAGATTACAAGTATTTACTATCCAGTGCTAAACATTCATTTCATTGGCTCGTTGGGTTCACGTAGTGTTGTCGTACCGAGTTTGGGGAAGATGATGAGGTACTCAGCGTTGCATTGTGGGCAAGCGACGCGCGCTGTGCTATTTCCTCTCTGTTTCTCGTCCACCCAGCGCTGCAGACACGCCTGATGAACCCATTTAGTGGAACCACGGCAACGGCACGGACGCACCCACTCTGCCGTGCGGTCATCCTCATCTGTGGCGAAACACACCCAACAACTCCTGGAACACACACAAACATAAGCGATCAGATCATCACCTGTAACAACAAAACTATAAAGATCAAATACAGGTGTACACAGAACTGCATTCAAGTCAATTATCTCAGGTTTCACATCCTAGAAAGCTACCTAGACAGCATCTTCAGGCATTATAGACATTGAGGCACCTAGAGCACTGAGGCATCTAAAATATCCTAATTGAGGTTCCATCTATTAGGATGCTGTCTTAAAAGGCAGCTGCCTATGTAGGCACTAGACAGCAATACCACTCACTAGGTCCTAGAAGTTCTTTTCATAGTTCATCTTTTAGAAGTATTTCAAGACAGGCGAAAGGGAAAGGAGAGAGCAAGAAAGAGAGAAAACAGTGTGTCAGCGACTAAGCACAAATGAAACAAGAGGATAAACTAAACTTTCAAAGAACAAATAAAGTGACACAAGATCACAAAATCCTTCCACATGAATTAAGAACACACAAAACTTATAAGAACTTACAAGCTGTTGTAAATGACTGCATAAACACACACCTGTGACCTCATTACATCAGTATTATCACACCACTGTGAGTTGATGAAACTACTTGGCTTCGCGGAATAATAATATTTTTATCAATATTGTTACATTTTTGCGAAAGCTGTCGTGTGGACCTGGGAGTGCACTGGGGTACCGAACCCAAGACTGCCTGGAGGAGGGCACAATTCACGTGAATGTGAAAGCAGCTCGGACTTGGGTGCGCATTCGTTCGTGAAGTAATCTGTGTGTGTGTTTTAGTCTATGACGACATCAAAAGTTTCTGCATCAATGAATTATGCCATATAATATACATATATGCAGTTTTGTATGGGAACATACAATACATTTACTCTGCTGTGCATAATAACAATAGTATTATTGTTATTATGTAGTGTGTAGTAGTGTGTAGTGTGTGTTTTAGTGTGTGTTTTCCATGCATTCTACATGGACACTCATGATGATGTAAGATGAATGCCAACACACTGGGGTTCAATGAAATCAAATGAGTGTGAAACCAGACCAAAGCTGGGGGGTGTGGAGGCTGACAGTGACAGTCAGGATCGGACTGCAGCAAACATGCCCTGTGTGAAAGCCCTCTTAGAGTGCAACAGGATGAAGCCAGCATCACTGTGACATTGTCTAATGAAGAGCCTGTAAATGATCCATGTCAACGTTTCTGCATTCAGCACCACTGGAAGATGGACAGAGAGACTATCGGCCCCTCTCTCAGGTTCCTGTGCGAGTTTTTCCATTCTGCATTTTTTGAATAAAACATGAGCGATGCAGAGCTGCTTGGGTGACCGAGATCAGCTGTGTGCTCCAGATCACAGACCTCCTGTAACCATCAGAGAATGAGGCAGCTGCAGGATCATCACATGACAATCCTAGAGCCACACCGGACAGTCTAGATCAGAGATCTCCAAAGAGGTCCTGAGATCTGAAGAGTTTATCTCCAACCCTAATTACGCAGGTATGGAGCTAAACTCTAGTTAACTGAAGACATCCTGGTCTAGATCATGTACTGTACTTCACCATCATCATCATCACTGGTCAACGTGTGAAGCTGCTGTGTGTAACCGCATGATAAATGTTTCAGCACTTTCTCTTACTCCAATTACATGCATTGACAAAGCACTCATAGGTTCATTTCCTGAGTGCTTTCAACCTCTCACAATGTCTTGGGGAATTGTACAAACCAAGATGATCCTACAGAAATTATATACTTCATCTATAAAGATCCATCAGAAAACTGTGTACATTTCTCTCCTGATTTCAAACATCACACGTAAAGACCAAACAAGGCCTAAAGGAAATGAAGACCGACGCTGGATGAAACATCAGCTGACCGGAGATCTCCGCAGGAGCACGGCGATGTACAAAGACAGCTCTCCGTGTTCTCTAAGAATATGCTTCTCCGGTTCCCGTAACCCTGTCTTCATCATGACAACCACCAGTAACACAATCAGCCCCGTGAAACCCAAGGAGCATCTCACCAACATCCCCACAAACACACGAAACGTGCTGTTAGACGCTAAGAGCTACGTTTGTTAAAGTATACCGTCAAGGTCGGACAGCCAGGTTATCAGCCAATGAAGATGATAAAACAAACTGTGCTGTGAAACGGTATCTGATTTATGCTTATTTGCTGTTCTGTACGAGGGTAAGGTGTCAAACGAGAAGCTATATTACCCACATGTCGTATAATTTTCAGTAGGACACTGAGTTTACCATCTGTTGGGTATGTCTGAGGCCAAGAAAGCTGATTTCATAAATACATCATAATTCATTCTCTTAGCATTCAACTTAGCCCCAAAAAAACAATAAATCTTCAATGTACAAAGGTTTTTTTGAATAGTAATAAAATAACACTAATAATAAAGAATAAATAACATGCTTAAAAACTAATCTTTCTAGTGCCCAGAAAAAAATTCACAGACTTAGTTCTACTATTTTATGGTCACGCAAAACACACAAGCTCAATTTTTCCTCAGTGTTGACTTCTGATTAAATTAACCATTTTGACTATGACAACTAATCTATAACTACATCTAGGTTCAATATCAATTTACAGCAATCATCTTGACTTGAGATGTAGGTTAGTTAAAGTTATTCAACCACTTAAACCTTCAGCAAACCCATTTAACAAGTACTTTATTTACACATACGTGCAACTAAAACTCCGGGAGTCTCTGTGCATAACTTTGATAAAAGCTTTAGACAAAAAAACTGAATTATGTTTTGGCACTGTTTGCGCTAACATTTTTTATTCTCCAAATATCAGCAATATCCTGGCAGCCATTTGCCATTATATTCCAGGAACAATCCTGCAAAACTCTCAGTTTCCCAGTAAACGGGCTTCCTGACCTATAGATTTCCATTACTGCTTTAGTTCTTGCAAAAATATGGCTCTAATGTCCGTGAGATTCTATCAGCAGGTCAGAAGTCGATACTGTTCACCTCTCTTCACCTGTTTGGAGCTCAGTTACACGACACAGTAAAACAATCTGGCAAGGGGGTCTTTGGAACTGATAACCCTGATAATAGTTTAAATATCCTGACCTCTAGAGCCCTTCACAGTCATGGGCCATATAGCTAATTTTGCCAAAAAAATGTCAAAAGAAGATATAAGCAGTTCTTACTCCAGAAACTCCCACTATCACAATCCCAGGGACATTTGTGCAGCTACCAGAGTGTTACTATGCCGTTGCAAAGCCCAAATCTCTATAGATCTCTGATCCCTAAAAATGGCTTGGATCTCTCTTTCAATGCAAGTCTTTA
This sequence comes from Chromobotia macracanthus, assembly GCA_036877525.1. Lineage (NCBI taxonomy): Eukaryota > Metazoa > Chordata > Actinopteri > Cypriniformes > Botiidae > Chromobotia > Chromobotia macracanthus. The sequence continues at coordinate 2,631,562 of JAZGTH010000070.1, read as the reverse complement.
AAATCAAAAGTGCAACGGCTTAGAGAAGCAAGAGCACACAGCTCCTCAATCAGTAAATAACAACAGGGGTGTTTATATATTGTGAGTTTGCACAAATCCCTAAACATAAGTATAATCTATAGTAATATTGCGCCTGCCTTATTAAGCACCAGTAATAAAAAGATTTATTTATAAAAAACTAAATGAGGAATAAACATGTTTCTCACATGTTGAACAAAGACATGCTTTAGAACCCCTGCACAGTCGTGTTCTCGTTGCTACACAGGTCAGACTGTATTTAAAGCGGCATTAAACCCTTGACACAATGAGTTGATTCATTCGGCCGCAGTCACATGATTGTGGGAACCTGAAAGATCTTCCAGCCAACAGCTAGAAAGGGATGGTTACATCAGCAGGGAGTCGACTCGACACAAAGCCCTGCATCAGAGGTCTGATGAGATCCTGCCTGACACACAGGGTTACAAACAGAGCATAACTGTACGAACTCAAAATACCAATAAATATCAAATCATCCTTCAGCACCAACATTATTCACCAAAATGTACCTGCTTTCAAGTTTTCAAACAGAGTTATTACTGTTTATATGTGACCTGTGCTGGCAAAATGAGCCACAATGAGCAAATGTTCAAAAACTAGTTCTTGTTATTTTCACATTCTCCAATAAAAACCTTAACAATTGTTGGATTTTTGAAATCTGACAAAAAAATGGATGAGTTGCAACTAACTGAAGCATCAGTCATGGGGAAGAGAGCAGAAAACGTGGCAATTTTTCATGATTAAAACAAGTTTCTCTACTACAGTCCCCTTTATCTCGCTCACTGGGGGCTGTAAGGCAGTATTCCTAAGGCAGCATGTAAAGCTGCTATGAAACAAAATTTAGTTTAAGTTGCTGTCATACAAATAAATATGAACTGAAAATGTTTCTCTTCAGGTTTACACATTCAACATTAACTGTAGTCTGTTATTGAAGTTTAGAATCAATATGTTGTCTCAATAATGTCACACTTACTATTTATCTAACACAGCTTAAACGTTTCTTTATATATTATATAAATGGTTATATTTTAGGAAGGGGGGTCCTCAAAAAGGTTCATCATATACGTTTGAAAACAGCTGGTGTAGATAACAGATCAGCAGGATTTTAATGTGATTACCACCAACTAAAGTAGAGTTTATGTAACATTATTCACTGTGGTTCCAATAAGGCCCACTCATCCTGAACATATGATCTATATTTGTACTGGGGGGGTTGGCAATGGCCTGCTGAAGATCCATAAACACTCACTCACTCACACTCTCTCTCTCGATCATAAGATCTAACCAGAAGATCAAGTTTCACCAGCAAATGTATAAAGCATTAAGAACATGGATTCATACAACGTATGAGCAATTGTGAAAGTCGTATGGAAGTATTACTTGTGCAAATCGTGTAAATTGCATATTAAATATCTACAGCTATTTGAAACTGAGCTTATATTTAGATGCTAAAAAATCATGACAGCCATTTCCTTGAATGAAGACAATACAATAAGTGAAATGATCACAGATTTACACTAAAGAGGGCCAGAACATCGCTGAGACTTGGAGATGGTTCTGTTGACCTTTCCAGCAAGAAACCACTTAGAAAACCTTAGCAACACCCTAGCAACAGCCCATAACACCACTCACGCATTTTCCTCAGTTAAGTTCAGTAACATTCGAATAGAACACAGAACCAGCAAAGGTCAGAATTATGGTGGATTTTCCCAAACTTTCTGCAAACACATTTTTGAAAAGACAGCTCATTTTATCCACAGTGACGTGGGAATGGGTCTCGCGCTCTGTGGGATGAACAAAAAGGTGGAGAAAAAGGTTTTAAAAAACAGCCAAAATAAATGAAGCTCGCTTTCTGAATCCAGACGAAAACAAAGGGGTGATAGAGAGTCTGCCATGTAAAGGTCAGACAGGATTTAAGCATGACTCCATCTTTTCAACTGCTGTGGAGCTGTATTGCAGAGAGAGCAGCTGCGTGTGGCAGGCCGTGATAAGAGTGTATGTTGGGGCCTGATAGAGCTGCATGCTGGAGAATCACTATCTGCTTAAACAGACCTGGGCTGCATTTCTCAAAAGCATTGTGAGCAAGTTGATCGCTGAGACCACCGGTGCCAATTGGTGCTACGATATACTTAGACGTACGATGCTTTTGAGAAACACAGCCCTGTAAAGGTGGCTGTCTCAGTGACATTAGAGGGGGATGCAAAAGATGTGAGTTAGTAGCACATTTCAGAGAGACAAGATGGATTTTTACTATGACAACTGTCTATAAACAGGCCACTGAAAGTCCAGTAGTTTTCTTTTAATACATACAGTATATCATTAACAGAGTTACATTTATGATATGGATAGATATGATGTGGCTTGGATCTCTTCTTCAATGCAAGTCTATGAGCTTTTTTTTACCTGTGTTATTGTCTGTTTGGCAGGATGAGTTAGTGTTGAAGTTTAATACGAAAAACAGGCTATAATAAAACAAAGGCATGTTTTTTTAAGCACCACTAAACATGATAGGTGTGTAACAAACATATTAAAGTATATTAAAGTTTCTTGTTTTTGAGTGGAAGGACAGGCCTGATCAGTCACGTTTGAACCAGAAGGCCAGTGCACTTATCTGGTTAATTTTGTGAGCACCTGCCCTCTGGCAAACATGACAGACTCAGTGGAAAAACAGGGACAAGGTCAGGACTCAGAACACAGAACAGCTCGACTCCATGCACACTACATAGTGACCCAAAGAATAGTTTTCGGAAACCGAATCCAATCCACAACAAAAAATATCACATCTATTAGCCTTCAACTTCATTGCACTTATGAATACTGACCTAAGCAGGTATAGCCAGATCAAACATGAAAACACAGTTTATGACTCAAAATGTTTTACTATTAAAGGGTTTAATAAAGGTTCAACTCTATGCTGTTGAAAACCACTAGAAATATTTTTCTTCAGCTTGAACAAACACACAAAAGTCCATTTACAACTACATACATACAATGGAAATCATTGGGTCATCATCATCAACCATGTTCACACAAAACTAGTATGACAAAATCACCTACTAACATCGTTTGTAACTAACATTGCATTGTTTTTAATAAAAATATGAGTCTTATTGTCATAGCTGTCAATATTACTGTATAAACACGGTTTTTGTTTGTTTTTACAAACAAAGCATGACTCTGCAGGTTTTTTTTCCGTGTGGTAACCAACAGCATGCCACAGATGCTGGTAAATTTAACCTGTCATGAACTCCTAACATTCCTTCATCTAGGCCAAACCTATATGCAGCCACGTCTCAAGGAGAGCATTACTGCACCGCATGCAGACTGCAGAATATCTGCTGGAAATACATAAATTCATCAAAAATCGTGATAAACTGCTTCGACAATCCGGTTCGACAGTCCAGTTCAGCAATCTTAAAAACAGTACACAATGCACACAGAAAAGTTATGAAGTACTGTAATAAACTACTGTGCCAATAATCCACTTTCAGCCATTTTCAAATATTAACATGCAATATGATTAATAAACAATACTGGGGATCGAGCATGTTTAAAAAAATGAATGTGAGGTATGCTACGCATATAACAGTACACGTTAAAAATATAAGACACAAAGCAAGTCAAGATCTTTTACATTAAAGATTAAAGGCAACGCTAAACCAAAGCCACGCCCCTAGTGAGTGACGTCACACCACGGCTAGGAAGCTAGCGTATTAAGCGTCACTCTTGGAGCACAAATGGCCAACAATCGCCAGAATAGTTCACTAAGAACATCTATAAATCATTAAGAGCATTTAACATTAATAAATATAATTGTTTTTGTATCCACACTGACATGTTTATGAGTAGCTTATATCAGCCTCTTGTTTACATTCATTTTATGCTCACCTGTCCACAATCTGTTGCATCACGACCGCTCCCTCTTCTGCCATATTTGCATGCGTTCACCTAATTAATGATTTATTACTAAACTGTAACAAATATGAATATTTTATTATTGGCGGATTAATCGTCGGGCCGCGGCGAATCTGCACACCGAATTGAACACCGGTACGAGAAGCTTACGGTACGAAAGACGGTATTAGACGATATTATAATTCAGCTCATAGGCTGCTGCGATGAATTATTATAATCGGATCTATTTATGAATTATTATAAATGTTTGTATTTCCAGAAACACGCAGCGGACTCCATTGACTGCGCGAGAGGACGCGACACGCTTGCTGCCGAACGCGTACTCTCGCGAGAATACAGATGCACTCTGGGAGATGTAGTCTTCGTAGCATGTAGCCAAAAATATAAAATTTATGTTCTAACAGGCAGGCAGCCCAGAGCAAGAGGGACTACGCCTGCTTGCTTGAGCAACATGAAGATACATATTTGGCTTCAGAACACCTCGTACTGCGGTAAGGAGAGACAACTATTACAGTGATATTTAAAACTGAGTAAAATATACATTGTAGGGTGGCTGCTTTATTTATGTGGCACAACATGCAGAAAATAATTAACGTGTGATTATCGATGCCTTCATTAAGGTATAATGGCATGTAACATGTAGGCAGGATGCTGTCATTTTTTTAAAGCTGATGCACTTTCATTTTAGGAAAATTATTTTATTCTTCCCATGTGCATAGAATGCAATTCAGTTCATTATTATACTAGAGACTTAAAGTGACAGACATGTTTATTCATTTTCAGCCTCGGCGTTTTAAAATGCTTTTTCTGTAAGCCCGCTGTGCAAATTGATACTGTGTGTTTTGTTTGTTATAATACTGAATGGGCTGTACCGCATGTCATACATTAAGTTGGAGCGCTTGCTGGTTGTAGTTACGGGAAAACTACAATTCCCATAATTCTTCAGTGCGTCAGGCATGCGTCGCAGTCAATCAGCTGTTTAGGCGACTGCAGAAGGGCAGCTCATCTGTCATATCAAAACCCAGGCGAGACAAACAGAAATAGACTTATTTACAGAATCCCAAAAGGTGAACGATAAGGTAAAGTCTTATTCATGTACAGGTCGAGAAAAAAAGAACGAAAAGAAGAAATGCAAGCCATCAGATGCATGTTATGAGGATTTAATAATACTGTGAGTTGTGTGCGGCGGATTAAAGGCGTGAAATGGATTCATTTCCCTTACAAATAACATTATAATGCATTTGCAAATGCGTTATAATGTGGAAGCATGTGCTGTGCGGTATGAAATTATATTATTTGGAGCCATTTGGGTGGTTAGCCTGTGCTCTGATGTAATGCTTTCTATAATGACCTTGAATATGCAAATCTAATGCAGCAAAATGAGCATTAACAGACTGAATCTTTGAATGAATCGCTCCCAACTTGTAACGATTGCCTTTATTGATCACGTTTTGATGAAATGGCGAGTTTATATATTCAACAAAGTAGCCGAAACTGTCGCATTCCCGGCCTGTTTTTCATGGGAATATTTTGACTCGGATCAGCGTATAGAAACCTTCATGGTACGTAAAAAAACCCTGTAAGTTTTGTGCTAAATATTACGTGAAATCTCTTCTAGTCCGATCTGTTTAAGATACCGTTTGGTTAAAGAAATCTTTCACAAATCAGACAATACTGTGAAACATATTTGGTTAAGGCTACATATCTGGAGCTGAACTTTGGTTGTTTGTGGGAATCGTCATCTCTCACAAAAAAGTGAAATACGTGCAGATTGTAAGCCATGAAGTGGGAAAATACAGAGCTGTCGGGATTTATGTTGCGTAGACGTTTTGTTGTGCAGCAGTGCTGGGTGTAACCCAAGATCCTGCAGCAAATATAACCTCGTTGCTGAGCTGTGCCATGGACTGCTGTACACCATCCAAGTCCAAACATCTCAACATACACGTTTCAATCTTATGCTTGAGACTGTGCCTGTATTCTTTCCATTTTACAGTAGGTCTAGATAAAAGCATCAAATGTGAAAGTTACCTAAATGATGAAAACTGTTTCATAAAGTTCTGCCCTGGTGTTTTGGGGTCATTAAAACAGCGTGAAAACGACTCAGCTCGATGAGCGGTTCTCATTTTAACCTTGCTGAAGGACGCAGCTGTATTTATTGACGTATGCAAATGTGGGGGGCGGGGCTTGTGAAAAAAAACAGGAACAAGAATCGGTTTCTCATTTCTGTCTGGAGTTCCGGTGAGAGAAACGAGACGTGGCGAAAATTGGTGAATATCGGTGACCTACAAGCTTTTTCCGTATATTCGTATCCGGACACATGAGTGTCCGAGGGGGGAATAAAACAGGAATACCGTCAGATCCCATGGGTGATCAGGGGTTCATGAATAGCAATCCTATCCCGATAGGTGTTCTCAATTATAATTGATCATCTGTTTCAGCTCAAAACATGCAGGATGATTTACTGATGGACAAAAGCAAAGCTCAGCCTCACCAACAGCAAGACCCGTCAAATACAGAGCCTCCGTCCACCCCGACCCCTTCCGACCCGCCGATCCTGGACGAGCAGAACCACGGTCAGTCCGAGCGGGTCGCCATGGAGTCTCCCGTATTACCGGGTTTGGGTTTCCATCAGGAGTCCATGGGATCTTCTCTATCGCCGTCGTTCGGCAGCACTTGGTCCACCAACACCGTAGACGAGAGCTTCTTCCAAGGGATTCCCTCGGTAAACGGGACGATGCTTTTTCAAAACTTTCCCCATCACGTCAACCCGGTGTATGGAGGTAATTTCTCCCCGCAGCTGAGAAGGTCTCCGATGAGTGTGAGCCAGAGGAACCCCTACAGCCAGCAGACGCTGATCAATAAAGTCTCCGCGTCGTCCGCCTCCTCGTCCGCATGGAATAATCACCAGAACGCGGTGTGGAGCTCCGCGGCGAACCCGTGGAGCGCCCGAGACCCGCGGAGAGCGCTCGGACTCGGGCTGGGCGTCCCGTCACCGATCAACCCCGTATCCCCGACCAAGAAACCCTTCCCGAGTAATGTCATTGCGCCCCCGAAATATCAGAGACCCGCGGCTCTGCAGAAACCCTGGATGATCTCGGAGCCTCCAGAACCCTTCAGAACCGACAACAGCAACAACTTGCTGCAATTTCAGGTGAGAATATTTATGATATAACAAACATATGGATCATACTGCATAAATGATTACATCGTCACAATAACTGCGATATATTGTTTTGTATTGTTTTGCGAGCATTTCTGCGCATTCATTTAGCGCCGTTTCGGTCCTTTTGCGCTTGAGAAAAGCACCAACAGTAGCATATTTTAAAGCGTCATTTTGTTTATTAATTACATGTATTAAAAGACATGATCGTGAAAACAATCTCTTTATGACGGTATGTATTCGTATAGATTTACACCAAACCTATTTCATAATTCATAATTCGCAGCAATGTCCATTTATTGTTCATTTCCGATATTCCTTACAATGCATTTCGCTTACTTACGAAAAAAAACAGGTGTTAAAATTGGTGTTAAATTAATTTTTGATATCTTTTACAGAAAAGAAATACATAAATGTCATTGTAAGGTGGCAGGGTTGAAACTCTCACGAAAGGCTTTAGGGGGCGTTTAAAGGGAACACCTCTCGAATCCTATTGGTGGTTGTTGGAGGAGGGGGCGGTGCTTGTCCTGACGTCACGACCGGAAGTAGTGTAGCGCTTCTGTTGACAGTAATGTATTCAGGCAGATGACATGCATGTTTTGTTTAGGGCGAATAACTCGTTTTATAAGTCTTAATAAAAAGCTTTTTAATAAAAAGTTAAGTCTTAAAACTAGTTTGTTAACAAACTTCCAGACTTGACAGGAATTTTGTACATTCATGTTATGATAAGTCATGCACACTGTGTTCCAGTATGTCTCAGTTTGTCTGAAATTATTATTGGCATTAATGTGATGCATTATTTGTTTAAAAGTTAGTGACAACCTTGAATTTGAAACACAAACGCTAAGAAGCAACCGAGAGAGAGCGTTTTTCCATTTATTTTGACGAATGCCGAACTTTTGTGTGAGAAAATGTTTTAATTAAATTAACTTTGGTGTCTTTTGAGCATGTGAAGCTGTATGGTTTTGCAATAGTTTCAACAGACGAGCCGATGTTATGTTCAGAGCTGCAATTCCGTAAGCCCCAAAAAATCCTGGAGGAATTTCACTTTATCCAACTTGATCAAGATTTTGAAACAAGAGTTGACTCTAAGTAAATAAAAGATGGACCTACAGTAGCTTAATAACGCTGACACTGTTTAAAATAATAGCAAAGAAGAGATCTTACTGAATAAACAGGTTTAAGTGTCTATCTATACACATCTCTACTCATGTTTTATAGCAGTGCTTTACATTTTTTGCCTAAGGTTTGCTAGATGTAGCGATAAGTTACATCAACATCTTTCTGAGAACTGATACAAACTCACAGAAACGCGTTAAGAAATCTTTTATCTAGACCACACATTTCTACTCCTCAAGATGAGTTTTTACTATCAAAAGAATGGAAAATGTTCCCCTCCCTCAATTTATGTAGTACATTCTACATTCTGGTGCTTGTGTTAGCATCTGTAGTCCAGTGACTCCTCTGCATTGAGATGCTAATTTTGTCCAAGTGATATTTGCTTTACAAAAACAGAAACTTTTTACAGAAGCTTGTCTGGCAGCAGTTATGTTGTAGCTGTAGTTCATCTCGGCAGATACAGATATACCCCTGAAACATGAGGTATGCAGACCACTGCCGCAGTACAAGATGTGGCATGTGTGTGTGTGTGGTTGTTTAATGCTGAGAATATGTGTGGCTCGTGTCTGATAGTGAACAGCTCAGCGCTTTGATTGCTCGTGACTTTTACGAAGTGGGCAGATTTTTATCTGGAACACGAGAGGGGAAATATCGCTTTTTGAATGCTCAGCCGGTTGCGTGACAATAGGCTCGATGTACAAACAATGAGTTTTCCTCCCCTGGCCTCTGCCCACTGCTGTATTCATCCACACACTTCAGCTCGTTCGTTCTCTTTTCGCCTTTACTTCTTTGACTTTAATGGCGATCATGTTAATATGGCTGAGTGTCTGTGCTTGTGCTGTGTTTGACTGTCAGAGGGCAGGAGACAGAAATAAAGATGATGACTGAAAACTTGATCGATAGCGATGAGGAACAGCAGGAAATGTTCTCAGAGAATAGGCTAACGTTCTATTAAAGTTATCAAAAACGTTGTTGCGGTAACATTAGTGGAACCTTTTTTACGTTATATATATATATCAGGTATCAAAAATGTTATTCTTGAGTTGTTAGTGGAACGTTTTAAAACATTACATAATTTTAAAAGTTTGCATAACATTCTTATAACCAAATAATAATGTTAGTGCAATATTTTCAAACACTCCTTTCAAAATAATACTTGAGATGTTTTTGTTACTAATGGAAACATTAGGGAAACATTCGTGCAACCTAAAATTGTTAGCTGGTTTGACATTCACAGTAGGTTTGATAAAATGAGTGATGGTGCTGCCATGGGTCACTGTTTCTAATCTGGGTCATTGCTTACAGTCAAAATTGTCTAGCACTATCTGCTCATCAAGTCACATGATTTGGGGTATCATTCAGTGTGGGATTAGTTAGGGGTTAAGTTAAAGCACTACTAATAACAAATTTCCCCAAAGAGGTTCACAAATATTGTTTCTGTTTATTGTTTGGTAAAACAGCTAGTCCTGCCCTATACTTGTAGCTTCTGACCTTCGACCCTTTTTGTCTTTCAGGAAAGGAATCGACCCTTTGACCCATTTAGTTTGCAAACTCTGGAGAATTCCTTAATGGACATGATTAGGACCGACCATGACAAAGGTAAAGAACACCCTGCCGCTGCTCCACCAGTCATATCACTGGTATTTTATGGAGGAATCATTTTGCCTTCATGTTTATGTCCTGCTGGCTTCATTCATAGAAATCATTTGGCTTTTGGTTTGTATGACTGCTTTTTTGTGCATTTGTTATGTATGCAGCATTTCTGCATATAGTTTTCATCTCGTCCTTTATTGGAATCTGATCATAAACGGCAATAATTCTGCACTATCCACAAACATTTTATTGTGGAATAGCAGATGCTAATCTGGTCTTCTCCCGTTAATACACAGTTATTTATAGCGCAATGTGATGGCAGGAAGATGCAGGCAAGCCTTTGATGCAGGTCTTGTTTCATTGCAGAAACTGTTGTGAGATACCTTGAGAGATCATCTCTCAGACATCTCATCTGTTGATCAGTTTCGACCAGCTCCAGTCACACTGGCCCCACTTACATTTGAACCAAACATCCATCAGGACAGATCTGATCATAAGTGGACAGCTGAGACAGCTTGCAGTTTACACATGATATTAACATGCGTCTCCTGTGACCACTTGTGATTGGATGTGGTCAAGAGGGTCTCGGATTGCCTGACCACATGCATCGCTCAGTGCATTACTGTATTACTGCATGTTGACTTCAGGCATACCAAAATGTTTTATGACATATGTGTGGGTATATGTGTGTGTGCTTGGAGAGTATAATATTATAGAACAGGAGTATAATATATATATATATAATATATAATTATATAATTATAAGGAATTATATATATATATAATTATAAGGAATTTGGAATAATACCATAAAATGTCTGAACATTGCATAATGAAAAGAGAATAGGAGGAAAAATAGTGAAATAGTCTTTAAGACTGTGGTTAGATCATTATATTAAAGGCAACAATTTACAAAACTTATTGATGGAGCTCAGATTGAATTTAATCCGGAACATTCAATACCAGTATTAACAAGGCCTCAGAAGTTCTCAGCAAAAAAGTCTTGAGTCAAGGAGAAAGTTTGACTGTAGTGGAAAATCCTCAGACGTTCAGATTCAGAGTACACTAGAGTCTCAGGGGACATCACGAGAGATGGCTTTCCTCTCTCAGACAATGGGAGTGTTTGAATGTGAAAAACAGTAGGAGAGAGAGATTGTTTTTATGTGCTGGATGCATGGAGAGTAACATCAGGGGCCCGGTCACGTTCTCACGCGTGGGGTTGTTTTTCTCATCTCATTTCTCATCTCGCGGGATTGAGACGAGTGGTTGACGCTTCACGGTGAGGTTAGTTTTGGGTGGTTCTGATTTGACTTCGTCTATGAAAATGAACCTGACAGTTGGAGAACTGGAATCTGGGGGGATCGTTTATTGAAATAGGAGAAGTGGATTGACTACCAGATGCCCTGGCAAACCGCTCATTTCTGACACATGTAAATAAAACAGTTGCGGTCGTGTTGTTTTTGGGCAGGTTAACAGAAATGACATGCAGATCATTTGCCCTACACTCCTGTCAATTTGTGTTTCTTTATGGTGTTTCTCACCTTCTGGTTTTCTTAAAAGGGTCACATCACAAGGAATTAGGTTTTCTTTGACTTTTTGAAATAAGAGCTTGACATGCTACAACAAAAATACAGCAAGCCTCAGAATTCAAAACTTCATTCCCAGATCAAACAAAGCATGTATTGAAACTAAGCTACAAAGAAATTCTTTAAAACATTAATATGAGGCTTGCCACATAAACGAAGAAACTAGGCCCACCTAGTCATAAAGGGAAATGGCATAAAGATACTATTAACACCAGAAGAGTTCAAGATAAGAGTAAAATGTAATAAAATCTGTCAAGCTGGTTCAAGTGGCTAAAGCTGATTTTATTGGAATAACGCTGATTATTTAAGCTCAGCTGTTTCAGCGGACCATTTAAAAATGCAACTTTATTAGCTATTATTATAAACTTACCATTGCGTAAGGAGATCGTGTTGAACACTGATCTGTTATGTACTTGCTCAACTGATTTTTGTTCATTTTTAACCCAAAAAGTAATGGATTGCAGCTTTATTAAAATAATTTTGTTCCACAGATTCGGAAATCGGCTGTTGTTGAAAGATGGAGCTATTAAGAACTAAATTAATTTAAAAAGTATAATGTGACCCTTTTAGTTTACTTTCAGTCTTGGCTACAGCTGAAATGAACAATTCTGTTTTTCTCCTTCTGTAGTCCTACGATTTATGCACTCACACGCGCGCACACACACACACACAATCACAAAGATGCCTTGTTTAGATGCCTTTGTGCAAGTGCACACACAAAGTTATTCTGGACTTCTCACATGATCTGTCTTGTGTAACTGTGACCAAAGGTTTAAACCAATCAGTTCCTACATGTCAGAGAAAACTCTACCAAGGTTTGACTGATACAGTGCTGACAGTAGCAGCTGCAGTCTCAGTTCATTCTGGTCAATAACTCAGCCATCATGATGAGAAGTAGTAATTTAGCTGATAACAGGAGTATACTTCATGATACTGTGTCTTCATATCGAGACAGTCAGGTTCTTCTTATTACAGTTAGAACCAGGAACCGTTTGACAGCGTGACCTGTCATCTGGGACAGTGAGATCCATTGGGTTCAGTCTGAGCTCATTTTTACCCAGCTGGTTTGTACAGGCCAAAGTTGAGAGAGTGTCTAAGATATGTTGCAAGATGTTTGTCAACCCTGGGCTGGTTTGACTTTGAACTTTGACCTTGATAAAAGCGTCTCATGGTTCATGGTTGAATTTGTCCATCCTAGAATAAAAACAAGTTTATGGGAATTCTGAAAGCCTACAGTTTCTCATTTCTTGGTTTCTTCTTTTTGCCTAAAGCTTTTCAGTTTCTGAAATCAGAACTATTCCATTATCAGAACTATTTCTGCTTGTAAATGTAGCTTTGTAGACTAGACTTGTTGGTTCTTTAGCAAAATATTAAATGCTGTCTCTCTTTGTAAGTCACTTTGGATAAGAGCATCTGCTAAATGAATTAATGAAATGATTTGTGTTCATGTTTTTAACTGGTTAGAAATGTTAGACCCTGTTTACCAACAGTTTATCCGTTGTCAGCATTTTACCGTAAGCTTCTTTCTATTATTAGTTTAGCAATGTTTGTCTTTCCCCAAACTAGTGGTAGGTTGGTTGTGGGAATTTTTAAGGTGTGCGTGTGTTGTGTGTGTTAATGTTATAGTTGCTGGGGTTCGAAGACTTATGTTGAAAGCACCAGATGCTAAATTTAAAAAACAAGAGTTTAACAAGGCTAGTGAACATTATCAAAATTGTTCCAGTTCTAATGCTCTGTTGTTCGGAGGGATATGAAAGCTTTAAGGTCCAACCATCGGAAGTTCGTGACCTTTATTTCAGGCTGGTGTGAGGGGGGAAGGATGGCTTATGTGTATCTGTCATAACAAGACTAAAAACTCAGCCACTTTCATGCTGAAGGAAAAGACGTTGACATTTACTTCCAGTGTTCAGGCCTGATCAAACATCGAGAAGGGAAGAGGAAGTGCATGATTTGCATATCCACAGACCCCCGTGAGGAAATGTCAGCAGAACAAGTTCAGTTCTGGATCAGGAGTCAAAAGAAAAAATACTGATGTTAATAATGTGTAACTGGTCATTTACGAGTTGCACTGTGGATAAAAGCGTCTGCTTAATGCCTAAATGTAAAAAATCCAACTTAAAGGGACAGTTCACCCAAAAATGAAAAGTCTGTTCCCATTTTCTCACCCTCATGCCATTCCAAACCGGTATCATCCCCATTCACTTCAATTGTATGAAAAACAAACATGCCTCAGAATATCTTCATTTGTGTTCTGGAGAAAGAAAGTTGATGATCTGTCTCTTTAAAGAGATATCTGTGTTCTGAAGCCATAGGTACAAGATGATAATTACCCAGCTGACAATTTTAGACATAATGTCTAATGTCTAATGACAACGTTTACATAATGTTTCCATTGAGTAACAAAAACCTTTAAAAGGTTATTTCAAAATTTCTAAGAAAGTAGCTCCACAAACTACTTAAGATTAACATTTTTAATATATATGATATATAACATTAAAGAAACATTATGCTAATGTTACTGCAAGAACATGTTTGATGGCTTTGAGAGAACGTTAGCCAGCATTCTGAGATTGCTCCCTGTTAGCTGGGTAGCTGGTTTAGATGCTTGATCATACGGACTATCAGCTGGTAAGATACTGGCTGGACCAACAGACCATTTTGGATTCAGCAGACGTTCAGTGTGAGTCCAGCCATGATGTCAGTGCTGTGTCAGAACAACAGCTGCTGTCAATTAAAGGTGTTGGAGAAGAACTTATTTACTACTGACTCTTATTTCCAGCTGCTCTGAGCTCTGAAACCAGTTAAATCGGCCTCAGACGTACAGACACTCTGTAATATTCACATACACCTTCACATCTGCTTCATGCCCGTGAATGCGAAGTTTATATAACAAAAAATCAACATTTATATAAAGGGTGTTTCATTAGCTCAGTTTCATTCTCCCTCAGTGTTGCTATTTAGACAAAATGTATGTTGGAAAGAACATTTTTGTGCATTTATTTAGCTACACTGTAAAAATGTATTATTGTGCTGGATATCAAGACACTTTATGCTTGCAGTTACGCTTAAAGCTGTAAACTGACGTTTGTCTCTCTGCCGCCATCTCTGTTTGAAACGTAAAATTGCAGGTTACATACTTTTCATAATGTATGTTGAAGTCAAATGAAACCAAACATTTCCTGGGAAATCGAACCCAACAGCTCAGATTATAAATCATTATTATAAACTTACAGTTGCGAATCGAGGTAATGTAAGGACATTGTGTTGAATGCACTGATTTGTCATGTACTTGCTCAATAACCGATTTTTTTTATCTTTTTAACCCCAAAAAGTTAGCAGCTTTAAGCAAACAACACATGCATCCATGATACATTCTCTAAAGTCCTATTTAGTTTTGTTTTGTCAGGTACATTTCTTATTTTAAGTATATTGTAGATGTATTATTTAGAAAATAATATAAAGCTGCTGATTAATAATATTCAGTGTGTTGCAATGCGAGTATTTAGTTAAAAGGACTCGGCAGTGTCATTTAATTCAGGCGACTGTGTTGTTTTTAAAGTGCGTGCACGGGGAGATATTTGAGGCAATTATTCGACTGTTAAACAAATGAATCAGGGGTGTCTTTATTCAAAGCTGTTGATGCTTCATGACAAAATCGTTATTTGGCATTCATTTATAAATCAACTTCATTTCACCATTATTATCGTTTGCGTTGGCTACTGTTAACACACGTACTGACAGTTGAGCTGTTGTCATATTCATTTATATCTTTGTCCGTCAAAACCGAAATGTGTGAATGATTTGCACTCAGTCCAGATTCTGTTTCTCACCAGAGAGGCTATATATAGCACGGCACACACAAGCTGAGAATCATTTACAGTCTCGCAGGGCCGTATACCTGTTGAAACCACGTTGCTTTGTGCAAATTTCTCATCATTTGGTAATATCTGGCATTGGTTGAGTAACTGTAAACTGTAAATTGTAAATTGTAGGTAGAACAGCTTTGAAGTTCTGACTCGCAGCACATCAGTATTTGCGTACAAGCCGGTTGTGGCTTGCTTGCTGTGCTCTGGAATCTCACCAGATCTTTTCTGTCACTTATAACCAAAACTGCTAATGCTGGCACATTAGAGCGCCGTTTCGTTAAATAAATTAACAGCTGCTTTGCAGTCATGCAAACTGACTTTAGAAATTTACAGACTGTGTGTGTGTTAACCATATTTTCAGGACAAATTTTTACCCAAAAGTCAGCAAACCTGACAAATCTGAGCAAAACCTTCTTTTGGGGGCGTCCCCATTTTTAAAAACATTATACAAATATAGTAAAGTTTTTGTGAGATCGTGGAAAAAAAAAAAAAACGTGTGTGTGTGTGAGAAAGTGGGAAGAGATTTAGTTTGCATACATGTCTAACTGTAATTGGTGCTTTGAACTTAGTCTTGAACCTGAACATAGTCTTGTGTGTTTGGCACGAAACATACTTAAATACGTGCATGAAAGTGTCCAGTTTCCTGTGTCGTGGTGCTTCACAAATTGCCAGAACGCAATGTTTGCATTCTTATGTAGCATAAACTGTCCTTCTATAGTTGGTTTTCTCTTTCAGGTCAATTACTGTCACTGTAGAGCTTCAGTTTTAAAAGATTCTTGCAGAGAAAGTTAAAGACGCTGTCTCATCAAAATTGCTGTTAATCTGTGTGTTCGCTCTGAAGCCGTTTGTATGCTGGTGCACTCCTGATAGAAAGTACACTACAGGAACAGCAGACATGCATTTAAAATACAGTTGCTCTCTTCTGGGAAAATGGACAGAGATAATAATGGCTCATTTTGCACTCATGGGAGTATTTGTTTTGGTTTAATAAATTGCTCTTTAGAATAGAAAATGTCCATTTCTCTTTTACAACTTGATTCTGTCTAAAAATGAACAAAAATCAGTTATTGAGGAAGTACATAACAGATCAGTGTTCAACACGATCTTCTTATCCTGATTCCCAGCAGTAAGTTCAAAATGATTTATAACTAGAGCTGTCGGCCGATATTGCAGGAAATGTTTATCAGTAAACAGAAAGAAGGTCCGGCTGCTATATCACATGTCTGGGTACTGTAGATGGTGCAGCGTTTGTAGCTTACAGCAGTCATTCACATTAAGAAAATAACTCCATGAGTACCCAGCAATTTAGTTTCAAACAGAGATGGCAATAGAAAGGCAAGAGTTATTGATTGCAGAGTTAAACACCGGTGTTGAGGAAAAGATTCATAATGTTCATGGTTGTGTTCTTCTCTTTGTAGGTCGCATGGGGCTTAACTTTCACCATCCAGCAGCCGAACATATTTTACCACTGAACAGTGAGTATCTGTCACTTTAAATACAGGATTAATGCTAACGTATATTTGCCTTTATTTCATAAGAACAAAGTGGTGGATTTTGTCGTATGTTTTGTTTGACTGCTGACCTAGAAATAAATCTTGCTCTATTATTTTCATTATACATTTTTGAAAAATCTCATACTTTCAATGTAGACTTATGAGCTCATACAGATCTCATACATGTGATCTGTATGAGATTGACCATTGGCCAGCCCTGTCTAAAATAACATTGAAAACTCATATCGGTCGACCATTACTGCTTTGTAGGCCCCATCACATCTGCCTGGCTATGATTAGCAGACCTGAAAGCTTATATACACACACGGTCCACCTCAGCAGTTGGTATACCGCCAGAGGAACAGACATTAAAGGATGGAAACACCAGAAGCATTTTGACCAGGGTCACAGAGATAACTCAAGACTAAATTGATGATTGTAATGAGGACGAGTTTACGCTCGCCACTGAAAAGCTTCGAGTGGAATGTTTGGGGTTCGTGTGGTTTATAGACACTGTTTGGTGGGACTAGCACAGGAAGAGGCCGGCAGGGTTGTGACCACCTTCAAAACCTCTAATTTAGACAATTTAACTGAAGAATAGTTTCCATGTCTGTTGGTATGAACTCGCTTTTAAAGTCTAAAGTTTCTCAGGCTGTGAGGTATTCGAAAAGAAAGTCACGCACACCCAAGATGAACAAATTTACTCCAAAAATGATGATCTAATCATTACATTTACATGGTATATTTATGCATTAGAGTGAGTTTTTATTAACTTTATCGACATTCAAGCTGTACGTTACAAGTATTTGCATTCCCTAAGAATCAAACCCATGATTGTGGTATAGAGTCTGCGTTTACCTTCGATTCACACTTGTTGAAAATCCAATCTGAATTGGACATCGAGTAAGCTCCCTTTAACTTTTGTCTGTTCTTTAAATTATAATCATGGGACTACCACGGTGCCAGGCAGATAAACTAGCCACCAGTGCGGAAATGTTTTGGCTGGCAGCGAGTGTTAATTTCACACTGGGTTTAGAAGACGCCCCGTGTTTGATTCTCGACCTGAGCGGTGGACTCAATGTTCTTTCTCACCATCTCATTGTCATTTCTATAGTTCTCAAGGTTGTGTGTAATATGCTTTGACTTGTGTTCAGTATCTGCCTGAGGGACCTTCGCTAATTGCTGTTCCTCACTCCCGAATCCTCGTAAAATGTGACAGGCTTATTCTTTAACAGAAAAAGAGACCCTATTAGATCAATCACTTTAATTTTGCCTGCTGCCCTACAGTCGCTTCTCCAGCTTGACTCTGGAACAAATACCTCTGTCTGTCCCACTGAGGGGGTTACTGACTTAGTACACATAGTAACGCTCTGCTTTCATTGTTGCTAAGAGTTTAAGACCCCCTGATACCACCAGCTAGATGTTTCTGTCTGCACATTGTGTCCGAGACAGTACACAGAGGGTGCTTTAATGAAAACCCTAGAAGTGAGGCAATGTTTTTGCCCAACAAAATGTCACACAATTGGAGGTGGAAAATAGCAAATGTGTCTCTTTCAGGAGAATGTTTTGAAATCCAGCTTGTAGGACTAGTTTAACCCCATCATGCTTAAGGAGGACAAAGGAACAATAAGCTCTCATACAGCAGTAAATATTGTCTGCAGTCGGGTCAGTCCGTGCTACTGCCACTAATGTTTTCAAAGAGTTATTGACTGACCTGGAAGCTGTGATTTATGGAATTACATAAATCACAAACTTATGGCGTTGTTAAAATCAAACATCGGGCTGTTCAAACAAAGAGCAAGGTTTCAAAATTCCACACTTCACTCTTAAAGTTATCCAGAAGAAATGGTTTACATGTGATATTTGATCAACCATCATTTCTACATATCATTTAAATACTATGATGCAAATAAGGTCAGAAACGTGTTCAAACACAGATGTGAATGTCAAAGCTGTTAAACCGGACGTGGTGTTATTCTGGTAGCTAGCTGTTAACATGACCATAGTTTTGGGCCTTGCCTTTATATCCAAGAGCAGAACTTTCTGCTCAGGTGAGAATATGTTTGCCATCTGCTATGGGATACAGCAGTGCTTTCACTGTTGCCATGGTGACTGTTCCCACAGTCTGCCCACAAAACCCATGTCTGTCTGTCTTACTTTTTTCTGTCTCTGTCTGTCTGTCCCCTGCCATGTCCTGCTCTTCCTCCCCCCTCCCCTTCTGTTTCTTTCTGTCTTTTTCTGCTCTCTCTTTCTGCTATCACTCTCATTCTCTCTCTTTCTCTCGAGCAGCCAGGACGTACGGTCGCAGAAGAGGTAACCTGTCGTCTTCTGTGTATATTGTGCTTGCAGGAATGGTGGGGCTTTTGCTCAAGCTGTATTGCTGGTTTTGTTAATTTTGCCGTTTCTTTCTAATAAATGCAATAATGTTGCATTTGTCATCATTGCAAAGGTGTCAGAAGAATAATTTTGCAGTTAATTTCCTAACACAGTGGTTAACAGTCGCTGTTTTGGAGTTTAATTTAAAAAATGGTCGCAATCCGTCATAACCATCAGCATTTTTTACAGCAATAAATGCTGGTAATTGCATGATAAATCTACCAGCCAGTGCAAAGCAGATCAGCATTAAATAAGTGTTATGTTTAGTATTTTATTTCAACAAACATAAAAAAAACATGGTGACGTATTGAATCATAAGTTCGCTGCACCCATCATTATTAGTGTTGCACTAATTCTGTTCATATGCATGACAATCACATGCAGCAGCCGTTTCCAATCTGACCCCTTTAGTGTGCTTAATTTTGTGCCTCTTTTTTATAACAACACCTTGTGTTTTTTTAACATGTAAACTTTAACATTAGAACAATTTACTAATGAGTATTTTTGTCTGATCAAACCATGTTCAGATGAAGTATCAATGATTTGGAGTGGATTTATTTTAAGTTGTTCACACTTGGCTTTGACAGGAATGTTTATAATGAGTTTCTTTGTCGTCTCTCTTTTCTTCCTCCATGCACTTTCACCTTCTGTCCTGTTTGCTTCCATCTTTTCTTTTGTTTCTTCTCTGTTTCCTGTCTCAGGTCGCTCTTCACTGTTTCCATTTGAGGATGGTTTCCTGGACGACGGTCATGGCGATCAGCCACTCACGCCTGGCCTGAGCCCCCCCACCCGCTGTCAGAATGGAGAGAGGATGGAGCGTTACTCCAGGAAGGTGTTTGTGGGTGGATTGCCACCTGATATCGATGAAGGTACATGACATGCCCCCTTTTTAGCCAACAAGTTCCTGGTGGATAAATGAAGTCACAACACACACGCCCCCTTTTCAGCATCTTCTATTAAGACAAAGATCCATAATATAGTGAGTGTAGAATCCAAATGTTTGGCGTAAAAACTTTCCTTTTCTTCTCCAGATGAGATCACCAACAGTTTCCGTCGCTATGGACATCTGGTGGTGGACTGGCCTCATAAAGCAGAAAGCAAATCTTATTTTCCCCCTAAAGGTAATGACATAATTTCTCCTGTGGCTCTTTAACTAAATGACTGACAGATCAGAAACAGAAATTCTCTGTGACAACCCCATGAAACTTCAGGCACGATTGAGATGCCAAGCACCTGAACGTAAACGAGAGCAGGCGACCACAGAGAGGAACCAAAAAACTTATATAAGCAGCCGCTACCTAAAGCTAGCTTAGACTATAAAATTAACAAGATGCTGCAGTTCTGTTAATATGAATGGGAGAAACAATGCTCAATATGGCCACTATAGTAAAGCCAGTCCTGTCTTGCCTCCTGTGCAACCAAACAGAATTGCATTATAAATTATATGATTCTTCCCAAAACTTTTCCGGACGCCCCACTTGTCTCTGTTGGGTAGTCATACAGATTGTCCCGCCCCGGTCTCACGCTATTGGCTAAATCAACATTGCGCTGGTCAGTTTTCTTAAACAAACAGTATAATGTTTTAATAGCACCACAGTGTTTACATATCAACCTAAAAACAGCGCACTTGTTCCAACTTCACCTGTATGTGAAAATTCTTCCTGAAAAACATCAACAAAAAAAATCAGCGCGTTCCCTTTAACAGACTAACGGACTCGGAAAGCTGCAGCCTTTTTCAGCACACGTAATAATGACATCACAGCAAATCGGATGTTGTTTCTAACTAGTATTTTACTTCCAGAAAGCAATGTGTGAATGCTGGTCAGTGTTTACAACCCATCAGACCTGGAAGCCGTTGTGTTTTCTGCGTCACATTGGTCTTTATCAGCTCATAGTGCCTCCAGGTGCTGAGCTGATGTAGCTTGCACAGACGCACACAGACAAGTGCTTACATATACACACCTGGAGGGAGAGACCAACTGCATTACATCATGTAACACACACACATCCACACGTTTACTTATCTGTCTAAATGGAGACATTCTGTAGACTTTTACTGTTTTTATACCAGCTAGTTATAAACAATATAACCTAACCTACACTCTAACCCTAACAGAAAACTTACTGCATTTTTACAATTTAGCAAAAAACGTTGTTGAATTTTTATAGCATTTATACAAACGAGGAAGTCCCTAAAAGGAGGTGTCACTTAGATTTGTCAGGTGTGCTGACTTTTGGGTACAAATTTGTCCCCAATACATGGTTAAGTAAAACACACACTTGTGTGAGTACCTGCAAACACTGAGTTTGGATGGCTCAGATCGCATATTTCTTAGAAATATATTCCTAGCGCTATACTGAAATGTAATTCTACAGGGTTTCCACGGTCATGCAAATCTTTAAGTAATTCTTATAAATGTATATGAAGGTCATTACATTGCATAGCAGATATCACACTATGTGACATCTGCATAAAGATTTTAATAACATTTCTTTCACTTGCTCCTGTTTTTTTGCTTATTACTTTCATTAATACCGTCATTTTTATGCTACATTCCTTTCAACTCAGAAGGTCTGAATTGTCATCTTCCTGTTTGGAAAGTAAAATAGAACGGCACTTAAAGTTGGATTTCCAGCTTGGAAACTTGTTTGGAAATCCTCAGCTGTGCTGAGAAGCAGGTGTGTGACATCATGCGTTTCTGACACGTTTAATGATAAACATTCACGTTAAAGAAAATAAAATGCAGTGAGTCAAAGTTCCTATGTGACATGCCAGAAAAGCTATTTATCAGTTTGACTGTACAGTCAGAAGAAGAGAAATCTGCAGGAATTTTCCACATGATCTGACTGTAAATGGAACATGGCATGAGTGTGAAGTCAGTTTAAACTTCATATGACACATTTTGCTTTTATAAATGCGTCTCCTAAAAAACAAAAGTGACCCGTGCTGGCACAATGAGTCACAATGAGCCAATTTTCAATGAGTTCTTGTTGTTTTCACATTCTCCATTTTAAAAAGAAAATGATGCGTGATTTGTTGGAATCGGACAAAAACATGGATGAGCTACACATGTCTGAAGCACCAGTCATTGAGAAGGAGAGCAGAAAATACCTTTGTGTGTTTCTTGGATTTCATGGGTAATAAAAACAATAAAAGAGTTTCGAAGGTTCACCTCAGAAGGTCTACGAATAAAGATGATTTTAGATGTGTAACTGCTATTTAGAGGAATGGGGTCACTAGACAAGGGCTTCATGAACTCATTTTTGCGAAAAAATTAAACCAAAACTAATACGCTTCTCTTGTTTTGTGATTAGCTTTTGTGATTCATTCTGACTCATTTGCCAGCTTGGGTCACAAGTGGCACTCGGTTTGATATTTTATTAATACATGCAATGACATTCATGCATTAAAATGTGTCCATGTATTTTATAATGTCACAGTATCTGTTATGATTTCTTTCACTGAATTTGCGGATCTGGGCTCAGTGCAGTGAGTGAGTGCTATATGCAGACAGGCTCTCGTATGAAACACTCATCAATGAGTGAATGGAAGATGCGGTTCATGTTTCCATCCGTTGATGTGTAAATGATCATGACTCAGAGCAGGCAGGACTGAGGTCAGCTCTGAGATATAAACATATTACAGAGGGTTCAGGGCCTGTTTCGAGGTGCTGCGCTCATTTTAGCTCCACTTTTGGAGAATTAAACTAGCGAAGTCTATAGATTTTCAGGGACTACATGGACTGACTGATGTACTGTGCTGTAGATAGTGAACATAAGTAACTGATATATTTTATCTGTATCATAAAATGTTAAGTGCAAAAGTAATGCATTCAGATTGTTTTATATTTGAATGTAAATTTGAAAAATTAGCGTGAATAAATGAATAAACATTTAAACATATAAATGTTTATTTTATATTTTGACTTTATTTACTATTGTACGTAAAAATGTTGCTACTGTGTTGGTCGCCTGCTTAGGCGTAATGTAAAATCTTGATGATGAAACATCATCGGCTTTGCCCAGATTTCATAACTAGAGCATTATAGCTCAAAGCAAATGAATTTTTCTCTGTAAGATTTATTAGGCTCTAAATTCAGAAGATGGTCATTTCTGCAGATGAAACCTTTGAATCTAAAGCTTGTATATGAATCAAAGACTCTGAGATATGAGACAGAATGATTCACATTCAGGGTTCTTGTTTGTCTGAACATGTCTCTCTTCCCGAGGCAGGACTCTGTGTTCTGTTCTGGTCGCGGGTCTCTCTGCAGACTCTGATGCTGCTGCAGTCCTGTAGTGAGAAAAAACATTCAGTCGGGCTGAGAATGAGACATTATCTAAAATGTGTAATCTAACCTGTTAACAGTCTGAACTGTCACAGTTTGAGACACTCTGGCTGTGCTGTCCAGAGCAGTTATAGGTTTCCTGTGAAAGTGTGTTGAAATGTTGGCTCGCACACTTCTGCTCTCCACTCTCACACAGTGTCTTCCTCCACAGGTTACGCGTTCCTGCTCTTTCAGGAGGAGAGCTCAGTCCAAGCTCTTATTGACGCCTGCATTGAGGAAGACGGCAAACTCTACCTGTGTGTCTCCAGCCCCACTATAAAAGATAAACCAGTGAGTGACAAATCCACAGCCCACTGAGACTCAGTGGATCTTTTCTTCAGAAACATAGAGCAGTTAATGAAATGTCGTTACAAAACAGATAGTTCTAGTCCTTGATTCTGACTGGCTGAGCTGTGTTGTAAGCTGTTGCAAATTACACTATTAACGTACACCTTTGACTCCATTAAGTCAGTATTACTGCACCACTACATCTGTGTGTAGCCGTTTCTGAAGAACTACTTTGCTGTATCAGAGACAGCAAATCAGCTGTGTCTCTGTCTCAGGTCCAGATTCGCCCGTGGAATCTGAGTGACAGTGATTTTGTCATGGACGGCTCTCAGCCACTCGACCCACGCAAGACCATCTTTGTGGGAGGTGTTCCACGGCCTCTGCGGGCAGGTAATCCTCTTTAATATCTCCTCTTTTGTTTAGTGAAACCTACATTGTTTTGCTTCTCCTTCCACAGGCAATTTCAGTGTCCTGTGATCTGATATTGTTAAACTTGCATTTGTTTAAAGGCGGAGTGGGTAATTGTTTCCAGAAGCATTATTTGTTATGCTGGTTGAATTTCCTGATAGCAATCATTTAGTAAAGTGGTATTTTTCTAAATGTATATCTTTGGTAGAAGGCGCTGGACCATTAAAAGTTCATCCAATCACTGCATTCGGTCTGAATTCGGTCTAGCCTTTCCGAAACTGCCAATCCTACCTTTTAAAGTACAAAGTGCTTCTTGACCTGAAGCAACTGGCTCCTCACCTGCCCCATAAACCTGGTCTTGAACCAGGAAATCAGGACCAGGGGGCAAGACAAAGCTTAAAGTTTAAGTTGTAAGATCTAAAACAGCTTGGTCATGCTACTGTAGCGTGTTAAATTGACCTCTAAAAATAACAAAATCATCCTAAAATCATTTAGTCTTCTCATCCTGATTAGATGTGTCCTAATTAAAACCGTGAAAACTGTGGCTGATGGTCTGTGTGTGTGTGTGTGTGTGTGTGTGTGTGTGTGTGTGTGTGTGTGTGTGTGTGTGTGTGTGTGTGTGTGTGTGTGTGTGTGTGTGTGTGTGTGTGTGTGTGTGTGTGTGTGTGTGTGTGTGTGTGTCAGTGGAGCTGGCTATGATTATGGACAGACTCTATGGAGGCGTTTGCTACGCTGGCATTGACACTGACCCAGAACTCAAATACCCCAAAGGGGCGGGACGGGTGGCCTTCTCCAATCAGCAGAGCTACATCGCTGCTATCAGCGCCAGATTCGTTCAGCTGCAACATAATGACATTGACAAACGGGTGAGTCAGCTCATATTACAGCCACCAGTCACGCACAGAAAGAGCTTTTCACCACCCGAGAGCTCAAGCTGAACTCTCAAATACATGTCATTAAAAAATCCCATGACCTCTAGTGAGTGTTTCTTACTGCAGTATTTCTGTTGTATGTTTGTGGTATTTGTGGTAAAAATCAGCCTGTGTAATAAGACAATGTTCCTGTAGCTCTATTGGTAGAGCATTGCAGAGGTTCTGGGTTCGATTTCCATGGACTGACAAAAATGTAGACCCTCGATGCACTGTAAGTCACTTTGGAAAAAGTGGCCCAAATGCATACTTTTAAAAATAAGACAAGACTTTTATATTCACGATCCTCTGAAAGCATATCTAAATATTTTTTGCCATACGATTTAAAAAATAGACTTATAAATCTTTCATGAAGATTTCTTGTTTGCACTGAAGTCAGGTCTTCATCGCTCTCTCTTATGGTTGCCATACAGACTAGATTACGGCCCTGAGCAGATTTTTATTGTGTTCTGTAATTCTAGAGGTTGTGAATTCATACTGGCATTTTCTGCACTGCGGTTTTCTCGCAGACTGTTTCTATACAACCAACAGCACAGACAGAAAGCCCAGAGCAGACTTTGTGTAATCCACATGAGCGTTGACCGCTGGAGCCCTGACAACCATCTGTAGCTCGAGACGTGGAGTTTGTTAATTATAGCTCTGTGCTATTCCTGTTCACTTATGTACACACCGAAGCTACTGGACTGTTTTGGGAATGTTATTCAGAAATGTAGCTGATGGTCACTGAACTAAAACTGGATGCTCACCAGAACCCCCCCTCCCATAAACACCACACACACACACACAGAGACACACATGTTGGCATATGTGGTTTATAGGGACTCTCCACAGATGTAATGGTTTTAATACTGTACAAGCTGTATATTATCTCTCCCTACACTAACCCTACCCTTAAACCTCACAGACAACTTTGGGCATTTTTTTAATTAACGAAAATCAGCATTTAGTATGTTTTAAAGAGATTTAGTTTATGAGGACACAGGAACTGTCCCTGTAAACCATGGTTACATTGTTTTACATAGCATACACCTCATTATACACATTTGTGTCCTCGTAAAGCATATATTCAAACCCAGACACACACACACACCAAAAGAACATGTAATAATTAAAAAGTAAATGTGTGTGATTTATGGTCAGCATTTCCATGTTTCTCAAAGTTCCACATTACTGCATCGTTTCATTTGGTGGCAATTTAAGCAAAAAGTCCAGCTATTAATTATAGTGACACTTGGAAATGATGTAAAACCACTCAATCAGATTAAAGCCTGAGAGTCATAAGAAATGTTTTTGCCACGTTTGTGTTTAATGTGTATCTGATGCTCTTTGAGTGGGCTATGGCCTCAATTCTCTCTCTCTCTCTCTCTCTCTCTCTCTCTTTTTGCTCTCTATTTCTCTCATTCATCAGGTGGAGGTGAAGCCGTATGTTCTGGACGATCAGATGTGCGATGAATGCCAGGGCGCTCGCTGCGGAGGAAAGTTCGCTCCGTTCTTCTGTGCCAACGTCACCTGTCTGCAGTATTACTGCGAGTACTGCTGGGCGAGCATTCACTCACGCGCCGGCCGCGAGTTCCACAAACCGCTGGTGAAGGAGGGCGGAGACCGGCCGCGACACGTTTCCTTTCGCTGGAGCTGATGTCAATCAAATCCATCTCTCCATCCACGGAACACCTTCAGCCAATACCAGTAACCCTTCAAATACACACCTGGATCTCCTTACCTGCACTTCTCATATTTTCGTTTTAGAAACAAAAGTCATAATATCGTCGTCTAATATATTCTCTGCTTATGAACATCTAGAAAAATATGAAAATTTTGAGTCCGTGTGCTCAGAAGTTGCACTTTGGCACAAACATACGTGACACACCGTCGATGTTAACGCTTGTGAGGATGTTGTGCTGTAAATCTCACATTTTCCTTTGGTTGGTTGGTTAGTGCGTCATATAAGTAACATTAGACAGTGTGAGACTATATATAAAAAATATATACATTTACAAAAAGGATATATTTTTATTGTATATTTATCTATATACACATAGGTAATACGTTTTGGGTGTCATCTGTTTTTTAAGGCGCATGCACTTATTGTGAAACAGTGTGGCAGGATCTTTCCCTCAGAAGAGAAAAGTTACCAAAGGTAAAATAATCGAGTGTATGCGGGGTGTTTTAAAAACACCAGCGTGAGAGTAAAACACCATCATTTGCTCTCGGTTTTGAAAACGATTAAGTCATACCTCATGCAGGCATCGCTTCAGATTTGTTGTGTTATGTACAAGTTATGCTGCAATAGGTTTTGCTGCTAAATCCATGGTATGAACCCATACCCTCATACTTTATTCAGATCCACAGCAGGCTGTTTGTGTTCGCCCCTGAACTGTGTTCTGCTTTTGATTGGGCCACACTCAAATTAGGCCACACCTTCATCCCCTCAACCCCGCCCCCCCACACACACACCGTAAATGAACAACATGGAGCACAAACTGAGCATGACAGGAATGATGAAAAAAATAACAAAAGCTGATTGGCTCGATGATCTGAGCCCGACCGGATGACATCATGAATCCTGTGTTCAACACCTTTAGATGTAGGATGTATCCTTCTAGCGATGTATGTCTTTAACAGGTGAAGTATTTTTTGCAGTGATTGTTCATAGATTTGTGCAATTTTTTATACAGTAGTTAGATTAGATGACGCCTAGAACTGTGATTTGCTTTAACTGTTATTGATGTCTAACATGGAAGTTCTGTGAATCTTCGTAGCTAGCGTGTGTATGCATATGTACACATATATACATACAGTACAGTCCCTCTGATAGTTCTCTCCCCCTACACACACACACACACACACACACACACACATTATTCACACATATGTAATCTCAACCTTTTCATGTCCCTACAGAACCAAAGAGTGCTTTCCCTGTTCTCTGAATGACCAACAACACACTACATTTCACTTAAACTCTAGAACTACAGCTCTCAATACTGTGTCAGACTAGTGAGGTGAACTAACTCTGGTAGATAAGCAAACACTGGCTCTCAGATCAATAATCCACGCGTGGTGCGTGTTACGAGCGTGTAACCTCGAACCTGCACGTAACTTCAATACAGAATAACCTTGTGTGATCGCTGCATTTATATTCGGATTATCCTGCGAAGCTTGAAGTAGAATAAAATCATGACGGTGGACAATTTTTAAAATAAAATTCGGAACGGTCGAGTGGGTTGTAAGGAACGTAACGTAAGGACACTTATCTTGGCTGCTTATTTGGCGTGTGGGTGAGTATTATGGGATGGATCGTGGAGGCTTTAGCTACACTGGGTTTTGCGGCGGCAGTTCTGAGGACGGACTGCAGATCGTTGTTCTCAAATGCCCGTTTTACCATAAGATCAAAGAGTCAAAAACTGTCAGCTTTAGGGTCAGAAACAAAGCTACTTTTGTACTGATGGATTGTGGGTAGTCACGATGGTGATGATAGCGAATTCTGGGTGTCTTTGAGATATTTCTGTCCCTGCCCAGATTTTTTCTATGTTCGTTCCTTCTCTATAATAGATATTTGTTATGCACTACTCTTTATATCTGGATGGTTCAACAGTCAGCGTTCTTTTCCTTGTTTTTTTTAAACAAAAAAAATGTGTGCTTTCTGACTGACCTAATCTTTTGCAATACCTCAATTTTGAAATATAATAGGAGAGAGATTGATATTTTCTAAGTAAGTTTATTCAAATAAAGAATCTATATTAATTTAATTCTGCTAGGAGAAATGACTTAACATATAGTTAATTTTATTTTTGTCATGCTTGTTTGCTTTTTATTTTATTTTTGGAAAAAAAAGAAAAACAAAAACAACTGAAGGAGTTAGAGCTGTATTCTTTAAATATAATACTGTAGGAAACTGAAGTACAGATGGATCCCCACTCCTCACGCGACGTCACAGTGTTCCACAAACATCAGATCTTACAAATATTAAAAAATATATTCTATAGGGTCATCAGGCCATCAGGTGCTTATAAAATCAAATGAACGTACTACTTATGTTTTTGTATATTTACAATCAGTCCTTCACTATGCTGACCAGAGGTGTAAAAGAAATCTTCTGTTTATTACATATATTTTTAAATAAATTTTTATGTTCCTAAAATGATGTTCCCCATTGTTTTGTAAAGCGCACATGCCCAGGTTTGCTAACCTTATAACATTTAGGGAAAATGGAAAAAATTGTGTTTGTTTGAGAAGCTGCAGAGAAAAGAATGTTAATTCTTAAAAGCTGAGAGATATTAACTAAAGCCCCCAGGTACATCAGTGATGTGATGGCCTTCTGTTCGCTGTAGACTTTTAGGGACTGCATAGTCCCTTTTTTTAGGCTAATAAGAACCTCGATTCCTTGTTGTAATGTGCAATACTGTTTGTACTGTTTGTAAAAAAGAAGAAAAAAGAAAAAGAGGCATAAATCTTTATCGCAGATTTATTTTCATTGCAAGCATTGTGATTCACTGAAATCATTTTCTACTGTGTATTTACTCGACATGCTTGTACCTTCCAGTAGTAATGTAGCCTTTGTACTGAGAAATTTTTTCATTATTTTTAGAGAATTTTTGCAAAAGAAAAACACTTTTTGCATATTTTCCATTATTTTTTATTTTGTGGTTTCTTTACACACTTGTTTCTCAACCATTATTGTTTAGCTGTTTCTGGGGGAGACTTTCATATCTGATCAATGTTGTTAGTTATTTTGTATTTTTATTGGAATTTAATTTTATGGCGTTAATTCTTAAAAAAATCTTTTCGTTTGTTTTTTTTTTTTTTAAGATGACAACTGTAAAATTGTTTCTAAAATAAGATTTTTGGAAATGCAAAGCTTGTTAATGCTCTGATGTGGCTTACATTAGTGTGACAAAGTGCGGGGAAAAAATGCACACAAAAATGAACGCGATCAATCATGGTTGGTAATATAATGTGATTGTAATGTAACAAATGAATGGGCAATAAAATAATGGCGGAATGGAGCAAACGTGAGGTTGTTGTGATGAAACTCAGTCAAGACACGATTTAATGAGCGCTCACTGCTGTCACCCAAAAACTCCCAGCTAGAAACTTTGTGGCTTAAGGGGATGTCACATGACCATTTCTAAAGCTCTTCACTTCAATCCACTGTCGGGACTTGCACATATTTAGCAGACTGGCCTGATCATATCAGGAGTCTCCCCTTGACTGTCTCGCCGTGTATTTAATGTCTCACTGTGAATTTAATGTCTTTGCTTGAACAGTGTTCTTTCAAGAGGGCAGCATTTCCCATAATGCCTTTCGTTAAGTATTAAAGAATGAATTGGAGACGCTCTCGACAGCCTCTCCTGTAGCCATCAAAACAAACTCACGGATGTCCTTGACTGACTTTTGTGTTGCTCTATAAACCAACCCTAAACTTAACATAGCCTTCCTGATAGATAATCATAACATTTATCAGATTCTCAGATTTTATACTGCGATCACTTTATGCCCGTTAATAAACTGCTGTATGAGTAAAATGTCCTGTGTTTGGAAAAAAAATATTTTGGCTTGTTTTCTCCTCTGCCACACTTTTTGCTCCATTTGTCATTTTATTACAAATGATTCAACTATGGATAGGTAAACTTACTATTTTTCCCCCCAGTGTAACTTTTAGTTGTAGAATTTAACTACCATCTTTGCAAGGCTTTGAGATTGTTAACTTGGACCTCTGCTTGTCTAAATTTGCAGTAAAACTGTGATTAAAGAATTTTGAATAAAATGATGAGCGCAGCGCAAATGCTAACTGGTTTTCTCACCTTCATGATTTTTCTTTTCTGTACTAAAAAGCAAATCTAATTAAATGTAGTTGTATGACACTGTGAAACACTGTCATCATTTTTCACACGATCTTAATTTCAGGTAAGCCGAGTGCTTCAGTTGTTTAAAACTAAAACATTTTCATCACCATCTGGTTACAATATAAGGAATGAGCATATTCAACTCTGTTACACTGGTTTTATAGTAAAACAAAATGAGTTTCTATACTAATAGCAGCACAAACAGTAACAACACAGTTCAGATCTGTGCATGTAATTTTAAGAACCATTATATAGAATGAAATTTGTTATGCACTTATCAGTTCATTCACATTTTAAAGAATACACACAAGACAAGACACAATTTAAAGAGCTCATTAGAATTTATTAAAATTCTACCAGCTTACCCAAAAAAAGCAAATAACAGAAATATGTACAAGTCCTATTTTTTCTTTTAAAACTCTACGAAGTTTTAGGACGGCATCCTGCTACTCTTCCGTCTGTACCTAAAGGTCACACTCAGTGCGTGTAAGATATTTTAAACGGAGTAGCAGCTACAAGCCCTTCATATTCCTACAAGTTAGTTAAGCTCCCCCTACAGGGCTGAATGAACCATTACATTGTCCTTTGCTGATTTCCAAGACGGGAGCATTTTGGGTGCATTCCAGTTGGGGACTGACAGGTGCTTTTCATTCAGTTGTGTGTGGGAATACTGTCATCACTTATACTGACGGTGTGGAAATCCTGAGGTTCAGCATTTTCATTTATACACACACGGACAACACTTGAAGATTAGCTTTAAGACTTCTTCCAGTGAGAATATGTAACAATGAATACTTTAGGTGCTTCTGTGAGCACAGATCTCAGATCTGTAACAGCCTGCTAGAGGAATTGTAAGACTGATGAGTTAGACTGGAGTGTTTTTGATCTGATAGCTACGGTGCTTGTGCACATCTCACGAGTCTCTTCATCTGCCTGTGGTGCTTGTGTGGGGCTCATTTAAGTGAATGCATGAAGCTGTCCAGGTCGTATTCATTCTCGTACTGCTGCTGGTCCCACAGGTCGCCCAGTCCATCCAGAACAGACTTCATACTGGATTTACCCGAAGACGATGACTCGCTCTTCTCCGTTTTATCATCCTAAACATCAACACAGAACACCAGTAAGAACGTGTCTCGATACGAGTGACTGTATGTTAAAGATCAAACACTTTTCTGTGTTGATGAGCAATGTCAAAATCCTTTAGGGAAGTCTCCGCACTCAGCAGCCATCTTCAGAATCAACTGCATCGCCTTAACTCTAAAAATCACTGGTCAAGATCACAATAAAACTGGATTTCAAAAACCAACTATTAAACCTGACATCAATTGCACTCTAAGAAGTTTTTCCAGGTTGTTTCAGGTACTGCACATGTCCAAAGGCTGTCTGTACAAAGTCCCTCCCCCAATGAATCAGTGTTTAGCAACTGACAATTGTCTAATCCTACTAGTAGGCAAAACGTCATGCCCTAGAGCGGCCATATTGAGTGTTGCAGTTTACCCGCTTCATAGTAACAGAACTGCAGCATCTTGTTAATTCCATAATCTTTGGCATTGTCTGGTGGGTATGTACTGATTAGTGTAAGAACTGACCTTGTCTAATGTGAAGAGGTTGAGCAGCTGTTCTGTGCCCATGCTCTGCAGACTGGCATTCTCCTGGCTGATGACTGTATTGGCGATGGTCATTTTAAACTTCTGCAGCCCCATGATCTTCTCCTCCAGCGTTCCCCGTGTGATGAGGCGATACACATTGACCACACGTTTCTACAACACAAACATTTGTTTCAAAGATGTTGGTAAGATACAGTCACAGCCCAGCTAAATGGGGCCAGATTAAATGATGGCCTCATTTGACAGCTACTTGGGTACAGAGTCATTCTAGAGACCTTTATGCTGTCTTCAGTACCTGTCCTATTCTGTGAGCTCGATCCATGGCCTGCAGGTCCCTCATGGGGTTCCAGTCGTGCTCCACAAACACCACAGTATCAGCCCCTGTCAGATTCAAGCCCAGCCCGCCCACATGAGTAGTAAGCAGCAGCACATCTATGGAGGGATCATTATTGAACCTGGGGAAGAAACAGATCCAACAGATTCCATTTCATTTCCAGCGTGTTGTGGAAAGTTCTATAAAAAGCAGCTTTACATGAATAGTGCCTTATAAATCCAGTGAATTGCAATACAAAAATGCACACAATCTTTTTTTGGTCTCTGTATCGCCATCTGTTTGAAATAAAATGACAAGTTACTTGCAAAGTTATTTTCTCAGGGTGTATGACAAATTAAAATTCTTAACTGCTGTAAGAACAAGCTACAAATGCTCTGCCACCCTCAACACCCACACACCTGACAGCTCAATTATTTTATTATAAACTTACTGTTGCAAGCATTTTGAACACTGATCTGTCATGTACTTGCTTAATAACTGATTTTTGTTCACTGTTAACTCGGGTACAGATTGAAGCATGTGATCTCAAGGAAGCAAAGAAGCTGTTGTTTTTTTTAAAGCTGGCACATTTTTAAGCCAAATCATATAAAGTGTACATAAATCAAACACATAAACGTGAACCAGATGAACAGAGTCTGTCCGAGGTCTCACCGTGAGACAATGGAGTGTCTGAGGCCGGCTTGAACGCTTCCATCCAGCCTGAGGTAGGTGACGGTGGGCAGCTGTGGTTTGAGCAGGTCCTGCTCCACAATGTCCAGCATGCTCTTCAGCTGGCAGAAGATCAGAACACGGTGCTGGGCCACCACAGACTCTGTGCCACCATCAGAAGGTCCTGCAGATCCCAGTCCACAGTCCAACAACAGCTACAGCAGAGAGACAACAGCACATAAATATAGGACACTACTGATGCCAGGTCAGTTGTTTAAAAGTTTTAGAACTACATTCCAGATGGAGAAATGCGCTCAGACATATAGACATAAGGAAAAAGCAGGGCTTTGGTGAACAGCACCTGTTTGAGAGCAGACAGTTTGGGGGCATGCTGGATGTCTCGCAGGCTGGAGTTTTGGCTGGCCAGCTGCTCTGTGATGTGTTTGTACTCGGGGTGTTGAAGGGTCAACACCAATGCAGGGTGATTACACAGCTTCCTCAGATACTGCAGAGCCTGAAAGAACCAGCACATCATCACTACAAACGGTGTTTGACAGAGTGTTTCCAGGTCCTTATATAACATGATATCCTGCCATCAGACCTGGAAGACATGTCCGGTGGCCTTCAGTTTGGGCTTCTCCTCTTCCTCTGGTGGAGAGGCTGTGGAGATGACGTCCTCCACAGTGACCTTTGCGCGAGACTTCGCAAAGTCCTCATACAGCTGAACCTGAATAGACACAAGTGAGAGAACGTGAAATGTGTGTGTTATTGATTACATTAGAGAACAGAGATTCTCTGGAGGTGCTCTGAAGATGAGACGCTGACAGCGTTTTGAACTTTGAGTTGTATCAGTGGATAAGTGAGTATGTGTTTTGTACCTGCAGTGGACTGAGGTTGCAATAGTAATCTTGTATGATCTTGGGTGGCAGATCTTGAAGAACATCATCCTTCATTCTTCTCAGAAGGAAGGGCAGAACCTGTCTGTGCAGGGCTTCCATTGCCAGCACACCTGAGACACACACGCACCAATCTATTACAGAATATCTAGTGCACCAAAAACCACTCTAAACCATTTCAAATATATACAACATCAAGCCTGTTTAAGTGAATTATGAATTATTTTATATTTTAATTTAACAAAAATAATAAATATTTTTATATTTTCGATGGATGACTCTTGAAGACCT
Organism: Chromobotia macracanthus; assembly: GCA_036877525.1. NCBI lineage: Eukaryota > Metazoa > Chordata > Actinopteri > Cypriniformes > Botiidae > Chromobotia > Chromobotia macracanthus. The sequence goes on along the minus strand of JAZGTH010000070.1, from coordinate 2,596,846 downwards.
CCACCCTGTGATATTCAAACAAAGAAACGGAAAGATGCGAGAATCACACCTGCTTCCTGTTCGCGCGAGGAACTTTTAGCATCTCGACTAGCAAGGATGGGCTTCCCATAGCGGGCAGCAAACTGACGCTCAGTGCCAAGAAAGCCTGGCATCAGGAAGTCAAAGAGTGACCACAACTCCAGAACATTGTTCTACAGAAAAAAAAAACATGTCAACAGGCTTTTTCCAAAACTACGATCACACAGAAGCCATTGTAAACATGTCACTCTCACCTGTATGGGGGTTCCTGAGAGAATCAGTCTGTAGTTGGCAGACAGCTGCTTGATGGCTTTGGAGAGTTTGGTCTTGCCGTTCTTAATGACGTGACCCTCGTCAAGGATACAGTAATTAAATTTAATATCCCTGCAGAGGAGAAACATCACATCAATTTGTGTGCACTGAACAGCAGTTAAACAGTTTGAATGATAAATATGTAAACGGGTTGTTACCTGAAAAAGTCAATGTCATTCCTAACGACATCATATGAGGCAACAATAAGATTGTGTTTCTTCACCTGGTGCTGAAGCCTGAACAGAACAAATGTAGAACTAAACACGTATACCATGTATGTTGCTAAACAGCGCCATGCTTGTCTGATACGAGTAAGTGTTACACCATACAAACTATTATTTTCTATGTTAAAGCTGCAATCTGTAACTTCGCCTCTCTACTGCCATCTCTGTTTGAATCATAAAATTGCAGGTTACTGTACACACTTTATTCCGTATGTTGAAGTCAAATGAAGACAAACTGACGTTTGCCAGAAGATTGAGCCTGACAGCTCAAATTATTGGAAATTATTACCTCAATTATTATTATAAACTTACCGTTGTGAATCGGGGAGACCATGTTGAACACTGATCCACCATGTACTTCCTCAATAACTGATTTGCCTTTATTTTTAACCCAAAATAGTTACAGATTGCAGTTTTAATTGAGAAGGCCACCACAGATGCCGTTGACAAAGATTAGGCTGTAATGACATTTTAATGAGCAGAGTTTTGTTAACAATTGTACCGTGCTCTCTCTGTTGGTGGTCCAGTATAATGCAGAGGATTGAGAAACTCTTTGGAGCAAAACTTGCCCACCTCATCCACCCAGTGACCTGTCAGGGTGGGTGGACATACCACTATAGAGGGTAAAGGGCAACAGTCGGGAGCCTTCGTCCTGCTGTACTCCTGAGCCCTGTAACAATGCCGAAGGTCAGAGATGAAGCACATACCAAGGTGTCCTTTGCAGCAGTGCAGATAAGCAGCTGTTGCTAAACAATGTGAGGATGGATGAAGCTGGTTTGGGTTTGTACCTGAGGAAATGATCTCCAGCCAGAATACAGATAGACTGCAGGGTCTTACCCAACCCCATATCATCACACAAGATGCCGTGAAGCTTGTATTTGTTCAGAAACGCCAGCCAGTTCACACCATCCTGCACCAGAGAAGAACAAACATCAGAACAAAATATGCTAATGCAAGAAACAGATACACAGCTGAGGCTCATTTTAGCCCAGGAAGGAAAAAACATTTCCATGAAGTGCTCCACACACCTGCTGGTATTTCCGGAGCTCTGCTTTGATGGGCACAGGAATCTTGTAATTCTCCAGTTTCCTTCCATCCAGCAGCTGTTCCAGGAAGTGACGCTCTCTGGCCTTCTGCCGAATCAGATCCGCAGACATAGACGGAGGGTCTGGAATTCCAGCCTGAAGGGGATTTAAACCACAGTGAAAACTATCCACAAAACTATGCAAAAATAGCGAGTTACAATCAGGAACCGCAGAGTCAGAATATTCACATAGGAAAAATTTCTTAGGAAAACATCACAGCGCAAAATGAAAAGCTAAACGTTGCTCATGTGTTTCCTACCAGCCGCTGCGATCTTTAACTTTACAGGCACCGCCCACTCCCCACCACTCATCTATCATTGGTGAAGTTACTCCATATGAGTAAAAAGATTTGGTTTGTTGGTTTAAAAAGCAGCTGAATAATTGTTGTTTTGCTTTAGCTTTAAGTTTGCTTTCCACTAATGATATTTCAGTTGAATCTTTAAGTCATTTAGCAGCATCTCTCAGTAAAGGACACAGTGCATGACCTCCAGAAGGTGCAGACTCTGCCTGATGAAGAACACATGACCTCTCACCTCCAGCGGCAGCAGGCGGATGAGTGTAGCAAAGCACTGTGTGGCCATGAACCGGACGCTGTCACAGGGGTCACTCATCCGGCCCAGCACAGGAACCACCAGCAGCACAATGTACGGAACGATATCAACATCCAGCTGCTCCATCACACCTGAATGCTGCGTTGAGGAAGAACATCTGTCTTCTGAACATCCATCACACACTACAGATGTGTCTTAAAGGGATAGTTCACCCCAAAATGAAAATTCTTCCATCATATTTTCTTTTGTGTTCCACAGAAGAGAAAGACACAGATTGGAAATTACATGATGATGGGTAAACAATGGAAAAATTTTTGGGGGGAACTATCACTTTAACCAAGTATGAGACTGACCAAAATAGGATACGCTGTGAAGTAATATAAAAACAGCATGGATCAGTGGATCTCAACATTTTTTTACTTCAAGCCCCTAACCCTTATCCAAACCCCTATATATTAATAACCCCCATATATTTATTTATATATTTATATAAATACAGATATAGACAGATATATATATGATGTATAAGTTAATAGTTTTCAGTTTATTGTAATGCTTTGTAATCTTGAGGCCCCTCTGGAAGTTCTTTAAGCCCAATAAGTGAGAAAGATTGGCTTAGACAACACAAAGATGTTTGTTTGTGTTGAAAAAGGATACAGGCCAGAGCTTCAATGGCTCCCTCTTGCTTAGTGTTGTCATCAATAGCACCTAACCAGGGCAGCACATGTTCCAGGAACACATTCATGGTCTCCATGGTAGCAATCTTACTGAGCACACCCACACAGCGAGCAGCCATGTGACGTACAGCTGTGTATGGATGCTGCAGACAGGTGCACAGGAGAGACAGCTGCTCCATTAACTGCAGAGAGACGGAACAGGAAGTTCAGACGCGCACACAGTTGTCATTAAAGGAGTTTGATGCCAGATGTTATTGAAAGCGCAGTGTGCATATAGTGCATGTAAAACGTTTGTGCTTGTGTGTACGCACTACAGGAATGAGCTTGGTTGCCATGGCTCCGGCTGTGACCTCCAGTACTTGCAGAGAGTTCACAAGCTCCTGAGCAACAGAGTCTCCCTGCTTCAAGAGCTGGCTGGAATCTGCAACACGCACACGCGCTATAACATTTGCGATTCAGCAAAGTGATTTACCTTGACGATTATCATGTGTGAACAGTCACAGGAGGATCCCATGTGTTGTTTTACATTAGCAATGCTGCGATACAATGTTCCAAAACTACACATCCAATTCATGGACTAGCCAACCCTTTATTTTTTTTTACCAAACTTTACCCTTAAAACAGCCATATATGGTCATACTGCCCATTAAACTACTATTTAAAACATCCAGCCCACCTATAAATACAAATCTCAAGCCACTTTTATTCCAAAAGATTTCCACTGATGTGCCCTGATGATGAACAGAGTAAAACAAAGCAAACGCACCAAATCCCTGAGCATCCAGTGCCTTCCGAAGCGGGCCTGTCATGAACTCCCAGAGATACGGCAGCGCTCCAATCAGCTCCTGACTGAAATGCCTGGCGATGGTTGTTAAGGAGAACTCTGCTCCTCTCCTCTGGATCAGACACGGCTTCTTGGTCTAGATGAGAATTACACAGGAACATTAGTACATTTCATACCAAGTGTGAACAAGATGCTATCCACAACAACATTCTACCTACCTCATCGGTTTCCATGGCAACACTGCTGCCAAGGGGCAGGTCATTGTTGGTGGTTTTGGGAGCTTTCGGGGTGGGTCCTCTCTTACTAGTGATGGCAAAAGCTGCTTTCTGATGCCGGTATAGTGTGATGATGCCCTTCGTTTTATTTACCATGTGATGCATGGCATCCTTCTCTGCCATGGATGCTGTAACACAGAGCAAATACACTGTCACTTCACAGATTTCAGAAGTACAAAGCACAACAACTGTGAAAGATACATGTTAAAGGTAGAGTAGACCATTTCAGAGAGCCTAGCAACAGCATCCCAGCTTTGAAAGCATGAGATCCTGCCCTCTGTTCAGAGCGTTTTCCTAAAGCCACACCTCCTCCAATAGTACACAGAGGTATGCAAATACAGTTCGACAGACAAGTAGGACATCCTATTATTGCATTCAGAGCAAATGCAATGATTGGACAAACATTTTACGGTCCTGCGGCTTCCACAGAAGATATTTACATAGAAATATTTGCACCGCTTAGTAATTGTTATCAGGATGTAAAAAAACGTTAAACCTGCAGAAAATTATTTCAGGAAAAGATCGCCTACCGTGTCTTTAAATAGAATTTTGAAAATTACAAATATTACTATTATGATCTGTATATACTACAGACGAATGTTTCTGAATAAATCAGAATGGAAATACTAGTATAAGAGCGGGTGTTATGGTCACCTTTGCTGCTCTCCTGCGCAGCTGATGCGCTGGCTGGAGGAACGGGACATGCAGCGCTGGGAGTTAGCATGGGATCCACACACACCGAGCTGCAGAGATTTTTCACGATCTTTGAGTTGGGACAGGGAGATCTGCTGGCACACAGCTGCAGCAGGCGGGCGATGTGGGAGGCTGCGTAACCCTGCACGAGTGTGTTCTCTTCACGCCGGGCCGCCTCCATCAGGGGCCTGACCACAGGGTTAAGTTTGTCAGGCAGCATGGCCAGAGCCACCACAGCGCAGGCTGTGAAGGTGTGAACCCTCAGCTGCAGCTGCTGCCACTCAGCACTGGTCTCGCAGACGGTGGATCGAGCCTGCATCCTCTTGCTGTCCAGCGGCTGGAACTGACGGGACTTCAGGTTCAGAGTGGAGGTGCATTCTGAGAAGATGGTCGTGACCTGTGGGAAGGAACAAGTATGAAGTCTCTGTGAAATGACTACAGTAGGGATGGCCAATCCTGCTCCTGGAGGGCCAGTGTCCTGCAGAACCAGCTAATCAAAGTCTAAGCGGAAACTTCCCTGCAGGTGGGTTGAGGCAAGTTAAACTCTGCAGGACACTGGACCTCCAGAAACAGGACTGAGCACTCCTGAACTACAGACATCTGCAGGATTTTTTTTTTTTCTTCAGGGCACTTGCATTATGGGATTGCTTTCTTTGAAAACGACATCATGCTGCCCACCTATAAAAACAAACTTTGCCTCTGGAGCACACATACGATTCTTTAAAATGCAGCCTAGCCTATGTTGGCAGCACACCAAGTTTAGAAACACTGGTATAGATTGTTGATATCCTTTAGCCTACTTGACTAACCAGCTCATTGGCCTGATCAATGGTGAACACGGTGCAGTTCATTCGTTTTGTCACATCGATGTGGGCGTCGGCCATCAGCGCTATGAGCTGCTTGCATTCGTTCTGCATGCGCGTGAAGGGAATGGCGATCTCATCATAGTAGAGCTGCTCAGACAGGATGACCAGCAGCCGCGGCTGAACCACGCTGGACAACAGCTCGCATTCCTGTGACACAGGACAGAGCATCAATAACCGCTTCAAAAATAAACCTGCGATTGATCCCCTCGCAATCTCACCTTCTGCAGGCCTGCCCACTCACAGATTACCATGGCAACTGCAATCCGCTGCAGGGCTGATTTGGAGTTAAGGTGGAACAGTAAAAGCTGAGCCAGAGATTCAGCAGGCCTGAGTTCCTGAGAGGAGCTGTTCAAACGCGGGTCACAGATACAGCTGCACAGCGCCCCCAACAGCCTAGGAGGAGAAAAGAAACTGGTTAAACTCACACATTGCAAAACCAAGCAAGAAATACTTATCATTTTGTTGTCCTCGTACTTAGCAGCCATTAGACGTGCACGGGTCACCACATAGTCTCGTGTGGCAGGGTCTTCAGTGATGGTATCTGCTCCACCAATGTACTCCTGGACTGTTTCTTTGACTGGAACAGATCCCTGCCGGCTCTTCCCAGAGGCCTTGTCCTGAAGACAAAATAAATACATTCAATATATGTATGTTTTTGGAAGAACGGAAAGTGGGAAGGATGTAGGATGGGTGTGGCTGCAGCAAAGATGCAGAAAACGGGTCTAAATTTCTGTAACATTCTAAAAAACTAAAAAAAATAGTAACAAAATCTTTAGTATGGCATTACAAGACTTTACACACTCAAAAACTATACAGAAATGTGTTTAGCAGGCTAATTAATAACAAGAGCAACTGCTCAAAGAACACAGACTCACTTTGGTAACAGATGAAATATTCTGAAGAAGTAAAACAATTTATTCTTTATCGCAGTGTAGCACTTTGACCTCTGCTCTCCCCACCTCTTACCTTTAAGCGAGCTTTTACTTCCAGAAGCATGTTGGGGTCTATTGGGATGTGTGCTGCTTGCATCATCAAACAAAGCCAGGCGCCCATCCAGGGACAGCTGGCGGCCACCACATACTGTTGAGGGGCTTGTCTCAACAGCTCACCCCACACCTGTGAAACACCATTAACATATCAATTCATTTACATATGCATCAGCCAAAAGCTTCTACAGAGCAGGACACAGTGAGCTTCAGCAGGCCGTACCTTCTGAATCAGCTCCAGGATCTCCTGGTTGCTCTCCAGAATGCAGGACTGAAAGATGTGTCTCAGCATGTCCTGCAGAATGGGGTTCAGCCACACTGCACAACTCTACAGGGCATAAAACTAATCAAAACTCCATTCAAAATGAGATTGTGCTTTGATCATATTATAAATGAAATATTCTGATGCTGCTTTTACCAGACACACAAAGAAAATAAGATATTTTGAGAAATGTCTCAGTGGTTTTGTGTCCATACAATGAAACTCAAGGGGTGCCACTGCTGTGTGTACACTAATTACTCCACCTGGTCAGCTTTAGAAAGCAGCGTGAAGAGTGTCTCTAGGGCAGCCCGGCGAACAGATGCAATGGTGTGTCTCAAGAATGGCCACACGCGAGGTACTAACACTGTCAGAGACTGTTGCATGCTGGGAAGAAAAAAAAATTTCCCTTCACATATGGACTTTTTATTACTGTCAAAACATTTGGCCCTCAGTCACAGAGAATCTGTAAGATTTAAATCAAAGATCTTACCTGCACTGGCGGACCTGTGGATATGCGAGCAAAGAGGACAGAAGGGTCATGATGCTGTTGGTGGATGCCGTGAGATCGTCCAGCTCCAGAAGAGCGTTCCACAGTGTGTCAACAATGAAGGGAACCTATTTAACAGATGATCGTAGATCAACCCTGATACATATATACACACAGACTCTTTACATCCTGGCATCAGACAGTGAGGAGAAACTCTCATGAACTTTGACTTCTGACCTCAGCAGGCTGCATCTGAACTAATCCATCCACAACTGGGATTAAAGCAGCTGCTGCGACAGCACGAACATCATCATCCAGATCTCGCAGGCCTTCAGTGACAGCAGGAAGAACCCGGGGCAACAGCTCCGAGATCAAATCCTGAAGATCAGTCACAGGTTACAAACACATTCACACCAACATCTCATAAGTCAGATGACTCTTAAATATTAAAACTTGATGAGAGCCCTCCACCTGTCTGACAGCGAGAGCATATTTAATGCCCAGCAGGCCTCCATGTCGAACTTCCCACTGGTCCTCAGTTAGCAACTTGAGCAGAATATCCACCGTCATGGCAACGCCACTATCAGTCATGTGCCTCAAGGCCACGCCCAGAGTCTGGGCACACGTCTCTCTGACAGGAGCAACCACCTGAGCAGTTAAGAGAAAGTAATAGTCAGTATTCTCACTGGCTTCTTGTTCTCCATATTTAGGTACAGAATCTGTGCCCATGTACATCCATTTGTATATTTTCTAATAAATGGCAAATTTGGCAACGCCGTGTGAAAATGTTACCTAATGATAAATAATGATGCTTAAAATATATTCTAACAAAATAACAGCGCAAGCAATAAGTAACACTGGACACACCAGTGGGGTATGTCCATGAGCAATTATCAGTTCCATTTAACCACTAGGGGGCAGCAGGGCTTAAGAGGTTAACAGAAATGACCTCATCAGCAAAGAGTAAGACAAACCTCATCTGACACGAAGTCTCCAAATCTGTCTAGAGCGAAGACGCACAGAAGCCGGATGACCAGATCCTCCAGCCACTCCTGATGTTGCCGCTCCATCTGAGAAAGATGACATCAAACATCAGACACTGAAGTTCACAAAACCTCTAATGCTCATGTCTCTGATGCTGCCTGTGAGCGACAGGGCACCTGTTCTGCTGTACTGCCCACCATCTTTCCTCCACCTGCACCATGACACTTCAGCACCTCCCTCAGTCCTGTGCCAGCGCCATGACGAACCTGAGCACAGCAAATTAAAGCTCAAACAAGCACTTTCCAGTTTAAATGCATTTCAAAGGACATTTTTTGCTTGATCGGTGCTGATGCATTTTTGCAGTACCTCCCACAGGGGGTTAAAGAGATCATTACACAACTCGTCGCAGAAGCTTTCCAGAGGCCATTCCTGAGTCTGCAGAACAAAGATGACAAGAATGAAACAAACAGGATGTGTCTCAATGTGTGAGTGAGTGACAGCACTGGATCATGTCACACACCTCCTCAAATAAACTGGAGTTATCAGGGACATTATCAATTAAGACTTTGTTGTCTGTCGCCGGCTGCTCGATGACCACGTTTGTGGTTTTCCGGCGTTTCTCTTCTGGTTCTCCATCACAACTGTCATTACTGTAGCAGAAGAACGCAAAGACATGGTCAGACTGCCACCCCCCCATAAACCTTAATTCTCTAAGTTGAACAAGTGATAAACGATTAAAGAAAGATTCATGCAGGTTTTACCTCTTCTCATTGGGATCCATGTCTCTGGATCTCTGCTTTGCTACTAGTTTTGCCATCCTCTTGGCCTTGTTCTTCTGTCGATTACTCATGCCTGGGCGAAACTCTGAATCTATGAGTTCTGCTGCTGGCTACAGAAGAAAATAAAGCAATGACATACCTTAACTCAAGCACATGTGCATCAGGAAAGGAGCCAAAAAAAAGCACAACCACTTTAACAGAACCTGTGATGATATATCTGGATTAACTCCAGTTATTCTGGTTAACGGCTGTCAAATGCAAAAACGCAAATGTAAACTGTTTGCCAGTTATTAAAGCAGATCTCACCATATAGTTGCGCGAGATGGAACAGCCAAAGCTTTTACTGGGCTGTGTTCTGTTGGCACTGGAGACACAGGCGTCCTCCAGGTCTTCGTCGTTAAAAAGCTCCTCTGTATCCATGCCGATGGCTGCACCCATATCCAATCCCAGCTTCTTCTGTAACTGTTTCCTCTGCCGGGCCAAACGCTCTTTGGGATCCATCTCACCTGAAGACCAGATCATAATTATACATGTCACAGACTATTACATGTAACTAAAGTGTAAAAGCTACAGTGCTTGGGGTGGTTGCCAAGGCGTTGCTATGGGGTTTGGAAAACCAAACTACACATGCACAGATGAATGTTTGTTCACACTGTATGTTTAGTACAAAGACAAAACATACAAGTCACTGCCATTTACATTTTTTCTTTCTTTACAGACATGCAAATACTGACACACCTAAAGTGTTTCTTTAGCTCAGCTGGAAAAGTGTGTTGCTAGAAATGCCAGGACAATAGGGAAGATTGCTTGTTGCTATACCATACCATGGCCGGTTATAACACAAAGTTTACAGGGATTTGATCAGTATGAAGCAGTGCTACCTGCCTCAGCAAAAACCACTAACATGACAATGACAGCCAAAGATCTAACACACAAACAAACGTGTAAAAGATCTTATCATACCAGACTTGTCATCCTGCAGCTCAAACTCTGCACCTGCAGAGCCCAGCAGCGACGCGCCGTGCTTTAGCAAACGGGAGATATCAAACCTGTAGAAACTCAGCCTGTCTGAGGAGCTCTCCTCTGGAGACATATCTTCTGCACACACCTCTGAAAAAGACAACACGCATCACATGTAAAACTGGAATCAATCATTAGACCTGGTAGTTGTAAATTACAGAAATCTGACTGCTGTTTTTGCCTAGAAAACTATTTGCCATACTAAAGACGCATGCAAAAAACTGTTGACATCACTAGTCCCTGCAGCAATGTAGCTTCCTATAAAAATTATACAGAAAATTCCAAAACCTCAGATTCTCTGGTTACGCAATCCAAGAATTCAGCTCACCGTCTTTTGGCTTTGGAGCTGGGTTCCATTCTGGAATATTCTTCACTATGGCTTCCACAGCCTGTCCTGCTGCGATTCGCGTATCCCAGTTTGGACTCCTCAAATATGTTAAAACCTTTTGAGACCGAAGTAAAAAAAACAAGTGAATAATCATCGGAAGGCTGTGACTCCATGATGGTCAGCTTTACAAAGGCAAGACAAGATCTTCCACACCTTTAACTCATAAGCTGACACTTTGAAAATCCATAGGAGATTGCAGAGATATTTACGTCTTAAAATTGTTGACTTATGGTCATTTTTAACATGTATACTACATCCCTAGTCAGGCAGAATTAAAAAGGTTAGGTAAAGGTTAGATAAATTCATGTCTGACGGATATAAAAACCTCTGTTTACCAAACTAAGTTTTGGAATTTACCAAAAACTATATATAGCTACAGCTGAATTTCTGGTTGAGCTGTCCAATGAATCTTCATTATGCATTCAGCCTTATTTGCCAATATTTTGGTTAAAATAGTTGGTTTTACTGCTGGCATCTCACCAAAAGCAAAACAAAATCACTAAGGAGCGTCTGATAACAGACTGCTCAAAACAGCCACTGTTACAGCGGCATCAAGTATAAGCCTCACCTTAATTAATTTCTCCTTTAATTATGCACATAATGTTATAATTGTAGATCTTACTGATTGCAGTGGGTTTAATAAGGCTCACACCCAGACCACATGACCTTCTGAAACATGCAAATCCACACAACCGACACTCCCAAACGCAGTAAAAACTGCAGAGATCATAATCGACTCTGAATCAATACATACACGTCGCTTACTGTATTACATCACCACCAAATGACTCCAAAAAATACAGTGATAGTAACAGTGTTTGGACACGTATCCTAGTAGACAACCATGTAAATCCCATTACCATGTAAATGATCGTTCGGTACCATAGTGAAATTCAAAGCAAGATGGTAATACCATCAATTGTAGCCAACATTTGCTGGGCTACAGCTTTGCTCACTCCACCCTATACAAGATTTGCTTTTCAAATCCAATTATAGGGACTGACTGTCCACACTGTTATTTTGGAAGCAATGTAACGGAATCCACTTGCTCAAACAGTGCAGTCAGTATCTCGTTTACACCGGCTGCCGTACTAAAACCTTCAGAAATCGCATACTGTGACAGCACATACTCAACTGGATTAAGTAGCTACTTATCGCCTGTTAAAACACTATGTTCTATATAATGTGTGTGTGTGTGCAGTATGCATACATTCCGGACATACTACATTCATCAAGTGACCCGTATGTTCGTTCGCTTGATGTACTACAAACAGCGGTGAAAATAATTCACTCGGGTGTTGTTAAACACTTACAATTTAACCATGAGAAAAACATTTTTTGGTATCTTATATAACTTACACTGATAAGAACTGCTCGACGCACAGCTTTCCAGTATTGTTAATTTATTAACTTTGAATTTGGCAGTTTCTCAGCTCCCGCAGCCTCATGGGATAGAATAGCGTCCATCCCACGCATACTTCAAAATAATGCTTTTTGCATACTGAGGTTTCAGACACACTGATCTTTACACGTACTGATTTTTATACTGTACAGTATATAAGTAGTATACAATATATTAGTAGTAAAGGCATATAAGTGTAGTGTGTGTGTGTGTATATATATATATATATATATATATATGTGTGTGATTTTAAATGAAGCTATAACTTCAGGATTAACAGAACGACAGGAGACGTATGAAAGCTGCTGTCGTTGTTGAGAGAGAGGATGGAAAACTGAACTTCTGGCTTCATGATATTCCAGGTTCTCTCATTTATCACTGGCCAAAGATCTACATACTCACCTTGGATAGCAGGTTATTAAGCTCATGTGGGTGAAGCTTCACAACATCTCCCAGCTGCTGAGCAGCTGCTTTCCTGGTCACAGGGGTTGTACCCGTATCCAGCAAAATAAAGAGACGTTCCAGCCTGGACAGAGTGAGAGATCATCATCATCATCATCATCAGACAGAATAAAGATCTTTAAAGTACCAAACCTCAGCTCTGTGCGAAGAGCGATCTGTGATTTTCACCTATCACATTAGATGCTGTGGCCATCAAGTACAAATGCGTACGACACCATGTTTCTAATAACACGGCTGGCCACAAAAATAAGTAACTTTAAGTGTAAGAATAAACACATTAAGCAGCTTCATGACAGACACATTATGTAACAGCACATTAATCTAGAGCAGGAACTGAGATGATGGTTTAAGTGAACTGAATACTGGGAGCAAGTCCACTGATCAGTCCTGGATTTACACCCTAACTTGAGACTTACTAAAACGACCCATTCATGCAAAACACCAAGTGATGAATTCATAACACAAGTGCAATACGACATAAACACGACAAATATACGACACGTCGCATTAAATAATACAACCCCACAGCTGACAGCTTTGGGCGTGTTCAATTATGAGACGTTTTACGTTTTGCAGTCGCTAGTCTTAGAAATATCGATATAGCAAAAGTCCAAAACAGACTAAACAGATACGTACATCCACAACACCAAAATATCGTCAATTATTGCTAAAATTAACCGTGCATATAGATTTACATCACAAATGACGCGAAAACAACAAAGGGCAAACTAGCCGTTATCAACTGACCGACCTGGAAACGGCCATGTGGGCTGTTGGGAGTCCGGTTTTAGATCCGGGCTCGGTTCGGGTCTAGCCTCGCTCGTGGGTTCGGGTTCAGGTTCGGTTCGGGCTCGCGCTGCGGATCGCCGAGTGAGCCGACAGGCCCGATCTCTCACACCGCCTCAAAATCGCCGTTCTTGCTTATTAAATTGCTCCCACCGCGCCCGTGGACGCCGAGTAGCACCGACACCGGAGCACAGACGGATTCAGCCCTCGGCGCTTCCCCGAAGACGGTATTTTAACCGGATAACGGGAGCAAAGTAATTTTGTTGATCACAAAAGAGAAGCCAGGCGGCTGGTTTTATATGAGGAGCCATCTTGCATTTATTCCTTCCTCCATGGCAGGCGCGCCGTGATTGGTTACATGGCCTCCCGCTGACCAATCAGAACGACTTTGTCGACCGGAAGCGCGCAAGGAGGAAAACCTGCACCGGAAGCTCGTTTTTTCTGTCGGTAGTCTCATTTATTTCGTCTGTTGTCATGTTTGAGCGCAAATATAATTTTTCATAATATTTGATTAATGTATCGGATAATATGATGCTGTATGGAGTCTGTATTCATCAAAACGATGCACCTGATCGTATGATAAATAAATACGCATTGATCGTATGGCGTTACATGTTAATCTGCTTTAGCTTTGTTTAACACTTTTATAAACTTCGCTGTTTCCTGATTTCTTTAAATTGTGGTGTGTGCTTGTGTCGTGTCTATACACAATTGACAGATAGGGGGTTTAACCGGGAAGCAGATATTGTTTAACTAAACCCAAAAGAAAATAATATCCACCCAAATCACAATGAGAACAACTCGATGTGTAATAACGCAGTCTTTATTCTAGCCTTTCAAAAATGGTTACTTTCATTCAAGTTGGTGTTTGTGTCAAATCACTCCATGTTCAAATCATTTATAATGTATAATTATAAATGATTATAAAATGATTGTACAATTTCTAATTTATAATCATTTATAATTGTTGTAAACAAAGAATGTTACTGTGAGATCTGAAGCATGAAACCCAGAGTGAAAATCATTAAGTCATTGCAAATTTCATTGAAAATCATTAAGAAATTGCTAATTTCATTGCATTCAGAGTCCAAATATTGCAGCACATCGTTGGATATCGTATTTAGGTTGTGGCTGCAATTTCTGATTTTCTCTTATTAATCTTATTAAACTTATTAACTTACTTGCAAAAGTTTTGTGTAATTTATAGAGCGATTTCTTAAGAATGATTTCTATTTGTGGTGTGGCTCCCTCTTGTGGTGACGATCATTTACAGTACGATAATGTATCGATGATTTAGAAATGGCTGTTATGTAGGGATCTATAGTTACTCCAGGAAAACACTTTAAACAGTCCTGTCAACCTATTATCATGATTGCACTTGGCTGTCTTGCATGATTTACATTTATGCCTTTGGCACACAGTTATATTCAAAACGACTTATTCAAGCCATACAATTGATCAGTGTTTTTCCTGTGTGAGAACTGAACCCATGACTTTTGCAACGCAATGCTCTACCCGTTGAGCTACAGGAACATTTGGAGATGTAATCTGGATTATTATTAGCTCAGCATTACAGAGAAATCAGCCTATATGCGCTTCAGATGGCCAGTTTGTTATTGATTCATACTTTGGGATTATTGTAGTTCCTTTACAAGAACTGGATTATAATTCAATCCAAGAACTGGATTATACTTCAGTCCAAGAACTGGATTATAATTCAAAATGGAATATTAGTCATATTAATTTGGCCTGTGCAAAACATAGGTTTTGTGATTTGAATAATTTTAAAAGTGCAATTACAAAGGTTTTAATTTTGTGAAATTTGAAATGTATAAGCACTAAAATAATTTTTGCCCTGCAAGTCAAAATAATATTCAACACTCCCTATCACACTGTTTGATTCTAGCTGTTCTCAATTGCATGTTTTTCAAGGACATTTTCTACATCTCTAAGGCTCCTCATCCCATTTCTAAAAAAATTAACTCAACAGGCTCCAAATGGTTGTAGTCCAACTGGACTGTTGTCATGACAACATTCCTTTTTTAATGCATCCAGTTCAAAACCAGCCAGAATGGAAGCAGGTCCCAATTGTATCCCATCCAACGCAGTTTTTGTGCTGCTCTGATGATGCAGCAATAGCAAACTGTCAATATTATATGTCAGTAATCCATCAGCTCACACTGCACATACAAAAACATGGTAACTTTATTAAAATTAGTAATACACAATATCACAGCTATCGAGGGCAGAAAGCAAACTGTTTCCTTTTTTTGAACATCTGATAAAAATGTACAATCTAGGACTCAAAATTAAAACAAAAACTCGAATAAATGCTAATAATAACAATTAAAAATGATTAATTAATAATGATTAATAAAGTACTTCAAAATACTAATAACAAATCTAAAAGGACCTGTGACGCAACTGGAACAGGTAAACAGTGACCTAAAATAATATGAAGAACTGGGCTATTTAAAAAACTATTTTCCTGGTAATTGGCGCAATACATTGTGCGTCACCTTACAGTCTTTAACAAATGCATTTTGCCATGAAGTAAACAAAGTTTCCAAGTGTCACAGTCTGCGGAAACTCACAGTTGTTTGTCACTGGTGTAAAGGGTTTTTCACACGTTGTTAAACCTGTAGACCTGGTTCTGTTTCTTCACATCTTATAAATCACAGCCCTCAACAGAGCAAACACAGCAGGACGAATACAAGAAACACTCATGTTGTACTTCGTGGGGGTAAGTTTACCACTTGTTTTATTTTTATTTTGTATCTACCCTGTGTTTGTTATGTGGGGACAATTAATGTATACAACATATGCAACAATATTTTATATCTAGAAGACTGAGCTTATCACAAAGGGAAGTTGTCGTGAAGGCTAATGTGTATCTCTCACTAACTGCAAAGCTTTGAGTCAATACACAATACTGTAACACCACAATTACATAAAGACAACAGTTCAGTTTGTAATAAATATAGATTAAACTAAAGGTTGAAGTACTTACATTTATATTCAGTAAATTTAATTTTAAGTAAATGTATATACCCCTAAAGATGTGTGCAATACCTATAGCCCATACCTATAGTATAATACCAATACTGTTAAATATATAACAATATATTAAACATGTAATATGTGGTAAACATGTACAGATGATGTAATTAATGCCTATTCAAATGATCTACCCACAGATTGTTTTGGGGCTTATTGGCATTATAATGTGCATGTCAAATGGCCTGAGTCAGGTAAGAGAAAATTATTTAATATGTCCTCATAACTGGTCAATCTGGATTTAAAAGTCAGTAACAGATTACACACGATTATATATGCTATTATATCTATTGTGTCCAGAAGCTATTTTAGAAGATAATCTAACAAAAGCAGGTGGAGAAGGGAGTTCACCTCATGTCAGAAATGAAGACTGCTTTTACATAATGCTCCTTACATTATGCACCACTCTGATGTAGCTCATAAAAACAACTTTCCTTCATCAAACTAGTTAATCGTTCTTTCAGAACCCAGAGCTGCTGCTTGCAAGATACATAACACATAACCAGTGAAAAACATGTTTCTTTATCAAAAGTGATTTGAATATAATCACATAATTAATATTATCAACAGGAATGGTGAATATCTTTAAATAGCTAAATGAGGGAGTGTTTTAATGTCACTTATTTTACCTTAAATCTGCTGCCTGAATCATGCTGTAATTTTAATGACTGTCTTATTTATAACACAGAAACACACAAGAGACACAGATAAAAACCTGTTTTTCTACAAAAAGAAGGTAAATATATAGCTGTTGTCTTTTTATGTATTATTTTTATGTACTGGTATATACTGGTATACAGTATATGGTTTATGAGGACATTTCCTATGAGGCAATTTCAGAGAGGCTATTAATTTCAACCTAGCTTTAAAATAATAAAAGTATGCGCCCTCTACTTAGAGTGATCTTAAAACCACACCTCCACTAATAGTATGCAGAGATATGCAAACGTTCATCCAACCATTATTTCGGACTGAGTGCAATGATTGGACAAACATTATATTGTCTTGCCCCGCCCACAGAATATATATATATATATATATATATATATATATTTACAAATTTATTTAGGCACTTTACTGAGTGATTGCTATCAGGATGCGAAGAGACTTTCAACCAGCATAACAAAAATAGTTTCAGGAAAATCCTACCCTGCCTTTAAAAAAATAATAAATGGTGTATTTTTTAAATGGTAAAAGTTTCCTGTGAGGGATAGATTTAGAGTATAGATCATTCGATCAGCTCAGTATAAAAATCATGATGCCTATGAAGAGTCCACATAAGCGAGTGTGTGTGTTTTGAAAGTTGAAAGAAGCATTCAATTGCTAAAAGAAACATATTAATAGATCTGTTTGTTTTTCCTACAGTGGAAGATGAATGAACAGGAGCTTCACCTCATTACCAGACTTCTTTCTGTTGGGCTGGTGGATGCAGATCCCAACTCTCTGCATCATATTAAAGAATACAGAGATCTGAGAGGAAGCTCAACCTGAGAGGAGACGTGTCATCCAGAAGATACACTTCAACATAACATCATAAACTCACATGAAAATGTGATAGAGGAAACAAAGAGAGCAATTTTTCTCTTTTACTGGTTATTGTTATTCAAGGAAGCTTGTGACATGAACTCAAACCTGAAAATCATGATGAATTTCCCCTAATCTTCAATGACAGAGAACATCTGGATAATCTATTCTAGAGGACTCCAGTGGAACAGACCAAGAGGAAATGCTGAAGTTTAATGTATAGTCATTTTTGACTTGCCTCTTTCTGTTAGATTTCTTCTTCTGAAAAAAGACCCCAACAATCTCATGTTTCCTCTGACTGCAAAAAATGTTATGTGAAGTTCAGCAGGTTTTATTGACTATATATATATATATATATATATATATATATATATATATATATATATATATATATATATTTTATATGTGTGTGTGTGTGTGTGTGTGTGTGTGACAATACATTCAAGCTAGCAGAACTGAGATCTATTAATTCTACCAGTAACCACCAGTAGAGGGCAGCATGGACATGACATAAACCTTCACATGAACTTACACAAAATAAATACATTACTGTTTTTATACACAACTGATAAACATTGCTTGTCCAGGTCTCTAAATGTAAAAACGCAGGTGAAATTACATTCTTTACCTGCAATTTACAATATTAAAAAGTTAACAACAAAGTGCCAGAACAGTTTTCAATGTTGTAATATGGCTTTAATATCATTTGACAGCTTTATGGTTGAGTTGAATTGATAGGCTCCATTAACTGTGATAGTTCTTACTCTTTGTTCAGATACCAAATATCCATAACTGTACCAAAGGGTAAAAACAGTGTCAAAAACAGACATTGCATAAGTATTTCTCTCTCACACAGATATTTGTGATGCTTTTTCTGTTTGTGTTGTAAGTAAGACCTCCCCATCAAGCATGTTTGTAGCTGTAGCTGTGTCGTTTTGTGACATCTTCATATAAAATTGATTTTCCCCTCTGGAAGCAAGTTTGTCCAGCTGTTACCAGAGCAACATATTCAGCTACTTATTTATTAACAATAAATAAGCTACTTATTTATTAACAATTGTTCTCTCGTAGGCTAAATACTCCAGTAGACATGACAGGTTTATATTAAGATATCCAGAAACATAACTAAATAATCAAAGCATTACAAACACAGGCCTTGGACAGACACATAGTTGTGAGGATGTCAAGAGGCTTCAAGATTCAAGATAACACAACAAAGACGATGCTGACATTTGGTTAACATGTTTTTTTATTTAATATTTTATTAAATTATTATTAATTAATAATTATTATATTATTATTAATTAATATACAACTTGTCGTTGTAGCAGGCCTTACTTTTGATTTCAACATGATTTAGACGTTTGGACTCGGGAATGGGGGCAGCAGGCAACACATTTAAGAGACATTACTTGTTCTTTACTTATCCTGTCAAGAAGGACATTCGTCAAAAACAGATACTGCCCCATCTTATAAATAATTTTGGACAATCATATTTCACAATTTAAATAAATGACTTTTAAGAACTCATCCTAAACTTACAATATTACACATTTTATTAAAACTGGATTCTGTTGATTCTCTTGATCCTGGAGTTTGTGTGGCCATTTTTGATAAATTAACATTTAAATGTTTCTTTCTGTACATTATTGTGCCAATTTTTAGAATATGAGTTTTAACAGTCATCTCTTTGCATCAAAGTTTATTGTTTAACGACACAAGCACATTTGTACCAGAACGCATAATTTTATTGTCTTACTGTAATCATCCAATCAAAATGTACTTTTTGATTTTAACTCACTGCTGAAGGCAAACATAAACTTCTGATTGTATTTACATAGCAAATTGTTTCTCATATGAAAATATTATTTTTCTAATAAGTAACTGTGAGAACACATTTGTGAAGTCTTCAGAATTTTCTGGATTTCTATAGGAAAGCTCCTGAGGTGTAAAATGATTTATTTTAGGGCAGTTTAACTAAACAAAAATCATGCTCAATGGCATAGTACTTGTATTCTACATTTCGTGGCACTTCCTGTTCTGTTCTTGGCAGTTCACCTACATTCTACTTACTTGTTCTTGTTGGTTTAATCAAAGTCAGATCATAACTACAGATAAGATCAATTTCTGAATACACACATCCATATTACAGAACATTACAAAAGTCCAGGAAATTACAAATGGTTCAGAAATGTGTTTCACAACTATATATACAAAGGAAAAACAGAGGAGCCCTATCTGAAACTTATGCAGCAGGTAGGGCTTGTTTTCTGTCACGCAGTACAACTGCAAAAAATGATCCATTCTGGACTTCAGGATTTGAGAGCTACACTCTCGACAGTCATTGTGTTACGTCTTGCAGTTAGGGAGCACTATTTCTTATAGTAACACATAAGAAAATACTTGAATACAAGTTTGTGCAGGTTTACAGTTATGAGGTAAGACTGGGGGAAAAGAAGGCATTCCCGTTTATTGTCCATTTTTGAAGCCACTGTTCCAAAAGGTTTCATTCCAATTTATGAAGCCTGTAAAACACAATATGTATATTTTCTTGAGCACAGGCAGGAATTTGAAATAAAAAATACTGCTACCTAAAGAACAATATGTACGTATATTTTCAAATCAATGCACGTTTTTATCCACACTCTTTCAACAGCAAAATCTATTTATTACCTCAAATCGGCTGTAGACCTTTCTCTCTTTACGCATTTTCTCCATCTTTTGCAGTAACATTTCTCGCTCTTCTGGTGAGGTGTTGGAGGGCCAGTGCCTTCCTGGATAACTTGAGAACTGCTGACCTGCAGAGCTAACCCCGCCCTCTTTCGCTTCATTGGTTGCAGCAGGAGTCTGTTTGGACTGTGGTGCTCTGCTCTGTTGCTTGGCTGAAATTTGCTCTAGAAGAACTTTAGTGTCATCTCTAAGGTTGCTACATGACAGGACATTTGCAGTAGACGACTGATGGGCAGACATGATTGATTTGGAATTCTCTGATGCCGCAGACTGATTTTTTGGAATTTCTGCGCTATGTGGTGCCAGACTGCTTTCTGATGATTCAGATACCTCTGTAAGGTTAGTTACAGAGTTTTCCCCCTTTGGTGTTGTAGTAACCTCATCTAACTCAGGCCCCTCAGGTATAGCTGAAGAGTCATGCCTCTGAGGTTGCTCTTTAATGTCCTCAAGCGTTTGGCGCTCATCCTCAGGTTTTGGGACATCACCACTGAATTCCTGTACAAGGTTTGATGATGCATTAGGTTGTACCTGTGTGGATCCCTGAGTTGTGTTAAGTCCTTCTGAGGCCAGGCAGGGGTCTGATGAACCTGAATGGAAACTAGTGATAACATTATCTGTGTCTTTAACCACAGGAGTTACAGATGGTTTGGCCTGTGCTTGCTCCAGGGAAGAATTTAGCTCTATTTTGCTATCATCAGTCTGTGGACAGGGGTTGGGTACATCAGAATTTGAGACATCATGTGTCAATATATCAGACTGAGCTTGTTCAGCTGAAGAACTTAAGTCAGTAATGATAGTATTTTGAGACAGGCTGTTGTCTGACTGAGTAATTGGAGGAGTTGGGATGGAACCTTGTTTGCTAACTTGGCTAAAGTTACTATCCTTTTGCTCAGTGTTAGAGGAGCTAGGTTCTTGGGACAGGCATGTTTCTGATGAAGAAGTGGTAATCGGTGAGACAACCTTAGGAGATGATTCTCCATCTGCTGGACCAAGTTGGGGGGATTTGAATTCACCATTTTGTATGGTGCACTCTGCTGCTGCTGCTGCTCCTACAACATTTTGATCCAAGTTGTTTTCCTTTGTAGGCGTTCCCTCTGAGTCTGTGTGGAACAACAAATGACTATCTGCTGGAATGATGTCACTAAATGAAATGGTCTGAGGAGATAAAGTGACTTTGAATGGAGATCCTGTGGACTGAGATGCCTCTGTGAGGTGTTGAGACGATTCATCTTCTGTTGCAATGGAAAGCTTGGAAGTGTCTAACTCCACTGTAGAGTCTGTTTCAGCAGGGTGTTGAGAAAGTTCACTTCCTGTTGTAGTGGAGTGTTCAGAGGAGTCATCTCCCAATGCAGTATGCTTTTGGAAAGAGTCTCCCCCTTTTGCAGTGGGTGGTTCACTTTCTTCTGCAGTGGCCTGCTGGGAAATATCTGCCTCTGCTGAAGTAGATATTTGGGATATTTGCTGCTGGAAAGAATCTGCCCGCTCTTTGGGATGTTTTTGAAAAGATTCACCACTTTCACAGCTTTCACCAGATTCACCACTTTCAGCTGCAGTGGGCTGTTGGGAAGACTTTGCCTCTTCTGCAGGAGGGTGTTGTAGAGATTCTGTCTCAGTTATAGTGGGTTTTTGGGCATGCTCATTTTCTGTTGCAGGGGGGTGTTGAAGAGATTCTGTCTCAGTTGCTGTAGTTTGTTTTGGAGCAGGTGCACTTTCTGTTGCAGGGAGTTGTGTGGAGGACTCAGCTTTTGTTACAGTAAGGTTTTTGGGTGCAGTGAGATATTGTGAAGATGTACTTTCCACCGCAGTTGGTTGTTGGGAAGATTGAGTCTCTGTTGCAACAGGTTTATGGGCATGTCCATTTCCTGTTGCATTGGGGATTTTAGAAGAATGCAACCCTAATGCAGTAGGCTGCTGTGAAGAATGTGCCTCTGCTGCAGTGGGGTGTTGGAAATATTTACTTTCTGTGGCAGTAGGCTGTTGGGAAGATTCTACCTCTGTTGCAGAATGTGATTTTTGTACGGGTGTTTGGGAGTCATTTCCAGACTCATTTGGAGAACTGCTTAATGGTGACACATACTTTGTCTGGGACAAATTTACAGGTGGACAACTCTCTGGTAGAGGAGCATCGGAGGGGCCTGTTGCTGATGAAGCAGCATTTAATGCAACAGAATCTTCTTGTTTTTGTGAGGAACTGGCTTCCGATGGAGCAGATGCTGCGACAGACTCAACGTCACTTGAACATGGTTTTGAGGGTGAACTTATAACAGGTTGCGGTGACTTCCCAGACAAAGAACATCTTTTTTTGAGTATTGATGGAAGTTAACAGATTTTTAGATTTAGATGCTGTGCCTGTCTCCACAACCGGGTTTGAAGTTGGACCAGTATGTGAAGATAAGGCAGACTCTTCTGCAAGTTTTTTCTTAAATCTAATTTTTTCTGCATCTGTGGCTCTATGTGGAATGTCTTCCTCACGTCTGGCATCTTGTTTCTCTGTTGTTGCGAGAGCTGCCTTTTTATCTGCCTCACTTGTGGAGAGTTTCTCAGGTGCATCTGATTTGCTTTGAGAAGCTTTGACTGTTGCAAGTTCAGCTTTGCGTTTAGCTGCTAATTCTTTGAAATATCTAAGTCTACAGTCTGGGTCATTCATATCTACAAAAGAACCTGATCCTTCTTCAGGTCCATCTCTTTTGCTTTTTTCTTCCAAAACTGCTGTTTGTATTGTGTCTGACAGTTTTTTCTCCTGCAGAGGAACCTGAGACTTTTCAACATCAGAATTTGCACTAATTTTGTTCAGTGAGTCCTCAGAATGTGCAGACTCCATGGCTTGGTCATCAACTGTGGCTGACCTTACAAAACTGCTCCACCGGAATGGCTCTCTTGTGCCAGATTTCCTCTTATCCAGGATTTGTGACACCCGAGCTGAAAGTTTTAAAGTCTCATCTCCATCTTTGTCACTTAAGTTATCTTTTGATTCTTCTGAAGTATTTAACTCCAAATTTGACCTGAATATTAGTGAGTGTCTTAGTCTGGAACCCCTCTGGACAGTGCGGGTGGCTTTTCTCTTAAGGAACTCTTCACCAAATAGGTTGGGCTCTTTTGGTTCTTTATTCTGCATCTCCTCTACTTTGTCCCCCTCAGTAGTGCAAGACGACTCTGAAGTTGTAGGTGTTATTTTGATATTTCCAGAGAAGTCTGGTGGATGGTCAACTGAAGTGCCGGGCAGAGGGGAACTGTTTTGAATCTGAATAAAAGGGGGATTTCTCCTAGATGAAGGCTTCCTGTTAAACTCAATGCTTCCTGGTCTGACTTCGGCACCTATGGGGCCACCAGGCCCTTCTGGCACGAAACATGGAACGTTATCAGAGAGGTCTGCTCCTTCAAGTTCAGAAAAATCCATTTCTCCACCATCTTCAAATGCGCTAAGGTATGAGTTGATTCTCCAATCTCGCAGCCCCAGCTTCTGGGTCGTGTCCTGTGGTTTGCGGTTAACATTGAAGAAACGTTTCTGGTCTAACAGGTGTGGTTGCGTGGGGGAGGTCTGACAAGCATAAGACTGACCCAAGCTATGTCTTTTGAGATTAGACTGCACAGGTGTAAAAACATTCCTGGCACCGTGTCCTTCCTCCATATCGGACTGAGACTGCAAGTATCTTTGGACATGGTCGTAAGCACCAGGTGGCGCAGCCTCGTTTACCTCGTGAGGGTAGCCAGGCCCTGAAAACTGATCTGTGGGGTAGCCTGGTCCTCTGAATCTGCCATACATGTCATATTCTGGCTGTAATCCAGCCCCCTGGTAAAAACCAGGTTCCCTTGCAAAGTGGCTGCCCTTGGGCCCTAATCCTTCCATGAACTGTTTGCCTCTGATTCCTGGATGGTTTTGAGGGGGCATGTATTCAAACTCTGGTACATCTGGGTAACTATGCCTTTTGAAGTTAGCCATTTCATTTGGTCCTCGCATTTGTCTTCCAGGCTCTATAAATGGACGGTCCTCTCTAAATTGTTGAGGAGCATGCAGGTTCATTTGCCTCTGAAAGGAGGGATTTTCCACTGCTGGGCAGGGTTCAGCATTTATGAACGATAACATTTGGTGGCCCACATTCATATGGTCTTCTGCAGGGCGTTCAGCCCATTCCGTGGGCATAGCTGGATGTTCTCTTTTTAACATGCAGGTCTTATCCTTGTTGAAGTAACTTCCATGTACGTTGCTATAGCGTGACATACTTGGCAAAACATTTTCAACAACTAATGGCTCTGAGTGGGCATACAGAATCCGAAACTCTTCGTCAAAGGTGGTCACAAGCTGTCCAAGGAACAGATGCGCTAGGCAGCGATGTATCTTCTCGAAAGACCACATGAAGCTGCAACACAAATTTAGAAAAATGCTTTACATTGGTGAGCATAGTAAACATGAGATTAAAAAATGTACACTGCTACAGTAA
This sequence comes from Chromobotia macracanthus, assembly GCA_036877525.1. Taxonomy (NCBI): domain Eukaryota; kingdom Metazoa; phylum Chordata; class Actinopteri; order Cypriniformes; family Botiidae; genus Chromobotia; species Chromobotia macracanthus. The sequence goes on along the minus strand of JAZGTH010000070.1, from coordinate 2,572,055 downwards.
AGTATTTATATAGCGTTTTTCACAATCTTGCATGGTTGCAAAGCACCTTTACAGAGATACCTTTTTAGAAAAACTTGCTGAGACATGAAAGAAGCATAGAAATCAAGCAAAAAGGAAAGATAAAAAACAGGAGAAATGTTATGGAGCACACGAAATAAAAATATGATGGTGCATGGTGCCATTGATGCTAAAGTGAAAAAAACACCGTGGTAAAACTAAAAGATGTACAGATAACATTAAAGTTCAAAACAACACACCAACCTATAGTTCCCAGTTAAAACAGCCCTGCAGTCCACCAGTATGAAACGATCCATCATCTGACCTTTGAAGGACTTTCCTGTGTGGCAGAAATACGTAGTGCCAGACACAGTTCTCACTCGCATGAGCTGCAAATAAAAAAGTGTTAATATATTTACACTCATTTGTGCCATGTGGCGATTAAATACTAGAAAGTCCTTTAGTCTTGCAAACTTGTATTGTTTATAACAAATACTGTACAAATACATAACAGTCCTTTCATATTTCTTACAAAAATACATTCATTCCAGGTTTTAAACAAAATCAACTAACATTTAGGTTCTTGGTAAATGTGTCTCACCCAAATAACCTGCGAGCTCACACATTCTGTAAATGGCCATTACCAACGCAGCTAACTCAGAAAACAAGGACTTTAACAGTAGTTAGCTCATATAACACTCATTGCAAAACACAATGAATGCTGAAGTTGTTGAGGTGCTTGTTCCAATTCACATTTTAATGTAATGAGTGTCGAGTCCATAATAATTAGCAAAAAGCTACAAATATCCAAACTAAATACCCTTCTGGACAGCTTAACTGATGGTATGTGTTAAACTTCATAACGTTCGAGAAGTACCTACCTTTATCTCATCCAGATTCACCCTACAGTTGTTCACCATTGTAACAAAATGGTGCGAATTCAGTTCATCAAGAAGAATATAAACAGCCACGCCACGCATCGCTGCAGCAATAATATCAGCGAAGATATCAACATCTGTAAACATATCCATCACCACGGCAACAACCTAGCACCATAAAAACAGTGTTAGATGTTATGAATCACAATGCATAGTGCGAAAAAATCTTTCTGTGTGTGTACAGAGACATATATTACACCGCATTACTTTACACAATACTACACGTAACTGACATCATTTGTGAATCATTATTACATAATTATGTATTTGATTGATATCACATTATAAATTACATTATATTCATTTTACAGTTTATGATGTATTGAGCACCATTGGGCAATCTGAAACATGTATCTTGTATTGTTTTCTTGTAGCTCAGGGGTACAGCATCAAAAAGGTAGCAGCGCAAAAGGTTGGGGGTTTGATTCTCAAGGGACACATGTACTGACAAAATGCATAACTATAAGTCGCTTCTACCTAATGCACAAATGTAAATGTATTGTTTAAAAAAACGTTTTGATACAATTGCAGTGTGAACCTGACAAGGCAGTGAACCTACTTGTTGTGCAGTCTTGATCATTCTGCGGACTTGCTCTTTAATACTGGGCATCTCCGGATCGGGCGGGTTCACCAGCGTAGTGACTTCGGTGGGTCCCACGAATCTTAACTGCTGCGGCCAGCCTAAGTCCAGACTCGGCGCATCAAGATCCGAATGAACCGGCCAGTAAGTGTCAGAAGAGCCATCCACATCTTCAGCCATGAATCTCCTCTCCGGCTGAGCTACCCGGTGCGGGGCCCGCACCATGCATTTGATATACTCAGTCTCTGGATGGGATAAGAAATCGACTACATTGGCCTCCTGCAGAAATCCATAGTAGCCTTCCAGATCAGCACCGACCAGGGCATCGATAGCCATGCGGTACTCCTCGCGGTAATGAGGGGGCAGGTAGTTGGGGTCCAGGGGATTGTCCCCAGCAGAAGAGCATTGGGACCGATGAGCCATGTTTATACCTGCGTAGATAGAGTCAGACTGTTAAACAACTAAACAAATGGAAAAGGTAATACATATCATTTCCACTTGAGGGCAACACCATTTGTTTTAAGCAGGTGATGACCAAATACACAGATTATATAGACCTCCAGTAGATATCCTGAATACAATATAGAAAAATATATATGCAAATATTTTCTTGCACACATATGAAGCATCACACTCCAAGTATTTTAACTTTGACTTACAAACAAACCGGTTTTCACATAAATGCAATCACACACAAGCCCATTTAATGTTTAAATTAAAATCATAAAATAAAATAAACCAGACTTAAACAAACCAAACGCAATATGTAGTACACGATGTCAATTCAGTTAAGAATAAATAACCCTAAAAGATACCAAAACTATTAAAATACAGCAGCATTACAGTAAAATATATAGTTGAAAACGTTTTTAAAACGTCGATCAGATATTTGCAATATCGTTTCGTGGTTTTATCTGCTTATTTATCGCGGCGTTTAGTTTCTACACGTTTTCAATGACTCTGATGTATCGTCACATCTGCTTTAACAACATCTGGGTGTGTCGCGAAAAATAAACGAGTTTATTACCGTTTATGAACTAAACTAAACTACTCTAAACTGATCTGATCCCTGATCTGTTATTATATACACATAAATCAATAGCTGGAAATGTCAGCGCGGTTTCTTTCGGAGCGACGCGACGCTTGAAGCTTTAAAGTTTTCAGACGTGCTGCGACACAAGAACAAAACTCAGACCGTGAAATGAAAGATGAACGTGATGAAAACGCGTGAAGCTCACCGCTCAAAGTGTCGCTTTCTTTGCTTTCCTGTGAAAACCTTTCAGCGATATTTGCCCGTCATGACTTCAACTTTCACTCTGAGAGCTGGAGAAGAAAACACACACACACATCACAGCCAACACACACACATATATACACACACATCACAGCCAACACACACACATCACAGCCAACACACACACACATACACACACACATCACAGCCAACACACACACACACACATCACAGCCAACACACACCACACATCACAGCCACACCACACAGCCAACACAACACACACACACACATCACAGCCAACACACACACACAATCACAGCCAACACACACACATATATACACACACATCACAGCCAACACACACACACACACATACACATCACAGCCAACACACACACATGTACACACACACACATCACAGCCAACACACATACACACACACACATCACAGCCAACACACACACACACACATATACACATCACAGCCAACACACACACATGTACACACACACACACATGTACACACACACACACATATACACACACACACATCACAGCCAACACACACACACACACACACACACATCACAGCCAACACACACACATGTACACACACATATACACACACACACACATATACACACACACACATCACAGCCAACACACACATATACACACACACACATCACAGCCAACACACACACACACACAGCCAACACACACACACAAATCACAGCCAACACACACACATATACACACACACATCACAGCCAACACACACACACACCACAGCCAACACACACACACACACACACATCACAGCCAACACACACATCACACACACACACACACACACACACACACACACACATATATACACACACACATATACACACACACATCACAGCCAACACACACACACACACACACAGTCAACACACAGTTTCAATAATATTTTATTGATACTGAATTTAGTATTAGGTTATACAAGTTTAAGTTAATAATTCTCAGTCCTGGTCAATCTTTAACTACATGGGCATGAATTACACACACAGATCTGAGAGTGTGTGTTGGGTGGACATACAGCAGATCAGAGGTCAGCAGAAAACTACCACACTGCAAGATACATATTACTGGATATTACTGAAAGGGATTTAAAACGTAAGAGATTTAGACAATCATTTAGACTCTTCATTCACATATTTATCAATGAATGTCTAATTAATACAATGTATAGCTGACTGATCTCTTTATGTTAAGAACTTATGGCTTGTTTTTTATTCAAACTTGATAGTATACAATATACAGCCATTATAGGATTTAAATGTTTCCTGTAACCTCACCTGTCATTTCACAACACAAAAGAATATGTTAATGGACCTACTTCTACTTCTGTTAATGGAAAAGCAAACAATGCAAAATGTATGTTTCAAATTGACCTTAAACACACTGCATGATGAAATTCTTGGGAGTATATAAAATACGTCATATTGCAAATGCAAACACATTATATAATCTAATCAAATCAAATCTGTAATGTCTGCAATTTTACATTTAGTAACAAATCTTCTTATTAATGAAGATTGCTAGTATCCCTGCAAACAGGGAACATTCTCAGAATGTTGGCTAATGTTCTTTAAAAGTTCTCCCAAAGTTATCAAAAAACAGTCGCAGTAACATTAGTAGAACATTCTTGTAACATTGTCATATCAAAAACGTTATTCTTCAGAAGTAAAAAATGTTTGAATGTCATTTTTATAGCCAAGCAATAATGTTAATACAACACTTAATACACCTTTAAAGATAACATTAACGTTTCTGCTACTTATTGGGAATGTTAAGGAAATGTTACAACCTAAAAATGTTAGCTGGGATGACCCTGCTATGGGATTTTCTCTTAGTTCTGAGCATACAGCAGAACATGTCAATACTGTAAATGGTATTGTGTGATACTGTATGTAAATGATATTACTGTAAACCTGACAAAACATTTTCCACATGACACCTAATATCACATTTAGACAATGAACATTCGTTACTGTATATGAAATATCATCCCCGTGTTGAAAAGTCAGTGTTGCGGTTTGACCTACATTGCGAGGCAAACCTGAAATCATATTGTGAGGGGTGGAGGCAGATGCAGGGTTAAGGTATAGCACAATTTGCTACCTCAAAATGAAAATGCATATGAAGAAACTAAAGAATATAAAAACAATAAGAGTAACTAAAAGATTAACTTTTGTAAAGACAGCACAGCATAAAACCAGCATTCAAATTCAAAATATTTACATTTTACCTGCACAAATAAACATTGGATACTTTTAGACAGACAATGGTGACATTTAGTGGGCATCTCAAAACCTGCAAAAGATTACTATAGTTTGAGGATTAATTAAGCTAAACTTGTTTTCCTTTTCACCTACACAAAGGTGTGCAGCTTATCTGTGTGAAGACATGTATTTCTTTAAGCACACAGCGGTCTAAAGAAACACACACAGAACCACTGTGACACTTTGTATTTGCAGAGTTTCATAATGAGGGTGTGACCTTCATAAATGTGCCAGCGTCGCCCTGGGCAACAGAGATCACACCTGAAATCACATCAGAGCTCATTAGCTTTAAACAGCAGAAGGTCTTCAGTGCAGTTTTATCTCTGAAAGTAATTAACCTCAGCTGCCAAGCACAACGAGACCCACTTCCAAAAGCCACACGGACATCACCAAATTTACTTTGGAGCCACTGATCCCCTTCACTTCATTTGAACAAAAGCCCCTTGGGGTAACTGCACAGGCCTTTGCACAATATATGTATGTGGAGACCCAGCTAACAATTTTAGGTTGCAAGAACATTTCCCTAATGTTCCCATTAGTAATAAAAACGTTAAAAATATTATTCTGAAAGTTCTAGGAATGTTCAAAATGCTGTATTAATGTTACGGTTTATTTAAGAATAATGATTTTGATTATGTGATATATAACCTTAAAAACGTTCTACTAACGTTACCGAAAGAACATTTTTGAGAGAACAACTTTGAGAGAACTTTGAGAACATTCCCTGTCAGCTGGGGATTCCTTAAATTTGTTGAAGGTGTTTTCAATGTGCGGCTGTTTTTTTGAAATAAAGGCTGAAAGTGAAATAAAAAAACGTAGGCACTAACTATATAAAAAGTAAACAGATGGCTGTTTAAGTACACTTGTGTTGTGTACTTAAATGAACAAATGAACATTGGGAACTCAGTTTATCAGACAGTGAGCACTACCGATCAAAGGAAACGTGTTGGTAAAGCGCTGCAGTACATACTGCTGTATGTAGACTCTATGTTTCCCTTCCAAGAAAACATTTGGAGGGCTGCAGGATATGATGTCATTGCACAGGCACAGGCCTGAACAATCCGGCATTGTTTCAACAGATACCGCCTAAAGCACACAATGCGAGCAGCATTAAAAGAACAGAGGTACTTGACCTCATACCTCCGAACATTCCAAGTATAAAAGTCACATGGTTTCTCAGCCTTCACTTCACTTCTTATCACTTGCGTGTTGTGCCTGCTTTACTCCTCACTGAAAGTGTTTGCTGATACATGATACATACACACACGCACATATCGCAGTTCAATCTCTATTGTTAGAAGAGCTACTCATTTTAAACTGAAGTTGATAAGGACACATGCATGCTAAAAAGCAGGAACCTCCTTCTTCTGGGGGAGGGTCCAGGGTTCATTTCAAATAATAATAATGCAATGACGTCACTGCAGACAGCAAGTTAGTCACATGTCACTTATATGTAAATATGAATATGTATATGTAGATATGAAGTGTGTGTGGAATCTACTTGGCGGCTATTATAGTGAAGGCAAATGCCGTATAATGCTTTAAATATGAAAGCAACATTCTGTGTTGAACAGCAGCAAGACACATCCAGAAAGGTCATACATAAACCCACAGGTAATGTTTTAATGCTTTCTTTTTACTGTAAAGCTTCTTGAAACAAGCTGTATTGTATAAAACACTATATAAATAAAGGACCTTACTTGAAAAGCAAGTGCCACCCATAGTCATGCTGATTCACATTAAACAACATCAGAAAAATCAGAGCCTTACCATCTGAATGTTCTGTGAGGCTCTGGTCCACTCCAGCCATCTATAGTTCACTATGTGGTACATGGAAGCCTCAGCGTGTCACTGTCAAATCAGCTCAACCCACTCCGAAAGGTCAAATATCAATTCAATCATTAAAACAGGTCCACAGGATCTGTACTATTTTACAGTACAGTATAGTAAATGTCACAATACAACACGCGTGTTACATAATTTATACAGTGTCCAATTCAGAACTAACAGATTGTTGGTAATGGAGACTACTGCATGTGTGCTGCCCATTGTGTTACTGTAACAGTGTGCACTCAACATCTCTAGTCAACTGAAACATCTTGCTTTGTGTGCTATTAAGCAGGCAGTGAAAATAATTTATTTGAAAGACGATTACTCTTTTGTGTTTCAGTGATAAAACAAATGTTGCAATTACATATCACAATAACAATGGCTGTGTACAGGAAACATTTACAACCCTGATGAAAGTTAAAAAAGCAGGTGTGACCAGTTTTAAAAAGGTTCCCCATTTTTTACGTATAACCATAACAGATCTAGGTGATTTCAACTTAAATGTAAATGGTGTCAAACTGTAATCTTTATGACAATGCACCTATGTGACGTGTGCATATGTCTTTTAAAATAAAATCTTGAAAAGGTTTATGTACAAAGTGGGGGGGTTAAAAATACCTAAATCATTAGTTTGTTTGTAAAAACAACAGTCAAAAGAAATTTACCATGATAGAAAAACAAGCGTGTGTGCATGTGTTACTGCAAACACATCACAAAAGAGGTAACAGAAGACAGAGGCATAGACTGACACATTATAAAGACATTGCTAATGTTCAGACCACACCTTACTAAATAATGTGATTAGGCATATCCCGTCTCAGGTTATGCCTCATCATTTTTCTGTGTATAAACAAGTCCAGATTGCTTGAAGCGCTGCTTATAGAAATATGCACCAGGCATTATAAAACTTAGGGGTGTAGACTGCATGAGGCTTTGTTTTGTGTTATTTTGGATACCACCTGGAATTGCATAGAAACAGGAATATAAGGGAATACAACCTTTTAGACTAATGAATTGTTGGCTATTCCATGATCTGCTGGACAAATTTTACTTTCAGAAGTGAGAAAACAAATGTAGTCCATAGAATTGAGCTCTAATAAACCGTAAAGCTAACTGTGGTAGGGCCTTTAGAGGGATTTTGTTAAAAAGGCCTTTTGTTAATCTTCTTTTAGACAGACTATGCTATAGAGAAAAAATGTGAAAGAGACCTGACGGAGAATGTTGCATAGTTTCCAGTACATTGTTGGTCATTGAGAGTGTAAAAAGACTCGGCGTACTATTTATTGACTTTGGGCCGACAGACATACAGCAAACACGGGCAAATGTCAAAGAGAAAGATTTACAGCCAAGCCCAGAGGTAGACCTGCCGGTTTCAGGTTTTTTCATTCGAAAAATGAAACAACAAAAGAAAGGAAATTGCTCACATACTTACAGGGGCATGCATGAAAAGTCTTATTTAATTAGCTGCAGAAAGAACGCATGCAGCTTAACAAGAGGATTTCCAAACAAATGTAAACTGATGGGTGAGGAACTCTGGACGTGACATCTGTAGGTCTTCATTACGTGTTCCTCCATCAGCCAGAACTGATCACTATGATTAAAAAAAGAAAGAATAAAGCATTATTGTAGGGTGCAGCATGACTAAAAGCATTAATTAAGGAAAATGCGACCGTAATGTCTGGTCCTAATGCATGCAACCATTGAGATTATGATCATGCTCAGGGTGAAAGGACTAAAGAACAGGTCGTTTTACAGTGTGACGTTGTAGAATTAAGTGCATAATAATTTCATTAAACAAAAGAAGACTTGTCAGCTGTGTGAAGCAGGTTACTCAAGACACAACACTTTCCTCAGGCGAAATATCTGAAAGAAAATCTGTATTGAACTGGATCATCTTGTTACTCAGAACGTCCTTCATGAACCAGGCCGCGTTACACATGCGCAGTAGCGTCACTGCCCTCTGTCGGCTCTGTAGTGGAAGCATGCTGAGATCCAAACCTTCCTGTTTGTGTGTTACTTCAATGTTACTTCAAGTTACTTTAATTGCATTAACAGAAACACTTCTAGTGGGTTTGTTGTGGAGTGTTTTCTTTGATCTGGGGCTTGTGTTAGATGTGCATGTGTAGGTTTGTCTGCTGACGTCTGTTTATACATGAGTTGAGGGTCCGAAAAGCCGCTCCAGGTCTTACATGGGTGGAAAAGCCTTTAGTGGCCACTTTATATTTCACACTGAAGCTTCTTGAATGTTTCATCATATTTGTATGGATGAAATAAATGAATGTATAATAAATTACCAAAAAAAATTATAGTTTAATTAATTATTATGAATTTATTGTTTATTAATTAATTAATTTAACAAAAAATAATTAATTAAAAAACAACTGCTTTTGGCTACACTGAAGGTCAGTGCATTATGTTTAATTGAATAAAATGCATATATATATATATACATTATTTTTATCCACAACATTAGATTTTTTAAACATATTTAAAAGTCTGCAAAACTATACACATCTCTCAAACGCTAGAGGAAAATCTGGAAATTATGAATATAAAACGACATGAAAGGTTAACAAACAAACTCGTTATTTACTTCGTGCAGTAAACAAGGAAGAGCGTCATTTTGGGTGTGACGTCGCCGGAAGTAGTGTTTCCTTCTACCCAATCACGGCGCTCAGGAGGCGGGCGCTTCTGGTTCGCGGGTTGCATGTAGGAGAAGATAAACAAACATGGACGTGAATGTTTGTGTTGTTTTATTGTTTTTATGAATGAGTGACCGTCCATGATGGCGGGAGTCATCCGCAGACTCGACGAGACTGTAGTGAACCGCATCGCGGCGGGAGAAATTATCCAGCGGCCTGCGAATGCCATCAAAGAGATGATGGAGAACTGGTGACACTTTCCTTTATTGATCCCTGATAAAGAATGACTGCAGACGGCCATTTCTTGAGTTACAATGACTGCTGTCACTTATGTTTATCGTCGTCTATAATGCCTCTTAAACGTCCCCTCATGACAAAAGAAAAGCATTTTGTAATGTGAATGTGTTATCATTAAAGTGTCTGGTAAAGTTTACCCAGTCAGTTGCCATCAGCTGTGCATTGTTCATTGTATTTTACAATGAATGTATTTTAATATGGCCTTAATATGTCAGTAGTTATGCTATCCAGTTATACTGTGTGAAGATAGACTTTGCAATATTTATTGCATAATTATTGTGATTTTTAATCTTCAGTTTGGATGCAAAGGCCACCAATATCCAGATCACAATAAAGGAGGGCGGGCTGAAGCTTATTAATATTCAGGACAATGGCACGGGTATTAGGGTACGTCACTGGTTTAATACTCACTGCAGACCTGGAAATGTTTTAAATGGCACTTTTCGTGTTGGGAACTGATTTTCATTTTCTTTTCATACACAGAAAGAGGATTTAGAAATTGTTTGTGAGCGCTTTACAACTAGCAAGCTTCAGACTTTTGAAGATCTGACGTCAATCTCCACATATGGATTTAGAGGAGAGGTATGTGCCATCTGTATCTACAATGCTGTGCAAAAGTCTTAAGCGCATTAGATGGGTCACCAAACTAAAACAGTTGCTCCAAGCATCTTGCCACAGTTCTTATGGATTTAGGCTGTCTCAGTTTGTCTGTCTCTTCTTGTAATCCCAAACAGACTTGATGATGGTGAGATCTGATTTCTGATCTGAGCTCTTTTGATCAATCATTTTCACATTTACATTTTTATGCATTTGGCAGATGCTTTAATCCAAAGCGATTTATAGTACATTCAACTTATACATTTTGTAAGCACATGTGATCCCTGGGAATCGAACCCACAACCTGCTAACGGCAATTGAGCTACAGGAACACCTGTGTCAAATCATCACACTGCTTCTTTTATAGGCTCTCGCCAGCATCAGTCATGTAGCCCATGTCACAATAACCACAAAAACAGCTGATGCAAAATGTGCCTACAGGTAATTTATTTACATTTGATAAAAAATTGTCAGATAATCAGACAGTAAATCAATACAATCAAAACAATAAACAGCATATTTATGTACTGTAATATTTTATTGCTTCGGTCAATTACTTAGATATTTATTTGAAAAGAAAAATGATTAGTATCACTTTGCGTTGATTTTGTTTACAGGGCCAGTTACTGTGATGGGAAGCTAAAGGCTCCACCCAGACCCTGTGCTGGAAACCAGGGGACATTGATTTCTGTACGTCTGACAGACAATACAGAGGTGTACGCGGTAATGTTTTCACATAGCAGTAATCTTAATCTTATTTTTCTGGTCTTTTCAGGTGGAGGATCTGTTCTATAATGTGTCGACTCGACGGAAAGCATTAAAGAGCTCCAGTGAGGAATATTCCAGAATCGTTGAGGTTGTAAGCAGGTGTGTTGTAATGTGATGTGTGTAGTGTAATGTGATGTGTGTAGTGTAATGTGATGTGTGTAATGTAATGTAATGTGATTTGTGTAATGTAATGTGTGTTCATGACACATTACAGGAGAATGAAACTGTTGTTACTGTACAGTTGTGATTGATGTGTCATTGTTTACACCAGTTCTAATGTATATTTTATGTCATGCAGATATGCCATTCACAACTCTGGGAAAAGTTTTGCTGTCAAGAAGGTGAAAGGCTCATGAGATCTTCCCAACAAGAGTATTTTAAATAAATTGCATTTAAGGTTTATATATAATAGTATATGTATAATTTATGTATAATAACAGCTTATGTGTAATAGTATTTTGTATCTTTTGCTAGCAAGGTGAGATGGTTTCAGATGTGAAGACCCTTCTAAATGCCTCAGTGCTGGACAATATTCGCACAATATTCGGAGTGGCTGTTAGCAGGTGCTTTTAATTGACACATTTTTGAACATTTTTATCCACACTGATTGGCCCTGTTTCAAATAGTGAACCTCCTTTGGCTTGTGTGTGTCCATCCAATCCACAATATGTAGTGTGTTCTAGTGTGCTTATGTGTGCACTCACATGGGACAGGGCCATTGTAGGTTGTCTGACGTACAGCTAGGTCAAAATATGCTTGAACAGTACTTACTGAAGTAATACACCAGTCTGATTGTAAAATGATGGTGAAAAGCAAGTTTGTTTATTCCAGAGAGCTGATTGAAGTTGAGTGTGAGGATCAGAAACTTGCGTTTAAAATGAAGGGCTACATCTCCAATGCCAACTACTCTGTCAAAAAATGCGTCTTCATCCTTTTCATTAACCGTAAGTGTTTCACATTTATTTCTCCCTTAGTAGTTTAAAAATGATTATTATTATTATTCAGCTGCACATACAACATATTAGGGTCATTTAAAGTAGAGATGTGCAATATGATCAAAGTCATATCACAGTATGTGACGTATCATAAATATCATAAATCACAGTAATAGGGTATATTATGATATTGTTGCTTGACAGCTGTAAACAGTGTGTCTGTCTCTGCCATTAAACAAATTTCTACCGAGTTCTCTGGATTTAAATACAAGACCTTCATTATTGTGAAGTAATAATATGTGAAAATATTAACTGTTTACTGTTTTCTAGATCGTTTGGTGGAGTCCACTGCCCTAAAGAAAGCCATTGAGACGGTCTACACTGCATATTTGCCCAAAAACACTCATCCCTACCTTTATCTTAGGTACATATGATCTGATTGCATGGAAGTATTTAATTCACATTTATTTGTTTATTTGTATGTACATATAATTTCAAAGTTGTACGTTGCCAGAAGAGTGTGTTAGAAATGATTTTTAGAAATTTGCAGGTCTAAAATAGTACAGATTATGCATTTAAACAGAAATAGCGAGCATCTGAATGTTGGGTCATCTGAAATCATCTTAAGTTGCTGGATCCATACTGTTGATGTAGCTGATGTAATCTGTAGTTACCGCGGGATGGGAATCCCGAGATAAAAACAGAAAGCAGATGGAGAATTATTAGCTCAGCTGCTGTTCATAACATTGTGAACAGAATATAATTAAAAGTGTTCTTTAATAAAAATAAAAGCCACATTGATGAGTTCAACATTTCCTGCTATCTACATTTATGTACAATAATTTTGAATATGTAGAAAGGAATGACAGTAAAATAAGGCTGATTTATTAACACTTTACAATTGCTCTCGTTCTGAAGTTTGGAGATTGCGCCCCAAAACGTTGATGTGAACGTTCACCCCACCAAGCACGAGGTGCATTTTCTGCACGAGGACTGCATCATCGAGAGCGTTCAGAAACACATTGAGACGAAACTTCTCGGCTCTAATTCCTCACGCACGTACTTCACACAGGTAAACCTGCCATCAAAGAGCATTTTACACGTATAAGGATCTTCAGATTGGAATATTTTGAGGAATATCAACCGATGCTTCCCTTATCTGTAGACTCTGCTTCCGGGACTCTCCGCGTCCACTAGTGCGGTGAAAGCCTCCAGTTCTGCGACAGATTCCCAGGAGCGTGTTTATGCCCATCAGATGGTCCGCACGGACAGCAAGGCCCAGAAGCTGGATGCTTTCCTTCAGCCATCAGCCTCCACCTCTGCTGCCCAGAGCCGGTTAGAGAAACCGTCATCCAGCCCTCCGCCTGCCGCTCAGGGTGCAGCAGAGCCGGATGATCCAGAATTGCTGCAGGCTGTGGATGTTCTGGAGCCAGCCATCACTGAGGATCCACAGACTGATGCTCAACATCCTCCTGATGATGCACCACCCAGGTGAAATGCAGAAAACAGACTAGAGTTTGTGTGGGGCTTCAGTTTCAGGTGACCGGGGCAAGTTTTTTTATTCCTGTGAGTACAGTATATCTTATAAGGCAAGTTTAAATACAGTGCCCTCCAAATGTATTGGGACAGTAAAGGGAAAATTGTGCTGTTTCCTGTGGAGTCAACAAAATTTTTTTTGATTAAAAGAGGAATATGAGTTAAAAGTACAAAATGTCACATTTTGTCATTTGACTGTTTCAACACAGATGTTTAACCAACTTAGAAGAACAGCAGAGTTTCATCCTGCTAATGTGAGCCTAAATATTAGGACAATTGACTCACAATTGTGATCCTAAAAGATCAACTGTGTCCTGTTGCACTATTTGTTCACACATTAAAATCAGCAAATGTGTTCTATCAGTTCTGTTCATTGCTTCTCTAACTCAAAACCTGCAAGTTAATATATACTATACTAAGAAATCTACACTATGTATAACCCATTTGACAACTTGACCCGGTTTCCTTAACAACTTACCCTGGTTTTTATTTTTCCATGTAAGTGTGATGTGTAGAAGATCCGTTTGTCTGTTTGGTCTTTCAGGAAAAGGCCTCATGTTGAGGAGGGGAAGGCGAATTTGACGGCTGCCGCACTTCCCAGGAGACGCGTCATCAAACTGACCAGCGTGAAAGAACTTCGGGAAGAGATTGAGCAGAACACTCACAAAGGTCAGGCTTAAAGGGACAGTACATCCCATGAAATGAAAACACAAAGTGACTGTTTCTCACACGTATATCATGTCTGTGTGAAGAACAACTGAATTCCTGCTATTTTCTGAATGACTATTTTAAAAAAAAAGCCTTTTAATATGTCCCACCCTGTTTCCCATTTCCTGTTTTAGCAGGAAATATGCCAACAAAGTAAAAAGAACAGAATTTTTCAAACATGGTGCGTTCAGTATAATTGAGTGGTCATGTGACTTGTACAGTAAGCACACAGCTCAGAATGACTTGTATCTTCATTAACAGGTTTACAGGAGTTGCTACAGAATCACTCATTTGTGGGCTCTGTGAATCCTCAGTGGACTCTAGTGCAGCATCAGACCAAACTCTACCTGCTGAACACATCCAAACTCAGGTGACGTTCTGATCCATACCAGCTGACGTTCTCACATCAGTCCATTCATGACTAATTAGTCAAATTAGTAATATTAACTTTTAATATTAACACAAACATACACGCAAACATTCTGTTCTGTTTACTGCCATTTCAGTCAGGAGCTGTTTTACCAAATTTTGATCTACGATTTCGGGAACTTTGGCGTTCTTCGATTGTCGGTGTGTTACTGTTCCTTATTATAATTGTGTTATACCTGCTTCTGCAGTATTAATAATTCTATATTTTCTCATTGTGTAACTGTTACACTCAGAAAAACATCAGGGGACAGTTGACTTAGTATTTGCTATTCTTGACTGCATTAGACTAACTCAAGCTGTGTTATGTTAGGATCCAGCGCCGCTTTATGACTTGGCCATGTTAGCTCTGGACTCAGAGGAGAGCGGCTGGTCGGAGGAGGACGGTCCAAAAGAAGGACTGGCCCAGTATATTGTGGACTTCCTGAAGCAGAAAGCAGAAATGCTGGAGGAATATTTTTCCCTGGAAATCAATGGAGTGAGTGATCAGTCCTACACATGCATTAGCATGTTCAACCACTAAGACACAAGAGGCCGTGAGAGTTACAAAGCTGTGAAGAGCAGCAATAAGCAACTAATTTGCATTACGTTTGTCTTATTATAGGAAGGGAAACTGGTTGGTCTTCCAATGCTGCTTGATAATTATATTCCTGCCATGGAGGGACTTCCGATGTTCATTCTGCGTTTAGCCACAGAGGTCTGCGTTTCATCATCAGTTTATTGAGATCTGTGTAGAATGTGCATTTATTTAGAAAACAAGGTTGAGACGTGGGCTTTAACCTGATGACTGAGGTTTTATATGATGATGCAGGTGAACTGGGATCATGAGAAGGAGTGTTTTCAAGATTTCAGTGTAGAATGTAGTCACTTCTACTCCGTCAGGAAAGCGTACACACTGGAGTCGGATACAGAAGAGCCTCAGGTACTTTAACACTACACACAAACTGCAGACACTGAAGGTCATTGTTTTCCAGAAACATTTTTTCTTATGCTAGATGAAAGTCCTGATAGCAATCACAAGTGGTACAAATGTTTATATATCATCTGTGGAAGCCACAAGACCTTAAAATGTTCATCTAATCATTGCATTCGGACAGATATGTCCTACTTGCCTGTCAAACTATGTCCGTGTTCATGTTTTGGAGGAGGCGTGGCTTTTGAGATCACTCTGAAGGGAGGGCGGGATCTTATGCTTTCAAAGCTAGCTTGCTATTGCTAGCCTCTCCGAAATGGCCTACCCTACATTGAATTAATTAGATTACAAAATGCTAACAATTGACTGAAAAATGACTTAACTGACTGAAACTGATGTTTTTCTTTACTTGTAGGATGCAGAGTTGAGCTGGCGGTGGAAGGTGGAGCACGTGCTCTTCAAAGCTTTCCGCTCTCTCTTCAGTCCCCCAAAGCACTTCAGTGAGGACGGCAGTGTTCTCCAGATCGCCAGCCTGCCGGACCTCTACAAAGTGTTTGAAAGATGCTGAACTCCAGTCTTTTCCTCTGTATAATAGTTTTCATTTTGTACACTTGTGGAGACAAGACCACAGTTATGTGTAATATTATTAAACATAAAATAAATGTTTTCATATAAGCTGACTATAAACCCTTAACACTGCTGTTTCTTACTGATTCTGTGGCAGTGTTATAAACAGTGTTAAATGCTTTCAGATAGATTTGACCTTTTAGACTTAAGCACATGCTTTTGAACTAATTCTGTACATGGTTTAAATCAGTGAAATGATCTCAACCTTTAGGCCCCCTATTATCCACAACAACATTTGAAGATCACAATTTCAACCCAGTTAAATATTGGTATAACTAGAAGCTTGGCATAACTAGACAGATGCATATTCATTTAAAATGTCTTAAGACGAAACAAGCATTAAAAAAAGCTATTAAGTAATTTAGTTTTCTTCAGGCCCCCTTGGAAGTTTGTTGAGGCCCCCTGTGGGTGCTTGGCCCCCTGATTGAGAAACACTGGTTTAATGTATCTAATTCAATAACAACATTATTCAGACACACAAAATCCTATATATGAACTTTCCTCTGCGGGTCCAAACATAACTGAGGGAAGGCAGAACGGTTAGGGTTGTAAATGGTGTAGTTTATTTACAGTATACTTTGCAGTTGCTGTATTCACAATCACCGCATGAAGTGTCAGACAGTTTCTAGTGCGATTAAAATGCTGCACCAAACCTGAATACATTAGCATTGTAAAGGCATCGAGTGGCATTTGAGACAAATGTAAATCTCACAGTAGAAACGTTGGTCTCATACTGAGATTTACGAAAAGTTTTGCATTTAGTGTAAAAATGATGTAGTCCATTGTGACCAAGCACTTCAACGCTAACAAAATTCATAAATCGCCTGCCCATTCATACTGCATTCTCATTTATACATTTAAAGAAATAGTTTAAATATTTGGAAAACAAAACAAACAAAAAAAAAAAAACAGCTGATACCATTTTAGACGAGTGATTTTTTTTAACTCATGGCTGTACCCTTTTATTAAACACATGAATGTTTCGTACCGGTAGAAATATTTGTTTCCTGTATAGTGTTAAAATGCATATAACCCTCATATTCCTGTGCAGGCACATTGTCGTGTGAGCATTTACACAGATGTCGAGGGCCCTGTACGCGTGTCATTTAGTGTGGTTTAAAAAGAGCTCTTATACTTGTGCAACTTACAAAACAATGATGAGAAAGCACCCGGTCTGAGCGACGACACGTTGGAAAACACAATGAACAAAGCTTTCAAAAACCAACAAAACCAAAATAAGTACAACCTGCTTAGGTTCAGAAAAGAGAAATTGTGTTAACCATGAAGGCTCACTCCCTGACCGTATCGCCTTAGTAGGGTGAAAATTGACCATGAGAGGCAAAGAAACTTTGGTTTTGAAAACATTTTGGTTTCCTGCTGATGGGTGTTGGAGGGAAGTGCTGGCAGAAGATTCTCTTCACTGCTGCGAGAGAAGAGCAGTTCTGTTTGCTTTCATCTTTTCCAGACGCTTTACAAGATGGTTGTTGGTCATTTCCATCTCTTCAATCTTGTCCAAGGCTGTACGGAGCTACAAAAGTGAGTGAGAGAAAGAGACAAGTTAAAACAACTCAGTATACTCAATGTTATTTGCCTAATACTATATACAGGGGATCTGATTGTGTAAATGTCTTGTCAGGGTGTTCGTTTAGCTTATTTGGAGCATTGCATGAGCAGCGCAAAGGTTGTGGATTTGTACTGATAAATTGCATACCTTAATGCACTGCAAATTGCATTGGATAAAAGCATCTTGCAAATATAAAATAAAATGTAAATCTGTTTTTTTCAGTGTTGGATTCATACCTCCCTTTGAAGTTTTCTCTTCTCTGCTTTTAGTTCATCCTCTACTTTTTCTGCATTATCTGCTGCAGCTTTATATCTCGACACCTGCCCTTCCAGTCTGTTGACCTGCCAACACATGCAAAACTCAACAAATCAGTTCAAACGCTTTCAAAGAATCAACTGAAAACTAAGATTCAACTATTGGTTAGACTCGTAAAGGCGCTGTGCCACAAAATAAGTAAAAAATAAAAAAGTCAGTCAAAATTAACATATGAATTTAACAAACTTACATTTTGTTCCATCGTTGCCATTTCCTGTTCAGCCTTTGAGAGTTTGAATTTGTATTCACCAATCTGTCTGTTGGCGTCCCCTACAGGAAACGATGGATGGATGTTGGATGTTAAATGGATGTGTGTGTGTGTTACATGTGAAGTGTTAATGCAGACTTCAGTGTGTGTGTGTGTGTGTGTGTGTGTGTGTGTTACAAGTCAGGGGTCTTACTCTGCATCTCTATGTAATGCAGGTCAGTGCCGTTCTCCATTCGCTCTCCCTCTGTGTACACACTGTCAGTCTTTGAGTGTTTCTGTCTCTCTTCTTCCAGCTGCATCTTCAGTTTTCTGATCTGATAGAGCACATGGATATAACACACATCAGTGACAAGAATCCTTGAAGATCCTGATTTCATGTACTGTGGGATCTAAAAATCTGAGATGACGATGAAAATGTGGAATCTCTGTCATTTAAAAAGTTCTTCAGAATGTTAAAAGACATACTATGAAAGTTTGAAACTTCCTGAACCTTTACTTAAATTCTTTCACTTATATTCATAATTAATCATGTATACAATGTTCACTAGTGATGTCAGCCTGTATATTCATACCTGGGCCAAAAGTTCATCCTTTTCATCAGCAAGCTTTCGTAGTCTTACATCTGAGATATGAAACACATAACATGTTAACATGTCATTGTGACATACTGCATGTCTCTTTCACTTTGGAAAAAAAAAGTCACTTTCAATAAACATATTTGATAATAAATTTGAAGGCTTACCCAAAGGTCCGTCTCCCGCAGACTCCAGCACCTGCGCCGCCCCTTGTGTTACCACGGTGATACCTGAGGTAGGGGATTCGTGACCCACGTCTCCGTTGAGCATGTCCTCAGGTATAATGACAAGCCCGTGTTTCTGTGAAAGTCAGGAGAAACAAAAGATCTAGAAACTCCATGTTCACACTGCAGTGAAGTGCAGCTGTCACTCCTTTTAAACCCTAAAAAGAATGCTTAAACCCATTCTGTACACACAGTTTGTTGCGAAGTGGAGTGACACCTGAATTTTTTCAAATGAATTCACTTCTGAAAAAAATCAGGTAGTGACAACTGCTTTTACATTAAATTAGCAGTCTATATGTTGATGTAAAAGTTGTGAACCATCGCTAGTTGTTAATGACTGCGACTAGTTTATTCAGTCCACAAATTAAACAATGTGAAGTGTGCCACTAATATACAAGTGAAACATACAGAAACCTACATTTATCAAATACAATTTATAAGAACTATGTTCTGTTTACAGTCTGTTTTATGATTCAGATCAGTGCTGATCCGGTGTGACACCACATACTGTATATGACATACCTCTCCCGTTCGGCTTTTCCCCTTGAGGTCAGCCAGTTCGTCCCTGAGCTCATCTCTCTCATTCCTAATGCAATCAAAGTATTCTTTCTGTCTCTCTAACGCCTGGCCACACACAGGGCAGGAAAAGAGAGAGAGGAGGGGTGAAGAGAGCAGTACAGAGACAGGAGAAAGACAGCAGCAAATACACAGAATGAACACACGCGTTAGTCACTGTGAGATGAACAAGCAGAACAGGAAGTGAAGGACAGAGGGCAGTGCACAAACACACGACTGGATCCATTTTTTATATTAGTGTGTATTTCATGCAATGGAGAGTCAATCATTAGATCCAAGCAGCTCTGAATAAATGTAATAATTTGTCATGCAATACAAAGCTTTCCAAATGTTGCACTCAAATACAGTACACAAATGCAAGCAACACTTTTGTTGTGCAGTGCTAGGGCTTATGGGTAACCAGCAGAGGGCATCATTAGAACTACAGCTGCTGTAAAACTGGTGAAACCGCCACGACCATTGGATTTTATTATGAAGGGGTCATACCATACATTTTTACTCAAGGCAAACATATGACGTTGGTTAGGTTTTACTGCGCAAGAAAACAGCCATACTTTAATTTATGGCCATTTTTAATCCTTTCTCTGACTTAATCTGTCATTTATAACTGCTGTGCCTTGAAGACTTCTATGTAAACTGTTTTTAATTAAAACGAGTAACAATCAACGAATAACAATAAGTGCTTCCCTGCAACACACATAATACAGGTCTGAAATAGAGTTTATACTCCCCATGTGTATGTATACAAGCACACACATATACATACATACATGCATACATACATATATATATATATATATATATATATATATTTATATAAAGATATAATGTGTGTAAATCTATCATCTACACACATACATACATACACACACATTATATCTATATATCCATATCTATCCATCATCTATCTATCTATATATATACTTTTAAAAACATTTTAAAGATTGTTTTACTTCTTTACTGTACATTTAAAGTATGTCAGGGGAGTTAATAGGTGACTACTAGATATATGTGCAGTTCATTCCATTAGGATCGTCAGTAAAAGCAGTTTATTTCCCTCATCAAGCCAAACAGGATCTCCTAATCCATCCTACCGCAATCTTTCTGTCTTTCCAGTTAACAGTCTCCTGCAGGTCAAACACCTCCCTCGTGAGGGTATCTACTTTTTGCTGAATTTTCTGGTTCTCCTGGAGTTGTGTTGTTGAAAAAGTGTTTAATAAAGCACAAGTGGGGAAAAAGAGGAAAGATTCAAAATAGACTAAATGAAGAAGCGATGAAACAAAACACATGAAGGAGGAAAACAAAAGAAGCGGAGTGGACAAGTGTGAATGATATGAGGTCTTTTAGGTCCTCTATAGGTTGATTTCAAACCACTCCGCAAACTTTTTTTAAAATGAAAGTCTTGTGTGTCTGTTTCTCATGTGTTCTAGATCTCAGTTCTCTGCTGGGTTCTACCTCAATGAGTTCATCTCTCTGACGGACGCCCTCCTTCAGCTCCTCCTGCTTGTGCTGTAAAACTGAACATGTGTGCTTCTGCCTTTCCAGTTCCTATCAATCAAAACATACATCAAAACAGTAATGCATGCCATCAATCGATCAATCAATTCGAAGTAAAACCTAATTCTCCTACAGTGGCTTTGACCCTTCTACACATTGTTAATGTGGAAACCTGGAAAATTTCTCTGACTGCTACTGTGAGGCAGCCACAAGCTCTCAGAGATCAAGTTCAGGCAAAGATCTGAAACCAGATGAGACATTTCGACTGAAGCTACTGGGCATAAAGTGCGATTAATGAAAGCACCTTTGATTTCTCTTCGGTTTCCCTGCGCAGCTCTGACATTTGCTCTTCCATCTCCTCTATTACATCTTTAAGCGTGTCCACCTGGTAGATAAGGTTCATTTTATCGTTGTCCAGCTGGGCGTTAGAGACCATGGCCTTCTTATATTTCTCCTCCACTTCTGACAGGGAATCCTGATGACAGGGATGAAAAGATGAACAACCCCTTACACAGAGTGGAAGAGCAAAAGATTCTGGCTGCTACAAAATATTATAACAAGCAACAAGAAGTAGTCACACACTGATCACTGCATTTAAGATTAGTGTTGCATGTGAAGTGCACAGAAAAGATACATAAGTGTAATCCAACTGAATGTTATACAGAAAAGTTGTAATAGTCATCAAACAGACCCTATTTATTTACTTATATGGTCTTATCTATTTGCACAAATCATTGATATTCCAAAAAATTTTAGTCAATAAAATGCAGTAACTTGTTCTATCTTTGAAACCACAGAATTCTTGATGGTTCACCTGGATTTGTCCAACTTTACCTGGTTAGTGACACCAGAGATTTGTCCAAGGCACTTAGTAGTAATTAAACAAGATATGCACAAGTACAACTGTATATATTCCACTTTGATTTCTGAGTTATTTCTGTAATATAATCACTTAAGACTGTTCCAAACTCTGCACACATTTTCTGCTATAATCTATTTCAGATAATCCCTGACATAATCTAAATTGGCCATTCTTGGCCAGAGTCAAAAGTCAGCCAACAAAAGACTTCAGCTGAAACGACCAGATCAAAGGCTGAACTGTGATAACGTGCATATGTTCTTCTCCATCATCATCTTAAACAGCAGTGGGAAGTCAGGCAAGAAGACGTCCATGTGGTTCCCATGTGTCTCTACCACAGGAGATCTCTGCAGGCAACACTCGTGGTCTGAACGTGACTGTGTGAAAGCTAATGTAGCAAGTGACAGACTCATGCAAGACTCATGTGTTCACAGTAAAGGGTGCTAAAAGCCTGCCCAGCTAACAATTTAGGTTGTAAGAACGTTTCCCTAATGTTTGCATTAAGCAAGAAAAACATTAAAAATGCTACTTTAAAAGTTTTAGGAATATTAAAAAAAACGTAATTCCATAACTTTTTAAAATGTTCCACTAACAACTTAAGAATAACACATATATATGTTGTACTGAAGTTACTTCAAGAACGTATTTTTTAAAAACTTTAAGAGAACTTTGAGAGAACATTAGCCAATGTTCTGAGAACATTCCCTGTTAGCTGGGTGGTGGGTTAGTGGAGGATGAGGGAAGGCATGCAGTGAGATCAGGACCTTCTACCTTCAACTCTTTAAGACCCTGCATGTATCGGCCCTCTACATCCTGAATCTGGTCCTTTAGCTCATAGATGTCCTGTTGAGATGGAGCAATGAATCATGGGAAAGATTGGGCATTTACTGAAGGTCAGAGCGATGACCTCTGATTTTACAATTTCAGAAACGTACAGAGGGAAAGAGAGTCCCAAAGGCATTCAAACACAAAAAGGAAAGACATGTGAGCATTAACACAGATGGAAGTCAAATTAAAATAATGTTGGTAAAAATGAAAATAGAGACCGAATGCATTCCATTGAAAAACAGAATGTACAGTCATTTCCAGTCCTCTGATCTGATTGGATAAGCAGCATACGAAGAATGCTTATATTTAGTATAACACATCTGTGTTCATGGCATTCCAGACAAAAATCTCTGTTCCACTCTGTGACGATTTTAAAACAATCTTCATGAATAAAGAGAAAAACATCATAAAACATCTACAGTACATGTTACCCCTTGTTATATTATTGCTTCTATTCAGAAGTTGTATAAACAAGATAACAGCAAAACCAGGTACAAATGTGACATGTTAAAAAACAGCATTTTTGAAATGAAACATCATTTCACTGGGTACTGTGATTTTCTACTTTTAACCAAACTGTCACTCAGGACATGTAGATCATCCGAGAATTCATATTACACAGAGTCGGTTCAAACTATCTTTAGATAAAAGCATCTACTCGTGCCATGAAGGAGGATCGTTACCTTTAATTCACTGAGAGAAGACTCAGCATCCATAATGAGGCTTCCAGCATCTCCACTGCCTCTTCTAGAAGAACTGCCCCCCAGAGACGCCAGAGCAGCTGCGGACAGCGCCGGGGTGGCACCTCGAGACGACGGCTGTGGGGTACGAGAACAGTGTCACAACTGTGCAATTTTGCCTGCTGCTTAACTGTTATACAAATAATTGCAATGCACAATTTGAAGTCTGAGTAGGCAATAATAGGATGTCCTACTTGTCTGTCAAACTATGTATTTGCATATGAAGGGAGGGTGGGAACTTATGTTTTCAAAGCTTGCATGTAACTGCCTACCCTACCTGTAATTGTCTCTTTTGTTCCTGCTAGATATAGATTCCTTGTATAGATTTAATACAAATCCACTTTAGAAAGTCATTTTTTCACACTAAACATGAATGTAAGATTTCCTTGAAGGTTTTGTAAGCAGATTATTCAGAACAAAATGACGTACCACCTTATATAATGTTCTGATACAAAAATGTCTGGAACCATGTGAATAAAATAAATATGAAATGAACTAATCATTTCAGTTTAAGTAAGTTTAAGTGTACCATGACAGCAGTTCTCTCACATAATCATGATTACATGAAATAATCACAATGATGTGATTTTGTAATACTGACTAGGGAAAACAAAACATCTATCATCACTAAATAAAAGCTTCTTCTAGATATACAAGTGAAAATCATTGATGCTCTGTCCAAATATGCAAATGGCATTTTAATTATTGACAAGAGAAAGAGAATAACCTCTAATGTACTAATGAGAGCATCATTAACATGGTTCATTATGAGTTAAATATCTGAACAAACCAAATCTCTCTTCTTACCCGACTGTAGTCTGAAAACTGCTTGTCACATTTCTCATCCAGCTAAAAAAAACAAAAAGACACATTATTATTATTATTAGTTTAATCAGTTATCATTAGGAATAAACACTGAGTGCAATATAAATGGCCATGGATTGGGTTCTGGCTTCATCCTACATATAAGAGAGAGAGAGAATAAGTTGAATGGAGAGCTGATCGTTTTAGGTTTTAAACCATGTCACACCACACAAATCTTCCCTTCACACACTTCAACCGCAAACACTCACAGTCTGTGCTCTGACCACACTTAATCCAAACTCTCTGCTTTAAAACCAAACACTGAACAGTACAGACATAAACAGGTATTCATACAGGAATGTGTCTCAGTGCTACGACACACACAGCCCAGAGTAAATTAGCTTGAAATAATGCATGTAAATCAGGGATTCCATTAAAAATGTTATGGGGAAAAAAAAATCCTGTTTGATGTTATGGATATTTATTCACGAAAATATTAAACACAACACTAATCATGAGTACTTAAAAAACTTTAGATAGATAGACAGACAGAAAGACAGACAGATTACACAAACAGACAGACCGAAAACTGAGTTTCCCTGCCTGTGCACACCAGACAGTATAAGAACTGAAACTCTGTCTCAGGCCATGCACAGTAAACAACCTGAATAAGCTGCAGATCTTCAGTGAGAACACACAGAGTTCATGCAGTAGCTGATCTTGACTTACACTGTCCAGGTCAGGGATGCTCAGATCATCGAGATCAGAGACAATGCTGCCCCTGCGATTAGAGCGACTGAAATAATCAGCCGCCGTCTCAGAGATCTCAGAGAAATCAGACGACTACACACAGACAACGAGATCATGAGAGAAACAGACAGAGAAATGAAAGCACAGAAATGTTCAAATGACCAGCTGAGTTCATGAAATATTACTGATCTATTGATAACAGAAGTTGTGTCATCTCAACGGGCACAGTTTACATTCTCGCTCACCACACTATCCCTTCTCCCTCGATGAAGGCGGCTTTGAGACACAGTGCTGGATGAATCGTCATCTGAGGACGACTGAAAGATTTAAATGAGAGGGTGATTCTGGAACACAAGTTGGGTGCATGCATACTGCACACCAAAGAAAACCATTAAACCATCTATCATGGGTTAAAGGTAGGGTAGGCCATTTCACAGAGCCTACACAGCCTTCACAACCTAGCTCTGAAAGATCCCGCCCTCCATTCAAAGCGACCTCGAAAGCCACGCCTCCTCTAATAGTACATGGAGGTGTGCAAATATTTACATTTATGCCTTTTAGCAGATGCTTTTATACCTATATAATTATAGTAACAAATACATACAGGCACCAAATGCAATGATTGGAAGAACATTTTATGGTCCTGTGCCTCCCACAGAAGATGCATAAATATATAAATATATTTTTACTACTAAGTAAATTGGTGACTGGTATCAGGACTCAACCAGCATAACAAAAAATGTTTCTGGAAAAGATCCCCTACCCTGCCTTTAAGCAGAAAACCATATGAAGAAATAAACGAAGCGATCTGAAGTATCGTAGCGTTAGTTATAAATGACAAGTCCTCAAACAACGTCAATGTTACAAAAGTCATTTTGGCAAATACACCAAACAAGACACAAAAACAGCCGCTGGTGTTCTGCCACACCTTCAGAGAACAAACACCAGCAGTACTCAATAAAGTTCAGCTTGATTCAATGTGCTTATTTGAAGGCACCAAAAGGAAATACAAAAATAGCTAGATTGTCTGAGGAAAATGTGAGCAGTGCTTGCTGTGGGCGGCTCCCGGGCCGTTGCTAAGATGTCTCGAGTTGTTTTGTAGTGCATTGCTTTGTGGTTGCTAGGATGTTCTTGATGGATGTTTAGTAAACCAAGACAGAAGAGTAAACTTCACAGTCTCAATGAAATTCTGGTCACTAGTTATGTCTATAGACTTTTTTCACCCGTTTCAGCATGCTGAAAAGTTTGACAAACAAGCTGCACACTTCGAGCTATGCTTGATGTCCACACAAATGGCAGTCCCGCCTTAAACTCATGCCACTGATTGAGCCAGAAGATAAAAAAAAATCTCAAACAAACAGCAGTATTATGAAAACCTCACAGAGCCTTACACACCTATAAGTGGCTTTCCTATAAATGCCCTGCCTTTAAATGTACTTAAATTTATATGCATATTTTCTGTGGTACGATGCAGGCTGCCTAGTGTCAGAAGATAAGATATAAACACACGCTGATGTTTCAAATACAACACATGCATGAGCAGCTGCACTGACAGGCTGCAGTTCTGAGCTGTTAGTGAACACATGCGGCGCTCACCACAGGACTGCTGCGGGTGGAAACGCCACCAGAGGAATACCAGCTGCATTCAGAGGGCTACAGGGAAAAACACTGAGCAATGAGCTAAAGCTGCTACAGGGGTGATATGATTATTATATCAGTGCATATGCCCCAAACTTACAGCCCTGGAACTATATGAACTGCACAGACCGTCATCACATATAGAAGCCTGCAACACAGATGGGAAGCGCCTTTATAAAATTTGCAAAGTCTTCCCTTAATAGAGGAATATAAACATTAAAACACAAATAATCAAGCTTTAAAGAAACTTATTAAGCAAGTACATGACAGGCCGGTGTTCAAAACAATCTTTTTACCGTAACCCCGATTCACAACTGTAAGTTTATAATTATTATTTTTAATTCAAGAGTTTGGGTATGATTTTTCCTGGGAAATGTCAGTTTGGTTTCATTTGACTTTAACATACATAAGAAGTTTGTAAAGTAATCTGCAATTTCATGTTTCAAACAGAGATGGCGGTAGAGAGGCAAAAGTTACAGATTGCAGTTTTAGCGTTGTCACTGTGGAAAATTTCTCCTTCAGAAACGGGGGTAGATAAAAATGTTGAAAAAATATTCACTATTGCTTTAAACCAACCACTCGAGTGCATGAGAAACATATTTATATTACATCAAGAGGAAAAATACAAACTGACCCTGGTCCAGTTTAATCAATAAACTAAGCGATCAAGTGAAAAACACTGACCACACTATAGCTGCGCGTCAGACCTGCAGTACTGCTGCTGGACGAAGCCTGTGAAAGTCAAACAAGCAGCAGATATTACAGAGATGATTCCAGACTGGCCTCTAGAACAGACTAAATAAACAACCAGTTTGACTTGAAGACATCAAAAGCGTTCTGGAATACGAGAGTATTAGACAAGCAGAAAGGAAGTAGACCAACCCGTGGTGTATAGGTAGAGATGGTGGAGGATGGAGGTTTGGAGTTCTTTAAGCTGCTGTAGTTCCTTTGGTCATGATATAAACCAGTCTGGAAAATGTTCCACATACAGTACACCTCAAACAGTCATGGCCATGCGTTTTATTCTATAAGCTATAGATTTTCAATATCTGTTTATGGCGAGTAATCAAAAATGAGAAAGCATTTAAGTTGAGTATTGAGTCAGCACTGACCAGAAGGTCCTTTTTGGAGCTACTGCCAAGAGTTTTTTTGTGAAGATCGTTATATACAGAGCTCTGGAAGAGAAGACCATCAACATGTAAGGTGTCCTCTTACAAATGGGCTCATTAGAAGCAAGAATGTACAAGTCGCAGACACACACAGGAGAATGCCGACACGTGTGAAGACCTACTAGAACCCAGATTTGAGCTTCTGCCTCTACATCATAATTAAACTGGAACATTATACTATAATTAAATTCAAAACTATAAACACTCCACAGAGATTATTAAAACCATGAAGATGCTGGACCCCATACATACAGTGGAGTGGGAGGTCTTCAAAGAGGAACTACTGGAGACACCAGACTGCAGAGAAAACAACAGTCAAGACCATCATCAAAATCAATGCTGGATATCACAACTTGTAATCCAAAACCAAGTAACCATGCCATGTGCACTACTAAGAGTCAGATCACACCAAACACCTGTCTGTGTTAGAGCTACAGTGTTGGAAAAAAATTAAAACTCTCGTTTATATTAGTTAACCACTCAACTATGCTTGTCACAAACAGCATAAAATCTGTTCATCTTAATTATAACACATTATGCCGTGACACTTCAAGATGCATCTGTCGGCGCAATGCTGAAGCAACCTGCATGCAAATCAAATGCGGATTTCAGAACTTTCTTTCTTCTAACTACTGAGTAAACTGAGTAGTACTGAGTAAAGAATGTTAGTATATATTGTTAAAGTCAGAGTCATGCCTCTTGCTAATCAAACACAAGGAATTAAATTAGCATTATACACAATGCCTGCTGAAAACACACTAAACCCCACACAGTGACGTACCAACAAATCTCTTTTCCTGGAAGAACTGACCCGACTGGAGCGATGAGAAGAACTATTCAAGTCTCTCAGAGCTGATGAATTTGACTTGAATTTGAAGTAGAGAAAAATCCAACAGACAAGTGTTCAATTGCAAATTTCAATGGCACAATAAAGCAGTGCAAACTTCACAATAGCAGATTATCAATTTACCAAATTAAATATTACCACAATTGTGAACATAAACCATTGAACCAGTTCATTTTGATGCTTAGGGTCTGATGCCTAGAATCTAGTGCCTAGAATCAGATGCTTAGAATCATCTGCAGCTAATGAAAGTTCACCAGTCACACACCCTGTAACTTCCAACACTGCGGACAGATGCTGTGTCATCATTCAATCCCTGTTCAGGACACATGAGGAGGAAATTAGACAGAGAAATGACAAGAGAGAACAGCAGACAGAAAGCAAGTTTAGAAGATACAGACCCGTCGACTGTGGCTACTGGAATGATGACTGTGACGGGCCTTTTCTGCGTCAGCCTGAAGCGATGAAGATGATACAACATAAAGAGAGAACGTAAACATAACAGCGCTCCATATGTTTCTATATGATCTTTACCAGAGGTGCAGAACAAACTCAAACATGCTGATGGGTTATAAAAATGGCAGGCATGCAATCTTATTAGCAGCAATATGACAATTAGGACTGGGTCATTTGGCTAGCACATCTCACTGTGATGGACTGGCCATCTGTCCAGGGTGATTCCCTGTCCTGGCCCGAAATAGCTCAGACACGTTTCAGGACTCACCACGACACCACACAGAGATAAACGTATTAAAAAATGAATATATAGATTTATACTCTAATATTTATCCATTTACTCTTATATGCGTAGCCAATTTGATTCAAAACATTTACATTTGTGCATTTGGGAGACTATTTTATCCAAAGTGATTTACAGTGCATTTAATTTTTATCAGTATGTGTCTTTTCCGGGGGAATCAAACCCACAACCTTTGCACTGCTAACACAATGTAAAGCTACAGGTACACCTGTATAGGAACACCTCGCTGTAAATGTTACTATTACTAGTACTATTACTATTTGCAGCTAAAACATTTACTGCAAATAGTAAAAAAAAAATAAAAACAAATAAGAAAATAGTTCAAAATAATGCTCTCATATTCACAGTATCACAAGAACAGATTGTGAAATACTCTAATGGCTAGTCTACAGGTAAGTGAATGACAAAATAATTAAAAATATAAAAATCACTGCAATAATCAAAATATTGCTTCAATTTACACAGCCAGCAAAATCAACACATATTCCAGCCCTAATGACAATAATGCTTCAGTAGTAATCAGTAGTTCAGCAGTAATGCAGTAAAAGCTGCTTTCTTATTAAAACAGCTGACAGGAACTAAACACTGGCCTAAAGCTTCTGGTTTTAAAGAAGACAGATGCATATATTGAGATCTGGTTTATGGATTCAACACTGTAACAAACACTGTATTATAAACAAACAAACAAACACAGTCACTAATGATCCTCTGTCATAATAATAAGAAAAAACTATGGTATGTCACAAGTACTCATCACAGATACACTCTAAGCTTTGTTATGTTTATCCATCCATCAATAAACTGTGCATACATTTCCATATCAAGATAAGGCACTAAACCAAATGGATTATATACAAATGTACTCTTAAAAAGGGAAGCAACACTATCTAAACAAAGCAGGCCTCTCAAAAACACAACAGGACCACAAGAGTTTTCACAAACAAGTCACATTCAAAACATACTTGTAACTACACAGAGTAAGTTCAGGGTAGAGTATCACTGATGAGTGTCACAGAAAACTGCACTCTGAAAGAACATTGTTAGTTCAAGGTAAAAGTACATGCATGTTCAAACTAGCCCAATCTTTCTCATACCATCCATTGGTGGATTTGCCCAAATTTCCTGCTAGAGGAGGAGTGGTGATGGTAAGACAGCTGAGTGAGAGAGAGAGAGAGAGAGAGAGAGAGAGAGACGCCACAACAAAAACACAAAGACTTCTATTGCAACTCAGTGTGACAAAGCAGATCGTCTGGCGATATGCAAAATGCTTGTCATATATTCTCTTCTTGTTTTTCTGCACAAAACAAACGAACGAACACAGAGGTGCAACGGTGCAAACTGAAACCGTGTACTGTTTAAACCAGGTCCGTGAGTGTAGAGGAACGTTTGCAAACCCACAGGTACAAAAATGACTGACAGATCAACCAAATCATTCACATCTGTCTGCAGCCATTGAAAACACACACTGTATTGTCTGAGGTCTGTTTCCATTTACGTGCTTAGCTCATCAGCTAGATAAAATGTGATTCCAGCAACAGAAAGCTTTTATATTTATCCAAAGCAACTTACAGTACACTGAAGTTATACATCTTGTCAGTACATGTGGTCCCTAGGAATTGAACCCATGACCTTTGCGCTGCTAATGCAATGCTCTACCAACTGAGCTACAGGAACACTATTTTGGATTGTGAGACAATCTATTCGTAAAAGCAGTTTTGTGATTACAACACACAAGCAATTTACTCTGCAACCCCTTAAAAGGACTTTCAAAACAACATTCTTCTTCAGCTTTGGCTTCACTGCATCCAAAAAGATCTAATAACCTGTGGAACATCAGGCATGTTCTAAAAGAACTACAGACACCGTTCAAAAACCTAGTGGGTTGCTTTGTTATTGACTACATAGAAAACTTGCTTAAAAGGCAGCTGCCTAAGTGAAATCTGAATTTAAGTGACTGATTTGGAATGCAATACATAGGTACCATCTGAAGCTTTCTCTAATCAGAAACAATGTGAAACAGGTTGTTAACAATTTTTAGTGTTTAAATCTATCTATCTGAATATAATTTAAATTGATTTGACAAATGTAAAGCTTTACTGCATCTCATATCGCATTATTTAGCAAGTTATCACGTCACACTATTTTTTAAGGCAGCTGAAGTGGCCGTTGTCCTGTTTTATCTGCTCTAGACGACTCACCTCTTTCTGTTGCCGCTCCAGTTCTTTCATCCGGATGTCCCGGGCCTCCGCACGAGCCGCTCTCTTTGCTGCAAGTCTGGCCTCTGCCTGCACACCAGACGAAACAATTCATTTTAATAAACATAGCACCAAACAGCCAAGGCACTTTGTAGTACGCCTGCAAAATCACAAGACCCGTTTTGTTTTTACGCAGTAACATTTTTCTATGGTTTATCACTAACATCACTCTCAGTAGTAGTAGTAGTAGCAGTATTTCTGTCGTTTTTTAGTTTTTTGCTTGTTATAGAAAATCCGGTTAATAAATGGTCTAATGTAGGATTGTGATATTATGACAGATATTGGGTATTTCAAAACGATGGTTCAAAAGTCAACATTCAGGACAAGAAAGGGAACAGTCATCAGAGATGTGGCGAATTCTGATGGAGGCCCACGAGCCTTGAGCTCAAATCTGAGCTGAGTCATGTTCTGATCGCCCTTTTTCTCTTTCAGTGCTCCTATAAATAAATAGCTTATAAGTCCATAAGAAAAATAAGTATGGGAATAGACATAGTTTCCATATGAGCACATTGATGGGAAAACAGCAGTAATTCCACAGTCAGTATTCTGACATGATGCGTTCTTCAACATACAGAAGATGAGAAATGTCAGCTGAGATGGGCGTGACAGAAGAAGAAACACCCTGACTGGGTGGGTGTCCTTCTAAACTTACTTTGGAAACTTTAATGGATAGTTCACCAAAATAAAACATCTTTCATCACTTACCCCCATGTCATTCCAAACCTCTATGACTCTTCTGCTTTTGAAGAACACAGAAGATATTTTTAAGGATGTTGGTAACCAAACAACAGTGGTACCAATTGACTACCACTGTATGAACACAAAACCACTGAGACATTTCTTAAAATATCTTTTGTGTTTCAAAGAAAAAATCTAATAGGTTTGGCTACTTTTTTTTTTCCAATCAGACACAATGTGTGCCTGTCAATCACAGTGTGTGTTCAGGTCTGCTGGGTCCTTAGACATCTTTATGGGGGCCTAATTCAGTGACTAAGTCTAGCAATAGCCAACATCCTTTAACTAGCTTCAAAAACAACAAACACGATTCAGCAGCACTGTGTAATTTAAGATCAACACTTTTTAGCCCTCACCACAACACACACACAACTCAGCACTTTTACGCTCTAGGTAAACACATGCTAGCTTATATCTCACATTTCTTATGTGATACAAACAAGCAATCTGACCAATTTATTTCCCAACACCCAATAATACTCAATAATTATTCACATTATAATACTGAAAGAAATGTCACCTGATAGCAAATATTTAAATAAGGCTTATGGCAAATTTGTACACGCATGGGAAGAATGTGTGGTGAGATTCAAACCTGGCTCTTATGATCAGCACCTGTTGAGCTGTCTGATAGTTTGACCTGCTCACCAGAGCAGCTCAGCTGAGCCAAGTGTCTCAGACTCTATCTATAGACTGGCAGAGACTCTGTCATGAGCCAGCAACAGGAAATCTGAGCGGGGGGTGCACAATTACACACACACTCCAACACAGCCATTTATAAAAGACAGTCATACTGTATTTTGCAGAATAAACTCATAGTCATGCAGACCAATAAACTGCTGCAGACTGACTACAAAATAATAATTCACCATAGGCATTTGAGATAATGAAATGGTTATGACTATTTCTTATCTCGGGTCACAATAAATGCAAAGTGTCTTTATTGCTCTGCTTTGTTATTCAAACAGTGCTTGGCATGTTAAAATATCTTTGTTTCATACTGCTGCTTGCTTCCAGCGTAGATTTGGGTGTAACCTTATATGCAAATTACGCTTCACTCTGTGACTGGCTAGTTTTTGTTCCTTTCCATTAATATGAACAGAAATGACCTAAAGGTTTACTAATGTGTATCACTGTGCATGCGAAAACCATGCATAATGCGTGGACATTAACTGGGTCATGCAGATGCTACCAGTAACAGCCAAAGAAATATCACACCTTGTCCTACATACACCAAGACGAGGGACTAGTTTTGTGGGTAATGGATCATATAAATCACACAGACTTGTAAGTGACAAAACAGCTCAGTAATAAACGTGACCTCCACGGGTGGTTGTGCAGCTCAAATGTACCTCCACTGCACCGCAGTAACCAGCAGCAAACACAGTCAACCATCTTCTGTGCCTGCAGTTAACAGACCTTTCTGTTAACAATTAGGGAGTTTCCTCTGTAGCAGACCTATGATAGGTGGAGCCAAAGATTCAATCAAAGAAGCAAGGGTTTTATGTGCGTTCTGTCACAGGTGCAGTACGATTCATAATCTTTGGACTGAATGGGTGGAGGGAGTGCAGTTTTACTGGCACTACCTGATCTCAGCGCATACAGTAGAGCTAATGGCTTATGCTCTAATGCTATGGATGATGCTTGTAATTCAGCTTCTTAAGATGTAAATCTTAAGACTCATTTGACTCATTAAATTTAAATTAAGCACAAGAATGATGTCAGCACTCTTCTGAAGAATTAGGTCGCTTATATAAATCATCCATTACATTTCTGATAATTCATGACCTCACAGGGGCAACAGTTTCACTTCTGCAGGACACACCCTGTAGACTTTTCTGTTCCCTCTTTACAAACCTCCTTACTTTGTGCATATTTATGTGGGAAGATTACGGCATAAATGTGTTGTTTCAGTGACAGAATCAGGAGTTCTGTCAGGAAACAACTGTCTTCCACTTCCTTCACATTTTCTCACATGAGGCCACACAGGCCGAATCAACAATTGACTGGAAAACATGCTCTATTTAATGCGTCAGCAACTTACTGTTGATTTTATTGCCTGAGTGAAACGCTGCATAAAATGAGGACTTAAATGCTTGCTTGCTTAAATGCATAAAATGCTTGCTCTTCATATCAAACGGGTGTGTGGTACAATTTCGCATTTTATGTAAACAACAGATATTTTCTTAACACGGGAACAAAACATGCACACGTCGCCATACGAGTAACAATCAATAATGCATTACGCACAACATCAAATGTCCTAGTTGGATGGGAAAAGCTGTCCATGAGGAGCTGTATTTGTGCTTCACGGACATACTTTGTGATTTTAATCTTGTTTAAAAATCGCACATACCTGTGTTTTCCTCACACCTTGTATTACATTTTGACTTGCTTACCTACCATTTATCAGCTAAAACAATCTAATACTGTCTAGACACTAAAGCGATAACAGTGTATTATTTTCCAAGCCAATTCCAATCAGTACATAAAATGACCCAAATGAAGCGATGAACTGTCAAAACCAAATCCTGTACAAACAGTACTGAACTTCTCCCGATAAGACCTAGCAAATGGAACACTCAGGTCATCACATTTAGTCACATGAGGGCCAGATAATTATAAATGTGGGTCAACAAGTTAATTTCAGCAGGAAGAGTCCCAGAGCTGATAGAAGTCAGAGCTTCCTGCTCATGAGTGATGGGCTCGCACATGTGTGCTGCTGAAACATCTAAGACAAGTTCATACTAGCTGCTCCCTAGCTGAAGAAGCTACGAGTCAAACTTCATCAGCTGCAGCTCCAACTGGAGGAACCTGAACGTCCACATATTGACACTTCACAGCAGAGCTATGACTGACATTACAAGCCAGACCGTTTGGACCTCAAGAGCCGAGATACTTATTAGATGTTCTCCTCAATTTGTAACATTTTTGACAATCACTGAAATTAAATTAGGATCCTTTTCTGAGAAGTTATAATTGCAGAAAAAATATTGGTGATGACAATAAAAGTGCCCTCATTTCTTAGCTGGTTTGCCAACTTACGCCAAACTGGCCAAGGAGAGACCGCCCCCACCACTTCAAACGCATGCCATTTCTCTAAAACCTCGCCCACTAATGTCACGTGAGCAACCCAAACACACACAATGATTGACAGGAAAGCATTTTTGGTTTACAAAGCGCAGACCACTCCACTGAGACGTGCACGCCGTTTACAGAATCTAGGGTTGTCACAGAGACAGGTGTGATTTCTAAGAACACATACTTCAGTGATTTACTCACCCTCATGTCATTTTAAAGCTAATTTTTAAACAGTTTCTTTCCTTAATAGAAGGCCAAAATTGTTCAAGATTTCCCACATTTTCTTCTACAGTGTTTCAAGAAACTTTCTTGTTTACAAGAAAGTCAGACTAATTTGTAATGACATGAGTGAATGACAGAAGTTTCATTTGCAGATATACTATCTCTTTAATGTGATCACAGTTACACAAGACGAGATAAACGGGTTACAGAAGAGCAGTTCTTACCTCTCTGGCTATGCTGCTCAGAGCCTCATCCTCAGCTGAGAAACGGTCTTTAATCGGGGCTCGTTTCCGTCCTGATCCAGGTGTCCCCATATCAGCAGCAGCTCCACAGCCAAATAAAAACCAATTTGCTTCCTGTAGTATTCTGCAGATGGAGACGTTTGACTGCTGCCTTGCTTAAATGTATCTGACTGCAATAAAAACAAACAGACAGGTTCCTGGATCAGGATTTGTTCATATAGAAAACACCGGATTCTCTGAAAGAGGGTCAATATTTAAAATAAATAAATAAATAAATAATAACCTTACTGTTTCTCTGTGACGTCACACGACAAGAACAACAAATTGTAAATTGCACTGGCGTAACTAGCATTTCTTGAGTATTTCTAGTATTACTTAGCAGGTCTGTTAGACTCAACAAGTGTGGACTAAGCAAAACTTCAGCCATCTTAGTGTGTTATTTCACAAAACATTGCAAATGTAGGCTAGACAATGTAGGTTAGATAAGCCTGCCCTCACACAATCTCCACACACCCACAAACAGAGGCTGCAGCCATATGTGTGATGAACACCAGACTCACCACAACACAGACCTCATAATAAAATGTGACAAAGCAGAGAAATATGATCTCAAGATATAGCATATATATATATATATATATATATATATATATATATATATATATATATATATATATATATATATATATATATATATAACAAGACTGTAAAAGCCCTTAAGGTTGTCCTTCGACTTCTTAAAGAAATGCATATACTACACAGTGGCTTATAATAAACCACATCATTTACACGGGCAAGTGAGAGGGCACACAAGGACAATCTTAATGTAACTTAACACAAGGTTTTGCTTCTCATTTGTCGTTCACTTGCGTGTATTTGGCATCGTTTGTGTCATTACGATGTATACGCATGAAAATATAAACTCGCGGTCGGAGGTTCATGTAAATGGATCTGGAAATAAAATCGATACTTACGTCGATGTTTCAGAAGAGATGCTAAATATAAACCGACGCTCATTCAGCTGCCTGACAGAATAAGTCCAGGAACTTCATTTTAGGAGACTTGCTACAGCAGTCAAGCACATATTAAACTCAGCGTAATGGAAATGCAATGCAAATATAATAAACGGTATACACGTAAAGCAGCATTCAGCATTAGTGGCGCAAGTTAGCTGTTAGCTTGCTAGCGTGTCCTCAAAGGCGTAAAGTGCGTAAAAAGTCACTAAACGGCAAAGCTGTTCAGATGAAGCGATTCGTCTGGGCTGTTATCAAACATTGTTCCGTTCATGTCGGTTTCTTACCGTTTCGGCCCGTGGCTGCTTCGCTGGGGACTCCGGTTGACTCTGACTGACTGGGACCGGGCGCGCTCCCGACTTCCAACGCCAGCGCGCGCCTCGGACTCGAGGATGTTTGAGAGGATGTGTGCGCGCCCGCGTGTGACAGCCGCTGATTGACACTGCCCGTTTTAACATGAAGGAGGATTTAAAGCAAAATATCTCACCTGGAAGGCTCAAAGTCTTAAGACAGAAGACTTAAGCTTACTTAAATCGCTGGTCTGAAGTTTAGTTTCCAGTTTCCAGTTTCACAGATTTTTGGAAAAGGGGCGTGGCATCCAGATAGGCCTAGACCTTCTAACCCTAAACCTAACCCTAACCTAACCAATTAGTTTAAACCTCAACTCAGCCCAATTCTGGCCCCATGCCAGTCTCAACATCTAACCCTGCCTAAATAACCTTGACCTGCTTGTTCAGTTTTCTATGCTTGTTCCTTGTTTTAAGATGAAGGAGGCTTTGAAGCAAAATATCTCAGCTGGAAGGCTCAAAGTCTTAAGACAGAAGACTTAAGCTTACTTAAATCGCTGGTCTGAAGTTTAGTTTCCAGTTTCCAGTTTCACAGATTTTTGGAAAAGGGGCGTGGCATCCAGATAGGCCTAGACCTTCTAACCCTAAACCTAACCTAACCTATTAATGTAAACCTCAACTCAGTCCAGTTCTGGCCCCATGCCAGTCTCAACATCTAACCCTGCCTAAATAACCTTGACCTGCTTGTTCAGTTTTCTATGCTTGTTCCTTGTTTTAAGATAAAGGAGGTTTTGAAGCAAAATATCTCAGCTGGAAGGCTTAAAGTCTTAAGACAAAAGACTTAAGCTTACTTAAATCGCTGGTCTAAAGTTTAGTTTACAGTTTCAGTTTCACAGATTTTTGGAAAAGGGGCGTGGCATCCAGATAGGCCTAGACCTTCTAAACCTAACCCTAACCTAACCAAATAGTTTAAACCTCAACTCAGCCCAGTTCTGGCCCCGTGCTAGTCTCAGCATCTAACCCTGCCTAAATAACCCTGACCTGCTTGTTCAATTTTCTATGCTTGTTCCTTGTTTTAACATGAAGAAGGTTTTGAAGCAAAATATCTCAGCTGGAAGGCTCAAAGTCTTAAGACAGAAGACTTAAGCTTACTTAAATCGCCGGTCTGAAGTTTAGTTTCCAGTTTCACAGATTTTTGGGAAAGGGGCGTGGCATCCAGATAGGCCTAGACCTTCTAACCCTAAACCTAACCTAACCTATTATTGTAAACCTCAACTCAGCCCAGTTCTGGCCCCATGCCAGTCTGAACATCTAACCCTGCCTAAATAACCTTGACCTGCTTGTTCAATTTTCTATGCTTGTTCCTTGTTTTAAGATTAAGGAGGCTTTGAAGCAAAATATCTCAGCTGGAAGGCTCAAAGTCTTAAGACAGAAGACTTAAGCTTACTTAAATCGCCGGTCTGAAGTTTAGTTTACAGTTTCAGTTTCACAGATTTTTGGAAAAGGGGCGTGGCATCCAGATAGGCCTAGACCTTCTAACCCTAAACCTAACCTAACCTATTAATGTAAACCTCAACTCAGCCCAGTTCTGGCCCCATGCCAGTCTCAACATCTAACCCTGCCTAAATAACCTTGACCTGCTTGTTCAGTTTTCTATGCTTGTTCCTTG
Organism: Chromobotia macracanthus; assembly: GCA_036877525.1. Taxonomy (NCBI): domain Eukaryota; kingdom Metazoa; phylum Chordata; class Actinopteri; order Cypriniformes; family Botiidae; genus Chromobotia; species Chromobotia macracanthus. The sequence goes on along the minus strand of JAZGTH010000070.1, from coordinate 2,532,839 downwards.
TTTTAAGATGAAGGAGGCTTTGAAGCAAAATATCTCAGCTGGAAGGCTCAAAGTCTTAAGACAGAAGACTTAAGCTTACTTAAATCACTGGTCTGAAGTTTAGTTTACAGTTTCACAGATTTTTGGGAAAGGGGCGTGGCATCCAGATAGGCCTAGACCTTCTAACCCTAAACCTAACCCTAACCTATTAATGTAAACCTCAACTCAGTCCAGTTCTGGCCCCGTGCTAGTCTCAACATCAAACCCTGCCTAAATAACCTTGACCTGCTTGTTTAATGGTCTATTCTTGTTCTCTACACTTAACAGTCAGTGGCACTCAGAGATCATTGTCAAGGGTGGTCATATATTGATTTGTTTCCCTGTCTGTTTGTAGTTAAGGAGATCACAAAGTATGAGAGAATACAGAGCAGAAAAATAATTATAATATTTAATATTACAAGAGTCTGTGCAACCATTAAATGTGTCGCTGCAACGCCTTGTGTTGAATTACTAGTCCCATAATGACCTCTAGCGGTGATGTCAAGACTTGACTTGATGAGGATGTCAAGTTTAGTTTCTAACCTTACAGAAAATGCAAATAATTGAATACCTTTGCGGTTAAATGTATGTAAATCATGACCATATCAAATCTGTACGTAAAAATGTAACTGGTGCACCGGCACTGCAGGTGGCGCTACTGGTGAGCTCGTGGCGATGACGTACAAACGTCGCGTTGTTATGACGTAAGGGAGATGCGCGTGACATTGGTGTGGCGTGCATGAGCTGAACAGGTATTTTATTACTATTTATTTACTATTTTGTTATTATTTATTTACATCTAATATTATTTTACAGCTCAGTATGGCCTTGTCGTTATCTGCGGTAATTCTGCCCCAGCTGATGCAGCAGAGAGCTTTCAGGTAAATATTTGTTTACTTGTGTTTCTCTTTCTTCGTATCTCATTCTTTAGTGTACTTTTGTTTTTGTTTTGTTTCTCATGATCATAGAAAACTTTGAAATATCTGGAATTTGTAGGCCTGAAACTCAATTAATAAAAATCTAAAAGCTGCAAATTAAAGTGTAGGAACCCTGGTTTAGTTGTTTAATGTTACAAACTGCTAAATAAGTTTTGTAGTTATTACACTAACTAACACATTGTAAGGCCTATATACATTAACAAAACAAATTTAGTGCATCTAAGTTTTGTTAAATGTATTGCCCTTCTGTTACATTACCCCAAAGTATAATGACATTTGTCTTGCATAAATATAACTGATAAAAAACTGGTCATATTTTGTCTAATTTTATTCCAGTGTCTCTGCAGCTGTGTCTGCTATTCAGAAGTTAACACGAGTGAGGGTGGTCGACAACAGTGCTCTTGGAAATGCCCATCACCACCGGCCACCGAAAGTTATTCATGTTTACACAAAGAATGGAGTCGGTAAAGTGGGAGACAAAGTCTTACTGGCTATTAAGGGACAGAAGAAAAAGGCTCTCATCGTGGGTCAGAAGATGCCTGGAGCACGAATGACACCACGGTTTGACTCAAACAATGTTGTTTTGATTGAAGAAAATGGAAACCCCACTGGAACTAGAATCAAAGCTCCCATACCGACGCATCTGCGCAGAATGGAGGGTGAATATTCCAAACTCTTAGCCATCGCTCAACGATTAGTGTAGATTTGTGTTCCTGCATTCTGTCAAATCTCAGATGTACCCTGTTATCATGCTTTCCTTATCTGTAAATAAAAACTCAAAATTTTGTATATTAATATATGTGGACTTTTATCACAGTATTTGCTGTAGTTATAATTAACACGTTTGTTGACTTTTGTATGTTCATTAGCTACCACTACCACTGAGGGAGGTGTTTGTAATATCTGTGGCACTAGAATCACAGAACATAATGAGGTTTCTACAAACCTGAAAAATGTAACTTTTCTGAGGTATCAACCTATGGATAGTTTTATTGTAGTTGTCTCAGCATATTAAACCGAGTTAGAACAAATATTTTGACATTAGAAGTGCAAATACATCAACAACGTAAGTTAGAACGTTTTATTTTAGACCTGTATTTCAGGTGCTCAGGTTTAACTATTAACATACAGCCTATACAGTTGTTGCATTCTGCATCTAAGGCTTTTAATGAGATGCATTAATTTAGCTTTCAGGAAAACATGCAATGCTGTGGTTTCTTGTTAGTTGTTTTTCCTGTGGCACTATCAACGGCCAGCCTTTCATAAACAAAGGCTGTTTTTTTTTTTTAGAACAATATGCAAAACGTTACATACTCATTCCACACGTGATTTTCGCATGAAATTTTACATGTCATAAGCAGCATGTGAAAGTCCTCTTCAGACAGCTAGCTAGAATGTTCTTCTATTGTTTAACTGCAATATTTCTATTTAAATTGAAAAATTAAAAATAAAACTAGTGGCACTTCTCTCAAATGATTATTGTGAAAATAGGACTGTTGCATTAGGAGTTTAATATTGAGGCACTTCGAAGCACATTCTTGCGTTGGAGATGGTCGACCTCAACCGCACATGGTCATGAAGAGCCACTGCGCAAGAAACGAGAGTGAAGTCAAAGGATATATCAAAAGAGCGATAAAAACAAAAGCTTGTGTGGAAAAAAAAATTAAGAAAAAGAAGAAACCAAGTCAAATCACCTCAGTCAAGTTCATCTCAGCTTCTCCTGTTCCATCTTTGTCCATCTGCTGAAAAGCTCCTACAAGCAAATGCAAGTATATATAGATCATGCCAGGGTTCTAAAGTATAATGTATCGAGGATATAGAGTAAAAATTGTAGGGCACTATTTGAAACCTACTGAACATGGACTCCAGTTTGATCAAGCAACAGACGAAGTTATCAAAATCGATGGCCTCATTCTCTGCATATCTGGCAACTAGAATCTGGTTTAGTCTGTTGTTGAGCTTGAAGCCTGTAGAGAAAGCAAGTAAGGTGCATTTGATCACAGTGTAATTTTACTAATTCTGTTCATTTGAAAGGTCCAAAATTAACACTCACCACACATTAAATATGAGTAAAATGAGTTACAAGCCAGTTGGCTTGTGGGGTGGGGCAAAAGGTTAATTTTAGACCCTGTTTAGGAGTGTGTGCCAATTAATGAAATTAAATACCCATGAAATTTAAAAGTACTTGTGTGTTAGCTTTGAGACATCTACTGTATATGCTAGTGCACTGCTAAAAGTCACACACATACAAAAAAAATCATTGTAGGTTTTACAAAGCATTCCATTCTGTTGATATATACAGCCTCTGTATTTATAGGGGTTATTAACTGTTCTACCCCCTCATATTTCAGACTGAACTCTCACAGTCCCAAAAATGGTCTGATGGATTCAGACAGCCAACACTCTATGTCCTATAAAGTACAATAACTGTTTTCTTAAGCAGAAAATGCAACCTTTCTTCTGTAAAATCAGACCAAAAATATTGATGACTCATCTAGCACTCATGATCATAAACTGAATCCTATTGGCTCTTTTCAATACATTCCTTTAAGTGTCCTTTCAACAGGAAATACGTCAAAGGAGCAGAATACTGCACACTTAAGGTGACTTCACAGGGACTTCACTTACCTGCTGATTCCACTGCAAGACGCATCTCATAGGAGCTCATGGTACCTGACTTATCAATATCAAACTCTCTGAAGATCCCCTGTGTGGAAAAGAAAGCTTACTGTTACTGAACACTATAAAAGAAGTTTCAGAGATGCAAATGGAAACAATGTTTTGACTCAGTGGGCTACAAGACAAAAATAAATCATCACCAACCAACAACTTTCGAATTTTGTTCCAGAGGATCTGAAACTCTACTAAGCCCAAGCGAGCACTGCCGTCCTTCTGAAGAACCACAGAGTTAAGAGGACAATCACTGATCACATGACATGCTGCCACAGAATCTCATTTAGAATCATACAGCTCAGATCATTATTTTCTGTAGTCATCTTGTGGAATATTTCTTAAAATGGTAAAGGATACATCCAAGAGGTTGACCATAGTCCTGCAAGACTCCATGCTGAAACCATCTGTCTTTAGGTCTTTGTCTGAGAGAGAGACAGTTCATTCACAGATCATCTGATAAACAACTCATTTTGACTGAACCAAGCATGCAGAAGGAGTGTTGCTCACGTTTGGACACTACTCGGTTGAGAATGGTCCTGAGTTCACGCACAGATATCTCCATATCCTACAGAGAAGAAACAAACATCATAATTTTTCAGTAAGCAAGTTAACAAAGCAAATTTTCATATTACTAAACATTTACATTTATGCATTTGGCAGATGGTTTTATCCAAAGCAACTTACAATGCATTTAAGATATACATTGATTAGTGTGTGTTCCCTAGGAATCGAACCCACAACTTTTGAGCTGCTAACGCAATGCTTTACCAGTTGAGATACAAGAACACAACATTTACATGAACTGTCTGTCTAAATGAATGCAATTATGCTCTGTCTTTTTAACAATAGTCTCTGTTTTTTTAAACAAAAAGCAAAGTATTCCCTCACCTCTCCTGCCAGCTGAGCGAACATGGCTTTAAAAGAGTCATCAATATCATCCTCTGTGATTTCATCCTGAAAGGAAACAGTCATGTTTATCTGACAGTCTTGAATACATGACAAATTTACGCTTATACAACTTCAAAAACTCACCTCATCCTCTAAGTCTGCTGAAATTTCATCATCCAATTCCCTTTCAGGAGATAACAGATCAACCTTCAGTAACAGAATAAACTAACAAATACATTACATAATTTTCAAAATCAACATCATCGCTTAGTGCTTTTTTACACCCTTTGTCCTTTACTTGCATTAAACGGAAAACAGCAGCTTGGACATTTGCAGGTAAATAAAAACAGAATTCTAATTTAATTCTAATTCTAACTTAAACAGTCAACACACATGCAGACTCACTCTGTCTGGGACTGCTTCTCTGTAAAGACCCGCAGGACAAAATCAGCCTCTTTACTGGGCTCGAAGGTGGAGGGGACGATGATGTACTCTCCAGGGGGCAGACGGAGACGAGTGCTCACCTCACGCAGGTTAATGAAGGTCTCGGATCGAGCACATGAGGAGTGTGTCAAGAAGAAGTTCTTCTTAAGGTGCACGTTCTGACAGCCTGTGTACTGCAGAGAGACAGAAATGACAAATCTGTGTGGTATGCAAAATGAGATCTCTTTAATTTTTACACTCTTGTTAAATTCACATATTTAAATACCATTGAAATTAAATGAATTCATATTTTGTTGAACTGTTTCTAAAAAGAAATAAATAAATTGATCACCTGTTTATGGAAATAAACAAGACTTAATGCTGTAGGCAAACCTATTAAACACAGAAAGAGCTGAAACTGATCCATACCTCTTCAGGAATCTGTAAAAAAAGAGAAAAGTATTAATGCTGGTGTAATTATGATATGAGATAATCGTCAATATTTAATCGTTACTGGGATTATACAGCCCTCTGGAATCCTTGATTCTGATTTGCTACAGTCTGTGGGGTTTAAATTATATTGACCTTTAATATATATTTTTTTAATAACGACTGCATAAATAGCTTCTGCATAAATGAGCAAAGTCAACCAAATTTCCTACATACCTGTGCTCCACAGTTTCTCTCCTCTCACATAATATAATCAAAATGCACATCAATATTTTGATTTTATTTACCTTACTTTTTGTACAAACATTATTGCACTCTGAATGATTTCCTCTTCACCTCATAGACGGCAAAGCCGATGGTGTGCATGTCCTGTCCGTAGCGGCGATGTCGTCTGCGGTCTTTCTGCATTAAAGCCACCAGAAAACTGCAGGCCACCTCTTCATCCTCTGGATCATCATCTTCCTCCAGCAGAGTAATCTTGTATTGCGGATTAATCCAGAATGTGTCTGCCAAAATAGACAGGAAAAGATTCCACTACTGTATGGCTGTGACATTTGTTTGCTTGTGAGTGATACAGTAAATGAATTAGAATTCTGTACATTCGCAACACAAGACTATAAATATCTTCCTGTAGCTCAACTGGTAGAGTGTTGCTTTAATAGCACAAAGCTTGTGGGTTCGATTCCCAGGGAACACACCTACTGTCCTCTATATCTTGAGACATCACTCTTCATAAAACCATGTGTTCTTTATGGTATACTGTACTACTGTAAGTCAGGCTTAACGTGAGCCTGGATGAAATGTTAGTGTGTCCTCACTGGGGTGGTTTCGACAGCCTCCTGCGGTGCTTCCTTTCCTCCAGCAGCCATGAAACTTGATGGTGTTCCAGTGACTCAGTTCATCATCGCTCAGTGTGTCTGGAGTCAGATTACAGATCTCCAGCCTGGAGAACTGACGCAGAAACTCACTAAACGACATCCTGTCAGAACAGGAAGTCACCGTTATAGATTGCTTTGTTGCTTTATCGATGCATTAAGTTGAATTGTTGACGCTCCTAAAGCTCACCAGAACTCTCCGTCCTCCATCTGTAGATGCAGGTCGTCTTTCTCAGACGGATCTATCTCATCCCATTCAGAGGAGCTGTAGAGGGAACACACCGCAAAGCTCTTCATTCCTCAAATATTTGTTATGAACCGGGTGAGGTACTCTCCAGCTAACAATTTTAGGTCGTAAAAACGTTTCCCTAACATTTCCATCAAATAACAAAAACATTAGAAATGTTATATTGAAAGTTCTAGGAACGGTTATAACATAGTTTTTTAGACATTGTGTTAATGTTATCGCTTTGTTATATATCGCTTTTGTTATTTTTAAAACATTCCACTAACCACTTATTGGTTAACGTTTTTGATATATGACACAGCATTTAAAAACATTCTACTAACATTACTGCAAAAAAGTTTTTGAGAACTTCAAGAGAACTTTTAGAGAGCATTATCCAACATTCGGAGAATGTTCCTAGATACTCACTTATCGCTCCAGGCCCCTGTCCATTCAACCTGACCCCAAGGGTTCCGGATACGGATTAGCCTTTCTGCACGGCCCTGAAACTCCACCTGTGAAAGCGGGAGAGATCTTGAGTATGAAGACACACACACTGGATCATTCCATACGCTGGGAGCATTACCTGTTTGAGAGCAGTCACAGAGTAAGCATGACCCTTAACCAACTTTTTAAACGTCACAGCTTCCATATCGAAGGCACTGGTGATCTGATACACAGTCAGAAAAAACAGATTTATCTACAGTAAATCTGGAATGAGGTATGCAAATGCCAATCAATACTTATCTGCAAGCAAATTCTTGTCATTGTATTTTCATTGTAACCATTTAAAAAATATACAAGGCAAGTACATGGTATGTTTCATACATTGATCTGTACTTTAAAGTGCTTTTCAAAATATTTAAGAACCAAAAAATGAATGAGGAATAATTAAAAACAGTAGCACATTTAATAGTGTCTGAAAGCATGTGACTGTCTCACCATATCTGGAGTGAACCCAAGCTTTTTCTAGCTAAATCAATTCTAATATACTACAAGGTCCACTAGGTTTACATTCTACAAGCATATCCACATTATATCATTATAAGTGCTATAAATAATAGCCGGCACTTTCAAATAAAGGTTATTACATTATTTGCAAGGCAATATCACTACAGGTAATATTAATATTGCTCTGTTCAGCATTTGCTCTTTTAGTTGAACTAATAACTGTTAATCAAACAAAGCTATTAAATGGCTTTAGAAGACACGCAAGTGGAATTCTCAATCATCATCTCACATCAATGGAGCAGCCCAGTAAGGAGCCTCTCTCCAGGGCTTTGCTGATGATTCGGTACAAGTCTTTCGGAGCGCTGCGGAGCTCGTACATCTCTGAGACTCCACCAGTGAAATCCTCAAACCCCTCTGTGGTGGAACCTCCTGAGAGAGCTTCGTAGGAGCCATTTAACCTGGCAAAACATAAACAAACATACCATTGCCACTGAATAAACTGTGGTTTTTCCCCAGCTAATAGGTAGCGTTTTCAGAGCGCTGTCTAACATTCTCTCAAAGTTAACAAAAGGTTCTTTCAGTAATGTTAGTAGATCTTTTTACAGTTATATATCATGTATCAGCAATGTTGATTGTTAAGTAGTTAGTGGAATATCTAAACAATGTTACGGAATTAAAATGCTTGAATAACGTTTTTATAACCAAACAATAATGGCAATACAGTGTCTAAAAAACTGGATGTTTTAAATATTCCTAGGACATTTTTATAATTTAGAACATACTTAGCATAAGCTTTTTCAACCAAGGCACTCCAGAATTCATTCCCCTCTGCTGAGTGGACAAACATGAGCTCTCCTCCTTTGACAGGGAGTCGATCATCGATCACAATATCCACCCACTCACCGAACTGCCAGAACTGCAGAACAGACAGAAACAATCAGAATGAATCAGCCATCATGGATCGGCAGTTGTCGACTTGATTAGAAGACTTAGAAAACAAAAATGAAGGTCTACAAAGAACACTTGTGGAAATTCAACACCTAAAATGCTCATAAAATTTACCGTAACAATAAACCTCTGAGGTCTTACAGTGATTTTACCATAGGAAAGGATGTTCTTAGATGTCTGAATTAATACAGATTTCAATAGATGCATGGCATTTTCTCAACAAATTGGCTATCTTACAACAACTTTAAATGTGGTTCCACATTTAGATTAGAAACTATAAGAACGTGTACAGCATACAAAATGTGTTTCAAAACCTGAAAGTGAAAAATTCCAGCATATCCATCCTGGAAGTTCTGGCCGTGAGGAACCACCCGGTGAAGAAGCTTTTCATTAAGAGTCAGTGACGCGATAGCAGCCAGAAGCCAACAGTCACCTGTCAGGAACAAAACACACAGAACAGTTATATAAAACAGATGAGAACTTTAAACTGTCATATAAAATCCCTGCATAAAATGTATTACTTTATTAACCTTTCATCTGTTGCCATTTGAAGGCATACTTCACTCAAAAATAAAAAATAATCTTCCATTATTTACTTACTCTCATGTAATTTCAAACCTGTATGAACAGTTTTGCTTCCGAGGAACACAAAAGAAGATATTTTTATTAACTTATTAAATTATTAACTTATTAACTCTTCTGTTCCACGGAAGAATTTTTTTTATATAGGTTTGGAATGGCAGGAGGGTGAGTAAATGGTGCAAGTTTTTATTTTGAGTGAACTATCCCCTTAATGCACAGCAGTGTAACTACCATCTACAACCAGCAGGGAGGTGGAGGGACGGAGATGGGGCTTTTTTTCACAGTGGGGCCTGTGAACCCATTCCTGTTACCATCCACTCCAGTCTCCCCCTCTGAGGAATTTTCCAAAACCTCAAAACTGTTGAAGTGGGCCAGCAGTAGCCTGAATGAACTTGACAGTTTCTGTCCTCAGTGGGTGTAAACTAATTGGGTGTAACCCAAAAAATTTTGGGCCTAAAAATATACGAACGCCAGTTCATTAAAAACAAAATATCTAACCGAATATCATTTGTTCTGAAAAAAGCACAAACATAAATTTCTCAGAAAAGTCACAAAAAGACTTTTGGTAGGTTTATAATGATTCTAAAATAGCTATACTTTTATAATCAAAACAGAAAGTATTGAACACTTATTTTATAGTTATCAAACAGTTATCAAATGTTAGTGAAACATGTCCATAATTAATGTGATGAACTACACCTGTGATTACTCATCTAAAACATATAAACCTAAAAAAATCAACTTCATGTATTCCCCAATACAGTCACAGAACGGTTAGTTCTGAGAAACATTCTAGCATAATTGTTTTGCAGACACCACTGCTATAATGAATGCCATTCGATCACTCAATCCCTCATTTTAAAGTGTCTTAAGTTTTTCAATACTTTGATACTTTTAAGCCACAGTATGAAGGCAGGAATGTAATGAAATGTAAACCACTCAATTTTCCATTCAGAGATTAAAATTGGCATGATTACAAACAAGCACTGACTCAGGATCAGTGGGGAGCCAATGAGTCACATACAGACACGCCTGAGGTTATATGAGCTGCTTGCTCTGTGATGACTTTCAGATTGCTGCTACATCCACATAATCAATTGCACAGGATTCTGTTATATAACACCTGTAGAGTACCAAACATGAGAAATTTATACCAGCCATTCTGAATCAGGTATATCACACCAGAGCACTTACCCAGAGCTCCCTGACAGATGTCAGTCCTTGTGGCTCCGCCCAGAATGAACTGCGGATCATCACAGAGCTCCTACAGGGAAATGAGATTAGAAAGGCTAAAATGAGGACTGGGCAACCCGAAGGTCTTTGTTTTCTCTGTGCAAGACCATATAAGTTTCTATACCTGTTCTCAGTTTACAGTCACATACAGGCTTCTGCCAAACCTACTGTATGTTGCCAAGGCAACTATATGCTGAATACAGCACAGTAACTATAGTGACCGGCCTGAATTACAGCACCCTTGAGGCCGTGATTTGAATCATATGTTCTATGGCTGCAAAGACTTTGTCATGCATGTGTGTGTGATTTTATAACAGTGACAACAGCTGCAGTAAAGGGAGGGGTCAGCTCATTCTCATTCTGAACCAAAGCAGAGCAGGGAGGGTCCACATGGTCTACAGCCTTTAAAACACACTCTGTAAATCAGTGTTATGACTTTAAAGTCAACCTGAAATGTGACACATATCCAAGGGAAACTGGATATTCAGACAGAACAATATGTAGAGTGGAACCTGAGTATGTATGTATATATATATATTTTTCAGAGGCACAGTTACTATATTTTGATTAAAAATGACAAAAAAAGATTAATTTTCTAATTCAGCCAGTGGTGTGAATTCAGAGCAGGATTTTGGAAGATGGGGCAGGATGCCTGGATAGTGACAAGACTTAACCACCTTTAATAATAGCATATTTCTCTAAACTACCTCACCAATCTAGGAAATGTAAGGTGACAAAATGTTTGTCTAAAAATGTTTAATAGAGGAAAATCTATTTAAAGCTGCAATCCATAACTTTCGCCTCTCTACCACCATCTCTGAAACGTTACTTTACGTGCTTTTCATTACATATGAAGGCAAAAGAAACATTGCCAAACTGACATTTCTTGGGGGAATCAGATCTGATGTTGAACACTGTATGTACTCGCTCAACTGATTCGTGTACTTTGTGAACTCATTTTTAACCCAGGAAAGTTACGGACTGCAGCATTAAATTTCTCCCTCACCGTAGGGCGCATCCACTCCACATCTCTGGTTTTGGAGGAATACGGGGCGAGTTCTTTGAAGCCAAGCGATGGCGGCTCGGCGGGAAAGCTGGGATCTTCAAACAGATAGCCTCCTTCCAAACACTCCTGTCTGAGGGCTTCAAAATCCTGGTTTTGGAAGTGTATGGCCTGTTCAAAAGAGCCCAGGCCCTCTGCTTTCAGTCTGTTAGCACTGATGTGTGCCGAGATTCCTCCATATGTAAACATGCTGGAGGGGGTATAAATAGCAAAAGTGCTACCAAGATGATTCATCAGAAACGCTCAACATTCAATCCTCACTCATCCTTGTTGTGCTTTTGCCAGAAACAAAATGTATTAAAGTTTACACGGGACCTTACATTCTGAACCCCTCAACAGACCTCAATAGATAGATACGAAAAAATAACAGCTGCCAGCGTGACTGCTTAGAGGTTCAGTTAAAAGTACCTACATACTTTAAATAACCATATATATATATATTTAATTAACAAATATTTTTCTATTCATTTATTACAATAGCCCACATATACAGTTTAAAATGAAGACAAAATATATTTGGGCATCTTAATTTGTCAAGTTACACTTGAAGTTATTCTGATAACACTTGAGACATGAATGAATGCCTCTCAAAAATGCATTTTGGGGCCATTGCAGGGTAAATTGTAGGGGCCATTGTAGGGTAAATTGTAGGGGCCATTGTAGGGTAAATTGTAGGGGCCATTGTAGGGTAAATTGTAGGGGCCATTTGGGGCCTAGAATTAGTTTCACATGACTAACTATACAAACATACAGATAACTGTTTATTCATATTCCCAAAGCATCTGTGTCTGCAACTCTCTCTTCTCTCTCATTTCACACATAGAAATCTCGCATTGCAACATCCAATAATTGCACGATGATGAAAATCTCTACAGTCTTTATAATAAACAACATTGTTAATGGCGATGTCTTCAGTTTTAAAGACTTTTCTGCGCATTAAGTCGTTCTTGCACTGAAACGTCCCGCACAAATCACGTCAAACGACTGATTTAATAGCTTCATTATACGTGAACATCACTTAACGGGACATTAATCCGAAGAGGTTACGGTGAAGTTATTGATCTTAAATAACGCGGAGATGCGGGGCCGAAGAAAGTGTTCATGCACCATAATAACAAAGCAGGCCGACGCGAAGAGAATAACGCCGAAATAAACGTCGAGGTGAATCACGGGGACACAAACACAAGAGATGATCAACTTGCCTTATCACTGAGGTCCCGTGTGTGTGTCCTGGGAAGTGATGTTTTGTATAGATATACTGTTATAATCGTCTGAAGATACTCGGTGTATTACCGGAGCTTTGAGTCCAGAAGAGGCGGAGCGACACACATCGATAAGACCGACAAGTGCGCTTGCAATGAAGTAACGGGTCAGTGCGTCACAACATGAAAAGTTACAAATAAAATTATTTGTCCATTTTATCCTTTTTATTTGTTTCTCTTCAGAAGCAAGCAAGGCTGTACAGTGAACACATTTACATTCACGCAATGCAAACTAGATCTGCATTTACGCCAAGTGACATTGCCTTACAATTGTTAACAGTTTTTGGTTGCGAGAACGTTTTCCTAACATTTTCATTAAGCAACAAAAGCGTTTTGCGAAACATTTGGGAGTGTTTAATATGTCCAGTTTATTATTATTATTAATATGTTTTATTAACGTACTGGGAACATTCCCTGTAGCTGGGTTAAGGCACCGTAGGGTTGGTTTCAAATGTAAATCTTACATTTCTTTGTGTAAAGTTTATAAAATATAAAAATAGACATTATACTAAAACAAAATATGTATAAAAGTATTTAAATGTGCAAGCTGAATCTTCCTCTCTTTCCTTTAATGCAAGTCTGTGAGTTTTTTCACCTGCTTTAGTAACTAGTTTCCTAGTTTTGGTAAGTTTCCTTAATGGAAAGGGGTTTGTTTAAATCTGTATAAATAGGTAATATTAATAGTAAAGTAAAGTAAATTCTTCTCTAAAGAAGAGAACAAAAACGCAGCAATATGTCTTGCAAGCACGGCAGTTAAAGGCAACAAGTGAACAAATGAATTACATATAAAACAAACTTATATCTCAGCAACAAGACTGTATTGTGGACACATTTACAAATTCCAGGATGTCCACAATACGAATGAAGCATTTGAGTATATGACTGTCATGTAGGTTAACCAACACAATAAAAGTACAATTCACAATCCTCTGCTCCTTTAAATCATGGCAAACATCAGCCACTGCAAGACAGAAATAAAAACATTTCAAGCAAATCTCAAACACACAAGGAAGAACTTAACCAATACTGGTTAACTAGAGAGGCATACAGTACCTGGTTAAAGTTTAACTCAATGAAGCCGCTCTTGTCTGTGTCAATTTTCTTGAACACTTCTACAAAAGAGGAAAAGCAAAACTTTGTTGGGTTTGATTGAAAGACAAAAGATTAAAAAAGTATGAACGCTAACATATAAAATACAACCACATTATATAAGGAATCATTGCACCCAGACTACTAAATGACTGGAAATGTATGCAACTGTATAATACTTTAGCCATGCAATTATAGAACATAAATTAACATCATTGGATCTACATGTGTCAACCAATCAGAACCAGGAATTTAAAGGTAGGGTAGGTAATTTTGGAAAGGTAACCAAGCTTTGAAAGTCACACCAAAGCCACACCTCCCTCAAAACACATGAACGCATGCACGGTTTGAAGGCAAGTGGGACCTATCATCGCATTCGGAAACAATGCATTTGGATTAACATTTTATGGTCCTGCACCTGACACAGAAGATACATGTCTTAGTGAATGCTATCAGGATGTGGGAAACATATTTGTGTCCTTACTGAACATCATCTCCAGACGCATCACACAGGCAACAAAGTTATCGAAGTCAATGGTCAGGTCTGCTTCACCATAGCGGGCGGCCAGAAGCTGATGAATACAGTCATTCAGAGAGAACCCTGTGCAGTAAACATCAACAAACCCAGTTACTTTGCATTAAATAACTACTTAGAGGGGTCTCATATCTCAGCTTTTAGTTATATGTGGACTGCAACGTCCAAACCTTCACCCTTTTTTAAAAACATATAACAGGGGCAGAATGAAGGTCAAAGGTCACCTGCTTCCTTCAAAGCCATTCTCATCTCTGGTGTGCTCATGCAGCCCGACCCGTCCATATCATTCTTCTTATAAATGACCTAGAAAGAACAGAATGAAGATATTAGCTCAAAACAACCCACATGAAACACAAGCATCATTTTTGAGTTTGTTTGCTACCTTTAGGACAAACTTACCAGATACTTTTGAACTTTCTTCCACAGTGTGGCAAACTCTACTAACCCCAGCTTACCGTTTCCACTGTCCTGTAGCAGAGTTAAGTGAAACTCACACATCAAGAAAAACGTTTTGGAGCTTGCTGCATTCATTTTAGAGGAAGGATGCAGGATGGATTTCAACAAGCTAAAGTGTGAAGAACAAAAGACTGCCTGGTGGACTCTTGGTAAAGGATACATCCATAAGATTCACCATAACCCTACATGTGTCCAAACTGAACCCATCTGTTTTAATATCCGTCCCTGTAAGGAAAAGACATTTTTTCTTTTATCTTTAGAAATTTGATGGTTAATGCTAAGATATAAAATAATTACTCATAAACAGAAGGCAACTCACGTTTTGTAACTATTTTGTTCAAAATTGTCCGCATCTCAAAAACAGAAATCTCCATGTCCTTGGACAAACACAATTTGATTTTAATATATTTACAGTAGTTGTTTTAAGCTTAGCAAGCAATCTAGCTACACTTTGCATGGTCTGAGGTAACTTACTTCTCCTGCAAGTTTGGAAAACAGTCCCCTAAAGCCAGAGTCAACGTCTTCTTCAGACATTGTCTCCTGACAACAAAGCCAATGTGCTTATTGGTGCCACAAAATATTGCTAATGGCAGAATCATAAGATACACACAGACAAATGTGACTTACATCTTCCATGTTTGCCTCCACTGGATCATCACATTGTCTAGAGGAAATATGGATAAAAGTGATAAAAAAAGTAACTTAGTAAGTTAACTAGATGGTGTAGAACAGCACATACATAGGAGGATCTTACAAAAACGTGTGGTTGATATTAAAACACAAAATCAAGATATAAAATAAATTAAAGTATTTATAAAATGTACATATTTTCTGCATTACGTTAATAAGAATTTGGCATGAGAAAATAATGTCACCATGAGATTTTCTACAATTATTTGTATAATACGTGTGGGCAATATAGTTTATACTTTTTAGTCCAAAAAATGTATATTATATTATAAAATAAATCATGTTCTTTTTTTTACAAAATGAGTCCTTACTGCATCTCAGACTGTTTCTCAGAAAACACACGCACACAGAAGTCTCCGTTCTTGTGCGGCTCGAAGGTTGAGGGGACGATGAGATATTCTCCAGGAGGAAGTTTGAAGCGGCTGCTGACCTCTCTCAGATTGATGAAGGTCTCGGATCGAGCTTTCTGAGCATGGCTCAGGAAATAGTTCTTATCCAGATGAACCTCCTTCTGTCCACGGAACTGCAGTGAAATGATCAAAAAAGAGAATGAGATCTTTTCTAAAGAAAACATAAGAAGTGCTCGCCTGTACACACTGCCACAGTATGTGGCATGGTATTGTTATGCAGTTGTTAAGGTGTTGTGCATTGCTTTGGTGTTTTGGGTTGTTGCTAGGGTGTTGCTAGGGGGTTGATTGGATGTTCTGCTTAAGCGTTCCAGGCAAAGAGGCCATAAGTATGAAATTCCAAAGAAAGTCTTCTATGATAATCTCAGTTTCCTCCTTTTATGTGTGTATGTTAGTACTCCACATCTTCATTGGTGAATTTGGAGGGATTTAATTTGCTCACCTGAGGGGGAACCTGGAATGGAAGCAAAAATAATTGTTGAATAAACAGCCTCCACCACGAGTTACGTCATTAAACACTATTATCAATAACAAGTACAACAGTGCATGTTAGCCACCCCACCTCATAGATGGCATAGCCAATAGTGTGCATGTCTTCTCCGGCCTTGCGCATTTTGCGTCGATTCTTCTGGATCAGACCGATAACCACGCTGCAGCCCACCTCATTATCATCGGGATCATCATCCTCCTCCTCCAGCTTGATCTTAAACTGGGGATTCATCCAGAATGTGTCTGTGGAAGACAACAAACTATCAGCCGACAATACAAGCAACAGGTTACAGTGCTTCATTTCCTATGTGGCATTTTTGACAAGATTCAGATCTTCAGGCTTCACATTTGAAGGCAAGGTAAGTGATTATTTCCAGAAACATTTTTGGTTATGCTGATTAAGTCTCTTCACATCTTAATAGCAATCACTAAATAAAGTGGTATAAATGCATTTATATTTAAATATATTATCTTCTGTGGATGACACAGGGTAAAATGTGTGTCCAATCACAGCATTCGGTCCGAATGCATTGACAGGATGTCCTACTTGCCTGTCAAGCTATGTACTTGCATACCTCTGCGCACTGTTGGAGGAGGCGTGGCTTTGGAGAGTGGGCAGGATCTAATGCTTTTTTTTTAAATCTAATAGCATTTAGAGGTTGCTGTTGCTAATCTGTGTGTTAAAGGTATGTGAATTCTGCACTACTAATGCCATGAAACATAACTGGGAAATAACAAAAAATTAAACACTAATGTTGGTTTAACAAAGCCTTGCTTGCTACTTAAACTGTTGGTTACCACTAACCTAACTGGGCCATATATTGCAATTCCAATTGTTGCTACTAGTGGCGCAAGAAGCACTGAAGTGGCTGTGTAAGCATGATTTGGAGGTTCTCACAAGGATGGTTTCTGCAGCCTCCAGCCGTTGAGCCTCTTCTCCAGCTGCCATCAAACTTACTGGTGCTCCAGTGTTTGACAGAGTCAGAGGTCAGGGTGTCTGGGGTCAGAGTGCAGATCTCTATACGAGAATAATGTCTCACAAAATCTGAAAACGACATCCTGTGTAAAACAAACAGAAAGTGTCAAAGCTTCAATGGTGCTAAATCAACGTATAACCAATAAGCGTTTTGAATGAATGTGATTTTACCAGAATTCTCCATCTTCTGCCTTCACATTCTCCCGTTCAGATGGACTGACAGCATTCCACTCAGAAGAGCTAAAAGCATATTAATGGATCTAATCATAAACAATACTTATTGTTTTAATAAAATAATTAATTGAATGAACTGGAAATATCATGACTAAAAGGCATTGTTAGACACAATTATAAGTTCACAAATCTCTTTAAATTTAAATCTCTTTTAATCCCATTAAATCTTCTTTAATTAAATTACTTTAGCGTTATCCTTCCCCAAAAATGAATCACTGTGTTGAGCAGTCAGCATCCAGAAACCCAGCGTTATCTCCATACTGTTGTATGATGCTACAATATCCCATTATGACCTTCCGGAACATTATAATACAGATTTTATCAAACAAACAAGTTGATTATTGTTTTGAATTGTTTTATATTGTCTTACTTGTCACTCCAGGCCCCTGTCCATTCCACCTGACCCCAAGGATTACGAACACGGACTAGCTTCTCCTTTCGGCCTCTGTAATTAACCTGACAAAGTCAATAGGTCATAATCAGAACAAAGTTTAAAGGAAAGGAAGTAAAACTGATGTGAGGGCGAAGTATGATAAACCATACTCAGAATTTGTCCTCTGCATTTAACCCATCTAATTTAACGCACACACATTAGGAGAAGTGAGTACTTAACATACAGTACAAGCCATGAACACACCTGGAGCACTGGGCAGCCGGAGGTGCAATTACAAGTCCAACTCTCTAACCATTACGCCACAACTGCCCCAGTGTTTACAAAAAGTTGTACTGCTAAAGATTTATTTAGATATTTTAAATTAAGGAAACATGAATAACAAAGATGAATAACCTCAATTGCCCCAGTAAGAGAATAAGCATGTCCCTTCACAAGCTTCTGGTAAGTGATGGCCTCAGAGTCTGCAGCACTGGTGATCTGTAGGAACAGAGAAGACCTGCTGACATCTGACCGTTACTACAATTTCACTGTATCTGTCTTAAAGGTACAGTTCACCTGTATAGTGCAGTAAAGTATAACATTAAAAATATTTACATGAAAATACGGGTTTGGGATGCCATGAGGGTGATTACTACCAGCAGAATTGTCATATCTGACTGAAATGTTAATGTATGTACACATGCAAACTTGCTCATACATCTATAGAGCAGCCCAGCAGAGCGCCAGATTCCAGGGCCTTCCTGATGATCTGGAACATGCTGGATGGAGCGCGCTTCAGCTCGTACATTTCTGCGATTCCTCCAGTGAAATCCTCGAAGCCCTCAGTGGTGGAACCTCCAGACAGAGCTTCATAGCATCCATTTACCCTGAGGAACCCCAGACAGTAACACTGTCACTCACAGAAAACGTTTGAGAAACAAAGCAAGAGACAGTCTGCCAACAGCAGGCAAACAGGTGTCCCACATACAAAGTGTCGAATCTATTCTTATATGTGTTAGAAATGGTATGGCTACAAACCTTGGGAATGCTCAAGAAATATTTAAAAGGCTTGAGTCAGACAAACAGCTTATATTTATATGTCATATACAGTATGTGTCTTTAATATGTAACTGGATTGTATCTCTAAAATCTGTTGTTTTTCGATTATTGATTAACAATGTAGTGCTTTAAGGTTTGACCTAGAGTTATATATACATATATAAACACACTTAGCAATGAATATATTCATATATATAACCAGTTGACCAGTTATTTTATTATTATTATTAAAAGTAATATTCATCTACTGTTATTTTTAGCACAAAGTTGCACTGCACACCCAGTAAAATGGTATTCTGTTCACTGTACAGTAAAGAACCTGCCTTCTACAGAAATAAAACAAGAAACGTAAAAAAAAAGCTAGAATACAATTGTGGTTAAGATGTAAGACAAACAACTTTCAAACCCACAACCAGGAGATGGTATGACTCACTTGGCATACGCCTTCTCCAGCAGGGCGCTCCAGAACTCTGATCCTGTGACTGAATGAACAAACAGCAGTTCTCCATCTCTAGTAGGCAGTCGATCATCCACCACCACATCCACCCACTCCCCAAACTGCCACAACTGCCACCAAATAACAAACCCTTCAATTAGAGAATGACATACTGCAGAGCCAAAATACACGTGAATCCCCTAACACACAACACAGCAGCACGAGTCAAAACACTGTCTGATAAACCTTCTTCATCTGGTAGCTCTGTGAAATATTGCCACTGTAACATGCTGGCAGTAGAATTTAGAGAATTAAAATACAACGTAAAGTCAAGCACACACATATTGGGAGGGATCTTCCTTTGGGATTAATGGTGCGGTATTCTGAGTCAGTCACTTCCGGTCCTGACCAAAACATTCCACCATCCCATAAACCAATTCTGAGTGTCTCTTAAAAGCATGAAAACATGGTTTGATTGGCAGCACATCTTAATTCTTTCACTAATTTTATAGCAAATGTCTAATTAGGTTTGTTTGACAAAGCCAAAACACTACTGTTGTACAAACCTAGGGTCTGCCTGTCTAGTGTCTGCATAGCAACCAGTCAGAACAGATGTTGCTGTTCTTTCACATGAAATCTGTGAAATTACCTGAAAGTGGAAAATACCAGCATAACCTTGCCCAAAACCCTGGTTGGAGGGCACAACACGAGCCAGAACGTCTTCATTGAGGGTTAGAGAAGCAATAGCTGCTAAAAGCCAGCAATCACCTGGAGTGAGATAAAGTTACGGATGTTTGATCAACTTACAATATTAGAATAGTAGAAGCTGCAAACTTTAAAACTTATAACAAACATCAACATTTTAACACAGCAGCAACATAAAAAAATCAAACATTCAGACCTAACCAGCTGAATATGAGATTATATCCTCAGTTTACTGTAGGACTGTTTGGTGTTCTGCCTAAATGTTATTTATTTTTTGCTGCAATCTGTACAAAGAAGACTCAGTTCAACCGTTTTCACATAAACGTCTTTCAGATTCTCCCCACACCGTGTTTGTTTAGAATGAATCATCTTTCATAGAGTTACAGTAAATTGTTACTGATAAAACATCATGTGCAACAACACTGAAAGTGTTGCTACGTGACCCATTTCCTCTTTTCATTCATCAGTCACTCCTAACATACACAGTTCAATAGATTAGATTACAAACAAGATGAAATCAAAAATATGACAGCTCTCCATTACTACCCCACATACATAATAACTATAATAAGCAGTGCTGTAAGGCAAAGGTTCGAGAAATCCTGTACTGTTGTTATGCAACCGTACAGCGGCACTCCTCATCACTAACTCTGACAGAAGATTACTTATGTGCCTGAACGGATTCATTGCGAGTCTAAGAAAAACAAACAGTATGTAGAATCTGGGGGCTGAACACAGAGCCAGTGAAATTCCACCCAAAGAGAGCACAAAGACTTCTCTGATGTGCACGAAACCAGATTTACTATGAAGACATGAGTTATTATTCATAATAAGACTTTATTGCAATAGAAAATCAGTCGAGTTTACAAAGTGTGAATTTTGACTGCAGTTCCCTTGGTTTGTGTCCAAGGACAACAGAGAGCTCAAACACAAAATATGTCAAATGTGTCACGTGCTTACAAAAGATTTCCCCAAATGTTTTAAAGTCACAAGACAAAAAAATGGACTGAAAGTTCAGCAGTGGTTGAAACACTTACCCAAAGCACCTTGGCAAATATCTGTCCTTGTAGCGCCTCCAACTATGAACTCAGGGTTGGCGATCAGTTCCTGCAAGAGTACAGATTTTCATCTTTTTTGCATCTGCGTTTTAGATGTTAAATAGTCAGTTTTAGCCAAAAGTATCTGCACACAGACTATGACGCCCTTTTCCATACAGCATGAGTCACTTGATGTAAAGCTTATCCAAAAATTCCCTAATATTACATTACATTTATAATAGATTCTGCTTCATCAACCCCCCCAAATCTGACTTGCCACCATACTTAACGGTACAGCTGAGCAATGCAAATCACAAGTCTGTGTTATTGCTACATTATTGCGTTATAAATCCCCCATAAGCGGCTGATGTGGCGCTCACTGCTGGTCTTCTCCATTGTACCCCTCTGGTTTTAGAAGATCGTGGACCGAGCTCGTTGAAGCCCAGAGATTCAGGTGCGGCTGGGAACGTGGGATCGCAGAAGAGCTGACCGCGGGTCAGGCATTCACTTCTGAGCGCCTCGTAGTTCTGGTTCAGATATTTGACGGCATTGGCATTGGTTCCGAAACCAGCCGCCAGTGCCCTCTTCTTGGCAAGCGCGTATGCCACTCCTGACATGGTCGTACAGCAAAGTTTTCAGCAGCCTCCTGCGCAACAGCTGTGAAATGTTTCTGCTTTTGCTTCTGGATCTCCTCCCGCCGGGACAGGCGTGGTCGTGCGCCTCTGTAATTTTGGCATGTACGGGGCGCTGGAGAACGCGACGCGACGCGACGCGTCGAGAAGAGCGCAAAGATGGAGAGACGCGTTTGGAGTAGGAGACGCCCGCAAATGACGCGCTCTTGCGTTGTTTTAAAACGTTCATGCAACTTTTCCAAGACAATAACGAATAAAAAAGGAATAAAAAATGTGCCAAAACATATAAAGAATGTGCAAAAGGGGAAACAGATTGAAATGCTGGGCGAAGTGAGCTTATATACAGGCTGTTGGTTTAGATTGAAGAGCTGAAGATGAAGATGAAGATTTGAGAAAGCTGCAGACCAGGGTCTCCTAACTGGGGCGTCAACTCCAAAACTGGGTGGTTGGAGTTAGTTCTCATGTTAGTTCTCATTGTGTCGTTTCTATCGGACAATATGAGGAGGCCACGTTTTGGTTTGGAGATCCCACCCTCGTTTTGAGTGATCCAGTCTGGAGATCTCCAGCCCGCAGCCCTTCCGGAGAAGAGGATATCCAGAACAGTGCCAGCAACCTCAACATGTTGATGTTTAGTAACGCTTAAACAACTCTGCTGCCCTCTTGCGTTTTGTACACAACAGAGCAGACGACACACTAAACTTCTTCACCGCAGACTCTGTGTGAAGAAAACAAAAGTGCGCAGAGTGCACACTTTAGTACGATGACGTATCGATGACGTAGGCATGCCTTTAAATCGCATGCGCGTACTCACTTTCGCTGCTTATTTGTGTTTCATTATTGAGACGTACTTTTGACTAATTCAAATGTCAAAAATACAATATATATATATATATAAAGCAATTACAGAGAAAACACCGATCTCTGTAATGGTTAAGGTGATCAGACAGTCTCACGGAGGGAGTCCCGATAATCATTAATTATTAGGCTTAGTTTGCATGTCATAAACATTACAAACTTACATCGTTATAAAACATCATGTTTTATATGTCTCGTCATGTCTCAGTTTTTCATATAGTTAACAGATGAATTATCTGGTCACCCAATGAATAGGCCATTCAATGCCTGTAGATAAAGCGAATAATTATTATGATCTTATATCCTTGGTGAACACATTTGACTTTTACATGCGCATGAAAATCCATCTTCATCTGGTTACGAGTTGGTACATCTCAGTACTTGCATACTGTTTTTCTAAGCACTTAAATGTTTGTACTTTCTTCACCATCAAAGAGTAAAAACTTTTATTGCATAGTATGAAGGTAGGCGAAGAAGGACGCCGCAATTACGTCAAACAATTGCGCATGCGCACTAAACTACTATATTTGATATAAGCACGGCATTGCTGTAGTTGGAAGCGAAGAGCATCTGCACTCGTGAGAGCATTTTATTAAACAGTTCATAATTGAAATATGTTGAAACTGACATGAAAAGACAAACATTTTTATAGTAAGCCAATTACGTTTAAACCTGGAAGGAAACAAGGCACCAATCCTTAATGAAAACAAACACAAGTACATATGGGAGGACAGGCGTCTCATACAACATGCCCGGCATCTTAATTTATGTATTACAGAAGCATGACAATAACATGGATTTGTTATGACATGAGGGTGAGTAAAGTTTTACTTAGGCCTGTCTCTGCGTTTTCAGAGGGATGTACTGAATGTACAGTGTTGTACAATACATGGTAATGCACAGCAAATTTACAAAGACCATCAGAAAACATCTCTTCAGTAAAAAGCCACATACGAGACATTATGATTCTTCTGTGAATATGAAGCGAAACTGTGTGGTGTCATACAGTAAACGTCCGCAGGGTGGCAGCAGAGAAACAGAAACGAGACTCGTTTAGAAAAACGGGACTTTGAATTATATATATTATATTATATATATATATTATATATATATTATATCATAAATTAGGTTTTATATAAAGTCAATTATATTAAAATATAACAGTAACAGACCCATATGGAAGTTTAAATGAATAACTCGGATCTAGAGAGCATCTAATGGACCACGGTCATTCCAAAGGCCAATATTTACCCAATAATATTTAATCGGAGCGATTAATATGAACACAAAATTGTTGAATATTAATAAACACACTGGTGTTATACAATGTTTAGGCCTTGAAATTAGACAATTATTGTTTTTGTCGTCAAAAGCCATGTGTCCGGGTTGGTCCTGCTTTCATTTGCAGATCACTATAATATCACATGATGCTACTATCAATTTAAGGCACTTAAGAAATAAGCAAAACATTCTCTAGCTTTTTAAGTCTTTTTTTAGCTTTTTTATTATTATTGTTATTTTCTTTCGTTTATTTACGTGTGCCTTGGAAACATTTGTAATTAATAAGTGACGCTCAATGATGCAGCTCAGCCGTGCGACATGTTTAAATTGTTGCATTGAAACTGCAACCTGAAAGAGAGAGAAATAGAGAGAGAGAGGGGGGATATATAGAGAGAGTGAAATAGAGAGAGAGAGAGATAGAAAGAAAGAGAGAAAGAGATAGAGAGAGAGAAATAGGGAGAGAGAGGGGATATATAGAGAGAGGAATATAGAGAGAGATAGAAAGAGAGAGATAGAGAGAGAGTATGGAGAGAGGGGGGAGAGAGAGAGAGAATAGAGAGGTAGAGGGAATGAGGAGAGAGAATAGAGGGGGAGAGAGGTAGAGAGAGAGAGAGAGAGAGAGATAGAGAGAGAAATAGAGAGAGAGGGGATAAGGAGAGAGAGAAAAAGAGAGAGAGAGAGAGAGAGAGAAATGGAGAGACATAGAGAGAGAGAGAGAGAGAAAGAGATAGAGAGAGAGAAATAGAGAGAGAGAGGGGGATATATAGAGAGAGTGAAATAGAGAGAGAGGGGGGGACAGAGAGAGAGAGAGAGAGAGAAATAGAGAGAGAGAGAGAGAGAAAGAGAGAGAGAAAGAGAAAATAGAGAGAGAGAGGGGAGAGAGAGAGAGAGAGAGAGAGAGAGAATAGAGAGAGAGAGAAGGAGAGAGAGAGAGAGAGAGAGAGAGAGAGAGAGATAAATAGAGAGAGAGAGAGAGAGAGAGAGAGAGAGAGAGAGAGAGAAATAGAGAGAGAGAGACATAGAGAGAGACATAGAGAGAGAGAGAGAGAGAAAGAGAGAGAGAGAAAGAGAGAGAGAGAGAGAAATAGAGAGAGAGAGACATAGAGAGAGAGACATAGAGAGAGAGAGACATAGAGAGAGAGAGAGAGAGAGAGAGAGAGACATAGAGAGAGAGAGAGAGTAAGGCACTCGGAGCATCGGCACTCTCTCGGCGGCGGGATCAGCACTCGGTCGGTCGGTTGTGAAGCGCGCCCGGGCCGGACTGATCAGGAGGAGGCAGCAGGTAGGGGCTCAGATCCACCAAGACAAAACAACCACCAGCATCCGACTCACTCCGGCTTCAAAACTACCATTAACAAGTGTGACGATGCCGTTTGTTCAGAGGACAGTGTGTCGGTGTCCGCTGAAGTAGAACATTGATTTAGACTTCTCTTAATGCGGGCTTTCCATTGCCAGTTCATGTCGTATTTATGTGAAGGATTTAATCTTTTAAAGAACTTAAAATGTTAAGATAAGTCTGATAACGCAATGATGGCTTCACAGTCACCTGTGTGTGCGTTAACAAGTCAACGCGTATTGTATTGTGTAACTGTGTGAGTATTTTGACGTGTTTTGCACTTTGAGTTGCGAGTCGTTTTTGCGCTAAAGTTGCGCGTATCGGGTAGCGCGTGCTGTTATTTATTCATGTGTCACCTGAGCGCGCGAGCGTGAACCTGCGTGAGGGTTGTCATGCATGCACGCGTATAGAGAAACATGATCACATTTAATAACCTGTTCTGTTATCTTATCACGTTTGGTCATTAGTTTTGGCAACATGCAAACGCCAGAATCCCTCTTTACAGAGCTGATCATCTGATGCATGCAAATATCTCCCGTTTTAACCTGCCCGTTTGTTGTTCCTTTCATGTTTATACTGGAGATTTGGAGGGTCTGGCCCTTTGCAGTGAGCGTATGGTTAAATTAGGATATTTCATTGTTTCGTGTTTATTTTATCTAGGGGGTATACTGTGAGACCATCACAGTTAAGGAGAACCGGAGGTGGGCTGTCTTATGTTTGACCCCATCCCAGGAGATTCTCAGAGGTTCTGGTTGTGGTCTTAGTTGTGGAAATGTTCTTTATTCTGTGTCTGTGAATCTCAGATTGCTCATCTTTTGGCCCTTGCCAACACACTGTTAAGATCACCGAACTTATTGATTATAGAGACATACTGTATCTCATTCTACAGTTTCAGCTCTTACCTCTCAACTATTCATCAAAGCTGGAACAATTCAATGTCTGTAAGACACTTTGGTTCTGTTCTAAAAACTTTGTAGGCTGTCTATATAGGCAGGAGTTTGGGGCATCATAAATGGATGCCAAAGGAAAAAGCTGTTTCATAAGGTAGCCAAATATTTAAGCAGCACTGCTGTTTGCGTGACGCACAGAGTTATGATGAATCAGTCACATTTTGAGATTCTAGTTCAGTTAGAATGCTGCCCTAGATGGCAGCAGACAGCTGATGTAGAGAGTACACCGCCAGGCAGCTCACTGTTTAGAACAGAGCCTCTGTCTTCTATTTATGGCTTTACAACCCTGTATTTATGCTAAAATAATTTATGCTAAATTGTTCCCTGCATATTATGGGGTATGACTGATCTGAATGCTTCATGTGTTTTATTATGAGGGTAGAATGTCTGTTGAAACATTAATATGACATCATCAGGACTTAGGTTTGTTAGCATTGCAAAACGATGAATGCAAAATGGAGACGTGTGTGTTTGTGAGTTTGCACAAGTGTTTCTGTTTGATATGAAACCGGCTGGCTTTTCTGCCACAGTGTCTCACTCGGCATGTCTGTCACTCTTTTCAAATCCACTCTGAAGTGAGTACAGATGAACAGAGAGAGAGAGAGAGAGAGAGAGAGAAGGAATGATCATTTGAAATGAAGGCTTGGGATGGGACAGGTATTTTGAGTGACAGGCTGAAATGAATGGCTGTATCAGAGAGAGAGTGAGGAATGAATTGCTGATACAGTGACACTCTAAAGCTACAGGAGAAGGAGCCAAGAGATGATGAAAATAAAAGATGAATCTGAGAAATAAAGCGAAGAATTGTGATCTGTGAATATCTGTAAGCAGCAGTGATTCTTGCTCCTCTCGTTTTAGCACTTGGTTCTCGTTCTGTCTGTCTCTCTCTCGTTCACCTTTTCTATCCGAGCGTCCCGTCTGTGCAAGGTCATTAAATCAGAGGGGTCAGTCAGGCAGAACGCAGAGGTCAGAGGCGGGGAATAAAAAAGTGGGGGTGCAGAAGGAAAAATGTTTTTGGACAGAACCCTCCCATCAAGCTTAATACATATTGGTTGTGTTCGGAATGGAATACTAACATACTGCATACACTGCACTGTAATGACTTATGTTGGCTTGGCTGATTAGCAGAATGTTTTTGTGAATTTTGTAAGTTAATATTGTGCAAATGTTTATTTGTAACCTATATCTTAATTGCAAAATTTTATTGATGTTGATGCCTATATCACATACATGTATATACATATATATTAACCATCAGCTACCCTTCTCATTTATGCGAAAAGAAAACAAATCTAAGCAGTATGCAATATGTTAAACATTTTTTAAAGTAGTGCACTCCATTTGTAAATACAACTACACACAATTTAAATGTACAAAATTTTATGCATAAAAATAAAATGTATTTCGGCAAACGCATAATAATGAGTTAAGAAAGAGATCAAAATCAAGAAATCAAAATATACTATTCTTATTTTTTTATAGAATACTGCAGTGTTTATTGAAAATGATTTACCCATGCACATCATTATTTATTTAAAACTTATTGTAATCTTTAATCATAATCTGAAAATGTACTTCCTGTCTTCTCTGATGATGTCAGTCTAACAGCTTGGGCGGAGTCAGAGCCATTAACCACTCCCCTCCAACGGCAGTCTGCTGCGAGCTTTGAAACGCCTGCTTTTCTAGAACCAATTGATTCCCAGTGGAAAAACAAGCCACGTCCTCCATTTTTCTGTTTCGCTTTGAATTACGTCAGAACTCGAGGTCAGTTGCGACTTCAGGTTCATGCAGATGTTAATAAAAATATCATTTCTAGTTTACTTGTTACACAGGCAGTTGAAGGTCAAGTCACACGTGTTGCATTGTGGAATACAGTATGCAGTGCAGTGCGCTTTGTTGTATGCTAAACATTTTGCCATTTTGTTAGGCTCTACACACAGATGATGCACACTGTATATATGTTGTATAGTTCAGAAATGGTAAAGGTTAAGCTGCTTTACAACTGCATTTTTTGTGACTAGCAATATACAAAATAAATAAATGAAACAGAAACCGATTTTACAAACATGGCCTAAGGTGCAGTCACACTAGACTTCCATATGTTTTCATGTAGTATACATGTGACTATGAGAGCAGGGACATGGGTAGAAGCTGCATCTTTCACCAAAAGTTACAGCGTTGTGAACTCTCACCTGTGAGGTCAAAACACCAGATCTAAATATTACAGACTGACTTTTGACTCAATACAAAGAACACAAATGTCACAGTTCTACAGCGTTTTTATTATATTCCCAACAACAAAATCCCTTAAGTGTGACATTATATCCCATTGCGTATATTCAGTTCCGTGTCTGAAGTAATTTCAGTGCCTAATGTTTAATGTGACTGCGCCTTTAGACTAAATTCTAAATAAATGAATAGAACAGTCACGAGAGAGAGAGCGAGAATAGTCAATAGCCTTCTTGATGTTTTTGACCTCACTCATCTCGAGACCCGTTTTATGCGATTGGGATTGTAATTGAGCGCAGATGTGAGTGTGTCCGGCTGCTCAGAAAAACAAGCTGTTTGTTCGGTCAGAGACGATGAACTGCTGGCAGCTGGTTACAAGCTTTATGGCAGTAACAAACATGAGGGCTAGCTGGAAGTGAAAAGCTTAAACTCAGCTAACAGGGAAGGTTCTCAGAACATTGCCCAACATTCTCTAAAGGTTCTTTTAAATTGATTAAAAAACATACTTGCACTAACGTTAGAAGAACTTATTTAATGTATAGATCATGTTCTAAAAACGTTATTCTGTAGTTTTTAGTGGAACTTTTTAAAAATGTTACAGAACAACAAATGTTCCAAAGTTTAAATAACATTCTTATTATTAAGCAATAACATTAATTCAACATCTAAAAACCTAGACATTTTGAACATTGCTGAACGTCCTGCCATATGTCACAGAAACGGTCACAGTTTGTTTCATCTACTGCTTGTTTGGACCAACATCAACCATAATAAGTTAACCATAATAATGCTGATCTGTCATTCAACAATGTTGTTGTGCAGAAACTCCGGCTCCTTTATTTGTTATTTTTTTATGTATTGTTTGATTTGCTTGATTTGCATAGCAAGTATTCCACGCCATGTTTTTTTAAGCACCAAATTATTGTTAACATTCTATTTTGTTAATTAACATTCTATTTGCTACGCGAATTGCAAAACCCAGCAGGTCATGTGATCTCAAGATGGCCACCCCCATGAGGGGGCCCACCTGCTCCGTGTATAATAAAGCAGTTTTTTATATCATTGATATGACTGTCATCTTCATCTCATGTGAGTCTGCATGATTCTTTTCATATTTGTTCCAATTGATACTCTGTATGCAAAACTTTATATTTATTACTAAGTGCAGTTGTTTATCTACACTTTATCCTGCGAACCCAGCTGATGTGTATTTGTGGTGATGTATAAATGAGTCAGAATCTGTAAAGTTCGGAGAGTGAGAGATAGATAGAGGAGCATATGGATAACACTTTCGAACGCCCTCTCCTGTTCATCCATAACTCAAAGCTGGAGGATTTGCAGTGTTCAATTACAGCCCAGCTCATAAATAATCAGACAGAGGCCGCTCATAATACCCTATTCACTGTTAGCTTTACAGCGTGACAAATCCTTGTTGTTTGTGTTTATGTACAGAATGCAGCATTGGGAACCTGTGTGTGTGTGTGTGTGTGTAAATAAGCGTGGAGAGAGTTGGGGAGAGTTAAAAGTGGAGATTATTTTGATCTCTTAATAATAACATAAATGTCATTATATTTCTGTAATAATCAGAAAATAACTAAATGCAAAAGATGAGTTTGTCTACTCTGTTTTGTGTGTGTGTTTGAGTGTGAGGTGTATATTATGGTTGTTGATTTATTGTTGATGTACATTTATATTGATTGAGGTATTTTTTTAGGTTAAATATGACTCAGACTTTGATGTTTTGTGATATTTACCTGTATGGTGTGTATTTGATGTGTGTGTAGTGTTGTGTATGGTTGGGGGTATATTGTGTGTGTGTTTGTGTGTAGTGTTGTGTATGTTCAGGGGAATATTGTGTGTGTGTGTGTGTGTGTGTGTTCAGTATGTTCAGAGGTATATTGTGTGTGTGTATGTAGTGTATGGTTGGGGGTATATTGTGTGTGTGTGTGTTTGTGTGTGTGTACAGTATGTTCAGGGGTATATTGTGTGTGTGTGTATGTAGTGTATGGTTGGGGGTATATTGTGTGTTTGTGTGTGTGTACAGTATGTTCAGGGGTATATTGTGTGTGTGTATGTAGTGTATGGTTGGGGGTATATTGTGTGTTTGTGTGTGTGTACAGTATGTTCAGGGGTATATTGTGTGTGTGTATGTAGTGTATGGTTGGGGGTATATTGTGTGTTTGTGTGTGTGTACAGTGTGTTCAGGGTATATTGTGTTTGTGTATGTTCAGGGGTATTTTGTGTGATTGTGTGTGTGTGTGCATGTGTGTACAGAATGTTCAGGGGTATATTGTGTGTGTGTGTACAGTATGTTTAGGGGTATATTGTGTGTGTGTGTACAGTATGTTCAGGGGTATTTTGTGTGATTGTGTGTGTGTGTGCATGTGTGTACAGAATGTTCAGGGGTATATATTGTGTGTGTGTAAGGGGTGTTGTGTGTTCACAGGCGTGTCTGTCTGAGATTATGTTGATCACTATGTTCTGTTTTAAGGTAACTGTATCTGCTGTGGTCAGAGCTTCATGTGTCAATGACGACTGTACAGATCCTAACATCTAAATTCTGAGCAGCTACAGACAAAACCTGTGTGTTAGTGATCATAGCAGATAGTGGGATTTGAGCTGCATGTGTAATGCATGTTTGAGTGTGTGTTTAATGAGGGTTGTATGTTTATGGTGCCCTCACATCTTCAGAATGATTATATAGTTGAGATGAGCCACCATTAACTTTTCCACAGTGTTAAACCCTGAAATGTTGTCAGATTTAGAAATGTGTGTCAATTAAAGAATAATGGTGAAAACTAACTGCTATTAATCAAAGTTGCAAATATTGACTCATTAGTATTTTGTGTAGTTATAATTGCCTACCCTACCTTTAACTGAACAGAAAATACAGCTCATTTAGCCAGTTTATGAGGCAAAAGTCAAAAGCTTCCTAAGCTTTGTTTGAGAGTGGAAAAAAGAAAATAAATGAAATTGCCCAACGTTCCCATTTTATTCCAACCAAAATCACTTGAACCTGCATCACACCATAATTGCATTTTCCAGGCTCGTAAGTGGAAACTTTGCTGGAGGACTTTAAAGCAGCATTAGTGGAGAGCAGGGCCAGTGAAATGTGTGTGTGTGACTACAGTGATGAATGAGTGTTTGGCTATCTGCTGTACCTCTGACCCTTTGTATTTATGCCCTCCCCCTTCTTTTTCATCCTCACATGCAGACAAGCATAAACAAATCTGTACGAAATAAATAAGAGGTGAGAAAAAAAGGGAAAAAGGTGACAGAAATAACTTTTCACACTGTCTAAAGTGTTTGTCACTGCCTGTGTGTATGTGCATACATTGTGCATGAGTGTGTGTTTGTACGAGAGTCACACGGACTGATCAGTTGGCTGGAGGTACAGGTGTGTTTTATTCTTCATTTTTGTTTGTATTGTTTTACTCGTCTGCTGTCAAGCAGGCCCCCCCACCCCTCCCTCTTTTCACTCTGATGGGTTTATTGTAGCAGTGGACCGCTCCACAATACCTCAGCTCTATCTCTCTTCTTCACTCGTCTTCTGAATCCCGACAGTTTGTTTTGCAATGCAATAATAGAGAAAACCGAGACAAATTCTCTGTTGAGAGAGGGACGATGCAGACAGGAAAACAGAGAGAGAGAGAATATCAGTTCTTCCCCTGCTCTGCTGTCCTCTGACAGGTTATTGATTTATGCTTTTTTGTCAGCACTATGCGTTTGTCTTGAAGTTTTGCTGCACACAGTCACCCCTCAGCTCTGATACACAGTCAACATGTCTGTCTGCTCAGACTGCTCAGTACTCAAATATGCTGCTCATTTTCTCACTCCCAAATGTGACTTTCTTTTCTCTCCCAAAAGAAAATTTTGTTTCTCAGAGGTTGCTCTTTCACAGCTCAGGAGAATCTCAATTGAGTTTCAGGTGTCAGCTTTGTCTCAGACTTTTCTCCCAAAATTACTTAGGGGAAATAAAAACAAACAAATGAGACAATTGTTACAATACATTAAATAGTCTGGAGTTAAATTTATGTAGATTGTGGCAAAAATAATCTGGATTTGGGTAAATTTGATGAGTTTTTTTGTTCATATTGAAATCTTGAATTATTGAAATTTTGGGTTTTATATGCAGACTTGGCAAATCTAAGCTCAGTTTGTGCTGTTGTTGAGATCTCTTCTGAAACTCTGATGGAGACATTTCTGGGTCTTTTTCTCAGGAGAAATATCTGAGACACAGGAGACCTAAGCAAACGTTTCTAGGAGATATAAATGAGATATTAAAAATATCTCATCTGTGATTTTTCTTTTCTTATGGGCTGTGAGCTTGTTTTATCTGTTGAAATTCAGGTTTGCATTTTGCATTCAGATTTTCTGTGTAGTGTTTAGATTTTATAGGACATTTCAGACGAGTGACTGTTCTGTTTATGACATTTATTCATGGTGTTGATCACTTGCTAACCTTCTGTTGTATGTGCATTATTGTAAACACAGCTTTATGAACACTCGGATGCTTCTGATTGGCTGTTAAAGGCCACAA